>OX637330.1:47500-2497526 GCA_951799385.1 Hyppa rectilinea
GTGAGTGAGGGAGGGAGTGATTGAGTGTAAAGTAAGCCTGGTAGAAGAGTTATTAATTTCTTAAAAGTTCATTATTACACTAAAACCTGTTTGAAAATTAATACACAAACAGATTCACAAGACAAACATTCGCATATTATACGTATAAATTTTTCTGGATCCATAGGTATACAGTAAACGACTGGCAAATTATGACTAGTTCATCGGTAGATTCCAACCCCAGCATATTTTCATTTTCAAATATCTTTATTTAACATAATAAACAACAAGAATGCACTTACCCTAAGTTACATTGACACATATTATTACTTACACTTTATTAGGCTGGCGAATCGCCTTTAAAAGTTTATAACTGATGTTTTTATGTTATACTGGTAACAACATAAATTCGACACAACACTTATGGGTACATAATAACTAAGACGCAAATTATTTTATTATAAGTTTGCTGATTGCATGTGGGTATAATAGATTTGATAAATAACTGATCGCACGGTGTACTGTTGACACTAGTAACCGTGCGGCCAGTTAATTATCAGCGGACGGAGCCGCTCGTGCTCCTGCGTAGCTACGGCTGGGGCCGAGGCGGCAGCAGGCCTCTCAGGGGTAAAGCGGCTGGTCGCTCGCACCTCAGTTGGTGGAAACAAAAGATAGTGATGCGGCAGGCGGTAAGTGCCATATCTATCGACATACGGTAATTTGTTTAGTGTTGACGAACACAGATTCGAAATCAAGGGGTTAGTGGTATTAATTTTATTTTTATTATAAAATCTTACAGATATTTTAATTATGTGATTAAATAGCAAGGGAAGCTTAATATGTTTATGTAATATTTTGAGATTAGTTTTAAATTTTGTTTTATAGGCTGTTTTTAGTGCTTTATTTTGAATAACTTGAAGTATTTGATGGTTAGAAAGACATGTGCTACTCCAGACGGGACAAGCGTACGTTATACACGGACGGACAAGAGTAGTATAAATCCTCAATTTAGTTTTGCTGCTTAATTTGCTTTTACGATTAAGTATAGGGTTTAAGGCGCCAAGAGCTTGAGCGCCCTTCACACGTAAGTCAGCAATATGTTTAGACCAATTGAGTCTACTATCCATTTTAACTCCAAGATAACGCACACAAGATTTCCATGGTATTGTATGACTGGCTATCCTAAGTTGTCTGAAAGGCGGTTGCCTAGCACGAGAGAAAAATATTGCTTCCGTCTTATCCTCATTTATTTTGAGTTTCCATTTTTTAAAATACTCAATAAGCAAGTCAATAGAATATTGAAGGCGACTAACGACCAAATCTTTATCACCCGAAGAAGCATAAGACGCAGTGTCATCGGCAAAACAAGCTAATTGAGTTCGGGGTTGGATGGGGATATCATTTAGGAATATAATAAATAAAAAAGGTCCTAAAATCGAGCCCTGCGGCACGCCAGCTGGGACTTTTTGGGGCGATGAGGTAGTTTCCCCGATGAAAACCAAGAATTTACGATTCGCAAGGTATGACTGTATGAGTTTAATAAGATGCATAGGCACCTTCAGAGTGAGCAATTTGTGTAGCAGGCCCTCGTGCCACACGGTATCAAATGCTTTTTCTATATCTAGCAGGAACATACCAGTAGACTCATTGAGATTGAGGTGATGAGAAATATGTTCAGCCACCCTGGCTAGTTGTTGGGTAGTTGAGTGTGTGGCACGAAAACCAAACTGTTCTTGGATCAAAAACTGCCCAGTGGTACCCAAAAGTCGTGAATAAATTACTGACTCAAAAAGTTTTCCAATAGCAGGTAGCAGGCTTATCGGACGGTAATTTTGGGGTATGGTACTATCTTTTCCGGGTTTTTTAAGAGGTATTATTTTAGCTTTTTTCCAAATATTTGGAAAATAACCAAGGGCAAAACAGCCATTAAAGATTTTTGTGATGCTAACTATCGCTTTCTGTGGCAAGTTCTTTAAGAGTAGGTTATGAATCCCATCATGACTAGCTGATTTACGAGTTTTAAGTCTACGCATAATTTTACGAATTTCAAATGGTCTCACAGGTTTTAAAAGATCAGAAGGAATTTTATATTGATTTATAACTGACATAGAGTCCGCAACTTCGTCCAGGAGTTTAGGGTCACAAACCCAGTTTGTGGTGAGGCTCATATTATTGCAAAAGGCGTTTGCTAAAGCGTTGCATTGCTCAGCCGTGCTAGTTGATAAAGATCCGTTAGAAAGTTTTAGGGGAGGTATGTTTGTAGACCTAGGCTTCAGAGATTTAGTCAGACGCCAGATATCTTGACTGGGGTTATCCACTTTTGCAAGTTTAGCATTCCAAACGTTATCGAGGTAATTACGGATATTTGTATTTATGTGAGTTTGTAAAATGTTTATGTAACTACGATTGAGCCTTCTAAGGTAACTATTGGGCAGTTTCTGTTCCATACGACGCAAATAGTTTTTATAGCGAATTAAGCTTTTAACATACCGGGGAAGCTTGGTAGGGGTATCACTGAAAACAGCCGTCGAGGACGGTATGGCAGAGTCCCTAGCATCAATAATATTATGCTGTAAATGAACAATGGCAGTATCTATCTCCTCTTCTGATTTTAATGTCTTGGAACTAAGCATAATGTTTTTATTAAGATGGGCACGATATTTATTCCAATTTGCGCAATTAAATTTAAAGTATCGGGTTTTTGGCTTGCGACACAGTGTACCTCCTATGGTAAAAAATAAGGGGTAATGGTTAGATGACAATGCAATTATCGTTTCGACACTACTGATGTAGTTAACATTTAGGGTCAGTACCAGGTCCGGGCTCGTTGGATTACGATCGGGACAGTAGTTAACTTGCGTGGGTAAGGAAGGGCTGTGTATGACGTAGTCGGATTCAAGCATATGGTTAAAAAGAGTTCTGCCTCGCGTGTTTGTGTAGCTGCTGAGCCAGTGTGAGTGATTGGCCCAGGTGAACCCCAGCATATGCTTTTCTTTATACTCATTATTATTACACCCCCCGAGAAACAGCGCGGTGGAGGAAACAATCAGCATATCGTGACATTAAATATATGAACTGAGCCAAGCCAACTGTTACGTGATGATAATTTGTTTATAATAAGTTAAATTCCTATTAGATGATCTTAAGAATATGATCTAAGTCAATTAAACTGATTATTTGTAAATATACTTTACATACATATCATATTAATACTCACTCCAAAATCTAGTATCACTCAAAATTCACTTGTCTCAAAAACTCACTTAAAGTACTTGCCTAAGTGAATTTATGAAATGTGCAAGGAAATGACGTAACTTGAAAACATGGTTTGTCGTTTATGGGAATATTTTTGTAACTTGGGATTTATGGGATTGGTTTAAGCATAAAACTAATAAATCCGTATGAATTGTGAAAATCGAGCAAAGGGTTTTGAAGTTATAAGCAAAAGTATACGTAAACATTGTAACTATGTATGTGTATTTCGTTCTAGAATAATTTCATATTGGCATATTTTGTCGACTAGTTGCCGACTTCAAACGATGCCGAATAGTCGGCCCATATCTATCTTTAATGCATGTAAGTACTAAAAGTTGCTTGAAAATTAATACACGAACAGATTACACTTGACAAAACCTCGCAAATCATAAACATAAATTTCTCTCGATCCACATAAAGGTCAATAAGTAGGCACTTAAAGTATTCTGTAAATTCTTTCATCTTCACGTTTCTTTCAACACAGTTAAACTACCCTATCCTCGAACCAACAAACATGTAATAATTAGGTATTGATCAATGGGGTAGGTGTCTCGTTAACCACATAAATATTGCAATACAAATAATTAAACATTCCGAAAATAGAAACAAAGATCAGCCTGTGTCTCGTAGAACTTATTGCATGGACTCCAGTGTATATTGCATGACAAGATTGATCTAAAATTGCCATGTTCTATTACAGACATTGACAATACATTTAAGCAGCGCGCGGCGGCTAAAGGAATTTTTTACTGATAAAGTGAAGTACAACGTGAGTGAATATCTTAAAAGGAATCCTTATGGCCAACAATATGAATCAGTTATCACTCATTCATATACCTATTGCGAGAGTCGAGTCGCAGTCGTCGTCAGCTGTTAGTTGGTTGTGTATCTACCTACTCGTACGTAAATGTGAACTGTGCAGTCCAGCACGGAGTTATTTGAACAACAATTGCGTGGACATACCTGCTGCTGTAGGTGCTCGCTGTTACTGAGAATATCCTTGCGTACAGAACACGCACTGCCCAGACTGGGCATCGGAGGAAGACACATCACAGTTGGCACTCGCGAGCCAGTTTGTCTTTGGATACTTGTTATGACTTTTCATACTTTCTGACACTGAACACACATTCATATTTTGTTGCGTTTGGTGCGCGTTGCACGTGCACGTCCTAGTGCGCGTGCGGCGCGACGCGCGAACGGCGAGGTACTAAACATATATAAAAAATTACTCTGTGGTACTAAACAAGAGGCAGAGATGCGCGACGTAATGTCGCCGCCCGCTTCAATGACATTAATACTACGAAAGTACGAAACTATCGTATGATGATGATACGAAATAAGGAGCCGTATTTATATTTTAACTTTGCATATGACGGGGTGGGTCTTTCAAAAATATTGCGGGTTTGTGAAAACAATGTTTCGATTAAAATATAAAGCTTCAAAGTGCAAATTTTTGGTTAAAGACCCCCCTCTCTGGCAGCTAAACGGTGTTACGGTGCGTGGTAGTAGTGTTATACAGCGTGTTACGGAAAGGGTATGTACATACAAAAGGCACGGATTCATAAGGTGATAAGTAACAAGAAGTAAGTACCTACATAATTATAAAGTTAAGATACATTTAACTTAAAAAATAAATGTTTCCAATCTAATTCTACGCATCACTACATCAAGTCAGCTGATCGATGTTCGCGCTGAAACATCACCGCATAGGATAATTTCTGGGTTTTAGTCAGTAAGAGTCTGACACTCCCTTCCGCTCCACCCAAAGCGGGAGAAGTCATTGGATGATTTCCCAGCCTTAAAAAAAAAAAAAAAAAAAAAATAGGATAATTTCTCTCCTGGTACTATTTAGAAAATGGGTTTCGCATGTCAGTTTTATTGCACAAAATAACAAGCATTTTTAAATGAGTTACTGAATAATCCTTATTGTGGTTTGTGAAATTGTTTTTTGCTTGTAGTGAAAACCGTAGGTATTTATTAGGTACATAGGTTTTATTTTTCCAATACTTTATAATGTCTGATAATAAGCACTCGGACTAAAAGTTATAGCGCAAGTTTTCTATGAATTAAATGCACTTAACAGTGATCCAACAATTTCCTATCTCAGCAATAATAACGATACTGTAAATCGCCTTTAAACATAATAAATTATCCTTTTTTTTTGTATTTTTATATAACTGAGATAAATGGTTGACAAAAGAATATTAAATTATCACCAATAGAAAACTACGAAAGTAGTAAATTAATAAAATGCTCAAAAGAATGAGAAAAGATTACATTAATTTTAAAATGAACCCTAAAAATATTTATTATCTTAGCTTATGTTTGTCCTGGTAGAAATAATCTAGAGGGTTAAGCATTTAATTTTATTTTCAGACTAGCTGACCCGACAGAAAATGTCCTGTCTTAACTATGAAACCTTCCTTACCTACCCTACCCTACCTACCCCACCTACCCTACCTACCTACCTATTATTTTTGTATGTAAGACCTTCTCCTGACAATAACAAACACAACAAAAAAAAGAATTGGCCAAATTGGTCCAGGCGTTGTTGAGTTATGCGCTTACCAACACATGTTGCGATTCATTTTTATTTTATAGACTAGCTGACCCGACAGACGTTGTCCTGTCTTAACTACCTACCAACTTACCTACATACCTTACCTACCCTTCCTACCCTACCTACCCTACCTACCCGACCTACCCTACCTACCTTACCTACCCTACCTACCCACTCTACCTACCTACTCTACCTACCACTTACCTACATACCTTACCTACCCTACTTACCCTACCTACCCACCTACCCTACCCTATTTTCCCCCTACGCTGTAACCAATATTGTAGGTTTTATGTAGGACAAGTATATTTTAAGGGACGAAAATCCGTGTATTGGTGATACTAATACGAACAACTGTAGATATTTAAATCAATAGAAAACAAAAATTTAGAAGTGAGGAAGGGGGGGGTTGCACTCGGGGCTGGCTGGGTCGCTCCAACACGTATGTATAAGTACATCCGTGGTGGGGAGACCCTGGCTGCCGGGCACTTCTTCTCCTGCAACCGAGCGGGTGGGCAGGTTGCGGATAGCCCAACTCCGGTCGTGGGGCTGATTGTGCAAGCAGCTGGTCCCGCACCCGGAGCATCTCGATTTTGAGATCCCGGACAAGAGAAGTACCTCAGGGCCATATCCCAGACTCTAAGGTAACCTAAGCACCTTCATCCCATGCTCCTTCCCTCAACTGAACCATCCTACCCACAATCCATACTTCCTATCAATCCACAAATCCGCATGCCACATCCCGGGCATACGGTGACCCCAAACAACCCAAACCCACACCCAAACACCATCCCTCCCACTCCTGCATCCTGTCGGTCCCAGAGGAAGGGCAACCTCGATTCCAAAAAAGCCCACCCCCTAATAAACAAAATGCAGAAGGATAAAAGTAAACCTACCCAGGTGGGTCCCGGCCAAGCCGGGGAATCCCACACCGCTCCGGCGGTCAGCCCCCATCGTATTCTGGGGGGGGCACCCAACTGCAATTTGGAGCCGCGCTCTTTAGCGCGGCTGGCTGCTCCTTTAGCGCCCATTACGCAGGCAGCGACCAACGCGCCAAAAAACAACACTCAGGCAGCGACCAACGCGCCATTACCACCGACCTCGGCAGCGACCAACGCGCCACAAACCCGACCCTCGGCAGCGACCAACGCGCCAACTCCCTCATCCCTGGCAGCGACCAACGCGCCAAAACCCACGACGAGCTGTACACCTCACGCTGGCCTCTGGCAACAGAGCATCGTGAGGAACAGCACAAGACACCCGGACAATAACCTAGACCAGCACAGACAGACGGGGACAAGGGAAGGACCCGGCTTCTCTGGCGGGAAACCAGGCGGCCGAAAGCGCAAGACCCGCGAAGGCTTCGGTCAGCGCGAAGCGCGATCGGCCGCCGCAGAGGAAGTACGCGACCAGCCGTGCAGCTGTGGTGCGAGGACGACACTGCCCTGACCTGGATCACTGAGAACGTGCCAAAATTAACGCTCCCCGACAGTTGTAAAGCAGTCTGAAGTGCCCACCCGTGTCCGCGCCTCGCTTTTTGTCCCTAGGTACAAGGGCGACATAGCGCGTCTGCAAAGCATTCTGATACGTCAGAATGCTTGGTATGACATCGCCGGGTGGTCACTGTACAGGGCGACTACGCGTCGGTGGCGACAACTACGGGACGTACCTGACCGTAGGTGTGCCACCGGAGGAAGCCGAGAGACTCCTGGCCCGGGAGCGCTGGATATCGTACCTACTCGGGTCGATATACGTGCGCTTCTGGCCCAGCCCCTACCCTCAGACCCCCAACCCGACGACAAGAAACCGACCACTACCGACACTAAAGCAGACGACACGGACATGGTGAAGTTAGAGGAGGTCATGGCTCGTGCGGCCATGACCGACGAAGAGGACGCCATCCCACCTGAGTCACCTGGCTGGAACGAACAGCTGCTAGCCTCGTCGCCAGGCGACCAACACGTAGACGATTACAGGGAGGAGAACGCGGAGAGATCTTCGGATGGATCCATCTCTGATTAACCCTTCCCCACCACCACCGTCGCCCATACACATCATCCAGACCAACCTCCAACATAGCCAAACTGCCACGGCCAGCCTACGCAGGGCACTGGAGGAAAACCCCCAAACCATCGCACTGATCCAGGAGCCGTGGATCAGGAACAACAAGATATGCGGCCTCAGTAACATCGGAGGTAAGATAACTCTCAACACACACAACCCTGACAAACCCAGAACCTGTATCTACACACCCAAACAGGTTCCTATCACACCACTCACCCAGTTCTGTTCCAGAGACCTGACAGCCGTCAGGCTCCAAACGGACAGCAACGTCCCAGATGTTGTACTGGCTTCCGTATACATGCCAGGCGAAGACACAACCTGCCCACCAAAAGAGATGACCGACTTGGTGCAACACTGGGAGCTCACCAAGATGGACCTCATCATCTGCACCGACTCGAATGCACACCACCCGCTCTGGGGTAGTGATGTATCAAACACCAGGGGAGAGGTATTATCCACATATTTATTCTCCACTAACCTTAATATTATAAACCGTGGCTCGGAACCAACCTGGGTCACGGTACGAGGTCAAACAATCATAGATTTGACACGCCACAGAATCTGCTACAAAACTCATCACAGGCTGGCATGTGTCGAACGAACCATCCTGTTCTGATCACAGGAGAATCCGCTTCACACTAGCCACAAACACACCAAAACCTGAACCCAAGCGAAACCCGCGACGCACCGATGTCCCAGGATACAAACGTCTCCTAGCTTCCATGCTAGCCAGACACGTAGCGCAAACACCCATAAGGGACCAAGCACACTTAGAATACACTGTTTCAACACTATCTAGTTACCTAACCGAAGCCTACCACGCATGCTGTAAACTAAGGGCGCCACAAACAAACAGTCAGAGGACGCCTTGGTGGAACGCCGAACTCAGCAAACTCAGAGACACACTACGCAATCATTTCAACAGAGCCAAAAACACCAGACTACCGGAAGACTGGGAACTATATAAAGAAACCCAATACACGTACAAAAAACAAATCAGAACTGCCAGGAGAACAGCATGGCGGAATTTCTGTGAATCCATTGAAACAAACAACGAAGCCGCCAGGGTAAGGAAAATCTTATCAACAGATCAGAACCAAACCCTGGGTGTGCTGATAAAACCGGACAAATCATACACACTGACAGACCAGGAAACATGCAAAGTCCTTCTCGAGACCCACTTCCCGGACTGCAAACTCCTAGAGGACAAGGAATGGGAAGCAGAACCAGAATGGACCCCAACAGACCTAGACTGGTCCAGAGCCCACAAAATAGTCACAGAGGACCGGATAAGGTGGGCAATCGACACCTTTAAACCATTTAAGTCCGCAGGGCTGGACGGCATCTTTCCAGCCCTACTGCAGTGGGGTCTGGACCAGGTGACACCATGGCTGGTAAAGATATATCAAGCCAGCATAGCACTCAAATACGTACCTCTCGCATGGCGAGAAGTGAAAGTCATCTTCATACCCAAACCGGGGAAGACTGACTATACACAACCGAAAGCTTACAGACCAATAAGCCTCACATCATTTCTATTGAAAACCCTCGAGAGACTCTGTGACAGGTACATCCGAGACGGACCGCTCCGAGTAACACCACTACACAAACAACAACATGCATACTCCACAGGCAGATCAACGGAAACAACGCTACACAGCGTGGTTTCCAAGATTGAATGCCGGTGGACCATAAATGCTCGTCACTGGCTGCCTTCATCGACATAGAGGGCGCCTTTGACAAAACCACTTTTAAAAGCATCAACATGGCCCTCGACAACCACAAAATAGACCCAACCCTGAACGGCTGGATCACCAATATGCTCAAAATGAGAGCTGTACAACTTACAGTAAACGACACTACAAGGGCCATCGTAGCGAAAGGATGCCCGCAAGGGGGCGTTCTTTCACCGCTACTATGGAACCTGGTCGTGGACAGCCTCATAAAAACACTCAACGAAAAAGGCTACTATACAGTAGGCTACGCCGACGACATAACCATTATCATAAATGGCACACATGAAAACACACTATGCAACCTCATGCGCCAAGCCTTGAAAATAGTAGAGGACTGGTGCCACAGACACCAACTATCAGTTAACCCTACGAAGACCGAACTGATCCTTTTCACCAAAAAAAGGAAAATGGCCACACTACAACTTCCCCGATGCTTCGGAACAACCCTAAGCCTATCAACTGAGACCAAATATCTAGGAATCTTTCTGGATAGTCAGCAAAACTGGGCAAGGCACACTAAACATATGATCACAAAAGCCACCATATCATTGTGGCAATGCAAACAACTGCTGGGCAGGAACTGGGGTGTTAAACCCAAAATCACACATTGGCTATACGCCACGGTCATCCGACCAACCATCACATATGGCTCACTAGTATGGTGGCCCAGAACAAACCTAAGTACAACCCAAAAAGAACTTGAGAAACTGCAGCGACTTGCTTGTGTAGCTATTACTAGCTGCATGAGAACGACGCCTACAGCAGCCCTACAGGCGATGCTAGGACTGCCGCCTCTACACCTCATCGTGCGAGAGGAGGCAACCATGGCCGCCTTTCGGCTAAGTATAACAGGAACCCTAAGCAAAGATTCCAGAATAAAGCACACACGGGTAAGGGATGACGCAATCAGACATCAACCGATGCTAGCGTCACCCTGCGATAGAGCTCCAAAACAACACCAATTTCAAAAACACTATGACATATCACTTACTGAAGAACAGTGTGACTACTCTGGTCCGGAAGAACTAAGAGTATACACCGACGGGTCGAAGACCGACTGCGGAAGCGGAGTCGGGGTGTTCTCACGAGACCTTAATATACACATATCCAGCCCACTGGGCAAGCACAACACCGTCTTCCAGGCGGAGTGTGTGGGCATCATACAGGCAGCACACGCAATAGAAGCCAGGAAAGTCACGGGTGCGCAAATACGTATAGTTTCCGACAGCGCCTCGGTCCTGCAATCCCTAAAGAAACAACACCACACCTCAAAACTAACACTAGAATGTCACAACGCACTAGAACGTATATCAGTACTCTACCGCAACAAAGTGACACTACAATGGATAAAAGGACATAGCGGATCATTGGGTAACGACGCGGCTGACGAGCTAGCGAGGAGAGCCTCCAGTGCGCCAGCCTGCGGACCGGAACCCATGATACCAATTCCCTTTAACCAGCTACGCAGATGGCTACAAGAAATCACCCACACACAAGCGGAGAGCTGGTGGACCTCGGCACCGGGCTGCAGACAATCCAGGGAGGCCATGCCATCCCTGGATAAAAGGTTAACCAGACGGTTACTCCGCCTGAACAGAACCGGCCTGCGCCTGATGACGGGGACCATCACGAGACACTGCTCACTAAACAAACACTTCCACACAATAGACATAACGGACAGTCCTCTGTGCAGGGCCTGCATGGAGACTGAGGAAACCGTCGTGCACGTACTCTTTGAGTGCACAGGCGTCACACAGATTAGGACACAAACTATTGGAACACCTAAATCTTTTACAGATATATTACACAGACCAGGAGACGTCATCAACTTCTGGAAGGAGGTGGGCTGGCTGGAATAACCGCCATAGGCCGCCATGGCCCACGCACAATGGTCCGCCAAGGACTGAGTGCGGAAACCAAAGCCCCAAGAAGAAGAAGAAGAAGGGGGGGGTTGTAATTTTTAAATGTTATTGATTATTTACGTGCAGATATCTATTCTTTTTAGTAGGTATATATTATGTCAGGAGAACTAAACTAATGCTCTGAAGGTATTTAAATGAAAAAATAATTTTTGCTGTAAATAAAATCACATTTATTTATTTGTACTTATAAGTACAGCGTTTCAAATGGCGAAAATGACGATGATCAACTCGCATTTGCACTTCCGTAACCCCCGCCTTGTACCACAACGTTGTTTTACCGCCGTCCTAAGGCCGCGTACCGGACGACGGCGGGCGCGGGCGCGGCGACGGGCGGCGACACGCGTAAACTGGCCCGTTCGTACATTTGGTACATCTCTTCACCGCGACAAACTGAGCGAAACCGAGAACATGCCAGCCCCCCTAGCCAAGTCAGAAACGATAAACGTAAACTCTCAGTAGTCTTTAATAGATTTCAACTTTATGTCATTGGATATAAAGTTGAAAATCTATTGAAGATTACATAGGTAGCGTTTTCGTTCGTTCCGGTCGCTAACTCTCAGTAGTCTTTAATAGATTTTCAACTTTATGCTCTTAGGTATCAAGTTGAAAATCTATTGGAGATTACTAAGCGTTCACGTTTATCGTTTGCAACTTGGCTAGGGGGGCAGTTAACACGCGTGATCGCCCGCCGCCGCGCCCGCGCCCGCTGTCGTCCAGTTTGCAGCCTAAAGTGTTTGAAGTTGGTGAAATAAACAATATCGATTTCAAAACTTGAAATCAACAAATTGCGTAAAAAATGTATTTAATGTGATTCCTTCGTGGTAGCCCGCGAATTTCAATTTTTCTTGCGTTCGTTCGTTAAAAGAAATCAAAATATGATTCGCGACAATAACAAGTATGTATTTACATAATTATAACCCTAGGAATCATCATACATATCTATAAGTTATTTGTTTCCGCGGACGAAAAAAATAACTGCAAAAACTCAAGAAAAATTGAATTTCGCGGGCTACCACGAAAACGTCGGAGGACAAACTATACTAATGTTGGTGTCGCCATCTATTGCTTAAAGTTGGTACTACTAGGACAACTGGTCGAATCTTAACTCTTATGGTTGTCTTACCGCAGATTAATTAATAGTTACTATTACTCTGATTAGTGATAACATTCGAAAAGTACATACACTGCCGGCTGTTGAGTTTAGTTCTCATTTTCAGTTACATAAGATAATGAACTAAACGCGAAATACAAGTGGGCTCTCTCTTGCAGCGCTGGTGGTCAATTATTATTTTGAATTAACACATCATACTTACTCTTTTCACTGCAGGAAAACCTTTTATTCCCACGGGGAAATCAAATACAAAGCAGGCGTGGATGCTACCGGCCAATTAATCGATTAAAAAGAAATCCTTTATTTATGTAAAATTATGGTCACCTCACAATATTAATTGATGTTTGTATGGGAAAATTTAAATGGTCAATATCTTTAAAACTACGCAAAGTTTCTCCGCCACAATTTCAGGTTATCATTATCGTCCCCGTCACAACATTTTGAACACATTTCGAAGGTCGTAGATCATCAGGCAGTGGAGATACATGTGTCCAGCCATCTTGAACTCAGGTTGGCTGGACATTAAGTTTTTATTGATTTCTCGTTAACCCTTACATGTGACGCCATAAATCAAACGTTATTACTGTCACACATTGCGTCACCAAGTATTAGTAAAGGAACCATATTCGAAAACGCCCCCGTTATTGAGATTCGGAAGTGCCAGCCATAAGTTTTATACGTAAATTCAAGATGGCTGGACACAGATTTTTGCATTTTTCTACTAAACCACTGTACTTATCACAAAACTTTTAGCTCGGTGCCCGTCACAAATTTATGTGACGCCCGTTGATATGCAAAAAGTCGTCAAAATCACTTCCGTTACCGAGATTGAGAGACCAGCGAAAAGTGGTTTTTCAAGATGGCTGGACACGTATTCGATCGATTATCGAATATCATTGAAAATTTGACTCTACTGGCCAAAACTCCTATTTATTTTTTTATTTTATCGTATGAATATGCCTTCGAGCTTATGTTGTTTGAGTGTTTAATTTCCTTTTCCATTTATCTTCGTGACACGGTAGCCTACCCGGTAACGCAGGGGAACAGTCATTTTAATTTAGATTTTTATTGATCAGGTATCTTCACAATAAAACAATGACCGTGCCTAGAAAGAGGTCAAATCTTTCCCAATGTTCCAAGAGAGCTAAAAGATTGAGGATCATAAGATCCCAAGAATCTACCGAAGAGCGTCAGGAGAGACTTGATGCTGATCGAGAACATTAGGCTGCAACTCGCTCCGTGGAAACCTCTTCGGGTCGCGAAGCACGCCTGCGTTCTCAGCGTATTCATTAGGTCTCTAGAGACCAGTGAAGAATATGATGCGCGATTGACCGCTGATCGTGAACGTCATGTATTCTCTTGCGAGTCAGAGACGTTCACGGAAAGAGAATTACGCTTGAGTTCCAAGCGTATCTACGCATTGACTTCTAGGTCTTTATAGACAAGTGGGGAATATAATAATGCGGTTACCAAAATGAAAACGATGACAAATGGACTGTATGTTTTGGTGGTTGTTGGAATGAAATAAAACTAAAGCTCCCCAAAAAGTAAATGGCGACCCCGTTGTCGCTGGCATAAGCAACAGGGTCCGCGTACGAAGTCGCGGGCAGAAGCTAGTTGTTAAATAAAACAACACACCGTCCGTTCTACACTGCGTCAGTCGCGATGGGCGCGACTGTCGGCATGCCGAGCGCTTGCCGAGATCGAGGCGCGTAGGTATAGCTCGCGTTTCGTCCGTTTGTATGAAGTTGGAATACTGTATAGATAATAGTACCGTAGTTTAGTGGTAAAGGAGTGAAAATGTAACAGACAGCCACCCTCGCACATTAGCGTCCAGTGCGAGCGTCCCGCGTGCCGCCACCCTACAGCTGATAATGTCTGTCTCTTGGGCACGCTATGGGACAGGCGTTGCGCGTTGCGCACCCGCGCGCCCGTCCGCTGCCCCCGCTCTATAAATCATACAGTCGTTGTGTCGTCCCAGGAGCGTGAGGGGCGAGACGGGGGAAGGGCGCTCCCGAACTGCGTACGCTACCGTGTTAGTAGTTCGGGAGACAACTTCAGGGCTATCGTATGTTAATTTTTTATTGTTTTAGTTACCTATGGATATTAATTAAAATGGTGCATACGACGCGTGTTGTGAAAGATTGCGAGACGTCATCTTACATTAATCAAGAATTGCGATTTCACCAATTTCCGCGAACGGATGAAAAGTAAACAAATTAATATTGTTTTCACCTCACAGTCTCGGAAAGGTTCTGTTTGTCATTCGAAATCTGAGCCCAAAATTGAATTTTGCTCTCTAGCGTGGAAAGAGTTTTTGAAATTCGAACCTTTCTATTTTATAATTTTCTATACTGCCAGTCCACTGAAAATGCATGACAAGGTCTAAAATAAAATATTAAATCACATAGAAATAATAACGCTCACCTTAAAAACTTCCATCATCGTACAGAAATTAAATATTTTGCGAGAATATAATTGTACAATTGGAATTAATGTTAATAAGTATTCCATTTGATTTAAAAAATCTGTGACGTCACATTTGAATATTCCATGAAAATACTACCCTGTCAAATACCCAATTGTGTAGTAGTTTAAGTATATTTTTTTTTTTAAACAAATACTAATATAATATGTTATTTTTAACCCTTTGCTTGGCAAAAATAAACATGTAAGTATTAAATTAAATTAGTTAGTTCTTAATTGTATTAAATTTGTTTTTTCTTTCATTCTCCTTAGAGGACAAGTAGTATATACACACATCAAAAGTGTCTAGGGATCAACATATATTTTTGCAATAACTTTTCTCTTGATTGATATTAATTTAAATTTTCTTTAAGGATTCATCAAATAAAGTGTTTTCGTTTGTCACAGTAACGATAAACCAAGTCACCTTTGCATTAATAAAGAAATTTGCCATTTTCCTAATAAAGGGATTTTTGACATTTGAACCACTAACATTAAAGTTCGAAAAAAAGACTGAAATAACAGTTTTCTTTAAAATTTTATTGGGTAACTTAAACAATTAATAATCCGTGTTTCTACCGCGAACACTAACAACACAAGAACATCGGTTTGGCATACTCAAAATGAGTTCATCCAAATCACGCTGTGGAATGGCCGCCCATGTTCGTTGCAACAACAAAAAAAGGTCTTCTTGCAACTGGATACCCTCCATATTCGGCAGAGCTCTTCTCTGTAGCATATCCCATGCATGCTCAATCGGGTTCAAGTCTGGCGACTGAGCAGGCCAGGGCAGGACATTGATGTTAGCTGCGGCGAGAGTCTGTCTTACAACTCTTGCGGTGTGCGGTCGTGCATTATCATGCATTAACTGAAATAAGGGACCGATTTGCACTTGTAGAGGAACGATGACGTCAGATACAATCGTCTCAGCATAAATTTGAGCGTTGAGGTTGCCTCTGATCCAAATCAACTCAGTTCTTCCGCCGATCCAAATACCCGCCCATACCATGATGGTTCCACCACTATAAGGATGGACTTCCTGGCAGGATTTTAATCGCTGTTGGCGTCCAGAGGTTCTCCAGTGTCGTATACGTCTTGTATCCGGTCTCATACCAAAACGAGACTCATCAGAAAAGCACACGAAACGCCATTGTTCTTCTGCCCAATTTCTGTGTTCAAGAGCCCATTGATATCGAATCCTACGATTGTGCATTGCTATAGGTGGTACCCGTAGCGGTCTTCGGGAATGAAGGTTCACTTCATGCAAGCGGTTTCTGACTGTTTGGTCGCTAATTAAGTTCCCTGAAGAGTGATGAAGCCTCACGGCTAACATCATGGCGGTTATTGTTGGAGCTCTTCGAGTTAAGATTTGAATGTATCGGTCTTGTCTCCGTGTGGTGCAGCGATACCGTCCTTCATGGCGCTCAGCCACGGTACCAGTGCTTCGGTAACGTGTCCAAAGTCGACTGATAACACTCTGACTTGTATTCAGAGCTAAAGCCACAGTACGTTGCCGGGAACCAGCTTCTATCATTCCCACGGCTCTGAGCATTTCTTCCCTGCTTAAATGACGTCGCCGCTCCATAATAACGTTGGTTTAATCAGTAGTAGGGAAACAGTAGCACTAATAATGTCTTCAATGCGTTGTATGTTTTTATAGGGAAAATATTGACAGCTGATTTTCATCTTTTACTCGAATTTGATTGACAGTTCCTGTTTCAAATTATGAAATGCACCAAAAAGGATCCATATAAATTTATAAAATCATAAATTTATTACAAAGCCACATCTCAATCTCAAGAAATCCGCATAAAAATGCTTGATCCCTAGACACTTTTGATGTGTGTAGAAAAAAATACAGGGTATTTAATTTTGGAGATATTCTATGTATCTCATAAGATACATTGGCAAGTATCTGTTATTTTCTTCACATGAAACAATGTATCTGAGACGCTCGAAGAAAATAAGTGATCAAACGAACTTACCTGTTGTGAAGTTCGATCATTATTATACGAAGGGCTTCGTTCGAAGATATAAATTTTACAATGCAGCTCTTCTGACGCCAGTCGGCAACCATCGCATATTTTAGAGCTGAAAGCAAAAACTAAACGCCCAACTCTATATGTTCCCTCTATGTACGTCATCTGTCATTATTTTAGAGTATGTGAGAATCTCAATTTTTCTGGGTAGGGTAGGGAGGGTCCCTATATCTTCGAACGAAGCCCTTCGTATAATAATGATCGAACTTCACAACAGGTAAGTTCGTTTGATCACTTATTATACTTCGGCTTCGTTCTCGATATAAATTTTACAATGCAGATGTTAAGAGTTTTTAGGAAAATTGAGATTCGAAAGATTAATTTATGATTAGTTATTTTTTCAATACAAAATTAAAATCTGTAATTTTTGTGATGACATAAGTAAAATGGCATTATTATATGCACAGTCTCATTCGACTTAAAATTGGAGTTAGTTCTACTTTTAAATTGTAAGTTTTTATCAAATTTCAATAATAGAGAAACAAAAAATAAAATCTTTGCTTCTATATTCGAGTTTCTTTCCATCTTAGTTTTAATACTTATTATGACATAAAACTAAAATTATTGGTATCATTTATAATAACCAAGTGTTTAGTTCAGCATTATGCACAGCATGCGCTAATTCACAATTAAAGTTTAAGAACTATTTGTCCAGCTTGCCTTTGACACTATTTTAGTATTAGAAGTTGATGATTAGACATGTCTACTTGTCTAGTAAAAATAATAATATCTATGCTGGAAAACGATACAACCCTTTTTATCCATCTACTATCAGTAGATTATTTCCCGCAATATCCGAGCATATTTAATGCAATCATTTCATGTACCAGCTGGGAATTTTTTTGGACTTACTTACCAAAAAAGGGTAAAAAGAGATTCGGTTGACAACAACCGAAACAGTCGTTTTAATAGCCTCAGTAATAAAAATGTGCAGACCTGCCTGATTTACTGTGATGCAAGGTATTTACATGAGATTGGTCTCATAAGTCTGTATTCTTTGGGCTGTAGTTATTGCTAATGACCTTACTAATTAATTGGACTTTTCATCATTTTTTAAAACTAAATAATTTAAGGACTTTATAGTCCGAAGCTGACCCCAACATAGTTGGGAAAAGGTTAGGCAGATGATTATGATAGTCTGAAGAAGTCTAACATCTTGGCTCCAGTTGGATTTACTGAAACCTTTAGGAAGCCTCTTTGTCATCACTCACACTATTTTGAGCCCATTATTAGGTACAGCAAGACTTGACTTGTGTGAGTTTAAGAACCGATACAAGGCCCCCAAGTTGCCTGATTGCATGGTTAAAAAAAAAAAAAATACATGATAGTATAGTTGGTATAATTGGATCTGTACTATGTTTGTGACAAACAGCCCACCATTTTTATAGTTGATATTATTTATGATTGTATTGTTTCACGATAGGTATTTGATATTGAACTTAATATATCTATTACTGATGAGGGATAGCTCATTTTTGCCATGCCTTCTTGATAATATCCCAACTGTTAACCTATTGACTGCCAGAAACGCGGGTCCACGCGAGAGATGCTTTTTAATTGCTTCTGTAATTCTGGCATATGAAAGGTTAAAGTAAGGTGGAGAATTGGATATGTAGGAGATGATTCTCTTAGGCTTATGACTGCTAGTGTGGTATTATCATAATGCCTGTAACTTTATTTTTCTTAACTTTTTGTAAGCATCTTAACATTGTACTAAATGTCGAAAAAAAAAGGATTAAAAAGTAGTTTGTCTGAAAAAACAGCCAAAGCATCAATTTTTTATTTGATGCATCTGGGGTCCAGTTTCTAGTAAATGTATAATTCACATTTTTCATTAATTCTTGAGGCAAACCGATCAATAACCAGTTAGATATATTAGATAGTCAGTTCCTAATCTGTATCAGGATTAACTTGTGATTTTTCATCTCCTTGTTTATCCTTGTTGTAAGAAGCAAATATAAAAGTTTGTCTATCTTCACACCCTTGCCAAATGCTTCTGGTTAAGTTATTAAAATTTGGGTATTTATTGCCCTTCATTCAGTTAATAAAATAATGTAATATGGCAATTTTATTATTAAATGTATGTAAATGATGGCCATACACAGAATACGCGCACTGAAGTGGAGTAGCGGTCTCCAGCCCATATTGCCTTATAAAAATTATGTGTATTTATTTTTAAATAACATTTTGAAGGCTAAGTTATGGCATGTTTATGTACTCATATATAATTATGTGACATAAATTTTCAATCTCTTTCCAGAACCCATGAACTGTCCTGAATACCATTATAAACGGTCCCCCCCCCAATTCTTGACTCATCAATAAATATTTAGAAATAATATTTAGAGTATGCTACATTTTTGAAAAAACAAACTATTGATATCATCAGCCTAGCACTGTAGGTTTAATATCTGGGTGAATGAACGCTTTTTATCATAATTGTCTTTCCTTTTAATTAACAACATAACAACATATCTTATTTCGCCAAAGGCTCAGGTAATACCCATGGTAGGTGCACCTACAGTTCACCACTTAAGTTTAAAACTCACGTCTAGTTTAAGAATTATTATTGGCATGTGTTTACAAAACTGTATTTACAAACATTAAATCATAACTAAGCCATGATATTTATGATGTTCTAATAGTATTTTCTATAAAACCATTTGCACATACTTGGCAAGCATGCTGCAATCAATGTCTATGTCCAACCTGAACAAGCTTTCTTATACTACAACTGTTTTCACAGATAATTTTCAATGGATTTTCAATAGATAATTTTTTGGTTGTTTGGAGTAATGTTATTGTCATTGTTTTTGTATCAAAAACAAATAAGCACTAAGAATTGGAAGGACTCTGATTCTACTTTTTTCTTAATTTATAATAACTCCAAGACGGATATTTAAAAAATAGCAATGTTTTCATTAGAATTTTTTAAACATGTTTTGTAATCTGAATCAATATCCAAGAGGTCCTTATGGTATTGTACTGATTTGTGATCTTAAATAATCATGTAAGTAAATACCACTCATAATGTTAGAGAAATGGAACTGCATTAAATTCAAATAGTTTTCATATTGAAACTATAAAAACTTCCTGCGGGCTGGATATTTATCAATGATTAAGGCCATTTTATTAAATCCATAAATTCTCCAAATTACTGCAGTTTTGTGATCTTCCATTTTTTAAATGGTAGTTTTTGAATAAATGTTTTGCTACTTTATGGCTTTTTAATATAAACACTGTACAAATTTCTCGTTACATGACGTGCAAGGTGGAATTGCACCATTATATATCAGTAAATGATTGTAATGACTATATTACATAATCAGGTCATACCATCATTTTTTAACAATTGTTATGATTGAGACTAATAAGGTGTCAGTAAAAAGTACTGAGTATCCATTGACATGATTCAATATTCAAACATTGTCACAGTTCTTTTGCCAACAAGGTAACTAATTATTTAATCTTCCAGCATGACTAACCTCTAGTGTCAAGTACAAGTCTTGTCCCGTAGTGGAGGTCCTTGAGGTTTCTCACAGCGTGCTGTGGCTGGTACTGTATGTATTGTTGTGCTGGTTGATATTTCCTTGCTTGATATGAGCACTGTGGTGTCTCGTATCCTCACCTCAGATTTTTTCCTCTAGTGGTTGTAAGAGGTGGACCACACGAGTTTCCCTGATGGGTTGTGGTGAATAGTTGGCATTTTTATAGATTGACCTGTTTTTTGAACAGCCTAAAAGACTTTTATCGTTTTTAAATGGATGGTTACCATAACAGTAATCATTCCATTCTACTTATTAGACAATATCTGAAGAATGTTTTGTCGAAGACATGGAAAATAACTTTCCAGTGTCACTGAGCTGGAGGATTCCGTTTGAGTCTATCAAAACTGCTGTAGTAGATTCACATTGATGTCTCCCCTAAACCAGTAAGTACCATTCTTAACTGGGTCTGATTAACCCCTAAGATGACACACTAACCCTGATAAATGATTGTTTCATTCAGTGAAGCAATAATAATTGGATTTTGGAAGAAGCGTAGTAGCTTTTAGTAGATAACAGGTTGGTACATTTTCCATAGATATTTTTTCCTTGGAAATATGTTGTTCCAAATTGGTATACAAATAGGTATAGGGGTAAGTCGTTGTTTAACACTTGTCCATATTCTGGTTTTTAGTGATCATATCCCCTAGTGCTTGCAGCACTTACGGGAATAGAATATTAATAAGTTGAGTGAATCAGTATCTAGCTCAGATGCGGGGTCAGGCAAGTAGAGTGTTAGTTTAAATTACAGTCATGGTGTCCTCGTGATAATCGGTATTCGTCTAATAGGCCGGTACTTCGAAACATTCATAATTTATAGTGCTTCTTGTTTTTCATCAGTTTTTCGCTCTGCAAGAAGATAGAAATTGACCCCGATAATGTATCGCACTTGGGTACCATAATATACCTAAGTGTAGCCTCTCGGACTACACCATTAGGCAAATGAAATAATTCGTGCGGTTATCTCGTAATCGCCCCGAATAGTTTTTTCGCGTCAATGCATCTCGTACATTACCCGCGATATACGATAACTATCGTTTTGAAGCCATGACAAACACGTTTTTCTATAAAAAACGTATAAAACAATTGTATTTCCTGGTGAAGAAAAAGAAAATGGACGACTCCGATGAATCTTGGTAGTTTTTTCTTCAGATTTTTTGAAGATTCTATTCTTTTCTTTGATTTTGTTTCAGTATGCTACTTAATGTTAACTTTAAACATACTTAAACTAGTTCTAAACACTTGAAATAATATTCTTTGGGAATCACAACGTACTGGTTGCCGCGCAAACGTAAAGAATGACAGATGACGTACATAGAGGGAACATATAGAGTTGGGCGTTTAGTTTTTGCTTTCAGCTCTAAAATATGCGATGGTTGCCGACTGGCGTCAGAAGAGCTGCATTGTAAAATTTATATCGAGAACGAAGCCGAAGTATAATAAAACTCAACATAATATAAAACCTGTTTTCTTGCACAAGCAGTTTCCTCGCCGTAGTGAGGTGAAAATTGTGTGTTGTGCTCGGCAGCAAAGCTTTTCTGCGTCTCGTACCTTTGAAACCTGAGCGTAGCGAAGGTTTCAATACAAGTACTCGCGCCAAAAATCAACTTTGCAGCCTTGCATAACAAATAACTATTATTCGAGTGCAAGAAAAAATTTGATGGTATCTCGAGTCCAGAGGCCCTAGTAGCATGAGTTTTTACGTTTTTGCCACTGTTATTAATATTATGTGTAAGTTACTCATTCGTCGAATAAAATTGAATGGGTGTAATTTTCGAGATTCCTCGGGGAGATAATTCATGAAAATTGATATCCAAATTTCAAAATGAATTTTTATAATAAAGATAATTAACAAAATGTGTCCGGCATTTTGATAATATAAAAATGAATCTCTGATTGTGTTGCTAAGAGCAAATCTCGAGAGCAGCTGAACCGATTTCTTTAAATTCTTTTTTTGTTGTGTTTGTTATAGTCCGAAGAAAGTGGGTTGGAAGGGTATGTAGGTAGAAAGGGTAGGTAGATAGGTAGGTAGGTAGGGTAGGTATTGTAGGTAGGTAAGGTAGGCAGGGTATGTAGGGTAGGCAGGGTATGTAGGGTAGGTAGGGTAGGTAAGGTGGGTAGGTAAAGTAGGTAGGTAGGTTAGGTAGGGTAGGTAAGGTAGGTAGGTAGGGTAGGTAAGGTAGGTTAGGTACCTATCATAGTTAAGACAGGACGTCTGTCGGGTCAGCTAGTTGTTTATAATAAAAATGTTGATGACGATGTTGATCTAAAAAAAAATTATGAATATTGTTTACTTGGGACAAGCCAAGCTGTTGCGACAATAACTAGCTACACGTTGTCGGAATTTACCTCGAGATCAAAGGCGTCGTCCTACTGTAGGTATCTTTTTTAAACTGTACGCGTAACTAGTACCGCGCAAGTCGCTACATGCCTGTCTCGATAAGTCTCGTGCCGCCATTGTTACGCAAACTTATTAATATTCAAATTAAACTTAGGTATCCTAATTTTAGTATTCAATTAAATTTACAATATTAAACATCTGGTCAGTGGGTAGCCTTAGGGGCGGATTTTTAGGAGTTGGAGTATACGCTTCGGGGCACTATGAGAAGCAAAGAAAACCAAAAAAAATTTTTTTTAGTTCAAAAAAATTTTTTGGACTTAGAAAATTTTTCAAAAAAAAAAAAATTTTTTTTGGGATTTTGCACCATACGCTTAGAGGCACTATGAGCCGTGCAGAAAAGCAAAAAAAAAAAATAGGTCAAAAAAATTTTTTAGGACTTAGAAAAAATTCGCCTTACTATCACGTTGAGTAGAGCTCGGGGCAAAACACTTAGAAAATTTTTCAAAAAAATTTTTTTTTTGTATTTGGTGCCATACGCTTAGAGGCTCTATGAGCCGTGCAGAAAAGCAAAAAAAAAAAATTGGTCAAAAAAATTTTTGGGACTTAGAAAAATTTCGCCTTCTATCACCTTGAGTAGAGCTCGGGGCAAAACACTTAGAAAATTTTTCAAAAAATTTGTGAAGAAAAAAAAAACCATTTTTCGCGGGTTTTTTTACATCTTCTTAAAGATTAGTACTAGAGCAGCAAATTCTTTCCCGAAAAGTTTTTTATCCGAGTTACCATTTTGGAAATATAGACAGTTTTGAAAAATTTTTTTTTGACCAATTTTTTTTTTTTTTTGCTTTTCTGCACGGCTCATAGAGCCTCTAAGCGTATGGCACCAAATCCAAAAAAAAAAAATTTTTCGAAAAATTTTCTAAGTCCCGCGCCATAGCGCCCCGAAGGCTACACTCCAACCAAACATCTAAATAAGTGTGAGTCTTTGACTAAGTGTGTCTGAACACTTCACACCTTCGTAAGAGGGATTTTCATTCGGGATGCCATTGGAGGAGGAGCGCAAGTGCGCGCCGTCGTGGAAGCGCATCTCTTTGGCATGATCGCGGGGACAGTCAGCTGTTTAGTTCGTAGGTTAAGGTACCCGATTTAAAAACCAACCACTCTTATCGATATTGTATTTGAGCCCGTGAGCCTCTTTTCTGAGATCAACTTTTAGTCTTTTGGATAAAAAACTAGCTTAATGTTCATTATTAAATTGCCTATCCTTTAGTCTAAGTAGCAAATCAAAATAATGGTTACTTTACGAGGAGATGCATGTACATATAATTATTTCTAATTTCTTTGGTTTCGTTGTGATTAAAGATTATTAGTAGGCACCTATTCAGCCGCATTCGGTTAGACTAGAAGCCGACCCCAACATCGTTGGGAAAAGGCCAGGCAGATTGATTTAGCTAGGTAGGTACGTACTTTAAAAAAATCTACCATTTTGGAGTCAAGGTTATGTAGAAATTTAATGTATTTTTGATCATTTGATACATAAATTTCTTTTGGATAAAGAGAAGTTGACTCTGAAAAACGGCACAAAAAACGGCTACCGCTGTGTTTTGCTCGGAGCGCGGAGAGCGGACGCGCCTTCAAGGAATGTCCGGGGAGTTTTTCTCCCGTTCTTCTTCTTACATACCTACCTACAGGCTACTACACTTCGCAATGGGCAACTACATAGACCGACGTAAAATTATAACTCATGTCGACTATTACGAAAGATCGTCGAGTCGCATTCGACGTCAGCTGTTAGTTGATTGTGAACCTACTCGCGTACGTAAATGTGAACTGTGTGAAGTCTAGCACTGATTCATTTGATCATAAATCGTACAAGAGACAGGCAGACGTGGACATACCTGCTGCTGTAGGTGCTCGCTGTTACTGAGAACATCCTCACGTACAGAACACTATGTCGTTGCGCACACTGGTATCGGAGGAAAGCTAAAATCACGATTGGCACTCGCGCGTAGTTTGCCTTTAGATACTTGATATTACATAAACGCTAGGAAATACTACTTTTCACATTCGCACATAGTTAGGTACGTTAATTGCGCGCTGCGCGTGCGCGTGCGGCGCGACGCGTGGACCGCGAGGTACTGAAGAGGCGAGGGGACGACGGGGGGGATAGCGGCTGCGCGCCGCCATGCAATAAAGATTTGAGTATTGCTATTGACTATTGAGTATGGTGCCGCCGCCCGCTTCAATGACGGTAATTAGTACGCATAGGCACAATATAAATATGAACAGTACGGAAACTACGAACTAACGTTCGAAACGGCACACTCACACAAACACGCGAATCGACGAGACCCCTAAGCGGTTGTCGCGGTGCTGCCAGTCGTGAGTGCCGCGTCAAGACGATTAGTTAATGCTCACGCATTTTCGGGTTAACACGTGGTACCTGCTATGCGATTGCGTTTTAACTAAGAATAGGATGACCTTGGCCCTATATTAGATAAACAATAATCATAATACGAAAATTACATGAACAAGAGAAGTAATTTGCATAAAGTATTTTTTTGTTAAACTTAATTGTTGTCACAATATGGTGCCAAGGTCATCCTCTCCTTAGTTGAAACGCATAGTACGGTGCGCGGCCGCGCCGGGTTAATCAGGCATCGGCGCCACATAATTATGCGCCAAGCCGCGCGCCCTTCCGACAAGGATCGCACGAAACGTTTTCGTCTTTTCGCGGCTCACGCCACTTGTAAAAGGTTACGCCATATTGATAAAGCTCACAAGTTGTTGTGTATTGATTTTAAACTGTTCCGTGTTATAAACAATCTTCTTTTACTGGTATTAACCGAAGCCATGAGATTACCAATTTAAATGTTATTAGTAAACAATCGAAAAAACAATCGAGTTGAAATAACTAATTCCAACTTGATTGTTTGAGAACACAAATATTTTAATAAATATAGTTCAGTTTCAAAAACATTAAGAGTGACAACCCTAGTGCTGCAGTGGAGCGTAGGTAATTATTTCAACAAATAGGCTTAGTTTCCATACTGTTCATATTTATATTGTGGCATAGGTACGATTCAGACCACAGAACAGTTAATTTAACTGTTCTGTGATTCAGATCAACTGGCTCGCATCGGGCCGGGCCGGGCGGCATTTTACAATGCGGTAAAGAACATTGAAATGTATCAACAGTCATTTAAAAAAAATTAAGTTACATGTGAAACCTAGAAAAAGCTTTACATTGTGAGGAGAAATAAACTTATATTATTATTATAATTACAGTTCATATTTGTGTAACAGTAATTCGCCAGCTGTGCAGCTGTGAGCCCGAGAAACCTCAATCTACTACCCTTGTCTACTCCTCTCGCTCGCATCGTAAAGCACAAATAACCAGCGCCATCTATCTGCATTGAAAGCAACTAGTATAACAGCAGTTAGCAGGATCTACTGATTCAATACAATCTACATCAGACTTACTAGCGCCATCTATCTACTCATAGAGAAACTAACATGTTGTAATCATTTTAAATATTAATAACTTGTCCTGAATTCTCTCAGCATTCTTTACTGTGAATCATATTCAATTATAAAATTGTAGTTCTTAAACCTATAGCTTTCATTCTTAAGATTTCTGTTATAAGTAGGTACCCATGTAAAATGTAAGTGCTTAGAACATTTCACAATAATTTACAGGGGATGGTAATTTGACTTCTTGCGAGAGCGGGAGCGAGAACTTACGGATAGTTACCTCCGTCGGCATCCGCGGCGCGTCGCGACGTGTCGCAGAATGCATTATCAGTCTTATTATTGTACTCTTTGGAATGCATTCGGCTGTCGCGACGGCTGACCGGCTCCGAACGGCGCCGGTCTAAATTTAAATCTAAATTTCACTTTACGTCTACGCGGCGCAATGTGAGCAGCACTTCTGGGCGCTTGGAGTGCGTACGGATTCCAGCGGTACGGGTCCGACGCACGCGTACGACTCCGTTCCGATGCGGCGCGATGTGAGCTGGTTGGTCTGAATCGTAGCATAGAAACTGGCGTAATAGATGTTACGAAATAGGAAGGATGCTGTTAGTATTTATTGTGTCAAAGTATTTTAAATTAGTTTATTATTAAAATAATATAGATGATTTTTTGTTGTAATGGCAACTTTTTAAGAATAAATAGTTATTTGTTAGGCAAGGCTGGAAAGTTGATTTTTGGCGCGAGTACTTCTATTGAAACCTGAGTAAGCGAAGGATCCTAGGGTTGAACCGTGAGCGAAGCGAGTGGTTCAAATATAGAATCCTGAGCGTAACGAAGGTTTCAAAGGTACGAGACGCAGAAAAGCTTTGCTGCCGAGCGCAACACACAATTTTTCACCTCACTACAGCGAGGAAACTGCTAGGTGCAAGAAAACAGGTGTTTTAGGTTGAGTTTTGTTTTGTTCGAGCGTCTCAGATACATTGACTCATGTGAAGAAAATAACAGATACTTGGCAATGTATCTTATGAGTTACATAGAATATCTCCAAAATTAAATACCCTGTATTTAGTTATATATCCTACTTGTCCTCTAAGGAGAATGAAAGAAAAAAACTAATTTAATACAAATAACTAACTAATTTAATTTAATACATATTTATTTTTGCCAAGCAAAGGATTAAATAACATATTATATTAATAGTATTTATTTTATTTAAAAAATTAAACTTAAATTACTACACAATTGAGTATTTGACAGGGTAGTATTTTTATGGCATATTCAAATGTGACGTCACAGATTTTTTTAATCAGATGGAATACTTATTAACATTAATTCCAATTTTACAATTATATCCTCGGAAAATATTTTATTTCTGCACTTGATGGAAATTTTTAAGGTGAGCGGTATTATTTAATATTTTATGATAGACCGTGTCATGCATTTTCAGTGGACTGGCAGTATAGAAAATTATTAAATAGAAAGGTTCGAATTTTAAAAACTCTTTCCACGCTAGAGAGCAAAAAGCGATTTTCGGCTCAGATTTCGAATGACAAACAGACTCTTTCCGAGCCTGTGAGGTGAAAATATGTTTTCCCTGCCTCTATTTTATGTCGGGTGCTGGCTATGAGCAAGTGCCTTCACCACACATAGGTACGTGTTGTCAACATCCCTACTGAGCGTCTCCAACACGCGTTGCAACTTGTTAACAATGAACACATATTTGTATATTTGTGTTGAAGGCACTGCTATGAGTCTAGGATGGAGGTTTGAGGACGTAGTAGCGGGGCACTGCTGGGGGTACAGCAGTAGACGTGTTTATGTAGTTAAGGTTCACTTTCTTTTGGTGTGATGGAACGGTGTTTTAGAAAAAATAACAAACGTCTTTACTCAATGATGATTTTATTGCGACTGTTTCTACATCAAACTGCGTGCTTTAATATATGAATTGGACATACCGCCCACCAAAACATTAGTTTTTAATTATTAATTTTATACTACATTACATGCAAATCGAACAATGGACTGTAAATATTTTTAACTTCATTCATCGTACATTACATCTTAATTTAATCATTTCACTTCATTATACCGTCCACCATAGCCTACTAACTTATTGTTTCCTTAGGCAGCGGTATCAATTTATATAGAGGCCTTTTCAACTCTCTATTTCCCATAGTTTGGACTGTCACCACTCTCACGAGTTTGTCCTTTCCAGGATGCATTTCTTTCACCCGACCTAGAGTCTGGCCAACGAAAGCTGACCACGAATTAATTTCTAAACTTTTGATATGGCAATAATTTAGCACTGTCAAAATTGAATTGAACTTCGACTATGATTCCTAGCCCCTATATGTTTGTTTTATGAAATAAACTTTTAGTTATAACTTTTTCTTTAATTCTACCTTTTCGATATAATGTCGTGCCAGGAAGTCGAGCTGTGAACTACAATGCACGCAGAAGTTGAAAAAAAAACATATAACATGTATATTAATATTATAGATAAGATTTTATATAAATATTTGATTGAGTGGTATATTATGGCAAGTTCCATGTAATAGAGGCGCCTATTGCCATCAATCGGAAAAAAATCCAGACTCCGTGACTGTTACCTACAGAGAAATTAAAAAAAATTAAAATATCAAGTCCGTTTAAGCAGCGTATAACCAGTGTTGGCAGCTCTTGATTTTTTTAAATTGCCGCCTTTTTTCTTGGTCAGCTTTCGTTGGCCAGACTCTAGTAACCATTTTGTAGGAGGCAAATTATCCTCCTTTATAATAACAACATCTCCAATCGCAGGCTCTGGAACCTTCACTTGCCATTTGTATCTCTGTTGGAGCGTGTTAAGATACTCGGTACGCCATCTATGCCAGAAGTCTTGAGTCATTTTCTGAATAATTTGCCATCTAGTTAAAAGACTGACTGACTTGTATTCGTAGCATGAATCAGGAACTGAAATTAAGGGCTCGCCAACTAAAAAATGCCCTGGAGTCAGCGGTATCATGGAATTGTCCATTTGATAAAGAGGGCGTGAGTCGAGACAAGCCTCGATCTGTGCTAAGAGCGTAGACATCTCCTCGTAAGTCAGTTTGGTGTCCTTATTTATCCTGTAAAGGTGTCTCTTAGCAGACTGAACTCCAGCCTCCCAAAGACCATCACATGTGGGCATCCTTGGTGGTATGAAGTGCCACATTGTGCCATCGTTAGCTAGAAGTTCAGCCGCTTCCTTCGCGATATTATTCTTTCCCTTCTGGAACATGTCCTTCAATTCTTTGGCAGCGCCAATAAAATTGGTGCCATTGTCGCTCCATAAGTTCGAACAGTGGCCTTGGCGCGCCACAAACCTCCAAAATGCGGCTATAAAAGCTTGTGTTGTTAGGTCTGTGACCGCTTCGAGATGGATCGCTCTAGTGGCCATGCATATAAATAAACAAATGTAGCCCTTTGTTGCATGGTGTCCACGGCCCTTCGATGTCCTTATGAATACCGGCCCAGCGTAATCGACCCCACTATTCATAAATGGCCGATGTTGATTGACTCGGACGGCAGGTAACTGACCCATGAACTGGGTTTTTCCCTTCGCTTTATCCAAAATGCAGGTCTTACAGTTGTGAATACATTTTCTTACGGCAGACTTCAAACCTATCACCCAGTATCTTGTTCTTACAAAAGCCATCATCGCTTGTATCCCACCATGTAGTGTTCTAAGATGAGCTTCTTGAACTAATAACTTAGTTATATACTGATTACATGGTATTACAATCGGGTGTTTTGTAATTTCCGCTATGGAGGCATTTTCTAACCTTCCTCCCACTCTTATTATCCCATTTTTATCTAAAAAAGGGGCGAGTGTGACAAGGGAGCTTCTTTTCTTTACGCTTCCGTCCTTCTGTAAGTCTTCAATATCCTTCTGATAAACTAAGTTTTGATAATACTTAATGCATAATTGTAATACCTTTTCCAGCTCATTAACTGTTAAATAAACTTCCTTTGTTTCCTTGTCTCTTTTTATAAATCTTCTGCAGTAAGCTAATATTCTTTTCATTTTCGAAAATGTTCCCAGATTGGTGTGACTTCAAAATTTGTGTGAAATGATGAACCCTTCAATTCTAATTCCGTTTGAGGAATTTCATAAGTTTGTATATCAAGATTTTTGTGTTTTAACCATACAGGCCCAGTCCACCATAAGTCTAAACAAGCCAAGTCGCCTGCTTTTACGCCTCTTGTAGCGATATCGGCTGGGTTATCGCTAGACTGAACGTGTCTCCATCGGTCATTGTCTAGTATCCGTGTTATGTCTGCCACTCGGTTCGCAACAAATGTACGCCAACGACTTGGTTGAGATTGCAACCATGACATCACAACCATTGAGTCAGTCCATGCAAAGATTTTGTTTTTAGGTATTTTCAACAGGTCTACCAGATCATTGATTAAGTCTGCTAGTAATGCTGCGGCGCATAATTCCAATTTAGGTATTGAAATTTGCTTCAAAGGTGCAACCTTCGTTCGAGATGTGATGATTGTGATATGTACTGTGTTCTCTTCAATAACTTTAAGGTAAGTAACAGCAGCATATGCGTGCGTAGATGCATCTGCAAAACCATGCAATTCAATGTTTGTATAATTGATCGGTGTAGTTTTCAACCAGCGTGGTATTTTATTTTATTTATTTTATTTTATTTTAGCACATAGGAACAACAAACAGCTACATTATGGAATATAACAACATAATAACATAAATAACTTAAATAATAATGTAATGTGTATGTGTTAATATTGTAATGTTTTGCAGGTGTATTAATTCATCTCTATATCTCATCCACTCATCTATCAACTCTGACGGCAGCTCATCATCCCATCCCATGTTGCATAGCCACAGTTTTTGTATCATAATCTTAGCATTGATGATCACCGGTGAGAGCCATCCAAATGGGTCAAACAGCCTTGCTATATCAGACAGAATAGATCTCTTCGTTACCGGACATCGAACTTCAGGTAAGTTAATTGTGAATTTAAATGTATCATCCTTTCTATCCCATGTCAATCCCAGATTTTTTATTACTTTATCTAGCTTTATCTCTATCCCATCTTTCACGCTGTTTGTATCATCTCCCTCTTGTAAAGACTTTAACACTTCTTCCGAATTACTAGACCACTTTTGCATTTTAAAATTTCCTTTACTTAGTATCATCTTTATTTCCCCACACATTTTCTTTGTTTTTTCCTCAGTTTCACTTCCCCACATTAAATCATCCATATAAAACGAGTCTTTAATTACAGGTGCAGTATTAGGACACTCCTTTGCTTCATCATCGGCGAGTTGTTGTAAAGTTCGTACAGCTAAATAAGGTGCTGCAGCTGTACCAAAGGTTACAGTTGAGGTGTAGTAGTACTACCTATAGTATAAGGTCTATGACCCTATCCATATGAATGTATCTTCTATTAATATATTAACACATTTATACTCTTGCAGTCAGTAATTAAAGGTAATCGCTTGAGAACAGTTGTTTCAATAACACTACATCCCCACATGGCGACCCTTGCCATTTTTGGGGCGCGTGACGCGACTTCTATCTCGGCGTAGTGTTACGGCTCCAAAGCAAAGTAATAAATTAAACTCTTTGTAATAAATTGGCGTGGAAATATTTGTGGATAATGGAACTTTCGTAATTAAAATGAATCAAGTACATTTAAAAAGTTAATTTAACGTCCGGAAATCAGTGAGAATGTGTCGTTCCAACGTAGAAAAGGAGACGGTCTTCGTGAACCAGAATTCTGCTGGTTCCAATAATGCACACGTTGAAGAATTGAAGGCACATATTTCGACGATCAGTATTATCCTCATAGTAATTTGCGTTTTACTGGGTCTTGGCATTATATATTTTGCGTGGAAGCAGTACAGGAATTGTCACCATTCCTGGATCAGGGACCAGATTTTGCAGAACAGCCTGCGACGATCGTTCAACCGTTCCAGAGCAATTCGCGGAGAAGAGCAAGCAAATCTTCCAATGACGTAGAAGTCGGAGTATTCATCATACTCATCTGGCAGCTGTGCGGTATCATTTATTTAGTGAAGTGCATACTAAGTGCGTCTCAAGTGCGTTGTGCGTATTATAGTGCGTAAGATGAATTCGAGAATCATCATATAAATAAAGAGACAATAAAATGATAATAGACATTAAGAATTAAAATAATGAGCTCTAAGATAATTTAGCAGTTTAAGTTTGTTTGAGTGATCGTATATCATCATGTATCATCTTACACGCTGTGTCCCCTACTACAGTAATTCACTGTGAGAATCGGGTATGTATTAAATGGTTTAATTAATATATATTACTTTGGCATGAGGGAATGGAAGATGAATTGTTACTTTGTTTAAATGATCTTATATCAATAGGGAAATATTTAATTAAAAAGGGAAAAACACGATTTAAGGGTAATATTGTTAAGAATAAATTATGTGAGGTTGAAACAATTTATGAGAAAAGTAAAGGATTAATAAAGCTATTATCTACAAAACCAGGAGTAAAATCAGAATTGTTAAAATCATTATCAGTTACGAAAAGCGAAATAGAATCGTGTTATTCGCAAATTAATGTTTTGTGCGCTGTAATTAAATCAGACTGTGATAGTGACAGTGATATTTCTGAAGCAAGTCCAAATTCAGAATCAATCATGGAGTTCGATTTAAAAACGGCATGTAGTTTGATTCCTGTAATGACCAATAACGAAAATAATATCAGAAGTATCATTGACTCTATAGAAATGTACGCAGACATGTTGTCGGAAACGGGGAAAAAGTTACTAATGACATTCGTTTTGAAAAGTAGATTATCAGAAAATGCAAAATTACGTATAACCAATAATTACACATCTGTGAACGATTTTGTCAGAGATTTACGTGTTGCACTTTTACCAAAAAAATCGTTTACTGCAATACAATCACGATTACAAAACGCAACGCAAGGCTGGCGTACAATTGATCAGTTTGGAACAGAATTAGAAAAGTTATTTACTAATCTCACCATATCGCAAGCAAATGGTAATTCTGATAGTTATTCCGTACTCAAGCCCATAAACGAAAAATTGGCAATTAAGCGATTCGCAGATGGATTGAAGGATTCGAGACTAAGTACGATTATTGCTGCACGTAATTATGACAGTTTAAAGGACGCGATCCAGGCAGCGAAAGATGAAGAGTTGACATCGGCATCGACTTTGACCAACGAAAATGTCATGCAGTTTTCACACCGCGGAAGAGGTAAGTTTCATAACAATAACAACAACTTTAGGAATGGCCGTGGTTCTCATAGTCAGCAGTTAAACCAACGCAGTCGAGGACATCATTATCAGCATAATTCAAATAATTTGAGAGGTAATTTTAGCCATAATTCAAATAACTTCGGCAGACGTGATTTCAATAACTCACGTGGGCGATCATCCCATAACTATCGTGGTAACGGACGTGGACGAGATTATCAAACTTCGAACGAGAATCGATCGAGTTATGAAACTCGTAGTAAAGGTCGTACCAATAGAATATTTTATTCCAGCAATGAACAAGATAAGAACGATAGTATGCCTACAACAAACGAAATGCAGTTTTTTCGATCTTAAACATAACATTTTAGCTTTGCAAGGTAAGGCAAAATTTTTAGCATTATACATAGGTAATAGGAAATATTATTGGTTAATAGATACCGGAGCATCTTTGTCCGTAATTAAAAAAGATGCGGTTACCATACGATAGTGCAGTAATTAGAGATGAAACCATCATAAATGGTATTGGAGGTAAAATTAGTTCATCAGGGTTTGTTCAACTTAGCTTGACTCATCGTGATGACCAACACTTTGTTGACTTTAATATCAAGCTTCATGTTTTTGATAACATACCATTAAAGGCAGATGGAATATTAGGTTTAGATTTTCTTTGTCAGTACGCTTCAAATATAAACTTAGAAACTAATGTCATTAACCTATCTAATTATGGAAAGTATTATTCATTAGAACTAAGTGATGTCATAGATTACTCAGCTGAGGTGTTACATATCCCAGCACGAAGTGAGTCGATACATTATTTGCTATTAAATATTGAGAATATGAATGACTGTATTATCCATAGCGAACAGTTAGCGGAAAATGTTTTTCTAGCGGGATGTATTGGACGAATAAAAAATAATAGATTACCGGTTAAAATTTTGAACACTAACGAGCATGATATTTACCTACCAACTTTTCAACCACAGATATATTCAATTGAAGAGTTTCACTTATGCAATTTTAAATCAAACGCTAACAGTTTAGAACGAGCAAAGAACTTATTAAACATTTTAAATTTAAATCATTTAAAAATGGACGAACGGAAATCAATTGAAGAATTATGTTCTAAATATTCGGATGTTTTCTTTTTACCAGGTGATAAGTTAACGACTACAAGTGTTTATGAACAATCCATAACTATAAAACCAAATACAAGTCCGGTTTATACGAAGCAGTACCGATTGCCGCATTCTTTGAAAAATGAAGTAAATAGGCAAATTCAAAAAATGATTGACAATGACATTACAGAAGAGGCGAAGAGTGAATGGTCGAGTCCTGTTTTACTGGTACCAAAAAAAAGTAGCAACGATAAAAAATGGCGACTAGTGGTCGATTATCGGAAGCTTAATGACCGTATTGTAGACGATAAATTTCCTTTGCCAAGTATTACGGAAATTTTGGATTCGCTCTCTGGCTCAGTCTATTTTTCGCATTTAGATCTTAATCAAGGATATTACCAAGTAGCTTTAGATAAAAACAGTAGAGAGTATACAGCGTTTACAACTAGTACTGGGCAATACCAGATGAAGAGGCTACCTATGGGATTAAAAACAAGTCCGAGTGCTTTTAGTAGAGTAATGTCAGTTGCTATGTCTGGGTTAACATACGATAAATGTTTTATATATTTAGACGATTTAGTAGTCTTTGGGAGAAATTTAGATATCCATAATAAAAACTTAACAGACGTCTTGGAAAGACTTAGGAAAATTAATTTAAAATTAAATCCAGAAAAATGTAATTTTTTAAAGAAAGAAATTCTTTATTTAGGGCATTTAGTATCAGAAAATGGAGTCTTACCCGACCCAATTAAAGTAGAAGTATTAAAAAATTACCCTGTACCAAGTAATACCGATGAAGTAAAAAGATTTGTAGCATTTTGTAACTATTATAGGAAATTCATTAAAAACTTTGCAAGAATAACTTGTCCATTAAATAAATTAACTAGAAAACATGTACCATTTGTTTGGACTGAAGAGTGTCAAAGTGCGTTTGAAGCAATGAAACATGCTTTAAGTACACCACCAGTATTAGATTTTCCAGATTTTTCAGAAAATAATGAGTTTGTCATTCAAACAGATGCGTCAGGGACGGCTATTGGAGCAGTCTTGTGCAATCAAAATATGAAACCTGTAGCTTATGCTAGCAGACCTCTGAATAAAGCTGAACTCAATTATCCAACCATTCAGAAAGAGTTAGTTGTAATTGTTTGGGCTGTAAAGTATTTTAGACCCTATGTATACGGTAAATCATTTACAATTATGACAGACCATAAGCCTTTAATATATTTATTTTCAATGAAGGACCCATCTAGCAGACTACTTAAATTTAGACTAGCACTAGAAGAATACGATTTTAAAATTTTATATTTAAAAGGAAAAGATAATAGCATAGCAGATGCATTATCTAGAATTAATATAACATCGGATACTTTAAAACAGATGAATAATGAAATTTCTTTAGTTATGACTAGAACTCAGAAAAAACGTTTAGATGTAGGAAAACAATTGGATACACCTAGTTTTAGTAAACGAGACGAAACGTGGCCTGATCAACCACGAGTAGTTGAGGTACTAAAAATTCCGAATAATTCTGTAGAAATGAGTTTCATAGGAAGTGATGAATTAAATAAATTAAAAAGACAAAATAATATAGATGAAGAAAAGGAATGTTTTATTTATAACAATCGAAAGAAGATGTTGTATATTAATCTTAACTTTAGAGCACAACTTACGCGAGCCGAATTTGTGACTAAGTTAGGTCATTTTTGTAAACGAATAGGTATAAATGAGCTATGCATAGTAAAAAAAAAGGAATATGAGAGTTTTATTAAAGATGTATTAAAAGAGATAAAAGACAATAAGGATTGGACCGGTCCACGTATTTATGTATTGAGAGGAGTTAGGAGAATTTATAATGAAGAAGAAAGAAAGTATATTTTACATGACTTTCACCTACTACCTACCGCAGGACATGCAGGAGTACGTAGGATGACCAATAATATTAAGAGACATTTTTACTGGCCAGGCTTAGACAACGATATTAGACAATTTGTGAGTAAATGCATTAAATGTCAGAAAATGAAGCATTGTAGGTATATCAAGGCGCCCATGGAGATAACTACAACGGCTTCACATGCTTTTGAAAAAATTTATCTGGACGTCGTAGGTCCATTCGAAAAAGACATTGAAGGAAATTGTTATATTTTGACACTGCAGTGCGAGCTTACTAAGTTCGTAGAGGCCTATCCTTTGAGAACGAAGGAAACCGTAAGTATTGCTAAAGCATTAGTTAATAATTTTATTTTAAGATTTGGAATACCTAATACCATCGCAACTGATCGTGGAACACAATTTGTATCGTCAGTAATGGAACAGGTATGTAAACTTTTATGTATAAATAAATTAATGTCTACAGCGTATCACCATCAATCCATCGGTGCGCTCGAAAATTCACATAAAAATTTAGGATCGTTTTTACAAATACAGTGTAATGGTCAAAAAGACACATGGAGTCACTGGCTACCATTTTGGTGTTACAGTTTCAACAATACAGTTCATACAGAGACAAAGTACACACCATTCGAACTGGTATTTGGTAGAGCTAGTATAGTACCATCTAGAGTTAGTCAGTACATAGAACCATTGTATAATCCAGAAAGTTATCCTTTAGATCTTAAGTATAGGTTACAAGTAGCACATCAAGATGCTCGTAATAATCTACTTATAAGTAAACAAAACCGTAAGAGTTGTTATGATAAGTCTTTAAATAAAGTGACATACAGTAAAGGACAACAAATTTTAATTAGAAATGAAATAGCAAATAAGCTAGATCCTCAATGGGAGGGACCATTTGTTGTTTTAAATGATTTAGGTGTTAATGTAGAAATATTAAAATTTAATAAACCCTATTTAATCCATAAAAATAGAACCAAACCTTTGGTAACATAAGAAATGATATTAAGTTATATTTACGAAAAAAAAAAAAAAAAAAAATTGTAAACTATATATATTTTTTTTTTCTATCACCCCTGAGGTGAGGTGTAGTAGTACTACCTATAGTATAAGGTCTATGACCCTATCCATATGAATGTATCTTCTATTAATATATTAACACATTTATACTCTTGCAGTCAGTAATTAAAGGTAATCGCTTGAGAACAGTTGTTTCAATCTACAATCAATCATCAACTACATCCCCACACAGTCATCAAATAAGGTGCTGCAGCTGTACCAAAGGTTACAGTCATCAAATTGAAACTTTCTAGTTTTTCCTCAGGGTTATCTCGCCAGACAATGCGTTGTAAGTTTGTGTGTTCTGGTGTCATATTAACCATTCTATACATCTTAATTATGTCTCCTACTACACATATTCTATGTGTTCGCCATGTGATATTAAGCTTCGTAAATCAGGTTGCAATACAGGACCAATCATCATGGTGTCGTTCAAAGAATGACCGTTAGAACCCTTCGCAGACGCATCATATACTACTCGAACCTTCGTTGTGTCTTTATCTTCGCGTATTACAGCGTGGTGAGGAAGATAGACTGATTTGTTATCGTCGTTAGGGTCAGATTTTTTCAAATGACCCATTTCCAGGTACTCATGAATTACTTTGGAATAATCTGACTTTAAACTTTGAGACCTTTGTAATTTCTTCTCCAATTGTTTGAATCTATAAACAGCCTGTTGTTTCGTATCTCCGCATAATTTCAGTGTCTCTTCTATTCCTTGTCGCAAAGGTAAGTGCACTGTGTATTTTCCGTTTACTCTTTTAGTTGTATTGTTGTAAATCTCTTGACACATCTCTTCTTCTTTTGTAAGTAGTTTTCTTTTCTATACTAATATTATAAAGAGGTAAAATTTGTAAGTTTGTATGTTTGTAAGTTTGTAAGTTTGTATGTAGGGGGTAATCTCCGGAACTAATGATCCAATTTCAATAATTTTTTCACTGATAGAAAGCTACATTATTCCTGAGTGCTATAGGCTATAAATTATATTTATATCATACATATTAGCCGAGCTATTGCATTTTTCGTCTAGCAAGTCGGAATGAAATACCTCCGAAAACAGAATTATTTGCATGCGCTGCCTAAACAGTTGTTTAAAATTGAAAGCAATGTATGGCAACCCGGTTCGCCTTAATTATTTCTACAAAAAAGTCCGCGACACCACATTTCTATCTTTTGTATTTTAACTTTTATATTTCGTTTTATGTTTTAAAAAAGTATTTTTTCGACTTACTTCTGTTTGGATGATTATTTAAACAACAAAATATCAATTCTTATCAAATAAAATAAGTTTATGATCACAAGGACATCACAGAGATAAGATTTGCCCTCTACAGTATGTCAATGGGTCATATATTTTCCGAGATAATATAAAATTACTAAACGCAAAATGCTAAAACATTCGCCGAGCTCAACTATCATTCCTAAACGTGCTTTGTGCGGACGTTTTGTCGTTTTAGAGAAGTTTTAAATTAAATAGGTTCCTCACTTAAATTTTATATTTTTAACGTAAACCTGTTCCTGCACATCATCAGGCGGGAGGAAACGCCCGGGTGTCACCACTGCGAGGATCGCCCAGAGGACACGGTAGAGCATACGGTGCAAACCTGCCCCGCTTGGGCGGAGCACCGCCGTGTCCTCATAGAGCCGATCGACGGCGGCGACCTCTCGCGCCCGGCCCTGGTGCAAGCCATGGTCCGGGGCGAGAGAGAGTGGGAGGCAGTCACCTCCTTCTGCGAAAAAGTCACGCTCGCGAAGGAGGTGGCGGGATGGGAGAGAGAAAGGTCCTCCCGTCCCAGCCGCCGCGGGAGACGCTCCGGGCGTCGGGAGCCACGTGACGACTCCCGGCCACCGTAGGCGCGGGCCTGCAGGCGGTGATTAATGGGTGACTCACCGTCCGATCAGCACCAGACCCGTGCCGGACGGCGCGTATATGTTCCACGCGCGCCTCAAAGAGATGTCAGCATATGAAGGGGCCCCTCAGGGCCAAGCCTGCCGGGTAAGCGGGATTGTCCGAAAGGGTTACCGCTACCCCGGAACATAAAGGGCTACGGAAAGAACATGGATGGGTTTTAGTCAGTAAGAGTCTGACACTCCCTTCCGCTCCACCCAGAGCGGGAGCAGTCATTGGATGATTTCCCAGCCTTAAAAAAAAGGGTGTCGTAAAAGGCGACTAAGTTGAGCAGAAAAGATCACCTCGGTAATCTTTGGAAATTCTGATCCGATTCCAAAAATTCTCTCACTAATGGGAACCTAACCTACAGTATTGCCGAGTATCATAGGATATATTTAATGTTAAAACTAGAAATTTTCCGCGGACGAAGTCGCGGGCAGAAGCTAGTCTTGTATAAAGCTGTTTCGATTTCCCAAAATTTTCTTAATAAGTCATTGTCTTCTGATACCGTACTTGTCACATGTAGTGTCGTTATTTTGTGTTCGTCTCTAATTGATTTGTCTTCCATTTGACCTGAAAGTATCCACCCCAAACGTGTTTTCTGAGCCACTATGCCATCAGAACATCTTACTAAACCAACTTCAATAATTTTAGAAAAGATGTCTGCACCGAGTAACATATCAATTTTGCTCGGTGTGTTATACGTAGGGTCAGCCAATAGTAATTTTTGGAGTTCGGGCCAGTTCATCGCAAGTTGTTTTGAAGGTAATCTAGCAGACAGTGATTTCAATACATAAGCCTTCACTTGAATAACTTCCCTCTTATTATATTGCGATGTAACTGATAGGTCAACTACATGCTTTATAGGAACTAGGTTTCCTTCTCCCACTCCTGAGACTACACCGTTGATGCTTGTCCTCTTCAATCTCAAGAGTTCGACTACTCTTGAAGATACAAATGAAGCCTCTGAGCCTTGGTCAATCAATGCACGAAGTACATATGTTTTGCAGTCGCTTGATGTAACATGTACTTGTGCTGTTGCCAATAACACTTGACGACCAGGTTGTTCTTTAGAGAAATGTGCGCTTGTGACCTTCTGTTCTGGTTGTTCTTCATGTTTGTTACTCTCTTGTGTGTCACTCTCCTGTGTTGTTTCTTTTCCTTCATGTAAGAGAGAATGATGCTTTCTTCCGCAGACTCGACATTTCCTCTTTTGTTTACATTTGTAGACTATGTGATTTGGTACTAGGCAGTTGAAGCAGAGGTTTTTATTCTTCACAAATTCACGTCGTTGTTGTACAGTTTGTTTTGCAAATTCTTTACAGCTAAAGATGTAATGGTCACCTTCGCAGTATACGCAAAAAGGCGATGAATTGGTGTGCGCAGAGTCAGCGTTATCGTTCTTAGTATCCTTTGATACGACATGATACGCTTTGTGACCTTGTGTCTTCTCCCTTGTAATTGTAGCATTGATGGGAGCGATTAGCTCGAGAGTACGGAACTTAGACTCAAGGAATTTTTTCAACTCCGCCCATGAAGACAACTCATCACTATTCTCCTTGTAAGCTTCCTCTTCCCAACACTTTAACGTCTCTGAATCTAATTTCTGTGCCACTAGAAATACTAGGATAGGATCCCAAGTAGCAGTATTTATGCTCATGTTATTCAGACTGTTGATGCATTCTACAGTATTGTCGAGCAAAGCTTTACGTACATCGCTAATAGAAGTATTATGAACGAGTGCTGTAAATATATCTTTATACGTAGGCCATTCTTCATATTTTCCCGAAAAGGTAGGTAGCTGTATTCTCGGTAGCTTAGCAAACGGTAGCTGGCCATCGTTTGACGAAGTAGACATGTTGGACGCTTCTAATAATAGAGATTATTAGAAGCGTTGCGACTCCAAGCTCGTTAGAAGATCTGTTAAATCGGCTTGTAAACACAGATACATTTCTTCGTACGTATAATATTCTTCATTAAGAAAGTAAGGCAACACGCCCCGCTGTTCTCTTGGTGTACACTTCGTAAGGCTGCTATGCGTTTGTTTGAACGAGTCTCAATACTCCTCAATGGTTTTTATTCTCGCTTTAACATAACCTGCTGTCAATCGCTGTTTAGGACACTTTTTTATGTTAACTTGCGCTTTCCGAATCATACTAGCCACATATTCTAACGTAGATACCTAAATATTTTGACTGTTCTGGAGTTGGTGACGTCATTTTGCAGAATTAAATAAATAGTCCACGTAGCACAAAACACAAAAATGTTCAATACTTTTGCAATGTCTTAACCACTTTTTTATGAAGTTTTTATAATAGTCTTCAAATTCACTAATTACTTGTAAACACTTCAATCCTTATCTAAGGAATGCGATCCTCTATTGTATTCGCGCGAGCCCGCAACCCGTTCTATTCACATTAGTGATCCAGTTCGATTTGGACCATATGTTTATGTAGTTAAGGTTCACTTTCTTTTGGTGTGATGGAACGGTGTTTTAGAAAAATAACAAACGTCTTTACTCAATGATGATTTTATTGCGCGACTGTTTCTACATTTTTTTTTTTTGTGAATGGCATCTCGCAGTTCAACCAAAGGGTTGTCTACTGCTTAGCCGGGCTTGCCTGTGGCCGCCACAAAAGAATTGTAGCCTCCAGCCAGGGCTACTCTACATCAAACTGCGTGCTTTAATATATGAATTGGACAAGACGCACTGCTTTGTTATGGGCAGCGTGTGTTCCTACGTGTATTTCGCGTATGAACAGTTAGACCCTCTAATTATAATATGTAGCAGCAGGGGCGTAGGTACTGCCGTTTCAACTATATGGGGCCCCCGGGCGATGGGGGCCCCAGACGCGCATAAGCAAAAATTAATAACAACTTCCCAATTTTTATTCAGAAACTAGCTGACCCGTCAGACGTTGTCCTGTCTTAACTATGATACCTACCTTACCTATCCTACCTACCTACCCTACCTGGGTAGGTAGGGTAGGTAGGTAGTCCTAGCTACCCTACCTACCCAACCTACCCCACCTACCCTACCTACCGTTCCTACCCCACCTACCTACCTACCGACCTCTCCTACCTACTCTACCTACCCACTTTTTTTTAATGTAAAGCTGTGTCTACGCTAGAAGAGCCGAGCACGAGCGGAGCACGAACGTTCCGCCTGTTGTCGGGTTTTTGACGATCACAAAGGGATTTGCTTCGTCCATATTCTGATACAGGACCATATTCTGAGGACAATGATCGTTGTAGGTTCGTTGTACGTCCACACTTGACGCCACGAACGACGAAGCCGAGCACGTTGTGCTTCGCTCGTGCTCGGTTCGTCTAGCGTAGACCCGCCTTTAGAACCTTCTCCTGACAATAACAAACACAACAAAAAAAGAATTAGGCCTCATTTACGGAGACGCGGGGCGTCTCGCGTCGCGTGTGGCGTGGCGTCTCGCGTCGCGTGGCGTCTCGCGTCGCGTGTGGCGTGGCGTCTCGCGTCGCGTGTGGCGTGGCGTCTCGCGTCGCGTGTGGCGTGGCGTCTCGCGTCGCGTGTGGCGTGGCGTCTCGCGTCGCGTGTGGCGTGGCGTCTCGCGTCCCGTGTGGCGTGGCGTCTCGCGTCGCGTGTGGCGTGGCGTCTCGCGTCGCGTGTGGCGTGGCGTCTCGCGTCGCGTGTGGCGTGGCGTCTCGCGTCGCGTGTGGCGTGGCGTCTCGCGTCGCGTGTGGCGTGGCGTCTCGCGTCGCGTGTGGCGTGGCGTCTCGCGTCCCGTGTGGCGTGGCGTCTCGCGTCGCGTGTGGCGTGGCGTCTCGCGTCGCGTGTGGCGTGGCGTCTCGCGGCGCGTCGGACGTTTTTTCTGTTTACGGTGGGGCGGCGCGTGAAGCGGCACGCATCATCGCACGCGTAAACCAAACGGCGCTTACCAACACATTTTGCGATTCATTTTTATATTATAGAAGATGACAAGTCAAAAAAGCCATTTCTTTTTTTCGCACGTAAAGCGTGTTCAAAAGTTGGCAACACCCTACATCAGTTATCGCGGGCTGCGTGATTTCCCCGTTAGTCATTTACTTCAACAGTTTTCCGGAAGGAATAACAGCATGCTTTTTATTCTTGACCCTTCCAACAAATAACAGTTACAATCGCAACTGCTGAAAGAAAATTTTCAAAATTTAAACTGATAAAAAATTACCTAAGAACTTCGATGGGACACGAACGCCTGTCAGACCTGTCACTATTGTCCATTGAGGCACAAACTTTAGAAAAACTAAAGTCATCATCAGCTATAAATGATTTAATAAATCCGAAAAGAAGGCAAAGATGGTTTAGGTACCTATATTTAATTTGAATGCTTGTAATCAATTTGGAAAAAGTGACAGATAGATAATTACGATGAATAGGTACTTACATTTTTCTTTTAATTTTAAGCAAACATTTTTTTTTCTTTGTGAGAAATTTTTACACAAGGGCCCCCAAACAAATTTTTATACGGGGCCCCGCCAAGACACGGTACGCCACTGTGTAGCAGCATGCACGTGTTTAGGTGACGATGGGATCGTGGACCTGTCTTACGCATTGCGATTATAAAACAAATAATTAATCAAAGTAATAGACGGCACGTTCGGTTGGTTACAATTTTATTGCAAAATAGTTACATATTGTACAAAGGCATAATTGAATACATACAATACCATAAAAATATAAATAACAGTAGAATACCCAGTGTGTTCAGACGTCAGCAGTACGCGCAGCTACTCAAGCGCGGGAAGCCTCGCCGCTGATCGATGCTCAATGTGCGGCTGCCTGCCTGACCCACATCCGGTACCGGGCAATAACCCGCGCTCATGGCCGATACACGAGGCCAGTTCCTCAAGCCAGGATAGTGATTTAATGTTAGTAAGCTAGCAAGCTAGTAACCCAGGCTTCGTGCTTACAAAATTAGCTTCATTTCTAGGCTAGTGAGCTAGCGTCTTAAGATAGCGGCAGATGTCAGCCGTCAGCTTGTCACGCCCTGTGCTCGTATTGCGGCTGACATAAATGTGTTTATCTCTACCCGGTGACTTTTAATTCAGTACGAACCTTTCAGGGCGTGACAGTACCCATGATTATGAACAACTTTCACTATGAGACTGAAATGTCGAAAAAAAAAAGGGTTTTTCATACGAAAGTGCAATATTTCATTGATGAAAATGTATGAAACAGATGTATTTTTTATTTGTTATTTCGTAGTTGGTTGTTCTCATAGTGAAAGTCGTTCATAATCACCGGTACTGTCACGCCCTGAAAGGTTAATAGTGGATTAAAAATCACCGTGTACATAATGCTAGGCACACCGACGGCTTGTTTACAACAGGTGATCACAACGAGTCCTTATGTAATATTATTATTGTATCAAAAGATTATAATATCATTATATAAATAAGTAACATAGTACATAGTTGTCACAATGACACGCGCTTCGTGTAAACATGCTTCTTAGCGGGTTGCCAGCCATAGTTGAAAATATTATAGCCAATAGCCAACTCAAAAATCAATAAATTTGCCTAGAATATTTCCAACTATGTCGGCGTCCGCTTCCGGTGTAACCGGATGCAGCGTTGTCAGTATTTTACAGTCTTATTTACAGTATTGTACAAACCTAATGGGTACCACGCCACCCTTCGGCAGGGCTGCTAGTATGGCTAGGGCTGCCAGGACTTACAACCGAAAAGACCAGTCAGTTTAGCCGGACACCCTTAATTTGTAAGTATAACACTAGAATTAAAAAAAACTAAAACAAGGTTTTCTTATCATTCTTTCTTACCACAAAATCTTCTTAAATTTTGATTTTTTTTAAATGAAACAACAATAACATTGTTCAAAACTTAAAAGGCTAACTAAAGCCGGACAGGCCGGACATAATCTGTTTTGGCCGGACACGCAACCATAAAGCCTGAGTGTGTCCGGATTTATCCAGACGCCTGGCAACCCTATACGTGGCTACATCTAGGAATGACACGGAGCGACATCGGAACCACCGTCGCACCAGTGCCGAAGCACGCTATACTGGACTGGGTTGTTGTACTTAGTAACGTAACTACAGCTAGAGTTCCCTGGCCGGCGCACGCGCCCGCAATGTACCCGCGGATGACGTCACCGACATGTTATTTATAAAAGTCAGCCGGTGTGCTCTCCTAGAGGTCGTTCCGTGGCGCCGTCAGCACACCCGCTGCTGCCAGGAGCACGCCAGTGGCGAGCAGGCAGAACCACCGCTCTTGTGGGAAACCGTATCGCTCCCAGTGGACCTCGGGAGCTTTTCAACTTCCCTGAAGGACCAACAAAATGAACAATTTTACAACAATAAGTTTCTTTGTACAACATGATGTTCTGAACCTCCGCGGTCTCCTCCGAGCTCCGTCCTTAGTGTTACGTGGTGTGTGGCGGTCTACGAGTGAGGAGCGGCGCTCTCGGGGGAGGAGCCAGGGGGCGAGGCGGCCGGGGGCTGGTGGTAGTCCTCCGTGCGCATGTCGTTGATGCCGAGCTCCTCGTTCTGCTCGAAGGTTCGCTCGTAGTGCGTGATCTTCAGGCCTGCAGCGATCAGGAATGTCAAGTGGTATCGAACTCGAACTCAAAGTATTTATTTCAAATAAACCGACTACAGGTACTCGTGAAACGTCAAGGGTAGCCCCGCTCCAGCCAGCTGGTGGCGCAGCGACCCTTCGTGCTGTTCCAGCTATTAGAGCACCACGAAGGGTTGCTGCGCCACTCGTTCTCAGCTGCAGTAGCAGGGCGGAAAGGGTGTTTTGGAAGACTGTTTTATATAATGTTGACTTTCAAAGTGCTGATTCTCGTCTAATTAGACTTTAGTATATAGAAGGAAGCCATATGTGAGTCACCTGCGTCGGGCTGGCTGGGGTCGTCGGCCAGGCTCTGCACGTAGGAGTTGCCGGCCGGGTCGTCCAGCACCAGCGTGACGGCGCGCTCGCCACGCAGCACCTCCTCCACGCGGCCCACGAAGCTGCACAGAGCACCGCGCGTTATGTACCGAGCAGGAAGTGGCTGCACAGAGCACCGCGCGTTATGTACCGAGCAGGAAGTGGCTGCACAGAGCACCGCGCGTTATGTACCGAGCAGGAAGTGGCTGCACAGAGCACCGCGCGTTATGTACTGAGCAGGAAGTGGCTGCACAGAGCACCGCGCGTTATGTACTGAGCAGGAAGTGGCTGCACAGAGCACCGCGCGTTATGTACCGAGCAGGAAGTGGCTGCACAGAGCACCGCGCGTTATGTACCGAGCAGGAAGTGGCTGCACAGAGCACCGCGCGTTATGTACCGAGCAGGAAGTGGCTGCACAGAGCACCGCGCGTTATGTACCGAGCAGGAAGTGGCTGCACAGAGCACCGCGCGTTATGTACCGAGCAGGAAGTGGCTGCACAGAGCACCGCGCGTTATGTACCGAGCAGGAAGTGGCTGCACAGAGCACCGCGCGTTATGTACCGAGCAGGAAGTGGCTGCACAGAGCACCGCGCGTTATGTACCGAGCAGGAAGTGGCTGCACAGAGCACCGCGCGTTATGTACCGAGCAGGAAGTGGCTGCACAGAGCACCGCGCGTTATGTACCGAGCAGGAAGTGGCTGCACAGAGCACCGCGCGTTATGTACTGAGCAGGAAGTGGCTGCACAGAGCACCGCGCGTTATGTACTGAGCAGGAAGTGGCTGCACAGAGCACCGCGCGTTATGTACCGAGCAGGAAGTGGCTGCACAGAGCACCGCGCGTTATGTACCGAGCAGGAAGTGGCTGCACAGAGCACCGCGCGTTATGTACCGAGCAGGAAGTGGCTGCACAGAGCACCGCGCGTTATGTACCGAGCAGGAAGTGGCTGCACAGAGCACCGCGCGTTATGTACCGAGCAGGAAGTGGCTGCACAGAGCACCGCGCGTTATGTACCGAGCAGGAAGTGGCTGCACAGAGCACCGCGCGTTATGTACCGAGCAGGAAGTGGCTGCACAGAGCACCGCGCGTTATGTACCGAGCAGGAAGTGGCTGCACAGAGCACCGCGCGTTATGTACCGAGCAGGAAGTGGCTGCACAGAGCACCGCGCGTTATGTACCGAGCAGGAAGTGGCTGCACAGAGCACCGCGCGTTATGTACCGAGCAGGAAGTGGCTGCACAGAGCACCGCGCGTTATGTACCGAGCAGGAAGTGGCTGCACAGAGCACCCCGCGTTATGTACCGAGCAGGAAGTGGCTGCACAGAGCACCGCGCGTTATGTACCGAGCAGGAAGTGGCTGCACAGAGCACCGCGCGTTATGTACCGAGCAGGAAGTGGCTGCACAGAGCACCGCGCGTTATGTACCGAGCAGGAAGTGGCTGCACAGAGCACCGCGCGTTATGTACCGAGCAGGAAATGGCTGCACAGAGCACCGCGCGTTATGTACCGAGCAGGAAGTGGCTGCACAGAGCACCGCGCGTTATGTACCGAGCAGGAAGTGGCTGCACAGAGCACCGCGCGTTATGTACCGAGCAGGAAGTGGCTGCACAGAGCACCGCGCGCTATGTACCGAGCAGGAAGTGGCTGCACAGCGCACCGCGCGTTATGTACTGAGCATGTAGTGGGGACTACGCCCCACTACATGCAGCTGGGATAGCTGGACAGTGCTAGCGAGATAGTGAGTAGTCCGCGCACGCACCGCGCGCGTGCTCAGTGACCGTGAGTGATACAACGATACTGATGAGACCCTCGTGCGTCGTGAAGCGGCCGCCCAGAGCGCGGCCTCCTACTTACTCTTGGAGCCGGTACCGGTTGACGCCGGGCGCGTCGCCGATGGCGCCGGGGCAGTCGCGCAGCTGCGCCACCGTGGCGCTGATGAGACCCTCGTGCGTCGTGAAGCGGCCGCCCAGAGCGCGGCCTCCTACTTACTCTTGGAGCCGGTACCGGTTGACGCCGGGCGCGTCGCCGATGGCGCCGGGGCAGTCGCGCAGCTGCGCCACCGTGGCGCTGATGAGACCCTCGGCCGTCGTGAAGCGGCCGCCCAGCGCGCGCCCGCCCACCTCCAGGTCCAGCTCGGGGATCTCCATGCTGCACGTCTCCGACTGCAAGTGAGCTCGGGTTACGTTCTGTGTTCATACAGCTAACGTGGATGCAGTTAACATTAGTTCGCTTCGAAATGTCACGTTGCTGAGTAAAACTCTCCAGGGTCTCGTTACATTAGCTAGCGGAACTCCGCCAGCGTGGCAGGTATCGATATCCAAACACGACAACCAAACACAGTCGCGAGGCGTTGCACGCGGCGGGGAGGCAGCCCCATCGCTGTGTATCATGTGTTACACAATCACTATGAAATGAATTCACAGCGTTAGAGAGCGTCATGGAGAAAGAAGAATAACATCCCAGGGGTCGAAGTCCCAGTGTCAAATGTTTTGTCGTTGATCGTGTTTAGCTATCGGTCCCCGTCAGCGGCCAGTGCCACGTGTGCGCCTCACCTTGAGCACGTCGCGCGAGAAGTCGTCGGTGCCGGCCACGCGCAGCTCGAAGCGCACGCCCCGGTCCTCGATGCCGCCGCCCGACTTCACCTGCGGACACAGCCAGTGAGTGCACAGTGCTGCTAGCAACAGGTGGACCAGAGCTCTGTTCACACTATAAGGCAAGGTGGGAGCTACAGGGGAGCGCGCCAAATTTAAAATTGGAATGATTAAATTTAATTTTGGAATGATTAAATGATTAAAATTCTGTAAATACAAACTCGCTACGGCCGCGAATAATATTTTGATCAACATACATCCTAAGAATTACAAAAAAACGTAAGAGAAATAGAATGAGGCGGACTGCCCTGGCGCGCCCTGGTGGCGTGCGGTACCTCGTTGGTGCGGTGTCCGCAGAACTCGCAGGTGGTGCTCATGATGACCACCTCCTTGAAGTGCGGGATGTCTGCCAACAACACAACGGTGGAGCGACCGCCCGCGCCCTGCAGGCGGCACGGCTGCGGGCGGTCAGCGACGCTACTCAAGCAGCTAGATATGTTAAGGATATGGTCCTCAACCCAGAGCACGGACCTTCTGTCCCAGACGCTTTCAAAGCCGACACAAGCCTGTCCGCTCCGAGAGGGCACACAGGCGCTGCTTGCTGCTATTGCAGTACAGTATCAAAAGTACACAAAATCTTACTATGATTCAAAATAAAACACTATTTAATACCAATAGGCTCAACTTCATAAAATGTCCAATATACTGTGAGCACGACACCTAACGCCGCCCTCACGGACCGGAACAGCTAGTAGCAGCACGCTGTGTCCGCCTGTAGCGGCGCATGCGCACGGCTAGTCCGTGCCGAGGGCGCTACGAGCGGTCCTAGCGTCTAGCGTACAGTCGGAAAAGCTGTTCGGTGACAGGCAGCTAGCTGGCTACTGCTGTGGAACAGTGTTGTGTGTGCCGAGAGGTCACTTGTTAATGCTTCATTTTTTTTTTCTTCATACTTTATTCATATTTCAAGAAGTTTCAAAAATGATGTCATCCATATTACATTAACTGTGTGCCGTATGTGTGTGTGTGTGAGACAAGAATAGTGTCGCCAGTATACAGATTACGCAACAGCATTAAAGGAGGCAGAGAATAAAGATGGCGGCCGGCATCACGTATCGCATAAGCTGACAATATAGTGACTCATTACATGCTAACAATCCGGTCTGCCGATACGGGTTGTTCTCAACTGTGAACAGATTTATTGTTTGTATTCCCCGAACTAATGTAGGCGGCGCTTGGACAGTTGGCAACGTCGCTAGCGGCTGGCCGGGACTAGCGTCCACCAGGACGGTATGGACACCAGCTGTGGCGCGGTACTGCACTCCAATAATGATTGTGTAATGCAATAAACGTATGTATGTGAATGTGTAGTATGGCGGTCTTTAGGGAGTAATTTTCCGATCCGGTTCCAAAAATTCTCGCAATTATGGCAACATTAACCCTGAGTGTCATAGGGACGATTTTTAGAAAATCCACTAGTCTTTAAAACTTTCGTCTCCACCCACTTTTCATTGAATTCCGCCACACATAATATGGCAAGTGAGCCCTCCAGGGTGTAAATATTTTAGGCGATATTTCATATTTCCATACGATTATAATGATACGTAAGTCAGCTGTGTCATACATTTGCATGGACCTACTCCATGCAAACACTGGAGGTTTTATGTGACAGCCGGACATGTGTTAGATGGTGCGCCACGCCTTGAATGTGACCACACTTGTCTGATACATGCTGTGTTACCAAATAATTAATTAAAAAAACAGTTAAATATTTGCCAGCTACTAGCGCCGTTGCCAACCTCAGCTTCGCGCGCTCTGAAACTTTAGCAACCTGAGTTGTTTAATTAGTTAGCTCGTGATATGAAGAGCGCGGTGCATGGCGCGGCTGTACTGACTGGTCATCTTCATGTTGGTGTCGCAGGGCGAGTCGCAGTCGGGGCAGTTGGTGCGGAACACCAGCACCTCGTCGCCGGCCAGCTGCTCGTAGGGCATGGCGCCCGCGCCGGCCGGCGCCAGCAGGTGCTGTGCGCGGGCCGGCGACTCCCTCCCGTTCACCTTCGACTCTGCTCCGTCGTCCAACTGCACAGAGCAAGGGCGCAGGCTTGAGTACTCGCATCATCACGTTAGTATCATCAACAATCGTTGTATCTGAACGCACACCCCACACGCTGTATACTGGGTGTAACCTAAAGGGTATATACATACAAAAGCATAATTATGCTACAGACCATCAAACTGCACAACTTTTACTACGGGACCAACTCTGAAATTGTGAAAAAAAATCAGCTGTTCCCTACATTTCGACGAGTCACGTGACCAAAAATGTATAGAACAGCTGTTTTTTTTTGCCTTTCGTTTACATACGGTGGGATTTTCGAAAACGTTTTTGTTGTTTATTTTTTTACCGTTGTACATTCAGTCAAAAAAGTATCGGGAATGGACGATTTGTTTATGGTTCCAAATTCAAATTTTTGTTTTTTTGTAGTTGTTAGATTGGCACAACTGTTTTCCATTTTGGCGCGGAGTTTGAGTTGCATCTGTTATTTATATTAAATACAGTGCTGGTTTTAGTAATATCATATATAGTGTGTATTGCGAATTTCATAATGGACAAAAATATCGAACAAAGAGTTTGTCTTAAATTTTGCATCGCCAATGGAATTTCGTGTTCGGAGTCACTGAAAATGTTACAGAAGGCTTACGGTGAATCGACTTTATCAAAAACTCGTGCTTATGAGTGGTTCAAAGCGTTCAAAAGCGGTCGAGATGTGATGGAAGATTTGCCTCGCTCTGGTAGGCCGTCAACGTCTGCAACTGAAGTTAACATCGCAAAAGTGAAGAAAATTGTGACTGAAAATCCCCATTCAACTCTGAGAGAGATAGCCGCCGAACTTTCTGTATCTCACGAGTCGATCCGTACCATTTTAACTAATCATTTGGGTATGAAACATGGTGCTGCTCGGCTAGTCCCAAAAGATCTGAATTTGCTCCAAAAACTCAATCGCATGAAAGTCGCTGAGGACATGCTAGAACGAGTCAGTTCGGACCCAACATTCATGAAACGCATTGTTACTGGTGCCGAGACGTGGGTTTACGAGTTTGACATGCAAACTAGTCAACAAGCTTCGGAGTGGCGCCTTCCAACTGAACCGAAACCGAAAAAACCACGCCAAAGTCGATCAAAAGTCAAAGTCATGTTGACTGTTTTCTTTGACTATCGCGGTGTTGTGCACTCTGAATTCTTACCGGAAGGTCTAACGGTAAATAAAGAATATTATTTGAGCGTTATGCGGCGTTTAAGAGAGCAAATTCGACGAAAAAGGCCAGATTTGTGGAAAGAAAATTCTTGGATTTCGCACCACGACAATGCGCCTTCGCACAAGGCTATCATTGTGAACGAATTTTTGACCAAACACTCAACAAATACCATCCAGCAACCACCATATTCACCAGATATGGCTCCTGCTGACTTTTTTCTTTTTCGTAAACTCAAATTACCACTTCGTGGCACCCGTTTTCAATCGATAGAAGACATAAAGGAGAATTCGCGGCGAGAACTGAACTCAATTCAGGAAGCAGCGTTTAAAAAATGTTTTGATGAATGGATTATTCGTTGGCGCAAGTGTATCGTTTCTAAAGGAGCATACTTTGAAGGTGATAAAATAAATTTGGATGAATAACAGACATTTTGTGTATTATTGATCTTTTCCCGGTACTTTCTTGACAGAGTAGTAGCTATAGTCTTAGGAGGCTATCGCTAACTGCATAACATGTTGGTGAACGGTGAAGGTGCCTGCCCTTACAGCTCCGTCTCTAAGATCCAAGTGTATAGGTTCTTGATGTCTGTTACAGTGTGATAGTGGTGTGGCGTGTGATGCACATACCTCCTCCGCGTACCCGCGGCTGTAGATGCCGAGCGCGCGGTCCTGCTCCTCGGAGCGCTCGAAGAACTCGCACGAGGCGCGCGGGTCGCGTCGTGGCGCCTCGGGGTTCTCCAGGAACGTGTTGCCTGGCGGACACACAACAGTTTACGATAGGCACAGACAACAACTTCAAAATAAACACTTGCAATACAAAACCTAAGACACCGACGGATATCGATTGTTCTTGTGTCTCACCTTTTAGCTGGTAATTGGTAGCACCAACCACTGTAGGTACACAACTTTGAGTACCACTTGTTGCTATGTAAACAACAGTGACGAAATTTTAAACATCATCATAATACACCAGGAATAAATACGAATTTTTGAAGCTAACTCAACAACAACTGGAGCTAGTCAATAGAGTGTACAGGAGCCCTCGACGACTGTGGCGGAGCGACTGGCGGCCTGGCGGGCTGGCGCCTGGCACAATGGCCGCTACATACAATGAACTGGCCGATCATACACAACAAACAACTTTACTGAGAATTTCGCACGAACACGCGTTATGATATTATTTACTTTGATTTGAGAACAGAATACAGCTAGATGTGTTGCTTGTGATTTCAGAAATGCCGAATAAAAGATCTAAAATAATTTAGAACGTTTAGATTTGTAATAACACTTGGTGGAAAACATTTCTATTTATTTTTCTTTTTTTTGCGATTTCGTCTTTTGTAATTAATTCGTTTTAAAAAAATTAGTTTGGGTCTCATTTTCTTCAAAATCATACTATAAAATCTTATTGCTACATTATTTAAACTGTATATTAAACTAATCTGGTTGAGTTCTCCAGTGTGCTGCTGTCTGCTACAAATGCCGCTGCACCAGTTCAGTGTCAGGAGGCTGTGTCTCACCGCTGATGTCCGTTAGCTCGATGGTCCAGGGCAGCTGGCCGTCCTGCAGCGCGCTCAGCTTGTCGATCACCTCCTGCAGCTGCAGCGCCTCGCGCGGGTGCTCCACGCGCCGCCGCGCCTGGTCCTGCGACAGGCCGCGGATGGCGCGCGACACGATACCTTCGATGGTCGTCACCTCTGCAACCAGTGATGGAGAGCTTTGTACCCATGCTAGTGTATATGTATGACAACGAAATAATGATTCAATGATATCTTGTGAGTATCGTACCTCCGTTCTGGCTCTTGGCAGGTATCTCGAAGCCCAGGTCGGGTATCTTGACGCTGGTGTAGTCGCTCTTCACCACCTGCCGGTTCAGATCCTCGGGGCACTCCACGGACAGGTGCCAGCTGGAACCCCGGGCTCATTGTCAGTACAAGTAATAATAGCAGCCTACTGCTGTCCTGCTGCAGGGCAGTGCCCACTTCTCACACTGAGAGCACGGGCATCGATCACCACGCTCGCTTTACAGGCACCACGGTTGGCGGTTACAGACTTACGGTTTACAGGAAGTTCATTATCAGTTTGGTAAAATAGGAAAAACCATCCATTTGCTTGTCGGAGCAGACTCAGTGAGAGGTTCTTCACCGCCGTCCATACTCGTACTGCACAGTACCGTAAAATGGGGTGAATAGGGATGCAGGGGTGAATCGAGACGAAAGTTTTAAAGGGATGTTACCAGTGAAACATTGTGAGCAAGAAGGACTCTTATATGTTTACTGTATTATATTGAACGATTAGGTGTACTTGTTGGCAAACAACTATATTATTTCAACGTTAAAATCTATTATAAAGTTTGGTTCCGAGTCACCCTTGCATCCCTATACACCCCGTTTTTACTGAATTGATTTTACTAGCTGCATAAATATATATGTTTTTCATTTATTCAAAGTCAGTTATTCAAATTATGCTGAAAATCAACACTTTTAGAACATCAAAATTAGATAACACAGTCCCCGGGCACGCCCGCCATCCACCACTTCCTAGTGCTTTGGTTGGGGAGAACAATAGAATAGAATATTCTTTACTACGTACACCATAGAATTACAGATATAGTTATTGCAAAGAAGAACGGTTGATAGAGAAGTGGCGCAACAAGCTCCCCAGCAGCACAGCTGACTGATACGTTACTAAGTGGCAGCACTCACACGACGCCCTTCTCCGCGTAGCTGCCGCCGGGCTGGATCTCGTTGTTCTGGTAGCCGCACTCCTCGCACGAGAACGACATCAGCACCACGTTCTTGTAGTACGGGATGCGCGTGAGCAGCAGCCGCGTGCTGCCCTGCAACACAATGATAAACTGTATCAGGGATCGTTCATAGTCACGCTAGCCAGGAGGTGCGGGCAGTCCCTGGACACAAGTCCATTTGACAACTGTCCCTACTCCCGATGTGTTTCTGTCTGCCCGAAAAATTTAATTTATTGGTTCTCTCCGAAGTTTCAAGTGCGTCACGGACGGACCCGTATCTTCGTTGACAGACTAGGAGAGTCCCTGTGCCGAGTTCATTCTAAACTACTCTATAAAATGTTAAAACAAACAGGAATGTGTTCCTATCTATTAAAAATACCCAGCATCCAAGTATGAAACACCAGATATACATAAATTATAAGCCCTATTTAGATAGACAGTCCTTACTGTCTGTCTGTGGCATCTTTATGCCCGCTGTACTAGCTCACAACTGGCACAAAGCCATCCAGTATGATTGAGTAGTGTACTGCCTCCTGCACTAGAGGTCATTAACCCCAATACATTTTTGCTTTATATAAATATTCTGAAAGTCACAATGCACAAATGTATTGTTTTGGAAGAGGATAATGTTGTTACCGAAAAGATCGGATATAGTCAGTTGGATGGAAAATAATAATTAAAATATGTATACACATTAGCATATAAAAAAGATTGATTGAATTTAACTCCCACAATACAAAAGCAGTAACTGTACACATTACTTACTAGCTGCTGCCCGCTGCTTCGCCCGCGTGGCCCAAAATACTTTTTTCTAAAATAAAAGAGGCCTTACTCCATCAAAATAGGTCCAGCCGTTTGGAGGATTATTCAGAACAAATAGACACAGACAAAAATTTATAAGTAATGCATATTCTTGCCTATGTATTGAGTAAAAAGCATTTATTCTGTTTATTTGTATAGATAAAGACAAACTTGAACAAGTTGATGATTTTTAAAGATGACATGGATTAATGTGTGGCAACCACATCAATACCGACAGAGTTTATTCGATTTATATAAACCATGATGCACCCAGATAATCAACAAGGCTTGGTTACACCTAGATTTATTTAAAAAAAAGTAATATTCTTCCAATGCCTTGTATAAAATGGTAAACTTACTGGCTGACTGATTGACTGACAGATATATCAACGCACAGCCCAAACCGCTGCGCCTAGAGACTTGAAATTTAGCACACAGATACCTTATATAATGTAGGCGCCCACTAAGGAAGGATTTTTGGAAATCCACCCCTTAGTGGATATAATAGGGGATGAAAGTTTGTATGAAAAACCTTATTCCTTGAGTTAATAAACTTGAAAGTTAGTATAAATATTTATTTAAGTAAGTAGATTATATTTTTTTTAATTTTAATTATAAAGTTTTTTAAACAACCCTCTGAACAGGGGTAGGGGGGTGTCAAAGTTTGTATAGAAGAATTTCAATGTGTGGTCCGATTAACTGGAAACTCAGTATTTATACCTAAAATATAATCTTAGTATTTATACCATAATATTATAGATATAATATGTAGACTAAAGGAAAAATGTGTTTAATATGTCTGATTTAGTGCATAATAACTTACCAAAAAAATGTTTAAGACCAAATAGACGGAATGGCTAATAAAGTGTTCTACATATTGAGGAATTTATGGAACATAATTTAATTAAGTAAGTATAAGCATATTATACATATTAAAAAAATAGGACCCTGCTTTCGACACTAGCGGGCCACTATTTTTATATTTTTAAATGTGTTTTTTATCTTGTTAAGAAATATTTAAAAATGTGTTTTATTATGGAAAGAAGATAAAAAATTGAAATAATTAAATCCATGATAATTGTAATAGCCTAAATGAAGTAAACCAGACGCACTAAATTATGGAATTAAAAACATTTTATGACAAAAACATGTTGTTAAGAACACGTTTGCCGAGGCGGCGCAATGTTTACGTACGTTGGCGTGGCAGTTCATGCACAGGGACTCGATCTCGGTCACCTCGGGCTCCGCGTCTTCCTCGCCGCCGAACTCGCGGAACACAGGCTCTGGTGCTTCGTTCAACATTCTTCGGAAAATAGAAAACTTTCAGATGAGAAAAGCACGACGCACTGTTCAACGCATGCACGTTGTTTTGACTGATTATTACTGACAGTGACAGCAGTAAGTGACACAATGAATTTGACTTTTAGTTGACAGCCAGCTAGTGTGGCGCTTTTTTTTTTCTCCTGTAGCAATCCGCGATCAATTTTTTTTTTTCATATGAGTTGGAGTCTTAGAGCATTTAACCTAAGTTGAAGTCCTAGATTGGAGGTAAATATTGGCAGGAAGAGCGTTACTCCGCTACTCTATCGGTATACGTTCTTGTCCACACAAGTGTGAATTGACTATACGATATCTTTACATAAAAGTCTTTTCCTGCAACTTTGTTATCAGTGCGGCAGCCAGGTCATTGGAGTGTCTTATCTTATCTTGAGGTTTTGGTTTCCGCACTCAGTCCTTAGGCGGACCATTGTGCGTGGGCCATGGCGGCCTGTGGCGGTTATTCCAGCCAGCCCAACTCCCTCCAGAAGTTGATCACGTCTCCTGGCCTGTGTAGTATATCTGTGAAGGATCTGGGTGCTCCGAGGGTCTGTGTCCTGATTTGTGTCATTGGAGTTTCTTTCAAGTCTCCATTCTAAATAGACAGGAAAGGCATTCCAAAGATAATATATAGGTACGTCTAAATAAGCCAAGGAATAAAGTTGGAAGCGCCAATAATGGTTTCGAAATTCGAACAATTTTCTGCTATAAGTAATAGTGACAATTCTATGATTCTAAGTATTTGATTTATTTTTGTTCCTGTAATGATAATGATCCAATAATTCCTGTGCAAAAATGATGATTACTAGAGTAGTCACGTCTTAATTTTGCAGTGACATTTTATTTGTTTACTTGTTCTTGCATTAGCAAAAGCTCTTTATTTTTACTATTCGTACTTCTTACAGCCTAGTTCTGATATTCTGTAATAGTCTGTGTAATACACAGTTGTCCAATCATTTAGGAGTTCAGAGTACACAGACAACTTATCTCAAGTGATTGAGAGGGAGTAACTTAGCGTTTAGTAGGGCAGTCGATAATGCGAAGGTTACCGGCGGCTAACCGGTGCACACCACAGATGCACGCTGAGCCAAAGACTACAATATGTATAATGACACGCTGAGCACATGATGTCATGACGAGTTATAAACACAACCTTGGAATAGCAACACACTCCTTGCGTCACCGTTTTATTTTGGTCGATTTTGTCGCTTCTCTATTAACCGACCAAATTCAATACCACTCGTACAAACTCAACCTGCACGAGCACACATACTTTATAATTCAGTGCGGTGCGGTTATAGCGAAATGTTCCTGCGTGAAGTAGAATGCTATTTGAAATTGTATTTAGTTAGTTAGTCAACATTGAATCTCAGTGCGTACTACTCGTGTGAATATATTTAAAACGAAACAACACGTGAAGTGGAGCTAGTCTTTTACTAAGGAACGTATATTTACTTTTAAAAACCGTAAGTATTTTAATTATGTTCCCGCGTTTACGAATCTATTTCAGTATTAAAGCTTGTGCCTGAGCCAAGGTATTAGGATTGAGTTTAGCGGCTATATAGATCGTATTCAAATATGACATCATTTCCAAATATTCGCTAGATTTATAACAAAAAAATAGGTTCAAAGGTTGCCGAATGTTCTCACCTGAGAGGGTCAGAACCGTTTACCCTACTGCGACGAAAAACAAGGAGGGTAATGTTTTAGTTTACTATTGTAGGTAGGTCTACCTGCCTATAAATACTTAGTTTTTAATTATGCCAGAAGCACTACATAAATCTCTAAAATGACATATAACAGCTGTAAAGAAATACACATATTGTTTATTTATATAGGTACCTACCTACGTAGTATAGTCAAATTACCTATCTAACAGATCAAATGAACATAGATTTCTATTGCAGGTGCTTATTTATAATATACTAGCTTCTGCCCGCGACTTCGTCCGCGGAAAATTTCTAGTTTTAACATTAAATATATCCTATGATACTCGGCAATACTGTAGGTTAGGTTCCCATTAGTGAGAGAATTTTTGGAATCGGATCAGAATTTCCAAAGATTACCGAGGTGATCTTTTCTGCTCAACTTAGTCGCCTTTTACGACACCCTTTTTTTTAAGGCTGGGAAATCATCCAATGACTGCTCCCGCTCTGGGTGGAGCGGAAGGGAGTGTCAGACTCTTACTGACTAAAACCCATCCATGTTCTTTCCGTAGCCCTTTATGTTCCGGGGTAGCGGTAACCCTTTCGGACAATCCCGCTTACCCGGCAGGCTTGGCCCTGAGGGGCCCCTTCATATGCTGACATCTCTTTGAGGCGCGCGTGGAACATATACGCGCCGTCCGGCACGGGTCTGGTGCTGATCGGACGGTGAGTCACCCATTAATCACCGCCTGCAGGCCCGCGCCTACGGTGGCCGGGAGTCGTCACGTGGCTCCCGACGCCCGGAGCGTCTCCCGCGGCGGCTGGGACGGGAGGACCTTTCTCTCTCCCATCCCGCCACCTCCTTCGCGAGCGTGACTTTTTCGCAGAAGGAGGTGACTGCCTCCCACTCTCTCTCGCCCCGGACCATGGCTTGCACCAGGGCCGGGCGCGAGAGGTCGCCGCCGTCGATCGGCTCTATGAGGACACGGCGGTGCTCCGCCCAAGCGGGGCAGGTTTGCACCGTATGCTCTACCGTGTCCTCTGGGCGATCCTCGCAGTGGTGACACCCGGGCGTTTCCTCCCGCCTGATGATGTGCAGGAACAGGTTTACGTTAAAAATATAAAATTTAAGTGAGGAACCTATTTAATTTAAAACTTCTCTAAAACGACAAAACGTCCGCACAAAGCACGTTTAGGAATGATAGTTGAGCTCGGCGAATGTTTTAGCATTTTGCGTTTAGTAATTTTATATTATCTCGGAAAATATATGACCCATTGACATACTGTAGAGGGCAAATCTTATCTCTGTGATGTCCTTGTGATCATAAACTTATTTTATTTGATAAGAATTGATATTTTGTTGTTTAAATAATCATCCAAACAGAAGTAAGTCGAAAAAATACTTTTTTAAAACATAAAACGAAATATAAAAGTTAAAATACAAAAGATAGAAATGTGGTGTCGCGGACTTTTTTGTAGAAATAATTAAGGCGAACCGGGTTGCCATACATTGCTTTCAATTTTAAACAACTGTTTAGGCAGCGCATGCAAATAATTCTGTTTTCGGAGGTATTTCATTCCGACTTGCTAGACGAAAAATGCAATAGCTCGGCTAATATGTATGATATAAATATAATTTATAGCCTATAGCACTCAGGAATAATGTAGCTTTCTATCAGTGAAAAAATTATTGAAATTGGATCATTAGTTCCGGAGATTACCCCCTACATACAAACTTACAAACTTACAAACATACAAACTTACAAATTTTACCTCTTTATAATATTAGTATAGATGATCTGCGATATTTACCGAGTTCTTGCACGAGTTTCCTCGCAAAGTAGCTAGCTACATAAATAACGTTTAGGATCGAAATAGGTTTCTTATTTGTTATTTACAGTGAGTAGCTGAAGCGAATGTTTACATTAGGTACCAATAGGAAGGACTAGCTGCCAGTAACAACAGCGGATCTATTCCGTTAACATCCCAAAGTGAAAATATAATGTATGTGAAGCGAGCGTCAGCGCCAATCAAGAATTATAATTATTTATTCTTCTCCTGCATGGAATGATAGCTCACTTCACCCAAGTTTTCAAGAAATCGCCGGCACTATTTGATGACATCTTTGAATTATTTTGTTTGATAAAAACACTACGCCTGTCAAACTCATCGCGCGAATAACAGTATCAACTTTCAAGCACCTGTAAACAACATAGGCAGTCATGGGGACTGCCGTCAAAAGTGAAAACTTAAAACTATGAAACAACACTGCGATATTCCTGGCCAAGCGCAACACGCCGTCCTCAGGGCTAAAGATATTCTGTTAACATTAGGATTAGCGTATCGGTGACGCGTGTTCGTAACATTTTACGCTAGGTAACTACTTACCAAAAAATCGCTCAACGCGCTTATGAAGTTTTCACTTCTAAAAGATGGAAATAGACCGCTGCTGTCCTCGACACTTTCCTTTGACCCGGCTGATAGCAAAAATGAAATAGGCTCCCGATGGGTGTTACATTGCATCGTAAGCACAGATTAGATAAGGTTTTAGTAAGGGGTTGCGTGCCATTTGTCCCCACGACCCCCGGCGCAGGGGTGGGAGGGAATACGTGGGGTGGTTTTTAGTCGGTAAGAGTCTGACAGAACCCTTCGATTAACTAGAAAATCAGTATTTGTAAGTAACTAAAATCAAAAATAAAGAATATCGTGTATTTTTAATACAAGACGATAGGAGAGGGTTCACCCGGTTGGTGCGGTATAGATAGGAATCGCGCAATAGGTAGACCATACACATAAACATAACTATGATATGTATTATGGCAGTCATCGTGCATCGTCACGCATCGTTATTACTGTGAACTTTATTAAATAGTTAATTTTATTGGTCACACGTCGACACACCGCCGCCGCCGCCGCCGCGCGCCGCCGGCGAATTTACCTACAACTTAACACGTTCTGTATGACATAATGAATACATTATGTTTTTAGGCACAACTGTACAATCGAACGCACATCTGTAGTAACACTTGAAGTACAAAAATAAGACTTACTGCTACGAAATAAAGGCGCTGTCAATCAAATAACAAATTGTTATCAAAGACGTGCGGTTGCCTGTACTTATCGTACAGCGCCGAGTGCATGGTAATATCAAGACGTTTGTCGGTTTGTGTTTATTTATTTAAATAGAACGGCCGAAACCAATTACACTAGTTATACATAATTATATTTTATTATTATTACACAATTTATACTAAATTAAGTAACACAAGTACAAATATCTAAATCAATGTTAATCTACACACACCTTAGAGCATTTTAAATGCTCTAAGACACAAACCCAACAAAACTCCATTTACAATACTTACTATTATAATTTATTTTTGCACTAAAGATGCGAAAGCTTTATTCGAAATACGCATTATCATGGAGCTATAATGTACCTAGTTACCTGAGTACCCCAAATGTCGTCAATGCAGACAGCCGAAATGATAGTGGAACTAACCAAATCTAAATTACCATCTCACGCATTTTAAGCTCTTGTACCATCGTACCTATTCCGTGGCTCAAAGATGAGTAAGCAGCCTTTAATACCGATGGATCTATGTATTTGTGTATGTATTATGTGCCTATATAGGTACTAATAGTATTATACAATGAAGTGTCTGAGTAGGTAGCAATGTGTTTATACCACTGCCAAATGGGTCATAGATATAAATGTGTTACTACTGGTAGTTATGAAAAAACTTTTTTACAAAAAATAAAACCGACTTCCAAAACAAACACTACAAAGTGACAAATAATTTTGATTTCGGAAGTCGGTGTCTTCGGTTTTGTATTTTCATTTTTTGCGACCGACTTCCGAAATCAAAATTATTTGTCACTTTGTAGTGCTTGTTTTGGAAGTCGGTTTTATTTTTTGTAAAAAAGTTTTTATGTTTCACTTTTTAGTTGTGGTACCTACCTACACAACCCCCCCCTCCCCCCCAAAATTTTAATACCACTACCTGGTATGTAAATTACAGTGACAGGAACTTATTAGAACATCGTCCACATAATATTAAGTAGGATTTTTTTTAGATTTTTGTTGATTTTTCAAAAACCGCTTATTCGATTTCGATAAAATTTTCATGGGACCATTTGGAAAGTATACCCTTTCCAACAAAAGAATTTTTCAAATCGGTTGGCAAGCAACGGAGTTATGCACGAACTAACATAAAAAAAAAGTGTGCGTGTACTAGCGTACACTCGTAAGAAGTGAAACTTCTTTATGACGTTATTTTTCAAAAAATAATTTACTATATGCAACTTTACAGAAATTTTATTGGTTAAATAAAGTTAAATTAGATAAAGTTGTTGTTGTTGTAGTTGTTGTTGTTGTTGTTATTGTAATACCAATCCCTACTCCGCTGGAGAAAGTATACTTCGAATCACGCGTGGTAGGGATAAGAAGAAGATGGCGTTTAACGAGCGTAAAAATACTGGACAACTAAGATAAGAAGATACAATTAAGTAACGCTTTCGTAATGATTGACGCCACACGGAGTTTCAGAAAGAGCGCCATACAAAGTTAGTATAGTTACTTGTTTATAATTATAACTCATAGGTACGGTTTTAACTGAAAGCACGTCAGCGAAGCAAATCCATAAACACTCATGGACCGAATCGGCCAACATTCACAACAGCCCGCGGCAAAAATATTTGTCTACTTCTCTTTCTCTGTGCTATCCTTGCCTATGGTAGTCTGTTACTGAACCCATGAAGGTATAGACCATGGTATAGACTCATAGACTGAACCATCTTGAAGTTTGGTTGACAGTAATTGACAAGCGGGCAACCGGCAAACAAAATTAACAACAAACAAGTGACTAATGAGTGTCCTGACTCCTGAGTGACTGACTATTTTACATTGTGAGCAAGTGACAGTGACAGCTAACCTCACTTTTTTTCTATAAAAAAAGGTATTTGTTATGACGCAGTATTATCACGATGGATTTTAACACAAAATTAATAGCATTAGTTAAAAATTATAAGTACCTTTATGATACCGGTGACCCCAGCTATGGGGACAATACACGCAAACATGAGGCCTGGAAGGAAATCGGCACGGAACTCGATGCGCACGGTAAGCTGTTTGTTGTTTGATAAGTTGTATCTGTAGGGCTTTTTATTATTTTACTTTGATTACGAACACACACAAATTGCAGTATAGTATATTGCTAGTTATTAATGTTAGTCATTGCAAGCGTGTGGGTGAGAACCCAATATTGGCGTGTTTGTGGATTTGATATAAACATGAACCCTTTCCTTCCCTATCCCCATAGTGCTCTATCTCTGTGCTAGACAAACTGCAATAATAATATCCTTTGAACATTTCACACAACGCCATATAGTCCCAAGCTAAGCAACCTTATCCTTGTGTTATGGTAACGAGATGGCTGATAAACTACTTGTATACATTTTTTGTTTGTAATTTCATACAATATTATAGATCGAAAATAGTTGATTGTTAATTTATAAACACTTCATTGTCCACATCACAACAGAGCAATAGTTTCCAACTACCAGTTTCTTTTTCAGAAAAAGAATGTAAAAAATCTTGGACTTTATTACGTGAAGGATACCGTCGATTTTTGAAGAAACAAATAGCCTCTGAAAATGATCCAGTTCTCAGGAAAGATGTGCTCACAAGGAAATGGACCTATGAGGATGACATGTCTTTTCTCGCACCACATTTGAAGCGATACCGTCGTTCTATTAACAATGACATTAATATTGAAGTGATTGAACCTGAGAGACATAATGTAGCCACTCCTGCTGCTCCTGACTTTAATGAACAAAAGCGTGCTCTCCTCAAGCGAACTAGATCTCCAGAGGTTGTCAGCCGACGGTCTTGTACCCACGAGACACATTCAAACACTCTAATAAAATACTTATTGGACAAAACTATGAAGAGAGATGACATACAGAAATTCTTTGATGGCATCTCATCCACAGTGCAGTCGTTCCCACCACGGGACAAAGCCTTAGCAAAGGCGAGAGTGTTTGAACTTATATCTCGAATGGAGCTTGAAATACTCGACCGAGAGTATGGCATTGTTTCTTTGCAAGATACAGAATCTCCGGCATCAGATGAAATGGAAGTAACAGAATCAAGAAATCATTTGGATATCACTCCATCTCCAGAGCAGTGCCGGCTGGCTTCTGGGATGATAGAACCATGCAGCTGTGAAGATGGAACAGGACCACAACTTGACATTAAGATAGAACCAGAACAAATCCTTGGGTTACATATCAAGCAAGAAATATAACATAAATGTTCATTTTTTTAAGGGTTTTAAGTTGGATCATCAGAGAATTTAATTCGAGAGGAAATAAACCCCTGAATAAAAAAATATAAAAAGTGCCTGTAATTGGTTTATTTGATATAAATTCTCTGAGTTTATAAATAAAGAAATGTTGATGTTCTGGCAAGTCAGCTGGAAGCGAGGTCGGGTCGCCAGTGGCAGGTAGCTGGCAGTGTGGGTGCTATACACGCGGACACCTCTGCTTACACCTCCCGGGAGTACAGCCGTTATGTATAATTAACTTTTGATAATTATTTACATGCATATATTATACAGGGTGTAACCGCAAAAAATGGCAAAAAAAAACAGCTGTTCTTTACATTTTTGGTCACGTGACTCGTCGAAATGAAGGGAACAGCTGATTTTTTTTTCACGACTTTGGAATTGGTCCTATAGTAGAAGTTGTTCAGTTTGGAGGTCTGTAACATATACTTTTGTATGTGTATACCCTTTCGGTTACACCCAGTATACATGACGCCTGCAGTTCTGTCCTAACGATTAGGCAGAGGTGACGTAAAACGAAAGTGGAGAACTTGTTAAAGGCGGGGAGGCACTGTTATTATTAATATCCCTGTGAAAATAAAACATTGTATTCAAACAAACGATTGTCTTTTTGTTTTTTATTAAAACTTGTTTTTAACGGGAACTCGGTTGTTAGTTGTCACTCGATCAGTGGTTCTGGCAAGAAAGAGCGCGAACTGATTTAATCTGACGTAAATTCGAAAGTTTTTAAAATTGTCAATTCTCGTTTCACACGTAATAATATTGCTTATATGAAGTGTACCCACTTCATTTATGTAAAATTACTGATTGCGTTTGCCATTTTAAACCAATACGCTTCAGAACAGTTACATTTTCGATTTAAAAAATTGATCGGATGAACGTTACGTTTAGTTTCCGCATTCGTGCAAGGCCTCTACATTTCCATAGCGCCTATTTAACTTACAAGTATAGTGTACAGACGATGACGCGGCGCCGCGCTCAGCGCCCCCTACTTAGTAGCAATCGTGAGTTGTGAAGGACTTACTGGATAAACACCAAGTAAGGTGAGCCAAAGCCGGCTATCAATCATGTATTCGTTTACACTAGCTAAAGGCACCTGGCGGGTGCAGCGACTGTAACACACATAATGAATGTCCTGCGCAAGTGGTCTTTGGGATGGGTTCGCAAGCATATTGCTTCAAAAACTGTAGATCGGGGCTCCGACATCAGTTATACCATGCCGTAGCCTCAGCCTAGCAACAATCAATGCAAGAATGCTGGTAGCACAGATGAGAGCGAGACAGATTGGAATGCGAACGTTCTTAGAAATGAATACAGCTTGCCTAGGGTACTAGTTAAGAAGTAGACAACCTCTTAGGTTGAGCTGCGAGATGCCATTAAGAAAAAAAGCATAAAGTACATTTTTACCCGACTGCTCTACAGCTCCAGGAGAGTAATGATATGTTTGCAATTCGTTCATAGGTATATCTCCTGACACATTTGGGTAAAACATGCATGATGTCATATTCTGCGTCATTAAATATATGCAAATACTTAAAACCGTGGAGGCTCTGAAACATGTTGTTCAGTGTGTCTGACCGATATGCCGCGGCCTTGAGTGTGCGCAAAACTTGCATTTATTTGAACTAGCGATTAAATTAACTCTTGTATGTAGGTATTTACTTTTGTTGTATCAAAAAAACTTGTATTCCGCCTTTATACTTACGAACAATTTTCGAAGACGTGATGTTTTACGTGAGTAGGTATTTAGTTCGTTCATTACCTTCTTCACTTCGTCTGTCGAGAGTCTTAACGCAACCAGCGAGCAGGCGAGAGGGCGTGGGTTCGAGCTCCAGATCGGGAAAAGTTATTGTGTTATACCATATAGAAGTTATCTATAAGTAGGTAGAAGCTCTGTCTGGATTTGTTTCCAGTATGTGAATAGGCTGGCTATTACAACAATATTGATCGAATCGAGCTTGGATCATACATAACTGTCCAAACGTGCAGTACTTACTAATTCCACTTCTGTCTACTCTTTCCGTCAGGCAATCCTGGCAAGTGGCATGATGGATGTTACCTTATTATAACCATTATTGAAGGATTCCAGGAAGAGAGCATATGAATTCGTATGACTGAGTCAGCAAAGTTGGCAAAGATATTAGATGTGATATACCCTTTACTCAGAGTCGGCAGACGGCAGTACCTACCTATACCTACGTAATTCACGACTATGAGTTATTACGTACCAATTAATAGATTTAGAAAAATAGTGTCACTTTACTGAAAATCTGTCTGAAGCCAGACATACATACTTTATGTAAATTAAGTGCCATCACGACTCACACAAGAAAGAATTCTTCAATCCAAATAAGAATTCGCTAATACTCACGATTCCATTATTTTTGAATGTTGACATATTCCTACTAAGTAAGTACCTTCGATCAACGAAGGTAAGTACCTATATTTCGCGCCATTTTTTGGCGATGACATAACGTATAGGTAAGGTCAATAGACTTGAAGATAATAATATATATTTTTGTTATGATTTTGTTAGCTGTAAGTCCTCCATGTACTAAATAAATAAATATTCGAACGATCGAAACGTGATGTAATGTCCGAAAAAAAAACTTTGAGGCACGCGTCATTATAATTGGTCAGTTAAGATTATAATTTACATCATTCATGAGAAGCTTATCGTAGGTACCTAATAATTATAGTTTCAAATCTGACTTCTTCGGCGGGAATTAAAAAAAGTCAGATTAAACCTGTACATACAATTTGTAAATGAGGTATTGATATTTATGTTGCTCATATGTAGGGACATGTTATGTTAAACTAGGTAGGTATGCACCTTGACCTAGAGGGTATCGACAAGTTACACAATATCTTCGTGCAGTTATTGCTGTAGGTAGGTACGTACAAGGAGGGCGCGTCATGTTGTCTTAGCTAGAGCCGCTTGCCGTTCGCACCTAGGTATGCACTTCTACTCTTATCAATGATGTCATACGGTGGGCTTCTAGTGCATTATTAGAAAGGCCACTTGTGTTGTGGCCTCTTAGGTACCTTTTGTACAGTACTTTTACTCTTAAGTACAGTAAGAGTATACATGTACTGTTGAACGTCATCCCCACCATCATTGCCACCCGAGTTCCATCTGCTGCTACAGACCAATCTCACTGTCCTGTGACGGCCCCATCCAGGTCTTACTGCCGATGGCAAGTTGAACGTATTTCTAATTCCAGAACCATGGGCAAGGACGACAAGGAAGACTCGGGTTTCGGCTTCAAGGACAAGGCGAAGGCGGTGGAGACGCTGCGCCTGCTGGAGCAGCACGACATGAACTACCGCAGGCTCACCGTCAGGGGCTTGCTCGGCAGGGCCAAGAGGGTGCTGTCCAGTGAGTATCCGCGGTGTCTATGGCCACCTGCGATAGCTGAGTCACCGCGCACACGTTGCCAGTCTTGGGCAGTTGAGCCATGTCTCTCTTATATAAATGCTTGTAATTCCACCGGCATCCATTCCTACCCCCGACTACCGATCGTCGTGGCCTGACAAGGGGGGCCAGTGTGGGGGTCCCCCACAAGGTGGTCTGACGACGTATTGGTTCTTTGTGTTTAATATCCGGTTTTAGGCTCATTAACGATGCTGACTTTTGGTGTTAAAAGACTAAGTACTGATACGCCATAATAAAACATTCCATATTCTGGACTATGTCCGAGTCTGAACCGGCGGTCGATGAGGTACCTACACTTAATGGAGTTATTCTATCTACAGTGACAAAAGCAGAAGATAAAATAAAGAACATAAAGGAAGCGATGGAGGTGTTCGAGCAGTGGCTCGCCGACCTCGCCGACGAGAAGAACAAGAAGACTGACAAGAAGGAAGAGAAGAGAGATGAGAAGAAGAAGGTGGAGAAGAAGAGCGATAGTGATGACGTACGTATTGTATTGTTACTTAAATTGATTGATTACACTACTTGTATTGCATTGATCCATCTCGTTTGAGGGAATTGGCCAATGACAGATTTGTTTGGAGGCGTTTGGTAAGCGTTATTGCGAGATCACCCCAAGGCCAGATAAGCTACAGTAGCCAAATCCGAGCACTAGCCCGTAACTGATAGGCGCCGGCAACAAATGTAGTCGCCGCAGCCGAATGGGACGTATTATTGTTACTTGTACTTGAACCAGCATCATAATCTACATGTAACGTTCCCTCCACCAGGCACGGGCATCCTGTCTGTAGAGGAGTGGGCTAAAGCCCAACACGCGGGCCCGGTGCGGATTGATGGATGGATCTTCGATTTTTTGGTTCTAGGTTTAATTAATACTTGACCTTCATATTCAGCTTGAAACAAATTGTTGATAGGTATTACTGATAAATATTCATTCTGGACTTTTTTACTTCGTCGCTGTAGTGGCCGCTAGCGGGACTGTTGGACGAGGTATATACTTATAAATGATAAATACCTACTTCCAGAGCTCTTCATCTTCGGACGTGGAGATGGAAGACAAGAAGGTGGAGAAGAAGGAGCTCCCGCCGGACTCGGTGCCCGGGCTGGGTTTCAAGGACGCCCCCACCGCCGAGGGCACGCTCAAGGAGCTGGAGGGGAGGGACCCTGACTATCAGAAGCTGGCCGTCAAGGGGCTCATAGGGAGGGCCAAGAGAGTGCTCACGTGTGAGTATAACATAGCTTTGTACCGATCTCAACGTGGTGCCAGCATACCTATTGACTACCTTTCGCTTCGTTTCGGGGCGAAAGGAGGAAGGACTCCTCCAAACGCTCTTAAAACCGAATAAAAATTGGTTCAATTAATGAGATGAGATGACCGGTAGTCATCCGATAGCTATTTGGTGTCAAAGGCAAGGAAGAGTTAATAGGTAAGTCGGACAGTCACAACAGCCTGTCTACTGTGTGTGAGTAGCAATGCTGAGTGGAGGAAGGTCAGGCAGTACAATGCTGAGTGGAGGAATGTCAGGCAGTACAATTGTTCGCCCCTCTTCACACGGTAACAATTGACAACACCTGTGTCGTAAAGCAGGAAGTCATTTATACTTCAAGTGCTACCATTGCATGCTGTAAAAATGGACATAATTCAAATCTGCATCACAAATTCCAGGCACCCGAGACGAAACAAAGATTTCGAACATCAAAGAAGCGATGTCGATCTTCGAGAAGTTCCTGGACGACTTCGACTCGCTGCACCTCAGTAAACAGAACAACCCGTATGTCAGTCTGGGCGTCGTCCGCACCGCGCACAAACTCGCCGGAGACCACGTCAGCGAACAACAGGTAGAAACAGTTCAAAGGGTCATTGCGTATTCCCACTTGCATCTCCCAACGGCTAGGCAGAGCCTCAGAGATGTTCCTAAAGTAAGAGTTTAAGTCCCATGTGATAGGGGGCGAGCTTATCGCCATTAACCGGGCACAAATCCATGACCTGACAAATTTGTCAATTCCTCGACGTTCTCAACAATTGGGGTTATCTAAAACCACCACGTGGCGAATTTTGCGTAAGGATTTGGCTTTGAAGCCTTACAAGCTCCAACTGGTGCAGGGATTGAAGCCAATCGACCATTCACATCGCAGTTCAATCAGAAACAACCCGCTGGTTTTTTCTGAAAAAAACATTTTTACAGACGAAGACTATTTTCATCTTCATCTAAATTCTTTGTTTTATAAAACCCTTTACTTGATTTGTTTCCTCAGAAAGCCTTCCTGGTGGCGTACAGCTCGGTGCGCGGCGAGTACAAGCGCCTGCGCACCGTGGCGGCGGCGCAGGGCGGCCAGACCTGGGACATCGTGCGGAACACGCAGCTCAAGGAGCTGAAGGAGAAGGTGCGTCCGCTCTGCTGGGGCGAGCGCTAGTGGTGGGCTGCCTTATGTGGGGGTGATAAGAGTTCTGGACAACTAAAGATCAACCTTCAAGAAATTAGTCGAATAGTAAAGAATAATTATGCCGGTGCTGCAGGTGGTTCACAAATTAAGTTGTTTCAATTAAAAAGTCTCTCTACAATTACTCTTAAGGGGTACAAAAAAAAAATCTTACTTAGGATTTATATAAGTACTTCTTATTTAGAAAAAGAAATTATTTTGAATTTAGTTTTTTGTTTATCCATTAAACAAAAAACTAAATTAACTCTAAGTAACTCTGTCTGTCTGTCTGTCTGTCTGTTACCTTTTCACGCCTAAACCACCCAACCGATTTTGCTGAAATTTGGTATGTAGATAGTTTGCATTCATGAGAACGACACGGGCATATTATTTTTTGGAAATTCAACCCCTAAAAGGGTTACAAGGGGTGGCAAAGTATGTATGAGAAAAATATTTTTATTGCACATTTTTGCATAGGTAGGTAGGTAGGGTAGGTAAGTTGGTAGGTAGAGTAGGTAGGTAGGGTAGGTAAGGTAGGTATCATAGTTAAGACAGGACAACGTCTGTCGGGTCACCTAGTTCTAAATAATTTGAGAAAAGAAAGACATAATTAAAGGTTCTTTTTTCTATACCTAAGTAGGTACCTTATTACTTAATTTTAAATAATTCAATTATTTTAGTGACAAACATAAATAAATCCTACAGTCCTTTAAGTAAGATAGCGCGCACAGATTTAGTAAAAAAGAAAGTACATACATACTCGGGCAATATTAAGGAAATCTTCAAAATAGTAGTACAATAACTTTTGTGGAGTTTCTTGCCCATTCTTCTCCACACGAAACTACCTTTTGGAAGGGGCGACTAGAATCAATTCTATTTCTTGTTTATTTTGACGTTCAAAAGTGCCTTTCTTGTGCCTATTTGAAATAAATAGTTTGACTTTGACTTTAGTAGGCAGCAATACTTTCACAAATGACTAACTAACTAGTAACGACTACTTTCTAGAGCAATTTTTAAGTAATATTTGATTGTTAAATGCAGCATGCCGACGCAAAGCTGTTCAACGAGAAAGACGAGCCAACAGCGGAACACTTGGCGCTGCTCCTCTGGGCGTACTCCCCCGAGCCGGCGCGCGTCAAGAAGTACGTGCCGGAGACCAAGGAGGAGAGGGAGGCGGACAACGACAGGAAGAGACGACACAGTGACAAGGAGACGGAGAACAGCGACAGAAAGAGACGGAGCAGTGGGAGGGACGACGAGTCACCCTCGAAGAAGAGCAAGGAATGATTGTGATTGTTGAAGCATTTATTATTCAATAAATATTTACTTGATTACAATATGGAGGTTTATTTTTGATTTACCGACTAATAAATTTAAATAATGTGATAAGTATATATTACACACATCAAAAGTGTCTAGGGATCAACATATATTTTTGCAATAACTTTTCTCTTGATTGATATTAATTTAAATTTTCTTTAAGGATTCATCAAATAAAGTGTTTTCGTTTGTCACAGTAACGATAAACCAAGTCACCTTTGCATTAATAAAGAAATTTGCCATTTCTATACTAATATTATAAAGAGGTAAAATTTGTAAGTTTGTATGTTTGTAAGTTTGTATGTAGGGGGTAATCTCCGGAACTAATGATCCAATTTCAATAATTTTTTCACTGATAGAAAGCTACATTATTCCTGAGTGCTATAGGCTATAAATTATATTTATATCATACATATTAGCCGAGCTATTGCATTTTTCGTCTAGCAAGTCGGAATGAAATACCTCCGAAAACAGAATTATTTGCATGCGCTGCCTAAACAGTTGTTTAAAATTGAAAGCAATGTATGGCAACCCGGTTCGCCTTAATTATTTCTACAAAAAAGTCCGCGACACCACATTTCTATCTTTTGTATTTTAACTTTTATATTTCGTTTTATGTTTTAAAAAAGTATTTTTTCGACTTACTTCTGTTTGGATGATTATTTAAACAACAAAATATCAATTCTTATCAAATAAAATAAGTTTATGATCACAAGGACATCACAGAGATAAGATTTGCCCTCTACAGTATGTCAATGGGTCATATATTTTCCGAGATAATATAAAATTACTAAACGCAAAATGCTTAAACATTCGCCGAGCTCAACTATCATTCCTAAACGTGCTTTGTGCGGACGTTTTGTCGTTTTAGAGAAGTTTTAAATTAAATAGGTTCCTCACTTAAATTTTATATTTTTAACGTAAACCTGTTCCTGCACATCATCAGGCGGGAGGAAACGCCCGGGTGTCACCACTGCGAGGATCGCCCAGAGGACACGGTAGAGCATACGGTGCAAACCTGCCCCGCTTGGGCGGAGCACCGCCGTGTCCTCATAGAGCCGATCGACGGCGGCGACCTCTCGCGCCCGGCCCTGGTGCAAGCCATGGTCCGGGGCGAGAGAGAGTGGGAGGCAGTCACCTCCTTCTGCGAAAAAGTCACGCTCGCGAAGGAGGTGGCGGGATGGGAGAGAGAAAGGTCCTCCCGTCCCAGCCGCCGCGGGAGACGCTCCGGGCGTCGGGAGCCACGTGACGACTCCCGGCCACCGTAGGCGCGGGCCTGCAGGCGGTGATTAATGGGTGACTCACCGTCCGATCAGCACCAGACCCGTGCCGGACGGCGCGTATATGTTCCACGCGCGCCTCAAAGAGATGTCAGCATATGAAGGGGCCCCTCAGGGCCAAGCCTGCCGGGTAAGCGGGATTGTCCGAAAGGGTTACCGCTACCCCGGAACATAAAGGGCTACGGAAAGAACATGGATGGGTTTTAGTCAGTAAGAGTCTGACACTCCCTTCCGCTCCACCCAGAGCGGGAGCAGTCATTGGATGATTTCCCAGCCTTAAAAAAAAGGGTGTCGTAAAAGGCGACTAAGTTGAGCAGAAAAGATCACCTCGGTAATCTTTGGAAATTCTGATCCGATTCCAAAAATTCTCTCACTAATGGGAACCTAACCTACAGTATTGCCGAGTATCATAGGATATATTTAATGTTAAAACTAGAAATTTTCCGCGGACGAAGTCGCGGGCAGAAGCTAGTTCCTAATAAAGGGATTTTTGACATTTGAACCACTAACATTAAAGTTCGAAAAAAAGACTGAAATAACAGTTTTCTTTAAAATTTTATTGGGTAACTTAAACAATTAATAATCCGTGTTTCTACCGCGAACACTAACAACACAAGAACATCGGTTTGGCATACTCAAAATGAGTTCATCCAAATCACGCTGTGGAATGGCCGCCCATGTTCGTTGCAACAACAAAAAAAGGTCTTCTTGCAACTGGATACCCTCCATATTCGGCAGAGCTCTTCTCTGTAGCATATCCCATGCATGCTCAATCGGGTTCAAGTCTGGCGACTGAGCAGGCCAGGGCAGGACATTGATGTTAGCTGCGGCGAGAGTCTGTCTTACAACTCTTGCGGTGTGCGGTCGTGCATTATCATGCATTAACTGAAATAAGGGACCGATTTGCACTTGTAGAGGAACGAATGAAGTGAACCTTCATTCCCGAAGACCGCTACGGGTACCACCTATAGCAATGCACAATCGTAGGATTCGATATCAATGGGCTCTTGAACACAGAAATTGGGCAGAAGAACAATGGCGTTTCGTGTGCTTTTCTGATGAGTCTCGTTTTGGTATGAGACCGGATACAAGACGTATACGACACTGGAGAACCCCTGGACGCCAACAGCGATTAAAATCCTGCCAGGAAGTCCATCCGGTCAGTGGGTAGCCTTAGGGGCGGATTTGTCCATCCTTATAGTGGTGGAACCATCATGGTATTTGGATCGGCGGAAGAACTGAGTTGATTTGGATCAGAGGCAACCTCAACGCTCAAATTTATGCTGAGACGATTGTATCTGACGTCATCGTTCCTCTACAAGTGCAAATCGGTCCCTTATTTCAGTTAATGCATGATAATGCACGACCGCACACCGCAAGAGTTGTAAGACAGACTCTCGCCGCAGCTAACATCAATGTCCTGCCCTGGCCTGCTCAGTCGCCAGACTTGAACCCGATTGAGCATGCATGGGATATGCTACAGAGAAGAGCTCTGCCGAATATGGAGGGTATCCAGTTGCAAGAAGACCTTTTTTTGTTGTTGCAACGAACATGGGCGGCCATTCCACAGCGTGATTTGGATGAACTCATTTTGAGTATGCCAAACCGATGTTCTTGTGTTGTTAGTGTTCGCGGTAGAAACACGGATTATTAATTGTTTAAGTTACCCAATAAAATTTTAAAGAAAACTGTTATTTCAGTCTTTTTTTCGAACTTTAATGTTAGTGGTTCAAATGTCAAAAATCCCTTTATTAGGAAAATGGCAAATTTCTTTATTAATGCAAAGGTGACTTGGTTTATCGTTACTGTGACAAACGAAAACACTTTATTTGATGAATCCTTAAAGAAAATTTAAATTAATATCAATCAAGAGAAAAGTTATTGCAAAAATATATGTTGATCCCTAGACACTTTTGATGTGTGTATTTTCTAGCATAACGTTGAGATTCTTGCTCGTTCTTCTCCACAGGACTCCTCCTCAGACTCACCGACCGTTTAACAATTCAAAAACAATCAAGTGTTCAATTGGTTGAATTAAAAAAAAAATGCTTAGAAAAAACTATATTAATACAGCCCTATCTAGCCTAAGATATTACTGCTCATTTGATTGATTTTATTCACAAAGTATTCAGTGACACTTGCCAACTTTAATTAACATATAAGTTTTATTCAAGTGAAACTTCTCTATCAGCCACATTTTTCCGTTACGCGCTTAGAGCATTTAAAATGCTCTAAGGTTACGCGCCATCGTTTTCTTGCCCCTAACACGGTCGATTCTAACGAAGAGTACTTTTTTGTATTCATGTCTATGATAATAAAAGCCTTTTGTTTAAACTTTATCTAATTTAACTTTATTTAACCAATTTCTGTAAAGTTAGTAAATAATTTTTCGAAAAATAAGGTCTTATAGAAGTTTCACTTCTTACGTGTGTACACTAGTACACGTACATAATTTTTCTAACTAAGTAGGTAGGTAGAATTGTGACTTTGTGAGATCATTAATCTCTCTCACTGCGTTGAAAACAGGTACCCGGTTGAATACTAATTTTGTTGGCCTTTGTAAGTACCAAACGTCTTATAAATATTGTCAAAAGAAAGAAGATGACGAACAAAAGTATTATAAACTTTCCTTTGTTAATATTCATTTCCACTCAATCTGGATACCGTTAGCAAATTATTTGTTTTTCTGTTCTTACAACACGTGTGTTGTCAGAATTATGAAACCCAACCAATAAATACAATACTAGACTTAGGTACTTGAAAACGTGATACTTGTACATTTAGGGATCAAATTACTCCCAAACAAAATATTCATAAGATAACGCTAAATGACTTTAAAAATAATATTATGTATGACGACTTTCAAAAGAAATAGATTTAAACCCCTAACTCCGTTACAAATAAAAGCTTATTCACATTGTTATTCCATTCAGGAACAAAAATCCCATACACAATAAGTAATATTAAAAAGTACTCTGTGTACACAGCTCACGTACAACGGAACGCAGACTGCAGCAGTGATCGATTTGACACTTTGACAGTAGATTGTAAACACAGGGTACAATGAACTCTTTCATTTTAAACACAAACATTAATTATATTGCAGTAATTGTGAATTAAAACTGTGTCATACAGTGTCCTCGCAGTGTTGTGTACCAAGACCCGCCATGTTGAAGGTCTAACGCGTGTGTGGTGTGCGCGGGTGCGACGGGGCGTGTGGAGCCGCATTTCGTCTATTTCTGGACAAAAAGTGAAGCAAAAAAGTAGTGAAACTATCGCAAGTTCATGTTCAAGTGATTCACAGCCTCTGTGTGGTTGCAGTGCGGTGCAGTGAAGTGGCTCTGGAGCAAATGTTGTAGTTATGATGTAAGTACTTCATAATAGATAGGTACTTGTGCAGAGTAGATTTTGTGAGTGAAAGAAGCTAATTGAATGCTAGTCATTGTGCGAGGCTCCTGAACAGTCGACCCACTCACAGTCGTACTTTCAGTGCAATAGACAGGTTAAGGTACATCCAGCATGCATAATACTAGGTAGGAAGTATACAGTACCTTTGTGCTAAGACTGTCTATATAGTTAGTATCCAATGTATTTTACTGTGTGTACATAAATAATAAATATGTGAATAAAGAAACTATAATACTTAGTGATCCTCACACTGTTTGCTATTGCCAGAGCTCTGTAGTAACCAGCAATCATCTCCAGACTATCTTTTAGATTTCAAAATTTTACAATAATGAAGACAGCACTGAGCAACAACACTGGAAAACGTTGATCTACATCAGAGGTTAGCACAAACACTGCTACTATATTTTGTGCTATTCTAAGCCTTCAACACATACATGTTCATTGCAGTGTATGAGGTAAAAAATACTCTTTTGAAGGTAGTGCGAGTGTTCAGTGAAATACCTCTTGTGGAATTATTATTATCTGTACATGGCTGGCAAAGGCATAGCAGGCCATAAGGGGTAGCCAGAAGTGTACAGACTGGTCCCATGTGGCCGTACTGTAGCCAGACGTGTACCGACTGGTCCCATGTGGCCGTACTGTAGCCAGAAGTGTACAGACTGGTCCCATGTGGCCGTACTGTAGCCAGAAGTGTACAGACTGGTCCCATGTGGCCGTACTATTAGTACTTGAACACTCACATTTTCTCAGTTCTGTTTAGGTCCATCATAAATCCAAACCCAATAACGCTTTGCCCGAACTGGGAATCACTGTCAGGAGCTCGTGGTCAGTGGGGGTGGAAGCTCTAGACTAATGATGAGGCACTGATAACTAAATGATGAAGCTTGTTATCATCTGCTGCTTGTTCCAGAGAGCGCTCCCCGTGAGGCATGCAGGCGCCGGCGACGGGCGCTCGGCGGCGCAGCGTGGAGGCCGGCAGCGAAGCCAGCTACTGTATGTACTGCTTGTTGCTTCCACTTATACTAATAAAAACTTTACCGTAGTGTGATTTAAGTTGATTTCAGATTGACTAGTCATGATAATAGGCCAGAGATGAATGCCATACACATACACTATACTTACTGAGTGAAAGCCCGCGAAATTCCAATTTTCTTACGTTTTTTTTAATTTCCAGGTTGGTATCAGTACTCGATTCTGTAATGCTACAATGTCCTGGTAACGCGATATACACTTCGCGCTGTCTTACTCGCACACCGCTCCACGTCTCGTGTAACAGAGAGCGAACAAATCGTAGCTCGCTCACTTTTTCAGAGTTTTTCACAGAATAAATCGCCTTATAATACCTGCAAATTGCAAAACAGTTCGGCTCAATAGAAATTCATATTACACATAGTATGCATAGGGCAACAATCTTCATCTTTCTGACTGGCCGAACCATTGACAGTTCAAAAATGCTGTTTTAAAAAATTGAAATATATGAACTAGCGTTACTTGTTGCAGGCGAGAGGGAGACGTGGGAGGACTGGGGCAGTCGCTCCTCGCTAAGTCAAGTGGAAGAGGTATGTACCTACTACAGTCCAGTTCTTAGGCCCTTACTTAGCCTCCGCAGTCCTTGCGTCCGTCTGTCTGTCAGCCGGCTGTATCGATCGGGAACGCTCGGGCTGTATCGATAAGCTGTCTAGACCGGTGAAATTTTCACAGATTGTATATCTCTATTGCCGTTTGAATAGCAAATAATAAAAGTAAAATAATGTTAAAAATAAAGTGGCTTGTTTTGTTTTAATATTGTGCGGTGGTTCGGAACTCATTAAGTGCTTGGATTTCATTAGTTGTGCTTGTCGCGCACGAGCTGGCTGGTATACCCAGGGTCTGTTATTGAACATGGTATGCGAATGAGGTTCCACAAGGTTCGTGAGGACTGCCGTTCTCACAAAGATATACCTGAGTTAAGCCCGAATATGAGACTCCCGTTCATATCATCAGTGACGATAAAAAATGGCCTCGCTGGACCCGCGGCATGTGGCTGGTCGCTGCTTCACAGGTGTGGGCGTACCGGCCGGCGTACTTAAACCATCCGAAAATTTAATTTCACGAGGATTTTTTCTAGCGTACCGTTTCAACAAAACACGGGATCTCTTAAGTCATCCAAAAGTAGTCCTGTTTTTCTTGGACAAGGTCGAAGCCCAAGGTCTTCATTCAAGTTTTCACTTAAAAAAATACAAAGCGATTGAAGCTTTTGTGTGCGTCTCCTTCTCCGTAGCTCCTGATTAAACAAAACCGTGACGGTGTTGACCCAATTGTTGACCTCTGGCGAGCCGACTGCCAACACAAATTATCGGAGCTGCAAAAAGTTAGCACGCTCGTGACGCACCCGGCGCGCCGCCCACCATCGCAGCGTGATTGATGACCTGTGATCTGATTGAGACGTGATCCATCGCTACACACACTGTAGCACCACGCCTGTAGTTCCCATGGGGCAGACAGACGCGCATCGTACGGATCACGGAGTACACCTCCATGTAAATGTAATAGGTAATAACCGATCCACGGCACCTAGATACTTACTGCGTAATCTACGCGTCTGACTGCTACTGAAATTCTTTTTTTTTTTAAATCTAACAACGGCTGACCAGCCGGGGTCACATGTAATGACAATCGATCGCAACGCTGGCGCTGGTCCCAAAGGGAATCAAATCCTTAATACTCGATAGTTAGACTAGATCGACGACATGGCTGTCGCAGATGGTTCGATGATTCGAGCACAGTTTACACCGATCCGACAGAAAAGCAGGGACCCAAGGGACGCAAAAGTGGCTCCACAAAAAGATAAGTTCTAGTTTAATTCGGGAGCGCAATGATGCATCGCGATCATCTGTCAAACTGGGGCGTGCGCGCGGGCGCTCAACCTTTCTATTAGCTATTGGGTGGCCCGCCATTATGCATGCTCTTGCCTAAGCCTTGCATATGATCCGATCCACTGACCCGTCTCTGGCTGCTCTGGGGACGCCCTAAGCTGAGGTCGGTATTCTACAGGCGTTTAGTCGCATATTGTACGCCCTGACTGGAAGTATGCATCCACGGGACAGCCCGCTTAAAGTAGACGCGCAATTCAAACTATCGTGTCTTTTTTTAAATTTGATAACTGAAATCATAACATTTGAGACCAATTCTAACCACTTGAGCACCACAATAATTGTAACTTCTAATTCTTTAGTAATTATAATAATAATAATAATTTATTCAAAAAAGTAAAGTGGCAGAATACAAAAATAAAAACTTAGGAAAAACAATTGGTAACATAATGTTAAAAATATGCCTGCACTAGGATATACCTGTGTCGCAGGCGGTAAAAAAATGCTTATTGTAATATTATTCCTCGAAGGAAAATTGGATTCTTAGCAATATTTAATAAGTATAACAAGTAAAATAAATAGTGACAAAAATTGAAAAATTAATTATCTAAAATAAAATGATCTACACAAACTTAAACTAGGTTAGAGTGTATGTTGCACAAAATATACACGCCCGTTGTTTATAAAAGCAGACGACTGTAATTTTTGCTTCGACAGCGATAGTCCGAGTGTTAGTAGGACAGTGCAGCGTAACACGGAAGTCCAACCTTGAGCTTGAAGTGACTCAGGCACTAGGTGCCCTCATAATCAATCGAATTAATGTAACGATTTTCTGCTAATTTTCTAGCAGGGCACTCAGTGTCTCCGGTTTTATGATTGCTGGGCTTCTTAAAACGTAAACAAGTGGCACATTTTGTTTCATCTGATTTCTTGGCGCAGTTTGACATCGTGTGACCTGCCTCACCACAGTGACCACATACTGGCTGGGCATCTCTACATGACTTCGCTGCATGACCATATTGGTGGCAATTGTAACATCGCGTCACCAATGTGAAGTCTCTGACGGGACAAGACGACCAATTTACAAAGAGCCTCGTTTGGGAAATTAGGGCCTTGTGCAGGAACCTCAATCACGTAGTTGCAGGTCGAAGCATCTTTCTTTCCAGATTTGTGGCTCAATTTTATTAACGTCAAAAAAGTTTCCATAGTCACTGTTGGAACTTTATCTGCTATGTTCTGTTGAAATATATACCTAAAAACCTCATTTTCGGTAAGGTTTGTTGGCACTCCAATGACCACGATGCGGGGCTTGCGCTTGTTGGGCTCGTCAGCAGTAAGTCCAGATGTCGAAGCCTGTACTGCACGTTTAAGCTTCTCGGCGTCCTGTTTTGTCTCCGTGCTGATTATAACGCCTCCATCTTTTGTTCTACGGAGACCTCGTACTTGTAGCTTAATATCATCGGGGCGAATAATTTTCTGTACAAGAATCTTTGTTTCGTTACTGGATTTGGACTTGTCTTCGGGATAAATGACAACAGAACTCACGTTGTTTGGGCGCACATAACTGTTTGGCCCGTTCTTCACCATTTCGGCAAAAGAAACATTTCCTGTATTACTTGATTCCTGTATCGTCTTCTTAAGCTCCGAGAGGTGTTCAGACAGGTCGCGCTTTTCTTGCATGGCGTCGATCGTATTGTACGCGTGGACGGCTTTCTGCTTTAACGACTGGTATAGGACTGCCATCTGAGAGGTGCCTGATCCTATTTTACGGCACAGGTTTGAAATTTTTAATTTCTGCTCCGTGTTAAGTTTCCCGTCCGCAGCAATAGAGCACACCTCATTGAGGTGCAGTTCAATATTGGTCATCCATTTCTGTATCTCGGGAGTGGAGACCACTTCCAGAGATTCTTGGGCTTTGACCGACGTCGTCTTCACTGGCGAAGCAGAAGGGACTGCCCCCCTTGAATGAAAGGGGCTGTTATCCATCATAAAATGTCACTATTTCCATGTATTTATTTGCAAAAATTACACAAAGTTAAGATACATTACGTCAGTAATGCACAAAAGGAGGTCAATATACAATGACTAATGTTATTAAATATTGCTAATGTGTACGTCTGTACGCTACGAGTGCGCAATGAGCAATCAATCAATTAATATGTAAATACATATATATTTTTCACGGTCGCAAATCATACTTTGATGAATGCATAACATCTCGTGTTGTTTCCCCAAGGGTTGGGCAGGTGTGTACTGAGATCAATGGAATGCAATTAGAAAAAAAAAAGAAAATGTTTGCATGCCGAATGGTGAAATATGGCATAACTCGTGTACACCTACATTACCTACTGATGTATTACCCATATTTGCAAATAAATACTATTCTATTCGGGGAATATTCGCCGGGAGTTTCTGGTGCCGCTTAGTTCTGCCCGGCCACAGCACTAGGGAGGAAGTAGAAGGGTGGCGCGTCCGCAAGGTTGACAAAGAGGACGAAGACGTTTTGTGTCATCAATAATAGGTTTATAGGTGTCCGAAGCAATTATTACCTATTTCATTAATCAGTCGAAGGACATGCACGAGGCAATAGAAGTTTTATTGTTATGACGTCTGCGGCCGTTTAGTGCGGTAGGGGCGCCCGCCAGCTGGTCATTTGGATCACTTAAAGTTACCAGGACAACTAACTCACTGTCCAGGCATTCTTGCCTATTGCGAATGAAAATATTTCCACCGCCAGTTTTCCCCATCTTTCCCCTAGTTCGAGCAATCCTCCAATTGTAACGATCGAACGTAACGATCAAACGAACGACGTCGAACGACGACGAACGTTGGGCTACAACAAAATCCGTTTAAGATTGAGAACCACTGCTCCAGTCAGTAAAAAATATGTGTCGCGACTCGCTTCCACGTGTCCCTGTGATGTCCGCTTCCGCATAGCAGGCGGCGGCAGGCAGCGGGGGCTCGCGCGCTCATTAGGACGCCGCAGTCGCCGCCGTCCAGTGGTACTGTGTGCGTTTCGACCGCGCGACCATGGCGTCATATTAAAAAAAAAACCATGCCAAGATTTTGTAAAAATTTGTAAAAGTTGATTCCCAAAACCATAAATTTGTCAAAGTTATGGTTAAAAAGTTCTAAGGGTTTGAACGTGGCCGCGCCATCGAAACGCGGAGAACCGCGCGGCCACGGAGATCTCTAAAACTAAACGTTGCAGAGACCTGAAATTCAGGTAAATAACAGATTGAATTTGTAAAAAATTTGTAAAAATATAGAAAAAATTCCCAGGTCAATATTTTAGGAGCTATAAGACTAAAACTCCATGGCCGCGCCATTGAAACGGTGAAGAACACGTTATCGCCGATATCTCGCTGAAAAAGCTTCGCAGAGGTCTGAAGTTTTTTGTAAAACTTAGATCTGAATTTGTCAAATAGTGTAAAAATGCACAAAAAAATCCTAGGTTAATATTTTAGGAGCTATAAGACTAAAACGGTGAAAAACACGTTATCGCCAATATCTCGCTGAAAAAGCATCGCAGAGGTCTGAGGTTTTTTGTAAAACCTAGATTTGAATTTGTCAAATAGTGTAAAAATGCACAAAAAATCCTAGGTTAATATTTCAGGAGCTGTAGTACGGTATCGCGTAGAAATATGTCGTGATTATCTACCGAAGAAAGTAAGAGTAAAGCGAGTTTTTTATTGTAAACAACACCTATTAATATGTAAAACTATATAAAACCAGACAAAATGATTTTTTTTTCGGTTTTTATAACTTTTGATACGTCTTGAATATTTCAATAGGGTGACTATGGCTTTTTGTCTACGGAAAACTTTCCACCTATCGTTTTAGAAATCACTAACTGTTCCTCGCAGTTTCACCCGCTTAATGCAAAATTCGAATGAATACTATGCAGTAGTTTTTGTGTTTATCCCGGACAAATAAACAGACAGACCAAATTCTAAAAACTATATTTTTGACGATTTTATTATATACTAGCTGTCCCCAGCGGTTTTACCCGCGTAGTGCCCGTTCCTGTGGGATTTTTGGGATAAAAACTTTCCTTCTTGTCCTTTCTCAGGCTATGGACTATTTCTGTACCAAATTTCATTTAAATCGGTTCAGTAGTTTTGCCGTGAACGCGAGACAGACAGACAGAGTTACTTTCGCATTTATAGATAATATTAGTATGGATTTAGATATTATAGATTTCTTTTAAAATCACTTAAATCATTGCTTGATGCTGAAAATACTGTGGTTTTGAGTAAAAGTACGAGAACCATAACAAATAACTTTACACAACATTCGTAATTTCTGTAAGATTATTTGATGAATTATTGTGTACTCAAACACATAAGTTTTGTATAAGACTAAAATCTGCCAGAAATAACACCCTATAAATACCCCATTCTTCCGTCGTTTTACTTCCTGTTGGTAAGGAAGTAAAACGACGACTGTGAATGTTGAAAAGCATGAGTTAAATATTTCTGATATAACCCTGCTAATGGGGTATTTATAGGGTGTTATTTCTGGCAGATTTTAGTCTTATACAAAACTTATGTGTTTGAGTACACAATAATTCATCAAATAATCTAGTATATAATAAAATCGTCAAAAATATTGTTTTTAGAATTTGGTCTGTCTGTTTATTTGTCCGGGATAAACACAAAAACTACTGCATAGTATTCATTCGAATTTTGCATTAAGCGGGTGAAACTGCGAGGAACAGTTAGTGATTTCTAAAACGATAGGTGGAAAGTTTTCTGTAAACAAAAAGCCATGGTCACCCTATTGAAATATTCAAGACGTATCAAAAGTTATAAAAACCGAAAAAAAATCATTTTGCCTGGTTTTATATAGTTTTACATATTAATAGGTGTTGTTTACAATAAAAAACTCGCTTTACTCTTACTTTCTTCGGTAGATAATCACGACATATTTCTACGCGATACCGTACTACAGCTCCTGAAATATTAACCTAGGATTTTTTTGTGCATTTTTACACTATTTGACAAATTCAAATCTAGGTTTTACAAAAAACCTCAGACCTCTGCGATGCTTTTTCAGCGAGATATCGGCGATAACGTGTTTTTCACCGTTTTAGTCTTATAGCTCCTAAAATATTAACCTAGGATTTTTTTGTGCATTTTTACACTATTTGACAAATTCAGATCTAGGTTTTACAAAAAAGTTCAGACCTCTGAGAAGCTTTTTCAGCGAGATATCGGCGATAACGTGTTCTTCACCGTTTCAATGGCGCGGCCATGGAGTTTTAGTCTTATAGCTCCTAAAATATTGACCTGGGAATTTTTTCTATATTTTTACAAATTTTTTACAAATTCAATCTGTTAATTACCTGAATTTCAGGTCTCTGCAACGTTTAGTTTTAGAGATCTCCGTGGCCGCGCGGTTCTCCGCGTTTCGATGGCGCGGCCACGTTCAAACCCTTATAACTTTTTAACCATAACTTTGACAAATTTATGGTTTTGGGAATCAACTTTGACAAATTTTTACAAAATCTTAGCATGGTTTTTTTTTTAATATGACGCCATGGTCGCGCGGTCGAAACGCACACGTGGTACTTACATACTCAGTACTTACCTTTAACGCCGTCTTTATTGACACTCGAAAGAACTCAGTGTCTGGCAAACAAGTAGGTTCAAACTCAAAGTAGTCATTATTTCAATAGGTAATGCATAATGCATGCGTAGTGCAGGTGATTACATCTCCAATAAACGTAAGTTTCTTTGTTCTGAGATTCATTTAATGTTGTTTAATATACCACAACATATAACACACATACCTAACCTACTTATTTTTTTTTTTGAGGGTGGTAAATCATCATATGACTCCCGCTCTGGGTGGAGCGGAAGGGACTGTCAAACTCTATCCATCCATGTTTCTTCCTTATCCCTTTATGTTCCGGGGTAGCGGTAACCTTTTCGGACAATCCCCTTTTACCCGGCAGGACATCCCACCCTAACTAGGTGTCTCTGTAGTAATAATTAACATTAATTAAATTGGAGCAGTTTCTGATTTATAAAAAAGCGCTATTTTAAAAAGTAAGCCATTTGTCTTTCACTAAATCCTCGAGGCAGGTAGCTGTCCTGATGCCCGTGGCATGTGTACTATTTAATTTCTAACGTCTCGAACTTCCATGTCCATAACATGTGTGCACGTGCACCTTGTGACTACGATAATATCGAGACGTTAGGAATTAAAATTTCACGAGACGTCCACGAGGACTCCAAATACGTTGACCTGCTTACAGCCATGTCGTGGAGCGCCCGCTGCAGCAGTAAGTAGTAACAGTTCAGACAGGAAGTCATTTTTTATGGCCATTAGTGGACGCACTCCCGCTATTTGTGGCCGAACGCGGCGTTTCCTTCGCCCGGCGGTGCCACCGGCAGGGCTGTCGCAACTGCACAAGCCAATTATTGAACGACAAATTAATGGTTTATTTTTGAACGAAGATTAAAGTTACCACAACGCCTCGCTATGACTCGCGTATAAGTAGGGGTGTCAAAGATTGTTTTGAAGACAACCGAACGCTGTCTACGAATTAAACCACGTGCTGAACGTCCCGAAATTGTAAGCATGTTGAATATTGTTGTGGGATTTTCGCTTCCATAGGTATGGGTTATGTACCTACATGCCTACATCATCATAACAATGTGCAGCTACTGTAGGTAAGGCCCTGCCTGTCCCTCCGGGGAATGCGGCGTGATGTTATGTTACGCAGTCCGCGGGTGCCGTGAGCCTGTAGGCGGTGATTTTTCATAATAAGTTTGTACTATACGCTATCGCCTCGCTCATATAACGCCATATATATCATTTACACGCCGCGGCGCCGCCCGTGGGCCCTGTGGGATTTCACGTCGGCGAAAGTGACGCACTTCAATACAAACTATCGTCCCCGACAAGGGTGGATTTCAAGGGCGATATTTTTATGTACTGTGGAGATTCCATCACAGTACTTACTTAGAAGCAAATCAAATTATCAGAGTTGTTAAAAGACTCCGGGCTGCTACTGAGAAATTCCAGATGGAAAAACCCAATAACACTTGGAAATCGAACCAAGGACCTCATGGTCAGTAGCAAACCTATTCCGTGGAATGATAGTTCACTTCACCAAGTGTTCAGTGTCAACAACCCCCTGCGTACAGCAGAAGGGAGTGTCAGACTCTTACTGACTAAAACCCATCCATGTTTCTTCCTTAACCCTCCGTGTTCCGGGGCAGCGGTGACCGTCTCGGACAGTCCCGCTGATCAGAAGGGCACTACGTTAGCACGTCAGTGCTCGCAAGCTCTAGCGACGCGGCGTACAGTGTGTGTACCGAGGGCAAGCTCGCGTTTCTAGACAAGTGACTGTCGGCTAATGAATGTGGACCAGTCGTCTGACGTCTGCCGGTGAAAGTGAGCGAGTCTTGATTAAGTATTATAATTAGGAGGATAAATAATTAATTATGTATCCTTCTTAATATTCATGAAAACGAAAGTGAATCTATTTCCGCCTAGACGCTAGGACTGTAACAGTCGATTGGGACACTCCAAGACTTATATATATATTTTCTCCTGTCAGCGGTCCAGCGTGGACTTGCTGGCACGTCGAACCAATACACGTACGATGGATAGGCCTATCGTTGCAATGGCTCCTTGGCGAAACTGACGCTCGATCTATCGTAATGGCTATTCGAAATTCTTCTTCTTCTTCTTCGTGTGGTTAGTGACTAACCTGGTGTCAGAGTTTTAATGCTGCCCATGGGCCTCTGACTTAGCATCACATGCTGTTGAGAAATATCTCTCGGGCATGCCGTTTTCCTCACGATGTTTTCCTTCACCGATTTTAAGCCAGTGATAATATACAATACGCAAATTAATCCGAAAAATCAGAGGGGCGTGTCTTGGGTTCGAACTCGAGACCCATGACTTGGCAGTCCGGCGGTCACACCACTAGGCTATCACTGCTTTTTTATTCGAAGTGGTATATCGATGCTATGGAATTTCGGCAACTGGGACGTTCGATCTGATGGTTTTGAAGACTTAGCTATCGGGCTATGAAATTCGTAATCAAGCCGTGTTCCCGAATATAACCAGTAATCAGTAGGCGTTTAGAAAGAAAGTTGTACGGTGTGTGGGGGGCGGCGGCAGTCGCGGCGGGTGTCAGGTACCGTTCGCCCGTACTTTATGTTTTTGTTGTTATTAATACCACACTACTACACTTAGAACTCGCTAGACAACAGTGCCGCTCTCCCCTAATAACTTTAATAAACTCGCTCCCTAATGAAGGCACAGAAATTAATGGTTTAGCAAATTGACACTCTTTGTCAACTTACTGTAGCGCTTGAACAGCAATATCTGTATATCATGATGGGAACGCGAACTGGAATACCATAAATCTATAATTAGCTTTTTACATTTAATAAGTATCAGTTTATCTCAGAGAAAACGTGCGCGCTTATTCAAACACTGTAATTTTATCGAAACAAGACTTAATTGTTTAAGTATACTTAATTAAAACTAATTCTAAATTCGCTTGAATGATGGAATGGAAATCAACCCCCCCCCCCAGCAGCTGCGCGTGGGGCGACATGCGCTTTCGCACACAACTTGTCTACGGGACGAACTATTTTAACTCAATGTTGCTCAAACAATTTTGTCGTTAGGAGTAGTCAGGATAGTGATCGTTTTGGGCTGTTTTGGGCTCCAGACTACCCGTAACCAGTCTTACCAAGAGATATCGCGTTACCCAGTAACTGGATTGTGGAGGTCAGATAGGCAGTCGCTCCATGTAACATACTACTATTTAGCTACATCCGGTTAGACTGGAAGTGGACTCCAACATAGTTCGAAAAGGCGAGGAGAATTTATAACTTACTCAACATCTAGTGACTGCAGGTAGCTTTGCACAACAACAACAGGGCGGCGAGTCGCTAGCGGTACAACGTGTATCTATTTATTTAAATAATTCAGCGCACGTAAGGTCGCGCGTCGCGTCACCGCGTGTGACAGCCCTGCGCTCTCCACCACGCTCTCTCATCGCTAATTAGATTCTGTAACTATATTAGAGAGTGTCCGTGCAGCCTGGCGCTGGTACCTGCGTTCTCCCCCACAGGTACCTGCTTGGCTTTTGAAAGGGCTACCAGCTCCACCTTTCTGACTGATGTCTGACTCCTCCTGACTCCTTCATAATTGAAAAGTGCCCGTAATTGGTATAATTGAAATAAATGTTTTGTCTTCTCTCTCTTCATTAATTGAATATCCTAACGTCTTAAAAATAAACGGCCCATGAACAGGAAGGTCGTAACCACCACAGAGTAGACATTTGCAATAATCACCATGATAGCAAACAGATTTGTGATTACCATGGGTATTTGGTGATAGGTGATTACTACCTCTTCCTTTCTTGTTTTTATGACAGCTTAAGAAAATAACAAATTTATAAAAATAAAGTCTGTCTTCGTGTTTGTCTGCGTGAGCTCAGATCTTAACTACAGAATATATTTAGATAGGGCTTTCATGTGGATAGGTTAATGCATTTAATTTAGATGTAAGTAGTGCAGAAATCTTGATGTCGGAACGGGTCGCTAGTTTGTTGTAAACAAAATAATGTTTTATTTTGGAAAGTTTTTCTTGTGAGCTTTTGCACCGCCGGAAATAGTTACGAAACGCGATCGAGTGAGTAGACCGTAGTAGCACCACAGAAAACCAATGACATTTATTATAATGTTGCCAACGACACAACATCTGCCTTGTTTTTGGGGCAAAGGTATTTTATTATCTCGTTATTGGCAGATTAGTTATTAATTTTGAAAATCGAATACAATATTGAATTTTATTGTTAGTTGAACGCAGGCGTGATGTTATGAGTGTGCGTGTATATTTAAGTAAACTAACGCGCATTACAATAGCAAAAACCTTCTAAACACTTAATTTATTTTACACCTAATACGTGCTAAATAGTTTGCGCTTTTCTTCTACAAATAATGCGTTTCCATGTTTTATGTCGAATTAAGCTTTACCCAAATGAATACAATAAATAAAGAAAAGATAAAGGAAACGTGAGTAAGTACCACGTAGGGTAGATAAGATACATGGCTCAATATACTGTCTTGTGGTTTTATGTAAATTTCCTGCAGATCTGGTAGCTTCGTGTGACGGGTAGTTGAGCTCCATAAAATATGGTGAGCTACACGATATGATAGATGCAAGCGTGCCGTCTGTCCAGTGGCCCTGCATCAGACATCTTGAGAAATAATTTTTTGGACTTTAAAAAAAAACATTATTTCAGAGTTTCTCAGGGATCAATCACCATCTGGTTTAAATTTTTTATCAAATTAAGAATTAAACGTTTAATATCAAGCAATGAGTGGTAAATTTAGTTGACGTGATAGCAACCCCAGTTTAAATGCGCCATTCCGCGGCGCTCTACGTCATCCGGCGGCCGCTTCGCGCGACGCTCGCGTTTTACGTCATCAAAATAAACTTGAACATAACATTTGATTTTGCAACAAAACTACACACAAAATAAAACATTTATGGACGTTTATTGCCGAATCTAAACACAGTGACCGTTACTAGTGCGCAGTGTAGTGCTACAACAGGTTCTAGTGTGTTTCGCAACAGAAACAAGTGTTTCATTACGGTTTTATGGTATTATTGTGGAGTTGTGAGCTGGTTCAACAGTGCGGTGTGTGCTAGCGGTTGCCCACGTAGCCCGCGGGCCAGCGCTGGGCACTGGGCAGGCGGCCGGTGAGCCGGTAGGCGATAAGTAAATAACGTCAGTAAACTTGTGTGCAACGGAGATGACCTACATTCATTTATAGTGACGGTAATGCATCGTGAATTCGTGACGTCAGCGGCTTTCGGCGTTCGATTTTTGAATTATTGGATGGTTTTGGCGCGGATTTATTTATATTTGGATTGGCGATGAGGTCAATTTGTAGGTTTGGAACTTTGGACCATCAGGTTGTTCAAGGAAAGGCCCGGTCAGTGGGTAGCCTTACGGGCGGATTTGGCCCTTCTGTTTTTGTAGTCTGAGAAGTGTTTTGGTGCCCATTTAAGTACTTACAGGTTTTACGATCAACTTACGCAATCTGCATCCCTTTCGTGGCTAGTCAAATAGGTATTCGCTTTTGAGTTTAGCAATAGTTTAAGATTCAAATCTTTTGTTTTTACCTACAGCTATCATTTTACTAAAATTACATTTTCTCTAATCAAGTGTACTACTCTAATTATTAAAACTAAATACTCTGCAGACCATGCAAACATATCACCCACAAAAAGCTTTAAAAGAAAGTACCATACTCAACATGCTGAGGTCAGACTGTCTATCTATCTATACTACATATACATACTATAAAATAAATATGAAATGCTGTGTTTGAGAAAGTATTTAGCTCTTTTCTTAAATATTTGTTATTACGAACTTTTCAAAACAAGTTAAATTAGTATTGGTGCTAGCCACACAGGTTCATTCAGAAAACAAAATTGAAGACATTCTTCCAAAATGTTCAAATTTGGGGTTTTTGTATGAACTATTACAATTTGGATGGGTCAATGTCTGTTGGGTTAGCTACTGCGCTATTTGGAATAAAACTGACTGCATGTGTCATCACCAGCATTATAAAATGAAGTTTTCACAATCCACTGCTGTTCTGCATTGCGGTAATCCAATCACGTTAGCTAGTTTGTATCCACACACTAAGTTCGCTGGCTCGGCTCTAATGGTATAATCTCAGTATTAAGTATCAACTATCAAGTTATATTGATTCCTTATGCCACAACTACATCACATTGTCACTTTGCTTGACTGTCCACTTGACAATTGTGATTTATTATTATTATTTATTTATTTATCCTCCATTGAAATGTCATTACAGCAATTACACCAACGGAGCAAAAAATGTGCAAATCATTAGTGTCTGCCTACTTGACAGTTTGAGCCTGTAATATTAGTCTAATTGAAATAAAGGCTTTAAGCTAGAGTTTGAACCATCACCAAAACCAATTGTTCAGTTTTATTTTATTGTAGGTACCGTTTACACAGTTCCAAGACTATCAACATCCAACATAAAATAATGAAGCTGAATTTGTATGGGGTCATTTGCTAAACAATAATTCCACAATAATAACTCCACCAATAACTGTTTAAAAAGTTTCAGATAAGTCAGGTAATATAAGGTAATCTGACTGGAAATAAAATGAAACCAATTGGTTTAGAAAACATAGGTATAGCATATCTGACTTTATGTTGTTAGCTGATATGACTCACAGTCACAATATCTGGCCAAAAGATGGCGTACAACATTTTGGGCACTGGTAAGTGGTAGTTAAATGGTGTAGGGAGTTAGTACGGCACAGTAATATTAAGATCAATCAATAACTCATTAATTAGGTACTTAACACCAATTAAATAGTTACATATCAGGTGTATAAATGTGACATCATAATTAGTTACACCGCTAAAGTAATTTACTGAAGTCCCAACAATGTCACATGACAAAAAGTTACTAGCACTAATAGCAGTACTTTAAAGTACTAATTATTATTTATTCTGTGCTAATACTCTAAATAAATACTAATAACTATAAATTCCGTGATGGAGTGAAACATGTCTCCAACAAAACAATTCAGTTAGTTAACTTGTTAGCTACCGAACAGACAGCGCCCCTTAATTGTACTCATTGTTTTTCAACTGTATGGCATTGTGCTCCCAACAAGTGAGCTGCAATATTTGAAGTGCTGACGTTATACAATTCTGTTCACATGCCACCGACCATCAAAGTGTAGTCCTGAGTCATAATCAAAGACATACAATACTGTTTGGAAGGCCAATCGCCTCGTTGGTCTAGTGTCGCGACTCCATTGCTTCGTAGGTTTGGAAACTTCGTCTGCTCAACAATGTAAATAACACAATGGACGTAGCGCTATGCCTTTCATTTTGACAGTACACAAAATGAAAGGCATTGCGATCGATTGGCATTTTATGTGTGTTGCGCAATGAATTACCCCGCCCGGTTCGATCGGATCGAATACTTAAGCTAAATAATTGTTATATTGTTTGTTTCTTTTAGTTTTGTCAGACCCAAGGTCATCGGTCTTGATATCATTGAGGAATAGGTTATGAATTACATAAATCCATTGTGCAACTGGTGAGGATCGACCTAACGACCTGTCGCTCGCCAGACCGCGCCGCTGAACACAAAAATGTATAATCTCTTTAGCGGTGTCGTTGTCTTGAGAAATGCGCATAATTTCCAAATACTTACTAATTAGACATCACAAGTTATGGATGACCATTACTTGAAAATTTCTCGATCAAAAGTTTTGCAGAAGGTACCAAAGAAAACAGTCATATCATCATGATAAAGTTCCACCGTTTTTCCTTAATTCTCACTTGTATACTATAGAGAAATTTTGCTGTTCTGCTGGGGAGTTTGTTGCCCCGCTTCTTCTTCCCAGCCAAAGTACTAGGAAGTGGTGAAGTTCGAAAAGTGCTGATATTCAGCCTAGTTTGGATAAATAACGTTTCTCATTAAAACAGATGGACTATTTCAACAGTTGCTTCAAATGATAAACTCCACAAAATATGACCAACGTGATGTCATTCACACTAAACTAGACTGCTGTTAGGTAAACTATGATCTATGGCGCGTCTGTGTTTCGTTTCAAAGGAATATATTGTACGCTCGTAATATTATGGACATTCTGCTTGGAAATACAGGTCCTAGTTGACAGTGTCACTAATTGGGGTTCGGTTTGTCTAATTATTTAATTGCGTCTTCCTACTGCCGTAATCAGAATTTATTTGGGGAAACCTGCACCCTAATTAATTCACAATACTCACAATCCAAAATATTGTGAAACAGCTAAGCCAGCCTGCCAGCCAGCTAGCTTCATATCTTTGAAAAATTCGTCTGCTTTACAACGTCAGAAACGCAATACATGTTGCAACTGTCAATATGATAGCCATTGCCATTGTAAGTGCGTTACGCAATCACCCCACTGGTTCTACCAGAAACATGGTGCTGCCGAAGCTTAAACGTACGTAATGAGCGAGAGTTGCAGGATAATCATAAATTAATGCTTGTTCCTTTTCTGTACTGTACTAAAGGCGGTCTTCCCCCTACAGTACGGCAATAACGTGCTTCCCTATTCTATTGTCTCACTCTCACGTAAGTTTCCGACTAGTGTTTTAGGATCCTTACATCTTTGGCAAAGTAAACAGTTTCGGAGAACAATAAATTCGGTCCTTTCAAAACAAACCTCTCACCCTCCCTTCATGCATGTTTAACTCCTCCGCGCAAGCACTGCGCACTACGCACCTGACCTTTAGGAAGGACACCCGCAATTAGGTCGCCTATGTCCTCCTAGCATCCCCCCGCCCCCGCCGCCAGCCCCGGGGCACCTCCACCCTTCGCGCCACTAACGCTAAAAATAATATTAGACATCCTTTTAGCTGGACTATTTTATGTTTTCATATTAAATCGTTGACTGCATCGCGGTAAAGAGAACACCAACTGTTGGTACGGAGGGGCGTGAAAGGACTGAGATATGTTTCAGGAGAGTGTGACAGAGATATATGTAACAGGTCTGTAGTCAAAGCTTGCCTCATTACATTTTTTTTATAGGGAACGCTTACTTCATAAAGCATTTGTTATTAATTACACAACAGTCTTACAAAACTTAAACATACAGTTTTACTCAATTCTGTTGACAGTGTACAGCAGTTGTACAGTTGTTGGTGCCACAACATGGATGCAGGTCCTTGTAGTACATTTACAACTCATACCACCTCTGATTAGACCAGTATTCTGGCACAATAAAATACAACGCAAGTGTGTGCTGTAAACTTAAAACCTAAAATAAAGCAGCGCATATCGCGTCATCTACCCTACTTAGTCGTCCCCGATGCTTACCGCATCGATATGATAGTGATCTGGTAATACGCCTGCACTAGATCCAGTGTGCAACGGGCGGAACTTGGCAACTGCTCTGTGCTCCGATGTAAGCCATATCTTGACCTTGACCTGAGAGGCGTCGCATTGTCACAGCGTCGAAGATGCGGGTCTGGGCGCAACTATAATAATATCGAACAGTTTTTAACACGGGTTATCTTGGGACACAGTAACTATGTTGATGATATTCTTCATAATATAATATTTAATGTTTACACGTGTTGGCCTTAGTTGTGCCCTGCTTTTAATTTCAGTAATCCTGGAAGCGTACCTCTGCGTAAAACTTAAACATGATTCTACAGCAATCGTTGTTAATGTCGATGCCGAGAAAATTCTAAGAATATCTCGATAGATAAATTTATTTTCAAAGAGCGACAAATATAGGTCACTGGATATCGATCAATTACTGTACACATACTTCGTAGAAACCGTATATTTGTTAAACACAGTTCCATAATTTAATTCTGCTTACATCACTTCAGGATGTGGGTGTAACAATTATAAGTTACGCGTTGTACTGCATTAATCTAAGGCAGAGGTCAGTGCGTGACCTCAGATAGATATTGTTAGTACGTCTGACCTCAAAATGTAATGTTTTATTCACACGTTACGTGCCGCTCGTAAATCTGTGGGATGATGTTAGATATTCGCTAGTACACACATCAAAAGTGTCTAGGGATCAACATATATTTTTGCAATAACTTTTCTCTTGATTGATATTAATTTAAATTTTCTTTAAGGATTCATCAAATAAAGTGTTTTCGTTTGTCACAGTAACGATAAACCAAGTCACCTTTGCAATAATAAAGAAATTTGCCATTTTCCTAATAAAGGGATTTTTGACATTTGAACCACTAACATTAAAGTTCGAAAAAAAGACTGAAATAACAGTTTTCTTTAAAATTTTATTAGGTAACTTAAACAATTAATAATCCGTGTTTCTACCGCGAACACTAACAACACAAGAACATCGGTTTGGCATACTCAAAATGAGTTCATCCAAATCACGCTGTGGAATGGCCGCCCATGTTCGTTGCAACAACAAAAAAAGGTGTTATCAGTCGACTTTGGACACGTTAACGAAGCACTGGTACCGTGGCTGAGCGCCATGAAGGACGGTATCGCTGCACCACACGGAGACAAGACCGATACATTCAAATCTTAACTCGAAGAGCTCCAACAATAACCGCCATGATGTTAGCCGTGAGGCTTCATCACTCTTCAGGGAACTTAATTAGCGACCAAACAGTCAGAAACCGCTTGCATGAAGTGAACCTTCATTCCCGAAGACCGCTACGGGTACCACCTATAGCAATGCACAATCGTAGGATTCGATATCAATGGGCTCTTGAACACAGAAATTGGGCAGAAGAACAATGGCGTTTCGTGTGCTTTTCTGATGAGTCTCGTTTTGGTATGAGACCGGATACAAGACGTATACGACACTGGAGAACCCCTGGACGCCAACAGCGATTAAAATCCTGCCAGGAAGTCCATCCTTATAGTGGTGGAACCATCATGGTATTTGGATCGGCGGAAGAACTGAGTTGATTTGGATCAGAGGCAACCTCAACGCTCAAATTTATGCTGAGACGATTGTATCTGACGTCATCGTTCCTCTACAAGTGCAAATCGGTCCCTTATTTCAGTTAATGCATGATAATGCACGACCGCACACCGCAAGAGTTGTAAGACAGACTCTCGCCGCAGCTAACATCAATGTCCTGCCCTGGCCTGCTCAGTCGCCAGACTTGAACCCGATTGAGCATGCATGGGATATGCTACAGAGAAGAGCTCTGCCGAATATGGAGGGTATCCAGTTGCAAGAAGACCTTTTTTTGTTGTTGCAACGAACATGGGCGGCCATTCCACAGCGTGATTTGGATGAACTCATTTTGAGTATGCCAAACCGATGTTCTTGTGTTGTTAGTGTTCGCGGTAGAAACACGGATTATTAATTGTTTAAGTTACCCAATAAAATTTTAAAGAAAACTGTTATTTCAGTCTTTTTTTCGAACTTTAATGTTAGTGGTTCAAATGTCAAAAATCCCTTTATTAGGAAAATGGCAAATTTCTTTATTAATGCAAAGGTGACTTGGTTTATCGTTACTGTGACAAACGAAAACACTTTATTTGATGAATCCTTAAAGAAAATTTAAATTAATATCAATCAAGAGAAAAGTTATTGCAAAAATATATGTTGATCCCTAGACACTTTTGATGTGTGTAGTTTAGAAAGTTACTACATCAACCTAAAGGCTTAACTGAAAGTCTTCGTTCTAAGAGTCAGTAATAAATATTTCGTTAAAGCTCTTTCTCTGGCGCAATGATCCCAGTAGTTTACATCGTCTAATTCGTCCTGAGAGACTGTCGTTAGTGACCCAAAGCGAGAAGTTTACCTCTTTATTCTAACTCCACTCGGGGTGTTTACTTTACTTGTAAGTACGTACAAACGTTCGGTACAGTTATGCACGTAGTGTACATTCTAGAAAAGTAGCTTATTTAAATTACAATCTAAACTAATTAATATTAAGTATAAAGAAGTAATATTGTGAGTTTGATGTAGGGAGTTCTATCCGAAACTATTGATCTGAATTATTTTACTAATAGGTATCTACAGGTTTAAAATAGCATCATTTCATTCCGATATTCTCACTGGTTCGAGACCTTTGCGGGTTAAACTGCGGGGCGTAGCTAGTAATAGGTATATATTTTATGTTGATGCTGAAAGATAAAACCGCCTGCCTTGAGGCATTCTCATCTGCTTTGACGACCTAAATACAGAATCCTTTGACCATTAAATTCATCTTTCATATCTGTTAGCGCATTCACTTTATATTCGGGGCCGCGTATCCGATCGTAGAATGTTATTCTGGAATCGGAAGACAATTACAAACGACCAAACCGCTGTTGGCGTATTTTTTTTTCTTTTTATAAAGTATTACATTTGGATGCTTTATTCACATTATAATCTTGCCTATTAATTTAAATATAACGTAGACTGCTTCGTTACTGTAGAAATAAGAAATCTCTCAATAACGCCTTATTCACTTTTAGTTAATGGGAAGACAGTTGATTCACGTATTCTAAGAGTCAGCACTCGCTCTGCAGTTTACGTTCACTTTACCTGTTGGCATGGAACGAGTAACAACACGTTTTATAAAGTCAGACTGGAACACATGATGCATTTTACGCCCAATGCTGTAGGAGCTATTCTGTGAACGCTTTTTAAGTGTAACTTTCGTGTCTTATCAAATCACAATCACGGATTCAGTCTATACAATAGTGCTAATTGTGCCTCTCGCCAATAGTCGATACGATGGTATACAAATCCGCGTGAAGTCACTCGAGCCTGACCCGGAATTCATTACACACGGGGGGTGAAGGTGACGGCACACAATACAACTGCTTGTGTTGCATTATTGCAGTAACCTGTTTACGACTCCGTGCATTGTTTTCTCAAGTGCTTTCTATTTTCGAAACGAATCTCTTAATCCTCAAGTCTTGAATAAATGTGAAAGTTTGTATGTTTCGATATTTGTTAATAAATCACGCAAAAAACGGCTGCACGGATTTAGAGGGGCACACAGGTAGTTTACGACCTGGATTAACTGATATAATACTATATATTCCGGTAAACGACATGGCATAAAGACCGTTATCAATTTGCTTATAAGCAGGCCTGACATATCTGCGACCATCGATTGTTTTTAGGTGTAAAACGCGGGCCTTAAAAGCAAAAGACGACTACCTCAATTAAGTATGTATTTCTTCACAAACCATACAGTCTGCTAAAATTCCTCAGTCCATATGTACAATGTTATGTGAGCAAGTATCCTATAACACACACCACATAAAATTTACACACGTAATTTATTGAATGTTGCCACGATTTTTACTTTGCCGTTATTACATTCCTGTGCTTAAATTTGCTGTTAAAATGTAATAAAAAGTCAACAATTATGAGGAATTATGATAAATGATAATTTTGGCACTGCGTCGGCAATACCCTGGAATTAATGATTGAACGATGAACTTGCCTCACAGCTGTCTACAACAAGTAGAAGCAGTGAACACATTTCATCAGGTAGTGCTAGTGTCTTGTATGCCAAATGTCAACCGATCAAATAAAATAAAATGCTAAAATAGGAAGCTATCCCAATACTCTTTTGTGTGACACAAGTAGAGCGCAATAAAGCTCTGGTAGTGACGTCACTCCTCCCCCTGCACCCGCCGCCCCCTCACTGCCGACTACTTCATGGCCAGGTGACAGAGGGTAGACAGGTACTAAGTACTTGTATTACCTAAATCCAGAGCTTAGCGTTTAGCCATTCCGTAAGTCAAAGTCACCTTGTAACTTACAATAGTAAGTAGTAGAGCCTTTAGTGAAGTGACTCATCTGTACAGGGGAGTTTTGCCACCGTTATTTTTGATGCGGAGGAATTAGAGTTTTGGGCTTGGAGTAGGGGAAGACCAAAGAAACGATTGGTGGACTGTGTGAAAGATGATATGGTTAGAAAGGGTGACTACAACGATGACAACTAATAGGGAAGTATGGAAGAACAAGAAACCTTGCATGAACAGACCATAAATGTATTTCTGCTGCCAAACAGCGTCGCTGTGATCCAATTTTAAAAGAGTGTCGGTGTGTGGGATTACAGGCTCATGATACATTTTAGCGTAATGTCTCCGGAGTTTCAATACTTCTGCGATGCCTGTGGTACTACCGCTGCTCCGGCGTTGCCACAAACTGCTAAAAAAGTACTGGAAGCTAAGCTACGATTTCATTGTACCGAGTTTAATACATAATGTGAAATGACGCCCGTATTTCTCGAATGGTTAGGCAGAGGTGCTCATAGTACATCCACATCTTGCCAGTTATGTTCAAATAAATCTTATGTATCAGGGGGCGAGCAAATGTGAAGTGAAGCAGTAAATTAATTAAGAGATGAGACTTGGCCCAATAATTTGTTTAGTGATAGCTCGCTTAGCGGGGGATCTGAATTCTCAAGTTGTGGTTAATATTGACAGAGAGCTTTCTAGAGTTTTGGTTACAAAAGCAATGATTAATCGCAAGTAGTAGTCTACAGACTGGGTCGCCGCTGTATTTTAATCGAGATCGGGCCAAAGTCATATTTCATTCCTGTTTGTTGATCTTCTAAATCTATACTGATCATCGTTGCTCTGAATGAACTGTTACGAGATTTGTCAAGTTTATCGACGGAAATTGAAATTGCTAAGTTATTACGTTTTCAATGTTTTCTTTCCATTTCATTATCCTTTTAGTTTATCTCTCTACTATCTATGAACGCAATGGATACTGTATTCAAACACTTTCCTCGCCCTTCCGATAAAGGCTATAAACGTAGTGACGTCACCTACCTCTGGCCTCTGTTTACGACATGGCGACAGACGGACAGTCAGCTACCAAGTGTCGAAAGTCTAGCGTTGGACGAATTCGGAAACTTTGATGATACCTGGTGAATTCTCAAACTCAAGGAATTATTACAATTAAACCATTTCCGGTCACTTTTTGATCGTCAAGGAGTCGGTTAGTCCGAAATATAGAGATATATGATAAAAATATACATAACAGTCACATTTTATAAAACTCCTTCGGCCCGCGACTCACTGCGTCGCATCGCATCCCAAGCCCGCCCGTTCATATTAATTCGTTTTCGTTTAGCATTTGTGACATTTTGCTGGGATTCTCATTGTCGTAGCGTGATGTTTAAAAACCTATAACCTTCCTCAAGAATAGGGTTATCAAATGCAAAAATATTTATTCAAATCCACAGCTAGTTTCAGTAATAGAGCCAATTTTTTTCGGTCGTAGTAATAGCCGAGGAAAAGGTCATTGACTCCTGTCCTAGCGCCACGCCACCGTCAACCATCATTATTTAGTTACGCGTCATTTTGAAACTGTGATATCTTTTAACGTGCTACCTTGATCACGTGACTAGCTTAATTAATACAACTGAAACTATCTGCCTGCCTTTTCGCAACTGAAGGGGTAAGTGGAAAAGGTGTTATCTGACAAAACTGAAAAAAACGAGTTTCTTGCATGAACCTTGGTTTTAAGTGACGATAAATCGACTGGTAGGCTCAAAATATCTAATTTCAATTCATATCCAAAAATACAGACCCTATTAAAGGTGTTAACTACCAAATATGCATACATTTATGCTTGAAACTCGATTTTTTCAGTTTTGTCAGATAACACCTTTGTCCACTTACCCCTTCAACTATGTTGGGGTCGGCTTGTAGTCTAACCAGATGCAGCTGGATACCAGTAATTTACATGGCTACTGCCTGTCTGATCACTCCAGTTACTAGATAACACGATACCTATTCAGGCTTCTCGGCTCCTGACGACCTGTAACGACTGTCAAAGGTCTGCCAATAATAGCCAGGTTCAACTACTTGACGGACTTTCCGATGCATGGAGGGTTCTCAATATGTAATGCGAGGGACACCTCCCCACGGAGCGACCGCGGTAAGCGTAACTGTTCGACCCATGAACCTGTTATAATTAGCCACGAACGCGCTCCGCCTTCAGTCAATACAACAATAGGCTTTTAAATATCAATCTTATCTCTTTTCTAGTATCATCTATACAATTGTATTGATAACACACTCCCTCTAAATGCCTTGTAACCGGATGCAGGCCTTTTGACAACTTACAGCCGGCCACAAATCCAGAATTAGAAAAAAACTGAATAACACATTGCCTGACACGGGAATCGATCCCAGGTCCGCATGCAGTCATACACACTCGGCACTCTTTTAATACTTCCCTCTTATGGCATAAGCGCAATAAGCTATAAAACCAGTGCCTCCGTGTCTCCTTCCCTCCGTATTTTCGAGGTGGCGACAGTCAGACGGCCAGGTACTTAGGCCCAGGCACCTGTCCCACCGATTAACGACCAGAGACTACTAGCTGGAATTCGAATATTATGTACCAAGCGTGAGTTTTCCCGTCTCGGGAGCGTCGCTGAGCGAGTACTCTCTTTGAGAACTCTTGTCGATGCGATAAAGGAGCACTTAATAACAAGTTGGCCATCAATTAATAAAATGTGTCTAATAATGGTACCTCGTTGATAGCTGGTCGCTTCCTCGTTGGAGGTGGTGAAGGACAGATGCCTTATCGCCCGAGTCGTTTACACACTGCACTATAGTTTTGACCCTGAATCTTCTTTACTTTAGCGGTTTTTCTCAAGAGTTTTCGCACATTCGATAGATCAAAGAAGTTGGATCTTTTGTATGTTTTCGTGGTTCCGCATCTTCATGCTCCAACGACAAGCAAGTGCGCTGGACGTCCTAATACTAATAATGCAGTAGTCATGCCTGAATCTTAGGACTAAGTCTAATCAAGCGGCGTAGCTGTTGCGTTTGAAAATCTGGATGGTTACAGTCAGCACAAGAACCGTCTCCTTATTGCTCCTCAAACGGCAGGTAGGTATTTTCTTTCCATCTAACATTCTAATAGCATGAAAATATACGACTAAGAACGAACCATCCTAGTACTGCGGACGTGATTGATATTTGTCGGAGGGAAGTACAAATAAAAGTCGATCGATCTATCACGGATTCACGGCCCAGTGCTATTTATATCCGACGTCGCGCGCCCACACGATGTACATCCTGATACTTTCTTAACTTGTTGTCGTTAAACTGAGTTGTATGCATGAACTGAAAATCATGTTACTCATGTTTTCAAGTCACGTGATATGCATTCGAAGTTAACGTTTTTTGTTCTATCAATTTAATTCTATGATATATCATGGTCATCTTCTACCTATAGCAGTACATGCCTCTAGTGGTCGTGGGCTGCTCCGATAGCACGCTATTTAATTAAATCCTTACCATCCGACCATTTTTAATAAATTGCCCAAATCATGGAAAACATTAAATACATCTGCTCTTAAAAGTAAATTGAAGAGTTTACTAACTGAAAGAGCATATTACAGTATAGCAGAGTTTATGAAAGAGGACAATTTTCCTCGTGTTTGAGATGACAATGTTGTATTTTTTGACATTATGTTATTGATCTATTGTATTTTTTGGAATAATTGTAATTTGGAATTGAAATTTTTAATGACAGTAATTGATATCTAATTGACCAATTTATTTAATGACTACTTTGACATTTAATTGTATCTAAAAATGTACTTTTTGAATTTGAATACCTAATCTTTAATGAATAATTAAATGTAATTTTGATGAATATTATCACGGTTTATGCACCATCTCTTCCTACCAATTTGTACGCCACAATACGTGGCTGAACATGTTAGAACTTTTCTGTATCTCATTACTATCCTGCATGCAAATGTACACCATGTTTAAACAAATAAAAATTTACTTACTTACTTACCTTAGCTTCTCTCCAGCTACTACCAGCCACCCTACGAAGATTGTCGCTGTATCTAGCCTGAGGGCATCCTACTTAAGTACACCATACAAAGGTATATCCTCATATGGGCCGTGCCAGAGCCGTTCTATAACGGCTATGGCCCTATGGCCGTGACACAAGACAGGCACTGAAGCATTGTTAGCGGCCCGGACACGGACGTGTGTGAGTAAATTATTATAAAATTTACACATCAATATTCTGAACCGCTGACGGAGTACGGTCCCGGGCAAGGCCCTGATATTTGTGGATACAATTTTAGTCGTTTATTTATTACACTCACTCAAATAATTCGTTAGGGTATCCATTCAATGTATTCCAAAAACATGGTGAGAAAAAATCCCACGTCATTCTACCCTCTTTTTATTACAATCGTAAACATTGTGGAGGGTGGAGGCGAAGACGAGGCCCAGGTAGTGTAAATTATCGCATGACGCACTTCATGTCCATATCTCGAGAAGATGTGGCTTTATCCTGATATCTTGTATCTGTTCGAGAAGCTATCTACAATGATGGCACATATTATGTAACATAACAGCCACATTTCGCCAGTTATGTTCAAGTGTCATGTAATAGGGAGCGAGCCTATTGCCTTCAATACGTGGGGTGATGACTGATGAGCCCAGCCGCCAATTGCACATACTGACTGAAAATCTTTTGACCACGACAAGACGGGCACTGGTATCTAGATAGATCTGTCTTCTATATAGCTAAATAAAGGGGGGTAACATTTTTGAGTAAGATAATCTTCAGATCTTCTGATCCGATGTCGAAAAATCTTTCATTAATGGGAAGCTACAGTATTGCGGTGTGTATTTTATGTTAAAACAAGATATTTTACGCGGACGAAGTTGCGGGCGGAAGCTAGTTTGATATAGGAAGCAGAATATTGTAGCAATGAGAATATAGCATGAACCTACCCTCGTTCCAGTAGAATATTAACGATGCCGCAGGGGTGGGCGGGGGTGGCGCAGGTATTGTCGTGGATCCTACTGCGGTACTATAAGTTTTTATTTACGCAGTCTCTGGCAGTATGACGCACTCTGCGCGAAGCTCTAACCTCAACTATTTGAGGGACATCTATTTCCTCCTCTGTATGATTCCTATGACATGCCATGCGGATCTAGATCGATTAGTACAAGTTATTTTGACGTTTTTAAGGGATGAAGGGAAGTTCAAAACTTAATTTTCAAAAGCTTGACTTAAAATTTAGCAGATAATCTGCAATTTTTGAAAGTCAAAATTACAAAGGTAGACTCCGGCACGCCCGAGCTTTGGCACTTCCTAGTGCTTTAGCTGACATCAAGAAGTGGCGCAACAAACTCCCCAGTAGCACAGCTGTCTGTTCGGTTAGAAGACCCATTCTATACAAAGTCGATGATTCTACTTCATTAATAAGAAAAAAAAGGTTCGTGCGAACCGCCTATTTTCAGAGACATTACAGCGAAGAGACGTAATGAGAATTATGTGGTAGAAGATACGCTACACCATCACAATGAAATGGGGATAAGAGCATGATAATTATGACAAAATACGTAAAATAATTAGTGACCAGTCCTGCCAACAGCTTTGATGACGTTCATGTTAATATTTAACATAAACTATTTTATGATAACCGAACAAAGCTTTAATTTATTACATTGCCTGATAAGTATTAAAATAAAACCCTTTTAATCCCGGCTCTCATTTATTACCGGCTGATCCCGACTGCATGACACGCGGAAGTACCCGCAGTTATGAAATAAAAAAATAAAACAAGATGGCGCGTTCGTTTGATGTGCGCGTTGCACCACAGTGCCACGCGCTGCTAATAAAAGAGTTAACGTTTTACATGGAGGCCGCTGACTGACACCAATCTTACTTATCTTATAGCTGCTGTAGCTGGCTACTATGTATATCTTTACGAATTATTGATTAAAGTCGCTTTTCGTCTCTCTTCAAACTACGCGCTTGAACGGAGTATGCTGTATGATACTGTTTCTCCATAATTGAGAAAATTTCTTCCGAGAGGTTTATTTGTATAAAAAAGTATTATTGAACTTATACAAACATCGCTAGTTGAATAATAAAGACATTTTTTAATTCTGGAACATGGATGGTCTTATTACACGGGATTTTAACATAACTGGCGAAATGTGGATTTTTATTAAATTTTGTATGACGTGCTATATGTATTATGTTTATCACACTCACCACCGCTTACCTCGCTGGGTGGTGTTGAGCGGAAAAGAACTAAATGTAATGTTCTCTTTCACCGTTATTGACGCAAAAACTGACTAAGATAACGTATGCTTACGTGGCTAGTGACATCGTTAGATCCACTGATACGGGCAGAATTTCGTTTAGTAGCAGAAAAGTATGCTGTTAATTATTTTGCAGATACTTTTATGAAATTTTGAATTGAGGTCCCAAAGCGTCAATGGGTTATACTTACAGGAAAAAAATGTGCAAGTCTACGTAATAAGCTCACAATCGTTAAAAAAGCTCCCACGTCGAAAGCAAACACAACAGCCAGACGGAACGCATCGCAGCTTCGTTTGATCTGATGCAACATCAACGTTGAAATAAAAGCTCTCATTTTAATATGTAGGCCGCGCTAACTGACATGAATCTTGTTTGTCTTCGACCTGTCACGACCAGACTTGTTTTTACGTAGCATAAAAATCACGCCTGTAATTCATGAAGGGTTAGGCAGACGCATACCTACAGTACACCCACATTTCGCCAGTTACGTTTGAGTCCCATGTAATAAGGGGAGAGCCTATTGCCATCGACCGGAGAAATCCAGACTCCGGGTAGTTACTGAGAAATGCCTGATATAAAAACCCAATAACACTGCCTGACCTGGGAATCGAAGCCAGAACGTCATGCTCAGCAGTAGCGCTTGCGAGCACTAAACCAACGATACAGTAATTTCAATGACGTGTTTACGTTATTTTTAGAAGTTCTTAAAAAGGGAATGTGAACTATGAACTTCAAATAAAAATAAACTCTTGTTAACGCCTTGATAAGTAACGTACGGCTAAAAATACTTTGGAGGCCAAAACTTAATTCTACATGAGTGAGTTGGTGTAAGTGTCAACAACCGCCCGCGCCCCTTACATTAAAGTGGCCTGATGTTGAAATAACAAAGTTGTGGAACAAACCACGTTTTAAATATACGGAAATACTATTCTCATACTCTTACAGCAGGTGTGCAACTGGCTACTTTAGTCTACAGGATAATATTGAATCTGCTTTTATGAAGCTTTTCCTTCCGGTTCCCAATCAACGCAACGTAACGTAACGCACCCCACCAACATGTCGTCCAGAATGCTAATCCGACTATTTTATTTTCGAAGTAATCAGATGTAAAAATGTACTCAGACTTAATGTTCCGTAACATTAATATCTGTCTCGAGAGTAATCCCTGCCTGGGAGATATAAATTACATTTGTTTATATTGTAATGTCGTGGTGAGCTGGAAGCACGTGAATGTGCTGGAAGCTGACCATACGAGTTTGGCGAGCCAGCCAGTTGTGCGAGTACTTACCACATAATTTAATAATGCCTTCATCAGGAAACCAACGCGAACTTAGCTGTCATTCCTCGTTCCTTCTGGTGCGTGAGAAGGGACCGCTGTCACAGTACAATATCACATCATGGTGCACATAACACCAGCATGTCGCCTCGCGAGTTGAATGTGTACCGGGAGAGACGTTTAACCAAAATCTTTGCGATGACGGTATGACATCCTTCACAGCTGGCGAACCTTACGCCGATCTTTATTAAAACCTGCGCAATGAGCCGCCCGACACTGACGTGATAATGCGCTAGACGGTTAGATTAATATGTTGTAATCTGTTAGCACAGATATCAGCGGCAATTAGGTCAGCGGCTGCCGGAGTGGAGCGGCGTTACCACATCGCGGGTAAACTCAGGCGCGAACTTTACACAAGTAAAAACACCGCTTTGTATTAAAACAAGAAAGCGGCCAGGCACTGCTAGACAGCCTCGAACACGGAGGATTTTGTACCACAATATTGAAACTACATGAAATAATTTAAAAAACACGTTTCTTGTATGAAATCCCTCCAACTTTTAATTTAATTGTATTTTTATTATTTGTTGTAATAGCGGTCACAGTAGTAGTTTCAAGTGTCTACCCCATTACAGTTCAAACAATACAGCCCTGAGACGGACGGACAGCTGAGTCTTAGCAATAGGGTCCCTTTGGCACTCTTTGGTTATAGAACCTTAAAAATCGAAATCAAATTAGGCTGTTTCTAAACGTGAAAATGACATGAGACAGCTCTCCAAAAGGTCTGCCCTTCATTCACAACTTCCTAGTGCTTTATCTGGAAAGAAGTGGCGCAACCAAATCCTCAGCAGCAATAATCAAATGGATTCCGTATTCGAATACAATCACCACGCGATAGACAGATTGGTGTACGCAGATATTCAGCATCTTGCTAGCGATGCTGCCCTCTGGATGGATCGCATCTTTTTAACAGAAAGCGAGAGATTCTTGCTAGACTTCTTCGAGCGCATTGGATGTGTCGCAAGTCACGAGATTTTGATTAATCAGCAAAAACATTTATTTTGCTTTGACAAGCATTATGTTATAGATTTCATAACAATAATTTCACTACATAGTATAAAACAAAGTCGCTATTTTTGTCTGTTTGTTTGTCTGTATGCTTAAATCTTTAAAACTACGCAACGGATTTTGATGCGGTTTTTTTAATAGATAGAGTGATTCAAGAGGAAGGTTTATAATATGTATAATTTGTCGACATATTTTGCGGGCGAAGCCGCGGGCGGAAGCTAGTTAAAAATAAAGCTTTAATGTTTCTAAAACATTCTCTGTATGAGAAGAGGCCTTTGCTCTGCCGTGGGACAGCAATAAATAGGTTGGTATTGCCGGTGGAACAGGTTGAGTCTGATTTATTAACACAAACCCACATACGGTCAACACGCGACATAAGACGAGCTTTCGCAATAATACCAAAGAAAAGTCGTACTTTTGTGTCGCAATCGAATCATCGCTGCGGATGGGAATTACTTCTTGTAAGCTCGCGCCGTCGGCGTCGGTGAGTGTGCCTTAACTCTGGCCCGTTTTTAGTAACACTAGGCAACACCTAAATGAATGCCTTTTAAATAAAAGCGAGAGTTGTTAATTAACTTCCACATCACATAGATTTAATATATTCAAATAATTGGCATTAATTTAGGTGCCATCTAGTGTTCGTAAAAACAGGCTTTAGTCGCCTCATGCTGACGTTTAAATAACTTCATCCACCGTAACGCATAACTTCACCCCAGTTCAAAGTCAAAATCAAATCATTAATTTCAAATAGGCACGAGAAAGGCACTTTAGAACGTCAAAATGAACAAGAAATAGAATTAATTCTAGTCGCCCCTTCCAAAAGGTAGTTTCGTATGGAGAAGAAAGGGCAAGAAACTCCACCGTAACTCTTTTAAAATGTTTTTGTATCCATGAAATAATGAGTTGATGAGTTCTGCTCCCGCTGCTTTCATAGGGTCCCAGGCGCTCTTATTGATTACGTCTGTCCATTCGACTGGAACCAACGGCTATTTACTTCTACTACGCAACCTAGTTCCTGGGATACCCCGCAATAAAACTGGCGAGCTTCTGCAGTGTACTGGTATACTGACTCATGATTGACTCGCCACTAACATGATATTCCACGCCTCTTTGACCGAGTCTAGGTAGTAAAGTCAATGTTGACTCACATTGGCGCGCTGATAACGCAGCCCTGCGCACTGCTGGTACTGCGCACATACCTGTACTAAGATATCAGTTCCACTTTCCCATGGTATTTACCCTATTTTTGCATCATAATTTTTCTTAACACGTTGAGCGCCAACGCGGTCAGCGGTGAGCCGCGAACAATATTTTTCTATTGTGTCTGCTACGTGGCAGTCAACGACTTAATGCAATAAAAATATAGGGGGCCTTTCCTACTACATGACACTTACCTGGCGAACCGAGGGTGTACTTCAGTTCACCTCTGGCTCCCAGGTCCCAAAGTATGACAAACGTTCTAACCTTCAGTTGTAGATGAGTTAAATTGAGTAGGTCAGGTGGAAATGGCTCCTTGTAAATGCCTGGTTCTCATCCACATCCGGTTAAACTGAAAATCGATTTTCAGATACTAATCACTAGATACTAAGACCATTCCAGATACTAATCACATGGACCTCACACGACGGGGCCAAGATTATATCTGGACTTTAACCTTTTGAACGCCAATCACTTCTATACAAGTTCGAGATTTTCGTGCCCTCAGCGCCACTACTTGATTAGAAGTAACTAGGGTATAAAATAAATTTACGACTTTTACAAGACCTTTTATTCTGTTTTTATGGAAAATTGCCCTGTTATAAACCATATTTTTAAGTTTTTCACATATAATAAGTTCTTGTTTGTTTTATATTCAATAGAAACAAAAACGCCAGAAAATATTTCAATGCCCCCAACGCCAAGTACTTGATATCAAGTAAGCCAGTGATGGGACACGATGAAGACCTCGCTATATTTCATCTCGTCGAAACGATCACATAAATACTATTATTGCAAGAAAATGACGTGAATAAATAATATTTTATAAATATTGCAAACTATATACTAAGTTTTATTCACCTTAATCAAGAATAAATAGGTTTTCTAATCAATGTCGATAGTGAAACACCGTTTGAAAAACCCATCCCTACAAAGTGGCTAGTTGTCAGTGCCCACAACGCCACGAACTTGTATAGAAGTAAATCTGTGACGTCATAAGCGGACGGGTTTCAAGGTCATAGTGACTTTGTGCATTTTAGTGTGGTGCAACATCTTGCGTTGGCGCACGTGTTCTAACAAAAAATGAGTGACGGTGAATATGACGAATTATTGCGAGTTTCACAAGGTGTGGTTTTAAAAAGATCTGTAACATCTGCGTAAAACAGTGACTTACCACCCATTTTCATTTTAAAAAGAACACGTAGAAAACCACGTATCTAGCTTCTATTGATTGAAGTAAACGAAATAAAATGCATGAATCGGTTGAGGTTATGCACGTGTAACTCGACCACAGTGAATAGAAAAATACGGGTTGTTGTACATTCGTCATAAAGTAAATTCGTCACAAAAAAAATATGTGTAAATTCGTCACAATTCCCAATATTTTATTTTGTTTATTGTAAATTCGTCACATCATTATAATCCGTAGGTACCGATAGCAAAAAATAAATAAGAAGTAGAATGAAAATGTTGTATATTTTTCATAATCACAGCACGTTTACTAATTTACCTTACATCTACATAAAAATCACAGTTTTCAAGTGAATGATTTAAATAAAAAATTTTGGCTACTTAAAGAATAAATTTTTTTAAAAGAAGGTTTGTGACGAATTTACCCATATTTTTAATACGTGTGACGAATTTACTTTCAATGTATGGATTTTTAAAATATGACGAATTTACTTAGTGACGAATGTACAACAACCCAAAAACACCAAAGACATCGACATCTAGACATCCTTAAATCAGAAAGGATTTTGACGTGCCTCGAGCGCCAACGACTTGATATGAAGTAGAAGGATTACATTTGGAGACAAATAGGGATGTGCCTTCTAGAACACACGTCTAATAAATTTACCATTCTTTTCTTTTATTATGGGAAATATATCCAGGTTTTCATATTGATTTTTTTATGAAATGAAACAAAATATGAAAATACGGTATCAGTTTTTATTTAGCTTCGTAAATTGGTGAATAAACATTAATTTCAACTTATAATATTATTTGTCGATAGGACATTAATCCCATCCCTACGTTTGACTATAGATACGTTATACATTTGTAGCGTGGCGCTGGAGGACACATCGCGTATTATATAGATGGGCGTTCAAAAGGTTCGAGACCCTTGAGTTGTTTTTATCGTCGTTTCTTATCCGGGTTAGTCAAATTTCGACATCATCTAGGCACATTAATGTGACTCCATTAATAATATCATATTTACAGAATAAACATTTTATCTAAGAATCAACAGTGTTGCGATAATTATGATAATATCGGAAGATGCCAGCATGTTCCCACGGCCGCGATAATGAACGCAGTCCGTCCATCAAGCGCGACCGGGAGGAACATTCAGTATAAAAACTTCGTTATTTACCAATAGCAGCATGGAGCGCCCGAACTGCCTGCGTGAAAAGTTTTTAATTTTCCGGGGGGGAAGATCCGGGATGACAGTGTACTGACATACCTCCCGTCAATAACTGTCGAAAATATTACAAACAACAACACAACATCACGACTTTATACCCCGAAGGAGTAGGCAGAGTGGGGTAGCTTACATAAAATAAGTTCGGTGTGTACCATTAACCGGTCACAAATGCAGTGTTCGGGCTGCTTCCCACTGCCAATGGATGAATTGGGATAAACACCCAGAACCATTGAACGCTCAGCTCCACTAGACCGACGAGGCAGACCAAACCAGTTTGATCGTAAAACCAATCCGCAATAGTAATATTCACTTTCGAATGCATAAACAGATAAGTTTGTGTTCGCGTATTGTATTAACAAATCCATTGTATCTCGCGCTCGCGCCTCCGACAAAGTTTTTCAATTATAGGCAGATCTGGAGTCAAACAGAAGGCAGCAGCTGCTTATATTATTGAAACTTGGACGGGGAAGGTGGCGAGTTGGCGACTTACCGGCCACTGTAGATGGAATCTGCCTTATTTTGTTTAATTTTCACTACTACAAGGCTGTTGACAATTAACAGGTGCAATTGGAGTATAAAGAAAATGTTTAATAGGAACTTTTTAATTTTGCTCGCTTCAGAATTAGTTACATTCAGAGATAAGAACGCCGGCAACTACTCAATGTGCACACCACCTCCACGACCGCCACAAGGAAATCTTCAAGTGGCACTTTATCGATTACTTACTATTTCTATTTGTGAAGTACCTGGTACTTGTTGCCAGGCTTGCACTGTCCTTCCATTCCTTTTAACTCTGTAATTTAGAAATGTGTTGTGTGTGGAGTTTTTTTACGGCTCTTCTTCACAGAAAACCGCGCACCGAGCTTGTGACGCGTCGTGTCGCTGTAGGGTTAATGCAGTAAGATAATCTGATAATTAAAATTGCAACATGTGAGACCCAATTTTGTACAAAAAATGATTCGTGGCTTGACTTGATACTGTTTGCCTTTCTGCTCCCTTCAACAATGGAACTGATATAATATGCGTAGATCCTTCCTGAAAAGCTTTTGTGACACATTTCCTACCCTATTTCCTTAAACACAGTACAAAATCGCGTTTACATAAACATTTTCTATAGATTCCCTACAGACGTCACACTTTTCTAATCTAATTAGCGTTATAACTATAAAGCTAACATTTCTATGAACTTGTTTTTAAGTATTCAGGAACTTGACCGTGAATTCTGAACGTGGGAACATTATCTCAGTAGCACAGAGGGGCTGCTCCACACACACACACACACATACACACACAACCAGCTAAGACTTTGCACTAATGAGATCATCTACAGACATTGCCCTGCTCACGCAATTAGAGAGACATTTCAATTAATTAGAGACGCGATTGGACATATTTTATAGCAGCCGCAGAGACGCTTCACGTGTCAATTACTTCCCAGTCAGCAGCTCTATACGCTCAGCGGCATCGGGGTAGCGGGTGCCGGTTGGCGGCTGTACTTAGCTTTGTTTCCTAGGCAAGCGGTTCCGGCATATTAAGACGCTATCGAAAAACTAAAATTTTCAGTATTTGACATTAAAATGTCAAAAACTGCTTTGTATTTGGACAGTCGTTATTGTGTGAGAGTTCACCGCTTTTAGGAAGCCAAAGTACCCTAGACTGCTTATTAAAGCCTAAGTAGAAGCGCATTGTTATGTGTTCGACTTAAGGCGCTAAGTATAGCGTTGAAAATTCAACAGCGCGGTTTTATTCCCACTTTCATTTAGTTGTCGTCTAGGGGTTAAACTTTGGCTTCCGCACTTAAGTCAACACTTAGGCAACTGTACCGTGTGGGAAGTGGCCTAGCGGCCTAGTGGCGTATGCGATGCTAAGTCACAGGCCCATGGGCAGCATTAAAACTCTGACACCAGGTTAGTTACTAACCACACGAAAAGAAGAAGTGGCCTACGGCCTTCTATTAAACTATAATAAAAAAACTGCACTGAGATTGTGTCGATGTGGAGATATCGATTAAGCTCTGACCTATATGCGTTGGCTATCTACGTTCTATTACCGGTGCGCTTCGCTGAAGATCTCGGATGTTTAAGTGCGAAGGACAAGGACGGCCTAGTGGCCAATAAGCTCAATGCATGATTTTAGAGCAAACAAATAATTTTAAAATTATTTAATAATGAACACATAAACAAAAGACACATCAGCTACAAGCAAACGCGCAACCACTGTCAACGATATCTACCAACACCTTTCTAAACATACAATAGTAAAATAACTATTAATATTAAAAAAACTAACTTTTCAGATAAAACTCCTTTTAACCCATGTTATAAACTACGTGTGTGCCAAACATCAAAATCCGTTCAGATTTTTTTGTGTGACTGAGTAAAGAACAGCCAAACATACAAACGGTCACATTCTAAAATTCAAAATGTCATAGCTCATGGCTAAGTAATAACAGCCGCACGGATCGATCAATCAGGTTAGCTACGCTTGCCGGGGTTGGTCCGTGGATGGGTGACCATCTTTACATATTGAAACTCCTCCGTGCCTCGGAAAGCACGTTAAACCATTGGTCCCGGCTGTCATTCGTGTGTGGATCTTTGAGAGTCGTTACGGGTAGTCAAAAGCCCGAAAGTCTGGCAGCCAGTCTTACCAAGGGGTATCGTCTTACCCAGTTACTGACTGGGTTGTGGAGGTCAGACCGGCAGTCGCTCCATGTAAAATACTGGTATTCAGCTGCATCTAGTTAGACTGGAAGCCGACCCCAACATAGTTGAATAAAGGCTAGGCGGCAGTCAGTAGTCTTAAAATATATTGTCGATAAAGAAAAAAAAGTGTGCGTGTACTAGCGTACACTCGTAAGAAGTGAAACTTCTTTATGACGTAATTTTTCAAAAAATAATTAACTATTGTTGTTGTTGTTGTTGTTGTTGTTGCCTCCCTACCTACCTCCCTACCTACCTACCTACCGAAAAATTTTTGTCTAACCCCGATAAAGAAGTTTCACTTCAAAAATGTGACGTACTTCCGTAACAGAAAAATGTGACGTACTTCCGTAACAGAAAAATGTGACGTACTTCCGTAACAGAAAAATTTTTGTCTAACCCCGATAAAGAAGTTTCACTTCAAAAATCGTCGCTGCTTTGCTTCACGAGCGAGTTCCCTATTGCTGTAATTAAACCTTTTGTCTGTCCGTGTTCCGCCTGCTCGGTCGATGGTACTGTATCGAGGACATGTCACCCGCCCGGCCGCCGCAAGTTACGGCTCCAGTACCGTAAGTTATAGCCTCTGCCTACAGGGAACTATCAAACTTTATGCTGGTTTAGTAAAAAGGTCAGCATTGATGGAGCAGCTATGTTACCGCACAGCTTTGAAGAGGGTATTCCTATAAAAGCTTTTTAGTGTACTGTTACAGCCAGTCTATTGTCAGTAAAAATGACGGTGAGTTTGTTGAAGTGAGTGTCTTTCCACCTGATGCTAGGAATTGACACTATTGACTTGTCACTTTAGGGTCACCTCACTTCAATTTTCGCGGCGCGATTGTAAACAATAGATTAGCAGGTGAATTAAGTGTGTTTAAAGTAGCTCTTATAACTCCTGTGTAAGAAAACCGGTTTATTTGTGGTTTCGATTGACGTTGTGTTTGGACGCTAAACTTCTGAAGGTTTCTGAAAGATTTAGGGTAATGTTACCTGCGGACGATCTTCAAGTTTAAGCATGTCTTGTCGAGGTCGGTACATAAATGGGTACATAATAACCATCCATTATTACTGAGACTCTTCCGTGCCTCGGAAATCATGTTAAGCTATTGGTCCCGGCTGTCATTCGCATTAGAAGATGAAGTTTGACATCCTGTCTTATATCCAAGGGGTATCGTGTTACCCAGTAACTTGGTTGTGGAGGTCAGATAAGCAGTCGCTCTATGTTAAGTACTTGTATTCAACTGCATCTGGTCAGACTGGGAGGTGAACCCTAACACAGTTGGATAAAAGGCGCGGCAGGTCGGCATTTATCATGAGTTATCTGCGGATAGTTTTTGAAAATTGTTGTGATTGCTAGCGCTAGTGAGTTTTACGTTAACACTATACTTGAAACCTGGTGTATTGTTTGCTGGTTACTGTTCAGTCATACGACATGCATGAACAAATACTATAACTCACATCTTTTTCCTAGGCAATAACTACAGAATGTCACTTGCTACGACCCTTACACACGAACTTCGCTGCAGTTTAACTAGTGACCGATTGACTATACTGTATTGAATATACTGCTTGTCTACTGAAATGTCTAGGTTGCACGGGACTATTTATCTTCAACACAGTTTTTCAGTCAACTTACTTTTAGTTTAACGTTGCTTACTGAATATTTTAGTTATACTTATACTACTGCAGTTTTGCTAAGATTATCTTGCCGAGTCTCTTCAAGTGCCGCTTTTTATCACATACAAATTGCTTTATTTACGATCACCTTCAGAGTGTCAAGCCTCAGGTTATTACTCCTCCCACATTTAAATCATGTCAGTACTCACACAATACCTCATGAGTATGACGCATTTGACAACTACATCAGTATTCGGTAGTCTGTCCTTCAAATTATACAGTCGCATACTTTGATGATATGATCAGCATTGTGCACCAATTCTTTGTTCTGCCATATCCTGTGCGCTCAGTTTGGGGTCTTTAACTTACATAAATTAGTTCGTAGTGACTTGATGTGAACAAATTATGTAGAAAATTGGACACTTGTGAGTAACGAGGAAGATTTATAAGGTCGGTGAAGTGTAGCTACTGTAATATTTTCCTTTTACTTTCAATTGCAATAATTGAAACAATATAAATCGATTTGTAAACATACCTTCTAACTGAACTGAGTCCATGACATTACCTCCTAAGTTCCACGGCAGACGTGTCACTTCGGCATTAATTTTTTGTGTAAATTACACTAAAAATGACACAAAGTTAGAATTGGTCACTTCCATTCGGTCAAGATTCTTTTAACCACTAACTCTATACCAATAAAGAATATTGCTTGCTTTGAGTAATGAGGCTAATTGCAGCGCAATTCTATTGCGCGGCTTTGTTAGCCTCCAGAATAGTAATTGTCTACGAGTCGTTCTGCATTCCGACTGAAGTGTTTGAAAAGATTTGCATTCAGTCGTCCGTAGATAACATAGCGCCTGTCATCCGCAAAAAGTTAGGCAAAAGGCGTACCTGTAGTACAGACTCAGACAGTTCTCGATGTATGTTGGTACGGAGAAATTCGTATTTGAAATCTATACATATTTTAAAATTGTAAAAAAGTTGTGCCTAATAACATTGCTCGACCTGGAAATCGAATCCATGACCTTTTGCTTAGCAGTAGCGCCGTCGGTAGATATACCTATAATATGTGATTAAAGAACAGGACAAACTATTACGATATCAGTGTGTTTACAAACAGCAAGAGAGTATAAACTTCCCGGAGCGTTCCTTGTCACCACCCCTTTCACGTTATTCAGGCGTCGGAAATTACTCGCCTTCATTTCCTTGAGTAGTTCATTGTGTATTGTGTCGCGCTGCCGGAGGAAACGCGCTGAATACCAGCCGGGGTATAGCCGGCATATGTTGTGGTATAGCCGGGACTTGCCTGGGCACGCCCACAATACCTGGGCTGCGAGGAACAGGAAAGTAATGTATTCAAGGGAGGAATATGGTTGCATAATTGTACTACAATAAGTATCGCAAAACTTGTCATAGCAAGGTTTTTTCTCGTTTTACACGACGCAAGTTTCCTGCCAGCGGCATACAATAGAATTGAAGCAAAACATTATTTGCAACGTCTTAACAGTGTTTAGACGGAGCAACTTGCTTTGTTGCTTCAACATAAGGTATGCCACAAAAAATAAAATCGCACCGTGTAAATCAGGCTTTATTAACGTGATGAAGGAAGCCTTATGAATTACATAATTTTTGCCAACCCTTTTGGTAGACAAGTGTGAGTCCGTGTTCGAGTTGTAAAGTGACGCAGCTCACGCAGCTGTCTCGTGATGAACCTGATGCTGAGCAGTTTTATCTTTTGCAGCTTTACATTTCAAACTTCTATTGTGAACCATATTCAATCAATCAATCAATCATTTATTTGCAACGAATGTAGGTACATTGAAAATACAGATGGAGTAAATAAGTGTGAGCCATATACATTCTGCCTGGAAATAGGCACTCAAAAATTATTTAAAACAAAAATTATTAAGAAAATACGAGTATCCATTAGTAATATTACAAATTAAAATGTCACAGTTACAATAATTACAATTACACATACATATACTCAATACTCAATATCTTTATTGCTTTCCACATTGATTAATATTGAAAAATGTTAAATAAAATGTTGCGTTAGAATAAAATAAATATAAATTATATTAGGTCCATTATATATTAATTATTTTATTATACACATTACTGATTAAAATGTTTTGTCCATTAAAAAATCATTAATTGAATAATAACATTATTCTATTAGTAGGGCCACTAATTTCTTAAGTTTTAAATTGTTTCATTTTTTATTACATCTGGCAATTTATTGTATATGGTAGGACCTATGCAGATGACACTTTTTCTTAATAGCGCTGTGTTACCAGACTCGATTTGTAATAAATTTTTGTATTGATTTCTGACAGGTCGTTTTCTAGTTTCTGACATCGTGGGAAATATATTTTTATTGGTCTTTACAAACATGGCCATTTCCAGAAGATACAGTGACGGAAATGTAAGAACTTTTAGGGACTTAAATTTTGGTTCGCAACTATCTGTGGTCTTCAACCCACATATCGCCCTAATGCAACGTTTTTGCGCCTTGAATATGTATTCCCTTGAGCTACAATTGCCCCAGAAAATAATACCTCTTTATGTCATAGAATTAAATCCCAAGCAATAGTTCCTTATTTGAATACATATTCATACTCTAATACAGTTGCTGTAGAGCACAACGTGTGCATACCATCTGACTCGGTCAAGGTCACGCCTCCACCGCCTCCCCCTCCCCGCCGCTCCTCTATCGTTGCGTCCTGCGTGTCCTGGGGACTAGTGACTACTCGTGGAAGAGCCTTGTTGTGGTGGCACCTATAGGGAAAAAAACTGTATTACATTAAGGCTGAGCAGTTAATAAAGCTTAGGATTTTCCTGCCAAACGTCATTGTGTCCAACCATTCCTGTGGTTTGCAAGTTGTAGTACATTTAAAGTTTAAACACATAGACATACATTTATAATATTGAACTTTTTCTTAAACTAAAGTTAGCATCTCTTCCTGGCTAGTTCTCTATAATGGACGGTCAGGACCACTATTAACACAGCACTGTGAAGGCAATATCACATCTTCTATAAAAAATGTTTATATGATACCAACTTATAGCACTAAACAAAACTTTGCAAAGACTAAGACTGTAAGTGCACATCAGCTGACTGGGTCAAGGTCACGCCTCGACGCCCCGCGCACCTCTCGCACCCCGCGCAACTCTCGCACCCCTCGCGCTCCACGTGCTGCAGAGAGGGCTCTCGAAGTTGACACTGGGGTCGCAGTGACTGAGAGAAGTCTTTATAGACCCTTTCGAAACTTCAACAAGGCCTCAAATCACTGGTACATCATACTGCGGCTAGTATCTTAGGTCTTCTGATTAACATTTAACTTTTGTTGTGCGAGTTCATTTCAAATTATCTGATTAATTAGGATATGAATTAGAATTGCAAATAAAAACGCCATTCTTATGTCTCGACCGAAAAGAGAAATCGGGCAGATGATTAATTTTTTTCATTTTTTTTAGAAACTAAAGCAACAATATTGACACACGTCCTCCGCACTTCGTGTAACAAGACAAATAATATAATGTATCTTGACGCCAACTCTTTTGAGAAGCTTTGTGGAACATGATTGCCCATGCGCCATTATTGCACTTAACAAAAAAGCACTCAAGCGTTCTTCGAACTCACTGTGTGATCCTTTGTTTGTGGGGGTGTGCGGGTTGATTGAAGGTCAAACGACGTCTGCCGCTGTTGGTTCGTGTAGGGGCAAGTAGATCTTTAACAGGCGTCAGAAGCCAATCAGGCTTACTAAAGGGTGTCGTGTTACACAGACCAGGAGACGTCATCAACTTCTGGAAGGAGGTGGGCTGGCTGGAATAACCGCCATAGGCCGCCATGGCCCACGCACAATGGTCCGCCAAGGACTGAGTGCGGAAACCAAAGCCCCAAGAAGAAGAAGAAGGGTGTCGTGTTACACAGAAACTGGGTGGTCAAATAGATAGTCGCTCCATGTAAAGTGCTGAATCCAGTTAGATTGGAACCCGACCCCTACATAATTGGGAAATGGCTAGCCTAGCTTGATTTGTCTCGTTAAGACGTAGTGGTCCACTGTCATCCATGCCATCAGTTTAACAAGATGATGGTGAGACTAGAAATTGGAGAATGCCTTGTTGACTTTGGCACGATCTGTAATTGCTGCGCTGTCATTGGACCGATTTAGATGAATGAGATCTTAATCTGTTTGTGTTGGCGAGTTCTGTGTACAATATCGCATCCAATATCGAATTGGAAAACTAAACGCCTCGCTTATAATATTATCGGCCTACGCTCATCAGTAACCTGAATCGCAGACGTCTTTGGGACGACTTATATTATTGAATTATTACTGAGTTTTTGAAGTGAACACTTGTTTACGCGCACTTTGCGCTCTTTCTGTACAGTGAACGACACTGACTCGTCACGCTCAGGTCGCTGACGCTGAATCGGCTACACTCGGCTGCAGTTGATTGATGACCCGTGTGACTTTTTTTAACAGCCGTGCGATAGCTACAAGCGGTAACTCGCTATCGCTTATAAAGTGAGGCTGCACCCACGGGGGAGCTTGTGGCGTGTACTGATTGTATTAGCTTACCCCGCGACGCGGGCACAACGTACATAGCAACAGAAGCTCTGCTGCTCTTACTTACTTAACGAACAAACATGTCGCTACTGTGTGCACTGCTGCAGTGGCTGTGGGAACTTTAACGTATCGCACGTTAGGGGCTAGTCATCGTACATACGTAAGCTCACACGCTTTGTGCTTGGGGGTAGGCAACTACAGAACGCCACCGCTACCTTGCACTAGGGGTTATTGACAGCAGTGGGGTGTAATTTTTCAGTTTGCAGCTTATTTTACAAAAACAAAAGATTAATACTCATTTAGTAGAGTAACTGCTCTTTTGGAACAAACTAACAATACGCCCTGGGTTTAATATTTTTGAATAACGCAGTGATTTTTGAACTTCAATCTGGACTTGACCCAAAGACCCCACTTATATACGAATATTGGCATTATTGCTTAAAAAATACAAGTTCATATCGTATATAACGCTAACGTCAAGTGCTTACCAAAGCCAAAATGCAACCTATTAATTTATTGTGGCCTAAATGAGCCCTCTGCCCTTTCCTGCGCAGTGGCATGAGGGTGCACAGGAGGGTAGTGTGACAGGATGCCCCAGCGAATTGACTCATTCACCAATTAGCCGACTGGCGGCGACTGAACGAGACGCTCCACGAGCACGGTGCCAGTTAAGATACCGTTTGTTGTCTCTGAGAACGTCTACATCGGAGTGGTTTGTGGTATTTGGTGGGTAACGGTTTGACAAATAAACTGGACTTAATACATTGTTGTGCTAAGTCTGGTTACCGGAATGAAAATTTACGTTGTGTTTGTAAATAACTTTGCCCAACTAACTTTGCGAAACAAAGAGAAGTCGAAAATTCTAATCCCGCCCGATACAGTCCTTCGATGGACTTGAAGACGAATATGCACTGGAAATGCTGGATTTTGTTTTAGTTACCACATCTCAAGCATGATTCAGATTTTTTGCTAAGGTAAAGTGGGCAAGTTGCACACTACAAATGGCAACGTGGTGTTATTCCATTTTTAGTGTGCAACTTACCCACTTTACGTGAAGGTCATGACGTCTGTCGTAACGACTATTCTCAGAGCCACCGCTGCGTCTAGTCGCAGCGACAAGACGCAGGTACAAACGAAAACTTTACGTCTTGTGGCAGCGACCAGACGCAGCTGATACTACGGCACACTGTATCCCTGGGATCTGTGAAACGATGTCTACATAATTAACACGGAGCCTAGAATAGGTCTCATTAGTGCTAAGCGCACGCACGCTGCGTATTTTGAAACTATGTTTAGCGCCGGTATGTTGACCATTCTAGGGTTTTCACAACTTAGGAGAGTCGTCGTTGGGATTTTAGTTTTCGGAGCAAAACTACTGACCCCATGTCAAGGAGGCATATGAGGTGTGTTTGATTTAAACAGATAATGTTATGCTAACAGTGTGTTTGCATTTAGGCAGCGTTTACTGTTAGTGTCAAAGGGCATTTTATACACGGCCTTACTGTCGCACAGATGTCAGTCAATATTCTTCTTTTGTACCGATACAAAGTAAGGGATATACAATTGCCCTAAGAGTCAAATCAAACGGCAAGGTGTCAAGGCTGCCTGCCAGCAGCTCCACGAGTGGAGTGGGTCTCTAATGTAAGCAGCGGCTGCAACTACTGTGCAGATTATTACAAATTACAAATTCACTCGCCGCGCGATTTGATATATCAACTAACATGTAACCTTCTTTCTTTTACCATGCTGCAGCGCAAGCGCATCTTTACGGCCACTGACATGCGTTGCGATGCGGCTCGCAGTAACCACCACACACTGCGATACAAAATGTCCAAAAGTAATTTAGGAGGGTTTTTGCAATGCATTGCATTGCATTGCGTCGCGGTCTGACGCGACTCCTAATGTAATTTGGGGCAATCTTGCATAAGTACCTACTGTGCGCTTATCTTTATGGAACCATTAAACCGGCTTCTTAAGTTGCCATGGGGTACGATTGTTAAAACCAAGGTTAGGCCACATCCCTCCAAACGCCACAGATATGCCTGAAGCCTGCAGGAGCGGCACGCGCCGTCTGCTGGCAGCGCGCCAGGCGGGGTCTGTGAACGCCGCACTATGCGCCACTCGTACCAACAGCGTTACTTAATGTTCTGTCACTGAAGCACGCGGATATGGTAAAGACCTTGAAAACTTGGGAACTTAACTATGTACGGTGGTGAAGCGACTACACGTCACACGCCATTTCTCAGACAGAATTACCGGTGACTCCGCGTGACTCCTATATGTCGCGTTTGCGAAACATTGATAAATAGAATACATTACTTGTGCGCACCAGTACATGACATAGTAGTTCTTCTTTCTTTCGTGTGGTTAGTGACTAACCTGGTGTCAGAGTTTTTATGCTGCCCATGGGCCTCTGACTTAGCTTCACATGCTGTTGAGAAATATCTCCCAGACGTGCTGGTTTCCTCACGATGTTTTCCTTCACCGATTTTTAAGCGACGGATAATTAAACAATACGCACATGAATCCGTAAAAACAGAGGATGCAGGCCTTGGATTCGAACTCGAGACCTGTGACTTGGCAGTCCGACAGTCACACCTCTAGGCTATCACTGCTGTCAAAGTATGATGAACTGTTTTCCCTGATCCAAGACACGGGACTATTTACTATTTACGAGTAGCTAGCTCTTGCTGTGGTTACGTTGTGTAATAATAGCAAGTCGCGCACAGGATAGGTCAATATAAGGTACACGTGATCCTTCCAAGTCCGGGCGGCTGCACGTTCACGGTGTCGCGTCAACAAACAGCTCTCAGAGCAACCATATAAAAAGAGTTTCATCGCCTTCAAACTCAGCCATATTGATGAGACGACTCAGCAGTTTATTGAAACGACTGCTTGTGCCGCTGGCTGCAGGAAATGCTCTGTAACTGTGAGTTCTCAGAAGGCGAACAGTTTAATTGGAAGTTATTTATAGCGGGCAATTGTTTTAGTTCTATTTCTATAAGTGGGGGCGTTGACCGCAGCGGAATTATTGAGATTCACTGAAAAGGTCGGTCCAGCTGAGAAGCAAGACAAATGCGATCGATAGTTTCGGCGGTGGGAGTGCTTCAGTGAATAGCTAAAAAGAGATTCAAGAGTTATTTCCTATTTTGTGAAGTATCTGGTACATGTTGGCAGGCCCACACCTATTAACATTGTGGTTTAGAAATACTGTAAAAGCCAATTCTTTTTAAGTTATTCCGTGAGACCAATTGGAACCGAGCACCTAGCTGACCTAGCGTCAGACGTCTCACAAGTAGGATTATATGAAATACTAGCTCTTGCCAGCAGCTTCGCCCGCGTGTATGTAGGCATTTATCCCACGAGAACCGAACATTTTTCCGGGATAAAAAGCTATATGCTATATAGGGGAAAATAGCTTATATGCTATTCCAGACTATAATCTATCTTTGAACCAAGTTTCATCCAGATCCGTTAAGTAGTTTTTGAGTTTATTCGTTACAAACATACATACAAATCTTTCCTCTTTATAATCTTCTTCTTATATATAAAATTCACGTGTCACAATGTTAGTTACCATACTCCTTCGAAACGGCTTGACCGATATTTATGAAATTTTATATGCATATATGCCCCTAGGTAGGTAGCGTAGGTAGGATAGGTCGTGTAGGTAGGGTAGGTGGGTTAGGTAGGGTAGGTAGGTGGTGGGGTAGGTAGGGGATAAAGGGTAGGTCGGGTATGTAGGGTAGGTAGGAAAGGTAGGTAGGTATCATAGTTAAGGCAGGACGACGTCTGCCGGGTCAGCTAGTATTAGTATAGATTTAGATGTTGCGATCAAAATGCTACTTTTTATTAACAAACGACAATTTATAGCCTTGCATAAATAATACCTTGAGAGATGATGTTGTTCTCCGCGTCACCTCATGCAACCTTATTTTTAATATTCAATAATAATCCTATCATCCACCGTCCACATACGTGCCAGCACTGCGTTTATGTATCATATGATATGTATCATATGATATGATATCTTCTGATTTCCTCGTCCTTACAGGGACGGGCGACACGTATCATTTATGGGCAGAAGGAATACTTACTTAATATTTTAATGATGCAACGTGCGATACTGACTAACTAATAAAGATATCACTTTATCCAAGTATTGTTAATACACCTCTTCCAACCCTTCCGGGAAAACGAATGCGATCGCAAGGTTCCCGCAGAATTTTGAACACATGCCGAGAAAAAAAAAAAAACGCACGTGTTTTCCTCCTTATTAGGTAACCGTCCTCTCGAGGCTTCTCGTCGTCGTCACGTGGCGCCGCCAGCAGCGGGAGGGCGTCGCGGAGGCTCCGACCTCACAAGTATTCCTTACGACACGTGACTCCAGCTTTTTATAAACGGGCGTTACTTAGTTTCACCTGTAGGAACCGTGTGACTCACTTCGTTGGGAACAATTTGACATCAACAGCGCTTTTATATCGTAGCTTTAAGGGTGATTTTCGTAGTTTACGTCACCGCAGATGTGATTGATCGATATGTACACTAAACCTAACTATCAAGTTGCGAAACATTTTTGTACCAAACAAGCTAAAACGTTGAGCTATTCCGATGACATACATTTATTTGGTAGAAGGGTACAACTGGTCAGATCTCTCGGAGGTCTCTCTCTATGTAACTTACTGGTATTCACTGCTTCAGTTCAGACTGGAAACCGACCTCAACAGAGTTAGGGAAAGGCTGATGATGACTATTATATTAGCATCAACATCCGCAGTCAGGATCGCGTTCACACGAGAGAACTCTTTATGGATAAAGTTGGTTTCTTAAGAAAGTGGTGAACTATCACACAGTAACGGCTGTCCGGATTCAAAGCGTTTCTTTACTCCATATAGATTATAATTATGACGACGGTTATAATATGACGAACGCCCTTCTAGGGCACCGCAGCATCACTAGTATCAATACGACAATATCCAGCGCAGGCTTTGATGCTAAACAGAGCTATCGTTACTTACTAATAAGGTCGAGGAGCGTCCAATGTAACTTGTCTGTAGCCTCCACAATACTTTGTAGATTTCGGAGTTCTTGTAACATCGGTTATATTCAGTTGAAGATCGTCTGATGTAGCTTGGTCCTTGTCAAGCGTATAACTGAGTGACTCTCAGAGGTTTAGTAACTCTGGAGCACAGTTTCAGACTAAAAATTAGGCTAAAGATTAAAACTCTTCAGGGAATAATATTGAAGCTGAAAATATAGGATAAAGACACGATTCGAGGCTTACATAACTTTGAATACTACGTTTTGGTTGGAACAATTGTTCGCAAAGTTCGGCGAGAGTGCGACATTGTGTTACGAATAAAGTAATTGCCTAATCATGGGCTGCTGTTAAGAATTCCCCAAAGGATAACGAGACAAAGAAATTCCTGCTTGGACGAATTATCCGGTTACTTGTAACAGCCGACCTAGAACTGCTTGCTATGCCTGACACGGAAATAGGATAGCTGATGTGACGAGCAGTCGGGAATGGATTTGAGCTAAACTCCAATAGATTTTTATATTTTTATTGAACAAGGAATAAACCTACGGTCGTTTTATAAACTCTCTCGGCCAGTACAACAAGCTTTTAACAAGTCAAACTAAATTAGGTTTAATTTGTAAGTTACGCCGGGCGCCTACAACATCTCCGGTGACTAATCTGATTGAATTTGTACGCGTCACGGTAACACGATCACCTATAGTACAGTTTCAGATAGCTTTCAGTTTACTGAATAATTTAGTGCCAGCGACCACTGAGCGCGTTTGTCTGCAACAGGACGCAAAGATGATGTTTGCGACTGCGACTAGTCGCGTTATGACAGACGTTGTGCAGGATGCCGTCGTTTACGAGTATTACAGAAAATTTTGTCTTGAGACTAAATACGGATGGAGCCTCTTGTTGCACTGGCCTTGGTGTTTATTATACGAAGAGCAAATGCGCGCGTGCACTGTGACTTCAGTCGCTGCGACATGTAGCGAAGTTTGCGACTAGCATATCGTTGCGACTGGATCTGGACGCTAAGAGTGCGGATTTGAATTTTTTTTATGAAAATTGTGGACCTGTCGTTGCGTTTAGTCGCCGAGCTGTCGCAGTCGCATGTCGCATAGTGTGAACCATGTCTCACTCGACAACTTTGTTTTGGACTCAGCCAAAACAAGGCAACAATACCTAGCTAGTATATCAATGAAATTGTTTTGAAACTTTCTTTTGTTTTTGTTGTCGTTGATCGATTGATTGAAGTTCGAGGAACATGATGATAAATAAAGATTGCCTGATAACAATCTATCATTCCAAATATTGGTCTGGACAGTTCGCGACACGTTCCTCCTCTGTTTTTTTGGGCCTGTCTTAGCGAGGGACCCTGAAGGACTGCTGTCATTTGAGACCTAACTATTTGGCAAACTAGGTAAATGACTACTAGGTAAGCTTCTTTAAACCACACACTGCCATGAACACAGCTGTGTGCGCACACATACGAGCTCAATACATTTTGATCCATTCTAACCCAGTGCTTTTAACATAGAATAGCACCTGACAAAAAAATAGTGGCAGTACATAAATAAAATCCTAGGTCCCTTGAGGTCTTACTCATCCAGGTTTCACCGCTCTTCCCCAGTCTACCACAAAAACTATATCTACTCGAAGTGGGTCGTTCCTTCAGTTAGGCCCCGTACTCTATAAGGAGTGATGGTGCCAGGCGACAGCTGCACCGTTTGATAGCTAATTACGGTCATTTGTCGCTGATCGACCTACGCATCCCCCCGCGACTATTAGCTGGGGCCGCGGCCCTCTGACATCTTGAACGTAACGATCTATTGATGCGTTTTCAACGTTGTGCTAAACTTGAGATATGGCAAATAATAACAGGCGCAAGGATCGATCTTCAAGGTAAAGCAACGCTAGCCGAGGTCGGTCCGTGAATGGGTGTCCATCCATTACCTACATATAACTGAGACCGTTCCGTACTCGGCGAAGCAGTTGGTCCCGGCTGTCATTTGTAGATTTCAGACAGTTGTTACGGGTAGTCAGAAGCCTAGCTGGAAGTTCGACAAGCAGCCGCACCGCGTGGTGTCCTGTTATTCAGTTACTGGGTTGTGCAGATCAGATATGCAGTCCTCCATGTAACATACTGGTATTCAGGTGCATGCGGTTAGACTGGAAGCCGAGCCCAACATAGTTGGGAATTGTTATTAGCAGGTGATGACTTAGGTCTAAATTCTTGATCACACCAGTTATATTCCATACGTTACGATTCGACATGAAAAGAATAGATCTAGAAATAAGAATAGGAGAGACTGCATGGACTTGAACCTACCAGCCGGATTTAGAATTTACATATGTCACAGTTATCCAAACAAATCATTTGCCGCGACTCTGTTCGTGTACAAATAAATGCAAAAACATTTTTCAAATCCGCTGGTAGTAAACGCCCCACATTAGTGGTCAAACAACAAACTTAAGTATGTACCTTTAATTACCATCCGCCCGGCTCCGCGCGGGTAGCAGAGCATTTAATATGTTGCATTTTTTTGTCGTACTGTCGCGTCGAGCTGTGGGTTAGATTAAAATGTAACTGATGCTCATCATACTTGGAGTATTTTTAATCTATTTTAAAAGTAAAGAATAGGCACATTTACACAAGTTCGCCGGTAAAGCTCCGTAAAGCTTCAACAGAAGTCGCCGTCATATGTCAGTCAATTATACAAAACTTAATTAATTATACACCTAAGCCTTCCTCATGAATAACTCCGTACATTGCTTCTTGGAATCGAGATGAAAATGAATCGGGTTTTAAAGTATTTTCGAGTCTATCGCGTTCAGACAGACAGACGCGGCGGGGACTTGGTTTTGGTTACCTATTAGGTAATGAAGTATAGATATAGATATAGCACTAGTCCGGACGACGTTCTAAGTAGGTTAGAGAGAAGCGAAACATAAAACTCGCTGCAGCATGCTTTGCGTATTCGCTGTGTCGTTACAGCTGGCGAGCGTGGCAGAGCTTTATGAGCTAAATCCTTACCTTCTAAAAGCATTTTGCTAAGTCTGTTATTTCAATATGTATTTGGGCAACTTTTTTTAAATTTCATAATTCATATAATATTAATCTAATCATATTTACATTAAAAAGCTAAATATTCATAATAATATGTACAGAAATAATATGTATAATAATCAAAGAGCATCAAAAAATTCGTCCACATCGCTGTCAACAGGAAAAGTTTCCAAAACGCTGGCAGCATTACTTACCGCGTAGTATGGCTGATTCTTTGACCAAAAAATAGGCCAGCCCTCTGGTCACGTGGGACTTTAATTATGAATAACGCACAACATAACATACCATTACGCCTTTTCTCGAATCATGAACATGCTTCAGTATATTCCTAACAAATAGGAACCTCATCGCCAACACTGATCGAACGCCGAGGGACGCTTAACGCACAAGTAATAAAAAAAATCAACCGTTTCTGTGACACCTCTCTCAATACCAAACATTCTCCACGCAGGCCGCCACACACGAACACCATGATATAAACACTCGCCGAAACCTTCGAGAACATTCGAGAGAGTCCCAGAACTGTCCAGAAGCATGCTATGAAAATCCAAACGCTGGCAGGGACGCGCACCCTCAGCGGGGAGCCGCCGCGCTCCACCGCCTACTACTACGCGGACCTGGAGAGGCTCAAGCGCAAGAACGGCCACCAGGAGCCAGGCCAGGAGGTGCAGAACCCGGACGAGCTCAGCGAGTACGTGGAAACGAATGAGGTGGTCAACGATGGCGCTGTCCGAGAAGTGCCGCCGCTCCGCGACAGGGGGCGCCAGTGGAGCCTCCCGGAATACAATACTCCAGAAAACTCTAGAAAAATTGAAGAGACTTATTCCACTGCTGGGACATTCCCGATGCCCGAACCGAAGGAGAAGGAGCCATTACTAGCGGAGTTGGAAGTCGTGGGCAGGTTGCCGCTCACTCAGCTGGAGTCTACCTCGGGGGTGCGCAGGAGTAGGAGCTGGTACCTGTGCTGTCCTAACGTGGCTGATGAGGAGATCTCGCGCGAGTCTTCGTGGAGGTACTCCAGCCTCAGGCCGGTCACAGCGCCGCCCGTGCCCGGCCATAATGGAGTCACTATGATGGTAGGTGTCTATTGTGGCGCGGTGGTGGGCTCACGGTGCGTGCTGTTTGGTGGAGGATTTGCTTAAGGTTGATAATGCTAGTGCCTCATAAACTACAGCGTGATTTTAAGTGTTCTGCTGCTCTCAACGTTGTATGGAAGAATAAAGTGGCGAATCCGCCTATTTTGTTAGTTCTTGTATATCAGCGAGCACAGCTTGTCAGTTCAGCCCTCTCTGACACCTCGCATCTCTTTCTTGCAGGTCGCCACCCACAGTTCAGGGCGCGAGGACGTGGCCTCCTTGCGGGCCGAGCGGGACGCCCTCGCGCGAGCGCTAGCGGCCGAGCGGCAGCGCGCAGCCAGCGCGGCCCGCGCGCACGATGCGCGGCTGGCGGAGCTGCACGGAGTGATCGCCGAGCTGGTGCGCAGGAGGGCGCATGACAAGCACGCGCGGGCCATCCCGGAGGAGGACGTGTCAGGTGACCTTTGTACAGAGCTTAAAGTTTCCCCATAGAAGAGGGAGGATCGAGGGGTTACTGCTCGACGATTGATGTCGGGTTTCTGTGTTCATGTAAAGTTAATCGCGTGGATAACTCTGATATCGCGATGAAGGATCCGTCAGTAGTTCGTATGGGGCAGTATAGATGGCGCCACAATATGGCAGGATATCAGATACGGCCTGCCAGATTTCTCCAGTAACAATCAGTTTGGGCCGAAGGGTCTATTAGGGCTGTCCTTCTCGTGACGGAGACCCTTTTTAGATTCTAATTATGTTTGTTGTGGTATTTCAGACGAGTGCGAGTCCACGACCCAGCCCGCCGGGGAGCTCGACAATGATGCGGATCACTCGCGCACGGAACAGGTACAGTCCTCACAGTCATTCAGCGTTCATATACCGACATACGACAATGTTAGACGGAACTCTGGAACAACCTCAGGGACATAAAGATGTACTTCAATAGGAACGTCTATTTTATCATAAGTATTGTCAAGTGATATGGAGGATTAAAAAATCTTTTCATTGTTGACCGACTGCAAAGAAGGGATTTTTTTTTCAAATGACCCCTCCCGCTCTGGGTGGAGCGGAAGCTTCCTTAGCTCTTTATGTTCCGGGGTAGCGGTAACCCTTTCGGACAATTCCGCTGATGCAAATAAGGGGTATGATTTCAATTAAGTGGCGTGGAAAATTTTACGTTTCTCAGTATACTGTTTGGTCCATATTTAGCGCTTATATTTGTATTTCCCTACTTCCAGAACGACACGTCGTCAGGCCTGAGCCCAGAGCTGCCGACCCCTCAGGAGTCGAAGGTGGAGAACACCATGCCACCGTCCACCTTCGAGGAGCTGCCCACTGACACCGAGACCAGCGTGCAGGAGCTCAGGTAATGTGAGGCTGCAGCAGTGGACCTGCCCCGGAGGGAGCGCTTTCAAATACATTTGAAGCAAATTTTTTGTATTTAGTGATACAAGAATTTTCACAATCGCATCAGTAGATCCAGAGATACAACCTCACAAACTTTACCTCTTCATAATATTACTAGCTTCCGCCCGCGGTTTCGCCCGCATAATATGTCGACAAATTATACACATAAACCTTTCTCTTCAATCAATCTACCTATTAAAAAAAACCGCATCAAAATCTGTTGCGTAGTTTTAAAGATTTAAGCACACATATTGATATAGGGATGGAGAAAGCGACTTTGTTTTATACTATGTAGTGAAGTATAGCTGACAGGTGGGGGGGGTTCAATGGTCCTATACGGCCTTCAGGTTATGTACCTATTTATGTCATGATGTTAACTGAGGCATGTGTGTGTCCGCAGGGCGGAGGGCCCGCGCCTGGAGGTGACCACGCCGTCGGTCGCGGAGCCGTGCGACGCCAGCCTCAACCTGTCCGAGAGGGACTCCGAGGTGTGCCTCAGCACCGCGCGGTATGTGCCCTTACACGGTGTGACAACTGTTAGGTGTTGCCAGTGCTATAATAAGCAATTCGTATGAATTCTGCAGTTACAATTTAGTTTCCAAAAATGAAAAAAAAATGCATTGTATTGTATTGCCTGGTTTGATTTTTTTTTCATTGAAAAAATAACTTAAATGCATGTAATAAGTTTCGATTTGCGCTACATTTTTCTTTTGTAAAAATATTAATCTATTCTAAAATCAACTTAATGAGCATCAGCAAAAGTTGATAATAACATTAAATAGCTAAGCTCTTTAAAGTTGATAATAACATTAAATAGCTAAGCTCTTTGCGCTAGCATTAAAGGTAAATCCACGTAAGACATTGTAAAGTGGACCCTACGTGTATACAGCTGAGGTCGGTATCCGCAGATGCTGCTCGGGTCCGGGCGGCGCCAGCTCGGGCGCGGGCGGCAGCTGCGAGCGCGAGCGCGGCTCGCCCGACCAGCCGCGCCTGTACGCCTCCTGCGCCGGTGAGCACGGACACACTACTGTTGACTGTAGCCGCACATTCTTCTCCTTTACCAGTCAAGGCAAAAGAAGACATAATTCAACTGAGGGCCTGCCTCACCACCAGCTGGCCTAGCCGCAAAATTGCACAAAAAAGCTAAACAGTTTGCCGAAAAAATTAAAAAAAATTGTCTTTCTTTTTTATTTTATACTCTTGTTCTTCTTCTTTTCGTGTGGTTAGTGACTAACCTGGTGTCACAGTGTTTATGCTGCCCATGGGCCTCTGACTTACATGCTGTTGCCAAATATCTCTCAGACATGCTGGTTTCCTCACGATGTTTTCCTTCACCGATGTTTTTTTTCTCTTAATGTTGTGGAGGTAAGATAAGGAGTCACTAAATGTAACACAGTGTTATTTAACTGCATCCCGTGAGACTGGGAACTGATGCAAATAACATTTCTATCAACATACGACCTGGCTAACCTACACATGTCCCCGCAGGGCGCTGCCCGTCGCGCCAGGCCAAGCTGGCGGCGCGCGTGCGCCTGCGCAGGGCGGACCAGTCCGACTCCACCAACCCGCAGAGTGACGATGTACGTAGCCTGCCGTCTGTACAGATACGTGTTCCACGCTACACAAACAGTGCAGCATTCCCGGCGGTGCCGCCCAGTGTCGCCTGAAACTGTTGATTCTTTAAAGTTATTAAAAAAAATACAAGCTGCATTATAAAACTTTGTTCCAAAAAACTAAGGAAAACAATTTCGATTCTCCTTTTACGAAAAAAAAAATATTATCGAAATAATTATTGACTTATAAGATAAATAAATATGTAGATATAAAAAAATATATATTGACATATAACCCGCACCCGCACAGTGGCTGAGCGCGGAGCGGCTGTCGCTGGACGTGTGCGCACACGCAGACCTGCGCGAGGCGCTGCTGGCCGCGCAGCAGGACGGTGAGCAGCTGCTGGTGTTGGAGTGGGAGCAGGAAACTGTCTGCTGGCTGTAACCGAAGGGGTCAACGTACAAAAGGAAATAATCATATGCTACAGACCACCACACTGAACAACTTTTACTATGGGACCAACTCCGAAATCGTGAAAAAAAAAACAGCTGGCCCTTACATTTCGACGAGTCACGTGACCGAAATGTATAGAACAGCTGATAGTTTTTTCATGATTTCGAAGTTGGTCTCATAGTAAAAGTTGTTCAGTGTGGTGGTCTGCAGCGTATGCTTTTGTACGTATATTCCCTTTCGGTCACACCCGGTAACTTGTCAACACTGGCCCGTGTGTCCCGCAGGCGGCTGCCCGTGGGCCGCGCGCTGCGCCCGCCTGCGCGCCGAGCGCCGCGTGCTGCAGTGCGCGCTGGCGCGGGCCGCCGACACCGCGCACAGGTGGGCTGGACGTCTTGTGGCACTGTCCCCTGTAGCCGGCCACTCACTGACCCTCCTCCGCCCGCAGACTGTACTGCGCCTGCGCGGTGCAGGAGTCCAGCTCCGTGTCGCTGTGCTGCGCGCTACGTGCCGCCGACCGCGCGCTGGAGACGTACGACGTGCTGCTGGCGCTGGCGGAGACGCAGCACGCGCACGGCGACGAGGTACGCGCAGCGGGCAGTCTAACACGCCGTCCGTCGGCCGACCAGCCCCCCCTCGAATCTTTTATCTAATTATGAAATAATGTTTATCTCCATGCACGCCACTCTCTTAAAACATGGCGGAGGTCAGTTGATCTACAGTAGTGGCCCTGCAGACGCGTGTCACAGCTTTGTCTGGTGTTGCAGCGCGTGTCCACGGAACAGGTGGCCAGCCAGCTGCTGGCGCGCCTGGACGCCGAGCACACGTCCGCCGCCATCGGACAGCCGCTCCTGTCTCCGGGACCCTGGCTGCAACATCACGCCCACACGTAATTATTTTATTTATCTACTTACGACTTTCTCGTTGATTTAGAGGTGGCGAGCGGACCTCATGCTCAACACTCAAGTTCGATTCTTAAGTGGCGCAAAGTGTTATTGGGTTTTTCCATCTAGCATTTCTCAGTAGCGGCTCGAAGTCTGGAGTAGTGCCCGGTTGATGCTATCAGGCTCGCCCTGTACGCTTCAACATCAGTGAAACAATATAATGTATCCGGCTCAAAGGACCAAATTTTAACGACCTAACTCGGAGTCAAATAATTCGATCTGGAGGTCTATCGTATTTGTTATCATGATAATAATGAATGTGCTGCGCCAGGTCTCCGTGCGAGCGCTGGTCTGCGGAGTGCGAGGCTCGCCTGCGCGCGCACGCCGCGCGGCTCAAGGCGGACACGGTGGCGCTGCGGGACACGCAGCCCGCGCCCAAGCTGTTCTCCTACCATGGTCAGTATTTAGCTTCCCATGGAGAAGAACGGGCAAGAAACTTCATGGACTAGTCATTCTTAAATCAACTTAATTTGCACCGGCATAAAGTTGATATTTCTATAAGTGTTGATGACATCAATTTAGAAGCGCGACCATTGATCGCCGAACGTCGTGTGCACTCGCGGGCCTGTGTCCGCTCGTTGTATGGAGCACCCTGTACACATGTCTGCCCCTTTTCGATTGACCGATTATCAACATGATGTTATTGTGCTCCAGACATCGACGAGTCGGAGCTGGGCGCGGCCGGAAGCGGATGTAGCGCCGCGGAGATGGAGGCCGCGGTGGCCGTGCAGGATGCGCTCGCGCACGCCACGCTCAACAACAACAACAACAACGAACACAAGGTACAACAGTGGCAATGAGCTCGCCTGCTGCCTCCTGGGTGTGATCGTCAGATAGTGTTACGCTCCTGTGACACCTATAGTGTTACGCTCCTGTGACACCTATAGTGTTACGCTCCTGTGACACCTATAGTGTTACGCTCCTGTGACACCTATAGTGTTACGCTCCTGTGACACCTATAGTGTTACGCTCCTGTGACACCTATAGTGTTACGCTCCTGTGACACCTATAGTGTTACGCTCCTGTGACACCTATAGTTTGATCGTCAGATAGTGTTACGCTCCTGTGACACCTATAGTTTGATCGTCAGATAGTGTTACGCTCCTGTGACACCTATAGTTTGATCGTCAGATAGTGTTACGCTCCTGTGACACCTATAGTTTGATCGTCAGATAGTGTTACGCTCCTGTGACACCTATAGTTTGATCGTCAGATAGTGTTACGCTCCTGTGACACCTATAGTTTGATCGTCAGATAGTGTTACGCTCCTGTGACACCTATAGTTTGATCGTCAGATAGTGTTACGCTCCTGTGACACCTATAGTTTGATCGTCAGATAGTGTTACGCTCCTGTGACACCTATAGTTTGATCGTCAGATAGTGTTACGCTCCTGTGACACCTATAGTTTGATCGTCAGATAGTGTTACGCTCCTGTGACACCTATAGTTTGATCGTCAGATAGTGTTACGCTCCTGTGACACCTATAGTTTGATCGTCAGATAGTGTTACGCTCCTGTGACACCTATAGTTTGATCGTCAGATAGTGTTACGCTCCTGTGACACCTATAGTGTTACGCTCCTGTGACACCTATAGTGTTACGCTCCTGTGACACCTATAGTGTTACGCTCCTGTGACACCTATAGTGTTACGCTCCTGTGACACCTATAGTGTTACGCTCCTGTGACACCTATAGTGTTACGCTCCTGTGACACCTATAGTGTTACGCTCCTGTGACACCTATAGTGTTACGCTCCTGTGACACCTATAGTTCTCGTGCAATCCTCTATATGTTGTTCCAGAGCGGCTCGAGCCGGCGCAGGCGCACGCGGCCGCGCCACTGGCTCGACACGCAGGCCTCCGAGACGGACCTGTGAACATGCACTGCTACACAACGTGCTAACATAATGCATCAATCATCAAGCGAGCGTTTTGGCTCTCAAGTTACCAATTCGAAATACAAATCTCCTCAAAAAAAAATTAAAAGTATGGGCATATGACATCGTGGCCCAAATCCAAACGGAGGCCCAAAAAGCTGGAAATATTCGTACGGATGGTAATAAGAATAAGGAATAATAATTTACACTAGAGAGATTAACGCGCGCTTGTGGAATGCAACAAATAATGTATTTAGATGACGAGCGAGGAGAGTGGAGGCGGCGGTCTGCAGAGCGTAGGCATACGTGAACTTAGATGGCGCTGCTTGCCAAGGAATTTTTTTAAAACCTTTACGGTCAGCAAAAAAGCAATTAACACTACTTGTTTAACACATCATCTAAATGAAATAAAATGCATTTCTTAAAATAACTTTCCAAACCGTAATAGTCTTAAAATAACGCAGTTTGAATCCACTGTTATTGCTGACCGTACAGCCACTCGCACTCGTCGCTCGTCTACACCAAGCCATAATAGACAAGTACTCTAGTATTAGTTAATCTGTAATTAGCTAACTGTAGGATTGTGACTCGGCCCAGCTCTCCGGCTGGCAGCTCGTGCTAGTTAAAGTAACAACTGCTAATTAAACCACTTGTCAATTTGTGTGTTGATCAGCTCTGGGCCCTGCGCCCCGACACAACAAGTGTACAAAATTATTAAATTGTTGAAAATATCGCCGACACACGAGTTATAAATATGTTAATTGTAGAATTGTCACTACAATTCAGATATTTGTAAGATTATGTGTGGTAAGTCTTGTAAGATTTAAATATGTGTGCCACAACATCGTCCCGCGACAACGAATGTCAGACACTTGTTGAACATGGAGGGGTTGAGACGACAGAACGCGGCAGGTGGAGATCGATTGGATCGTTAACTGTCACCAGCGGCAGACTATCTCGAATATTATGTATTGTATAAATGTTGTTGTTAAATAAAGCTAGATATTTTTATTGAGAAAAACAAATTTCTCAATCGAGCCATTTTCTCAAAAAAAAAAAGAAAATGGTATTTACAGTTAAACCACAAAATGTATGCGCTTCGGTAATGTTTGCTTATCCGAATTAGCACACCTCTCGCTACTGAGCGGCCTCGTACGGAGGGAATGCTTCTATTATGTCATGATTCCCTACACTTATTCGAAAACATCGTAAAAGATAATTATTTTTAAAAGAGTAACGGTCGAGTTTCTTGTCGGCTCATCTCCACAGGAAACGGCTAATGGCCACCGCACTCCGAGCTGCTGACGGTACAGAGGCCAGCACATCAAGTTACCACAATCTGTCAGATTTCTTTGATAGTATTTCAACTTTATTGCAAAGACATAAGGTTCATTTTTAATTGAGAAAATTTGACAGTTAGGGATAGCTTGATGTGCTGGCGTCTGTACATAAGTGCTAATGTATGTATAAATAATTACTTGGAATTCTAATTCGAAGCGCATACTTTTGTTAAGATTTCTAAATTGAATATTTTTATGTATGTACTTGATGATGGTTGCTTGTGTTAAATGATTTGGTATGTTATGTGAAAATATATGGTTGTTTAATTATGTTAACATTGTATGGTTTTAACTTACAAGAGGCTACGGATCGTCTCAACGAGACATTACAGACACAATTATTGTGGCACAGTTTGAATCGTCATCTGGCTGCCTTTTGGGGTTAGCTTCTAGTCTAACCGGCTGCAGCTGAATACCAATGTTGTACGTAGACCGACCGATGTCTACAACTCACATACGGGTTGCTAGTGACACAGTGCAATTATTTATCGAAAAGTGAGTTGTTCACGTGATAGAAGTGACACTTCTAAAAAAATAAAAATAAGAGAGATTTAGTGTGAGAGACAGATATTTCTTGTAGCTCATAAACAGAATACCAAAAAAGTGCATGTGCCTAAACGTGTCGCGCTCTTGAAATTTTACTTTCATTTATCATCCAGTTATCAAATCCTTAATTAATATCCTTGCTACAGGCTTCCAGCCTGATACTTAAGAACTCGCGAGCGAACTCACTCCAATAACGTATAGTCAGCCACGTAATTGTTTGACCACCTTTGACAAGAGCTGGCAAGTGCTGCTCCGCGTCAACAAGAACTAGATGATAACGTTCAAAATTCACCGGAAATTTGTTGAATTTTAACGGCGCGCCCATATGCCTTGATCCTAAGGCTGCGCGGTGCACACCCGACCGAGGTACTGGACAACTGGCTCGAACTAGCCCGAGTTCCTCTGAGTACCGTTAAAATCTGACAAATATCAATGTTGTATGTCAAAATGTATTAATTAGTTCAGGCGGAGCCAGGCCACTGCTGCGTCACAGGGCACGGGCAAGATTAGCAGTAATGTTAGCGTTTCAAGGAATTTTGCACCTTAAAACAGACCAAATTAAGTTTATTTTCGTATGAAACGCTTGTTTACAATCTCTTATAACGCGAATATGAACGTTATTTGTTAAAGATAAGGTTCATATTCGTATGACACGCTAACTTAACACAGTGAATCTTACCCCTGTTCTGCAAAACTTAACATAGTACATAAGTAAATCTACTAAATGGTCTAACACGTCAGCGTAGTTGTCTGTGAGGCTGTTGTTGTATAAGCGTCGTCGTCATCACGCTTCTAACTAACACTATAAGGTAGATCGACTTGACGGGTGAGCTCTTGGCAGCAGGACCGGGCGACACGACGGTACATGATACTGTGAGGCGTTTAAATCCATCGCTGAACGTTTAGCAAACTGTTCTTCTTCTTATCATGCGGTTAGTGACTAACCTGGTGTCAGAGTTTTAAAGCTGCCCATGCCCATGACTTAGCTTCACATGCTGTTGAGATATATCTCTCAGACATGCCGGTTCCCTCACGATGTTTTCCTTCACTGATTTTGAAGCAAGTGATAATTTATACAATACGCACATGAATCCGTAAATTCAGAGGTGCGTGTCTTGGGTTGGAACTCGAGATCCATGACTTGGCAGTCCGACGGTCACACTACTAGGCTATCACTGACAATACAAGCAAGCTGTTGATCGAACTATTAACTAATTATTGAGAGGTATCAACCTCATTGGGTCACTTGACAACCATTCCTGGTACAGATAAAGCAAATCAAGCTATCCCAAACTGTCGAATTTTCCCAATTGAAAATGAACCTAATACTTTTGTAATAAACTTGAAAAACTATCAAAGAAATTTGTCAGATTGGGGTAACTTGATGTGCTGGCGTGTGTACCTGAAGTGCTAACTAATGCTGGCAATATCGGAGTGTCACTGCCAGGGCCCAGGGCGGGCTGTGTTATCGGGTTTTTGTTGCTGTGAGTAATTGCCTGAGCCATCTGGATTTGTGCCGGGCTGGTGGCTATATGACCACCCACTATTGGACTTGAACATAACTCGCCAATTGTGTGTGTACTATTTGCATAGTCGCCAGCACGTCAAGTTACCACAAACTGTCAATTTTTCTCAATCGATTTTGAACTTAACAGTCCACGTTTTAAGGTTTAAAATCATTTGTAGAAATTTTACCGTTTGGTATAACTTGATGCGCAGGCAGTTCTGCCTCGACCCTTGGTTTAATACGTGATTTGGGTGACGAATTATACCCGAAAATATCTACTCAATATAATTCTTAAGTTCATTCGCTGACAAACAACGCACAGACTGACGAAGCATTAACAAGAGTTCCTTTTATAAGGAAAATAAGCACAATTTTTAAAATTCAATGAAAGGCTTAAATAGTTCATGAATGTTCTTGTACATAGTACCTCTCAGCTAGTTGTCAGTGGCCCGGTCCTGCTACAGAGCCGTCCCATTGCCGCGAGTCACAAGCTATGGACATGCCACCTACTGAATGCCACGGGATCGTTCTGCAGTTGATACAGAACGTTGTGATGATGGGACACTGGCATGGCTGTAACATGCTTGAATCTCTAGTAGTTACTATAATGTGCTATTGGTAATTTTTCCTGTAACGATCTTGATGTCTAAATCGAACTGTATTTAATTGTATACATCTTTGTGGAATATGTGTGTGTAGTAACAAATTAATACTTGCGTTGTACGGCCGCTAGCGCATCAAGTTATGCCAAACTGTCAAATTTCTCCGAATGATTTTAAACCTTAAAACGTTGACAGTTAAGTTCAAAATCGATTGAGAAAAATTAAGAGTTTGTGCTGGCGACTGTACTTAGGAATTATTTAAGGTTGCAATTATAGTTCTCTAATGGTGTATCACAACTACTCTGACCCATCTTATAAAGTAACATCCTCCTTTTAGATATCTCTCTCACTAGACAACTTCTTTCTTAAAAACTTTTTTTTCAAAAATCTATCCATTATAATATAATTAAGTCCATGGCAATGTGACCGTCTCACTGTAATTATAAATATGTAAACTTAATGTAGATAGTTCGCTTGATGAGGAGCCCCTGCCCGCACGCGCGAGGTGGACCCACGGCCGAATTTCATTTATATTACATTAAGTGTACAGGTCGCTCCCTTATATACTAGACTATTAATATATAGAAACGTAGATAACTAAATCAAACTTTATTCTTGAAGAAAATAATGTGAACAAAATTTGTCAACATTGTACAAACTTAAAATACTTTGGGTCACTTTATAGTTGAATGTTATACTTTACTATTTTGCTGTGTACAAAGCATTTGTAGGAAGCAGTCGTTTCTGAAAAACTGTGGCTCTGAAAAGCATAGATACCTTATCTACTATTAATAATGTTATAGTACAGACGCCAGCACATCAAGCTATCCCTGTCAAATTTTCTCAATTAAAAATGAACCTTGTGTCTTTGTAATAAAGTTGAAATACTATCAAAATTCAATTAGAAAAAAAAAACTGTCCAAGAGTTGTCGTTGAACACCTTGGAACGAAATTCATTTCGCATTCGCCGCACATTGTGACGTGTGATATGTCGTGACGAACAAAATACAGTTCGAAGTTCGAGTTTTGACCTCAATTGTCTAAAATATCCCCCGACATGATGTGCAACGCTCAATCTTCAGTCTTCGCTACAACGTTCTCCGTATCCCGGAACATCCCGCGTACGCCTTTCCGGTACGCGAAAAATCGCACGCGTGTCAGTCTAGCATTTTTCTCGTTGTCTATACAAATTTTATAAAGAGGAAAGATTTGTATGTATGTTTGTAACGAATAAACTCGAAAACTACTTAACCTTCGGTATGCCTGGAGGCAAAAAGTTACACGGTATGCCTGGTGGGTTTATCAAACCCCGATTTTTAAATTGTTATTTCTCAAATAGTTATTGATAAATAAGTTAATAAAACGTACTAATATTTTTACTAGGGGTGTATGTTACAAAAAAAATTAAAAAAAACTGCAAATCAACAACTTTCAATCATTATTTTCCAATTAAAATTAAGGTAGTGTTTTTAACAAAAAAAAATACTTCGTTACTCTTAACACACATTGCTTATTAAAAACTAAAGAGATCTCAATCAGACTATATAAAAATATAAGGCACTTATAAGCACTTATTAATAACCAGAAAATATACAGTCTTCATCACTTCTATCAACATTTTCCAGGGCTCTGGTTCGTGAGTGACTCTTACAGGTCTCAAATATATCGCGTTTTGCGATCTTTCTTGACTGGGCATACGTAGCATCTACATTTTATACCAGGAGTCAATTTTTTCTATGGCGTGTCATCTTGGGTATAGCTACCTATTCGTTTACGAAGATCTATATCGGCAATGAAGCTAGCGTAGACAACGGCACGCCCATTTCAGAATCTGACGAACTTTCTTCCGCAACAGCCCCACCAAAATCATTGTTTTGTGCCTCTGAATCAGATGCCTCTCTTCCCTTTCACGTGATCGGACTCTTCTCCACTTGAGTTGAAAATTACGTCATCTTCTTCAGCCGCGTCGAGTAATAAATTACTAATATCATCATCGCACAGATGGCTCCGCATTTTGAAACTAAAATAATGTAAAAAATATTATATTTAAGCACAAAAATAACATCAATTTCCCAAAACATTAACAAAAAATACTTACATAGAAACGTCACGTCGTGTGCCTGGTCGGGTCTGTGAGACCCGCGCGAACTATACGCACGTCCTACTACCACGAAAGCGCGCTCCGGACGGAGGTGGCAGGCGGCGCGGCGGGCGTCTAGCAATTCATAACGGCCAGCTACTAAGTGCGGTTAGGCGCGAAATTCGAATTTGAAGGAAATACAACGGTTTATGTGTACATGTGGGTCTGACAGACCCTACCAGGCATACCGAAGGTTAACGGATCTGGATGAAACTTGGCATAAATATAGATTATAGTCTGGAAAAGCATATACGCTATTTTTTATCCCGGAAAAATGTACGGTTCCCGTGGGATAATTTCCTACATACACTCGGGCGAAGTCGCTGGCAAAAGCTAGTAGCATACAATTCCTTATCACATTCTCTCGAGACATTCACGTAGTTGTTTGACAGCCATGTTGCGCACCATGGATCTTCATTTGTCCTCAGTATTCGAAGCTTTACAGATTTCGATCTCAAAATTCTGTTGTACTTTATGAGACTATATAATATTGTTGCTTGAATTAAAAGATTATCATAATATACGATTAGATTCCGTCAGATATCGAGTGTTATGTTAGTAATAAGATAATATGTAAGTATTGTAATTGTATGAAGTGTATAAATGTATGTATGTACAGACAGACGGTGGCGCGGGGGCGGGATGGTGCTAGAATACACTACGGTAATTAATTAACTATTGAAATAAATGTAACTACGGAATATTTAGTGGTTTTATTTAAATTAAACTAATGCTACCACCTGTCCACGTGTTCAGATTGGAGCTCCTGGGGGCTCAGAGAGAAAGTCATATTAACGGTAACGAAATTAGATAAATCCGAAATGTATGGAATTGGCATAAGCTTTCGAAATGTCACGTGATCAATAGTTTTCGATCGCTAAGTGCTAGACAGTGTCAAATTGTGTAACTAGATCAATATTTCCATAGAAGCGGGGTTCTTGACAATCCTGCAAATCGAGAGATAACGAATTGTTCGATCAACAATATTTGAAATCGAATCGACACGGAGCGATTGACACTTGCCTAAGCCCCCTAAAATCGTAGTAACTCCAAATATCATGTGATACGCTCACCCCTTTCCCTATTGGCTCCAACTCTCTAATGAAAATACAATAGACGCATCGTCAAGGGGGCATTCATTGAAACTTCTAACTAATTTGTAAGTCCTCACGCCATAGCGCCACAAAGGTTCACTTCAACCGAAAAACCTTTTTGTCATTCAATTTCTTTACTTTACATGACAGGTGTTACAGTCATGAATCATATTATTTTGATCAACATACGACCCATTATTGACCTGTAAATTCCAAGAACATTTTAAATTCGCTCCGAGTAAAATAAAAAGACAACCATTTGTGAATAAATATTTAATTTATACATAATAATAATGATCTGTCGTAACAACAGCCGGGACACGAGCCCATGCACGCACGCACACACACACACGCACACACACACATACACCTCAGCTCTCACACAAACGGCTCAATGTTCTACGTTTTATAAAAACACTCAACTGTTGTTATCTACAAGTATAACTTTATACAACGTTAATATACATTATAATAGAACCTTTACAAGTCATTGCGATGTATTATACATTATTATACACTTTGTAACTTTCAGAAAAAAAAATCATTAACCAGAGAGAAAACGCCAGCGACCACGTGAACGCATTTCCTCTGAATGCGATGTCAAATGACTGTACTTCACGGAATGAAGAGGCAGTGTTGGTTAGATAACAAGGTCGTCACATGCGATCAAACAAGATGGCAAGAAGTTATTTATAAAACGATTTGAATACAGCTCTAAACAAACTTAACACGAACAGCCGCCCACAACTTACGGACAACTCCAGTTAAATGTAGATCAGATAGCAGAGAGACACTAACTGCATTGACCAGTGACTGACGTGTCTTCAAACACAGCGTTGCAATCAATCTGCCCGCCTTTTCCCAACTACGTCTTGGTTAGCTCCCAGACTAACCGGATGGCAGTATTACACGGCATGAGCTATTCACATATAGTTCGTGCCGAGCGAAGGAGCCCTTAGTTGTAGACAGCTGTAGTCACATTAAAAGAATATTTTATTTGTAAAACAAAACGCTTACAGTACACTAACAGAATGATACAACAAACTTTATTAAACATAGTCTTTTAGTGATCAATAATATTACTGTTGGATATCACTGTTTATATAAATTGCAATACGCTCGCCCTGTTACATGTCCCATAGGACATAAACATACCTACACTCCGACCGATGAGAGATTGTGCTCCTGACACCAGACGTGCTTTACCAATTTGAACCTTATTAGTTCCCAATCTTGTCCAACTGAGAGGAGTCAGGAACACTATGTACATCCTTGCCTAACCCATTCGCGACTACATGCGTGATGTCATGGTAAATGCAAGTCGTTAAAATTGTAGAATATAAAGCATTTCCACATCACTAATTGGTGAAGGAAAAACATCGCTAAAAAACCTAAAACAAGATTTATCTGTAGACCCTGGTTTAAACTGTCGAACCATTTTAGAATTTCGAACTGTATTTCGACTATGTTAAACTTCTAATTACAAAATCTGTCGTCAAACCCGAGTTTAAATAGTGATGAAGTTGTTTAAATACTTAGAATAAAATTCTAAATACAATAACAGCTTCGATGGTTTAGGCTCGGACTAAAGTAAGACCTCCATTTGTAATAAGACTGGGAAAATTTAAGTCTGAAATCGTTGAAGGGCGAGCGTGCCGGGGTGTCTTCCACAGTGTGTCAGATCAAACGACGGACATACTGTCAGGACTCATGAAAATGAACAACTTTGACTATGGAACTATATCTGAAATCACGAAAGTAAATCAGCTGTTCATAATGTTCGCATAGTTCGTCAAAATGTATGGAACAGCTGATATTTCTTTGTCATATCTCAGAGTTGGTCCCATGGACAAAGTTGTTGATTTCCATGAGTACTATACAACCTGAAAGTATGTCCCTCGTTTAACCTAACACTGTATAATTTTGACGTACAACAGATGCCGATTCTCAACCTAGTGAGAACAAATAATTTTTCTTTTTACAGATAGATAAACAGTGATTATTTAACATTCAAGTCTTTAAAGGAATGAATTTTAGTGAACATGTAATGACACACAAACAGTTACGCGTCACGCACACTCGTCGTCTTTATGTATGTCAGTATATTATATTATTATGTACAGTTTACAACTAGTTATATATGTTTATTTATTGTTTCTGAATGTATTGCGTTACTATATCAGTGGTCTTGTATCAACTGCGCTTCCAATCTTCGATCATCGCGCGTTTTCCCATAACAAATTTCAATCAATCTGGAATCTAGTGTCCGGTTAAACTAAGGTTCTCTAGAAGAGCGGTGGCCGCTATAAAGCGGCCGCAGTAACGGGCTATCATGGAAATGGTGGAGGCGCGTTATGACTCCATATGAAACCAGCATGTCTGAGAGATATTTCTCAACAGCATGTGAAGCTAAGTCAGAGGCCCATGGGAAGCATAAAAACTGTGACACCAGGTTAGTCACTAACCACACGGAAAATGACTCTACAGGGTTTTAAATTTCTCTAGGAAAAGCACACCAACTTAATTCAGTCAATAACGTTTCAGTGACGCCATTCGCCGGTACATTACGGACGCTATGTAGCGTCCACCGCTTTTCTAGAAAACCCTAGCTTTACTGGCGAAATGATGGACTTACAGGCGAGATACTACGCTTTCAATATCGTTATACGGACCTAACACCACCGAAGAGCGAGGACATCCAGCTGTACAGAGGCCCACGACTGCCAGTAACACAACACAACATTATAGCAGACAACGCAGCTCCTCATACAGTTTTACAACCTACATTTATTTATTTATTTATTTATTTATCCATTTAATTCAGGCATCAAGGCCCATATAAACATATACAATACTATATTAACAATACTATACTAAAAACTTAAAAATACTATAAATATATAATAAATAATAACTAAGACTAGTGTACACGAAGTGTCGGCGTCGTGTTTCGCTGACTGGTGTCATGTAGGCGGCCACGAAACCGGCGGTACACAACACCTTTCGGCCAGAACTCTTCCTTGAGGCACTCCTCGAGATACTGTGTCGGAACTCGCACCACGAACGACTTGAAGTTCGTGTTGTGACGCGGCTCCAACCTCTCGACCCTCAAAGTCCAGCTGGTCTTCACGCGCACGTACTCCACGATCTCCTCAACCTTCGTAGAGTGGTGCAATCTGGACACGTAGAGCAGCGTTGTCGGTACTGCTGGACGTAGCAGCATGTTGGGTCCTGCCTGCGCAGTACCGCACTGGTTCCTACAAGGAGGCTTCTTCTTCTTCTTCTTCTCAACCTTGATGAAACCATCCTTGTCGCTCATGTCCTTCTCTGGACCCTGCCTATTTAGAGCCCGTTTTGGTTACATCAACCCACAGTTTTAATTTAGTAGAACATCTGCTGTCAGTTCTCCCGCTTACTTAACAATATCTCCCCCCCCCCCCCTCCCACCACATGTCTTCACCTCCCATACGTCTCTACCAGTCCTCCCCTCAGTATCCCAACCTTCAGTCAGTCCATCCATCGTTTCTTTGGTCTTCCTCTACTCTTATATCTGAAATAACAACGTATTAGACAAGAGATTTGAAAGCAGACATTAAAACTGGGGCTTTTTATTATAAACAGCCTGTGGGAGACAGGTGTGGTCTATGTGAGGGTGGGGCACAGAACATTGAACTATTGAACGCCAGAGCATAAACGCACGCGCGTGCCACGCCAAGCTACAAATTTATTTCTTCTTGTTATCATGAATTTCCCAATATCCATGGTGTCTTTTAATTTGTTCCATCTATACAGGGTTATTTGTAAAACACCAGAAACCTCTTAAGAGGTCATTGTACTCATCATTATGAACAACTTTTACTATGGGACCAAACCTGAAATCGCGAAAAAAAATTCAGCTGTTCCTTACATTTATGTTCGTATAACTCGTCAAAATGTAAGGAACAGCTGATTTTTTTTTCGCGACTTCAGGTTTGGTCCCGTAGTAAAAGTTGTTCATAATGATGAGTACAATGACCTCTTAAGAGGTTTCTGGTGTTTTACAAATAACCCTGTATAAACACACACAAAAGCAAAGATTTAATTGTTTATTTCGTGTTTAGTGTACCCGCATTGTCACATATTTGTGTCACTAGCGTACAGAGAATGCGCTTGCTTATCACGTATATGTGGTAATAGCGTTCAAAAGGTTAAACTGAACAATTGACCAAACATCGAAATTGTGAAGAAATAAACAACCATATTATACAAAACCTACATACATACTCGACCCGATTGTATGACATATAGCGTAGCATAATCAGCCTATAATGTTCCCACTGCTGCTGCGGTCGCGGTAAGAGGGAGTGGGCCGTAACTAGCACGTGAACCCAGTCGGTGGATGAGCTATCTTGGAATTTTTATTTCTAAGACATGCCAGTTTCCTCACGATGTTTTCCTCCACCGTTTTGAGAGCAGTGCTGATGGAATTAAACACACAGAATAAAGTGCCGGCGTCGGTTCGAACTCACGACCTACAACTCGGTCACTGGAGACAAGACCACTGGGCCATCATTGCTCTTTTGTATGGAACGGTTAATTATTTATTCGCCATTTCCATGTTGGTCCAATGGAGAAAGTGATTCATTAGGGTCTATGTCCCGCCTATAAATATGCCCACACCTGTCGGACACACGCTATGCTGACAATATATCTATATTATACAAGGTGTCTTAATTAATTAGCGAAACTTCACAGATGTTCGGTTCACACACCGGCATTTCCTTACATCATAATTTAAATCAACAGCTGATCATGACGTCACTCACGCCATTTTATTTTATTGCTATTAGACATCGAAACACATTACGTCTGTGGAGTTTAGCTAATTAATTCGACCTTGTATACAGACAGTATACACATTATATTCATGCCGATATTGTATGGTATCGAACCCGTGACTGGTATCTTGAAGCGCAAAAGCTGAGGTGTCAGCCACTGCGCTCGTGGCAAGATATCAGTGTTTAGCTAGGACGAAGCTCCTTATGGTACGTTACACTGCATACTTGGGCTAATCGACCGAAATAAATATAACATTTTGACCGCCACGACAGTTTTGTATAGTGTTTGTGTTTGTATAAACGAATGTATATAAGGTGTTAAACATTAACTATTTGAATTTCGTGGGAGCAATAACAGCTGCTGTTCCACACATTTTGTGCTAATACAATGTGTGGAACAGCTCTTATTATTTTGCGATTTCAGAGTTCATCCCATTGTAAAATTTGTTCGTAACGATGAGTACAACGCTCCCGCGAAATGCTTAGAGTTACTTTTTAAACACCTTGTAATAACTGTTGTAGTGACGTTCGGGATACGCGTCAGGTGTATTTTATTACCCTTCCTCCTATGTATATTTTTTTTTGCCAACCTTTTGGGCACATTTCCCACTGACAGCGATGGGGATGAAGTTTTTGACGCCCTAGGAGCTCTTCTCCTTTTTACCACTTGTACATAAAAGATAATTATATTCTTTAGTTTTAGGTTGTATGTATTGTATTTAAGATTTGTTCTTAATTATTTGTATCGTTAGTCTAAATAAATATCAAAAAAAATTACGTACAGAGGTCAACACATAAAGTTACTTTAATCTGTCAAATTTCTTTGAAAGATTTTCAACTTAATTACAAAAGCATAAGGTTTATTTTCAATTGGGAAAATTGGACAGTTTGGGATAGCTTGATGTGCTGTCGTCTGTACTCTCAAACGTTTTAAAGTTATTACGCTGTGTGTTTAATACATAACAATATACAGCATAAGGAGCCCCGCCCGGCGGGTGCCCGCGACACCTCTCCGCTTGCCGTGCTCAACCGGACACTATGAAACAGGCACTTAATCTCCTAAACCCACACATTTAACTTCCATCTCTTTTCAATTACACTCGCTAGACCGAGACAGCAATACTTTTAGTTAAGCACGACGCCGACACTTCGTGTACACTAGTTTTAGTTATTATTTATTATATATTTATAGTATTTTTAAGTTTTATTGTTAATATAGTATTGAATATGTTTATATGGGCCTTGATGCCTGAATTAAATGGATAAATAAATAAATAATAAATAAATAAGCACAGCCATGAACCCACACAATATCGCCACCAATATATCAACATAATTATTTTAAATAAACTTAATCACTGACAGTGTAGTAACATCCTATCATATAATATAATATATATACTTAAATGATGAGATCATAGGATGGATGGGACGGGGGGGCGGGAGGCGGGAGGGGATACTCTCTCTTGGAACGGGAACACATTGGAAACATGGCAGTATTGCCCTTTCTCGACCCAATTATGTTGGGGTAAGCTTCCAGTCTAACCGGATGTAGCTGAATACCATTATGGTACATGGAGTGATTGCCTATCTGACCGGCACAACCCAGTAACAGAGTAACACGATGCCACGCGGAAAGACTGTGTCGATGTCTGTCTGTCCGTTTCTTCTGTTTATAACTCGAACATTCGTGTTTTTCTTAATTATTTTACTAGGTTCGTGCCTAAATCCATCCGCACACGGGTCGATCAAAGGTTAAGCTACGCTTGACGAGGTTGGTCCGTGGATAGGTGTCCATTCATAACATATCTACACCGCTTCTAGCTTCGGTAAGCACGTTAAGTCAAGGATCTCGCGACAGTCGATACGAGTCAGATAGGCAGGACCTCTAATTAAAATACTAGTATTCAGCTGCATTCTGTTGAACTATAGTGTTGGCAGGTACATTGATTGATTAATATTTCTTCCAAGACTTAAAAGTTCTAGAGAGAGGGACAAGGTAAGGGAGACCGCACACTCGCGTGAACGTGGAACATTAATTATTAATTAATCAACGAATAGTCTTTATGAGCACTGCAGCTGCAGCGGTGACATGTGCCGGCGACTGTGGCGCGACTGTTGCCGGCGACTGTGGCGCGACTGTTGCCAGCGACTGTGGCACGATTGTTGCCGGCGACTGTTGCTAGTCGCTAGCAGTCGTAGCGCGGGTCGTGCTCCGACTGGAAGGGGAAAATAAAGTTAAGATCGACCCTAACACATATTATAAAGAGGCGAAGTTTAATATGGGAGGTAGGCTCTGGCAGTACTGAGCCGATTTCGAATATTCTTTCATTGAAATAAATTATTATTATTGATTATTATTATTATGATTACTGACAGTAAGCTACACTACTGCCGAGTGCCCTACGATATACTCCCACGCGGACCAAGTCGTGTGCAAGAGCTAGTATAAGGTATGTGGCAAATTCGTGGAAAAGGTTGCTGTTTTCTTCGTCGGCCATTTATGAAAATTGTAATACGAGCCCAACTGAATATACGAGTATCTTCTAGTTACACACATTTTGATTTTCGTTGTTCAACTGTCCGTTGTCAGTGAATGAATCAAAACTAACAGTGGTGTAAAACTAGTTTAAAACATATACCCTTTCAAAATGTTCACATTACCCAACCCTCACGAAATCGACTTCTGTTTGTCGCTGGAATTAGGGCTGTGTATAGAAAAGTCTATGAATAAGGCATATCGAGTTCTTGTAACAGTTCGACGTGTCCGTCAATTCTGAAGCTCGTCACAGAGGCTCGTACGGCACGTACCTGCGGCGCGGCTCATGCGTACGTGTGGCGGCTGCCGGCGCTGGAGCCCGAGTACGACGGCTCCAGTCTGGAACACAACGTACTGTATTGTATTACACTGCATGACATTTTCAGGAGTCCGTGGATAAATACTGACAGCCGCACAGGTCGATCCATCAGGTTAAGCTACGCTTGCCGGGGTTGGTGCGTGGATTGGTGACCATCTTTACTTACCGAGACTCCTCCGTGCCTCGGAAAGCACGTTAAGCCTTTGATTCCGGCTGTCATTTGTGCATCTTTGACAGTCGTTACGGGTAGTCAGGAGCCCGAAAATCTGACAGCCAGTCTTACCAAGGGGTATCGTATTGCCCGGTAACTGGGTTGTGGAGGTCACATAGGCAGTCGCTCCATGTAAAATACTGGTATTCAGCTGCATCCGGTTAGACTGGAAGCCGACCCCAACATAGTTGGGAAAAGGCTGGCAGATAATGATGCATGAGGTATTCAAAAGACGAAGTAGATGAATCCTGAGTTCTGCCACTATACATGCAGAGGACATATTGATCACCACGCTCACCTAATGCGTGTTGAGGATAAGGCTGGCTGGCCCTTGAAGGTAGCTGAGCTCACAGCCCAGGGCTCAGAAGCTAATGTGGATTATAAGATCAGCACAGTATAAAGTTAAGTCAAGGAAATGAATAACTAACGGGCTGGCGGGGCTGGGGCTGCGGCACATACCTGTAGTGCGGGTGGTTGAGCTGCTGGTGCCGGTACACGAGGTCGTGCGGGTGCGGGCTGGCCGGGCTGGCGGGGCTGGGGCTGCGGGACGGGCCCGCGCCGCCCGCCGGCCCACTGCCCAGGCGGCTCACTGGAACACCACACCAACATGTTATCGATACAAACTCAAATTTACATTTATTGATAATATTCCTAAAGTAAGATTGTACAATACACGTCATACTTTAAAAACTAGATGGGTCAGCGTTTCTTAACCGACTGCTCTGAGCAGTAAGGCCGAAACAAACTCAGAGGTCGCGGTCTCTTTTAATGTCCACACATAATGTTGATTAAAATTAAAATCAAAAGTCATTTATTCAAACTAGGCTGCAAATCAGCACTTTTTGAAGGTTAAAGCTACATGAGACAGTCCCCCAAAAACGGTCTGATCATATGATTATGGTGAGCACATATTGTTATATAAAAGATTTGAGTGGACCTGTCCAGTTAGTGCACGCATTTGTCAGTTACTGTGCAGCTCAACTTAGAACTTAAGGAGCTCACCAATTGACTATTTGAAACGGTCAAAAATAAAATATATAAAAGACCGCTCGTCTTAAAAATTTCCATCACCGTACAGACATTAAATATTATGAGAAGATATATGTAATTTGTAAAGTTGCATTTAATGCTAATAAGTATTCCATTTGATTCTAAAAATCTGTGACGTCACATTGTTATATTATATACAAATCTTCTACAAATTCCTCGACAAACAGGACCAAAAAAAGTTCAAAGACAATGACTCACGCGCGAGATGCTGCGGCGTGGCGGCCTGCAGCTCGGCCACGCGCTGCGGGGACGCGTGAGCTCTGCTCCTGCTGCCTGCTGGCCGAGGTGACGGGTCAGTCAGTTTATTTGTTCAGGGTTTTTGTGGGGGGAGAGAAATAACGTCAGTATAGTTTGGAGTACGAATGACTATAAGAGTAAGGGAAGTTCAGATACGATGGTTGGACGGTGTGAAAGATGATATGGCTGAAAAGGCTCAATTAATTTAGCATAGGCTCAAAAAGCAGAACAGTTACTCACTGCTGGGCTGGTGCGTGGGCGCGTGCTGGCTGTGGCCGCCCAGCGCGTGCGGGGCCAGCGTGCGGCCCGCGTGCGGCAGGGTGGCGGCCGTGCGGGGCCCGCCCGCCGGGGCCGAGGGGCCCGCCGCGGGGGCCGCAGGGGCCGGCGCCCGGGACGACGAGTAGGCTGCGGGGAACGAGAGAGATATAGAGGAATGTTCCGGCCAACATCTGTCGCGAATGAAGCTAATCCCACTTATATGTAAAGTGTGGCTTCAGTTACACACAACTTTTTTTGCATCTTGGAAACAAATCTTACATTATTTTTGGAGTAAATCCTAAGAAGTCTCCTCCCTCCTCTGGGTGGAGCAGAAGGGAGTACCACTTTTACTGACTAAAACCCATCCATGTTCCTTCCGTAGCGTCCTTACGTTCCGGGGTAGCGGGAACCCTTTCGGACAATCCCGCTTACCGATATCGCCCCTAACGCTGACATCTCTGTGAGGCACGCGTGCAACACTCCGCCGCGGGCCTGTACTACTATTCTGTGGAAACCTCACGGTGAAAACGTAAGTGAAGCGAGTTCAAAGAGAGCTGTCAATAGTGTCAATTCTTTGCAAAATGTCGAATGACAGATCACTTCACGCGCCACTTCATCACGATGAGATTTTTACAGAATCGACTGTGTGCTAGTGCTGACCGCACGGCGAGCTGCCAGGACTCACCCCTGATGACGGACAGCTCGATGGCGGCGCGCAGCTCGTCCTCGTCCGCGCGGCTGCGCAGGCATGACATGGCCTGCAACACCCGTATACACACACCCTTAGCTTTACTGCCACGACAACACCGGGAGTATCACTGTACACCTCCCGACAGAACTTAGGCCAGCGGCCAGTCTCACGTGGAGACTGTACGGGCGAGCCATCAAACTCAAACTCAAAGTATTTAAACTCAAACTCAAAGTATTTATTTCAAGTAAACCAATTACAGGCACTTTTGAATTGTCAAGGTGTCGGTCGGTCAGAGAGATGAAGCTAGTTGCCCATTCCAAAGCAGTAGGTACCTATGGAGAAGAACGGGCAAGAAACTCCATGGACACTCTTTTTAACAAAATATCGGCGCAGGAGTGGGTTGCCCTGCCCCCCTGACTGTCAGCACAACAAGTACTCACTGGCGTGTGCTCCCGGTGCTGGCGACTGCTCTGTGCTCCGCCGGCCCGCTGGGCTCGCGACCCTGGAACACAATCATTGTTTTTTACAAATGGTTGACAAATGTGTGGGATTTGACGGGTGGTTGGTTTAGCTACTGATCGAACAGCTCGCCCTGACTTTGCCTTAGTTTGCTTGGAGCTTGCTCTAATTAATATACTCATTGTTCAATTAATTTGTGGATAACGGTGCTGGTTTTTTACTTAATTTGTAAAATAACCTAAATATTAAGCATTATTGTACAACTGTTTGTTATCCTGAAGAAATAAAATAAAACGATATTTAATTACAGGACGGACTAAACAAACCTACTTGTATGTAAATTCTATCCAGATTATATGAAGTAATCAGTATGATTCAGAAGCTCTCACCCTTCCAAAAACTATGATGAATCGTTCTGTAATTGGGTATTTGACAGGGTAGTCGATAACGTTAATTTTTATGAACTGTCAAAACGCGGAATTTGTACGTGATTTGTATGAAATATAACAATGTGACGTCACACATTTTTAGAATCAAATTGAATAACATTGAATGCAATTTTACAATTATTATCTCTGCATACTATTTAATTTCTGTACGGTGATGGGAGTTTTTAAGAAAACCGGTCATTTTTTCTATGTGCTTTCATATTTTATTTTAGAGCGTTTCAAATAGTCTATTTCCTAGAGATTACAACACGCTTCCTGCTACGGTCTTTACATACTTCTTCCGCTTCGTCTACGCTCACACACGCTCTCCGGCTGCGAGCAGTACGCATCTGACCTTTTTGAAGAACATCATCTATAAGGTAACTACATGCCCTCGTAGGGCGCCCTCTCCCGGAGCTTCCACTCACACCTGCCTTGTCAATGCCTTTTGTTAGTCGCCTTTCATCCTCTCAACATGACCAAACCATCGTAAATGCTTTCAAATATATGTCACTTAATCTTTAGGAATAGGGATGATGACTAAAATTTATTTTTTAGTCAGTCAGCTAGATTATTAAAAAATATTGGACACGTATTTTTTCTTTTTTTACGTAATCCAAAAATTACGCTGATACATTGAGTTGAAATGTGGCATGACGTCACGAGTATGTAGTTTTTATACTGACTTGTGACGTAGCGAGCCTCACTCCCCAACTTTAATGCGTTTTATCTCAGTATTTTTTTGTTATTTTGATAAAGAAAAAAAATACGTGTCTAATATTTCTTTACTATCTGACTGACGGACGAAATATAATTTCTATTTTTTTACCCTGCCATCATCCTTGGTATGAAATTCATATTCTGCCTGTCGTCAACACCCAGTACTGACCTGGTCGCGGTGTGTGCGTGGCGCCGTCTCCCAGGTCCAGCTGCAGCACGCCGCCGCCGCTGTACTCTGGAACACAACACGTATCAGTCGAGGGGCTCGTGGCTAAGTAACAGCCACACGGCTCCAACTATCAAGGCTAAGCTAATCTTGCCATGTTCGTTACGTGGGTGGGTGACTATACCAAGACCCATTCATGTTTCGGAAAGCACGTTAAGCCGTTAGTCCCTCATTTGCAGATCTTTGACAGTCGGTGTGATGGGTCAATCCATCAGGTTAAGCTACGCTTGCCGGGGTTGGTCCGTGGATGGGTGACCATCTTTACATACCGAGACTCCTCCGTGTCTCGGAAAGCGCGTTGAGCCGTTGGTCCCGGCTGTCATTTGCAGATCTTTGCAGTCATTTTGATGGGTCAATCCATCAGGTTAAGCTACGCTTGCCGGGGTTGGTCCGTGGATGGGTGACCATCTTTACATACCAAGACGTATTTGCTGAACAAAGCCGACCTCTTACCGGGTTCTAGAGTCGGCAGTGATAGCCTAGTGGTGGAACCGTCGGACCGCCAAGTCACAGGTCTCGAGTTCAAACCCAAGGCACGCAAATCTGATTTTACGGATTCATGTGCGTATTGTATAATCTTCTTCTTTTCGTGTGGTTAGTGACTAACCGGGTGTCAGAGTTTATATGCTGCCCAAATGCTGCTATTGTATAATTATCACTTGTTAAAAATCAGTGAAAGAAAACATCGTGAGGAAACCGGCATGTCTGAGAGATATTGCTCAACAGCATGTGAAGCTAAGTCAGAGGCCCATGGGCAGCATGAAAACTCTGACACCAGGTTAGTCACTAACCACACGAAAAAAAGAAAGAGGCCGGGTTCTATTACTATAAGAGTAGGATAATGGATTATATCTATGCAATTCTAAAATACTTTTGAAAGACTGATCTGCGACCGAAGTGTGGGTACTACAGAAGTTTGTAGTGTTGTCTCTGTGGGTGGTAACAATAGTGCGTCGCACGCGCATATTTGGAGACATAAAGTAAGTAAGTAGGTGGTGCTGTGTACCTCTGTGCGGCGCGAGGCGGAAGTAGTCCCTTGCGGTCAGCAGGTGCGTGTTGGCGTTGGGGGCCATGGCCACGTCGGGCACGGCCGCCGACAGCCCCGCCACCTGCCCCGCCCCCCGCGCGCGCCCGCCCGCCAGTCTGCGGGGGGGATATTTAAACATGGATCGTCCCAATCGTAATACTCTGTTAAAAGTTTTGGGTGACCACACATAAAATATACACAATTGTCACGGTGGTTTAGTGGTCGCAAACGCGATTGCTGACCGTGAAGTTCTGGATTCAATCAAATCGGGGAAAGTGTCATTAGGTTTTCCATAAAGAATTAGTCGGTAGACAACCCATAGAATGTGGCCGCTGTGCCAACCCACCCGTGATCTGCGCACGCGCACTATAATGTGGGCCGCGCCGGAGGGTGGCTTCACTAAGATTGGTCTCCATGGATAAAATTCGGCCTAGAGGATTGTTGTTGTTATTTACAAGTTGAAATTAAATAAAGTAATACAACTCCGCAAACATAAATACCAATTGCGAAATTAACTCAACATAAGACTCAATAAATATCCAATCAACATGAGCCTGTGTTGGTCGTTGGACACTGAACGTGTTAACCTTTCGTGTGCCGTCATTACAAACACAATTAAAAAGCATTATGTCATGGATCTTTCTTTCCGGCAGTAAATAAATTAAAATACCTATAACATTGAGCAATATCTAATAACATGAAGTACTGAATAGTGTCCCAACCTGTGCTGCGCCGCGTCCGCCGAGCGCGAGCCCTCGCGCCGGCACGTGCCCGCCCGCGAGCTGTCTGCAGCGGGACAAGGTATTGCGTTACACTACTATATACACATATACTGGGTGTAATCGAAAGGGTATATACATACAAAAGCATATGCTACAGACCACCAAACTGAACAACTTCTACTATGGGACCAACTCCGAAATCGTGAAAAAAATATCAGCTGTCCCGTACATTTCGACGAGTCACGTGACCAAAAATGTATAGAACGGCGGTTTTTTTTTACGATTTCGGAGTTGGTGGAAAGTTGTTCAGTTTGGTGGTCTGTAGCATATCTTTTTGTATGTATAATTATATACCTTTTCGGTTACACCCAGTATAGCTATAATAACTTGCACTGACTGATTCATCAACGCAGTGCTACCACTATTGGGATTAGGAACATGTAAGAAGGGGTTTTTTTAATACGACCTTTAAGGGGTAAAAGGGGGGATTTCATTTATATCAAAAACCTTATTCCCTGAGTTAATAGACTTAAAACTTCGCACGAATTCATATCTAAATAAATTATAAAGTTTGACATTTTTAATTATATAAACTAGATACTCCCTCCCCCTAAAGGGGAAATGGGGAGTGTCAAACTTGGGGGGTGTAGTGCAAACGAATAAAGCAAAGATGGACTCACCCATGGCCAGGTGCAGCGCGGGCTGCGCGCGCAGGCTGCCGGTGGACGCGCAGCGGAGCGAGCCGCTGCCGCTCAGCGTCCTGTGCCACAACACACCACCGTTTATGTGTATAACTTGTGACATTAGAGTCCTTGAATTTGACTTGACTCATGCGAGTGTGTCGAGTATAAGCCAGTAGTTCCTCCCACTGTCGACCAGCACTAAATGTGTATGGAACGGCGGACGCGCTCGTTCTCCGGTCTCAGAGTGACGTAGCGACATCTATCATCGACATCATAATAATAATAATATCCTCGGACATTTCACACAACGCCATATCGTCCCAAGCTAAGCAACCTAATGCTTGTGTTATGGTAACGAGATGGCTGATATACTACTTATATATATACATTTTTTTTTTGTAAATGCATACATATTATATATAGAAAAACACCCAGACTCGTAACAAATACTTGCAGGTCGTACAAATATTTGTTCCGTGCGGGAATCGAACCCGCGACATAGTGCGCAGCAGTCAATCGCTCAACCACTGCGCCAACCGTGTCGTCATTATGAACTACGTGTATATAACCACTCAGATAACAACACTTAGTATAATCAGCCTATAGTGTTCCCACTGCTGGACATAGGCCTCCTCTCTTCTGCCCAGTGCGTGTCGGCGGATGTCACGTGTCTTCGAATTTTTGGTTCTAGGACATGCCGGTTTCATCACGATGTTTTTTTTGTACCGTTTTGAGAGCAGTGGAGAAAAACATCATTCGAATTCAAACGCTAACAATCAATCATCACACATCAACAATCAACTGAGCGTATCGCAGCCCACAGCTGGGCATGGGCCTTTGCAAGGCTGCACCACAACCCCTGCCTTCCACCCTCCAGCCAGTCTGCCTGCGCCACCTTCTCAAGGTCATCAGTCCATCGTCTTTGGAAGGCATCCCACACGACGCTTGCCGATACACAGTCTCCACTCCAGGACTCGTCTGCTCCACCACCCTTTAAGGACTTGGCCAGTCTACTGCCGCTTCAGCTTGCGTACTCTGCTATTCTTTACACATACAGAAACCTCACAGTATCCGTTGGACAGTAGACCATCAGACAACTCCCGTCCGGTCAGGTCCCCCATTATTTGTCCCGCTCTGGGTGGAGCAGAAGGGAGTGTCAGATTTTACAGACTAAAACCCAACATGTTTCTTCCTTAGCCCTTTATGTTCCGGGGTAGCGGCAACCTTTTCGGACAATCCCGCTTACATCCTCCATACCCTCGCATGTGGACCTGTCCCCGCCCCATACCTGCAACAGTCGTGCGGCTGCTCGTCCACGCACCACACGCGCACGTTGTCTGCCTGTCTGTCCGTCGCACAGTCCCATTGCTCAGCGTCTCGCTCTCTGTGGAGACGAAGAATTTCATGGTAACATGAACTTTTATAGAGGACTAGTTTACTAGTGAGAAAACTATATAACAGTTTTTTTTTTAATATATCAAGCTGATTATTCTTCACATAGGTAATGGTCGTGCAATCAGCTCACCTGTCGTTATCCATCTCGGCGATCAGCAGCTCCGCACACGCGTCTGGTAGCGACATCTCGCGGACTGCGCGCAACGCGATCTGTGCAGAACATTATTCGTTATTGTAACACTCGTAACAAGTGTGATACGTTTATAGTTACTTAAAATTTCTAATTATAGGTCACAGCTCATGAAAGCCACCCGGCACTGACTACACAACCCAAAGCTTACAGACCAATAAGCCTCACATCATTTCTACCCTTGAGAGACTCTGTGATAAGTGCATACGAGACGGACCTCTCCGAGTAAAACCACTGCACAAACAGCAGCATGCATACTCCACAGGTAGATCAACGGAAACCGCGCTACACAGCGTGGTCTCCAAGATCGAATGCGCAGTGGACCATAAATGCTCGTCTCTGGCTGCCTTCATCGACATAGAGGGCGCCTTCGACAAAACCACTTTCAATAGTATCAACATGGCCCTTGACAACCACAAGATAGCCACAACCCTGAACGGCTGGATCACTAATATGCTCAAAATGAGGGCTGTACAAGTTACGGTAAACGACACCACAAGGGCCATCGTGGCGAAAGGATGCCCGCAGGGGGGCGTTCTCTCACCGCTACTATGGAACCTGGTGGTAGACAGCCTCATAAAAACACTCAATGACAATGCTACGCAGATGGCTGCAAGAAATCACCCACACACAAGCGGAGAGCTGGTGGACCTCGTCACCGGGCTGCAGGCAATCCAGGGAGGCCATGCCATCCCTAGACAAAGGGTTAACCAGACGCTTATCCCGCCTGGACAGAAACGGCCTGCGCCTGATGACGGGGACCATCACGGGACACTGCTCACTAAATAAACACTTCCACACAATCGACATAACGGACAGTCCACTGTGCAGGGCCTGCATGGAGGCTGAGGAAACCGTCGCGCGCGTACTCTTTGGGTGCACAGACGTCACACAGATCAGGACGAAGACCCTCGGAACACCCAGATCTTTCTCAGATATACTGCACAGGCCAGGAGACGTGATCAACTTCTGGAGGGAGGTGGGCTGGCTGGAGTAATCACCACAGGCTGCCATGGCCCACGCACAATGGTCCGCCTAGGGACTGAGTACGGAAGCCAAAACCTCAAGATAGAAGATAGAAGCCACCCGGCACCCACCCAGCAAAGCCTCGTCGCACGACAGGTGGTCCACGGGTGGATGCCGCGTTATCACCAATAAACGTGACGCGGTCAACCAGTGGACATCGCAACTCGCAGTGCAAGCATGCGAGCAGCGAGTTGTCACCGAGTGGTCTACCTGTTATCCGCGCGTGGAGAGCTTACGACCAACGCGATCCGGTGACGTCACGGAGTTGAAGTAGTGAGCGTATACCCATACCAGTCCATAAGAATACTAGCACCTGCTTGTACACGGTGAGGCCCGCCAGCACGCGCGGCACAGTTAGCTACACACACGCACCTGCTTGTACCCGGTGAGGCCCGCCAGCACGCGCGGCACAGTTAGCTACACACACGCACCTGCTTGTACCCGGTGAGGCCCGCCAGCACGCGCGGCACAGTTAGCTACACACACGCACCTGCTTGTACACGGTGAGCGTGTCGCTGTCGTGCAGCGCGGCGGCCCGGCGCGCGGGAGGTGCCTGGCGCAGGTGGCGCGCGCGCGCACGCAGGCCCGCCAGCACGCGCGGCACAGTTAGCTACACACACGCACCTGCTTGTACACGGTGAGCGTGTCGCTGTCGTGCAGCGCGGCGGCCCGGCGCGCGGGAGGTGCCTGGCGCAGGTGGCGCGCGCGCGCACGCAGGCCCGCCAGCACGCGCGGCACAGTTAGCTACACACACGCACCTGCTTGTACCCGGTGAGGCCCGCCAGCACGCGCGGCACAGTTAGCTACACACACGCACCTGCTTGTACCCGGTGAGGCCCGCCAGCACGCGCGGCACAGTTAGCTACACACACGCACCTGCTTGTACCCGGTGAGGCCCGCCAGCACGCGCGGCACAGTTAGCTACACACACGCACCTGCTTGTACCCGGTGAGGCCCGCCAGCACGCGCGGCACAGTTAGCTACACACACGCACCTGCTTGTACACGGTGAGCGTGTCGCTGTCGTGCAGCGCGGCGGCCCGGCGCGCGGGAGGTGCCTGGCGCAGGTGGCGCGCGCGCGCACGCAGGCCCGCCAGCACGCGCGGCACAGTTAGCTACACACACGCACCTGCTTGTACCCGGTGAGGCCCGCCAGCACGCGCGGCACAGTTAGCTACACACACGCACCTGCTTGTACACGGTGAGCGTGTCGCTGTCGTGCAGCGCGGCGGCCCGGCGCGCGGGAGGTGCCTGGCGCAGGTGGCGCGCGCGCGCACGCAGGCCCGCCAGCACGCGCGGCGACACGCAGGCGCGCGCGGCTCCTCCCGCCGAGCGCGCGGGCGACGAGCGCGGCGAGCGGGCGCCCGCGCGGGCTGCTGCCACCTGCGGGGACGGGGCGCTGCACGTCAGAATGCTCGCGAGGCAGTGAACATGTCATACCGACCACCAGAATTAACCGCGGGACTTCAAAGAACCATGCCCGCACCCAAACTGCGATGGAGTGCGCAGCCGCTGGCAAAAGCTAGTTTTATTATATATTATATAGGGTGACTGGTAATTAGTGACCGATATTTAAACACGTGATTGTACTCATGAGTACAATCAACTTTCCCAAAGAAACTTTTTTTGTATACTCAAAAGTTTTATTTTTATCACAATAACAATACAACTGGCGCGCGCAAAGCTCAAGTGCTAAAAATATTCATACGTTTTTTGCAATGAACCGGCCAACATCGGGATGTCAATAGATCTAGACGTGATTCGAGACCGTAACAAATATGTAATTTACATTTGAATACAAAAAATTCTGCAATACAACTCTCTCGCATCCCATTTAAGTTGTAAAGAGGTTTCTACTGTACTCCAGCGTCACTCACCATGTACAGCGTGTCAGGTATCCGATGGAGATACCTCTCTCGGCGCGCGCGCGCCAGCTCTGCTTCGGGCACCGCTTGGTCTTCTAATAGCGCCTGTGAACACAAAACCATTGGTCATGTACAGCCCGATACTAAAATACGTGTCCAATTTTTGTTGAAAAAAAAAAAAAATGTAGTCATCATCCCCATTGTGTCTCTTCAGGTTCTTTGAGCTGCAAATGTGTGACAAGCGTCAATTCAGGACGACGAGCAAGGTAAAAATTTTACATTAAAGGCGTTGTTTTTTTTTTCACTGAAGCTTTGTGCTAGTAGTTTTCTGCGGTTTTTGTAATTCCAGGCATTATGCCCATCTCTATCCGTAATGTGTAGATAGACAATAGTGCGACAGTGACAAGAATGTGTTGGGGTTTTCTCGTTGTTGACAGCACGGAGTAAATAGAAAGGTTGACAGATACCCCGGTACTTGTTTTAGGAAAGTAGTAAATTCACACCAATACTATAGTGGCGGTGCATACCTTGATCTCGTCCAGATAGGGCAGGAAGCAGCGCGGCGGGCGGTAGGAGCCGCGGCCCAGCCAGGCCGGCGCCGCGCCCGCGCCCTCGCCGGCCGCGCCCGCCAGCAGGCCGCGCCGCACTACCTGCGGACGGGGACATTCTCTCATTTCGTAATCGTAAACAAACTTCATACAAAACCTTTATTTCGGAAGTCGGTGTCTTTGATTTTGTATTTTCGTTTCTTGGCGCCGACTTCCAAAATTAAGGTAAAGGGAGACAAAGAATTGACCAGTCGCTTACTTTGCCTGGACAAAACCGGCCTGCGCCTGATGAGGGGCACCATCACAGGACACTGCTCATTAACCTTTTGAACGCCACGGTCGGATATATCCGTCAAATGAAAACGAGCCCAACACGCCATGGTTGGATATATCCGTCAAATGAAAACGAGCCCAACACGCCATGGTTGGATATAGCCGTCAAATGAAAACGAGCCCAACACGCCATGGTTGGATATAGCCGTCAAATGAAAACGAGCCCAACACGCCACGGTCGGATATATCCGTCAAATGAAAACGTGCCCAACACGCCACGGTCGGATATATCCGTCAAATGAAAACGTGCCCAACACGCCACGGTCGGATATATCCGTCAAATGAAAACGGCGACATGAAAACGCTATTTTTAAGAACAATATACATCTACTAGAATTTTTGGTATGGCGTGTGAGGGACGCCGTTGTGTTTACGCTCTGGCGTTCAAAAGGTTAAACAATCACTTCCACACAATAGACATAACAGACAGTCCTCTGTGCAGGGCCTGCACGGAGGCTGACGAAACAATAGACATAACAGACAGTCCTCTGTGCAGGGCCTGCACGGAGGCTGACGAAACCGTCGCGCACGTGCTCTTTGAGTAAACAGGCGTCTCATTGACCAGAACAAAGACCCTTGGAACACAAAAATCTTCCACAGATGTACTACACTGGCCAAGAGACGTGATCAACTTCTGGAGGGAGGTGGGCTGGCTGGAATAACCACCGAATTCCGCCATGGCCCACGCACAAAGGACTGAGCGCGGATACCATAACCCCTTACCATAGAAGGTTCACGTAGTGTTTTTTTTGGAAATCACTTGTTTTTTTTTTTTGTATAAATCAAGCTTGAATACTATAACTGACTTCAAGACGCGATAAAAATCTTACTACTAACTTTCAGACAAAAATGTGTGTGATATTTATGCGATAATAGCAATCAGGTTGATATGACAGTTCCTCTCCTCTTCCAGGATTCTCCCTTTTCAGTGGAGGAACAGGGTAGAAAGTCCCTTCATTGAAAAGGGAGGATCCTCCAACCAGACAGGTGTTGCGCCTGGCGGGCTACTGCCCGACAACTCTTAGTCGGGGCTGAGAATATATGTTTGATCACGTGGTAAACTCTGTTTGCGGGATGTAGGATTTGGTGTGACGTATAGTGTCGACACATGTCAGCTTTTTGACATTTGGCTCGCTATCCGTGTAGCTCCTAAGTGGCTGGATAGATGTCGCCACACTGTCATTTTTTGATGAATTCGGTTGACTGTGTCCGAAACTCATCAGATCTATATGAAATTAAAATGGGATCTTTTCGAACAAATATGTTGTCTGCAGAGAAATCAATTATCGACATCGACAAGTCTCTTTACATTACTCTAGAACAACTGAAAAATGTTACAACAAAATACCTTGTGACATACTGCAATTAAATGAAAGAAAATTTAAAACTCATATTAAAAGTACACTTTGTAAACAAGCTTATTACAAATTAGAAGATTATATCAAAGATAAGGATGCTTGGAAACATGCTGGTCCTGCTCCACAGGACAATTTAGTGTCTAGACAAAATCAAACTGGTTGCTAAGTAAATTAGGTAATTTGTACCATATTATTTTATTATATTGGAATAACTTCTCACACATTGATTAATTTATTATTATTAACTTTTAGAATGTTTGTAAATATGTGAGCACCATGCACTTATGACATAATTAAGTTTACTTGCCACTGCTACATGTGTTTTTCTTTTCACCTTTTGTGATGTATTGTTTTTATTCTGGGTACATCGTCTTCACATATAATGTTATAATACATGTATACAAAACATTGTGAAACATTTTAAAAGAGTAACGGTGGAGTTTCTTGCCCATTCTTCTCCACACGAAACTACTTTTTGGAAGGGGCGACTAGAATCAGTTCTATTTCTTGTTCATTTTGACGTTCAAAAGTGCCATTCTTGTGCCTATTTGAAATAAATGTTTTGACTTTGACTTTGAACAAAAAATCACCTTACACCTAACCGTTAAAGAGTTGTACCTTCCTTCATCTGCTCAGCGTCATGAGATCAGAGATGATGGCGACCATACGCAAATGTCTCAAAAGGTTTAGAAAATTGAGGGCAACCCTTAAATTTTATAGGTATAAACAATACTTTTCATAAAATATTGTTTATACCTATAAAATTTAAGGGTTGCCCTCAATTTTCCTGGGATTCCATCATCAGATCCTGACTTGGTGTCAAGGGGTTGTCCCATTGGCACCAATTTCAGATTTGATGATATCAGGTGTATCCTCTTTCTAATAAAAAAATAATTTTGAGAATCCACAAATGGGGGAGAAATCGGTGAACATACAAAATAAAATACATCTCTCTATTCCTAGTTTTTGAAGTCGGTTAAAAACCTGTCTCAATTACTGAGAATGAAAGTATGTATTATAATAGGGGTTACAGTATGAAATTGCCGTTTTATTGTATTTAGGTACTTCTATTTGACATGGAACCTTCATGGTTTGAAATTTTTGAGTGAAACTTTTTTCACATGGTACCTATGAAGTTCTTCTTTTAAAACTGTGCAACATTCGATTATAGACTTTCAGTTGTTTTTTTATTCAGCTTAGACAAGAAAGATGTAGAAACAGAAACAGCTCGCAATATCAATGTTGCGTTTGGAGAGGGGACTGCTAATGAACGCACCGTTCGATTTTAGTTTAAACGCTTTCGTGATGGAAACTTTGATTTTAAGAACGAACCACGTGGAAGACCGCCCACACAGGTGAATAACAATGAATAGAAAGAGATGGTGGAAGCCGATCCGAGCCAAACTAGCCAGGAATTAGCGGCATGGTTTAACGTTACCTTACCAACAATATTGACTCATTTTGCGTCAAATCAATAAAATAAAAAAATATGAGAAATGGGTGGCGAGACCTCATACAGCACGAGAACCCGTTTTCGACATTCAAGCTGATACAGGAACAGTAACCAGTAACCGACCAGTAACTGTACAGGAACTGCAATTAGAAACCATTCGTCACCCTCCGTATTCGCCAGACCTTGCTCCAACGGACTTTTTTTTTTTTATCGGGCTGGGAAATCATCCAATGACTTCTCCCGCTCTGGGTGGAACGGAAGGGAGACCATTTTTTTCGTGATTTGGACCATTTTCTACGTGACAAAAATTATTCTTCTCAGGAGGCGGCAGTACAAAATGTTTTCACACAGTTTGTCGAATCTAGATCACGAGAGTTCTATCGCAAAGGAAAAAATTAGGCAGCAATGTATAGATAATAAATTAAAATAAAAAAAACGAATTTAAATTTTTCAGTTCAAATCGGCAATTTCATTCTTTAACCCCTAATATTAATATCCTCCTCCACCTCGGGAGGAACACTATTTTATGTTCGAGTGACGTAATTCTTTGAATCCCTCGCTGTGTTCAGGATTCTACTTTAGATATCCTCGCTCCGCTCAGGATTCAGGTGCTCCAGACGCAGCAGCAGGGCCAGTTCCCTTCCCTTAGACAGTTCCCCAGAGCTTCCACCCACCTGCGTCAGCAGCTCGTGGTCAGGCGGCAGGTGCTCCAGGCGCAGCAGCGGGGCTAGCGGGGCCAGCGCGTCACGCAGCGCTGCGTCGCCAGCGTCACGCCGCCGCACACCGCGCCGCCCCACGGACTGGGCGCGCGACCACACGATGTTGGACTCTGGAAGGTGATGGAAATAATGGTATTACACATGTTCGAAAACCCAGTACGGCACAGTATACAGCGCACAGCTTACCTCGCTGCGGCAGGTCGGCCCGCGCGGCCGCGGCCCAGCGCAGCAGCGCGCGCAGGGCCTGCGGCTCGCTGGCCTGCAGGAAGGGCGACGCCAGCGCTTCAGACAGCGCGTGCGAGGGAATGCGCCCGCAGCTGTTGGACGACATGATGGTGGGGAACTCGTCTCGCAGGTAGCGCATCGCTTGTCTGCGGGGTAAAGAAATAGTAACTCGTTTAATAATTAGTAGAAAGTCCTTCAACAGGATGACTACCGCGCGATTTACCGAACATTTTACTACACCTGTAGAAGTAGCACTGTGCTAAGGTGTAGCTAATACAGCACAGCGACGTAACTCATACTGCGCTACATCGTAGCCCGCTGTCTACGGCGTAGCTAGTAATGCACAGCGACGTAACTCATTCTGCGCTACATCGTAGCCCGCTGTCTACGGCGTAGCTAGTACTGCACAGCGACGTAACTCATACTGCGCTACATCGTAGCTCGTTGTCTACGGCGTAGCTAGTACTGCACTATGACATAACTCATACTGCGCTACATCGTAGCTCGCTGTCTACGGCGTAGCTAGTACTGCACTGGGACGTAACTCATACTGCGCTACATCGTAGTTCGCTGTCTACGGCGTAGCTAATACTGCACTATGACATAACTCATACTGCGCTAAAGACCCGTGCCAGACGGGACGTACTTGTTCCACGCGCGCCTCAAAGTGATGCCATTATATAAAGGGGCCCAAGAGGGCCGAAGCCTGCCTGGTAAACGGGATTGTACGAAAGGGTTACCGCTATCCCGGAACATAAAAAGCTAAGGAAGGAACACAGATAGGTTTTAGTCAGTAAGAGTCTGACACTCCCTTCCGGTCCACCCAAAACGAGAGAAGGCATTTGATGGATTCTCACCATCAAAAAAAAAAAGGTGGTGATAAGAGGGATCTTTTTCCTTGAGTAAAACTAGAAACTTGGCACACTTATCCAGGTAAATTTAAAAGTTTGTAATCTTTTGCTTTTCTAAACTACCCCCTAAAGGGGGATTAGAGGGTGTAAAAGGAAGAATTTTATAGCGCGGTCTCACAACACGAAACTCAGAACCTATACCTAAAATCGAAAATAAAGAATAATGTATCAGAGTTCTTCAAAAACCCACCCTTAACCCATACGCTGCCATGAACACAAATGTGTGTTGAACTGTGCTATGGCGAAACTCATACTGCGCTAAAGCGTAGCGGTCACTGCGCTACAACGTAGCTGTGCTACGGCGTAGGTATTAAGGCGTATCTGATATTAAAAAATATTATTCATACTGCGCTCCGAAGGTCCTCACTCTGTGCTATTTACGACATACACACATCAAAAGTGTCTAGGGATCAACATATATTTTTGCAATAACTTTTCTCTTGATTGATATTAATTTAAATTTTCTTTAAGGATTCATCAAATAAAGTGTTTTCGTTTGTCACAGTAACGATAAACCAAGTCACCTTTGCATTAATAAAGAAATTTGCCATTTTCCTAATAAAGGGATTTTTGACATTTGAACCACTAACATTAAAGTTCGAAAAAAAGACTGAAATAACAGTTTTCTTTAAAATTTTATTGGGTAACTTAAACAATTAATAATCCGTGTTTCTACCGCGAACACTAACAACACAAGAACATCGGTTTGGCATACTCAAAATGAGTTCATCCAAATCACGCTGTGGAATGGCCGCCCATGTTCGTTGCAACAACAAAAAAAGGTGTTATCAGTCGACTTTGGACACGTTACCGAAGCACTGGTACCGTGGCTGAGCGCCATGAAGGACGGTATCGCTGCACCACACGGAGACAAGACCGATACATTCAAATCTTAACTCGAAGAGCTCCAACAATAACCGCCATGATGTTAGCCGTGAGGCTTCATCACTCTTCAGGGAACTTAATTAGCGACCAAACAGTCAGAAACCGCTTGCATGAAGTGAACCTTCATTCCCGAAGACCGCTACGGGTACCACCTATAGCAATGCACAATCGTAGGATTCGATATCAATGGGCTCTTGAACACAGAAATTGGGCAGAAGAACAATGGCGTTTCGTGTGCTTTTCTGATGAGTCTCGTTTTGGTATGAGACCGGATACAAGACGTATACGACACTGGAGAACCCCTGGACGCCAACAGCGATTAAAATCCTGCCAGGAAGTCCATCCTTATAGTGGTGGAACCATCATGGTATGGGCGGGTATTTGGATCGGCGGAAGAACTGAGTTGATTTGGATCAGAGGCAACCTCAACGCTCAAATTTATGCTGAGACGATTGTATCTGACGTCATCGTTCCTCTACAAGTGCAAATCGGTCCCTTATTTCAGTTAATGCATGATAATGCACGACCGCACACCGCAAGAGTTGTAAGACAGACTCTCGCCGCAGCTAACATCAATGTCCTGCCCTGGCCTGCTCAGTCGCCAGACTTGAACCCGATTGAGCATGCATGGGATATGCTACAGAGAAGAGCTCTGCCGAATATGGAGGGTATCCAGTTGCAAGAAGACCTTTTTTTGTTGTTGCAACGAACATGGGCGGCCATTCCACAGCGTGATTTGGATGAACTCATTTTGAGTATGCCAAACCGATGTTCTTGTGTTGTTAGTGTTCGCGGTAGAAACACGGATTATTAATTGTTTAAGTTACCCAATAAAATTTTAAAGAAAACTGTTATTTCAGTCTTTTTTTCGAACTTTAATGTTAGTGGTTCAAATGTCAAAAATCCCTTTATTAGGAAAATGGCAAATTTCTTTATTAATGCAAAGGTGACTTGGTTTATCGTTACTGTGACAAACGAAAACACTTTATTTGATGAATCCTTAAAGAAAATTTAAATTAATATCAATCAAGAGAAAAGTTATTGCAAAAATATATGTTGATCCCTAGACACTTTTGATGTGTGTATTAAGCACCTAAATTTATAATGCTATAATATTTTTATGTTGTTATTCAAACATTGCGTGCGCCAAATAAATACTAGTTCCCTGACCTCTGCACCCACTGGGAGGCATGCGCCTGCGCGGCCCAGCGCAGCACGTGCGGCAGGCTGTCGGGGCACAGCGCCTCCACGATGGCGTCCTCGCAGCCCTGCACCACTATCGGCATCTCCAGAAACCTGGGGGGGGGGGACAGGTTATGAAAAGAATCATATGATTGAACCTGAAGACCATTAACAATACCTCTCACGAGGGTGTTTGGTCTCTGGAAACCTGATCAAGTAAGATAATCTGACAGAACTGACAACATATTTAATCTACCTACATTCATACTTTAAGTAAACTAAATGTAAATTATAGTTCACAATATAAAATAAGTTACTAAAGTCAATTATTGTCGTTAGCAAACAAATCCTGGCAATCACGGGTTGGTAATTCTACTATTTGCACTGGTAGGGGGCAGGCAGGTAACCTACAACCACACAGGACAGTGTGACATGGTGTACCTGGCTATCTCGTAGAGCTGGAAGGCATCGTCCAACATGGCGGCTGTGACGGGCCGAGTGCCGCTGCGAGTCACTCCCGCCCACGCCTGAGGGATACAACAAAGGTTTTTAAAGTGTCAGTGGGTACGCCGCGAGCGGATGCTCTAGGAGGGCACATTGTAACCTTGACCTTATTAATGATGTCCTTCAGAAAGGTCAGGTGTGTAGTAAATATAAACTAAGATAACATGGCCCGCTTCTCTAAAATTCAAAACGTGTAAAAGTATTTGTGACAGTAATCACAGCGCGCCACCAAGACTCACAACGCATGTCGCTGCCGGCCTGCTACTGAACACGAATACTTACAACTACATACAAACTGTTTCGTAAGGATGTGACTACAGACATTGAAACTGTAATTTGGAGGGGTTCGCGCCATGTTAGCGTAGTTTATCTCCACTTGCAACTGGCCTGCGTGTATGACCACATGTATGAACGAAAGTTTTTCTTTCTTACTTTCAATGTTTCTCTCCGGAATAAAAAAAACATTTCAAACTGCTTTAAAAAAACCTTAATAATCGCGGTATTGTTTAAAAAATATTAATATATTTATTCAGAATTAAATTGGTAAAAAATTAACATTTAAATCTTAGAAAATAATTTGTAAAGGTATTTATATTGTAAGATGCCTGTACTAGCAAAATATAAATGCTCCACGTACATTGGTCCCACTACCGGTGCTGGTGGTAGACGAGGGCGACGTCGAGTTGCGGCCGATGAGGCTCAGGTCCACCTGGGGAGCAAACAACAGTGTTATTTACTATAGGAGAACCAACAGCTATAACAAATGGATAACAGTGGTAACATGCAACAGAGAGCCAATAACAGGTTCCCACGGATAAAAATAGGATAAGTAGTAGAGAACTTAGGATCTAACAAGCTCGTGAAATAAAAAAATAAGTTTAACTTCGGTAAATAAAAGATTATGACCCTTTGAAAAAGCTCGCATTCAACTGACTGCGTACAGAGTAGGAGGGTAATAAATGGGTCGAGTGAAAACTTTTTACAAATAGTATTAAAGTCCTTGCTCGCTCTCACCATATATGAGTTTTGCCTATAATTGGAATGAGAAAACGGAATGGACAAAGGCGGATTAAATCTAACTGATCTCTGGGGTACATTCAAATAAAGTTTATTCAGGAGATCAGGACAATCGATCTCGTTACATAAAATTTTCATAAGAAACACGCAATCTGCTAGTCGACGACGATTAATGAGTGGCTGTAAATGAAATTTCTTTCAAAGGTTTATACATTCAGTCAAAAAAGTATCGGGAATGGATGATTTGTTTATGGTTCCAAATTCAAATTTTTGGTTTTTTTGTAGTTGTTAGATTGGCACAACTGTTTTCCATTTTGGCGCGGAGTTTCAGTTGCATCTGTTATTTATATTAAATACAGTGCTGGTTTTAGTAATATCATATATAGTGTGTATTGCGAATTTCATAATGGACAAAAATATCGAACAAAGAGTTTGTCTTAAATTTTGCATCGCCAATGGAATTTCGTGTTCGGAGTCACTGAAAATGTTACAGAAGGCTTACGGTGAATTGACTTTATCAAAAACTCGTGCTTATGAGTGGTTCAAAGCGTTCAAAAGCGGTCGAGATGTGATGGAAGATTTGCCTCGCTCTGGTAGGCCGTCAACGTCTGCAACTGAAGTTAACATCGCAAAAGTAAAGAAAATAGTGACTGAAAATCCCCATTCAACTCTGAGAGAGATAGCCGCCGAACTTTCTGTATCTCACGAGTCGATCCGTACCATTTTAACTTATCATTTGGGTATGAAACATGTTGCTGCTCGGCTAGTCCCAAAAGATCTGAATTTTCTCCAAAAACTCAATCGCATGAAAGTCGCTGAGGACATGCTAGAACGAGTCAGTTCGGACCCAACATTCATGAAACGCATTGTTACTGGTGACGAGACGTGGGTTTACGAGTTTGACATGCAAACTAGTCAACAAGCTTCGGAGTGGCGCCTTCCAACTGAACCGAAACCGAAAAAGGAGAATTCGCGGCGAGAACTGAACTCAATTCCGGAAGCAGCGTTTAAAAAATGTTTTGATGAATGGATTATTCGTTGGCGCAAGTGTATCGTTTCTAAAGGAGCATACTTTGAAGGTGATAAAATAAATTTGGATGAATAACAGACATTTTGTGTATTATTGATCTTTTCCCGGTACTTTCTTGACAGAGTAGTATAACTATCAGAATGGTATGGTATACGTAGCCGAAAACATAGGAAACGAATAAATCTTTTTTGAATATTCTCGATCTGATCGATATATTTATGGTAACACGGGTTCCAAATTTGTGAAGCATATTCAAGATGACTTCTAACAAAGGAACAATAGAGGATCTTTAGAGTTTTGGCCTTCTTGAAGCACCTCGCGAGTCTCATAACAAAACCCAGCGACTTTGAAGCTTTAGCCACTACTTGATCAATGTGCACGTTAAACAACAGCTTGGAGTCATGAAAGACACCTAAATCACGGACACCGTCGTACCTCTGTAATAATTGCCCTTTAAGTTCGTAGGTTGTTGGGAGAGGTATGCGTTTCCTGGTAAATGATATAACTGAACATTTTGTAGGGTTCAAAACCAGTTTATTAATAGAACAATAATCATCCAATCGCGCTAGGTCGGACTGCAGAGCAACCATGTCGTCATCTGATGATATTGCAGAGAATATCTTCATGTCATCAGCAAAACAAAGCAAATTAGAATTATGGATCAGAAGCAGTGTATAAATTATTGCCCGAATAGTGACGATTTGATAAAATAACATTGTGAATGACAACTGTCTACAAAATTCAAATTAACTGTCATTGAAGAAAACTTATGAGGTATTCCCTAATTTCAACAACTCACGTAAACACACCGTGGCGTGGCGGCTTCGCTTGTTGAAATCGTAGGTGGGCGATCTCAAGTTCAATCCCCGATACGGCAAAGGTCTTTTTGTGTATGTCTCCTTCAAATAATTAAATAAGTACCTTTAAGAATAACGACATCTGTCGTCGAATAGCAATTTGGCATAAAACACTTTACATTGAAATTGTCTCCAGTAAACGACAAGGTATTAAAATGGCCAATGAAAATGTTACAATACGTCAGCGTAAAACACTGTTCAACGATTCATTTAATCTCTCTTTTGAATCTACAAACTCAGAAGTTAGAAGACATAGTCTACCGGACCTGTCTACTGGATATGATAGTGATAAAGAAGACTTGAAAAAAGAATTATTACAGCTTAGAAACGAACTCGAAAGCGCACATTTAGAAATAGTAAAACTAAGTGAAGAAAACTTGTCGCTAAAAGACGCCCTAATCAAACAAAAACTTAAAACTCAAACATTTCATAGAATTTTTTCAGAACCCAGGACGAAATCGATAACGCCGAGGAAGAGAATGTCAAGAAACTTGAGGCTGACATTCGATGACGAAGACAACGCGCGTGTGATCGATCTTGGACAGAATACGTTCACCAATGTCTCGATAGATGACGCTACCAGTACATCAACCGATACTTTACGGGAGAATGGGAATTGCGCCGCGAAAATAGATGGCACCACCAGTACATCAACCGACACTTTACGGGAGAACGGAAATTGTTGTACATCTTCATATGTACAGCACCAAGTGGTTAACAACAATAAACATCCAGAGGTACCAGCACAGGTTTTATATAATGCCGGTCAGACATCTGTTTTAAATCGTTCAAGTCAAAAACTTTGTATTATTAGTAGCAACAAAGTAAATAATATTCTCACCTTGGCGCTAAATACGTTCCCATGTTATGATGTATGCCATAATCTTTCAACAAACTGTGGAATTAAACAGCTACTCCATAATCTTACCAACAAGCTTGTTAACTTCAATAAAGACGACTACTGTTTGATGTTTATAGGAGAACATGATTTTGAGACAACTGTAAATTATTATGATCTAGTTATAAGTATACGGGAAACTTTAATGTCAATTAGCTACACTAACATAATATTGTGTTTGCCTACATATAAATTTAATGGCTATAACAACATTTTTAACTCAAGAGTTGAGACTTTTAATACCTTATTATACCAAGACATTTGTAAATATAACCATGCAATATTATTTGATTCCAATTTGAACCTGAAATACGACAACACAATGTTTTATAAGCGAAGTGGAGTACTAAATAGACATGGCATGAAAAACATTTTTAATACCTTAACGCACTACATTTTCCAAGACTACAATATTCTTTCCACTACGGCTTTGTCATCTGAACTGAAACCTCGTAAAGGCACAATACCCTTTTATTTCTCAGCGGTCACAAATAATAATTATTCCATAAACAATTCTTCCGTACTAACTAATAAGGGCAAAGACCAGTTTTTTCGTAAGTAAACGCAATAGTACCTCATTGTGTAGTATTGTGCACCAAAATATCGCAGGCGCACTTAGGAAAATGGACGATCTAGACTTAGCTCTCAATGAACTACGCGAATCAAATAAACGTGTTATTGCCGTATGTCTAACCGAACATTTTATAATTAAAGGTGAGGAGCAATTTTTAACCCTTAATAATTTTCATGTGTCGGCCATTTTTTCCCGGCAATTGCAACGGAGAGGGGGTTCTTGCATCTTATTGCGAAATGACCTCAAAGGCGTGCAAATGCTTGATATTAATAAATTGTGTATTGAAAAACATTTTGAAATCTGTGGCCTAGAAATTCCTGAAATAAAACTAATTATTATATGTATTTATAGAACTCCTAATTCCAATATAAATGTATTTTTTAACAAAATGAATGAAGTTTATCCAAACTACGCCATAAAAAACGTAAATTAATTATTTGCGGCGATTTTAATATTAATATTCTGGCTCACGATACCGCAAGTACTCAATTCCTAGAACTTATATCCAATTACGGACTCCAGTGTCATATCCAGGAACCAACTCGAATAAATAAATGTATCGACAATATTCTTAGTAATATTCCAGGAGCTGTAGGTAGAACACACAACTTCTGTCTCTCGGACCATGACACAGCACAAACTATTGAATTTGAAACAAAACAAATAGAAAAAATATCTAAACATTACTTCACAACTACTCGTGACTACAGCAAAAGTAACGTCAGTAAATTTGTAGAGTGCATTAGCAGTTTAAGTTTTTCTGAAATATTTAATAGATTAGATACAAATGAGGCTTTCGATGAATTTCACGAAGAATTAACATTGTTCTTTAAACTCTGCTTTCCCATAATAAGACGAAGAAATAGTTTTAGAGCCGGCAAAAGTTCATGGATAACGAAAGGTCTTAAAATCAGTTGTAGAACCAAAAGAACGCTAAGATACAACTACTACTTAAATAGAAGCAACAATAATAAATTAGATTATATAAAATATTCCAAATTGTTAAGGAAATGTATTAATAGCACTCAGTCGCTTTGTAACCAAAGGTACATAACAAACTCTCGCAATAAATGTAAAGCAACTTGGGACGTAGTTAAACGCTATGTTGATGGTACTGTACCTAAGACTTGTAAATTCATTGACAATATTGTCAACAACGGATGTACAGTTACATGTGGATCTGACATAGCAAACATATTTAATAATTTTTTCATTGATGTAGTTCAACATTCTTGTGGTTCTGCTTCTGTCAATAATGAGTCTGAGCATCGCACATCAAATCTAAAAAGTAACGAATCAAGTATTTTTTTTAAACCCACGGACTCAAACGAAGTTTTCAACACAATGATTTCATTGAAAAATTCTAAGTCGGCAGGGTATGACGAAATTAATTCCGACTTATTGAAACGTATTGCCCTATTTATATCGGAACCATTGGCTTTCATTATAAATCTATCTCTTGAACAAGGATGTTTTCCGGACAAACTCAAGTTGTCGATAATAAAGCCACTTCATAAGAAGGGGACAAGATCAGATAAAAATAACTTTAGACCTATTGCTTTAACTCCGGTCCTATCTAAGATCTTTGAAAAAATAATGCTCAAAAGAATAGTTAACTTTCTTGATAAATATGATATTTTGGCACCGGAACAATTTGGTTTCAGGAAATATCGGTCAACGCAATTAGCTACCTTCACCTTAATAAATCGCATCATCGATAATATCAACAATAAAATCCCAACATCAGCTCTACTATTAGACCTAAGTAAAGCTTTCGACTTCGTTGATCATTCGATACTCCTCTCGAAACTTGAAAAATGTGGAATAAGGGGGTCTTCTTTGTTATGGTTTCAGTCCTATTTGCAAAACAGGAAACAATTCACTAGAGTTACTAGATTTGATACTGTGACCAATAACGTAGTTGAGTTTGACTCGAAACAAAGGACTAATTGCTCTGGGGTGCCACAAGGTAGCATCGTAGGGCCTCTGTTATTTCTTATTTATGTCAATGACCTCCCAAGTGCACTCACACATGATTGTGTCTTGTTTGCAGACGACACAACTATTATTATGGACTGTAAAAATATTGATACATATGAAACGGAAATATATAAAACGTTAGAAGATGTTATTCAATGGCTAGACACAAATAAATTAAAACTAAACATAGAGAAAACAAAACTAATTAACTTTAAAACTTATAGGAGTAAAAACATCGAATTAAATATTAGTTACAATAATTCACTTATACAACAGATAAACAGCGCCAAATTCTTAGGCATTATTCTGGATACACATTTTTCATGGAAAGAACATGTTAATAGTTTATGCATAAAAATAAACAAGTTTGTATTTGCACTTCGGAAGGTAAAAGACGTGACGAGCAGACATACCTCTATTATTGTATATCACGCTTACATATGCTCCATTTTACGATATGGCATAGTTGTCTGGGGAAACTCCTGTGACATCACGAGGGTTTTCATAGCTCAGAAAAAATGCATTCGGGCACTGTACGGCATGGATTGGTCGGAATCTTGTAAACCGATATTTATTTAAATCCAAAAATCTCCTAACTGTACTGTACCCTGCATTTACATTTATGAAGTGGCTAAGTTTGTCAAATGCCACAGCCATCTTTTCACCCCTAACGACAATACATTTAAACGAAAAATTACCCACCGGCCCTTAAAAATGCCTGTTCCTGAACTAGAACTGTTCAGAAAGAACTGTGCCTATATGGCACCCCTAATATACAACTCTTTGCCCAAAGGAATGACTGACCTGCCATATAAAAGGTTCTGTTGTGCCTTGCGAAACTGGTTAATCGAGGAGAGCTTCTACACCGTCAAAGACTTTTTGAATAAAAGCACATGTCGATCTGGTATCCACTAGTATAATATAATATAGTTCTTCGTCGTATTTCGTTTTGTTTTTAATTTAGTAATTGAAATCACAATATTTCTGATAATTGTAATTTTTATGATTCTAATAATTTTATTTCACATTTCTTATAAATTGTAATAATTCAAATAATTGTAAATTTATTTCATATAATTCTTGGAAATTAATTATAATTTTGCATGCCCGTAATGATGGTGAAATATGTCCTGCTCTATAATTTAATTTAACATCTTGTGTAACCATGTTTCAGGCAAATAAAATGATTTGATTTGATTTGATAATTACTGATGACCACGGCCTGAGATCTGTTTTCAAGGTAAAAAGCAAACCAGCGAAGCAGATCACCTCTGATACCATTGTTAAAAAGCTTTGCTTCGAGAATATTGTGGTCGATTCTGTCAAAGGCCTTACTATAATCTGTGTAAACGACATCGACTTGTGCTCCAACGTCCATTTGGGCTGTTAAAAAGTCATTGAGTAAAGCCAGGTTAGATAAAGTTGAGCGACCCCTAAGAAAACCGTGCTGAGAAGGGCTAAAAGACTGGTTAAGCGCTGCGTAGACTTGATCGTAGATGATCCTCTCAAAAACTTTAGCCAGAATGCACAGTTTAGAGATGGGTCTGTAATTGACTACTTATTTCGTTTTTGTGCCCCTTCTTATGCACCGGAGTTACGAAGGAAGACTTCCAGATTTGGGGAACACAACACGAAGATAGCGATTTCTTAAGCAATAGGGACACTGGTAAGGCAATGCTTTTAGCACATCCAATCAGTAATTTAAGAGATAAGTGGTCTGGACCAGCAGATTTAGATGGATCAAGTTTACTTAACAACTTAGCTATTACATTTAGGTCAATCTCAATTGAGTGAATATCCGAGGATATATTGGGACTTGAAGCAGTTTGAGGAGAATAAAAAGTATTAGGCACGTCATTGATTGGATCAAGAAAAGTAGAATAGAAGTGAGAAGAAAATGCATTACAAATAGATTCAGGAGAGGAAACCGTTGCATCACCATACTTTAGAAAACTGGGCATTGCACTGGACTTAGAACGCTGTTTCACAATTATGTTAGTTCACAGCTATTCATTTGACGGCGCAGCACGTGGCGCCATCTAAATGTAACACGATGTTACTGTTATCACCGAAAAGGTTGCATAACGGTGACGCTGGCTGGTGACAGTCACTGTGGCAGAGCGTCGCGTTGCGTGGCGGCTGTATTTTTTCAGGATGATATTCAGGATAGGAGCCGCCCGGAGACGGCGAGCGTCGCGACGGCACGCGCCTGTAGAGACACTCACCATGTCAGTGTAGGCAGCATGCAGCAGCGCCCGCGCGAACCGCCGCGGCAGCACCTTCTGAGCGGCGCGACGGCACGCGCCTGTAGAGACACTCACCATGTCAGTGTAGGCAGCATGCAGCAGCGCCCGCGCGAACCGCCGCGGCAGCACCTTCTGAGCGGCGCGACGGCACGCGCCTGTAGAGACACTCACCATGTCAGTGTAGGCAGCATGCAGCAGCGCCCGCGCGAACCGCCGCGGCAGCACCTTCTGAGCGGCGCGACGGCACGCGCCTGTAGAGACACTCACCATGTCAGTGTAGGCAGCATGCAGCAGCGCCCGCGCGAACCGCCGCGGCAGCACCTTCTGAGCGGCGCGACGGCACGCGCCTGTAGAGACACTCACCATGTCAGTGTAGGCAGCATGCAGCAGCGCCCGCGCGAACCGCCGCGGCAGCACCTTCTGAGCGGCGCGACGGCACGCGCCTGTAGAGACACTCACCATGTCAGTGTAGGCAGCATGCAGCAGCGCCCGCGCGAACCGCCGCGGCAGCACCTTCTGAGCGGCGCGACGGCACGCGCCTGTAGAGACACTCACCATGTCAGTGTAGGCAGCATGCAGCAGCGCCCGCGCGAACCGCCGCGGCAGCACCTTCTGAGCGGCGCGACGGCACGCGCCTGTAGAGACACTCACCATGTCAGTGTAGGCAGCATGCAGCAGCGCCCGCGCGAACCGCCGCGGCAGCACCTTCTGAGCGGCGCGACGGCACGCGCCTGTAGAGACACTCACCATGTCAGTGTAGGCAGCATGCAGCAGCGCCCGCGCGAACCGCCGCGGCAGCACCTTCTGAGCGGCGCGACGGCACGCGCCTGTAGAGACACTCACCATGTCAGTGTAGGCAGCATGCAGCAGCGCCCGCGCGAACCGCCGCGGCAGCACCTTCTGAGCGGCGCGACGGCACGCGCCTGTAGAGACACTCACCATGTCAGTGTAGGCAGCATGCAGCAGCGCCCGCGCGAACCGCCGCGGCAGCACCTTCTGAGCGGCGCGACGGCACGCGCCTGTAGAGACACTCACCATGTCAGTGTAGGCAGCATGCAGCAGCGCCCGCGCGAACCGCCGCGGCAGCACCTTCTGAGCGGCGCGACGGCACGCGCCTGTAGAGACACTCACCATGTCAGTGTAGGCAGCATGCAGCAGCGCCCGCGCGAACCGCCGCGGCAGCACCTTCTGAGCGGCGCGACGGCACGCGCCTGTAGAGACACTCACCATGTCAGTGTAGGCAGCATGCAGCAGCGCCCGCGCGAACCGCCGCGGCAGCACCTTCTGAGCGGCGCGACGGCACGCGCCTGTAGAGACACTCACCATGTCAGTGTAGGCAGCATGCAGCAGCGCCCGCGCGAACCGCCGCGGCAGCACCTTCTGAGCGGCGCGACGGCACGCGCCTGTAGAGACACTCACCATGTCAGTGTAGGCAGCATGCAGCAGCGCCCGCGCGAACCGCCGCGGCAGCACCTTCTGAGCGGCGCGACGGCACGCGCCTGTAGAGACACTCACCATGTCAGTGTAGGCAGCATGCAGCAGCGCCCGCGCGAACCGCCGCGGCAGCACCTTCTGAGCGGCGCGACGGCACGCGCCTGTAGAGACACTCACCATGTCAGTGTAGGCAGCATGCAGCAGCGCCCGCGCGAACCGCCGCGGCAGCACCTTCTGAGCGGCGCGACGGCACGCGCCTGTAGAGACACTCACCATGTCAGTGTAGGCAGCATGCAGCAGCGCCCGCGCGAACCGCCGCGGCAGCACCTTCTGAGCGGCGCGACGGCACGCGCCTGTAGAGACACTCACCATGTCAGTGTAGGCAGCATGCAGCAGCGCCCGCGCGAACCGCCGCGGCAGCACCTTCTGAGCGGCGCGACGGCACGCGCCTGTAGAGACACTCACCATGTCAGTGTAGGCAGCATGCAGCAGCGCCCGCGCGAACCGCCGCGGCAGCACCTTCTGAGCGGCGCGACGGCACGCGCCTGTAGAGACACTCACCATGTCAGTGTAGGCAGCATGCAGCAGCGCCCGCGCGAACCGCCGCGGCAGCACCTTCTCGTCGACACACCAGGCGCCCGCCGCGCTCGAGCCGCCCGGGGACGGCGAGCGGCGCGACATTACACTCCTGCGCACGGAGAGAGAGACAAGAAATATTAGCAAAACACAGAAACTAAAGTCAAAGTCAAAGTCAAAGTCAAATCATTTATTTCAAATAGGCACAAGTAAGGCACTTTTGAACGTCAAAATGAACAAGAAATAGAATTGATTCTAGTCGCCCCTTCCAAAAGGTAGTTTCGTGTGGAGAAGAATGGGCAAGAAACTCCACCGTTACTCTTTTAAAATGTTTTACAATGTTTTGTATACATGAATTATAACATTATATGTGCAGACGATGCACCCAGAATAAAAACACTACACCACAAAAGGTGAAAAGAAAAACACATATAGTAATGGTAGGTAACTTAAGTATGTCAAAAGTACATGGTGTGTGAGAAGTTATTTCAACATGTTAAAATAGTATTTTATAAATAATAAATTATTACCTAATTAATTTACTTAGCAACCAGTTTGATTTTGTCTAGACACTAGATTGTCCTGTGGAGCAGGACCAGCATGTTTCCAAGCATCCTTATCCTTTATATAATCCTCTAATTTGTAATATGCTTGTTTACAAAGTGTATTTTTAATGTGAGTTTTAAATTTTCTTTCATTTAATTGCAGAATGTCACAAGGTATTTTGTTGTAACATTTAACACAGTACCCCATAAAAGATGTATGTACTTTTGATAATCTAAAAAAGGGTTGATCTATTTTATCTTTATTTCTAGTATTAAAGTTATGCCTATCACTTATTTTATTAAAAAGATGTCGATTTTTTCTTACATACATAATGTTTTCATAAATGAATTGGCATGGTACTGTAGAGCCTTAGAGTAAAACCTTATGTTGTACATGGCTGGTAAATATCTGACGGCATTCGAACCTTTCAAATAATTATAAGATAGATAGGTTTTTACGTATATTCTAGACTTGTCGTCCGGCGCCGAAGCTAAACAGATGTATTCGTTATAACAAAGTGAAAATATAATAACATACGTTTAAACTGGAAAAGTGTTCATCTTCATAGTATAGAAGCCCTATACCCACATTACACGCTCTACCACTGAGCATCTGTCGACATGTCAGTCATGACGATGTCACGTAGTTGTAAACATGCTGGGTTCATTATTGTAGCTTGGATTTAAGATATAGTTTATTGATGCATATCTCTTTGTGTTTATTGCATATTATGGTGATCAAAAATGTATGAGACGCTACCGGATGAGCGTGTGGGAGACACACCTCGCCGCGTCAAAGCGTCAGAGGGAGCGACACTTCGTCTTCATATTTCTCTAGTGCCTTATGAGATTAGCATGATCGTGCTCCAGAGCATTTTAACGTGTTCATCTTGAGAGAAGGGGTGACACTCGTCCTGAGTTGAGGCCTACTTTGCTAACGGGGCGTAGCCTTGCAAAGTGTGTCAGGTTGACACAATTGGTCTAACTGAGGATGGGGTACCCATATCTTGGTACCCATATTGTGGTTTCATATCTGGAGTATGGGCATGAAACGTTTTTTCGCAAGCCTTTACGTCTGGATCGTACTCTCCCTCTGACTCAATAGCGTACGACGGGGTATAGGATACTGATGGTCAGCCTTCTTTGCAGTCAACCCCATCAGGGTCGATATGAACTTTCATATCATTGTTTGTTTTCGGAGGCTGGCTGCACCCTTTGCCCCGGGTTTTGGTGCAGTGGGGTTCAAACTGGCCTAGCGTTAGTTTGTGTGCACATTGGCACACATTAATGCATTCATGGACTCTTGTGATGTCGTAAGATTCGCTTTGCCAGAGTTGAGCCTGCCTTTGCAAAGGCCAGACCTCACATGTAGATTCTCCTGGGGTTAGGTAAAATCTTAATGTTAGGCTAGGTAGGAGTAGGAATAGATAGATTCGAATGCCAAGAGTAAAAGGGCTTAGTTATTTTAAAACTAAGTGTTCCCTTTTACTCAACGGGGGCGTAGCTGATGTAGAGCCTTAGAGTAAAACCTTATGTTGTACATGGCTGGTAAATATCTGACGGCATTCGAACCTTTCAAATAATTATAAGATAGATAGGTTTTTACGTATATTCTAGACTTGTCGTCCGGCGCCGAAGCTAAACAGATGTATTCGTTATAACAAAGTGAAAATATAATAACATACGTTTAAACTGGAAAAGTGTTCATCTTCATAGTATAGAAGCTCTATACCCACATTACACGCTCTACCACTGAGCCCCCTTAGTAGAGGATCTTCCATCCTCTACAGTACCGTCATAATATTAATACTTTTAAATAGTTCCCTAAGCGATTCGCGGCGACGTAGATTGTAAATAGCTCTGATAGCTCGCTTTTGCAGAATAAAAATGGATTCAATGTCAGCAGCCCGACCCCACAGTAAAATGCCATACGACATAATGCTGTGGAAGTAACTAAAGTAGACCAAGCGCGCGGTTTCTACGTCTGTCAACTGCCTTATCTTTCTAACAGCATAAGCGGCCGAGCTTAGCCGTCCCGCAAGAGTTGTTATGTGGGGACCCCATTGTAACTTATCGTCTAGCGTGATTCCCAGGAAAACCGTCTGCTTAGTAAATTCTAGCTTTTCTCCGTTCAATATGATGTCACAATCGCTACTTTTAACATTAGGTAATTTAAATCTAATGCATTTGGTTTTTTTTTTCATTTAGTACCAAATTATTTACCGTAAACCAATCTTGGACCTGAAGAATAGAGTTATTCACGTCGTCAAGATTTTGTGAGCGTCGATCAATTTTAAAAATTAATGACGTGTCATCTGCAAATAACACCATCTTCGGTTGATTTTGAAGTAATTGGGGTAAATCGTTAATGTAAACTAAAAATAGGAATGGACCCAATATCGAACCTTGAGGAACGCCCATTGTCATTTCCGACCCCAGCGAGTTCACACCATTTACTTGAACTTTAACCTTTCTATCTTTCAGGTATGATCTAAGTAAATCAAGGGCTGTATTTCTAATCCCATAGTGCTCTAGTTTCAGCAGAAGCGTCTCATGTTCTACGCAATCGAACGCCTTAGAGAGATCGCAAAAGATTCCAATGGCATCTTGTGCTTCTTCCCAGGCGTTAAAAATGTTCTTTATTAGGGTGACACCAGCGTCAGTAGTACAACGCCCTTTGGTGAAACAAACGATGGCTGGCCACTAAGTCCTTTACAAATCAGAGCGATATTTCAGGAGTAGAAATGTCCAGGAGGGTCACTGCCATTACGTTTGCGCTAAAGTGTACCCTGCAGGAGGGTCACTGCCATTACGTTTGCGCTAAAGTGTACCCTGCAGGAGGGTCACTGCCATTACGTTTGCGCTAAAGTGTACCCTGCAGGAGGGTCACTGCCATTACGTTTGCGCTAAAGTGTACCCTGCAGGAGGGTCACTGCCATTACGTTTGCGCTAAAGTGAACCCTCCAGGACGGTCACTCCATTCCGCTCCACCCACAGCGGGTGGGGTGAGTTTATACATACATCTTTAAAAAAAAATTAAAAGTATGTGTTCACGTGAAATGTATAATTTACAGTCTTTCATCATGTACTGATAGATCGACACTAGATCTATTATGCAATCTGTCTGAACACTGTCGTGTGTGTCATTCTCACCTGAAAAACCGCGAGCGCGCAGCCAGCACGAGCCGGTGACACGGCAGCTCCAGCGCCGTGCGGAACCCGTACGCGAGCCCGCAGCCACCCTCCAGTCGGAACACTAGCCGGGCGTCTGCCATCTCACCTGGAACAACCATGATGTATGATGAGAAACAATTACATCATGCTTGTAATCGCCGCAAGGTCTGCTAGTGATATATGATATGGTGTATGACACCAGGCGGCTAGGCTCTCGGCAATCAAAAGATAATCCGAAATCAAAGATGGCGGTAACGAAAATGAGCAAATTTTTCGTCATTGCTATGGTTTTCAAGAGCGTTGATGCCGAGAATGACCAATAGGATCAAAATGGTTGGGTTATATAAGGTGTTCAAAAATTAACTCTAAGAATGTCGTGGGAGCATTGTACTCATCGTTACGAACAACTTTTACAATGCGATGGACCCTGAAATAATAAAAAAAAATTGTGCTGTGCCATAGATTTTATTGAGTTCAGTCTGCTTAGCCTTGTTGGGTTCGGTTTCCAGTCTAACCGGATGCAGCTGAATACCAGTATTTTACATGGAGCGGCTACCTATCTGACCTGCACAACCCAGTCACAAACTGGGTAATACGATACCCCTTCGTAAGACTGGCTATCAGACTTTCGGGTTTCTGGCGACCCGTAATGACTGTCAAAGATCCACGAATGACAGCCAGAACCAACGGCTTAACGTGCTTTCCGACGCATGGAGAAGTCTCGATATCTGAAGATGATCAACCATTCACAGACCAACCCCGATAAGCGTAGCTTAACCTGATGGATCGAACCGTGTGGCTGTTATTACTTAGCCACGAGCTCCTCGTTTACGTTTTTTATTGAGTTACGTGTGCATAAATGTATGGAACAGCTCATATTTTTTAACATCTTATAAATAGCTGTTGTTGCTACAGGTATCTCACCCGAGTCCAGCAGGTAGCGCATGTCGTGGTGCAGCGAGTCCAGCGAGAAGCCCAGCAGCGCGCCCAGGCGGCGCAGCGTGGCCGCGTCCACCCGCGAGCGGCCGCAGCCGCACACCGAACTGCTGCGGCACGCTGCAACAACATTACACCTGTCAATACACCTTTGGCGACATCTATCCAGCCACATAGGAGCTCCACCGATAGCGAGCGAAGTGTCAAAAAGCTGATATGTGACGACACTATACGTCACACAAATCCTACATCGCGCGAGCAGAGTTTACCGCGCGATCTAACATATATACTCAGCCCCGACGAAGAGTAGTCGGGAAGTAGCCCGCCAGGCGCAACACCTGTCTGGTTGGAGGATCCTCCCTTTTCAATGGAGGGACTTTCCACCCTGTTCCTCTATTACCTCCCACCAAACACGCTTAACGAACCTGACAATCACTTGGGACTTTGTATCACGTAATTTTTTGTTCTGGACCAAACCTGGGACCAGGTTACAGATATATTGAAGGTCAAAGTTCAGTCAAAATCAATCTGCCTAGCCTTTTCCAAACTATTTTGGGGTCGGCTTCCAGTCTAACCAGCTGCAGCTGAAAACCAGTATTTTACATGGAGCGACTGCCTATCTAACTGCCATAAAACAGTAACTGGGTAATACCATACCCCTTGGTAAGACTGGCTGTCAGATTTTCGGGCTTCTGACGACCCGTGAAATTACTGCCTTTGTCAGAAAAGTTTGGAGTATGAATATGGATAGCTATACCAGTAGAAGACCAAAGAAACGATAGATGGATTGTGTGAAAGATGATATGGCTAGAAAGGGAGTGACTACCGAGATGACGACTAATAGAGAAGTATGGAAGAAAAAAACATGTTGCGCCGAGTCCAGATAAATAGGAGATCCGGCTGGGTAAAAACAAAGGAAATTATATTTATTGAGTCCATCAATGAGATAATAAAAAAATATTCGACACGTATTATTTGCTTTATCATATTAATAAAAAACTACCTAGATAAAATGCATTGAAGTCTACGTCACAGGTGGGTAAAAAACTACACTCGTGACGTCATGTAAAATTTTAACTCAATGTATCGAAGTCATCTTTGAATTACATAATAAATAAAAAATACGTGTTCAATATTTTTTAATAATCTTGCTTCCGGACTAAAAAAATTTTTTTTGGTATTATCCCCTATTGGGATAAGAGCAGGAGAATGATGAACGAAACTCACTGCCATTATTGTCCACGTTGATGATGTCCAGGTCTCCGTCCGCGTTCACGCCGCGATCCCACTCTGTAACGGAACAGACAAGAATGTCAGCTATATTTATATATAAATTTCATCATTGAAGGAAATTGTCGTGATGGAACCACATAATGCTACGGATTAACACTATTGACAGCTAACTTAAAACTCACTTCACGTACGTTTCTACGGTGAGTTTTTGAAGTGAAAACTTCTTTAGCGGGGTTTTGCACTGTTCTTTGGATGGGTTAAAAATGTTAAACTCGCGTCAGGACACGAGACCTGATCGACCTGAGCAGACGGAGGAGCCCGCGTACAGCGCCAGCACGCACGCCTCCAGCTCGTCGCGCGACAGGCGACAGGCGACAGGCGACAGAACAACAGTGCAGTACTCACTGGCGCACACGGCGCAGAGCGTGCCGAGCGAGCAGACGGAGGAGCCCGCGTACAGCGCCAGCACGCACGCCTCCAGCTCGTCGCGCGACAGGCGACAGGCGACAGAACAACAGTGCAGTACTCACTGGCGCACACGGCGCAGAGCGTGCCGAGCGAGCAGACGGAGGAGCCCGCGTACAGCGCCAGCACGCACGCCTCCAGCTCGTCGCGCGACAGGCGACAGGCGACAGAACAACAGTGCAGTACTCACTGGCGCACACGGCGCAGAGCGTGCCGAGCGAGCAGACGGAGGAGCCCGCGTACAGCGCCAGCACGCACGCCTCCAGCTCGTCGCGCGACAGGCGACAGGCGACAGAACAACAGTGCAGTACTCACTGGCGCACACGGCGCAGAGCGTGCCGAGCGAGCAGACGGAGGAGCCCGCGTACAGCGCCAGCACGCACGCCTCCAGCTCGTCGCGCGACAGGCGACAGGCGACAGAACAACAGTGCAGTACTCACTGGCGCACACGGCGCAGAGCGTGCCGAGCGAGCAGACGGAGGAGCCCGCGTACAGCGCCAGCACGCACGCCTCCAGCTCGTCGCGCGACAGGCGACAGGCGACAGGCGACAGAACAACAGTGCAGTACTCACTGGCGCACACGGCGCAGAGCGTGCCGAGCGAGCAGACGGAGGAGCCCGCGTACAGCGCCAGCACGCACGCCTCCAGCTCGTCGCGCGACAGGCGACAGGCGACAGAACAACAGTGCAGTACTCACTGGCGCACACGGCGCAGAGCGTGCCGAGCGAGCAGACGGAGGAGCCCGCGTACAGCGCCAGCACGCACGCCTCCAGCTCGTCGCGCGACAGGCGACAGGCGACAGAACAACAGTGCAGTACTCACTGGCGCACACGGCGCAGAGCGTGCCGAGCGAGCAGACGGAGGAGCCCGCGTACAGCGCCAGCACGCACGCCTCCAGCTCGTCGCGCGACAGGCGACAGGCGACAGAACAACAGTGCAGTACTCACTGGCGCACACGGCGCAGAGCGTGCCGAGCGAGCAGACGGAGGAGCCCGCGTACAGCGCCAGCACGCACGCCTCCAGCTCGTCGCGCGACAGGCGACAGGCGACAGAACAACAGTGCAGTACTCACTGGCGCACACGGCGCAGAGCGTGCCGAGCGAGCAGACGGAGGAGCCCGCGTACAGCGCCAGCACGCACGCCTCCAGCTCGTCGCGCGACAGGCGACAGGCGACAGAACAACAGTGCAGTACTCACTGGCGCACACGGCGCAGAGCGTGCCGAGCGAGCAGACGGAGGAGCCCGCGTACAGCGCCAGCACGCACGCCTCCAGCTCGTCGCGCGACAGGCGACAGGCGACAGAACAACAGTGCAGTACTCACTGGCGCACACGGCGCAGAGCGTGCCGAGCGAGCAGACGGAGGAGCCCGCGTACAGCGCCAGCACGCACGCCTCCAGCTCGTCGCGCGACAGGCGACAGGCGACAGAACAACAGTGCAGTACTCACTGGCGCACACGGCGCAGAGCGTGCCGAGCGAGCAGACGGAGGAGCCCGCGTACAGCGCCAGCACGCACGCCTCCAGCTCGTCGCGCGACAGGCGACAGGCGACAGAACAACAGTGCAGTACTCACTGGCGCACACGGCGCAGAGCGTGCCGAGCGAGCAGACGGAGGAGCCCGCGTACAGCGCCAGCACGCACGCCTCCAGCTCGTCGCGCGACAGGCGACAGGCGACAGAACAACAGTGCAGTACTCACTGGCGCACACGGCGCAGAGCGTGCCGAGCGAGCAGACGGAGGAGCCCGCGTACAGCGCCAGCACGCACGCCTCCAGCTCGTCGCGCGACAGGCGACAGGCGACAGAACAACAGTGCAGTACTCACTGGCGCACACGGCGCAGAGCGTGCCGAGCGAGCAGACGGAGGAGCCCGCGTACAGCGCCAGCACGCACGCCTCCAGCTCGTCGCGCGACAGGCGACAGGCGACAGGCGACAGAACAACAGTGCAGTACTCACTGGCGCACACGGCGCAGAGCGTGCCGAGCGAGCAGACGGAGGAGCCCGCGTACAGCGCCAGCACGCACGCCTCCAGCTCGTCGCGCGACAGGCGACAGGCGACAGAACAACAGTGCAGTACTCACTGGCGCACACGGCGCAGAGCGTGCCGAGCGAGCAGACGGAGGAGCCCGCGTACAGCGCCAGCACGCACGCCTCCAGCTCGTCGCGCGACAGCGACGCGCCCGCGCCCTCCAGCGGCACGCGGCAGCACGACCTGCAACCGTACAGCGCGTTAGGAGTAGCCAGGTGTTTACACAGTCGGTAACTCCCCATATTCTTAAAAAAGTAACTATGTCAAAAAGTAAAATGAGCAGCAAGGGAACTAAAAGGACACTTGAAAGTCGATCACAGACGACAAAGTACATCATCCACCATCAGAAAAAAAAATACTGTACTGTATGTTTACTGGCATACAAAGCTATGGCTATCATTCGATTTTTTTATTTATTGAACGTTTTCACACATAACAAAGGTACAAAGGCGGTCAAAGTCAAAGTCAAAACATTTATTTCAAATAGGCACAAGAAAGGCACTTTTGAACGTCAAAAATGAACAATAGAATTGATTCTAGTCGCCCCTTCCAAAAGGTAGTTTCGTGTGGAGAAGGATGGGAAAGAAGTTCAACAGTTACTCTTTTAAAATGTTTCGCTATGTTTTGTAAACATGTATTATAACATTATATTATTATTATTATTTATTTATTTATATTAAAGTTTACAAAAAGTCTTAATCTAAACTATGCCCCACAAAACCGTTTTCACGGTTTGTCTGTGGGAACGGAACATAAAATCACTTTATAACATAAGTATAACTAAGTAACAAACAACAACAACAACATATCTAAGTAACATACAATTTAAAACTAAGAACTATATTTCATATTTGTTCTACCTCAACAATTTGCATACCACTATCCAAAGAATATGTGAAGACGATGCACCCAGAATAAAAACAATACACCACAAAAGGTGAAAAGAAAAACACATATAGCAGTGGCAAGTAAACTTAATTATGTCATAAGTACATGGTGCCCACATATTTACAAACATTCTAAAAGTTAATAATAATAAATTAATCAATGTGTGAGAAGTTATTCCAATATAATAAAATATTATGGTACAAATTATAAATTATTACCTAATTTACTTAGCAACCAGTTTAATTTTATCTAGTAAATTGTCCTGTGGAGCAGGACCAGCATGTTTCCAAGCATCCTTATCATTGGTATAATCCTCTAATTTGTAATAAGCTTGTTTACAAAGTGTACTTTTAATATGAGTTTTAAATTTTCTTTCATTTAATTGCAGTATGTCACAAGGTATTTTGTTGTAACATTTAACACAGAACCCCATAAACGATGTATGTACTTTGGACAATCTGAAAAATGATTGAACTATTTTATCTTTATTTCTAGTATTAAAGTTATGCCTATCACTAATTTTGCTAAAAAGATGTCTATTTTTTCTTACATACATAATATTTTCATAAATGAATTGGCAAGCTACCGTCATAATATTAATCCTTTTAAATAGTTCCCTAAGCGATTCGCGACGACGAAGACTGTAAATAGCTCTGATCGCTCGCTTTTGCAAAATAAAAATGGATTCAATGTCAGCAGCCCGACCCGCCAGTAAAATGCCATACGACATAATGCTGTGGAAGTAACTAAAATAGACCAAACGCGCGGTTTCTACGTCTGTCAACTGCCTTATCTTTCTAACAGCATAAGCGGCCGAGCTTAGCCGTCCCGCAAGAGTTGTTATGTGGGGAACCCATTGCAACTTGTCGTCTAGCGTGATTCCCAGGAAAACCGTCTGCTTGATAAATTCCAGCTTCTCTCCGTTCAATATGATGTCACAATCGCTACTTTTAACATTAGGTAATGTAAATCTAATGCATTTGGTTTTTTTTTTTTCATTTAGTACCAAATGATTTACTGTAAACCAATCTTGGACCTGAAGAATAGAGAGAGCGATGAGTGAGTGAGTGGTGATTTTGTGAGCGTCGATTAATTTTAAAGATTAATGATGTGTCATTTGCAAATAACACCATCTTCGGTTGATTTTGAAGTAATTGGGGTAAATCGTTAATGTAAACTAAAAAGAGGAATGGACCCAATATCGAACCTTGAGGAACGCCGTTGTCATTTCCGACCCCAGCGAGTTCACACAATTTACTTGAACTTTAACCTTTCTATCTTTTAGGTATGATCTAAATAAATCAAGGGCTGTATTTCTAATCCCATTGTGCTCTAGTTTCAGCAGAAGCGTCTCCTGTTCTACGCAATCGAACGCCTTAGAGAGATCGCAAAAGATTCCAATGGCATCTTGTGCTTCTTCCCAGGCGCTAAAAATTTTCTTTATTAGGGTGACACCAGCGTCAGTAGTACAACGCCCTTTGGTGAAACCGAACTGTTGGTCATGCAAGATGGAATTTTTATTAAAGTGACGTAACATTTGATTGAGCATCAACTTTTCATACACTTTACTGAGAACTGGCAGAATTGACACAGGCCTATAATTGTTGGGATCTTTACTATCACCGGATTTGAACAATGGCACTACTTTACTGTGTTTCATAAGATCCGGAAAGACTCCTTGGTCCACACTAGTATTAAATATGAAAGCTAAATAGGGCGCAATGGTATCGATAACAGAACTACAGACTTTTACAGACATTCGCCAGAGATCTTCTGTTGATTTGATTTTAAGATCTTTAAAAGCTTTTATAACAGCATGGAGGTTTGTATGCTGAAATGTAAATTCCAAAGGGCATGAGCAGAAAGCGCGGCTGAGGAATTTAATGATGCAGTCGTTTTGAGAGGAATATGTATTAGCAAAAAGTTTTCAAATTCCTGAGCTATTTCTATTTCTGAGTTGATGCGGCCATGTGCAGTCTCTAAATTAAACTCAGTATTACGCTGCTTTTTCCTACCTGTTTCATTGTTTATTACTTGCCAGGTAGTTTTTATTTTATCATCAGCTGATTTTATTGTATTGCTAATATAAAGAGCTTTAGCTATTTTGCACACACTTTTAAAAGTTTTAGAATATTTTGCAACATACTGATGAAAGTTTCTATTATTCGTATGTTGCTTGAGGCCATAAAGTTCAAAAAGTTTTGCCCGGCTTTTGCGAATACCTGGAGTCGCCCAATCGCTAAATAAAAACTTTGTGAAAATGCTTTTAGTTTGTAGTGGAAAAGAGTCATTAAATTGCTTATTTAATAGTAAAAAGAACTCGGCGTGGAACTCACTTGGGTCAGATATATTATTAAAATTCTGAACACATCAATTACTGGCCAAAGACTTATTGAATTTGTTTAAATTTGTACATGTAATTGGCCTAAATCTTATTTGAATTTTTTGTAAAGGCATATGAACAAAATGTTATAGTTTGTCCACTGTGGTCAGATGGCAACTTATTTAAAATATCTTTATGTAAGTATTCACAATTACAAAAAATATTATCTATACAAGTGGCAGAGGAAGCCGTTACTCGGGTTGGTGATGTAGTGACCTACCTAGTCTAGTTAAGTGAACAAGTTAATAAGTAAATTAAATACAAATTATATATTTCTAAATTATTATTCAATGCAATTTATATACACGTATTTACAATAGAAATTAAAACTAGACTAACATTTAAAATAAAACTATGTACAATAATATTCAACGAACAAACAGACAATTACAAACATTGTACTAATAGCTAATTGCTTATCAGCTGGCCGGCGCAGCTATGACGCGCCTTTTGTTCGAACGACACCGGTCGCTCGCGCTGCGTGTGTATGAGCGAGACGGCACCATCAGGTGTTGCCTTCTCATGCGCTACGTCACACGGACGATCGCGAGCGCACTCCATGACTTGCGAGTTTGAGTCTACTCACTGCGCGCGAAGCTTTATGATCTAGCTTAGAATATCGGTCGTCGTAACACTAAGACTTATTCGCTTACGCCTATCTATTTATCTGTGCTGTTCTCCGCTATCTATATTTCTACCACTCCTTCTTATCTAAGTGGAACTCTTGTGTGTGTGAACTGAAACCTGTGTCTGTGCACCTAATAAACTTTCATTCTTCTTCTTGTTTACTTGGGACTTATTTCTTTACTTCCTATTTCTACTTCTACACCACACACCTACAAACCTACAGTTCCATAAAAACGTTGGACAAATCAAATGAAACAAAAAGACTTAATATTCTGACAGTATTCGAGTTATTTTCTAGCAAATTAATATTAAAATCTCCACATATGATTATTGACTTTCTGAGTGCTGACATTATTAATTTTTTTTAATTTTTACATATCGGGACTCTGGGGTCGCGGACCTTTGCAAGGGGTATGAGGGGCCTAAGCCAACTCTTGCCATTGCTACATGTGGTTTTCTTTTCACTTTTTGTGGTATAGTGTTTTTATTCTGGGTGCATCATCTTCACATAAAAGACTAACGGTGGAGTTTCTTGCCCATTCTTCTCCACACAAAACTACCTTTTGGAAGGGGCGACTAGAATCAATTCTATTTCTTGTTCATTTTGACGTTGAAATGTGCCTTTCTTGTGCCTTTTGACTTTGACTCGGTTCTAAATGTTGAGCAAAATGAATCTCCTTTGGAACGTCCCAGACGTGATGATCAGCTAGACAGGTGCGAGCTACTCACGGCGGGTACCGCTGCAGCAGGTCGCGGAAGTAGCTGCAGCGCGCGCACAGCACGGCGCGGTGCGCGGCCAGCGACCAGCCGCTGCCCACCAGCTCCACGTCGCACCACCATCTGAGGGCATGGGGAGCTTTAGTCTGATGTATACTAATATTATAAAGCTGAAGAGTTTGTTTGTTTGAACGCGCTAATCTCTGGAACTACTGGTCCGAATTGATAAAATATTTTTGTGTTGGATAGTCTATGTATCGAGGAAGGCTAGGGGCTATTTTCATGAGTACAATATCGCCTGAAAGTATGTCCCTCGTTTAACCGAACACATTGTATAGTCTGTTTCAAGATTATCTCATGTAACTGAAAACAAATGGATCAGATTACGTGTCTCTGGATACCAAATGAATGTGTTACTAATCACTTTAGTGAGCGTTTGTGTAAGAATTTGAACACGGTTTGTTTACAATTTCGTCAGATATTTATAGAACAGACAATACAATTATACAGACAGTCAACTTATTGTGCAACACGCTATAATGTGTGTAGTAGCAGCTGAGGCCGGATAACAACTTTCAAAGCCATGATTATGCGGTCCAGGTCCTCGTCAACAGGTCTCGGAGCGCGGTTCCGGCTTCCAGCTGCTCAACGACACCTCCACTACTGACCCTCACCTGTCTTTGTACGCCTGCGCCAGGTCCGCATGCAGGGCGCCCGCGGGCTCACGCGCCAGTTCCGCCTGCGTGACCAGGTCGCGGAGGGCGGCTCCGGCCTCCAACTCCTCGCACAGCAGGAACACTTCCGCGAGACGCCATGAGCTCACCACCGAGCGGATGAAGCGGGCGTGCTCACAACCTGGGGGGGGGGGGGGAGGGAAAATGAAATTGTAGCGCAAACATAATACGTTGGTTAGCGGGATTGTCCTTTAGTGCTAATGGAGAAACAGGGTGGCAAGTCTCTCCATTGAAAAGTGACGATCCTCCAACCAGACAGGTGTGGAGTCTGGCCGGCTACTGCCCGACAACTCTTAGTCGGGGCTGAGTATATACATTCAGCAAAAAAGTATCGGGAATGGATGATTTGTTTATGGTTCCAAATTCAAATTTTTGTTTTTTTTTTAGTTGTTAGATTGGCACAACTGTTTTCCATTTTGGCGCGGAGTTTGAGTTGCATCTGTTATTTATATTAAATACAGTGCTGGTTTTAGTAATATCATAATTATATAGTGTGTATTGCGAATTTCATAATGGACAAAAATATCGAACAAAGAGTTTGTCTTAAATTTTGCATCGCCAATGGAATTTCGTGTTCGGAGTCACTGAAAATGTTACAGAAGGCTTACGGTGAATCGACTTTATCAAAAACTCGTGCTTATGAGTGGTTCAAAGCATTCAAAAGCGGTCGAGATGTGATGGAAGATTTGCCTCGCTCTAGTAGGCCGTCAACGTCTGCAACTGAAGTTAACATCGCAAAAGTGAAGAAAATAGTGACTGAAAATCCCCATTCAACTCTGAGAGAGATAGCCGCCGAACTTTCTGTATCTCACGTGTCGATCCGTACCATTATAACTAATCATTTGGGTATGAAACATGTTGCTGCTCGGCTAGTCCCAAAAGATCTGAATTTTCTCCAAAAACTCAATCGCATGAAAGTCGCTGAGGACATGCTAGAACGAGTCAGTTCGGACCCAACATTCATGAAACGCATTGTTACTGGTGACGAGACGTGGGTTTACGAGTTTGACATGCAAACTAGTCAACAAGCTTCGGAGTGGCGCCTTCCAACTGACTGAAACCGAAAAAACCACGCCAAAGTCGATCAAAAGTCAAAGTCATGTTGACTGTTTTCTTTGACTATCGTGGTGTTATGCACTCTGAATTCTTACCGGAAGGTCTAACGGTAAATAAAGAATATTATTTGAGCGTTATGCGGCGTTTAAGAGAGCAAATTCGACGAAAAAGGCCAGATTTGTGGAAAGAAAATTCTTGGATTTTGCACCACGACAATGCGCCTTCGCACAAGGCTATCATTGTGAACGAATTTTTGACCAAACACTCAACAAATACCATCCAGCAACCACCAGATTCACCAGATATGGCTCCTGCTGACTTTTTTCTTTTTCCTAAACTCAAATTACCACTTCGTGGCACCCGTTTTCAATCGATAGAAGACATAAAGGAGAATTCGCGGCGAGAACTGAACTCAATTCCGGAAGCAGCGTTTAAAAAATGTTTTGATGAATGGATTATTCGTTGGCGCAAGTGTATCGTTTCTAAAGGAGCATACTTTGAAGGTGATAAAATAAATTTGGATGAATAACAAAACATTTTGTGTATTATTGATCTTTTCCCGGTACTTTCTTGACAGAGTAGTATGTTAAATCGCGCGGTAAACTCTGTTTGCGCGATGTAGGATTTTGTGTGACGTATAGTGTCGTCACATGTCAGCTTTTGATACTTCGCTCGCTATCGGTGTAGATCCTATGTGGCTGGATAGATGTCGCCACAGACCGAAGGGGTTAGGGGTTTTTGAGGGTGGGAAGTCATCAAATGACTCCTCTCCCGCTTTGGGTGGAGCGGAAGGGAGTGTCAGACTCTTACTGACTAAAACCCATCCATGTTCCTTCCGTAGCCTTTTATGTTCCGGGGTAGCGGTAACCCTTTCGGACAATCCCGCTTACCTGACTGCCAGTGGAAGGGTAATCGTATTGCCCAGTTACTGGGTTGTGGATGAATTTGTTGGTGAGTATTATTATAATCTATACTAATATCATAAAACTGAAGAGTTTGTTTGTTTGAACGCGCTTATCTCTGGAACTACTGGTCCGAATTGAAAAATTATGTTTGTGTTGGATAGTCCATTTATCGAGGAAGGCTATAGGCTATGTAACATCACGCTACGACCAAGGAGCCGAGCTAGTATGTAATAAGTACACAAAACGCAGATTAGTGTTGAGCAGTCCGTACCTCTGTCGGGGCGGTTGTCGCGCGGGCGCCGCACGAGCGCGATGCGCCGGCGCAGCGTGCCCAGCCCGGAGCCCGCCGCCTTCTTCTTCCTTTCTCTGAAATATACCAAGACATCAGGTTAACACTCGATAACAATCATTCTGTCCCATAAAGCTGCGGTCCCGTCATATTACCAACCGCCGTCAGTAGTAGACTGACCACCGGACTGCCAAGTCATAGGTCTCGAGTTCGAAGCCAAGACACAGACCTCTGATTTTTCGGATTCATGTGCGTTTTGTATAATTATCACGTGCTTTAAAACCGGTGAAGGAAAACATCGTGAGAAAACGGGCATGCTTGAGAAATATATCTCAACAGCATGTGAAGCTAAGTCAGAGGCCCATGGGCAGCATAAAAACTCTGACACCAAGTTAGTTACTAATCACATGAAAAAGAAAAGAAGAAGACTAACGGCCGTTTTTTGCATACAAAATCAACGTTTTTTTAATTCTTTGGAGTCACAGGTCTCGTCTTCCTCTATACAGCTCACCAGAGGCTCAGGTTATGGTCCACTCACCGTATGACATCTGCCATGGTGGGAGGCGCGGCCGCCACGCCGGCGCCGTCGCACGCCTCGCCCTCCTGCAAGCACACGCTCCAGAATACAAGAACCATCGGGTATTTGACAGGGTAGTCAATAACGTTACATTTTATGAACTGTCAAAACGCGGAATTTGTACGTGATTTTTATGAAATACTAGCTTCTGCCCGCGGCTTCGCTCGCGTGGAGGTCGGAAATTATCCCACAGGAATGTTCTACCGGGATAAAAAATATCCTATGTGTTAATCCAGGATATAAACCATCTCTGTGTCAAATTTCATCCAAATCTATACAGTAGTTTTTACGTGAAAGAGTAACAAACATCCATACATCCATACTTACAAACTTTCGCCTTTATAATAGTAGTAGGATAACAATGTGATGTCACAGATTTTTAGATTAAATTGGAATACTTATTAGCATTAAATGCCATTTTACAATGTACGGTGATGGAGGTTTTTAAGACGAACGGTCTTTTATCTATGTGATTTTAAAATTAAGTTTTTACTGATTCAAATAGTAATTATTGTAAAGATACCACAGAACACTTTCCGCTAACTTTTTGATTCTCCACGAGTCATCATCATTCAGCTCTGAACACAGACCTCCGCAAACATAAACACAGTTTAACCTTTTAAACGCCACTGTCACATATACTTGACAAACAACCGCATGCCCTGTACGCCAACGACACAAATATGTGGCACAACAATTAAATCATTACTTTTGTGTGTGTTCATATCTTTAAAATGGAAGCTCTCGTACGTATTTAATGACTCGACACAAATTAAAAGACACCATGGATACTGGGAAATTCATGCTAACAAGAAGAAATACATTTGTAGCTCGGCGTGGAGGGTATGCGCGTGCGTTTATGCTCTGGCGTTCAAAAGGTTAAAAAAAGCCTACGAAAAGTATTTTTGCAAAAAAGTGTTAAGTGTTAAGTTACAACATTGAAAACGTATGATTACAGAATGTGTTGGTAATTCCCTTGAGTGAGTTATTGCATAAGAATTTAACATTAAAATTGAATCACATAATTTTCGAATAGCCCATGGTAGCACTAGTGAGGGCATTTTCGTAGTTCAGAAATGTTGGCGCGTGTACCTGAGGATGCGAGAGCGCGGCGCCCATGTCGGCTCGGCGCTCACACAGACAGCACAGCAGCCGGCTCATGGGGCGCCCGCCACCGCCATCACCGCGCTATGCAAGCGCCCGCACCGCCTGGAATACAACACAACACAACATACATTCAGTCAAAAAAGTATCGGGAAAGGATGATTTGTTTATGGTTCCAAATTCAAATAATTGTTTTTTTTGTAGTTGTTAGATTGGCACAACTGTTTTCCATTTTGGCGCGGAGTTTGAGTTGCATCTGTTATTTATATTAAATACAGTGCTGGTTTTAGTAATATCATATATAGTGTGTATTGCGAATTTCATAATGGACAAAAATATCGAACAAAGAGTTTGTCTTAAATTTTGCATCGCCAATGGAATTTCGTGTTCGGAGTCACTGAAAATGTTACAGAAGGCTTACGGTGAATCGACTTTATCAAAAACTCGTACTTATGAGTGGTTCAAAGCGTTCAAAAGCGGTCGAGATGTGATGGAAGATTTGCCTCGCTCTGGTAGGCCGTCAACGTCTGCAACTGAAGTTAACATCGCAAAAGTGAAGAAAATAGTGACTGAAAATCCCCATTCAACTCTGAAAGAGATAGCCGCCGAACTTTCTGTATCTCACGAGTCGATCCGTACCATTTTAACTAATCATTTGGGTATGAAACATGTTGCTGCTCGGCTAGTCCCAAAAGATCTGAATTTTCTCCAAAAACTCAATCGCATGAAAGTCACTGAGGACATGCTAGAACGAGTCAGTTTGGACCCAACATTCATGAAACGCATTGTTACTGGTGACGAGACGTGGGTTTACGAGTTTGACATGCAAACTAGTCAACAAGCTTCGGAGTGGCGCCTTCCAACTGAACCGAAACCGAAAAAGGAGAATTCGCGGCGAGAACTGAACTCAATTCCGGAAGCAGCGTTTAAAAAATGTTTTGATGAATGGATTATTCGTTGGCGCAAGTGTATCGTTTCTAAAGGAGCATACTTTGAAGGTGATAAAATAAATTTGGATGAATAACAGACATTTTGTGTATTATTGATCTTTTCCCGGTACTTTCTTGACAGAGTAGTACATTAAAATTGTCGTGTCAGATAAAAGACGGGCCAACGCCAACCTATTATCAATTTTGAATCATCATCATCTGCCCAGCCTTTCCCAACTATGTTGGGGTCGGCTTCCAGTCTAACCGGATGCAGCTGGATACCAGTATTTTACATGGAGCGACTGCCTATCTGACCCAACCCAGTAACTGGGCAATACGTTACCCCTTGGTAAGACTGGCTGTCAGATTTTCGGGCTTCTGACAACCCGTAATGTAAAGATGGTCACCCATCCACGGCCAAACCTGTGACCTGTGCGGCTGTTAGTACTTAGCCACGAGCTCCTATTATTAATTTTGAATAAGGAATATAAAGTTCTTAAATCACTTATGAGTTGGTTGCTGAAGTTCTCAGAGCAAAATTAAATGTGGTGCCAGGTGGCTTATAAACGGAAGTGCTGGTACAGCATACCAACACCACGGTGACAATCTCCATGCCGTTCTCGTTTGAGCACTTGGTAGATAGTATGCTTACGCCGGGAGCAGCAAACACTGCGTTACCGTGCTTCGGGTGACAGATCTCGGCGATAAGCGTAAGTCCAGGGATGAGTGGCCGCCTTTGTGTTTCGTCTCGATAAGTTGAACGCAAAAAATGTCGCAGTGGGTTTTTAGGTAGACATCAGAAAGAATTTCCGATTTGTGTTGTTAGAACCCTTCCATGTTAATCGAGCACAGAGCCGATTTTATATGTGGATTGCCATCGTAGTTAAAGGATTAGCCAATCAGCGTGGCAGATCCTTGATTGCCCAGGATGCGCCGGACGTATAATAGCTCTATAGACACGTCGCTCGGGGAGGCTCCTGTCTACCTACTGCTACTGTCCCGCCGCCAACGAGGAAGCGATTAGCTCGATTTTCTCGCTCAAGAATCGTTCAATAGATTGTGAAGAGACCATCAAGCTACTCCAATCTGTTCAATTTTGATCAAATCAAATCTAATCATAATTTATTTGTTAACATAGGAAAAAAGAAATACAGGTCTTATGTTTAGTCAAACAGAGCGCTATGCTATGCCATGAGGCGTACAAATATGTGGATGTGCAACGAAGATTACAAATTACACACATCAAAAGTGTCTAGGGATCAACATATATTTTTGCAATAACTTTTCTCTTGATTGATATTAATTTAAATTTTCTTTAAGGATTCATCAAATAAAGTGTTTTCGTTTGTCACAGTAACGATAAACCAAGTCACCTTTGCATTAATAAAGAAATTTGCCATTTTCCTAATAAAGGGATTTTTGACATTTGAACCACTAACATTAAAGTTCGAAAAAAAGACTGAAATAACAGTTTTCTTTAAAATTTTATTGGGTAACTTAAACAATTAATAATCCGTGTTTCTACCGCGAACACTAACAACACAAGAACATCGGTTTGGCATACTCAAAATGAGTTCATCCAAATCACGCTGTGGAATGGCCGCCCATGTTCGTTGCAACAACAAAAAAAGGTCTTCTTGCAACTGGATACCCTCCATATTCGGCAGAGCTCTTCTCTGTAGCATATCCCATGCATGCTCAATCGGGTTCAAGTCTGGCGACACGGAGACAAGACCGATACATTCAAATCTTAACTCGAAGAGCTCCAACAATAACCGCCATGATGTTAGCCGTGAGGCTTCATCACTCTTCAGGGAACTTAATTAGCGACCAAACAGTCAGAAACCGCTTGCATGAAGTGAACCTTCATTCCCGAAGACCGCTACGGGTACCACCTATAGCAATGCACAATCGTAGGATTCGATATCAATGGGCTCTTGAACACAGAAATTGGGCAGAAGAACAATGGCGTTTCGTGTGCTTTTCTGATGAGTCTCGTTTTGGTATGAGACCGGATACAAGACGTATACGACACTGGAGAACCCCTGGACGCCAACAGCGATTAAAATCCTGCCAGGAAGTCCATCCTTATAGTGGTGGAACCATCATGGTATTTGGATCGGCGGAAGAACTGAGTTGATTTGGATCAGAGGCAACCTCAACGCTCAAATTTATGCTGAGACGATTGTATCTGACGTCATCGTTCCTCTACAAGTGCAAATCGGTCCCTTATTTCAGTTAATGCATGATAATGCACGACCGCACACCGCAAGAGTTGTAAGACAGACTCTCGCCGCAGCTAACATCAATGTCCTGCCCTGGCCTGCTCAGTCGCCAGACTTGAACCCGATTGAGCATGCATGGGATATGCTACAGAGAAGAGCTCTGCCGAATATGGAGGGTATCCAGTTGCAAGAAGACCTTTTTTTGTTGATGCAACGAACATGGGCGGCCATTCCACAGCGTGATTTGGATGAACTCATTTTGAGTATGCCAAACCGATGTTCTTGTGTTGTTAGTGTTTGCGGTAGAAACACGGATTATTAATTGTTTAAGTTACCCAATAAAATTTTAAAGAAAACTGTTATTTCAGTCTTTTTTTCGAACTTTAATGTTAGTGGTTCAAATGTCAAAAATCCCTTTATTAGGAAAATGGCAAATTTCTTTATTAATGCAAAGGTGACTTGGTTTATCGTTACTGTGACAAACGAAAACACTTTATTTGATGAATCCTTAAAGAAAATTTAAATTAATATCAATCAAGAGAAAAGTTATTGCAAAAATATATGTTGATCCCTAGACACTTTTGATGTGTGTATTTAAAATTTCTAAAATCATGCAAAGTAATTGTATAGTATGAAAATAGGGAATATAGTGAACATTTACATGATACTTAATGTCAAACCTAAATGAGGAATTATTAAAAGTCTAAAAAATCTATGTCATAATAATTAAAATGTCAAAGTTATTTAAAGTCAATATTAATATTTGTCTCAATTTATCTCAAAGCCCTCCTTACATAATAAGGTGTGCAAATATTTATATTATTATTAGACAAGTTGTATTATTATTCAAATTGTTATTGCATTACAATATTAACATAAAAGAGATATAAGAAAATAATATATCTATATACTAATGGCAAAAGTTTAAAATTATCAAAAAATTGTCAGATGAATTAAATAATATGTCCTAACGATAACAAAGAAATAAAATAATGATACAAACACAGATGTCCAATGAAATTATTGTTGTATGTCACGCTATTTTTTTGTCATCTTACTGAAAGTATCTATCTATATCTATATCTTGTAGATACTCCTTTACATCATAGTAACATTTATGAACTAGGAATTTTTGCAGCTTCGATTTGAAATGATGGACAGGTAATTTTTTGATCTCATCAGGCAACTTGTTGTAGATCAATGATGACATACAAAGAATACTTTTATTAATTAATGCTGTTTTCCCATATGGTATTTCAATTTCTAATCTTTTTTTGTCACGTAATTGTCTGTAGTAACTTTTAAAAGCAGTCTTAAAGTAATTAGGATTTAACTTCACAAAAACATTGAGTTCATAAATGTATAACGAAGGCAGTGTCAGAATTTTTAAACTTTTAAAGTAGGGTTGACAGCTGGTAGTGTTGTCTACATTGCACATTGCTCTAATGCATTTTTTCTGAGCTTTAAATAAAAATTCCTTGTCAACTGAGTTACCCCAGGATACAATACCATATCTTAGGACAGGTGCAACAAGTCCATGATAAGCAGCTAATAAGGCTTCTTTATTAACAATTTTTGAGAGTTTGTACAGAGCAAACGAGGACTTATTAATTCCTTTGCAGATATTTTCTAAATGTGTTTTCCATGTGAGTTTACTGTCAATGTGAATTCCTAGAAACTTTGTATCTGTCACAGAATGCACTATTTCGCCTTGATAGCTAACGTTTATGTTTGTCAGTTGTGTTCTCTGGTGAAAGTGTATTATTTTCGTTTTTTCCATATTTATTTTTAGGTTATTTTCGGTTAACCATTGGATTATCATATTTAAAGTTTGATTGACTACGTCTTCGTAATCATTTTCTTTGTCACTTTTTATTATCACTGTGCTATCATCTGCAAATAGTACCATAGGGTGATTGATGTGGTTAGGAAGATCATTGATATATATCAAGAACAATAAAGGGCCTAGGACACTTCCTTGTGGAACTCCAAATTTTATAGTTTTCGAGTTTGACTTATGTTTAATCTCATTTCGAGTTTTTTGACATATTTGTGTTATTTCTACTATTTGTTTTCTATTGTGCAGGTAAGATAAGATGAGTTCAAGCGCTTTACCTCGTATGCCATACATGCTTAGTTTTTGCATTAATACACCATGGTCGACTCGGTCAAAGGCTTTACTCATATCCATAAAGATAGCACATGTTGGTATCTTTTTGTCCATGGCGACCAAAATAGTTTTCAGTAGGTCATATATGGCCAGATTTATTGATTTTCCCTTCCGAAAGCCTTTCTGTTCGTCTACCAAAATGTTATATTTTTCTAAATAAGTATATAGTCGGCTATATATGATTTTTTCAAATAATTTTGCAAAAATGGGGATCAACGCTATGGGTCTATAGTTCCCCATTTTTCGTTTGTCTTCTTTTTTGTGTATAGGAATGACGATGGACGTTTTAAGTTTGTCTGGGTATTTTCCGTTAGAAATGCATAGGTTAATTATGTAGCATAAATGCACTGAAACATCCGGAGATACATATTTTATGACTTTGGTGCAGACACCATCATAGATAGTTTTCAACTTTATTAGAAACGCATAAGGTCATGTTCATTTGGGAAAATTTGACAGTTTGGGATAGCTGGCTGTGCTGGCGTCAGTAGGTACGTCTAGTGTAAGTAAACGAGACACATAAATTATAGTTGATCGCTGAGTGTACACACCGCCGCCGGCAAGTGATTATTTGTCACAGCGACGAGGCTCGAGAGCTATCAAGAGCTTGACGCCATCGCGCACTTGATAGCTCGTTACTCGCCAGTTTGCTTTTAGCGTTAGTAGCGATGCTAGTAGTGACAGCATCACTACTAACGCGTGTTAGTCGCATTTGCAACGCGTTACAATAGCGATGCCAACGCGCTTCTGCATCACGACTGTAATGCTGCAAACGCGCGACCGTGTCGGACGACATCGGGGAGAGAACGGAGGGAGGGTGGCGCGTGAGTGGAGAACCGAGTAACACAAAGTAATCTCTCTTTATTAAATGGGCGCATGCAATATTGACGCTACTTTCGTTGCCCACGCTTCGGCTGCTTACGTAAAAGCAGCACCGAAGACAACGTGACTAATGTTGCCTGAATCTGGGCCCGTGGCCAAAGGCACACAGCTAGCGACAGCTTCGCGACTGTATCGATGCGGATGCGCGACAGCATCGCTACTGCATCGCTCCAAAAAGTCGCCGTGGGTGAGGGGCCTTAAGTGCTAGCTCTACTCGCTGCTCATTCATCTCCAGCGGTGGGACAGCCGCCTTACCATCCACCAGCGATCTTTACCGACAAGCCACGACTGCAGTCGAGCTCGCTGGTGGCTCAGAGCCTTAATACATTAATGCTTTCTTGGGGGATTCAAGAAAACTACCTGGCTTTCTTTTTGTGGAGTTGTCGCGCTCAGCAGAAACTACGTTAATGGAAACTTGCTCTCCTTTCTTGACTTGATATTCAAAACTCAATATAATATTTCCGATTGTGATCTTGTAGCTTCACAAGTTCGTACATAAAGTAAGGTATTTTATGTAGGTAGGTACAGGTAAGGGGTTAGACGCGCGATAATTCAAAACTCTCAGGTAGGCTAATGCTGTAGGTACTAAAAGACAGCCTAGTGTCTTCGAGTATTACATCGACGTCGTGTATTCACGAATCAAGTTCTTCAAATATAACAGGCAGCTGTCCTGCTGGGAAGTTTGTTCGCTACTTCTTCCCAGTAAAAGCAATCGGTAGAGATGTGGAGCGGCCGTTTTGGGGGACGTCTTATGTAATTTACACGTTCTTAAAGTGCTGAATCTTAACTTAAGTTTGAAGAAATAAGCGGGATTGTCCGAAGGGGTTACCTGGAACATAAATGGCTACGGAAGGAACATGGATGAGTTTTAGTCCTTGACAATTCAAAAGTGCCTGTAATTGGTTTATTTGAAATAAATGCTTTGAGTTTGAGTCAGTAAGAGTTTGACACTCCCTTCCGCTTCACATAGAGCGGGAGGAGTCATTTGATGACTTCCCACCCTCAAAAAAAAAACTTTGAAGAAATTACTTTAGATTTTGTTTACGCTCAACTACCGCATACGCTGGACGCGAAAGGAACACCTCATTAGAGAACTACTAAGAAAAATCTGAGCTCATTACAAGTCAAAACATGGAACAAAGAGGTAAACACTGATGTAAATACCGTTACAATTTTCTGTTTGTCTATGAAACATTCAATAGCTATATTTTCACATTTGGTATCACAACAATCGCGGTGACGGCGGATTGAGACACTGAGACAGGAAACATTGAATTCAAACATAAACATTATGTACAATAGAAATACGCAAGTAAAAGCATTAAGTTGTACGAGTTTGTAATCAAAATGATGAAGCAACTACAACCTCGCGTGGGGCTAGCTAGACGGGACGGTAGGTACCCAGATAGGGATACTCAATAGTCAATAGGTTTATTGCATTCCACAATGTGAACTTAGGTGGTATAAGAATATACATAGATTAGTTTTAGCACTTTTCACTTTTTAGGGCCCTGTCGGGCACAACAAAATAAGAATTAGGAAGAGGGCTATTATAAATATGGCGCTGTAGCGCACACTATGGCCCGCAGCCTATCCTGCCCTCTGTGACCAAAAAATAAAGCTATGTCTCAGCGCTGCCACTGACGATGCCGTGAGGAAGTGGCGAAGTTTTGGTTCAACAAAATGTACAATAAACTGGTGTGGCATCTACACGACGCAGGAAGGAAGTCACGAATGAGGTGGAAATAACGAAAAGATAGGGCATATATGCAAATGTTATTGGTACTACGCTCACTGCTTTGTTTTTTTTCTTTTGAGGGTGGGAATTGGAAATGATCAAATGTCCCCTCCCGCTCTGGGTGGAGCGGAAGGGAGTGTCAGACTCTTACTGACTAAAACCCATCCATGTTCCTTCCTTAGCCCTTTATGTTCCGGGGTAGCGGTAACCCTTTCGGACAATCCCGCTTATCATTGCGTTGTTAAGCACACGAATTTTTCATACAAGGAGCAATGGCTTAGGAATTTATTTCTTTCGCGGGAATCCGATAGATGCGAGAGCACATGACCGATTGTGGTGTCGTCGCTTGACGGAGGTATATGTTCAACAGTAGACGTCATACGTCTCAACTGATAATGAGGATAATGTCTTATCATTTACAGCGTGCATCAGAAAATTATCAGCCGTCCCATACATTTGGGTGGAGTAGGTTTTAAGGTTTGTATGGGATAGCTGAACATTTTTGGCGGTTACGATAGTGCCATGGGGAAAGTGGTTTAGTTTGCTGGTCTGTACCACACCCTTAATGACCACGTCTGATACACACTGTATAGATATCTAATATTGGAAGTGTCAAACCGCACTTCGTTTTCGGTTTTAGGCAATTTTCGGCAATATCGGCATTTTTTTTGCAAATCTAGTTATAATTTATTTATTCTGCGAATATCTACACTCACAACTGAGCAGAAGCTGAATTAAATGCTCGCAGGAGATTTCTCCTGTGTCGTTGGTCTCATGGGTCTCAATCGCAACTGCTATGGGATCATCGGTTCGATTCCCAGGTCGGGCAGTGTTATTTGGTTTATCCATTAGGAATTTCACACTAGTTGGTGGTGTGAAGCCCCCGCGCCTAGGATAGCATGTAAAGCTGTTGGTCCTGCGCCTGCTCTTTCCCTGGACATGTTGGATTGCCGTCCCATCGGACTATGTGAGAACAAGAACAGGGAGTGCACATGCGTCTGCGACTTGTGCACTATCATCTCCTGCGTAGGTACTTGGCTGATCTCCGCTGAGCTTGGCCGCCGTGGGCGAGGTCGGTCGGGAGGAATTATTTTGGCGGATGATGAATGCAAACATTCTTATAAATACGGTAATTACCCTTTGGTTTGCGACAGTGGGCGTTCGCACGATGTTTACCACTAATATTTATTTATTACAAACTACATACTTAGGTATTACTAAAATGACATCAAGGTTCAAGGAAAAACATCCAATATTTAAAACATCTAGAGGTAAATAAACATCAAAATCAAGCACAAATGCAAAGATAACCGGATATTAAGGCCCGCACAGAAGCGACGTGTCACACCGCAAGACTACATAGGCGCGACGCGACGAACTTTTGCACGACGCGACACTTTGAAAGAATCAAAGTATCTCACGCGACTGATCGCGACATTCGCGTGTACACGTCGCGCGAACCCACGAGTTTTGCGATTATTTTTGTTAGGAAAGGGTGTACATAATACCTATTTCCTTTAGGATTAAAACGACGTAACTCAAAAAAGTGACTTTTAGGGAAATGGCAAAACAAGCTTTAAAATTCTAACACCTCCGTATTATTTCGTGATTACTTACGTCAGTGACTATGTTTGTGCTGAAAATTATAAAAAAGTCGTTCCACTATTTTCGTTTTGAGTCATTAACACGCTTTTATTAGCTCGGGTTGTATCTATGTATGTATGTAACGGAATCTTTGAGCTTAATTTTCACCGGTTTATAAAAGTCTGATCAACTTGAAACTTTGCACACGTCTCAAGGACCGATGACAATGCAATAAATTGATAATAGTTTCCCATTATCCTTATTTTTACACGCTTTATATTAGCATGCATTATTTTGCATGGTAGTGGTGAATATTATCTTAAAAAGCACCCCACGCTTTTAAAAAAGTAAAATTTATTTTCTATTTTTAGTTCGGTTTTCTATAAAAAGCGTGTTTTTTAGTTTTTTTAAACTATTTTTTATTTTTGTGACGATAACTCAATTTTTGTACATCCTAAAGGTGCGATTTGTCGTGTGACGATCGCTTACTATTAAGACACGGAGTCAAAGTCGTAAAGAGCAGGACCAACCGCCAATTGGCACTTGTGAGGGGAATTATAATAATATGGTGACAAAATAAATACAATGTTGTTACACTTCGTAATATTTAGTTTTTAGGAGTTCCTTACCCATTACCTGCGGCTACCAACGAGAATAAGTATTAAGACTCCCCTGGCCGTCCGTCTGTCTGCCACAGAGCTGTATCTTTTGAACAGTTATAGGTAGACACTTGAAATTTCACAGGGAGTGTGAACAACTATGTTTGACACGGTTGGTCCAGTGATTAAGCGATTAACTTCTGCGCAGCATGTCGCGGGCTCGATTCCCGCACGGAAGTACCATACGACCTGCAAGTATTTGTTCCGGGTCTGGGTGTTTTTCTATCTATAATAATGTATGTAGTATTAACAAAAAAAAAATGTATACAAGTAGTTTATCAGCCATATCAATACCATAACACAAGCATTAATTTGCTTAGCTTGGGACTATGGCGTTCTGTGTGTCCAAGGAAGGATATTAACTAAGGCGAAAATATTTAAGAAACATTTTTTTTCGGCGTTTTATTTATTAATGTATAACTTCGTGTACTCTTACCCCCGTTCTATATGATTGTTTATCTATAATCTAAGTTTGGTGATAGTGTGCATAGCCTTGAGAATCTGGGTCAAATTACTAGAATGGACAAAAAATATGACAAAGAAATTCAATATTTGTACAGACAATAGGTACATGTTTGAGTAGCCCGAGATTCAAAATTAACACAAATCAGAAGCCTAAAATAAATTGTATGATTCATAATTGTGTTGTATGAAATCATCTTCACCTAAGTATGTTGTTATGTTAAATAATTAAAAATAGACATATTTTTTCTTTTCCCTATAGATACAACATGGACTTGGTTTTAGGCTAGATGCTATTAGTTAACCCATATACTACCTTGAACACATATGTGTGTTAAAGGCACTGACCTTAGAATAGCACAAAAAATAGTGGCAGTGTTTGTGTTAAGCATATCCTTTAAGTAGTTGACTGCCTCAGTGATCTAGTGGTTATAAAGGCAACAGCTGAAAGTGAGCTCCTGGGTTAGATTTCCAGATTTGGCAGTGTAATTGGGTTTTGCCCTTAGGATTTTTCTTAGTAGCAGCCTAATTTATTGATTTGTGCCCAGATGATGGCAATTGACTTACCCCTCTTACATGGGACTTAGCCATAACTGGTGAAATATGGGTTAATTGCCTTACCCTGCAGGGAATGAAGGCATAATGGTGATGTTATTCACTATGATTGATTTCATCCCAGGTTTTCCTTGCAGATCCCTCATAAGTCATGATTAGTAGTTCTTCAGCTGACTGGGGCAGTCCTGATAGGATATTTTTATCTTACAATTTCCAGTACCTACAGCTGATTGCCAGGTCAACGACCTCAGGTTGCATGATCTTAGAAGGAATTGTATGTTTACCAAATAATCCTCAACTAATCAACAAAAATTATTCTTTTACCTTGGTTTATAACTTAGTAAAACTTAATTAAAAGAAAAATGTATATAAATACAATACTAGAAACAATTACAACAAGTAGAATGTAGTGGAAAGTTAAACTTAATTTTCCTTACTAAACTCAGGACTCAATTCAGTGATAATTCCACAGAGATCTACTTTAAAATTATCAGCATTGTCACAGTTTTTTAACTCTGTTCTTATCTCTCTTATCATTTACAAGATGCCTATGTAAATATTTTAGTGTCACTTTTACACAAGTGGCAAAATTAAAAACTGGTTTCCCAAATACTGTTTACAAACTGTTTGGAAAATACACCAGATATTATTTTCCCAAGTGATAATAGTAAGTTCTGGTTGATCTATCCAATTGGAAAAACTTATGACCATGTTCAAAAATCTACATTTTCAACTAAATTATTTTTTCAGATTTTTGTTACTTTCACTGAAAATTATTCTGATTTAATCATAGTTGACCAGATTAAATCAGAATAATTTTCACCATATCTGACAATAACTGTTTGGATGTCAGATATTCTCATGAAATTTAGTATAATAAATTGTTAAATTAGGAATGCTACATAATATATAAATAACTGAAAGTTAGAGTAGACCATTTATCTTCCAACAGGTCTGAGAGGAAAGGCCATTTACTGTTAATAGAAATATAATATTTAATAAATAAACTGTGCAGATACCCAAAAGATCCAAAAAAAGAGGGCCAGTGGTCACTGCACTGAAAATAACGACCATAAACAAATACAGACTAAAAATACCTGACACAGAGTTCCTATTTAGCCTTCTTTCTTGCATGACCTAGCTTCCACATATTTTATATTTTCGTGTACACAGAAAGTGAAATGTGCTCGGGGGTGGCAAGGGGAGGCCTGACGTCACTGGCTCACTGCGCGCGCATTTGACCCCAAACTGCCTGACCCAGATACTGACTTGCCTTGCGACATAATTCTGTAAAATGTCAACATAGCTCGCCCTGAGCGAAATACCGCAGATATTGACTAACACACGCGCTCTACGACCTACATACTGCCTTTAGAACTCGGCAACAAAACTCAAAAACATATTCATGACATTTTTTTTTTTAACTTTCAGGACCTAACTTTGTCTTCGTCAATAAACACAATAATCGTTAGATTTACGCACAAAATTCGGAATTTAAAATGTAGGCACAATGTACTAACCAGCAACTAAACACATCACAGCAGCTTCCTCCGATTATTTCACGTTTTCACACAAACATTTTGATTTTATTCGGTCCTGGACGCCATTATCAACATCGACGACTAACTTGTTAGGCACTATTACACAGCTCATGCGGCGTCCATCCCGTTGTATCGCGCACTCGAAACACTTATCACTATCGACTTATAATTATTTTACACAAATAAGTCACGGATCAAGCTCGTTGTATGTGAAAAATGTTAAAAACGGGATCGGGCGCAATCCGCTACGCCACCCCGTTCCACTGCAATTTTGTCACTGCTACCAACTGACAGGAACATAAATAAATACATCTTATTACCAACTGTACTTTACGCAATCCTATTGGCTAATAACGTTTATACGAATAAGATTGGTCAAAAACTTGACATATTTTACGTTTTAACCAATCCGAAGTAAGAGTTTGAGCGATCTCGTTTCTTAGAGAGTTTCGAAAGTTACAGTTTTGAGTTCGGATACATCAGTGTTACTTGAACAAAATGATCTGAGAAATAGTCAAAGAAGAACGAAATGGGATAGGCAAAATATTATTTCTCTGTTAAATATTAAAAATCATTCATTATAAAACACACCGCTAGAAACTAACAACACTGTGGATTAGTGCTTTTAGTGTCCCAGTTCAACAAAATTCTCAACAATTGTTGATATATTTTGACCAATTCGTACACAAAACAATTTCTCAGCTCTGCTTTTTATCAGGCCTCATAAAGTTTTAAGTACTACTTTCTTCTTTAGTCCGATCTTCCTGCCTACAACAAGTTCTCTTTCATTTTCTGTGTCAACGGTCATACTATTAGTTTTCTTCAGACGTGTATCCGATTATTTCAAATAAAAACTGACAGAATCACAGAACATGACAGAAGATGGCTTGTTTTGTTCTTGAATCAATTTCTTGACAGATTATGACCGATCGATGTTTTCAACATTTTTCTCGTGCAAATAGTTATTTAATTTTTAAACCAATCTGTGTCATTTCAAATCACGACGGTGTACACTAAGAAATGAATGATTTAGCATATAAGTGTTTGAATTTGACAGTTTTGAAAATAAAACAGAACGGACTCGCATGGTGGTGTAATTTACTTCAAAAGTAATTTACGTTTTTCACTGGTTTAGGTAAGTAACGTGATATTCAAATCAATTCATCGTTAATTTATTAGGCAGTTACAATAGGTTACAACAATCTCAAAATAATAGAATGCTTGGTACAGGTGCTTACTCAAAAGCGCGCGTTCGTACCCACTTTTATCAGCTGATAACTGATATTTATTCAAATACAGCTTGTTCCTAGTAATAATTAATCAGAAAACCTCATGAATTTCACATGGAATATGTTAAAATTAAAATCTTATGTTCCTCAAGTTATAATTTTCTATTTTTTCCTAAAGTTGTGCTCAACAAAAATCTATGTAAAGGCAGGTTCAGATGGTAGCAGTAGTTAAATGTAATTACTTAAATGATAATTTATTACTAGTTCTTTTTCTGATAGAGCAATAAAAGTTCGTAAATAGGTACTTAATAGTAATAGTAAAAAAGGGACAAAGTAAAAATTATAGTTATTTAATAAAACCGACATGTCCAGACTGGTATTCTAGAAATATGACGTATAGGTACAACTCTGCCTAACCCTTCATAGAACATAGCGTCTTATGTTATTGACTGTGATCAACACCGTCTCTGATTATTGGGCACACAAGAATTTGGGGCCTCCTGTTGGATGGTAGAAAAAGTGAATAGCCTAGAGGCCTGGAGGCCTGGAGGCTATTGAAAATGAAAGTGATAAAAGAAAGAGGACATTTTTTTCACTTTCTTTTTTACATAATTACCAAATTAGGTGTTTCAGGGCCCCCTTGACGATGTATAGGCCCCTGGGCATAGGCCCTGTGTGCCCTCATGGTAAACGGTACTGATTGTGAGTTCATCCCAGTTTTCCTTACAGATGCCATATGAGTCACGATGAGTAGTTCTTCAGATAACTGGGGCAGTTTGACTGACCGAGGCAGTCCCACTGACATGGGAAGCCTCACCAACAGGGGCAGCCCCGGTAGAAGCAGCCCCAGCATATTGGTAACTGAGCCTCCCACTAGCAGCACCGTTCAGATCCCTGAACCTATGCATCAGCAGGCAAGCGAATCCAGTTCTTCCCAATCCTCTGACACATACATGCAGAGTGACACCTATACTAGTATGTATCGAACTATTGGAATGACTAACAGCGACATCGAGCGCCTGCGCGAAGCTCGTGAGAGACTTACCTCAGCTATTGGTAACACTTACATGCGTATTGGGAGGCTTGTCGAGACAGCGGAGAACCGAATGAGAGATGTCGTACAACGCGAACCTATCGTCGAAAATGAGGACAGCAATAGCAATACGGTTTCGTCAGCGAGTGAGGATTCTAACCAATCGGCTCCAGAGGCCCCTCCCACGGCACAAGATAACACTGATACAGTCGAAGAACCTCCCGCTAAAGTCAGAAAAATAAACTCCCCGGACAAAAACGAAGATTTAGACGGTGAGACGTGCCCCATCTGTCTGGACACTTGGGGGAACTCCGGTAACCACAGATTAGTAGCTCTTAAATGCGGCCATCTATTCGGAGCTGAGTGCGTTGAACGGTGGTTGAAGGCGCAGGCAGCCAGAGACAGGTCGTGTCCTACATGCAAAAGTAAAGCTTCACTCAAAGACTTAAGGTTCATATACGCAAGGAGGTTAATAGCAGCAGACACATCCGAGGTAACGAGACTACAGAAACTAGTGGATGTATTACACGCCGAAAAAAGCCGAACAGAATTAAATTTACAGTCAGCTAAAATATCTCAACGCGCGTTAGCCGCTGAACTAGAAGACCTAAAGAAAACAATATCCAAGTCCCAAGCGACTAAGCAACAAGCAGAGAGGAAATGCTGGCGATTCGCTCTCGAAAAAAACTTGGAAATCTGTAAAGATGGGGGCTGTAGAGTCCTCACTTACAACTGCAGGACTTATGAGCTATATGTGTCGCAGAAGAGTTCCAACAACCTGTTCCCTGGCTACGGTATCAGGAAGGTCAGCTGTGTAGACTACACGCTGGGACAGTTCGTGCATCTCCACCCTAAACCAATCAGAGACATCACGTATTCTCAACCCAGCGACTTGCTTTTAAGTGTAGGATTAGACAGCACTGCAAGGATTGTCGAGAGAGGCATACCTAATGTGACGGTAAACGCTGGATTCCCTTTATGGTCATGTGCTTGGGATCACTACAGGCCCAACGAGTTCTACGTCGGCGGCGTAGGCGGCGTCATACAGCAGTATGACTTTAGGAACCCGTCGACAAGTTTACGCACCCTGGCAGGCACCGGAGACATGTCCCCCGTAGTCTCCGTCTGCTCGACGGAGTTCGGTCTCCTATCTTGCCAGTTAAATTCCTGCTGGTTGTGGGAAACAAAGACCGGACAGTGGGTTCGTAAACCATTCCCTGTTGACGGTGCGTTCTTGTCCATGTGCTACGACACAGAATCCCAGAAGGCTTTAGTTTCCATACGGCCAAAGTGCTCAGAGCGGTCCAAGTTGACTGTTTGTTCATTAATACCGACAGTTCGAGGGGGGACGGGAATTGTCGTGGATCATGTGATCAATGGGTCGGCGCAAATTTCAGTTATGTCGAAAGCAACTTTCTGCAGGACTCCGGGGGCTTCGTGGGTGGCTGCCCACTCGGAGAGTGACGCGACGCTGTACCTCCACGGCTTAGACGGTTCCAGGACAATGTCGCTGCCAGCCGCCGAGCCCGCTTTAGATGTGTGTTCCGTGCAAATTAATGGTAACAGTGTCTTAGCAGCTCTGTCGGAGTCCAGGTTGAGGATATATAAAGCTGTGCAGACTAGTGGTTGAATTATTGTGTCATTATAGAAACTGACTGTAAAGCTTTGGCTAAACTGAGGAGAATTAGAGTGATGCAGGACGACATGCGCTCGCGCCGATTGTGTCAATTGACTTGGCGATGGTGTTCAAACTGGTGCGCAGTCGCATGACTTCCTAACCATTGAAACAAACGACGCACACTTCGCGTCTCGCGCGGTATTTTATTCAGTATGGCCAGAGTTTAATTATATATTTGAAATTGATTAATTTAAATTTTAATGTAAGATCTTTTTAATTTTATAAGGAAGCTCCTTGTCGCACATCAAGCGAATGAGAGCTATATTGAAACAAACACATTACATTCTCACACACACAACAACTTACATTCACATTCCGAGGGTTTTGAAGGAAATTCCAAATTCATTGCCTCACAGGTTTGAAATATTCGTTTGTTCAACAACGTAAATAACGCAATAAACAGGTCTGAACTGCCAAAATGAAAGGCATTGCGATCGATTGCCATGACGTGCGTTACCCTTGTGTGTGCGTGTTTTAGAGACCATTTTACGGGTTTTTAAAAGCCATTCAGTCAATATTTTATCTGTAACTATAATTAATATTGTAGATCATCAGGTTCTCTCCGAACTAGTTGTAGGTAAGTTAGTTTTAAAATCGATCTGCCATGCGATATTAGATTTTAACGTCTTCTAAATACAGGCCTTTTTTTTACTAAGAGTGACGTGATGCCGAAGATTATACTTATGTACCTAGATAGCTGGTAGGTTTTTTATCCTTTCATAACTTATAGGGTTTGGAATACCCCCTTGGAAGGGCTGATTGACAGACGCATCCGTGACCACCGTTTGAACGTGCTCTCCGAGCCACGGAGGTGTCTCAATATTATGTAAAGGATAGTCACCCATCCATGGACCAACCTCTACAAGCGTAGCCTAACCTTCAATCGATTCGTGCGGTTGTTCGTGACAACAATTTTAGCGAATTAACATTGAATTATGTAAATGTTGTACAACAATGCGCAAGAGTTGGAATATGACTGAAGTAATGTAACTGTAATTAAAATAAATGTTTTGATGATTTTTGTGATACTGTTTTGTTTTTTTTTATTGTCATACAACCTAGATCCGCTGTACGGTACGGATCTGCGGGCTTTTTACCCCTTCGCAGAATATAGGTGTGGAAATATTTTTGTTGGGGGATTTTAAAGAAGAAAATGTATTTTCAAAGTAGGGTTAGTACCAAGTTTATTTATATCTGGTGTTGGTAGGTACAGACTCTGTTTAACACAGCTTTTCAAAAACTGGGCGATAACGTCCCCTTGTGGGCGCCGCAGGCCTAAAGGGGGCAGTAAAAGACCCAGAATAAAAATTGGGGCGTTGTTTAGAGGCTTAGGGGGTGGTGTGTTTTTTCATCTAGATAGTGGTCTCTATGTAGGTGAAAAAATGGGAACGCTAAAAAAAAAAATATTCACAAAGTTTACCTACCTTTAGTTGTACTACGACGTCGTATCAGTCTTATTATTGTACTCTTTGCGTCGGACGACGATGATATATTTTACGTAGTGGCATCGTAAAATACATCATCGTCGTCGTCTGAACTGGGTATATGATTCATAGTATTATATGCACTCAGATCGGCACTCTAGGTAGAAATTACCGCTGGTTGGTCTCTCGCCGTGAGGAATATTACCAATGATAGCTCTTGTCGTTTAGCGACAAACAGTGGAGCGAGTTCTCGCCGGCAGTGTCAACAGTCAACATCAACTATTACAATATCTCTTTTGTTTACACGGATATAATTATATTGTACGTGTCTTGAACGAGAAAATAGCCGGTAGTTAGTCGCTTCCTCGCTAGCCGGCGTGGCCTTAAGCTTTGAAAAGCGTTACTATAATTGCAAATCTGCGGGAAAGTATTTTGCATCGGACTGCCAGCGAGCTACGTTCCCTTTCAATAATGCTCTAAGCTTTCAATGCCAAAACTAGCCCACAAAATTATCTTTCTTTTTTTTCCAATTTGTTCCTCGGTAGCTGGTTATACTATTAAAAAAGGGCGATAATAATGCAATACGAAACATTAATGTTTTGGTATTCTGCAAAAAGTTTTGAACTATGCGTTGCGGGCTATCTTAGCGTGCAGTAGTTGGTGATCCTAGCTCCTGAAGCTTCTTTTAATGAAATAAAGTACAATATGAGCAAGTTGCATGATGTTCAAAGGCAATCAAAGGTGAAAGTAAGTTTGTAGCCAAATTGCACCTCGTTCTACATTTTTATTGTTTCAGGCCAGTAATAGGACAACACTATCATTAAGAAGGCAACTTTGAACATCTGTCAAAACTGTTGTCATTGTCAATTTTTTTGAGAACAAAATAGCGGTGCCTGTGCTAAGTTCACAAAAAAATCGTTTAAAGTTGATAAATGGACCATAAATCCCATTCAAAACTATTTTAAAACAATATTTAACTTTGTTTGTACATAGTCCAAGTTTCCTTTCAGGTGAAAAAAGGTAAGTTTTTGTGATATTGTTAGATCGATCAACATGTGTTTTGCGATATGAGGTCATCGTATACAAAATTAGTTTAAGTTTTTGGGAGACGCATTTTTAGTGATACTGGCTGTACTTAAAGGAATACAATTTACAAATAATTTCCTTGGTGATCGTTATGGCTGGAGCTATTGAATAAAAATAAAGAAAATGACTTGTTCTGACCAAATATAGAGTTATTGCCAAATTACTACGCCTCTGCTTGGCCTAATGCGAGAAAGTACTTGTGTCCAGTTTTTGTAAGTGATTCATGTGAGTTTTATGACATTTTGTATTTGCCAACACTATAATTATAGTAAATCGACTATGAGGCAGTAAATAGACATTGGCAATATTTTTTTTCAATTAAAAAATTTTACTTGTTTTCTTCAAATGGAATTATTACATACTGAAACAATTACGTAATAACAACCTAACCTATTAAAAAATTGGTCTAAAATTTAACAAATAGTTTTTCATAATTATTTTTATTCAAGTTAAATAAATACTTATCTGTTTTGTTCTTAATTAGACTTCCTCATCTAAATCATTGTTTTACCGTTATATTTTCAGAAAAAGCTTTCAATCATGGACCAGTTACTCCATCAAGTTGCCTCCAATATGGAGAAGCAGCTGGACAGTGAGATCGAAAGGTACTGGTTTTTCACCATGTTATAATTTTTTTTTACATCCTAGTCTCTTCTCTAACACAAACTTAAAGCATTTATTTATATTAAACCAATAGCTGACCAGACAGACGTTGTCCTGTCTTAACTATGATACCTACCTTACCTACCCTACCTACCCACCCTACCTACCTACCTACTCTACCTACCAACTTACCTACATACCTTACCTACCCTACCTACATACCCTACCTACCCTGCTACAAACCTCATGGAGTCCGAGACCTTTCCAACGAATGCAAAACCGTGGAAATCGGTTCGTGTGTTCTGGAGTTATAGCGTCAGGAAGGAAAACCCGACTTATTTTTAATATTATAGATTTACAGGTATTTGCAATTGTCAAAATAATCCATTACTCAGAAAGATTAAGGTGCATCATCTTCACATATAATGTTATAATTCATGTATACAAAACATTTTAAAAGAGTAACGGTGGAGTTTCTTGCCCATTCGTCTCCATACGAAACTACCTTTAGGAAGGAGCGACTAGAATCAATTCTATTTCTTTTTCATTTTGATGTTCAAAAGTGCCTTGTGCCTATTGAAATAAATGGTTTGACTTTCATTTTGACTTTAAAAGTCGCCCATTCAAACCCACAAGTTCCTATTGAGAAGAATCAGCAAGGAAGCTAAGCAAAGACCTATTTGTTTCCCTTCAACCCTTCTTATTCTTCCTGTCTTCGTCTATCTCACATAATTTTCTGTTATATGTGTGCTGCGCTTGTAAAGAAGCCGGGTATACGAAAAATATTTTCCTTCACCACTGTCAGTAATGTTCAAGATGAACTCAAAATGTACACAGAATTAATAGAAAAAGTCACATTGGTACTTGCCCGATTTTAAGACAACTTTATGCATGAGAGTTGACTCCTACGCCATTCTGACAACCAAATAAAGTAAAAACATAAATATTTATGCCATTATTTATGCAACAGGCTGGAGACCATGGACACAAATGACCTGGAAGCGATCAGACAACAGCGCATCGCCGAGATGAAGAAGAGGGCCAAGTCTAAGCAGGAGTGGATAGCTAATGTGAGTACTGTTTTATATTTTTTTATGGCAGTACTTAGGGTAATAAAGTAACCCTTTGAAAGACACTGAACGCCTATAAGCATAATAACAATAAAACTTCTAGTGTCTCATTTAGTGTCCTTCACTGGGTTAATAAATAAGCAACTATAGCAGTGATAGCCTAGTGGTGTGATCGTCAGACTGCCAATTCATAGGTCTCGAGTTCGAACCCAAGGCACCTCTGATTTTACAGATTCATGTGCATATTCTATAATTATTAATTATCACTTGCTTAAAAATTGGTGAAGGAAAACATTGTGAGGAAATCAGCATGTCTGAGAGATATTTTTCAACAGCATGTGGAGCTAAGTCAGAGGCCCATGGGCAGCATAAGAACTCTGACACCCGGTTAGTCACTAAACACACGAAAAGAAGAAGATGAATAAGCATCTTATGTATAGAAGCAACATCATCATTCTCCTGCCCTTATCCCAATTTATTAGCATTCAACATGTCTCTTTCTTCCATACTTCTCTATTAGTCGTCATCTCGGTAGTTACTCCCTTCCTAACCATGTCATCTTTCACACAATCCATCCATCGTTTCTTTGGTCTCCCTCTACTTGTATAGCCATCCACATTCATGCTCACAACTTTCCTGACCACATTTTCCTCATTCCTCCGCATAACATGACCATACCATGACAACCGATTTACACACAACTTTTCAGTCACCGGTGTCACTTTCAGACTTCCTCTTATATACTCATTCTATCCATTCGGGTAACACCACACATCCCTCTTAGCATTCTCATCTCAGCTGCATGCAATTGTCTTTCATTCATTCCTTTTGTGGCCCAACACTCTGATCCATACAAGACGGCTGGTCTAACCAGAAGAAGAAGAATAGAAGCATAATCAGCCTATAATGGTGTAGTCCTATTGCTGGGACAAAGGCCTCCTCACGGTGAGAGGGAGTGACCTGTAATCCTCATGGTTGGTAGATCTGGGCGATGTTTTCCTTCACCATATTTGAGAGCAGCGACCCTCTACCTAAAACTCGTAATCCCAGACCGTTACCAATGCCCCACCTCTGCTTTATAATAAGCTAACAAATGCAGTGATATGATTACGAACAAAAAAAAAATGTTTTCGTCTTAGCCTGTCGATGGCAATCTAAATGTACTCGGCCCGGAATTTAGCTACGTGTTTGGCGCTATCACTAGCGTCCATCAGTTCCTGTAACGTGCAGACGACAGGACACGTAGGACACGAAATTAAGTGTCCCATCGTTTGTGGAACAGCACCACATTTACACTCCAAGGCGGAGTTGTCTATGATTCTCCACTTGAGAAGGTTTTTCTTGCTTCGGCCAACCTCAGTCCGGATTTTGTCTAATGACTTCCAGATTGGCCTTTTGGGGAGGCAGGGAGGCAATTTTCTTTTTATACCCCTTATTGAACATCACACAGTCACAATTTTATAACGACATTGTTTTTGCTGCAGGGCCACGGTGATTACACAGAGATAGACGGTGAGAAGGAATTCTTCGCCATCTGCAATAAGAGTGACAATGTTGTGTGCCACTTCTACAAGAGTGACACGCCTCGCTGTAAGATAGTTGACATGCATCTCAAACTGTTGGCTAAGAAGCACGTGGAGACTCGGTTTGTTAAGCTGGATGTTGAGAGGGCTCCATTCCTCACTGGTGAGTTATTTATTCATTTTATTTGTATGAAATCCTGGTTTTACTAGACTAGCAACAGCAAAGACATTGTTATATTTTGAGAACTCTATCTTCTTCTTTGCGTGTGGTTAGTGACTAACCTGGTGTCACAGTTTTCATGCTGCCCATGGGCCTCTGACTTAGCTTCACATGCTGTTGAGAAATATCTCTCAGACATGCTTCATCACGATGTTTTCCTTCACCGATTTTTAAACAAGTGCTAATTATACACATCAATCGGAAAAATCATCCACTCGTCGAGCTATCAACAAGTTTCACCTATGAACTGAACGCGATCAGCACATCTAACTGCTTTCAAGTCTGTTTCATTGGTTTAAATGTGCTTATCGCGTTGCATTCGTGTCATTCGCCCGTAATGGCAAGAGTGCCACAGAATCTAATGAAAGTTTTAACTTAATTGCGTTACAGGTCGCCTGAAGATCCGCGTGATCCCCACCATTGGGCTGGTCAAGGAGAACAAGACGAAGGACTTCGTCGTGGGCTTCACCGACGTCGGCAACCGCGACGACTTCTCCACCGAGATGCTGGAGTGGCGCATTGCGAGGTGTGTGATGTGTAGCGAGGTGTGTGATGTGTAGCGAGGTGTGTGATGTGTAGCGAGGTGTGTGACGTGTAGCGAGGTGTGTGATGTGTAGCGAGGTGTGTGATGTGTAGCGAGGTGTGTGATGTGTAGCGAGGTGTGTGATGTGTAGTGAGGTGTGTGTAGCGAGGTGTGTGTAGCGAAGTGTGTGATGTGTAGCGAGGTGTGTGACGTGTAGCGAGGTGTGTGATGTGTGGCGAGGTGTGTGACGTGTAGCGAGGTGTGTGATGTGTAGCGAGGTGTGTGATGTGTAGCGAGGCGTGTGACGTGTAGCGAGGTGTGTGATGTGTAGCGAGGTGTGTGATGTGTAGCGAGGTATGTGATGTGTAGCGAGGTGTGTGATGTGTATCGAGGACGTGTGTGTAGCGAGGTGTGTGATGTGTAGCGAGGTATGTGTAGCGAAGTGTGTGAGCCGCACAACGGCACAAGTGTGTGGCATTCCTAACGTAGCTCGTATGTTCCTCCTTGCAGGTCGGAGGTGATCGAGTACAACGGAGACCTGATGGTCCCTCCCGAAGAAGCGCGCAAGGCACGCATGCTTCAGATCCAGAGCAAGAAGACTATACGTGGCCGACCGGATTCAGACTCCGATCTAGATCTCAGCGATTAAATACCACAGAAGCCGTATTATAATGTTTTGGAACTATGATTGTTAGGTGACGCTATACAGCACGGTTTTAGTAGTCAATTATTTTAAGTTTTATATCTAAATTCTATTTTTGTGTATTGCAATAGGATTGCCGTAATAATGTTATCATATCATTTTACCTTGGCAACACCGACCCTAGTTGTTGGTGTTGCCGAGGTAAAATGATATGATAACATTATTACAAATTAAAGTAAAAATTGCTGAGAATTCTGGCGGACAGACGTATCGCTTTTTTATCGAGTCTAAAGTACTCCCAAAAAATAAAGCTTTTGTTACCTAGGAAAACGGTTCCGTCATTAGAACCGATCATTTTCACTAGTATGTAGGTGTAGGTGTCGAACACACCAGTGTTTGGCAATGAGTTGTCAAATGCACCAGTGTTTGGCAATGAGGTGTCAAATACACCAGTGTTTGGCAATGAGGTGTATAACACAACAGTGTTTGGCAATGAGGTGTCAAATACGCCAGTGTTTGGCAATGAGGTCTCAAATACGCCAGTGTTTGGCAATGAGGTGTCAAATACGCCCGTGTTTGGCAATGAGGTGTCAAATACGCCAGTGTTTGGCAATGAGGTGTCAAATACGCCAGTGTTTGGCAATGAGGTTTCAAACACACCAGTGTTTGGCAATGAGTTGTCAAATACGCCAGTGTTTGGCAATGAGGTGTCAAATACGCCAGTGTTTGGCAATGAGGTGTCAAACACACATGTGCTTGGCAATGAGGTGTCAAATACACCAGTGTTTGGCAATGAGGTGTCAAATACAACAGTGTTTAGCAATGAGGTGTTAAATACGCCAGTGTTTGGCAATGAGGTGTCAAATACAACAGTATTTGGCATTGAGGTGTCGAACACACCAGTGTTTGGCAATGAGGTGTCAAATACAACAGTGTTTGGCATTGAGGTGTCGAACACACTAGTGTTTGGCAATGAGGTGTCAAATACAACAGTGTTTGGCATTGAGGTGTCGAACACACTAGTGTTTGGCAATGAGGTGTCAAATACAACAGTGTTTGGCATTGAGGTGTCGAACACACTAGTGTTTGGCAATGAGGTGTCGAATACACCAGTGTTTGGCAATGAGGTGTCGAATACACTAGTGTTTGGCAATGAGGTGTCAAATACAACAGTGTTTGGCAATGAGGTGTCAAATACAACAGTGTTTGGCAATGAGGTGTCAAATACAACAGTGTTTGGCAATGAGGTGTCAAATACAACAGTGTTTGGCAATGAGGTGTCAAATACACCAGTGTGACTAAGCTGTCAAAAACGCACTGTATTTGGGCAGCTGTTATTGCGTGAACATTCGCCGCTTGCGTAGGAAACAAAAGTTTATTTAATGCTAAAGTACTGTTTGGTACATTTCCCGGCCGAAAGTATAGTTCACTGAGTTCTAGCAATTAAACCACGTAATAGGACTGAAAAAACGTGATGGTTTAGTTTGGTTCACGGTTCAGAAAGAGCGCAAAGTTCGCCTACATAATTTTTCACGTAAATAATGTTCTGTTTTTTAGAGCGTCGTTAGTCTCTTACTAACTCTAAAATTAGAATAATCGAAATTATTGCACTGAAAGACTTGAGATATTTTCTCATTAAATATCATTCCATTTCTGACTTTGCTTGTTAGCAATAATAATCGAAATGATGCCCTAAGAAGCGATAGCAATATAAGTACTGTAGTTTAAGAGGATGCCTATACAAACGTTTTTTTATTACTCGCCTATCCTAAAAACTTACTAAGTATGTGTGAATGGTGCTAAACGATTGTAAACCTTACTGCGTACAAATTAAAGTTGGTTATTGTTTGAGCAGTCTTGTGTAGTGTTGCCATTTACCGTTGTGGTAATTAGGTAGTTTTCGCTAGTTGTGTTTGAGTTATTAAAATATATTGTGTGTGAATTAAATAAATGTATAACGCATATTTTTATTATATTTTGAATAAACACCTTTTTAACTATGTGGTTGTTCCTTTTTCTTATTGGAGTTTATTTCACTAATAATTTGTCATTCTTTTCTGCGGACTTAGTCTACAGCAGGCTACATTAGTCTCCCCCTAATTCCAAATTGTGAGGAAGTCAAATTGTACAAGAATCTTTTGGTTTGAAGCTAAAATCGGAATGGACGACGCAATCTTGTTTTTTTTTTACCAGCAATAGTAACGCCTTATGTCACTCAAGCCCTGTGCTCAAGTCCCAAAAGATCCTTGTAGCCAACTTCCAAATAATTAAGGACCCGTAAAAACCACCGAACGCGATAGTTTTTAACCTTTTGACCGCCACAGTCGTGTATAGACGACAAACCAAAATGTGCCCAGCACGCCACGGTCGCGACTGGGTGACAGAATTTTAAACGTAAATAAATAATAATAATAATAATTTCGACCTCACTACTATTTTGTAGGTATTAAAGGATGAATTCGGCGCTTGGCGCTGAGGGCACGCTTTTTCATTTTTGACGTGGCGGTCAAAAGGTTAAAATACGTGCATTAACTGTGTCCGTTACCCCAGCAAAATCATGTCGAAAATTGCCATTTAAATCTTATAGATAATTAGTCGCCCCATTTCTGTAATTGTTGCGCACATTTTTAAATTTGTTGCACTTATAGTTTTTTAGTTATTTAACCCTTTAACCGCCCGACTAAGTATCAGTTGTCGCGCCCCCAGCGCCCAACTCATAAAAAAAAAACTTTTATTTCAGACGAATATGGTCCTGCAATTACATAAACAACGAAATCCGAACATAGATTCTCAGTCGTATAAACACGACTCAGGCGGCACGGGCACGACAACATTTGTCGTATTAATCCGACTGGGGCGGTTAAAGGGTTAACAAAAACATTTTCTGCTAGGGTAACGTTACTAACGTTACCGCAGCCAGACCTTTTTCTTTTTAATGGGAATACTGAAATAAATATTAGCTATATAATTAGTTGTCTAGACGAGGTAAATGTTGCACCTTGTTTTGTATTTGTTCTTCCTTCGGAGTTATTCAAGATCCTGCTGGAGTAACGTTTCTGGTTTTGCTGGATCTCTGAAACGGGTAAGCGGATTCTTATCATCTTTTGTACATGACTTCTTAGGAATTAGTTCTAATTAGTTGTGTAATAATAAAACCAAAATAATGCACCGTTTAAAAGTTATTTAATTAAATATAAAAACCCTTCAATAGGTCCTACCACTCTGAATAAGAGCTCTACAGACTTACTTTAAGCGATATTCTGTAGCTTGTAACTGCCTTCAAATGTATGTGAAGTTTCATTAGTATACTATAAGTAATTAACAAATTATGATGATATTCAGTTCTCCACGTTCACGGTCAAGATGCGCGCGGAGTTATTTGGCCACTGATAAGCCTGTATATGGATATATAAACTGAATGTTATACCAATAATTAGTTGCTTAGTTCAGTTTTATACCTGTAAAATTTGTAAAGATCCTTGTAGCCAACTTCCAAATAATTAAGGACCCGTAAAAACCACCGAACGCGATAGTTTTTAACCTTTTGACCGCCACAGTCGTGTATAGACGACAAACCAAAATGTGCCCAGCACGCCACGGTCGCGACTGGTTGACAGAATTTTAAACGTAAATAAATAATAATAATTATTATTTCGACCTCACTACTATTTTGTAGGTATTAAAGGATGAATTCGGAGCTTGGCGCTGAGGGCACGCTTTTTCATTTTTGACGTGGCAGTCAAAAGTTTACAATACGTGCATTAACTCCGTCTGGTATGATTTTGGTGAAACAATGTTACTTGCTTTCGCAGAAGAACTTTCTGTGTATGATAATAATGGCAAGGTAAAGAACTTCATAGATGCTTTTTCGGGCCCTACTTGGACCCCTAGATCTATTTGAATTTCTAGCGTCCGTAGCCTGGCCGCGTTTGATATTCGAAGTTATGACGAACGATAACTAGAGATATATTATGGAAGACGGCACGGTTGTAACACCAACCTGGTGAAATGGGGTTATTTCGACGTCAGCCGGTGCAGCTATGTCGCTAACTATGCTCCGCCTATCCTGCCCTCTGTGTCCTAAAACTTGCAATCTAAGTGACCATTGCGCTGCCACCGACGACGTCTTGGAAATGGTGAAGTTTTAAGCCAACAAGATTAAAAATACAATCCATCATTAAAGCATTCATCACTGACAGGACTATTGTTGCCAATAAGCCTGTTAAAGAGGTGAATCGAATAGAAGGGGAACGCAGTAATTGCTGACGTAACGGCCCCGCACGTCAGGAATATCGTGAAACTCAGTACGCTTGTACTCGCGTCTGGAATCGTGATCACGGGTAGTTCGGACCCTGTTTCCGATACCGGTGGGCTACAAGTAAATAAATACATTATTTAATAAAAGCTTTTGCCCACGTCTTCGCCCGCGTGGAGTTCGCTTATATCGCAATATGCACCCCCCATATCCCCCCCTTAGGGATATTTTTGAGACATGGGTGCAATCTACCAAAGGAGATTGTTCTAGACCGCCCTATAACCAACAAACATTTGACGTGTACGTTAATTTTAATTATATTTTAATATGCTTTTTAAAAATAATAAATTCAAGCGGACACTGTTTAATTCTTAATAAGTTTTTAAAAGTGACCTCATCGATTTTATTACCAACTGAACTCGCCATCTTTCAAGGAATTGTCAATGTGAATGTCACAAAAGATTTGACAGTGTCGCTCTCGCTCATCTTAAATAAATATCGATATCGACGACGATGTCCATAATATCTAGTGATAAATAATGGATGTTCGATAGTTATCACTTCCAAAACATTGAAAATGTGCAACATAAAAGTTTTTCATGCATACTTTTTTCATGGAATTAGTTCCGTGAACATTTTAATGGAACTTATGATGAATATGGCCTAGCACGATTATGATGAAAATATAATGAACAAAACAAACTCACAAAAAGTACTTACTAGTCGAATGAGGGATTTTCTCACAAGTGAGAAAATATTAGTTCAAAGAGACGTTGGTAAAAAATACGCCACTGTCTCAGGTTTTTGACATCAAATAAGCTTTCTTATTTAGGGATCTTATTTTTGTTATCAGTAGCCAGTAAAACAAAGACGTATTTTTTACCCACGCCATCTATTGAACTATGTTTTTTCACTTGTCAGAAAATCTCTCATTTAACGATTGAAATGTCTTTTACGATGCAACTATGAATCTAGTGAATTGTTCTCATAACCATTTCACGACTTCAATAGCCATATTTTTACTTTTTAAGTACTTAAACTCTATTTTTAAATGTCGCAAACTAAAACGTTACACATTGTTCGTTGGGAGGAAAATATTTTATTTTAGCATTAATTTAATTGAAGTAGAATCATAGCAACAACGTGTTTATGTTTGTAACGGAACAAATTAATTGACATTTTACATATTGATCTGTCATTTTGGTCTACTAAATTAAAACCTCAGATTATATAGGTGGTCATTGATAATCGATATAGAATGATTGATCTTCGAGAGAGCATCTCTATTCTCTACGTCACTACGTCTGTCGGTTCTCGGTTCGTCTCACCGAGTCTTGTGCGTTGTATTTGGTGATTTCTTTTGGCGTTTTTGATTTGGTTTCTGTTTGTAATACAACTGTATTTACAGTAATATTTTACTGTATTTGAAGTTTAATGCTTTGTAAAAACCAGAAATAGCGATTTTAGAAGGAATTACTTAAGTTTTCTTTTATAAAAAATAACCTCAAAATCGGTTCCTTTTCTTTAAATAAATCTTTTCTCTAAAGTGTCCGTCAAGAAACTTTGTTCGTATGGGCTACTAAGGGCAATTTACAAATAGAAAATGATTTTTTCTATGCTGTTGGCTCCAGGGCGAACAATGTATGGGCGTAGAACAATCTCCTTTATCGAAATCCTTTCAGTGGTTTAGGCGTGAAAAGGTGACCGACAGACAGAGTTACTTTCGAATTTATAATACTAGTAAGGAAGTATGGATTATTAAAAAATATATATAATCATAGGTATTTAAAAATGTAATTTGTAAGTGGAAATAAAGAAAAAAACAAAATAATATTTTTCAAAAATAAAACAGCAGTCAGATAGTAGAAAATAAAGTAATAGTAGATTTTTGAATTCCGTATGTAATTTCGTTTCGCTGCTGTCATTCTTATCAGAGCACAGCTGTCTCGGTGGCTGTCATTTCACTTTTGACAGCTGACTGAGTGAGTTGTGAAGTGCCGATTATTACGTGCAGTGTTTTTCACAATTTTCTTTGTAAAAGAAAATTATTGACATAACAACTATCTCTCCTAGTGTCGAATCTCTTCAAATTATATCCTTAATTTCGAAAAAAACCTGTTGACAGTGTACCTTATTGTGATAGTTATAGAAAAAGTTAAATTTTTGCGGAAATCTCGGTGGCGTGTTGAAATATTTTTTCTGGGTAAGTTTGTTGTGTATCGTTGCTAGGAACAAATCCAATTAATCTATTTTTAGATCATAGACGTCGTTAATCGCTCCTTAGCCCTAAAATAATCATTTCAAGGTTACAACGTAGACTTTGAACTATTGAAAGTGATGTTAATCAAAACATCTTTAGGTCCAATTGTTTAAGTTACCTGTGCCTCATTTCAAGTTTGTAAACATTAAAAACTGGTTCTTGTGACGTAATTTTGCGATGTTCGCAATTTGAAATTACGCAAGTCTCAATCTTGAATAGATTTGAATCTATTCAAAATCATAAAATAAATTAAAGTCGCCTTTCTTGTTTTTCCAACCGCGTTATTTATAAACTACGCCACGATTTTGGTAATTTGGTGATTTGGTGCAGTTTTCACTTGGAGAATTATTTATTCTCGAAAATTTAAGTATGTTTATAAAACAATAGTTTTGAACAAACATCATTTCGAAAAATCCCTATGATAAGCCTAGTTGTGTAATAAATGTACTTAATAACTTTATTTGATGATTATGTCAAGATAAAAATAAAGATATTTTTTTTGCTGTATCAGAGTCATTTAGAACCTAGTTCTATGATAACATAAGTCATAACTTATCAATGTTTGCGAGACTTATCTACTATTCTTTGTTACCTATTATTTATTTAATAAATAATATTTATTGTCACTATCTGCTCTTAAGTTTTGTGAAGGTTATCAAAACAGTTTTGATTGTAGACTATACAATTATTTTATGAGTTGTGAACTACGGTTAGAGCAGTGACCCCTTGAGTTTATACTAAAACAATGAAGTGTCTGTCACACTGAATTATGTTGAGTCATTCTTGCAGTCATCAAAAGCATTGTCATTCCACAAAGCATAGTAAATGATTCCACATAATTTTATTCATGAATTTATAGTTTACTTTTATAAACAAAAACAGGTCTCCCTTATTATGTAACTTTCTGAGTTTTTGAAGTTGGCTATATTAAAAGATTGAAGGAAGGCCAAAGACACAATGGATGGACTGCATGGAAGATGATTTGGCAAGGAAGAAGGGACTGAGAAACAACAATAGGAGATTGGAATAAGACATGGGCCAACCTCTAATAAATTGATAAGGGCAGGACAGTAATAATGAAAAATTATCATTTATCACAGCCAAGTTGTTAAACTAATTGCTAATCACAGTGTTTAGTAATTATTAACAAATTGTTAACAGGAACTAATAAAATGCCCACATAATACAGATATTTCGTAATCATGTTACATAATTTTTATTTTTACTTAACAAAATTTTTTTAAATCCTTATAACACTTATAAGTTATATCCTTGTCATACAATTCTTAGTTAATATCTATAGCATTACAAATGTTTTAGGCTACAAAACAAAAGAAAAATTACGGACACAGATTTTTGTATAAGTAGTTCTAATAAGTTTTGTCTATGATTTCGATATTATAAAATACTGGGGTGAAGAGATGGATCCATGGAATTAGTAAGTACTATGCCATAACAAGCAGTATGTCATCTACCAACAGGTGCACTTGCAATGGGTTCCGCCCCACTCCCTCTCACAGAGTCCACTCTGTAAATAATGTTCCCATTGCTGGGACACAGTATTCCAGTACTGTGTCCCAGCAATGGGAACATTATTTCCATGTGTGTGATCCCAATAAGAAAAATAATAGACTCACCTCCAATTACATGGGACTTAGTAAACACAACTGGCGACTTAATAAACATAGCTGCTCCCGCGCGGTTTCACCCGCTGCTCGGCTCCTATTGGTCGTAGCGTGATGTTACATAGCCTATAGCCTTCCTCGATAAATGGACTATCTAACACAAAAATATTTTTTCAATTCGGACCAGTAGTTCCAGAGATTAGCGCGTTGACACAAACAAACTCTTCAGCTTTATAATATTAGTATAGATGTGGGACAGCTGTGTTGTTTGGGAGTATGATTCACCACTTTTAAGCACGAGGAAGTGGTGAAGGGCGAGGTCGCCGTGCCGGGGGAACTCTGACTCTCTAGTTTGAAAAAATGTATCAAGACATTTTTTCAAACAAAAAAAATTTTTTCAAAAAAAATAGGGCGCACCTCTGTCCAACCCTTCGGGGAAACAGGCGCGATGGTATGTAATATACAAATATGAAATCGCGAAGAAAAACCTGCTGTTCCATGCTCGCATAGCTCGTTAAAAATGTATGGAACAGCTGATTTTTTTTTCGCGATTCCAAATTTGATCCCATAGTGAAAGTTAGTTGTTCTTAATGATGAATACAATGCCCCCTTAAAATATTACCCATGAGTTCAATTTCACCCTGTAGAGTAAACGCTTGACCATTTTTAGTTCAAAATCGTGTGGTAACAACACGGCGCGTTACCTATCAATGAATTGTAAAACTATTAGCATTCGTCTGAACTACTTCACGTTCTGCTGTTGAAAATAAATTAAGTACATAATAATATACTATGTACAGACGCCAGAAGATCAGGCTACTCCAATCTGTCAAATTTGTTTGAAAGATTTTCAACTATTTTGAAATAGAATAAGGTTCATGTTCAATTGGGAATATTTGACAGTTTGGGGTAGCTTGATGTGCTGGCCTCTGTACGTAAACAACGTGACCGGCTAATGTAGTAAAATATATGGTTTTGGCTGTTGAAATTATAAAATGTAATTTCCCATCGCGGCATCGGCGACAATGACGAAGTTCCAAACAAATCGCCCTTTTAACTTCTCTAGGGGATGGATTTTCAAAGACCTTTAGTGCAAAATTTCATGTTATTCGATCCGCTGTTGATTGTGCGTTTTCTGTCCGGGAATGAATTTCTGTCCGGTCGTCTGTCTTGGAGCTGTATCTTTTGAACCGTAACAGGTAGACACTCAACATTTTCACAGAGTGTAAAGTACAATGGCACCGATAACAAAAAAAAATCTGCATAGCCTTTTCCAAGTAACAATTTTATTTTTCCTTTTTTTTAACCGATGGGCCGACCTGTGCGGCTGTTATTAATTAGCCATATCGCCGTTAACATTTAGGATGAAAACGACACAATTAAAAAAAAAACAAAAATACTTAATTTTAGTTTTTTTTTAATTGTGTTTTCGACTCGCACTTGACCGGCTTTGGTGTCAGTAGTTAATCTGTTTGTCAGTGTGGGCCAATATTGATAACTGCAGTGAGCCGATTGTAACAATAATATTGGGACTGTTGTTATAGCTCTCTATCATAACATAATCCGTTTGTAAACTGATAAAGGCTATTCAAAATATTATTATGCACTTACCTAATTGTATAATAGCATTTAATAGCCAATCGTGGGGTTATCAGAACATAGTTTCGGCAATCAGCAGTGCACATAAAACATTGATAGACTGATAAATTAATGCATTCTCTTACCTATCTATTCTGTAAAAACCCTCAGCGTGAAAACTTAGTTGCTGTGAGGTAACATTTCACCTGATGCTAGGGATTGGCACCACTTACGGCTCACTTCACCTAACTCAACACCATTGACAGCTCACTTCAATTAAGTTATCACTGAGATTCTTATTAAATAGCAGTTATGTAGTAGTTCGTGCATGATTTCCGACCTTACTAGGCGCCGGCGGGTATGTGTTTCGCGCAGCAACGTTAGTGATTTTATTATTTACTAGCACTTTGCCTGCGGCAGACTCAAACTCAAAGTATTTATTTCAAATAAACCAAATACAGGCACTTTTGAATTGTCAAGCTGTCGGTCAGTCAGACAGATGAAGCTAGTTGCCCATTCCAAAGCAGTAGGTACCTATGGAGAAGAACGGGCAAGAAACTCCATGGACACTCTTTTAAACAAAATATGGCTACAAAATATTGGTTACATAGTTCATATTAGTGTTATACATGTGAGAACGATGCATAACGTTAAAAGCATGAAATATAAAATATGTAAAAACTATTCGGCTTCGCTCCCGTGGTCTTTCCCGTGGGATCCGTTATTTTTCCCGGGATAAAAAGTAGCCTATGTTACTCCTAGAAAACTAAGCTTTCCAACGGTGAAAGAACGGCGATTTAAATCGGTCTAGTAGTTTCGGAGCCTATTCATTTCAAACAAACAAACAAACAAAAAATCAAATCTTTGCTCTTTATAATATTAGTATTGAAGTATAGATTAGCTGACCCGGCGAACTCCGTGTCGCCTAACAGTTATTTTTCTAAAATAAAAGATTTTTTCTAAAATAAGTTACTCCTTATTACATCAGCTACCTGCCAATAAAAGTCCCGTCAAAATCGGTCCAACCATTTCAGAGATTAGCCAGAACAAAAAGACAGACAGACAAAAATTACAAAAAAAATATTTTGGTGTATGTACCGTATTATATTCATATACATGTAGTAAAAAACGGTTATTTCAATATTACAAACAGACACTCCAATTTTATTTATTTGTATAGATGTTTAGATTTCCAGCTCTATTTGAATTTGCGCAAAGTTTATATTATTGAAAACCTCACTGCGCCTCGTCAGGTTTGCACCGGCCCTCAGGGGAGGATTGTTTAAGCGAACTAGCTTGTACCCGAAACTTCGACCGCGTGTTTATTGTTTAGTGGTGGAAAGGCACCCTTACTCATGAATCGCTCCGTCCATTGGTAAAAATCGTATGGAAATCTGTTCTGTAGTTTCGCGTTGAGACTGATGCGTTGGGGGGACTTCTCTACATAGTAGAAAACAAAGCGGCTCCTCGCCGTCTCTCCCCGAGTCCGGTTAAGCAGTAGACAACCCTATGGTTGAATTGCGATATGCCATTGTTACAAAAAAAACCCGTCTCTCCCTGTCATCTAGTCCTGCCTGTTCCTTGCTCTCCGCCCCTAGCGAAGCCATAAGCCGAGGTCCAGAGTCCAGACCCGGGTAGCTTAGCGTGTAGTCGCTTAGTTTGTATTTTTTTAAGCCCTGGCTGGAGGCCTTTATTGAGGTACCACAGGCAAGTCCAGAGGTGCAGCAGACAATCTTCTAGGTTGAACTGAGAGATACCGTTAAATTAAAAAAACTGTCCATTTGTATTTTAGTATGTACAGTCAGAGGTCTTTTAAACTACGTAATACATTCAGTCAAAAAAGTATCGGGAATGGATGATTTGTTTATGGTTCCAAATTCAAATTTTTGTTTTTTTGTAGTTGTTAGATTGGCACAACTGTTTTCCATTTTGGCGCGGAGTTTGAGTTGCATCTGTTATTTATATTAAATACAGTGCTGGTTTTAGTAATATCATATATAGTGTGTATTGCGAATTTCATAATGGACAAAAATATCGAACAAAGAGTTTGTCTTAAATTTTGCATCGCCAATGGAATTTCGTGTTCGGAGTCACTGAAAATGTTACAGAAGGCTTACGGTGAATCGAATTTATCAAAAACTCGTGCTTATGAGTGGTTCAAAGCGTTCAAAAGCGGTCGAGATGTGATGGAAGATTTGCCTCCCTCTAGTAGGCTGTCAACGTCTGCAACTGAAGTTAACATCGCAAAAGTGAAGAAGATAGTGACTGAAAATCCCCATTCAACTCTGAGAGAGATAGCCGCCGAACTTTCTGTATCTCACGAGTCGATCCGTACCATTTTAACTAATCATTTGGGTATGAAACATGTTGCTGCTCGGCTAGTCCCAAAAGATCTGAATTTCTCCAAAAACTCAATCGCATGAAAGTCGCTGAGGACATGCTAGAACGAGTCAGTTCGGACCCAACATTCATGAAACGCATTGTTACTGGTGACGAGACGTGGGTTTACGAGTTTGACATGCAAACTAGTCAACAAGCTTCGGAGTGGCGCCTTCCAACTGAACCGAAACCGAAAAAACCGGCGATTCGCGGCGAGAACTGAACTCAATTCCGGAAGCAGCGTTTAAAAAATATTTTGATGAATGGATTATTCGTTGGCGCAAGTGTATCGTTTCTAAAGGAGCATACTTTGAAGGTGATAAAATAAATTTGGATGAATAACAGACATTTTGTGTATTATTGATCTTTTCCCGGTACTTTCTTGACAGAGTAGTAGATAGATGATTCAAGAGGAAAGTTTATACGTATAGTTTAACAAGCTTTCGCACGCGGCTTCGCCCGCGTTATAGTATCTACATTGCACCTGTGCGAAGCCAGGGCGGGCGCCTAGTCTTTCTATCGATAGTGATTATATATGCACGAGTGTTTCCTCATTAATCATCAATTTCATTTAATTACCAAGCATGCTATAAAATTGGACTGATTGCCTATTAGCTTACAGCCCTCCTACCTGGCAACTACGTGATAGCGTGATAACAGTATTTTTTTTTTTTTTTTAAGTCTGGGAAATCATCCAATGACTGCTCCCGCTCTGGGTGGAGCGGAAGGGAGTGTCAGACTCTTACTGACTAAAACCCATCCATGTTCCTTCCGTAGCTCTTTATGTTCCGGGGTAGCGGTAACCCTTTCGGACAATCCCGCTTACCCGGCAAACAGTATGTGTTAATGATAACACGTAATTAGATGAATGTGGTAGGATTGAGCAGGGCTTGTGGCTGACATGTTTGTATCAAAGATAAAGACATCAAAGGATTTTATGTACCTGCCGTCGGTGACTTGATAAGCTGTGTGGAAATCGGTTGTCTAAATTAAAAGTCATTTGTTCAACCTAGGCTGAAAATCAGCACTTTTTGTAGGCCTAAACTACATAAGACAGTCCCCTAAACTTGCCCACCCTTCACCACTTCCTAGTGCTTTAGCTGGGAAGAAGAAGTGGCGCAACAAACTGCCCAGCAGCACAGCTGTCTGTTTAGTTGGAAGAACTTGACTCTACACATTTATCTTAGGCAGTCGCTCCATGTAAAATCTGTTATTCAGCTGCATGCGGTTAGACTGGAAGCCGACCCCAATATAGTTGGGAAAAGGTAGGCAGATGGTGGTAAAGTTGCCTGCAACTGCAAGAGTTGTGGCTGAACCTATTGGTGGCAAGTGCCAATTTTGAAAGAGGTATCCTGGATTAGATTCCCAGCTCGGGCAAAGTGTTACTTGCAGGGCAGGAGCCCCCTTCCACACCACAAAATGTATGAAGCAATAAAGGCAAAGAAAATAGTAGTATGCAAAATACATGATGAACGCATTCAAATAGTTCAAACAAGTTCAAATAATATTTATGTTAGCGACGCTCGCGGTCGCGTGGGATATGTTGTTGTAGCTATTACGATAAAAATAACTGAATGCGTTGTTTTAATCGAGAGTTTGTATTTATTTTCGTAATTACTAGCTTTCGCCCGCGGCTTCGGCTGTGTGGATGTCGGAACTATTGTAGGGATGATGCTTGGGTAAGAGAAATAACATTTAGTCCGTCAATCTTATAATAAAAAAATATTAGACACGTTTTTTTTTCTTTATCAAAATATCAAAAAAATACTGAGATAAAACGCATTAAAGTTGGGGAGTGGGGGGCTCGCTACATTACAACTATTACAAGTAAGTATAAAAACTACATACTCGTGACGTCATGCCACATTTCATCTCAATGTATCAGCGTAATCTTTGGATTAAGTACGTAAAAAAAGGAAAAATACGTGTTCAATATTTTTTGTAAATCTAGCGGACTAAAAAATATTCTAGTCATCATCCCTATTATGTGTTAGTCGGGGTTATAAACTATTTCTGTGCGAAGTTACTTTACAATCCGTTCTGCCGTTTTTATGCAAATCTGGGAACATACATCCAGACAAACCGACAAAGGGACGCCTCGCTGAAAATCAGACTCGCTGCGACGCCTCTTAGCAATGACTTGTTTAAATTTTCAGCGGCCACTAAATTGACCCCTGGCCGCAGTGCACTGCGGCCAGGGGTCAATTTTTGAAGGCAGGTGATGACGAGACCCCTTGGTAAGCTTGCCGAGTGCAGTAGTGCTCGTCACTTGTGTGTAACGACTGTCAAAGACATGTGTGAAACATATACCTTTATAAATATACATACGTACAAGATCTGCGTCCGCCCTAGTTCTGCGTCATTAAGGTCGATTCAATTTGAATTGAACGTAGCTGGTCAATTGATCGAGTTAAAGGTATTTAGAATGTAGGAGGCGACTGTGGGTGTGCAGTAGGGTACAAGTCTGCCTTACCCTTCAGGGGTTATAGGCGTGATGGTATGACGAATGGAAGAGACGTTTAATGGCTGCATTTTGTTCTTTTTACGATTTATCCCCCAACTGTTAGCCCGCTGCTGCCCCCCAGCTGTTATGACTTCTCCCGCTCTGGGTGGAGCGGAAGGGAGTGTCAGACTCTTACTGACTAAAACCCATCCATGTTCCTTCCTTAGCCCTTTATGTTCCGGTGTAGCGGTAATCCTTTCGGACAATCCCGCTTCCAACTGTTATCCTAGCTTATTATTTCGATAATATTCTTAGCGTGTCGATGGAAATCTAAATGTACTCGGCCCAGGATTCAGCTACGTGTTTGGCGCCATCACTAGCGTCCTGCACGTTACAGGAACTGATCCTGTAACGTGCAGGCGACAGGACACGCAGGACACGATGTTAAGTGTCCCATCGTTTGTGGAACAGCACCACAAATAATGCATTCTAAAAGACCCCATAGCCCTAATGTTTCAACAACCCCAAAACAGCTCGAACATTATACGTACCAATGAGATGGTAGTATTTGTGCCGTTTAAGGTTTTCCGCATCGGCAGTATTATGAGTGTTGCTTCATTTAATTAAATCTATGCTTGACGTTGAAAGTTTGTTATTTATCGAACTCAAGGCACGCACTTCTGAATTTACGGATTCATGTGCGTATTGTATAAATTATCACTTGATTCAAAATCGGTGAAGAAAAACATCGTGAGGAAACCAGCATGTCTGAGATATATTTCTCAACAGCATGTGAAGCTAAGTCAGAGGCCCATGGGCAGCATGAAAACTGACACCAAGTTGGTGACACCCGAAAAGAAGAAGAAGAATGTTTATTAAAACTTTACAAGTTCTAAGTCTCTTTACACACATCTAAATACAATGCATACAACCTAAAACTAAAACATATATCTATCATGCTCAAGTGGTAAAAAAGGGGAATAGCTCATAGGGCTTCAAAAAATGTATCCCCATCGCTATCAGTGGGAAATGTGCCCAAAAGGCTGGCAGCGTTGCCACGCTGGATGGCAATGTTGATTGTTTGACCTTAAAATTTTAAATTTAATTAATACTAGCTTCTGCCCGCGACTTCGTACGCGGACCCTGTTGCTTATGCCAGCGACAACGGCGTCGCCATTTATGTTATTTTTTATCATTTTTCACATTAAAATCTTTTATCACACTGAGCTTTAGTTTTATTTCATTCCAACAACCACCAAAACATACAGTCCATTTGTCATCGTTTTCATTTTGGTAACCGCATTATTATATTCCCCACTTGTCTCTAGAGACCTAGAAGTCAATGCGTAGATACGGTTGGAACTCAAGCACAATTCTTTATTCGTGAACGTCTCCGACTCGCGAGACAATACATGACGTTCACGATCAGCGGTCAGTCGCATATCACGTGCCCTACTTGTCTCTAGAGACCTAGAAGTCGATGCGTAGATACGCCTGGAACTCAAGCGTAATTCTCTTTCCGTGAACGTCTCTGACTCGCGAGACAATACATGACGTTCACGATCAGCGGTCAGTCGCGCATCATATTCTTCACTGGTCTCTAGAGACCTAATGAATACGCTGAGAACGCAGGCGTGCTTCGCGACCCGAAGAGGTTTCCACGGAGCGAGTTGCAGTCTAATGTTCTCGAACAGCATCAAGTCTCTCCTGACGCTCTTCGGTAGATTCTTGGGATCTTATGATCCTCAATCTTTTAGCTCTCTTGAACATTGGGAAATATTTGACCTCTTTCTTGGCATGGTCATAGTTTTATTGTGAAGATACCTGATCAATAAAAATCTAAATTAAAATGACTGCTACCCGGTAACGCAGGGGCGTTACCGGGTAGGCTACCGTGTCACGAAGATAAATGGAAAAGGAAATTAAACACTCAAACAACATAAGCCCGAAGGCATATTCATACGATAAAATAAAAAAATAAATAGGAGTTTTGGCCAGTAGAGTCAAATTTTCAATGATATACCATCGTCATCGAAAGTCCTAAACTGTTACCGCCTTCACCGCGTGCAGGTACTCCCAGTTTATGTTATTTTATAATTACACAGTAAAATTAGTGATAGCTTTGATTTCCACATCAGATGTTTCTGATCTTCGATTTTTATAAGTCAACAGGAAATGCCCATCAGATCGAACAACTTTTGCTTAGACGTCATTCATATATGTTATGTTGTAGCTAGGCTCTTGGAGTTCCACAACAGGTGTTCCAGATCTTCGATTTTTATAAGTCAACAAGAAATGCCCATCAGACCGATCAACTTTTGCTAAGACGTCATTCCTATATGTGTTATGATGTAGCTAGGCTCTTGGAGTTCCACAACAGGTGTTCCAGATCTTCGATTTTTATAAGTCAACAGGAAATGCCCATCAGACCGAACAACTTTTGCTAAGACGTCATTCCTATATGTGTTATGGTGTAGCTAGGCTCTTGGAGTTCCACATCAGGTGTTCCAGATCTTTAAATTTATTCTCCCAGCAGAAAATGCTCATCACGTGGAACAATTTTTGCTACAGTATCAATTTTGTATCTCTTACTAGCTGACCCAACAGACGTTGTCCTGTCTTAACGATGATACCAACCCTACCTACCCTACCTACCCTACCTACCCTACCTACCCTACCTACCCTACCTACCCTACCTACCCTACCTACCCTACCTACCCTACCTACCCTACCTACCCTACCTACCCTACCTACCCTACCTACCCTACCTGCCCTACCTACCCTACCTACCCTACCTACCCTACCTACCCTACCTACCCTACCTACCCTACCTACCCTACCTACCCTACCTACCCTACCTACCCTACCTACCCTACCTACCCTACCTACCCTACCTACCCTACCTACCCTACCTACCCTACCTACCCTACCTACCCTACCTACCCTACCTACCCTACCTACCCTACCTACCCTACCTACCCTACCTACCCTACCTACCCTACCTACCCACCTACCTTTTCTCACCTTTTAAACCTTCCCTGGACTACGACAAACATTTCAACACCAAAATCAGCAAAATCGGCCCAGCCGATCTCGAGTTTTAGCGCGACTAACGAACAGCAATTGATTTTTATATATATAGAAGATAGTTTAGCTGGTCTGTTGCGGTTCTGTATCAGGTGTTCAAGTTTCCAAGATAAATTATAGCCTATATGTTGCCCAGACTTAATACCTATACAACAAAAAAAAACATTCCAATCCGTCCAGTAGTTCCGAAGATTAGCGTGTACAAACAAACAGACAAACAGACATACAGACAAACAGACAATTTTTTTTTGGATTCGTGCTCTATTACTGTTTCTAAACTCCCCTCAATTTTTTTTTTAATATATTCAATGTACAGACACAGTTTTTTTACTGTTTTATAAATATGTATAGATGAATGGTTATTTTTTATATAAAGTTTTATTTTTTAAATCAAATAGTGACAGCTCTAGTGGGGTAAAGTATACTCGAAGAAGTTCTTGCGAGTGTGATTGTGTAGTGTGGAACACAGTGGATGCCAAAATTGTGAACAATTCCACTATGTCCCACTGGTGCAGCTGACTGGTGGGCAAAGTGGATTAGTGGAATAATTTCCTACGAGCTCTAGAGTGCGGGTGCAAAGAGATACGAAATCATACCCATTACTTACACTGTTTTGCCAAACAGTCTTGAGCAAGCGTGGCGCTCACTGCTCCTGCCCTCTCTGTATGCTAACGAGGCCTTTGCCCATCGGTGGGACAGCAATATTACCGATAATCTAACGAAGATCTCTCTCCTTTCCAGATGTTGAGAGTGATGTGAGTGCGTGACGTCACAACATGGCGGTGGGCGAGGCGCGAGTTCCTCTGCTGCACGGCGAGCGGCCGGCGCCTGCGCATCAGGTTAAGACAGGTCAGTCAGTATAGCGTACACACATCATGACGCTGCAACGTAAGCTCTATCTCCATCAACACCTGCCTGTCTTTTCCCAACGAAACTGTAAATCTACATAGTATAAAACAAAGTCGCTTTCTCTGTCCCTATATCCCTATGTATGCTTAAATCTTTAAAACTATGCAACGGATTTTGATGCGGTTTTTTTTAATAGATAGAGTGATTCAAGAGGAAGGTTTGTGCGTATAATTTGTCGACATATTATGCGGGCGAAGCCGCGAGCGGAAGCTAGTATTGAATAAAGTTTTTGCCCCCGGCTTCGCACGCGTTAAATTCGTAGTAAAACAATTCCCCTTTCCCTATATTGTGAAGATTTCCTGCTATCTTTGGAATATCTAAATATGCTATATGCATATGCTACATTTTTACTTATTTATTTTTTGCATTTTACTTATTGCGCTGTTTTTGCAATGTAAGCGCAAAAAAATGTGTTTATTTACGACTTCGCATTAGAAATCTTAAAATTATCAGTGGTTCTCTGATATATTCAGCATGTTATTATACATATAAACCTTCCTCTTGAATCACTCTATCTATAAAAAAAAAAAACTAAAGTGCATCAAAATCCGTTGTGTAGTTTTAAAGATCTAAGCATACATGCAGACATTAGGACAGACGCGGGAAGTGATTACATGTACAAAATGCATAAATGTCTTGGTGCTAGTTTTTACTTCTACAAAATGTATCTGGGCGACAGATGTATGGTCTGGCGCCAGCTATAAACAAAATGAGATAAAATCTATGGCCCATATCATAGATAAGTGCAGAACTAGATACTCTACATAATGATAGCTGTTGACGGTGAATAGCTACTGATAAGTGAAATAGTAATATGTTATTGTAAGTGGGATGGGGAATTATCAATGGTACTTGTACTGTTCATTGATTACAGTGTTGTGACAGGGTGAAGTCACATTGTCACATAAATTATACGTGACAAGCAAGCTATTAATATTAATAATATTAATATGCATTAGTAAAGGTAATCGACACACTTTCACTTTCACTCTTGTAGTGTGTGTTTTAGTTTTACTAAATTTAAATTTTGGCCGATCACTGTCTCTTAAGATACAGGATTCTTCTTAGTTTAAGAGACAGGGTTCATTATTTTTGTATGCATAGTAGCTATGTTTTTATGCTTATTCTATTGTATTGTTTTGTTCTGAACTGTGTCTGTGTGTATTTATTTTTGGGTAAATAAACAAATTTATTATTATATATATTATTTATTATTATTAAGCGCATGCCCTGTACGCCAATGACACAAAGTCACAATGGCAACAACACTATAAACACGAAATAAACAATGAAATCTTTACTTTTGTGAGTGTTTATATACATATCTTAAAAATTTAAGCTCTCGTACGTATTTAATGACATGAAATAAATTAAAAGACACCATGGATATTGGGAAATTCATGATAAGGACAAGAAATAAATTTGTAGCTTGGCGTGGAGGGCGCGCGTGTGCGTTTATGCTCTGGCGTTCTAAAGGTTAAGTCAGTCAAAGGGGCTGCTAGCTAGAAATCCAGACTCCAGGTTGCTACTGAGAAATCCTGATGGAAAACTCTATAACACTTGGAACGTGACGAAATGTGGGAGTACTATAGGTACACCTTTGCCTAGTCTTTCGGGGTTTATAGGCGCCATGTTGATGTAGATATGTTATCCTTTGGGGATTACAGATGTTTATGTACATGATATAGTCACCACATAGTATAAAGCAAGGTCGCTTGCGCTGTCCTAATGTTTGCATGTATGTATGCTTGGATCTTTAAAACGGATTTTGATGCAGTTTTTTTGAATAAAGTCAAAGTCAAAACATTTATTTCAAATAGGCACAAGAATGGCACTTTTGAACGTCAAAAACTAAATAGATAGAGTGATTCAAGAGGAAGGTTTATGTTATTATAATAACGAATTGTTTTTACTACGAATTAACCGCGTGCGAAGCCGCGGGCAAAACCTAATGTATGATATGAGAAATGTGCGGATATTGTTAATTGGATCCGACAACCATGCGGGGCGCGCGCGATGCCAGGGAGTTTGTAGAAACGAAACTAAACGATTAGATAATCATTTTGTTACGTTTTAAACAATGAACCGTGAATGTCAGAGTTTGGTTCATGTATTGTGCATTGTTATCAACGCCAATTCAAAGCTGTCGTACATTCACAATGTAATTTGGGTCTTGGTAAAACGTCGTATTATGTTAAGTTCATAGTCCTAGTTCCTAAATAATAGTACAGACCTTTTGATGACGTCAAATTAAAGAGCGTAAAATTTTCTAAAAGAGCTTTTAGAAGAAACACTTGGAAAAAAATATTGGAAATCCGTAGACCTTTTTTTAGGCGAAAAAAAAAAAAGATTATTTTGTGGTTTCTTTAGTATTTTTCCAGACCCAAACATGAAAAAACACTTGCTACATTTTTTTTTGCTTTATGATCATTCTCCTCGGAGTTACAGATCTTTGAAAATCACCCATTTTGTTTTTTTATATACATCCCTTAATTTTTAGGACTAGTGTATTTATTCTGTGCTAGGTACAAACGAGGCCTGAGAACTCCAACAAATGTACGCTGGCCTTATTTTGGCCGATTTGGCGCGCGCCGACGGGATCAATACCTCCAACAATTGGTGACACACGGTCGTTGGCAGCGCGATCTGTACTCAACAAGAAACAGAGTATTTTTACAAACACTCACCCCTCTAATTTTAATGTCGTATGAGTCCCATAGGGTCATAAGAAAAATTCCCTCGAAACGACTATAAAATATAACCGTATAAATCGTAGACATCTTATAAGCAAACGGCTTCTAATAGGCGTAATTACGTAAATGGAAGTACCCATCCGAGCTAATCCGATAAACTACAAATACATGTGTCACATCACTACGCATCTCCTGCCGTCATACACAGATAAGAGTAAATTGATAAATAAAGACTATTACTACGCGTTATCAGTGATATCAATCGGCACTGTGTCGGTCATTCTTCTCGAATTATTGTAAACTACCTGCTCCCGCGCGGTCTCGCCCGCTACTCGGCTCCTATTGGTCGTAGCGTGATGTTACACAGCCCATAGCCTTCCTCGATAAATGGACTATCCAACAGATTTTTTTAATTCGGACCAGTAGTTCCAGAGATTAGCGTGTTCAAGCAAACAAACTCTTCAGCTTTATAATATTAGTATAGATTAACATAATTATTATCATGCATGTGTTCCCTGCGGGGATCGGCAGAGATGTATTGTTCACTCACATTTTAGCAGTCCCTTGTAATATGGGGCGAACATATAGCCTTTGAACTGTGGTGGCCTAGTGGTAACGGATTCGACTTACGAAGCCGTAAGTTTGATCTCAGCCGGACGCTTTACTTTGTGTATTTAATTTCATCAGCACTGCTCTCAAAACGGACAAGGAAAACATCGTGAGGAAACTGGCATGTCCTAGAGTGCGTAGTACATATATATCGATGCCTAGAACCAAAAACTCGAAGACACGTGACATCCACCGACCTGCACAGCCTGCACTGAGCTCGTTTGGTGGATTACGGCCCACGCCATCTCACGGAGAGGAGGCCTGAGTCCCAGCACTGGGAACATTATAGGCGGATTATGTTATACCCATTTACCGGGCGCAAAAACTGACTACTACTGAGAGTTAAAGCTAAGGTACATAAGTCCCGGCGAGGCGACGAATAAAAATATAACTTAACGTTATGGGAATAAAGTTGAAATTACAATGTTCGCCTAAAAATACCTTGCGATGCCGTGCTGCCAATGGGAGCCAGGCCTTGATATTGAAATTTCAACTTTATTTTCATTATTTTAAGTTATATTTTTATTCGTTGCCTAAAAATACCTTGCCAATGGGCGCCTGGCCTAGGCGATGAATAAAATATTTCTCCTACCAACCTGCTAGCTAGTAACGATAAATAATTTCTTAGCTAGATATCTATTGAAGATGTATATTCCTCCCCCCAGAGGCCGCGAGTCACAAGGCGCCCCTGGACCACTCCCGCCTGGGCGGTGGCACCACCGTCATCACGTCGCTCATAGCGGGCGCCACGGCCGGCGCCCTCGCCAAGACTGCCATCGCGCCGCTGGACAGGACCAAGATCAACTTCCAGATCTCGTGAGTATACCAGTACCGGTTTTGGTCATAACTGTGACAGTGAGATATTAGAACATCATCCACATCATCTTCTGCCAGCCTTTTCCCAACCATGTTGGGGTCGGCTTCCAGTCTAACTGGATGCAGCTGAATACCAGTATTTTACATGGAGCGACTGCTTATCTGACCTCCACAATCCAGTAACTGGGTAATACGATACTCCTTGGTAAGACTGGCTGTCAGATTTTAGGCTTCTGACGACCCGTAACGACTGTCAAAGATGCACAAATGACAGCCGGGACCAACGGCTTAACGTGCTTTCCGAGGCACGGAGGAGTCTCGTTATGTAAAGATGGTCACCCATTCACGGCTAAGCCAGGCAAGCGTAGCTTAACCTGATGGATCGATCTGTGCGGCTGTTAGTATTTAGCCATGAGCTCCTCCGATTAGAACATCATCTACATATGATAAAGTTGTAACTTCCATCTCCGCTCCCCTGCAGCCAAACCCCGTACTCCGCGCGCGCGGCCGTGGACTTCCTGCTGCACAGCGCGCGCACGGAGGGGCTGGTGGCGCTGTGGCGCGGCAACAGCGCCACCATGGCGCGCATCGTGCCCTACGCCGCCATACAGTTCACGGCGCACGAGCAGTGGAAGAAGGCGCTGGGAGTGGACACGCCGCAGAGCGCCAAGTAAGCCACTTGTACCATAGCTACCACTACTACAAGCACTGTGGCGCGTCTGCGCCTCGGTATGTACAAGAAGGTATGTGTCCGGGATAAGAGCCTTTTGGGACCTTAGTCCACTGGGATAAGAGCCTTTTGGGACCCGAGTTTTCTGGGGTAAGAGTCTTCGGGAAAACGAGTCTTTCGTAATCAAGTCTTCTGAGATCCGCACTTAGGCCCCAGCAGTTGAATTCGAATTCTAATGTTACATTTTGATTCAGAATTTACTATTTATTTTTAACTAGTTGCTCCCGCGCGGTTTCACTCGCTGCTCGGCTCCTATTGGTCGTAGCGTGATGTTACAAAGCCTATAGCCTTCCTCGATAAATGGACTAAAGAATTTTTCAATTCGGACCAGAAGTTCCAGAGATTACCGCGTTCAAACAAACAAACTCTTCAGCTTTATAATATTAGTATAGATTATTTCCTATCACCTCACCAAGAAACTCATATAAAGTGAGATGTCGGTTGTCCCAGAGCCAGCCCCGTGCTGCACCTGGTGGCGGGCTCGCTGGCCGGCGTGACGTCGCAGTCGGCCACGTACCCGCTGGACGTGGCGCGCGCGCGCATGGCCGTCACCTCCGCCACGGAGTACAGCTCGCTGCGCGGCGTGTTCGTGCGCGTGGCCAGGGACGAGGGGCTGCTCACGCTGTACAGGTGAGGAGGGCAGACAGGGTTTAATAGGGGATGAACCCTGACATCGCGAAAAAAATATGAGCTGTTCCATACATTTTATTGAGTTACGTGTGCATAAATGTATGGAACATAAATTGTGTAGTTCAGAACAACAACGTTTTAACACACAGATATTTTTTATAGATTACAAGTGGTGCGTCCGCCTGACGGGATGCCTTCGGCAAAAGTTACATGTTTGCATATAGACTTTTATTCTGTATTTCACCCTTTTTGGGGATGAATGGTCAATTAGTCCTCTTGAGTGGTCACCTACCTTGTATAAAAAACTTCAAAATCCATAAATTCAAAATCAAAAGTTATTTATTCGAACTAGGCTGAAAATCAGCACTTTTTAAAATCAGCCTAGTGGTGTGACCGTTGGACTCCCAAGTCATAGGTCTCGTGTTCGAACCCAAGGCCTGAGGCTTCTGATTTTACGGATTCATGTGCGTATTGTATAATTAACACTTGCTTTAAAATCGGCGAAGGAAAACATCGTGAGGAAACCGGCATGTCTGAGAGATATTTCTCAACAACATATGGCCTGGCCTGGGAGTGTCAGACTCTTACTGACTAAAACCCATCCATGTGCCTTCCTTAGCCCTTTATGTACCGGGGTATCGGTAACCCTTTTGGACAATCCTTGGCAAAACTTGGCCCTAAAGGGCCCCTTCATATGCTGACATCTCTTTGAGGCGCGCGTGGAACATATACGCGCCGTCCGGCACGGGCCTGGTCCTGATCGGGCGGTGAGTCACCCATTACTCACCGTCCGCAGGCCCGCACCTACGGTGGCCGGGAGTCATCACGTGGCTCCCGACGCCCGGGGCGTCTCCCGCGGCGGCTGGGACGGGAGGACCTTTCTCTCTCCCATCCCGCCACCGCCTTCGCGAGCATGACTGCTTCGCAGAAGGAGGTGACTACCTCCCCCTCCCTCTCGCTTTGGACCACAGATTGCACCAGAGCCGGGCGCGAGAGGTCGCCGCCAATCGCCTCTACGAGAAAATGGCGGTGCTCCGCCCAAGCGGGGCAGGCGTCCACCGTGTCTTCTGGGTGATCCTCGCAGTGGTGACACCCGGGCGTTTCCTTCCGTCTGTTTAAGTGCAGGAACCTCCCGAAACATCCATGTCCGGTGAGGACCTGCGTCAGGCGGTAGGTGAGGGCGCCGTGACGCCTCTCTAGCCACTCCTGAAAGAGGGGCCTTACCGCCACTATCGTAAGTCAGAGGTCTATATGGGCAGCATAAAAAACTCTGACACCAAACTAGTCACTAACCACACGAAGAAGAAGAAGCACTTTTTGAAGGTCAAAATTACATAAGACAGTCCAATACACCAACCCTTCATCATTCTAGACCCAGCGGTGTGCGCGTGCGTTGTCTGTCAGTAAGTGAATCATTATTACGTTCACTACTAGATATAGGTCTCCCTAATCATCACCACTTCTACCGGTTCTGTGTTTCTTGCATCCTGCTGATTCCTGCGTCCTTCCAGCGTTACCAACAAGATGTAGCAGTGAGTGAATGAATTTAAGATGTTCATGCAGTAGCTCGTTGTGTCTTCCAGGGGCTACTCGGCGACAGTGCTGGGCGTGATCCCTTACGCCGGCGTCTCGTTCTTCACTTACGACACGCTCAAACACAAGTACTTAGGTAAGTGTAGTTTTTGTCATTGTAAAACATCACTACATAGTATAAAACAAACTCGCTTTCTCTGTCCCTATATCCCTATACGTATGCTTAAATCTTTAAAACTACGTAACGGATTTTGATGCGGTTCTTTTTAATAGATAGAGTGATTCAAGAAGAAGGTTTATGTGTATAATTTGTCGACATATTTTGCGGGCGAAGCCGCGGGCGGAAGCTAGTGTTTTAATAAAAATAACGTAAAAATTCAAGACTGCCTCCTTGGTATAGTGGTCGCAAGCTCGCTACTGCTGAGCAATGAGGTCCTGAGTTCGATTCCCAGGTCGTACAAAGTGTTATTGGGTTTTCCATTAGGAATTTCTCTCAGTAGGGAAAATGATTGCAAAATCTCAAAACTTTTTACGGAGAGCTTTTTATTTATTCGTTTTCTGAAGTGTATTTAAGTGGTATTTAATTTTTTCATCCTTAATTATTCAAAATTGAATGAATGATCTCTTCCAGAATACTACGGCAAGCCGCAGGGCGCGCTGGTGAACGTGGTGCTGGGCGGCACGGCGGGCGCGCTGGCGCAGACGGCGTCCTACCCGCTGGACATCGTGCGCCGCCGCATGCAGACCGCGCGCCGCCGCCCCGACGGCTCCTACCCCTACGGCAGCGTCGCCGACACGCTGGCGCTGGTCTACAGGTCAGCCACTGCCTATCTGACCTGCACAACCCACTTACTGCCTGGCTTCTGTCATTTATTCAAACTAGGCTGGAAATCAGCACTTTTTGAAGGTCAAAGTTACATAAGACAGTATCCCAAAACGCCCACCATTCACCACTTCCTAGTGCTTTAGCTGGGAAGAAGAAGTGGCGCAACAAACTCCCCAGCAGCACAGCTGTCTGTTTAGTTATACTAACTCTAACGACTGTCAAAGATCTAAGAATGACAGCCGGGACCAACGGCCCAAAATCTTAACATGTTTTGCTTAACTTTAGTCAATTGACCGCACAGCTGTTACTTGGCCACGAGCCACTCTGATTACTTAACGTATTTTTTCAGGTTGGAAGGTTGGCGCGGGTTCTACAAGGGCCTCAGCATGAACTGGGTGAAGGGCCCCATCGCGGTGGGCATCTCCTTCGCGACGTACGACCATATCAAGAGCACGCTCAGAGATATCGCGGTACACTTCAACAGCTAGTCTATACTTTATGGTAACCATTGCTTTGACAGTGACAATCACAATCGCTTTCATTTTGACAGTTGATAGCAATTTATTTATGTAGGGTGGTTTTTATTTTTGGGCCAAACTAAAAAACACTGTTAATAAAGACTAATTATGTGTAAATCTTCTGTTGATTTGTTTAAATGAAAGCCATTGCAATTGTGTATAAATTTGACAGTTACATTTTTGAACACCCTGTATAATGTCACGCAATCTGTCAGATGTCAAATAGAAATGTGGTGTTTGTGTTATAGAATGTTATTAGGTAGATGTTAACGATTTTCTCGAAGTTAGATGTATCCGCTGAAATATGTGAGTACCGCACACACCTGCCTGCCCCCGTGGGGCACGCAGGCGTGATGTTTACTCAAATATTTTCGTATTAAGCTTTCATTGTTATACAAGTGACTGAACTTTGACAATAATATACTATGAAAATGATATTATAGAGATATCCATACTTTAGTCTGCAGATAGTCCGTCAGACGTCAGAAAGTTTAGAAAAGTCTGACAAAACGTCTAATTTTTACATATTAGAAAAAAACTGTTCAGACTTTTTAGTGTGGTAACACGATAGTCAGTCGTCAGAAACATCATGGACGTTAATATGCTGGATGTAAAATGGCCGTCGGTCGCAAATAATGAAATTCGCACTTTTTTCTTACGTTGACGGATTTTTTTGTTGCTATGTGCAGACAAAAATTTAGTGTTAACGATCACACACTTAGGGCGAAACTGCAATACTGATACATACATACTACGCAACGAAATTGTTGCGGATAATATTCGTTGCGGGCCGCAACGCACAGCCGAAAAAAATATTCTATTTAGCTAACGTTGCACGTTACGTTGCACGTTACGTTGCACGTTCCGTTGCACGGTACGTTGCACCAACAATAAAATGCGCCACTTTACGGCATACTGTGTCGTTGCGCGCTGCCCCGCCCGCACACTGCAAAATTACCGCTTAGAGTATTTTTACGCACACATACATACATATAATTTTTTGTATTTTGTTATGGATGTTATCAGTGGGACAGTGGTTCTTAATGTTCGTATTAAGTGACGGTACTTAAACATACCTGGACACACCTCGCTACCTTTATGCAGACTGGCTAGTTTTTCTAGGCTAGTTATTCTTATATTATACATGCTTTTTTATTTTTTTTTGAGGGTGGGAAGCCATCAAATGGCTCCCGCTCTGGGTGGGGCGGAAGGGAGTGTCAGACTCTTAGTGACTAAATCCCATCCATGTTCCTTCCTTAGCCCTTTATGTTCCGAGGTAGCGGTAACCCTTTCGGATAATCCCGCTGACCCGGCAGGCTGTAATTAAATTAGCTAGCAAACGTGATGAGTATCGTTGGCTAATGAAGATAAAACAACATATTTTTTTTTATTAATTTCAAGTATCTACAGCTGACCACAGGGTCAACGACCGCTGGTGTTTTAGTTATATAAAATTATGAGTTAACACTTTATTTGTCACTAGCACTTTGCCCGCGGCTTCGCTCCCGTGGTCTTTCCCGTGGGACCCGTTATTTTTCCCGGGATAAAAAGTAGCCTATGTTACTCCTAGAAAACTAAGCTTTCCAACGGTGAAAGAATTTTTAAAATCGGTCCAGTAGTTTTTGAGCCTATTCATTACAACCAAACAAACAAACAAAGTTTTCCTCTTTTATAGATTAGAAACACCCATCAAGTCGGTGAAGTTTTGCTAGCAAATTTGTTTGACCCTGTATATGAGAATATTTCATTGTAATTGGAATCTATATTGTTACCACCCACGCGCCACTCTCACATAGTTCTTCAGATACGAGAGAACAATTTATTATTTCACCCATCCTTACAAAAAATCTTTTTTATAGCAATATGTCAGTATTTATTGCATTTTCTTCTTTACTTCTAAGTCCTAATGTATTGAAGTAGTTCATTTTAGTTTCTAAGCATATTTTCTTTTGTATTTTTCTTTCTTTCCCCCTTACATGAAATGTGGAAAAATGTACCAGGTACACTGGCGACCCCTTTTGGGACAACTAGCGTGATGTTATGTGGATATAAATAAAAAACGTCACTTCGTTCGCGTGTTTGGGAAAATAAATAATAAACTTCTTCAAAGAATGTATGTTTAAGGCACCATTTCACTTACAAGGGAATCGTTTCTTGAGAACCACTGTCTGCACCAACTACGTCTCATTACAACAATTGTTCTAGCTCTGTGCTAAGCTATGAGCTAGTTTTTGTAATTCGAACTTTATTCTGGACGTGGTAAAGTTCTTGTTACCAATTCGGCTGTCGTGACGTGACAAATGACTCCAGTACATCTATTCCATCTATTGATGTTACTCCCACATAAAAATAGACTTTATTCTGGTGTGAATTCAGTTGATTTTTGAATAGGGTATGATAGAAGTCATAAAGATTTATGAAGTTGTAGCGTAAACTGAACTTTACAAGTGTAAATTTAAATAAAAACATAAATAAAGTAAAATTGATAAATTCTTTTTCTATTAAATTTTTTCTAAAACCCTGGCCTAAACCTGGGGTTTTGTTTAGTCTTGGCTTAAAACTAGTTTTGCAATGAGACGAACTATTACTAGTATGTATAATATATTGTAAATATGAATGTTATGTTTGTAATGTTAATAAAAGCGATCTAATATATTATATTATTATATTACTCTATATTGCCAATATCTTGTACAACGCGCCCAATGACTCATGGCCGGTCCGGACATAGGCACTGGGCACACCATTTGGTTCCTAAAAAATGTTATTGCTCAACCTTCTGCGCAAGGTTCGGACCGGCCATGTTGCATTGGCTGTATAGTGCTGTATGTTAGGTTATTGAGGGACATACTTTATGTGTAGTATTCACAACATTTCCTGAGGAAACCAGCATGTCTGAGAGATATATCTCAACAGCATGTGAAGCTAAGTCAGAGGCCCATGGGCAGCATAAAACTCTGACACCAGGTTAGTCACTAAACTGGTGTCAGAGTTTGAGAGAGAGACAACATTTTAACCACAAAATGGACAAAACTAAAATATTATCAGTCTTACCGCGTGGTATCATGTTACCCAAAAACTCGGCTGTGCAAGTCAGGTAGGCAGTGGCTCCCTCGTGTGGTATTCAGCTGCATCCAGTCAGACTGGAAGCCGACTCCAACATAGTTGGGAATAGGCAGGCAGACTGATTGAAATCGCTAAATAATTTGTAAATAAATAAAATATTGGCAATTTAGAGTTACGTACGTGAAATAATTTTATCATGATTTTAATTTATCACTCATTAGTATAATGTAATCATAAACTAGTTATGTATTGTACAATGCACCATATTATCTCACGTTTTTAAGTCAAATATTATATTATATGGAGTTTATATCAAATTTTAAGAAATCATAAAAAAAAATCTGTTTAGAAATAAACGTTTTGTTGTTGAAACCATTTTTCGATAATTATTTCTTATTTTATGAGATTATTTAGTAAGACTTGTAATAGAAATATACAATTTTTGGTATTAAATTAGTAATAATGATTCTTTTAGGCATCATTTAGGACCCGCACGGTAGCCCAGTCTGGATTTCTGCCCGGTCGCTGGCAATAGGCTCGCCTTTTACGACCCGGGACATAAACATGACTGGCGAATGTGGCTGTTCTATATGTACACCTTTGTCGAACCCTTCGGGGATTTAAGGCGTGATGCGGTATATTTTTGTCATAATTTAGGCATTCCCTTAACAAATCGTGCAATAAAGCTCAAAATGGCACTTGTAAATGTTATAGAACCCTAATCTTGTATTATCTAGTCTTTTCTTTCTATATTATGCGGAACCCTTTACACGAGTGTGACTCAAGGTTTTCTTTTATTTTGTAAAATATATATTTTTGTTGCTATTTTTTAAGTGAAAGTATTATGAGTATAGTTAGTATTTACAATTGAGGGTCGAGAAACATCTGGCGGAAGATGAGTCGTTTCGATTATCTAATAATTCCAATTTTGCGCTCCTAAAAATATGATTGACCACTCTTAATGATTGCACCTCTTTTTGTAAACCTGGTAAAGTACATATTTTAGGATTGTAGTAATAATACTAAATGGCCCAAATCTAATAGTAACTGCTGTTTTAACTTAACCCGTATTGTCTGCGACCCATCTCACTTACTGCCACCAATTTTAAAATGAGGTTCAATTATTTAAAAAAAAGTGTGCATCATTAGAAGCGCAATAAGTTTTTTAGAGGATCAATTAAACATTTCCCATTCTTTGGTCAAATATGTATGTTGATAGAATTATGTGCACTATCTTTACTCGACAATCCGCCAGGTGTGTTTCGGCTTTAAAGCTACGGTGTCCTAGAAAAGCGGTGGCCGCTACATAGCGTCCGCAATGTGGCGAATGACGTCACAGAAACGTTATTTATGGATGTGTTTTCCATAAGAGCGTTTTTTGTTGGATGTCCCCGCCGCCGTCATGTCACAGCCGTCATGTGGCGCCCACCGCTGTTCCAGAAAACTGTAGCTTAACACTTAAATGAACTCGGGGTGAAGATACGCCAATATTAACTTCGAAAAATGTATTGAAAATCGTAGTTAATACCGGTGTACTTACCTCTGCGTTTATTACTAAGAGGAGAAACAACTGAGGATTTCAATTGATTTGTTAAAGCAAACATTGATGAGCGTTTTTCTACCTGTAATTTCTCAGTATCAGATCGGAGTCTAGGCTGTCCCACTATTAATGTGGGTTGATTAGAGTCGCGCCTCTGTCTAACCTTTCAAGAAATTCTGGCGTGAGGTTATTTATTACTTCGTTTAATTATTTAACAATACAGTTCACATGAAATTTAAGACTAACAAAGACTTTAAAAACCCCTAGAAGTTAACTGAAATCACAGTCTTCCATTGTATAAAATATTAATATTATATTTAATGTTCTAGTTAATATAATATTAGTCATGTATACTGTCGCAAATAACAGTTTCTTTCAGTTGTTACGCTTTGACATGAAGTGGCAAAAATGTCAGCAGTATGCAGAATCTTCGATAATTATCATGTTTGGCGACTTTAAACTTAACATCATAAATGATAAAGTTCAAATTCCATTGCTAGCAAAATTTTAAATCTTTTTGTAACTCAGTTTGGAAGCCGACCCCAACATGTTGGGAAAAGACACGGCAGATGATGGCCATTCAAAAATTAACTTAGTGTACAGGAAGCTAAAGTAGAGAATTGAGTGGCAATTACTGTTAATTATCTATGATTCTGCATTTTATTGTAGTTTGTTATGCCGCGAATGTTCTTGTGACTCGTGTAGACTCAAATAAATGTTTATAATATAACGTTTACGTTTTATTGATATCGCCTGAAAAAAAAATCCCCGCGGTCGGTTCGTGGATGGGTGACCATGTTGGTCCCGGCTGTCATTTGTGCATCTTTGACAGTCGTTACGGGTCGGCAGAAGCCCGAATGTCTGACAACGAGTCTTACCACGGGGTATCTTACCCAGTAACTAGATTGTGGAGATCAGATAAGCAGTCGCTCCATGTGAAATACTATTCGGTATTCAGCTGCGGTAAGACTGGAAGCCGACCCCGACATACTTGGGAAAAGGTGGGAAGATTGGATGGCGTCGAAGTTTTTGAAATGAAACACTTTTTAATAATATCAGATACTTATATTCACAAGATTGCTTATATTTTCATATTATTTCATAAGCGTAGCTACTTCACTAATAATAATATTGCACAATTTTAACTTATTAATAATAATAATAACAATTATTGACTAGAAAATCTTATTAATTACTTAATTATTAAGTCTAAAATGTGACTTATTTGTTCAATTTTGTCTAACTAAAGAATTAATTTCAGAATATTATCTGTGGCACTGAACATATCTGGCTGATATTTTTTTAAATTTCATGCAAAAAAAATCTTAGTTTAATTGAGGATGTTAACACATACTAAATGTATCTCGATTCGATAGAAGCAATCAAATAGAATATTTATTTGACTGAATCGTAGACTACCTTTTTTTTTGATGGTGTGAAATCATCAAATGACGCCTCTGCTCTGGGTGGAGCGGAAGGGAGTGTCATACTCCTACTGGCTAAAATCAATGCATGTTCCTTCCTTAGCCCTTTATGTTCAGGGCTAGCGGTAACCCTTTCAATATAATAATAATGTTTATAATTTATACAGTGTGTTAGGTTAAACGAGGGACACTTTCAGGTTGTATAGTACTCATGGAAATCAACAACTTTGTCTATGGGACATACTGTGAAATAAAAAAAAAACTGTTGTTCCATACATTTTGACGAATTATGCAAACATAAATGTACTGAACAGCTGATTTTTTTCATGATTTGAGGTATAGTTCCATAGTCAAAGTTTTTCATTTTCATGAGTATAGTATCTCCTGACAGTATGTCCCTCGTTTAACCTAACACACTGTATAATTAGCCAGTTTATCAGTGTTTATGTTCTCTGTCATGTGGTTGGTTGTTATTCAAAAATACTTTTTCAGTTTACCTCGGCGTACTGACAACGGTGAAGGAATACAGCGTGAGGAAACCTGGACATATAGTTAGCTTTTCCCCGCGGCTTCACTCACGTTTAATTTCGAATTTAACCATAAATTCGGGCTGTACTCTGCTTGAAAGACACGTGGCGCCATCTATTATCATAAGCACGTTATTGCTGAAAAAGTAACAAACAAACTGACAAGCTCACTTTTGCATTTATAGATATAAGCCTTTGCCCAGCAGTGGGACATGATAGTCTGGTATTATTATTTAAAGACATTTTCAGTGCCATGTATATAATTATACTATTATTATAGGCAGTATGTTATCATGTTGGTATTTACGAATTAAGACTAGGTGGATAGTTTTTGAGTACCTATTTTAATAATAAAAAAAAACAGTGCAATGTCTATTTTATGTGTATTTGTTTATATTTAACTGTACACTTTATTAAGTTATTTATTATGACCAAGGTAAAAAACTGTTCATAAAATAGAAATGGGACCTTCAAATGTTGAAAGTGGAATTTGAAAGTGATCCATGTATGAATCCAAAGAAATAAAAATAAACTAGTTTTCTACGAGAGTAACTAATACCTTTTTCAAATGAGATATTCTACGCGTGTACAAAATGGAAACGCGTCGGCCCGCGCCTAGTGAAGCGCTTTTGATCACCATTGTCACATATACGTGACAAGCAAGCGCATGAACTGTACGCCAACGACACAAATATGTGACAATGCGGTACACTATCAACACGAAATAAACAATAAAATTTTTAATTACTTTTGTGTGTGTTTATATATGTATATAAATATCTTAAATATTGAAGGTAAGTACCTATTGTAGGTATTTATTGACATGAAACAAATCAAAAGACAACATGGATACTGGGAAATTCATGATAACAAGAAGAAATAAAATTGTAGCTTGGCGTGGAGGGCACGCGCGTGCGTTTATGCTCAGCTAATAACAGACAGACGGGGACATACCAAACTAGGCTTTTTGTCAGCTTCACCATGGCGTCATAATACATTGTGCGTTTGAAATTTACTTTTGAATATGCGTGTGCCACCGTAATGCTATCAATTGACTTCAAATGGCGGCGATATACTCGCGACGGTATACCGAAGTTGCTTTTGCCTGGTAGACTAGGTGGTGGAACAGATCTGTGCTGGTCTAGGAATATACTGGGTGTAACCGAAAGGGTCAATACATACAAAAGCATATGCTACAGACAGTGGCGGAACTATACCATCTGAGGCCCTTGGCATATCCACTGCATGGGGCCCTAAATTTATATTTTTTACTAAATTGTTAAAAATGTTAGGTCACTTTTGAGCTCGCATCCTCTTAAGCCCTATCAGGTCGGGGGGTCGTGGCATTTTGCTAGTCCTGCCACTCTATAGTTACGCCACTGGCAACAGACCAATTAAGAAATCGTGAAAAAAAAAACAGCTGTTCTATAAATTTTTGGTCACGTGACTTCGTCGAAATGTAGCTAACAGCTGATTTTTTTTCACGATTTCGGAGTTGATCCCATAGCAGAAGTTGTTCAGTTTGGTGGCCTGTAACCTTTCTTCCTTCCTTTTGTATGTATATACCCTTTCGGTTAGACCCAGTACATTTGGTTACACTCTCCGGTAGACTGCAGCGTGTGTAGCCTTGCTCACAGCCTCCAGCGATGCAACTTGCGACGCGACTTGAGACGCGTGCGTCTCCGCAAGTCGCGCGTGACTCGTGGCATTCAATTAACAACCTCCACCATTTGATCCTACTGCAGCAGTTGTCGTTGAGCTTGTTGCTCGGTCACGTGGTACAAAACTAAAAAAAAAAACTCGTCCAAGATCCTCCTCTCCCGACCTACGTATCATAGTGACCAGTGTGGTTGATGTGGTGGTAGTACCTCCGCTGGTAGTCGCCCTGCGGCGGCTGTAGGTACTGCGGGTACACGCCGCCGTACAGTGACGTCAGCACGTCGTAGGGCGGCGGCGGGGGCGCGGGCGGGGAGCGCGCACGCGCAGGCGCCGCCATGTTGAACAGGGCTTCCGGGTCGCACACGAACTTGTACACGTAGCGCTCACCTGGGGAACATGGTACAGACATTTTAGTTTAATTGGCTATAATAGTCCATTGAAATGTTACATTAGCTTTGCATTTTTTAGGGGACGCAATTTTATTTTTGGGACATGTTTGAGGGGTCAATAGAAGCTTAACCTCAAATTTGTGGGGTCGCCACCCTTGTCCCCCGGCCGCCATCTTGGAAAAAGGGTGAAAACACTTTTGTCGCGATATCTCAGAAACAATGCGTCTTACAAAAAATTGCAAATATAATTTGTAGCAAATTGTTTTGCCTACAAATATGTAATACAACTTTTTGCCCTAAATTAAAAATTATAGAAGTTATAAGCAAAAAAGTAAGATTTTTTTTATAAAAAATTTCTTTTTTGCTCTTTAACTTTTTTTTTATACATTTTACAAAAAAAATACCTCACACCAATCTTGTAGATGATCTTTTGAGGAAAATTTTCCCCAATATTTTTTTAAATTTCATTCATTAATAACGCTGTTACAACGCTCCAAAGTTGACCGGGTTCGTCAATGTTCATGAGAATCCGGTCGAAACGAAATGTTTAACTTATTTTTGTTTTTTTTTATTGTAAATAGATTCTTACAAAAATTTTGTTAAATTAAAAAAACAAATCAAACTTGATAGATCTTCTTAAAACTGCTCTTTCAGGGGTTGGTTTTTCTGTCGACCAAGCTGAATCAGATGCATCATGATTCTGTTATTATTGTGGCAGAGGACATTGCCATTCTTGTATTGCTCACGGCATTAGGCACAAGACAGCTTTTTTTTAAGGCTGGGAAATCATCCAATGTCTTCTCCAGTTCTGGGTGGAGCGCGAGGAAGTGTCAGACTCTTACTGACTAAAACCCATTCATGTTCCTTCCGTAGCCCTTTATGTTCCGGGGTAGCGGTAACCCTTTCGGACAATCCCGCTTACCCGGCAGGCTTGGCCCGAAAGGGCCCCTTCATGTGCTGACATCTCTTTGAGGCGCGGGTGGAACATATACGCGCCACGTGATTCAGAAACAGTCACGTGGCTCGGACACACAATCACGTGACACAGTCACACAGTCACGTGACTCGGAAACAAAGTCAAGTGACTCAGACACACAGTCACGTGCCTCAGACACACAGTCACGTGCTTCGAACACACAGTCACGTGATTCAAACACACAGTCACGTGTTTCGGACACACAATCACGTGACAGTGATAACATCACGTGACTCAGACACACTGTTACGTGCCTCAGTCACACAGACACGTGACTCAGACACACAGTCACGTGACTCGGACACACAATCACGTGCCTTAGTCACAAAGTCAAGTGTCAGTCACGTGATTCAAACACACAGTCACGTGTTTCGGACACACAATCACGTGACAGTGATAACATCACGTGAATCAGACACACTGTTACGTGCCTCAGTCACACAGTCACGTGCCTCAGACACACAGTCACGTGCCTCAGACACACAGTCACGTGCTTCGAACACAGTCACGTGATTCAAACACACAGTCACGTGTTTCGGACACACAATCACGTGACAGTGATAAAGTCACGTGACTCAGACACACTGTTACGTGCCTCAGTCACACAGACACGTGACTCAGACACACAGTCACGTGTTTCGGACACACAATCACGTGACAGTGACAAAGTCATGTGACTTGGACACACTGTCACGTGCCTTAGTCACAAAGTCACGTGACTCAGAAACAAAGTCACGTGACTCAGACACGTTCCTTAGTCACACAGTCACGTGACTCAGACACACTGTCACGTGCCACAGTCACGTTCCTTAGTCACACAGTCACGTGACACAGACACACAGTCACGTGACACAGACAAACAGGCACGTGACACAGACACACAGTTACGTGACTCAGACACACAAGCACGTGACTCAGACACACAATCACGTGACAGTGATAAAGTCACGTGACTCAGACACACTGTTACGTGACTCAGACACACTGTTACGTGCCTCAGTCACACAGACATGTGACTCAGACACACAGTCACGTGTTTCGGACACACAATCACGTGACAGTGACAAAGTCACGTGACGTGGACACACTGTCACGTGCCTTAGTCACACAGTCACGTGACTCAGACACACTGTCACGTGCCACAGTCACGTTCGTTAGTCACACAGTCACGTGACACAAACACACAGTCACGTGACACAGACAAACAGGCACGTGACACAGACACACAGTCACGTGACTCAGACACACAATCAAGTGACACAGTGACAAAGTCACGGGACTCGGAAACAAAGTCACGTAACTCAGACACACAGTCACGTGCCTTACACACACAGTCACGTGCCTCAGATACACAGTTACGTGGTTTGGACACACAGTCAATTGCTTGAGACACGATCACGTGACACAGTGACAAAGTCTCGTGACTCAGACACACTGTCACGTGCCTCAGTCACACAGTCACGTGCCTCAGACAAACAGGCACGTGACACAGACACACAGTCACGTGACTCAGACACACAATCAAGTGACACAGTGACAAAGTCACGGGACTCGGAAACAAAGTCACGTGACTCAGACACACAGTCACGTGCCTTACACACACAGTCACGTGCCACAGACACACAGTCACGTGGTTTGGACACACAGTCAATTGCTTGAGACACGATCACGTGACACAGTGACAAAGTCTCGTGACTCAGACACACTGTCACGTGCCTCAGTCACACAGTCACGTGCCTCAGACACACAGTCACGTGCTTCGAACACACAGTCACGTGATTCAAACACATAGTCACGTGTTTCGGACACACAATCATGTGACAGTGATAACGTCACGTGACACAGACACACAATCAAGTGACACAGTGACAAAGTCACGGGACTCGGACACACTGTCACGGGCCTCAGACATACAAGCACGTGACTCAGACACACAGTCACGTGACACAGACACAACGTCACGTGACTCAGACACACAGTCACGTGCCTTAGTCACAAAGTCACGTGACTCAGAAACAAAGTCACGTGACTCAGACACGTTCCTTAGTCACACAGTCACGTGACTCAGACACACTGTCACGTGCCACAGTCACGTTCCTTAGTCACACAGTCACGTGACACAGACACACAGTCACGTGACACAGACAAACAGGCACGTGACACAGACACACAGTTACGTGACTCAGACACACAAGCACGTGACTCAGACACACAATCACGTGACAGTGATAAAGTCACGTGACTCAGACACACTGTTACGTGACTCAGACACACTGTTACGTGCCTCAGTCACACAGACATGTGACTCAGACACACAGTCACGTGTTTCGGACACACAATCACGTGACAGTGACAAAGTCACGTGACGTGGACACACTGTCACGTGCCTTAGTCACACAGTCACGTGACTCAGACACACTGTCACGTGCCACAGTCACGTTCGTTAGTCACACAGTCACGTGACACAAACACACAGTCACGTGACACAGACAAACAGGCACGTGACACAGACACACAGTCACGTGACTCAGACACACAATCAAGTGACACAGTGACAAAGTCACGGGACTCGGAAACAAAGTCACGTAACTCAGACACACAGTCACGTGCCTTACACACACAGTCACGTGCCTCAGATACACAGTTACGTGGTTTGGACACACAGTCAATTGCTTGAGACACGATCACGTGACACAGTGACAAAGTCTCGTGACTCAGACACACTGTCACGTGCCTCAGTCACACAGTCACGTGCCTCAGACAAACAGGCACGTGACACAGACACACAGTCACGTGACTCAGACACACAATCAAGTGACACAGTGACAAAGTCACGGGACTCGGAAACAAAGTCACGTGACTCAGACACACAGTCACGTGCCTTACACACACAGTCACGTGCCACAGACACACAGTCACGTGGTTTGGACACACAGTCAATTGCTTGAGACACGATCACGTGACACAGTGACAAAGTCTCGTGACTCAGACACACTGTCACGTGCCTCAGTCACACAGTCACGTGCCTCAGACACACAGTCACGTGCTTCGAACACACAGTCACGTGATTCAAACACATAGTCACGTGTTTCGGACACACAATCATGTGACAGTGATAACGTCACGTGACACAGACACACAATCAAGTGACACAGTGACAAAGTCACGGGACTCGGACACACTGTCACGGGCCTCAGACATACAAGCACGTGACTCAGACACACAGTCACGTGACACAGACACAACGTCACGTGACTCAGACACACAGTCACGTGCCTTAGTCACAAAGTCACGTGACTCAGAAACAAAGTCGCGTGACTCAGACACACAGTCACGTGCCTCAGACACACAGTCACGTGCTTCGAACACACAGTCACGTGATTCAAACACACAGTCACGTGTTTCGGACACACAATCACGTGACAGTGATAAAGTCACGTGACTCAGACACACTGTTACGTGACTCAGACACACTGTTACGTGCCTCAGTCACACAGACATGTGACTCAGACACACAGTCACGTGTTTCGGACACACAATCACGTGACAGTGACAAAGTCACGTGACGTGGACACACTGTCACGTGCCTTAGTCACACAGTCACGTGACTCAGACACACTGTCACGTGCCACAGTCACGTTCGTTAGTCACACAGTCACGTGACACAAACACACAGTCACGTGACACAGACAAACAGGCACGTGACACAGACACACAGTCACGTGACTCAGACACACAATCAAGTGACACAGTGACAAAGTCACGGGACTCGGAAACAAAGTCACGTAACTCAGACACACAGTCACGTGCCTTACACACACAGTCACGTGCCTCAGATACACAGTTACGTGGTTTGGACACACAGTCAATTGCTTGAGACACGATCACGTGACACAGTGACAAAGTCTCGTGACTCAGACACACTGTCACGTGCCTCAGTCACACAGTCACGTGCCTCAGACAAACAGGCACGTGACACAGACACACAGTCACGTGACTCAGACACACAATCAAGTGACACAGTGACAAAGTCACGGGACTCGGAAACAAAGTCACGTGACTCAGACACACAGTCACGTGCCTTACACACACAGTCACGTGCCACAGACACACAGTCACGTGGTTTGGACACACAGTCAATTGCTTGAGACACGATCACGTGACACAGTGACAAAGTCTCGTGACTCAGACACACTGTCACGTGCCTCAGTAACACAGTCACGTGCCTCAGACACACAGTCACGTGCTTCGAACACACAGTCACGTGATTCAAACACATAGTCACGTGTTTCGGACACACAATCATGTGACAGTGATAACGTCACGTGACACAGACACACAATCAAGTGACACAGTGACAAAGTCACGGGACTCGGACACACTGTCACGGGCCTCAGACATACAAGCACGTGACTCAGACACACAGTCACGTGACACAGACACAACGTCACGTGACTCAGACACACAGTCACGTGCCTTAGTCACAAAGTCACGTGACTCAGAAACAAAGTCGCGTGACTCAGACACACAGTCACGTGCCTCAGACACACAGTCACGTGCTTCGAACACACAGTCACGTGATTCAAACACACAGTCACGTGTTTCGGACACACAATCACGTGACAGTGATAAAGTCACGTGACTCAGACACACTGTTACGTGACTCAGACATACAAGCACGTGACTCAGACACGCAGTCACGTGACACAGACACAACGTCACGTGACTCAGACACACAGTCACGTGCCTTAGTCACAAAGTCACGTGACTCAGAAACAAAGTCGCGTGACTCAGACACACAGTCACGTGCCTCAGACACACAGTCACGTGCTTCGAACACACAGTCACGTAATTCAAACACACAATCACGTGACAGTGATAAAGTCACGTGACTCAGACACACTGTTACGTGACTCAGACACACTGTTACGTGCCTCAGTCACACAGACATGTGACTCAGACACACAGTCACGTGTTTCGGACACACAATCACGTGACAGTGACAAAGTCACATGACGTGGACACACTGTCACGTGCCTTAGTCACAAAGTCACGTGACTCAGAAACAAAGTCACGTGACTCAGACACGTGCCTTAGTCACACAGTCACGTGACTCAAACACACTGTCACCTGCCACAGTCACGTTCGTTAGTCACACAGTCACGTGACACAAACACACAGTCACGTGACACAGACAAACAGGCACGTGACACAGACACACAGTCACGTGACTCAGACACACAATCAAGTGGCACAGTGACAAAGTCACGGGACTCGGAAACTAAGTCACGTGACTCAGACACACAGTCACGTGCCTTACACACACAGTCACGTGCCTCAGATACACAGTCACGTGGTTTGGACACACAGTCAATTGCTTGAGACACGATCACGTGACACAGTGACAAAGTCTCGTGACTCAGACACACTGTCACGTGCCTCAGTCACACAGTCACGTGCCTCAGACAAACAGGCACGTGACACAGACACACAGTCACGTGACTCAGACACACAGTCACGTACCTCAGACACACAGTCACGTGTTTCGAACACACAGTCACGTGATTCAAACACACAGTCACGTGTTTCGGACGATTGTCACGTGTTTTTGAGGAGTGGCTAGAGAGGCGTCACGGCACCCTCACCTACCGCCTGACGCAGATCCTCACCGGACATGGATGTTTCGGGAGGTTCCTGCACATAATCAGGCGGGAGGAAACGCCCGGGTGCAGCGCTGGATTTACCCTAGGGGCAGTCGGGGCGAGTGCCCAGGGCGGAAAATTTTTTAGGGCGGCAAAATTTCGAAAGTGAAAAAAATTGTTTTAGTCTTATCAAGATACCTCAATATAAATTAAAAAATTCTATGAATTAATACTTTTTTGAAATTATTTTGATTATTGTGACAGTTGTCATTATGTCGACTTTTATTAAACGCGTTTTTACATGACAAATATGTCAAGATTGCAATAAAACCCGTGTCTGTGGCGGATTTACAGATTTGCCGCCCGTAGGCTATTCCGTTGTGCCACCTACAAATTTTGATACCATAGTCCACAATCAAATATCAGTTTTCTATCAATAAAATTCCAACTTCATGATTTGTGCTCCATCATCCTCGTTACATCAACTTTTCCCGTATCATTGTGAAATATGGTACTGTGTTAGATCCTCTCTAGACCTCAAAGAGAGGTCTTACGATCACTATCGTGGTGATCACTATTTGATAGTATTATAATTTTAGTTAAATTATAAAAGCATTATAATACTTTTTTGTGTATAATATATTTTATTTTAATTTACAAATCGAAATAAAAAATTATAGTCACGTAACTTTGTCACTGTCACGTGATTGTGTGACCGAAACACGTGACTGTGTGTCCGAGCCACGTGACTGTGTGTCTAAGGCACGTGACTGTATGTCTGTGTCACGTGACTGTGTGTCTGTGTCAAGTGACTGTGTCTGAGGCACGTGACAGTGTGTTTGAGGCACGTGACTGTGTGTGTAAGGCAAGTGACTGTGTGTCTGTGTCACGTGCCTGTTTGTCTGTGTCACGTGACTGTGTGTCTGTGTCACGTGACTGTGTGTCTGAGTCACGTGACTTTGTTTCTGAGTAACGTGACTGTGGCACGTGACAGTGTGTCTGAGTCACGTGACTGTGTGACTGAGGCACGTGACCGTGTGTCCGAGGCACGAGACTGTGTGTCTTTGTCATGTGACTTTGTTTCTGAGTCACGTGTCTGTGTGACTGAGGCACGTAGCAGTGTGTCTGAGTCACGTAACTTTATCTCTGTCACGTGATTGTGTGTCCGAAACATGTGACTGTGTGTTTGAAGCACGTGACTGTGTTCGAAGCACGTGACTGTGTGTTCGAAGCACGTGACTGTGTGTCTGAGCCACGTGACTGTGTCTGAGGCACGTGACAGTGTGTCTGAGGCACGTGACAGTGTGTCTGTGTCACGTGACTTTGTCACTGTGTCACGTGATTGTGTGTCCGAGCCACGTGACTGTGGGTCTGAGATACGTGACTGTGTGTCTGAGTCACGTGACTTTGTTTCCGAGTCACGTGACTGTGTGACTGTGTCACGTGATTGTGTGTCCGAGCCACGTGACTGTGTCTGAGGCATGTGTTTGCGTGTCTGATGCACGTGACTGGGGGTCCGAAACACGTGACTATGTGTTCGAAGAACATGACTGTGTCTCAGAGTCACGTGACTGTGGCACGTGACAGTGTGTCTGAGTCACATGACTGTGTGACTGAGGCACGTGACCGTGTGTCTAAGTCACGTGACTTTGTTTCCGAGTCACGTGACTGTGTCACGTGATTCTGTGTCCGAGCCACGTGAGTATGTCTAAGGCACGTGCTTGTGTGTCTGAGTCACGTGACTGTGTCTGAGGAACGTGCTTGTGTGTCTGAGTCACGTGACTGTGTCTGAGGAACGTGATAGTGTGTTTGAGGCACGTGACTGTGTGTCTGAGCCACGTGACTGTGTCTGAGGCACGTGACAGTGTGTCTGAGGCACGTGACAGTGTGTCTGAGGCACGTGACAGTGTGTCTGTGTCACGTGACTTTGTCACTGTGTCACGTGATTGTGTGTCCGAGCCACGTGACTGTGGGTCTGAGATACGTGACTGTGTGTCTGAGTCACGTGACTTTGTTTCCGAGTCACGTGACTGTGTGACTGTGTCACGTGATTGTGTGTCCGAGCCACGTGACTGTGTCTGAGGCATGTGTTTGCGTGTCTGATGCACGTGACTGGGGGTCCGAAACACGTGACTATGTGTTCGAAGAACATGACTGTGTCTCAGAGTCACGTGACTGTAGCACGTGACAGTGTGTCTGAGTCACATGACTGTGTGACTGAGGCACGTGACCGTGTGTCTAAGTCACGTGACTTTGTTTCCGAGTCACGTGACTGTGTCACGTGATTCTGTGTCCGAGCCACGTGAGTATGTCTAAGGCACGTGCTTGTGTGTCTGAGTCACGTGACTGTATCTGAGGAACGTGCTTGTGTGTCTGAGTCACGTGACTGTGTCTGAGGAACGTGATAGTGTGTTTGAGGCACGTGACTGTGTGTCTGAGCCACGTGACTGTGTGTCTGTGTCACGTGCCAGTCACGTGACTCAGACACACAGTCACGTACGTGTTTCGTACACACAATCACGTGACAGTGATAAAGTCACGTGACTCAGACACACTCTTACGTGCCTCAGTCACACAGACACGTGACTCGAGACACACAGTCACGTGACTCGGACACACAATCACGTGACACAGACACACAATCAAGTGACACAGTGACAAAGTCACGGGACTCGGACACACTGTCACGGGCCTCAGACACACAGTCACGTGACTCAGACACAGTCACGCGGCTCAGACATACAGTCACGTGTTTCGAACACACAGTCACGTGCTTCGAACACAGTCACATGTTTCGGTCACACAATCACGTGACAGAGACACACAGTCACGTGACACAGACAAACTGGCACGTGACACAGACACACAGTCACATGACACAGACACACAGTCACGTGCCTTAAACACACAGTCACGTGTCTCAGACACTCAGTCACGTGCCTCAAACACACTATCACGTTCCTCAGACACAGTCACGTGACTCAGACACACAAGCACGTTCCTCAGACACAGTCACGTGACTCAGACACACAAGCACGTGCCTTAGACATACTCACGTGGCTCGGACACAGAATCACGTGACACAGTCACGTGACTCGGAAACAAAGTCACGTGACTTAGACACACGGTCACGTGCCTCAGTCACACAGTCATGTGACTCAGACACACTGTCACGTGCCACAGTCACGTGACTCTGAGACACAGTCATGTTCTTCGAACACATAGTCACGTGTTTCGGACCCCCAGTCACGTGCATCAGACACGCAAACACATGCCTCAGACACAGTCACGTGGCTCGGACACACAATCACGTGACACAGTCACACAGTCACGTGACTCAGACACAGTCACGCGGCTCAGACATACAGTCACGTGTTTCGAACACACAGTCACGTGCTTCAAACACACAGTCACATGTTTCGGTCACACAATCACGTGACAGAGACACACAGTCACGTGACACAGACAAACTGGCACGTGACACAGACACACAGTCACATGACACAGACACACAGTCACGTGCCTTAAACACACAGTCACGTGTCTCAGACACTCAGTCACGTGCCTCAAACACACTATCACGTTCCTCAGACACAGTCACGTGACTCAGACACACAAGCACGTTCCTCAGACACAGTCACGTGACTCAGACACACAAGCACGTGCCTTAGACATACTCACGTGGCTCGGACACAGAATCACGTGACACAGTCACGTGACTCGGAAACAAAGTCACGTGACTTAGACACACGGTCACGTGCCTCAGTCACACAGTCATGTGACTCAGACACACTGTCACGTGCCACAGTCACGTGACTCTGAGACACAGTCATGTTCTTCGAACACATAGTCACGTGTTTCGGACCCCCAGTCACGTGCATCAGACACGCAAACACATGCCTCAGACACAGTCACGTGGCTCGGACACACAATCACGTGACACAGTCACACAGTCACGTGACTCGGAAACAAAGTCACGTGACTCAGACACACAGTCACGTATCTCAGACCCACAGTCACGTGGCTCGGACAAACAATCACGTGACACAGTGACAAAGTCACGTGACACAGACACTGTCACGTGCCTCAGACACACTGTCACGTGCCTCAGACACAGTCACGTGGCTCAGACACACAGTCACGTGCTTCGAACACACAGTCACGTGCTTCGAACACAGTCACGTGCTTCAAACACACAGTCACATGTTTCGGACACACAATCACGTGACAGAGATAAAGTTACGTGACTCAGACACACTGCTACGTGCCTCAGTCACACAGACACGTGACTCAGAAACAAAGTCACATGACAAAGACACACAGTCTCGTGCCTCGGACACACGGTCACGTGCCTCAGTCACACAGTCACGTGACTCAGACACACTGTCACGTGCCACAGTCACGTTACTCAGAAACAAAGTCACGTGACTCAGACACACAGTCACGTGACACAGACACACAGTCACGTGACACAGACAAACAGGCACGTGACACAGACACACAGTCACTTGCCTTACACACACAGTCACGTGCCTCAAACACACTGTCACGTGCCTCAGACACAGTCACTTGACACAGACACACAGTCACGTGACACAGACATACAGTCACGTGCCTTAGACACACAGTCACGTGGCTCGGACACACAGTCACGTGCCTCAGTCACACAGTCACGTGACTCAGACACACTGTCACGTGCCACAGTCACGTTACTCAGAAACAAAGTCACGTGACTCAGACACACAGTCACGTGACACAGACACACAGTCACGTGACACAGACAAACAGGCACGTGACACAGACACACAGTCACTTGCCTTACACACACAGTCACGTGCCTCAAACACACTGTCACGTGCCTCAGACACAGTCACTTGACACAGACACACAGTCACGTGACACAGACATACAGTCACGTGCCTTAGACACACAGTCACGTGGCTCGGACACACAGTCACGTGTTTCGGTCACACAATCACGTGACAGTGACAAAGTTACGTGACTATAATTTTTTATTTCGATTTGTAAATTAAAATAAAATATATTATACACAAAAAAGTATTATAATGCTTTTATAATTTAACTAAAATTATAATACTATCAAATAGTGATCACCACGATAGTGATCGTAAGACCTCTCTTTGAGGTCTAGAGAGGATCTAACACAGTACCATATTTCACAATGATACGGGAAAAGTTGATGTAACGAGGATGATGGAGCACAAATCATGAAGTTGGAATTTTATTGATAGAAAACTGATATTTGATTGTGGACTATGGTATCAAAATTTGTAGGTGGCACAACGGAATAGCCTACGGGCGGCAAATCTGTAAATCCGCCACAGACACGGGTTTTATTGCAATCTTGACATATTTGTCATGTAAAAACGCGTTTAATAAAAGTCGACATAATGACAACTGTCACAATAATCAAAATAATTTCAAAAAAGTATTAATTCATAGAATTTTTTAATTTATATTGAGGTATCTTGATAAGACTAAAACAATTTTTTTCACTTTCGAAATTTTGCCGCCCTAAAAAATTTTCCGCCCTGGGCACTCGCCCCGACTGCCCCTAGGGTAAATCCAGCGCTGCACCCGGGCGTTTCCTCCCGCCTGATTATGTGCAGGAACCTCCCGAAACATCCATGTCCGGTGAGGATCTGCGTCAGGCGGTAGGTGAGGGTGCCGTGACACCTCTCTAGCCACTCCTCAAAGAGGAGCCTTATCGCCACTGAAGTGGCGTGCCCTAGGTTGTACAAGACAGCCTAAAATTTATTTTTCAAATCTTCAAAAGGGAGCACATCTGCTCAGATACCGCCCTTCAAGTTTTATGTATGGAGATCTCATAACACAGAATTTGCTGTTTCTTCATGCTTTTTCAGGATGTGATACAACATCAGCAGCCTATAAAATGGGGAAATTAAAATGTATTAAAATTATGGAGAACCATCCTTAATTAGCTGGTGGTACCGAGCTAATCCATCTTTGCTCACTCTTGTTGGCGAACGTTTTCTCATATCTTTATACCGCTTTATACTAGCTAATTCAATTGCTGATGTTGTATCTCATGCTGAAAAATCAGGTTTTGAAACATTAATGTTAGGCTGTCTTCTGCCACATTAATAACAGAATCATGAGATCGGGATTCAGTAAGCGCAGCAGAGACGATGATTGAATCTGCATCTGATTCAGCTTGGTCGACAGAAAAACCAACCTCTGAAAGAGCAGTTTTGAGAAGATTGATTTGTTTTTTTAATTTAACAAAATTTTTGTAAGAATATATCTATACTAATATTATAAAGATAAAAACTTTGTTTGTTTGTTTGTTTGTAATGAATAGGCTCAAAAACTACTGGACCGATTTTAAAAATTCTTTCACCGTTGGAAGGCTTAGTTTTCTAGGAGTAACATAGGCTACTTTTTATCCGGGGAAAAATAACGGGTCCCACGGGAAAGACCACGGGAGCGAAGCCGCGGGCAAAGTGCTAGTTTACAATAAAAAAAAACACAAAAATAAGTTAAACATTTCGTTTCGACCGGATTCTCATGAACATTGACGAACCCGGTCAACTTTGGAGCGTTGTAACAGCGTTATTAATGAAGGAAATTTAAAAAAATATAGGGGAAAATTTTCCTCAAAAGATCATCTACAAGATTGGTGTGAGGTATTTTTTTTGTAAAATGTATAAAAAAAAAGTTATAGGGCAAAAAAGAAAATGTTTATAAAAAAAATCTCACTTTTTTGCTTATAACTTCTATAATTTTTAATTTAGGGCAAAAAGTTGTATTACATATTTGTAGGCAAAACAATTTGCTACAAATTATATTTGCAATTTTTTTTTTTAAGACGCATTGTTTCCGAGATATCGCGAAAAAGGTGTTTTCACCCTTTTTCCAAGATGGCGGCCGGGGGACACGAGTGGCGACCCCACAATCTTGAGGTTAAGCTTCTATTGACCCCCTCAAACATGTCCCAAAAATAAAATTGCGTCCTCTAAGAAATGCAATATTCGGTCCTTAAATTGTAAAATTTCAATGGACTATAAGTAATAACCCCCACACGGATCGATCCATCAGGTTAAGCTATGCTTGCCGGGGTTGGTCCGTGGATGGGATCGAGACTCCTCCGTGCCTCGGAAAGCACGTTAAGCCGTTCGTCCCGGCTGTCATTCGTGGATCTTGGACAGTCGTAACGGGTAGTCAGAAGCCTGAAAGTCTGACAGCCAGTCTTACCACGGGGTATCGTATTACCCAGTTGCTAACTGGGTTGTGGAGGTCAGATTGGCAGTCGCTCCATGTAAAATAGTGGTATTCAGCTGGATCCGCTTAGACTGGAGACCGACCATAACATAGTTGGGAAAAGGCTGTCAGATGATGAGTACCTGCTACTTTCTGCATGATTCCCTTCTCGTAGTAGTACCGGAGCGACCTCGAGAGCTTGTCGTAATTCATCGCAGGCCGGTTCTTCTGAGCCCCCCAACGACGAGCCACCTGCAGACAGACCATTATGAAGATCTCTGATTGATGAGAGGAAAGATGCCTTCATGGGGTTGAGGGTTTGATAGCATAGTACCTAGCTTTGTAGATTTCTTTTAAATGCGTAATAATGGATTCACTTCAATTCCTGTATTTCACTCGGGTTACAAGTCTGTCACACATTTTAACCTTTCAAAGGCCATTGTCACATATACGTGACAAGCAAGCGCATGCCCTGTACGCCAAGGACACAAATATATTTATAGATATCTTAAAAATTGAAGCTCTCGTACGTATTTAATGACATGAAACAAATTAAAAGATTGGGAGAAACATGATAACAAGAAGAAATACATTTGTAGATTGGCGCGTGCGTGTTTATGCTCTTGCGTTCAAAACGTTAAAAAATGTTTTAGATGGGATGAGCCAATCTGTTGAAAGTCGGTCTAGAAGTACAAAACACTTTCACAACGATAGCCATTTGTTTAGATCCTCCTCTCTTACACAAGATTAAAACACTCACCCTTCATAATTACACAGTTTTTAAATGAGAAGAAGTGGCGTCAATGACTTCCCGACAATGGCCGGGTACTCGAGAACTCAACTTACATTAAATGCAAAAGAGCGCAGCGCGTCCAACCCGTAGGTAGTGTTCGGAAATAAATGTAGTACATCGACATCATGGCGAGATTAATATCCAACAAATGAATGTGTAAGGTTTGACCCTTGGCTCGATAGATGGCGTTGGCGTCGAGTTAGATCTCGCTATGGTTTCGTTACCGGCATTAACCTTAGCAGGATTGTTTTTTTATTGTTTAGAGTGAGCCTCTGATTGAAAGTTATATTGCTAGAATATACTCTATATACGCCGCTTATATCATTTACTCCTCGCCAATATACGGAGCCTCGGTAAAAATACACGTAGTGAGCACTTGAGCAGAGCGTATAAAATGAAATAAACGAAATGGATGTAGGAGAAGTTTTGGAATTATTCGCGGGCACAAATCTCCGTCTACGTATTGAAATGTGAAGCGGTACGGTTATATATAAGGCTGGGAAATCATTCAATAACTTCTCCCGCTCTGAGTGGAGCGGAAGGGATTGTCAGACTCTTATTGATTAAAACCCATCCATGTTCCTTCCGTAGCCCTTTATGTTCCGGGCTAGCGGTAGGTAACCCTTCCGGACAATCCCGCTTACCCGGCAGGCTTGGCCCTAAATGGGCCCCTTCATATGCTGACATCTCATTGAGGCGCGCGTGGAACATATACGCGCCGTCCGGCACGGGCCTGGTCATGCGGTACGGTTGTCCGACAGAGCTATAATTGACTGCTCAGCTGAACACCACCACTGTTCCTCTCACCTCCTCAGGCTCATGCAGCTTGAACTCCAGCCCCCTGCCGGTCCAGGCGACGCAGCGCGCACCCTCGGCGAGCAGGGAGACCAGGAACTGCCACAGTTGCAGCGCCCCTCGCCGACCACCACCTGGAATCGTCCAACTAAATGCTGCAGAACATTGCTAGCAGTACTTGTGTGGTAGTAGTGACCGTGAGTACCAGCGTGTGTGGTGGTGACGTGCTGATGCGGCGAGGCGGCGTCTGCCCGCGCGGCCGGCGCCGGCGCCGACGTGGAGCAGAGAGAACTGCTCACTGCGGACGATAGGAACAATGTATTAGTGCCTAGTGTGACTGTTTACTCTATTATACGAACATTGTTATTCTGTTTATTATATGTATTATTATATGTTGATGTATGTAATTTAAGATAGGTATAGGTCTTTGTATATACCTAATTTTTGTAAAGTATATAATTTAATGTGTTGGTATAATTGTAAGTATGTTAATTGTAAATGAACTACAATATCGCATTGGGTCTAGCCTGTAAGGATATTTGTATGTTTAGAGTAAATAAATATGACGAATGGGATTCCTCATCAGTGGGTCGCGTCATCGAAAATAACACTCACAAAAACTTCGTTAACACTTTTAATTACTTGCTAACTCGCACTGAATACAAAATAATCAAGGATGGCTGACAAATAAATAATAGGTACCTACAAGGTGTTAAAAAATTTACTGTAATCATCATCTGCCTAGCCTTTTCCCAACTATGTTGGGGTTGGCTTCCAGTCTAACCGGAAGCAGCTGAATACCAGTATTTTACATGGAGCGACTGCCTATCTGACCTCCACAATCCAGTAACTGGGCAATACGAAAACCCTTGGTAAGACTGGCTGTCTGATTTTCGGGCTTCTGACGACCCCGTAATGACTGTCAAAGATGCACAAATGACAGCCGGGACCAAAGACAAAAAAATTACTGTATTAAAATCTATTACAATAACTTGCGATAAAAAAAGAGCTGTTCCATACATATGTATATTTATGCGATGAAATGTATGGAACAGCTCATATTTTTTTCGCGATTTCAGGGTTCATCCCACAGTAAAAGTTGTTCGTAACGATGAGTACAATGCTCCCACGAAATTCTTAGAGTTAATTTTTTAACACCTTTCTTTTTATTATATGTTTGTTATAGCGGACACACACTCCGAGGAGCTCGTGGAAGTTATAACAGTCGCACGGATCGATCCATCAGGTTAAGGTACGCATTCCGGTGTTGGTCCGTGGATGGGTTTGGGTCCGTCTTTACATATCGAGACTCCTCCGTGCCTCGAAAACACAATAAGCCGTTGGTCTCGGTTGTCATTCGTAGCTTTTTGACAGTCGTTACAGGTTGTCAGAAGTCCGAAAGTCTGTCAGCCAGTCTTACCTGGGGGTATCTTATTACCCAGGTACTGGCTGGGTTGTGGAAGTCAGATAGGCCGTCGCTCCATGTAAAATACTGGTATTCAGCTGCATCCGGTTAGACTGGAAGCCGACCCGTGCATAGTTGGGAAAAGGCAGGCAAATTGAGCGGACCCACTCTGTGAAAATTTTAAGTATCTTCCTATTAAGGTACAAAATATACAGCCCCGGGGTAGGCAGACGGCCGGATGGTAGGGTCCCATAGGTCCCTTTAAGAATACAGAAGATTTGCGATGCTAGCTTTTGTATGAAAAGTTTACCTTCCTTCTGGGCAGTCAGACAAAAACTGATCGTTTCATTTATCAAGAAAAGGGTTTGGTGGGAATGGTGGAACAGGGTGGAAAGTCCCTCCATTGAAAAGGGAGGATCCTCCAACCAGACAGATGTTGAGTCTGGCGGGCTACTGCCCCAAAACTCTTAGTCGGGGCTGAGTATATATATCAGATCGCGCGGTAAACTCTGCTTTTGCGATGTAGGAATTGTGTGACGTATAGTGTCGTCACGTCAGCTTTTGACACTTCGCTCGCTATCAGTGTAGTTTCTATGTGGCTGGATAGCTGTCGCCACAAGGGTATGTGACCAGTATCTCTGCCCACCTATCTTCTCGTCCCAGTGCTGATGGTGCTGGGTGCTGCTGACGGCCTCGTCCCTCTCGCGAGCCTCCTCCGGCACCTCTTCCACACACTTCCCGTAGGTACTGCACCTGAACAGAAGGTCATACAGTTATGTAATGGCCTCTAGAGTCCACCACAGCCACAGTCCCTTCGGTATCAAAACGTCCTACAAGCAAATGGTCCTATTAGCATAACAAGACTTCGGACCCAGGTTGGCCGAAGCAAAGAAAACCTGCTCAGATGGGGATTTATAGAAAACTCGCCTTGTAGTGTAAATATGGTGCTGTTCCACAAACGACGGGACACTTAATATCGTGTCCTGTGTGTCCTGTCGTATGCACGTTACAGGAACTGATGGACGCTAGTGATGGTGCCAAACACATAGCTGAATTGTAAACGTAGCACCACCAACACCAAAATTTAGCACCACATTTACACTACAGTTTTTTTGACAGCAGTGATAGCCTAGTGTTGTGACCGTCGGAATGCCAAGTTGTCTCGAGTTCGAACTCAAATGTCTGAGAGATATTTCTCAACAGCATGTGAAGCTAAGTCAGAGGCCCATGGGCAGCATAAAAACTCTGACACCAGGTTAGTCACTAACCACACGAAAGAAGAGGATCACACTCCAAGGCGGAGTTCCCTATGAATTAAGGCCTCAACCCAGGCCATGGAATTTATTACGACTACACGTTTAGGGCACCCCATGTAGGATATGCACCTTGAGGCATCGCTGGGGGAGGGCAGCAAGTCACAGGCTAAATCAGATCAGGATTAATAAGAGACAAATTTTAGCTTGATCAACGGCGGGCTGGCTGGAGGAAGGGTCGGGGCGGGTCACCGGCCCTGATAGACTTGTTATGTCATACCTGTGCAGCTGGTCCGTGTAGTCCCTGTACTCTGGTCTCGTCTCGTCTCCTTCGCCTTTACATCTGTGGTCAATAATACGATAAATAGTATCGAGTAGGTAGTACTTCATGGGACAAAATTGCAATTGATAGGATTATCGTATTATTCAGTAGCTGGGTTGTGGGAGTCAGACACGCAGTCGAAAACTGATGTTCAGCTGCATCCGGGTAGACTGGGGGCGTACACCGACAGAGTTGGGAAAAGGCGGGCCAGAATGAATGGCATTGTTTATTATTTACAACTAATTTGACAATTCGGGTTGTACTCTGCTTGTAATAATACAATAATTACTGGCTCATTACGATTCCCCTTGGTAAGACTGGCTGTCAGGCTTTCGTGCTTCTGACGACCCGTGTACACCCATCCACGGACCAACCCCGGCAATCGTAGCTTAACCTGACGGATAGATCCGTGCGGCTATTATTACTTAGCCACGAGCTCCTCGCGTAAATAATAAATAATGTCAAATTGTCAAAATTGTTTAAGCAAAAGCTAGTCTGTCAATAAACTTTTCTCAATACGTTCGGGCGCTTACGTTACCCTACGCACTGCCTATCTGACCTCCACAATAATATTACTGGGTAACACGATACCCCTTCGTACGCCACAGAATATCGTAATATAGTTAAAGGTTACTTACGGTTCATGCTGGTCTACCAAGGTGTGCGTGTGTGTGTGTGCATGCCTGGCGTACAGCTGGGGGTGTGTGTGTGCGGGGGGGTGCTCGTAGGGGCGCCCCGTCGATGTGGGGGTGGCGGAGTCTCTGGAATGAAAGAGGATGATAAAAGGGTAGTTCTTCGAAATTTGATTCTTCGACTGATTCATATGGTCAAAATTTAATTTCACTTTCAGCTCTGTAACACATGTTCATATGAAAATAGGTATACCAAATAACATATATTTGAATGAAGGACTCGTTTTTATAAAGTGATTTTCAAGATATCGACGTTCAAATATTTTGTGCCCAGATGAATCAGAATTTGTTACAGATGATGTAACAAATTCTGATTCATCTGGGCACAAAATATTGTACCCTAACCAAGCACAGATGAATCAGATGTTTACCTTCGTAACACCGGGATCTAAGCCAACCAGCCCCTCATTCACCTTCACGCTCGTTCGTTGCACGACTGGCTTCCCCCCGCGCGGGGATGCAGACTCTCATTACCATTACCAGACCAAGTATGGTCAAGCGCAGCTCATGCCACATAAATCAGTATTATACGCCGGACACTTCTTATTTACTTATTTATAAACACACTAACGTAGTTATAACTAATACACGTTTTTTTTGTAAGGGGACAATTCTTTTCCTTTCGATATAATTATTATTTATATTGATGTATCAAAGGGAAAATGCGACATCGACCATTTTGTTCCGGAAAATGGCAAACGGACGCGCTATATGAATCAGAAGAACAGACTTCAAATATTTTTATTTTGTACCTAGACAGCAATTATTTAAAAAATATAATTTGTCCCAGTTAGAGGAAAAGCTAAACTGTACAAAAAAAAATTACATGCTGTTTTGTTAGTTGGTTAGAGAAATATACCCATAGAAATCGAAAATTTTGTCTCTGAAGAACTACCCAAAAGTGTGACGGATACTGAGGCAAATACAATATGCGTAGAGCACCAGTCGACGGGCTTGTGGACGGTGAGTAATGGGTAGCTCACCATCCGATCAGGACCAGGCCCGTGGCGGACGGTAAGGAGTGTTCCACGCGCGCCTCAAAGAGTTGTCAGCAAAATTGAAAGGGCCTATTAGGGCCGATGACTGCCGGGTGAGCGAGGTTGTCCGGAAGGATTGTCGCTGTCCGGAAAAGGGGTAAGAATGGAACGTTGATGGGTTTTCGTCAGTAAGACACTCTTCCGCTTCACCCAGAGCGGGAGGAATCATTCGCTGAATACCAGCCCTCAAAAAAAAGAAAAAGCACTCTTCCACACTTCTCTATCAGTCGTCATCTCGGTAGTCACTCCCTTTCTAGCCATATCATCTTTCACACAATCCATCCACCGTTTTTTCGGTCTCCTACTTGTACAGCCATCCACATTCATACTCACAACTTTCCTGACAACATTTTCTTCATTCCTCCGCATGACATACGTTCTCAATTGTTGGACATGTTTATAAAAATACCTCATAGCATTTATAATCACTGCTGGGAAACAGGCCTCCTTTCCGTTTGAGGGAGAGTGCCGCAACCCTCCACGTGCGGGCTCCGGTCCAGTGCGGGCTGATGTGGACGTCATCACCATAGCTCATGCCATGGTGACAAAAGTTAGTAGTAAGCTGGTCAGCAAATTCAAAAGAGATAGGATCACTTACCTGTGCTGGTAGTGGAGGCCCCAGGGTATGGGGTACGGCTGCGCCTGCTGCGCCATATCACCACTCCTCAGGAGCTGCCTTCCCCGAGGTGATCATCGCGAGGACCTGCAGACGAGCATATTATCAGGCTTTCATGTATTTCCTAACTTCAATCTGCCTAGCCTTTTTCCAAATATGTTGGGGTTGGCTTCCAGTTTAACCGGATGCAGCTGAATACCAGTATTTTACATGGAGCGACTGGCTGTCTGACCTCCACAACCCATTAACTGGGTAATACGATACGATGGTGAGACTGGCTGTCAGATTTTCGGGCTTCTGACGACCCGTAACCACTGTCAAAGAGCCGAATGACACGAATGGCAGCCGGGAAAAACGGCTTAACGTGCTTTCCGACGCACGGAGGAGTCTCGATGTGTAAAGATGGTCGTCCATCCACGGACCAACTCCGGCAAGCGTAGCTTACCAGATGAATCGGCCCGTGCGGCTGTTATCACTTAGCCACGAGCTCCTCCTAACTTAATCTACTAATTGGAAATTGGATAAGACACATTCTTTCACTATTTGTATGAAGATACGAAGCCCTGCAGCTCTTTGCGACTGTATTATATTATGCGAGTGGCTTAAGGTGTAAGTGCCAGGGTAGCCCGAAATTTTCTTACGTTTTTTTCAATTTGCAGGTCAGTCAGTAAACATGGAGCACACAACCCAGTAACTGGGTAATACGATACCCCTTGGTTAGTCTGGCTGTCAGATTTTCGGGCTTCTGACTACCCGTAACCACTGTCAAAGATGCACAAATGACCGCCGGGACCAACGGCTTAACGTGCTTTCCGAGTTAGGTCATTATTAGGTTGTATGAGTCGTAACAAGTAAGTTTACATAACTGTAATCACTTAAATCATCAATACGACCCTCTGAGCTCATAATTATTATCCTGCTACTAGCTTTTGCCAGCGGCTTCGCGTGTACCTAATGTAGGAAATTATCCGGCCCGTTATTATCTGTTTTATTTAAAGTTAAATAAATAAATTATCCCACGGGAACCATACATTTTTCCGGGATACAAATTAGCTTATATGTTATTCCAGACAATTACATCCAGATCCGTTCAGCAGTTTTTGCGTCAGAGTAACAAACATCCATACAGCCATAGACGCGCGTTTATAATTTTAGTAGGAAGTAATGACTGAGAATTTGATGATAATATGGCATTTGAGGCCAATTCTTCAGAAACTTTTTTTTGTAACACTAATAAAAAAATGCGCCGTCGAGGCCGGCCCAGGAAGAGGTGGCGAGACGACCTAGACGCATACCACAAGGGATGGATCGTGGTGGCTCAAGAGAAAGATGTCTGGAAGGATTTGGGGGAGGCCTTTGCACAGCAGTGGGACAGTGTAGGCTAAATAAAATAAAAAATACCACCCCTTTATGTTAAAAATTTGGCATAAAGTTAAAACAATTTTAACTAAATTAAATTAATTCAAACTCAAAAACTCAAACTCAAAGTATTTATTTCAAATAAACCAATTACAGGCACTTTTGAATTGTCAAGTTGTCGGTCAGTCAGAGAGATGAAGCTAGTTGCCCATTCCAAAGCAGTAGGTACCTATGGAGAAGAACGGGCATGAAACTCCATGGACACTCTTTTAAACAAAATATGGTTACTAAATATTGGTTACATAGTAATTGATGTTATGATAAAAATTCTGTAAAAAAACATTGATGCTACGGCCGCGAATCACACCTTGATCAATATACAGCCTGATACTGAGCTGCCTATCATAATGGCTACACAAGGCAATTGATTGAAATCACAAAGCCCCGATTCCTCACACCTAACCATTGTCATTATAATTTGAATACCTGATCTGAATATATTTAAAAAAAATATCTGCCACACACCCCCGAATAACCTCAGGGTGGGATTCTATAAAAAATTTGCATCAATTTTAACAGAATATTCGAAATTGTGGCGTTATTAGAATGCGAATTAAAGATAAATAGGATTATTTGAAGTCAATCTGATGGAATATTATCACCCTGTTTGATTGGAGAATTCGAAGGTGAGAAGTTGGCGAGATTTAAAATATTTTTCTAAATACTCTCATTTCTTTTTATCATGAAGGTATGCCTGAGAGATATTTCTCAACAGCATGTGAAGCTAAGTCAGAGCCCCATGGACAGCATAATAACTCTGACACTATGTTAGTCACTAACCACACGAAGAAGAATAAAACGTAAAAGATAGGTACCGGTAAAACCGGCCATCATTGCCCTTAGCGGATATGTTTGCCCGAACACGAAAAATAACTAAAATAATGATTTGTAAATAAGTGTATTTAGCTGACAACATTATCTAATTTTTAGGGTAAATTTAAACATTTTTCTGGCAAAATTAAATATTAGCAACGGTGCTAACTTCACTCAGTTGTCAGCGAGACATGTTGAAAGGAGGACTAGTGTGAGGTGGTGCCAAAATCTTGTGTTATGTTTTTACTTACTGTCAGCGTACTACATCTCTCAGGTAAGTTATTTTAATATCAGAGTAATTATAAATATCGCGCTTCATTTTAATGCTACTTTGAGACCTTTACAACATAAAATCTTGAAGATAATGGAGTGGGCAATGATTCCCGAATTTGCGCGAACATAAGAGTGACAACATTGCCCACTACAAAAATAATGTTAGGGTTGGCACCCATCAGCACTCAGTTGACAAATATAAACTAGGTACCTACATTTATTTTGTTTGGTTGCAGTATGGGAAAGCCTACGAAAAGAAATCGCAGAGTCCTCGGGTCTCGGCCCTATAAAAATTATTCAGAAGAGATGTTGTTACAGCTCGCGGTTGAAAATGTAAAAAAAAATAGGATGTCCTCGAGATCAGCAGAAAAAACTTGACTGATTATTGATAATAAAAGAGTTTATATTTGAACAGATTATTATTTATCACATTAATATGTATCAACCCTAATCCACTGTTTTACTATGTATGAAAAAGTCCCTGGTGTGTAGTGTAACATTGCCCACCTCAGTAAAATAAAAAGTAATATGTTTTTGACATATTGAACACGAAGGATGGCAACTTTGCATAATTCACTAAAACATACCCTATTACCCAAGCTTTAGAACTGATAATTTTAGAGAAATTAAGGTTGAGCAATGTTGGACGGTTGTGCGTATAATTTTGCCCGGCTATTTAGGCGCCTTTTTCTTGGATTCTGTTAAAGTTAGAAACACTTTATTTTGTGATTTTAGACCTTTAACAGTAATTGCTACCATGGTCGACTTTATTACGAGTTCTGGTGAATATTTTTTGCAAAATCTCAAAAATACGTGGAAATGCGGGCAATGATGGCCGGTTTCACGGTAATATGAATTCCACGGCTATCATTCAAGCAATGGAAAAGAAACCAGGTGGACCTACTAACAATGATCAAATTAAAAGAGTTTAGAATTAGCTTAGCAGAGTTCCTTCCGAGGCGCGCCGGTGTACAGACGTGTGCTAAGCGGCTTACTTTCTGTTATTCTAAATTGGTGATAATAATTTGTGATTGGCTATTTCGTTTAAATTACGATTCCTTGTTACTCTTGTGAGAGACTTACGAGTGGTCTCCGCCCACTAGGACGTCTTAGAGTAAGACAAATATATTTGTGTCAGTGCCTGCATTGTTTGGGGACTCCTGATTCGCACCTGCTTGGGCTGGGTTTGAACCTGCGGCACCGCGAGCGTTCGGGTGTTGCGTGGCGGGGCTCCCTACCACCGAGCCAACTGCGCTTAGTCACCAGGCGGCGAAATCTCCGTGCACTTGCTACGCGCGTCGATACTATCGGCTACGCGGCTGCTCTGACGTCACCCGCTCGGCTACGCACAGCTACGGCCTACGCGCAACACTGTCTATCGCCTACGAGCCACAACATCTGCTACGCGCACGTTAATACCGACTGCCCTGTATTCAAGATGCCTCGCACAGTACGTACACCGCCGACCAAGAGTCCTGTGTCCTCTAAGGCTATTCTTGATACACAGTCTGAGCCAGACCTGTCTAAAACGGAAATCGGCGAAAGCGACTCGCTCAACATTAACCTCCGCAACCGCAAACGCATGCGATCAGATGACCAATGCCCCGATAATCAAATCGATGAAATAAAAATTATGCTTCAGACGTGGAAAGCAGAGCAGGACATTGTTTTAAAGAAGCTGATATCTGATGTGGCGGCACTTAAGGCTCAAAATGATGAAATCAAGGTGTCGAATCAAGAAATCGAAAAGTCTATGTCCCACATAAACAAAAACTATGAGGACATGAGGACCAAAATTCATGAATTCGAAAAGGAGCGGAAAGAAATTATTGACTGTATTATTAGCCTGGAAACGAAGGTCAAGGACATTCAACTTTCTTCGCGCACATCAAGTATTGAGATAAAAAATGTCCCAATGACGGAAAAGGAATCTGTAAAAGATCTTGTTACTTTGGTAACTAACATTGGTACAACGATGCAACTGGACATCAAGCCATCTGACATTCGAGATGTGTTCCGCCTACCGGGAAAACCTGATACCACTAGGTCTATCTTTGCTGAGTTCTCTTCTGTTCATCTGAAAAATGACCTTCTTGCCTCCACACGCTCATTCAATCGAGGCCGTGAGCTGGAACAGAAGCTTAACACGGAAACTTTTGGTTTACCCGGTAAGCGACAACCAGTTTACATAGTGGAATACATGCCCCCATCGACAAGAAAATTATTTTACTACGCTCGCGAGTTTGCGAAAGCAAACAACTACACATTCTGTTGGTGTTCAAATGGAAGTGTCTTTCTGCGGAAAGACAAAGGTACGAAACAAGTTCGCATTGAGTCCGAATTATCCCTCAACAACTTGAAGTCCCAGCCGTGACTCACGGCCATTGTCAAAATGTCTGTTAGCCTGTCTTTGATTAAGATATATCTGTATTTTTCTGATTACTGTTTACCTTTAGTATTATTTTTTGTTATTTTGTGCATACTGCAAACCATCTTCCTTAAGACCGGTTTATTTTTGTTTTTTTGCTATGTTATGTTACTCACAAACTCCAAACTTATAAAACGATCATTCACTTTGCAAATAATTTCACACACACACATTCAAACCATGCTTGATCTTGCATCCTGGTGCCAGGCTGGCTCTCGCACACCAATGAACACAACAATTTCGACCGGGTTCAACCGGGGATACTTATTGCCAGTTACACACCAATTGCATGATCACATAATATTACTCACCCCCGCTAAACACCACCCGCAAACATCACTCACTTACTCACCTGAGGATACGCACGTTGACACAATTGGCTCATGTCTTTACTGGACCAATTTAATATCGGTATTACCTCCCTGGCGCCAATGCTCCTATGCCATAAATACCCATGATATGTCAGTAAATAGAAATGAATAGTATAAAGGAAATTAATTATGAACTCGACCATCTCACAGTTTCCAAGGCATTTAAATGTTCCCCAGAATTGTGTTCAGCTAAAATTGCATACAAGAATGGACTGAAAATATTTCACATAAACGTGCGAAGCATTAACAAAAATTTTGACCAAATCTTAGCACTGTTGTCCCGCTTAGATTTTCAATGTGATATCCTAGTACTATCTGAGTGCTGGCTCAGTAAAGCGCCTGTCCTGCCCACAATCGAAGGCTATGCTTCATACTGTACTAAAAACATAAAAAACCAAAACGATGGCGTAGCTATTTATATCAAAACTGATATCCAATGTGAGGTTACAGAGCCGCATTTCATCGGTGGTAACTGTCTTGTCTGTAAAATAGGTTTCAAGTGCTGTATAGTAGCACTCTATCGTTCACCTTCTATCACAAATATTTCTACCTTTAATGATAGCCTTGGCAATGTACTTACATCTCTAACAAATATCCAGTCAGTAGCTGTTATAGGCGATATAAATATCGATATTAAGACGGGGAGTACTGACGCAAACAGCACCGAATACCTGACGTTGACCGCCATGCATGGTTTCCTCCCTGCTCATTTATTTCCAACGCGTGGCAATAACTGTATCGATCATGTCTTACTTCGCACAAATGCCCCTGCCGTAACACTAGTATTGGAAACATACATCACGGATCACGAACCCCTCATACTCTTCATTGAGAACCAACCACTGAAATTTAAGCCTCCTAAAACAGTTAAAAAAGTTGACTATGCGGCTGTGCAAACTGAAATAGGCGATACGGACTGGTCAATTGTGCTCAACGCTTCTGACGCTAATGTGGCGGCTGATAGGTTAGTAAATACCCTGTCTACAATTATTAAAAAACACACTCGTGTAATCACAATCCCGCGGAAAAATAGAAATATAAAACAATGGATTACTCCAGGGCTTCTTAAATGTATTACTCACCGCGATAACCTCCATATTCAAGTAAAAAAATCCCCAGACAATAGCATGTTACACATTACCTATAAAAGATATCGCAATTATTGCAATGATCTACTACGGCGGCTAAAACAAAACTCTGAGAGAGAAAAATTCTTAAAAGCGAAGAATAGTCCAAAGTCAACTTGGGATGTTATCAATCAGGTAGCAAATCTTAAGCCTAAAACAAGTCCTGCCAGTGAACTTATAAATCCGGATGACCCCATAGCGTCGGTTAATAAAGTAAACAACTTTTTCGCCGGCATTGGTAAAGATATGGCTACTAAAATTTCAAGTGAACACCCCACTCCTAGCAATTTTATTCCTCATGATAATCGCAGTAACCTAAACTCCATAGTTATTCTTGAAACTGATGCAGACGAAGTTGAGAGGGTAATACTCAATTTAAAATCTGATTGTGCAGTAGGATGGGATGGTGTCCCAGCTAGTATACTAAAATCATCTCGTCAAACCCTGATCCCTCCTATTACCCACGTCTGCAACCTTTCTATAACGACGGGTATCTTTCCAAGGGTTTTTAAAAGGGCTGTTGTACATCCAGTATTTAAGTCGGGTGACAGAGATAGTGTCAGTAACTATAGACCAATATCGGTCCTTACAGCACTTTCCAAGGTACTGGAGCGTATACTACACAAACGCTTAACAGGGTACCTTGAATCAAACAAGATACTATCTCCAAACCAATACGGCTTCCGATCGGGTATAACCACAGAGGATGCCGTATTGGCTCTAACAGAGCATGCTATTCGTAACCTGGATAAAAAGCAAAAATGCTTAGGATTGTTACTTGACCTGGCGAAAGCTTTTGACACTGTCTCTGTCCCTATACTATTGGATAAGCTGGAACGAATTGGAGTTAGAGGTATCCCTTTAAAAATGTTTGCTGACTATCTAAGAGATCGCGTACAAGTAGTAAAAATAGGGGACCATGTTAGTGATGAGGAGGCCATCACCTGTGGTGTTCCACAAGGAAGCATCCTCGGCCCCATTTTATTTATTATTTTTATAAATGACCTATGCGACATGCCCCTACTGAATTGTAAAATCTTCACTTACGCTGACGATACAGCTGTTATTGTGAATGGAGTGGACTGGTGCCAAACAAAGCAACACGCTGAACATGCTCTCAAAATTATCATGGGCTGGCTGTCAAAGAATCTTCTGACATTGAACATAAATAAAACCCAGTTTATACCTTTTGCAATGCGCGCTGACCATCTACCCCCGCCTACTTTCAAAATTAAAGCCCATTCCTGTCTTCTGCCTGCTCCTGACTGCTGCTGCTTGTACGTCACCAAATCTCCCTGCGTCAAATATTTGGGCGTACATATAGATCAGAGCTTTCGCTGGCAAAAACAAATTGAATCTGTGACTGCTCGAGCACGCAGACTGATTTTCATCTTCAAAAGACTACGTCAGTCAGCAGACTTTAAAACCCTCCAAATGGTGTATCTGGCTCTATGCCAATCCTTATTGTCGTATTGCCTGACGGTGTGGGGTGGAGCACCAAAGTCTACAATCCTTCAGCTTGAGGTTGCCCAACGGGCTGTTCTAAAGGTTATGACAAAAAAACCCTACAGGTACCCTACAGCTAAGCTCTACGCCGAATGTAAAGTCCTCACGGTAAGGCAACTGTATGTTCATCAAACCATAGCTCGCAAACACAAAGTGCGGCCTCTGCTGGAACCGCGAGGAAGAATTAAATATACAGTCTTTAAAACCGATCGTACAAGAACATCTTTTGCGAGTAAACACTACTTTGCCCAAAGCGTAAGATTATATAATAAAACCAACAAACAGTTAGATATCTTTCACCTTAATAGAATAAATTGCAAGATGAAAGTAAAAGAATGGCTTACTTCCCTAACCTACCAGGAAACTGAAGAGTTACTAGCCGGCTTCTCTGGTTGAATCATTACATATGTAGCGTGCGTACCAAAAAGCACACACTCGAAACCGTTTAACTCATACATACATTTTCACACTCTACGACCACACACACACTACACTCACCCACACACCACACCACACTCACTTATCCACACATCCACACTATTTCCACACTCATCTATCCACACGACCTTAATCTAGCATTAACAAATTAGGATTCTTGTTATTTTATTTTTTATTTTTATCTTGATAAACCGAAACCTAGATGGTAATCTCCTATGTTTAATTAGCTTAATTAATTAGTTTAAGTTATTTCATTTTTACTTTTCTTTTTATTCCAAATTTTAAGTTTTTCATCTTCATCACTGATGCACGCGATTGCAAGCCAAGCATCATAAATGTGTCTGTCAGGGAGGAACGCTGACACCTGAGATACAGGACATGTCCTAGTTCGGGTGTCAGGAGTTTCATGTTACGAGCATGCTCAAAGCCTGTTAGAATAAGGATGTAGTTCTTAAGTCATGCATTATACTGTTGTTCATCTTTATCTCCTTATGTATTAGGCTTATGAAATAAAAGTTTATAAGTTTAAGTTTAAATAGAGCAGGCTGCTCATGCTCATGGTATATAGTATAGTCATAATATGTGATGAGGTCACCTCAGCCAGTGGACCACTACAGACCAGACACATCACAGATGCGTTGCCATTCCAGAGACGAAGATATACGTCTCGTGTGGGTTCGGAAGGGAGTGTCAGACTCTCACTGACTAAAAATCATCCATGTTCCTTCCTTAGCCCTATATATTCCGGAACAGCGGTAACCCTTTCGGACAATCCCGCTGATGCCCCTTAGAACGGAATACAATGCTTGGCGGTGGACGGCAGTAGTACGTCCCGGACGTACTTGAACACAAAAAGCTCCAGTAGGAACAGCTGAAGATCACTGTCAAGTTATCAAGTGCATCCCCTGACCGTGACCCACTTCAATGTCTCGATCAATGAACAAATCTTACTCCAGAAATATTTCTTTCCACAAACTAGTTACCAATCAAATTCAATTTTCATTGGAAAGTATTTAAGCCCCGATCACGGGATTCACGCCGGGATGCGCTCCAGGACGTCGCCCCGGGATGTCGCCCCGGGAAATGAGCGCGGGATTCACTTCCGCCCTGCGATTTGATTTCGAACAATCTCGGATTATGAACGCGGGATCGATTTTTAAGAAGTTTGTTTTTCGTAAGAAAGTGTCGTTGAGGTATTGCATGGTAGGATAGGTAGAACTTTGACATCAATATTAATTAATTAATTTGTCTCTAATTACATCAATGATTTTTATGATTTGTTGTTATAAGTAATTCAAATACACTTCACGTGACCAGAGGGCTTTTTTTTTAAGGCTGGGCATACATCCAATGTCTGCTCCCGCTCTGGGTGGAGCGGAAGGGAGTGTCAGACTCTTACTGACTAAAACCCATCCATGTTCCTTCCGTAGCCCTTTATGTTCCGGGGTAGCGGTAACCCTTTCGGACAATCCCGCTTACCCGGCAGGCTTGGCCCTGAGGGGCCCCTTCATATGCTGACATCTCTTTGAGGCGCGCGTGGAACATATACGCTGTATGCTGATCGGACGGTGAGTCACCCATTACTCACCGTCCGCAGGCCCACGCCTACGGTGGCCGGGAGTCGTCACGTGGCTCCCAACGCCCGGGGCGTCTCCTGCGGCGGCTGGGACGGGAAGACCTTTCTCTCTCCCATCCCGCCACCTCCTTCGCGAGCATAACTTTTTCGCAGAAAGAGGTGACTGCCTCCCACTCCCTCTCGCCCCGGACCATGGCTTGCACCAGGGCCGGGCGCGAGAGGTCGCCGCCGATCGCCTCTACGAGGACACGGGGGTTCTCCGCCCATGCGGGGCAGGTTTGCACAGTGTGCTCTACCGTGTCCTCTGGGCGATCCTCGCAGTGGTGACACCCGGGCGTTTCCTCCCGCCTGATGATGTGCAGGAACCTCCCGAAATATCCATGTCCGGTGAGGACCTGCGTCAGGCGGTAGGTGAGGGCGCCGTGACGCCTCTCTAGCCACTCCCCAAAGAGGGGCCTTACCGCCACTATCGTAGCGTGCCCTGCGCTGGGTTGCGACATTCGCTGATTCCAGGCCGCCATGAGATCGCGCCGGAGGTCCGTCCGCTCCGCCGCAATTTGCCGCGGAAACGGAGTTTCCCCCCTGACCAGAGGGCTGGATTGTTCTTTGGTCAAAGAATAATTAGCATTGCCATTCAACGTGGCTGCCTGTCTTCTGGTCACGTTTCCGGAAGATAGCGATGCGGAGGAGTACTTCGACGCCTAAGTGTCCTTTCTGTTTTTGTTTTTATTTGTATATACAGGTTGGAATTTTGTAATGCCATCTGGAGGGAAAGTACTCTTAATACTGTAGATAGAAAATTTTACTCAAAGAAAACATTCCTTTATTTTTTAATAGAAAGAAAACTGCATTCAATGATTTCCAAATTTTGCTTGCCCGGGAATCGAACCGACTAAAATCTGCAAAAAGAACACCTGTACTTTTATTGCATCGATCGTTAGGATCAATTATAAGGATGAAATCTCTCAAACAAACTTGATAAAATAATGACAGGAAAACCATGTGTACGTGAACTTAAATATACGCTATATACGCCGCTTATAGTGTTATAGCATTTATTTACTCCTTGCCAGTATACGGGCCCTCGGTAAAAATATCATCTGCCTGCCTTTTCCCAACTATATTGGGGTCGGCTTCCAGTCTAACCGGATGCAGCTGAATACCAGTATTTTACATGGAGCGACTGCCTATCTGACCTCCACAACCCATATTCATATTCATATATTTATTTGCATTCCATAATGTGTGAAGATCTTATAATAGGCCAATAATACCCAATAACTGGGTAATACGATACCCCTTGGTAAGACTGGCTCTCAGACTTTCAGGCTTCTGACTACATTTAACGACTGTCAAAGATCCACAAATGACAGCCGGGATCAACGGCTTAACTTGCTTTTCGAAGCACGGAGGAGTATGTAAAGATGGTCACCCATCCTCTCCAACTTCTTTTATTTGTTCTGTGGACCAACCCCTTGACAATTCAAAAGTGCCTGTAATTGGTTTATTTGAAACTAGCTTCCGCCCGCGGCTTCGCCCGCATAGTATGTCGACAAATTATACATATAAACCTTCCTCTTGAATCACTCTATCTATTAAAAAAAACCGCATCAAAATCCGTTGCGTAGTTTTAAAGATTTAAGCATACAGACAAACAAACAGACAAAAATAGCGACTTTGTTTTATACTATGTAGTGAAAAATGCTTTGAGTATGAGTTTGAAGTAAGCTAGTCATTCTACCTAATTCTATTCTACACAATTGACAGGTCACTTATTTTTCATGTTACGGTGCGCTCTGAGATTTTTACAGCATTGCACTGTTATAAACCAAATAGATTATTCGTCTCAGATTTGAACCCAGTACTTCCCGGGTATGATACAACGGTGAACACAGTCATTGCTATGCACGCCGCGCCTCCCGGCTCCGCATGACGTTTGGCGCGTATCAATAATCAAATAGTCGAGCTGTCAGTCAATCATGAAGTATTATATCTGGAAGAGTCGCTAACATACCAAGCAGGTGTCGCTTTGTGAAGCGAAGACGGTACTACTTACGTTAGAACTTCATCATTCGTTTGCACTTTCCCTAATATACTGAGTGTAACCGAAAGGGTATATACTTACAAAAGGATATGCTACAGACCACCAAACTGAACAAATTTTACTATGGGACCAACCGCGAAATCATGAAAAAAAAAATCAGCTGTTCCTTACATTTCGACGAGTCATGTGACCAAAAATGTATAGAACAGCAGATTTTTTACGATTTCGGAGTTGGGTCCATAGTAGAAGTTGTTCAGTTTCGTGGTCTGTTGCATATGTTTTTGTATGTGCCTATATACCCTTTCGGTTACATTCTGTATTACGATCGTCGTAACATGTCTTCTACTTCCATACTTCTCTATTAAGGTCACGACAACACGGCGTCCAATTGTTGTCGCCAGGTGGTCCATGGGTGGACGCCGAGTTATCGACAATAAACGTCGCGCGGTCAACCAGTGGACCTCGCAACTCGCAGTGGAGTGAACGCAAGGCAAGCATGCGAGCAGCGAGTTGTCACCGAGTGGTCCACCCGCCGTCCGCGCGTGGAGGGCTTACGAACGAGGCGATCCGGTGACGTCACGGCCACGAAGTAGTGAGCGCATACCCAAGTTGTTATAAAGAGGTTACAGAGCATACACATGTTTTGCTTATATCATAGCGTGGAAATATTCTAAGTTACATTACAAAATGGTTCACGTCATTGTGTCTCTTAGAAGAACTACGCGGCACCCAGACACGCAAACCCACTCTGAATTATAACGTGTATCACACCATCTACATCATTCAACGTCAAACTCAAACTCAAAGCATTTATTTCAAATAAACCAATTACAGGCACTTATGAATTGTCAAGGGGTCGGTCGGTCAGTCAGAAAGATGAAGCTAGTTGCCCATTCCAAAGCAGTAGGTACCTGTGGACACTCTTTTAAATCAAAATATGTTTACAAAAACTGGGTTAAGTACAGACGCCAGCACATCAAGCTATCCCTAACTGTCAAATTATCTCAATTAAAAATGAACCTTATGTCTTTGCAATAAAGTTGAAATACTACCAAAGAAATTTGTCCGATTGTGGTAACTTGATGTGCTGGCCTCTGTACATCATTCGTGTTGAAATATAGGTACATTTGAGGACGATGCAGAACGTAAAAAAGCGTCCATAATTACAAGATTAAAAAAAAATAAAAGAATAAGTTAAATTTTAAAACAGCCGTGGCAGCTAAGTAGCTACCAGTCCCTACTGACGGCGCCCGGTCATGAACATGAAGCATTTTGCGAATACCTTACAAAAACATTGAATCAATTGATTTTTAAGTCTTTCTCCTCACCCCAGTGTTTGAAGTAGATCAACAGAAAGGTACTTATACATGCTGGGCCCGTCTCCAATCTAATTGATTCCTACAGTCAGCGGCACAAACATGCTGACAAAGTGACGCTGTCAGCGGCGATGTTTCGTAGCAATAAGGGTGCTTTTCGTTGTTCACGTGTCACCTGTGAAGGGGCCTGACTGTACAGTAATTTCCGGGAGGGGAGCACCATTCAACGCGGATTTGGTTGCGGTATGTCTGTTTTGTTAAGTTAAACTCTGACACGGGCAATTTAAATTGCTCAATATTGATAAATTTTGGTCAGATACGACGCGGATGCGGCAACGTTTGCAATTGATGCTAGAGAAACCGCCACACCATGTGGAAATGAAATAAAATAGTTTATTATAATAGTACACATATGATTTTACATATCATGATAAAAAAAAAAAAAATAAGTAAGCTAAATAGAGTCGGTGTTTTCAAAGTCAAAGTTAATTAATTTATTTCAAAGTAGCTTTTGCCAGCGGCTTCGCCCGAGTGTATGTAGGAAATATAGCTCATATGCTATTCCAGACTATAATCTATCTTTGTGCCAAGTTTCATTCCAATCCGTTACATACAAATCTTTCCTCTTTATGTTATTAGTATAGATAGCCACAAGAAAGAAACTTTTGAACGTCAAAATGAACAAGAAATTGAATTGATTCTAGTTGTCCCTTCCAAAAGGTAGTTTCATTGGAGAAGAATGGGCAAGAAACTCCTTTTAAAATATTCTGTACTAGCTGACCCGACAGACGTTGTCCTGTCTTAACTGTGATACCTACCCTACCTACCTACCTACCCTACCTACCCTAGCTACCTACCCTACCTACCCACCCTACCTACCTACACTACCTACCTACCCTACCCTACCTACCTACCTACCCTACCTACCTACCCTACCTACCTACCCTACCTACCTACCTACCTACCCTACCTACCTACCTACCCTACCTACCTACCTACCCTACCTACCTACCTACCCTACCTACCTACCTACCTACCCTACCTACCCACCCTACCTACTCACCCTACCTACCCTACCTACCTACCCTACCTACCTACCCTACCTACCTACCCTACCTACCTACCCTACCTACCTACCCTACCTACCTACCCTACCTACCTACCCTACCTACCTACCCTACCTACCTACCCTACCTACCTACCCTACCTACCTACCCTACCTACCTACCCTACCTACCTACCCTACCTACCTACCCTACCTACCTACCCTACCTACCTACCCTACCTACCTACCCTACCTACCTACCCTACCTACCTACCCTACCTACCTACCCTACCTACCTACCCTACCTACCTACCCTACCTACCTACCCTACCTACCTACCCTACCTACCTACCCTACCTACCTACCCTACCTACCTACCCTACCTACCTACCCTACCTACCTACCCTACCTACCTACCCTACCTACCTACCCTACCTACCTACCCTACCTACCTACCCTACCTACCTACCCTACCTACCTACCCTACCTACCTACCCTACCTACCTACCCTACCTACCTACCCTACCTACCTACCCTACCTACCTACCCTACCTACCTACCCTACCTACCTACCCTACCTACCTACCCTACCTACCTACCCTACCTACCTACCCTACCTACCTACCCTACCTACCTACCCTACCTACCTACCCTACCTACCTACCCTACCTACCTACCCTACCTACCTACCCTACCTACCTACCCTACCTACCTACCCTACCTACCTACCCTACCTACCTACCCTACCTACCTACCCTACCTACCTACCCTACCTACCTACCCTACCTACCTACCCTACCTACCTACCCTACCTACCTACCCTACCTACCTACCCTACCTACCTACCCTACCTACCTACCCTACCTACCTACCCTACCTACCTACCCTACCTACCTACCCTACCTACCTACCCTACCTACCTACCCTACCTACCTACCCTACCTACCTACCCTACCTACCTACCCTACCTACCTACCCTACCTACCTACCCTACCTACCTACCCTACCTACCTACCCTACCTACCTACCCTACCTACCTACCCTACCTACCTACCCTACCTACCTACCCTACCTACCTACCCTACCTACCTACCCTACCTACCTACCCTACCTACCTACCCTACCTACCTACCCTACCTACCTACCCTACCTACCTACCCTACCTACCTACCCTACCTACCTACCCTACCTACCTACCCTACCTACCTACCCTACCTACCTACCCTACCTAAAAACCCTACCTAAAAATAAAAAAAAAATAAAAAAAAAAATGTATTCTGCTATTCAGGGCGGAGACAAATCCAACGAAACAAAAACCATGAAAATTGGTCCAGCAGATCTCGAGTTATAATGGAGGGAACAAACCCGACTTTCTTTTATATATATAGATACATGAATTATAAAATGATAGGTATGTGACGATGCACCCAGAATAAAAACACTACACCACAAAAGGTGAAAAAAAAACATATAACAATGGCAGGTACAGACGCCAGCACATCAAGTTATCCCTAACTGTCAAATTTTCTCAATTAAAAATGAACGTAATGTCTTTGCAGTAAAGTTGAAATACTATCAAAGAAATTTGACAGATTGTGGTAACTTGATGTGCTGGCCTCTGTACATTCTAAAAGTTAATAATAATAAATCAATCAACGTGTGAGTTGAAGTCATTCCACAAATGTTAAAACAGTGTGGTACAAATTTAAAAATTAGTACCTAATTTATTAATGGGCAACACGGGTTATCGTGTTGCCCATTAATTAGATTGTTAAGACCGGTGTCAGACTTCTGGGCTTCTGTCTTCCTGTAACGCCTGTTTTCTTGATTTCTTCGTGTGGTTAGTGACTAACCTAGTGTCAGAGTTTATATGATCCCCATGGTTTATAATAGATCTTTAACGACTATAAAAGATGTACTATAAATTACAGCTAGGCCCAACGGCTTAGCATGTAATGAATGGATGGTAAGCGGTCGGTTCGTGGATGGGTTCCACGAACCGACCGCGGCAAGTGTTGCTTAACCTTTGTTCGACCCACGCGACGTATAATTTAGTCACGAGCTGAAACATATGCATGGCTACCATATAAATATTATGGGTAGAGAAATGAAAAGCGGCTGTAGCTAGGTTTGAGTTCGTGGCGTAGGGCGGGCGGTGGGCGGGGCCGGAAGTCGAAGCGCCCCGCCGTACGCTGTGTTTCAAATTGAGAACAGATGGGAAATGACGTCGTAGTATAGTGTGATAGATAGTCATTTGATTTGTTTTGTTGAATTCGGAGAATTGAGTATTTGAGAGGGTAGTCAATAACGTTACTTTTTATGAACTGTCAAAACGCGGTATTTGTACGTGATTTGTATGAAATATAACAATGTGACGTCACAGATTTTTAGAATCAAATGCAATACTTATTAGCGTTAAATGCAATTTTACAATTATATTTTCGCATAATATTTGATTTCTGCACGGTGATAGAAGTTTTTAAAACGAGCAGTGTTTTTTCTATGCAATATCATCTTTTATTTCTCTAGTCTATTTTCATGTCATTTGCATACTGAACAGTAGGAAAAATCAAGCCTACTATTGTCACCCAATCATTTTAGGAATTGATTAACCCTCAAATGTCGTATAAACCCCTTAGGTTCAAAAGAAAAATACTCTCGAATCGACAATAGATATAGCCTTATAAATAAGCAAACAACTTCCAATAGGCGAACATCTAATGTGTTAAAGCACAAGGAATTTCATCAAGTTTATCAATTCACTTGTTGGCACGACGACCGAATCGTTGCTTTACCACCGATCTAACCTTGCGGCTATGTGCTTAGACGTTAGTATTTTTTTTTTAATACACACAGACGTTGTCGGTGGCAACAGCTAATTCATAACATATTACTTGTTCGCGGTCCCCCGGGGGGTCTAAACAAATAGCTCAATATAGGTAATGAGCCCCGTCATCGTCACCTGTGAGGGGGGAGGGGGGAGGAGAGTCAGGGAAGTGTGGGGTGACGGGCAGTACGGTCGGTGGAAAGGATAGTGTCGGACATGGATGGGGCTAATAATGTAATCGTTTTTCATTTTAAACTAGCTTCCGCCCGCGGCTTCGCCCGCATAAGATGTCATCAAATTATACGCATAAACCTTCCTCTTGAATCACTCTATCTATTAAAAAAAACTGCATCAAAATCCGTTGCGTAGTTTCAAAGATTTAGCTAGGGACAGAGAAAGCGTTTTATACTATGTAGTGATGGTAATTTCCACTAAACGCATCGCGTTGGATCGGAAAGTATACTGCCAAGTCATAGGTCTCGAGTACGAACCCAAGGCACGCACCTCTGAATTTACGGATTCATGTGCGTATTGTATAAATTACCAGTTGCTTAAAAATCGGTGAAGGAAAACATCGTGAGGAAACCCGCATGCTTGAGAGATATTTCTCAACAGCATGTGAAGCTAAGTCAGAGGCCCATGGGCAGCATGAAAACTGACACCTGGTTAGTCACTAACCACACGGAAAGAAGAAGGAAAGTATACGAACGGATGCGGCGGCAGCCGATCGCGTCCGGCAGGATGTCGACACTACGATCCTACGTTGCCTAAATGGAGTTATGGAACTTGGTACAACTTAAGTAATATTATGAATGCTAAAGCAAGTTTGTCAGTTTTCTTTGTTACTTTTTCATGTCTAAACCACTAAACCGATAATCTTGAAATTTTACATATAATACGTTGTCAGGTATAAAAAAACCGGCTAAGTGCCAGTCGGACTCGCGCACGAAGGGTTTCGTACCATTATGTATAATAATGGCTTAAAAAATCATGTTTGTTGTGTGGGAGCCCCCTTAAATATTTATATTATTCTATTTTTAGTATTTGTTGTTATAGCGGCAACAGAAATACATCATTATGTGAAAATTTCAACTGTCTAACTATTACGGTTCATGAGATACAGCCTGGTGACAGACGGACGGGCGGACTGAAGTGGAGTCTTAGTAATAGTGTCCGTTTTACCCTTTGGGTACTGAACCCTAATAAATACAGAGTACCTTTCATCCCGAAAAAAAATAGTTCCCGAGGAAAACAAAAATAACAGTCCCATGATAATAGATGGCGCCACGTGTACGTTCCGCTCTGAGCCCATGATTGCAACGGAACAAGCAGAGTACAACCCGAATAGATTGTCAAATTCTAAATTAACGTAAGCGAAGTCGCGGGATAGCTCTATCATCATCTGTCCAACCATTTCCCAATTATGTTGAGGTCAGCATCCATTCAAGCAGACGCAGCTGAATACCAGTACTGTACATGAAGCGTCTGCCTACTTGACCTCCACAACCCAGTTACTGAATAACTACTGCTTTGGAATGGACAACTAGCTTCATCTTTCTGACTGACCGACCCCTTGACAAGTCAAAAGTGCCTGTGATTGGTTTATTATAAATAAATGCTTTGAGTTTGAGTATAAACAGACTTTTGACTACCCATAACGAGTGTCTATAAAAATCATAGTTTACTTAATACAGTAACAAATACACCCCACTATCGGCAGCTAACGTGCCCGTTAATATTTAACTACAGCTAAAGGTCTGTGTGTTCCCCCGGGGGGTCTCGACTGTACCCCCGGGGGACTCTATGTGTACGGTACTTACATCACGGGGTCGTTAGAGTTGTAGATGTAAACGCTTCTAAAAAGCATTGTTTAGGCTTTAAATTATTGATTTTATTAGTATTGTAACATTTATAGTGCAAGCATGGCTATTGTGAAATTCTTTTTTTTAATTTTAATATGGGTTAAAATTACCTGAATGAATTTAATTTAATTTAAATTGACGATTAAGCATATGATAAAAATGCCAGGAAAAATAATTTACGGGCGATCTGAGGTCGGGAAGTGGATGGGGGTGCGTTTTAAAGGGTTTATTTCGATTTCCGGGGAAACGGCAAGTCCTATGGAAAAAGTTATATGGTAAAGTTGTACAGCTTTTGTATTTACACTTTTTCACATAACCTCAAAATGTATGTGACAAATACAAATAACCAAAGAGCTATTTACTAATTTAAATGAACACTTTAGTAGGATTTAAAGGGGATCATCATACATGTGTAAGAATGACGTAAAAAGTTGAAAAAATCCAAAACGTTTAATTTAATTAATTAATTTATTGATGTCAGATTACTAATGATCCATTGGTTAGTAACAATTGGAACTTATAAACTATGTTAGTAAGGTTACAAAAATTCAATCACAAAAATGTCAATCACAAAAACAAATTTACAAAACACACTTAGGTACAACACACACATTTACTTGACTGTCCCTACCACAATGCTCACCCAGAGAGAGTGTATTGGACACGGGTATTTGTCAGAAATGATCATCAGAATGCCGTTGCTGCTGACGCCTGCCGCGTACTCTGCCTAACAGTGACGACACATGCTTGCGTCATAATCATAATGCGTAAAAATCATCCGTACGCGCTTCAGCAAACATCGCCGAAGCAATAAAAGTATTTGTGACAGTACCTAATCACAAAGCGCCACCAAGACTCACAACGCATGTCGCTGCCGGCAATAAAAATGTACTCTGTGGCTGCCGGCCTGCTACTGAACACGAATACTTACAACTACATACAAACTGTTTCGTAAGGATGTGACTACAGACATTGAAACAGTTATTTGTTGCACGCCATGTTATTGTAGTTTATCTCTAACACGATACCACGCGGTAATAAACAGATGAACTGCAGATGAAATAAAGTAGCGCTACAAAGGTGACGATCAATCGGCCTAACTTCCCATATTGTGCCCATATAAAAAATAAATAATAATAATAATGTACTTGGACATTTCACAGAACGCCATATAGTCCCAAGGTAAGCAACCAAATGCTTGTGTTATGGTAACGAGATGGCTGATAAACTACTTATATACATTTTTTTTTGTAAATACATACATATTACAGATAGAAAAACATCCAGACCCGTAACAAATACATACTTACAGGACGTACAAATATTTGTTCCGTGCGGGAATCGAACCCGCGACATGCACAGCAGTCAATCGCTCAAACGCTGCGCCGTCCGTGTCGTCAAAATAAAAAATAAGTATAGCCAGCCGGATACATCTAAACACACGTATTTTCCATGGAACCTCCAAAGCCCATTTACTGGGTAATACGATACCCATTGGTAACCTGCCCACGATACCCAGTGCTTGTCAGATTGTTTTTGGGCTTTCGACGACCCTTAACAACTGACAATGGGTTATACATCCACGAAGCGACTGCGCCAACAGTAGCTTAACCTCCGATCGTGCCACACGGCTGTTATATTTAGCCACGAGCCCCCTGCTAACGGAAGGTGACAATAACAACACGTATTTCTTTGAACATCAACTCCCTATCCTCAAGTCCATTGTGCTAAGTTTTACTTGAGGACAAAGGGAACACAGTCTATTATGTTTCGACCCCAATTCATTAGCTAATTGTGTGCTGTGACGTCACAACACACAACACACACCTGTAGTTGTCATTCCATTGTTTCTTTCTCGCACTATTTGGTTTACGCGTCGCAGGGGTTCAATTTTTAAATAATCATACTAATATCTAATACCAGCTTCTACCCGCGGCTTCGCCCGCGTTGATGACGGAAATTGCATGTTATTAAACATATAAACCTTTCTCTTGAATCACTCTATCTATTAAAAAAAACTGCATCAAAATCCGTTGTGTAGTTTTAAAGATCTAAGTATACATACAGACATTAGGACGCGGGAGAGCTCGTGGCTAAGTACTAACAGCGGCACAGGTCGGTCCATCAGGTTAAGCTACGCTTGCCGGGGTTGGCCGTGGATGGGTGACCATCTTTACATACCGAGACTCCTCCGTGACTCGGAAAGCACGTTAAGCCGCTGGTCCCGGCTGTCATTTGTGCATCTTTGACAGTCGTTACGGGTCATCAGAAGCCCGAAAATCAATCTGCCTGCCTTTTCCCAACTATGTCGGGGTCAGCTTCCAGTCTAACCAGATGCAGCTGAATACCAGTATTTTACATAGAGCGACTGCCAATCCGACCTCCACAACCCGGTCAGTAACTGGGTAATACGATAGCCCTTGATAAGAATGGCCGTCAGACTTTCCGGCTTTTGACTACTTATACGTCAAAGATCCACGAATGACAGCCGAGATCAACGGTTTAAAGTACTTTACAAGGCATGGAGTAGTCTCGGTATGTGAAGATGGTCACCCATCCACGGACCAACCTCGGCTAGCGCAGCTTAAACTGATGGATCGATCCGTGCGGCTGTTACTACTTAGCCACGAGCTCCTCCCATAATGTACACGCACAGGTAAATATCTAAGATTAGAAAACAATTAAAGACCCTGTCGGACACAGCAAAGTTTAAATCAATAGGAAAGAGGAAGAGAGCTTTACTTATATTTTACTTCTAAAAAATACTTGATTCGTTCATAAACTCAAACTCAAAGTATTTATCTATCTATATCTATATCTATCTATATCTATACATATAATAAAACAATAAAAAAACTGTGTCTGTACATTGAATATATTACAAAAATAATAATTGAGGGGGGTTTAGAAACAGTAATAGAGCATGAATCTAAAAAAAAAATTTTGTCTGTTTGTCTGTATGTCTGTTTGTCTGTTTGTCTGTTTGTCTGTTTGTCTGTTTGTTTGTACACGCTAATCTTCGGAACTACTGGACGGATTGGAATGTTTTTTTTTTGTTTTATAGGTATTAAGTCTGGGCAACATATAGGCTATAATTTATCTTGGAAACTTGAACACCTGATGCAGAACCGCAACAGACCAGCTAAACTATAAGAGATACAAAAATGATACCTTAGCAAAAATTGTTCCACGGGATTAGCATTTTCTGCTGAAAGAATAAATTTGAAGATCTGGAACACCTGATGTGGAACTCCAAGAGCCCAGCTACACTGTAACATATATAGGAATGACGTCTTAGCAAAAGTTGTTCGGTCTGATGGGCATTTCCTGTTGACTTATAAAAATCGAAGATCTGGAACACCTGTTGTGGAACTCCAAGAGCCTAGCTACACTATAACATTATAGGAATGACGTCTTAGCAAAAGTTGTTCGGTCTGATGGGCATTTCCTGTTGACTTATAAAAATCGAAGATCTGGAACACCTGTTGTGGAACTCCAAGAGCCTAGCTACACCATAACACATATAAGAATGACGTCTTAGCGAAAGTTGTTCAGCCTGATGAGCACTCTCTGTTGATGTATAAAAATTGAAGATCTGGAACACCTGTTGTGGAACTCCAAGAGCCTAGCTACACCATAACACATATAGGAATAACGTCTTAGCACAAGTTGTTCAATCTGATGAGCACTCTCTGTTGACTTATAAAAATCGAAGATCTGGAACACCTGTTGAGGAACTCCAAGAGCCTAGCTACAACATAACACATATAGGAATGACGTCTTTGACGTCTTTGTTGTTCAATATGATGGGCATTTCCTGTTGACTTATAAAAATCGAAGATCAGAAACATCTGATGTGGAAATCAAAGCTATCACTAATTTTACTGTGTAATTATAAAATAACATAAACTGGGAGTACCTGCACGCGGTGAAGGCGGTAACAGTTTAGGACTGATTTTCGATGACGATGGTATATCATTGAAAATTTGACTCTACTGGCCAAAACTCCTATTTATTTTTTTATTTTATCGTATGAATATGCCTTCGGGCTTATGTTGTTTGAGTGTTTAATTTCCTTTTCCATTTATCTTCGTGACACTGTAGCCTACCCGGTAACGCAGGGGAGCAGTCATTTTAATTTAGATTTTTATTGATCAGGTATCTTCACAATAAAACTATGACCATGCATAGAAAGAGGTCAAATCTTTCCCAATGTTCCAAGAGAGCTAAAAGATTGAGGATCATAAGATCCCAAGAATCTACCGAAGAGCGTCAGGAGAGACTTGATGTTGTTCGAGAACATTAGGCTGCAACTCGCTCCGTGGAAACCTCTTCGGGTCGCGAAGCACGCCTGCGTTCTCAGCGTATTCATTAGGTCTCTAGAGACCAGTGAAGAATATGATGCGTGACTGACCGCTGATCGTGAACGTCATGTATTGTCTCGCGAGTCAGAGACGTTCACGGAAAGAGAATTACGCTTGAGTTCCAAGCGTATCTACGCATCGACTTCTAGGTCTCTAGAGGAGGAATATAATAATGCGGTTACCAAAATGAAAACGATGACAAATGGACTGTATGTTTCGGTGGTTGTTGGAATGAAATAAAGCTAAAGCTCAATGTGATAAAAGATTTAAAAGGGAAAAATGATAAAAAATAACATAAATGGCGACCCCGTTGTCGCTGGCATAAGCAACAGGGACCGCGTACGAAGTCGCGGGCAGAAGCTAGTCTATACATATAATAAAACAGTAAAAAAACTGTGTCTGTACATTGAATATATTAAAAAAAAAATAATTAAACAACACAGACACACAACACACAGTACAGAACAGTAATAGAGCATGAATCCAAAAAAAAAATTTTGTCTGTTTGTCTGTATGTCTGTTTGTTTGTACACGCTAATCTTCGGAACTACTGGACGGATTGGAATGATTTTTTTTTTGTTGTATAGGTATTAAGTCTGGGCAACATATAGGCTATAATTTATCTTGGAAACTTGAACACCTGATGCAGAACCGCAACAGACCAGCTAAACTATAAGAGATACAAAAATGATACCTTTGCAAAAATTGTTCCACGTGATTAGCATTTTTTGCTGAGAGAATAAATTTGAAGATCTGGAACACCTGATGTGGAACTCCAAGAGCCCAGCTACACTGTAACATATATAGGAATGACGTCTTAGCAAAAGTTGTTCGGTCTGATGGGCATTTCCTGATGACTTATAAAAATCGAAGATCTGGAACACCTGTTGTGGAACTCCAAGAGCCTAGCTACACTATAACATTATATAGGAATGACGTCTTAGCAAAAGTTGTTCGGTCCGATGGGCATTTCCTGTTGACTTAAAAAAATCGAAGATCTGGAACACCTGTTGTGGAACTCCAAGAGCCTAGCTACACCATAACACATATAAGAATGACGTCTTAGCGAAAGTTGTTCAGCCTGATGAGCACTCTCTGTTGATGTATAAAAATTGAAGATCTGAAACACCTGTTGTGGAACTCCAAGAGCCTAGCTACACCATAACACATATAGGAATAACGTATTAGCACAAGTTGTTCAATCTGATGAGCACTCTCTGTTGACTTATAAAAATCGAAGATCTGGAACACCTGTTGTGGAACTCCAAGAGCCTAGCTACAACATAACATATATGAATGACGTCTAAGCAAAAGTTGTTCGATCTGATGGGCATTTCCTGTTGACTTATAAAAATCGAAGATCAGAAACATCTGATGTGGAAATCAAAGCTATCACTAATTTTACTGTGTAATTATAAAATAACATAAACTGGGAGTACCTGCACGCGGTGAAGGCGGTAACAGTTTAGGACTGTTTTCGATGACGATGGTATATCATTGAAAATTTGACTCTACTGGCCAAAACTCCTATTTATTTTTTTATTTTATCGTATGAATATGCCTTCGGTCTTATGTTGTTTGAGTGTTTAATTTCCTTTTCCATTTATCTTCGTGACACTGTAGCCTACCCGGTAACGCAGGGGAGCAGTCATTTTAATTTAGATTTTTATTGATCAGGTATCTTCACAATAAAACTATGACCATGCCTAGAAAGAGGTCAAATCTTTCCCAGTGTTCCAAGAGAGCTAAAAGATTGAGGATCATAAGATCCCAAGAATCTACCGAAGAGCGTCAGGAGAGACTTGATGTTGTTCGAGAACATTAGGCTGCAACTCGCTCCGTGGAAACCTCTTCGGGTCGCGAAGCACGCCTGCGTTCTCAGCGTATTCATTAGGTCTCTAGAGACCAGTGAAGAATATGATGCGCGATTGACCGCTGATCGTGAACGTCATGTATTGTCTCGCGAGTCAGAGACGTTCACGAAAGAGGATTACGCTTGAGTTCCAAGCGTATCTACGCATAGACTTCTAGGTCTCTAGAGGAGGAATATAATAATGCGGTTACCAAAATGAAAACGATGACAAATGGACTGTATGTTTTGGTGGTTGTTGGAATGAAATAAAACTAAAGCTCAGTGTGATAAAAGATTTAAATGGGAAAAATGATAAAAAATAACATAAATGGCGACCCCGTTGTCGCTGGCATAAGCAACAGGGTCCGCGTACGAAGCGTCGCGGGCAGAAGCTAGTCTATACTAATATTATAAAGAGGTAAAATTTGTAAGTTTGTAAGTTTGTAAGTTTGTATGTAGGGGGTAATCTCCGAAACTAATGATCCAATTTCAATAATTTTTTCACTGATAGAAAGCTACATTATTCCTGAGTGCTATAGGCTATAAATTATATTTATATCATACATATTAGCCGAGCTATTGCATTTTTCGTCTAGCAAGTCGGAAAGAAATACCTCCGAAAACAGAATTATTTGCATGCGCTGCCTAAACAGTTGTTTAAAATTGAAAGCAATGTATGGCAACCCGGTTCGCCTTAATTATTTCTACAAAAAAGTCCGCGACACCACATTTCTATCTTTTGTATTTTAAATTTTATATTTCGTTTTATGTTTAAAAAAATTATTTTTTCGACTTACTTCTGTTTGGATGATTATTTAAACAACAAAATATCAATTCTTATCAAATTAAATTATTTTATGATCACAAGGACATCACAGAGATAAGATTTGCCCTCTACAGTATGTCAATTGGTCATATATTTTCCGAGATAATATAAAATTACTAAACGCAAAATGCTAAAACATTCGCCGAGCTCAACTATCATTCCTACTTCCTACGTGCTTTGTGCGGACGTTTTATCGTTTCAGAGAAGCTTTAAATTAAGTATGTTCCTCACTTAAATTTTATATTTTTAACGTTAACATTTTTAAATGATGGTTTGTATTTTGTATATAGGTAGTGTAATATCTTTTGCCAGCAGCTTCGCCCGCCTGGTTGTTGGAAATTATCCCACGGGAACGGGTACGTTTTTCCGTGATAAAAATTAGCCTATGTGTTATTCCAGACTATAATCTATCTCTGTGCCAAACATCCAGATCCGTTCAGCCGTTTTGGCGTGATTGAGTAACACACATCCATCCATCCATCCAAACTTTCACATTTATAATAGTAGTAAGATAATTTTATTATTATCCGTGTTGGGTTAAAATACATAATGCATTTGCACCTTTACAATGCGAGGCAGGGTGTCGTAAACCTTCATCTACCCCGGTCGCGATGGGGAATGGAACCGGCGAGAGATGTCGTGCGGTGTCCCACAGGGATCGGTTCTGGGGCCGCTCCTGTGGGACATCGGTTACGACTGGGTGCTGCGGGCCGACCTCCCTGACGGCGTCAGCGTAGTATGCTACGCTGACGACACGCTGGTCCTGGCGCAGGGGAGGTCGCATCAGGCGGCGGCTGACGCGATGACACGCGGGGTTGCGACAGTCATTGAGAGGATCCGGCAGTTGGGTCTCGAGGTGGCATTGCACAAATCCGAGGCCATGTCCTTTCATGGACCTCGGAATAGGCCACCATCGGGATCCCAACTTACGGTAGGAGGGGTTCACATCGGCGTCGAGACCACGATGAAATACCTAGGTCTGGTCCTCGACAGCCGATGGAATTTCGTGGAGCATTTCCGACGTTTGGCCCCCAAGCTGGAACGGACTGGGGCCGCCGTCAAGCGGCTCTTGCCCAATTTGAGGGGGCCAAACGCCTCCTGCCGGAGGCTTTACGCGGGAGTCGTGTGGTCCATGGCCCTATACGGGGCCCCGGTGTGGGCGCGTTCACTGCGGTGGCGAGCCGCCCACTATCTGAACGCGCCCCAAAAGGTGGTAGCCATACGGCTTATCCGGGGGTACCGCACGATCTCGGGCGAGGCGGCAAGCCTCCTTGCCGTACTGCCGCCGTGGGATCCGGAGGCGATAGTCCTCGCGCGCCTGTACGAGTGGCGCGCGGAGGTACTAAGCCGGGGGGAAACTCCGTTGCCGCAGCAAATTGCGGCGGAGCGGACGGACCTCCGGCGCGATCTCATGGCGGCCTGGAATCAGCGACTGTCGCAACCCAGCGCAGGGCACGCCACGATAGTGGCGATAAGACCCCTCTTTGAGAAGTGGCTAGAGAGGCGTCACGGCGCCCTCACCTGCCGCCTGACGCAGGTTCTCACCGGGCATGGATGTTTCGGGAGGTTCCTGCACATCATCAGGCGGGAGAAAACGCCCGGGTGTCACCATTGTGAGGATCGCCCAGAGGACACGGTGCAAACCTGCCCCGCTTGGGCGGAGCACCGCCGTGTCCTCATAGAGCCGATCGACGGCGGTGACCTCTCGCGCCCGGCCCTGGTGCAAGCCATGGTCCGGGACGAGAGGGAGTGGGAGGCAGTCACCTCCTTCTGCGAAAAAGTCACGCTCGCGAAGGAGGTGGCGGGATGGGAGAGAGAAAGGTCCTCCCGTCCCAGCCGCCGCGGGAGAAGCCTTGGGCGTCGGGAGCCACGTGACGACTCCCGGCCACCGTAGGCGCGGGCCTGCGGACGGTGAGTACCTAATGGGTGACTCACCGTCCCATCAGCACCAGGCCCGTGCCGGACGGCGCGTATATGTTCCACGCGCGCCTCAAAGAGATGTCAGCATATGAAGGGGCCCCTCAGGGCCAAGCCTGCCGGGTAAGCGGGATTGTCCAAAAGGGTTACCGCTACCCCGGAACATAAAGGGCTACGGAAGGAACATGGATGGGTTTTAGTCAGTAAGAGTCTGACACTCCCTTCCACTCCACCCAGAGCGGGAGCAGTCATTGGATGATTTCCCAGCCTTAAAAAAAAAAAGGGTGTCGTAAAAGGCGACTAAGTTGAGCAGAAAAGATCACCTCGGTAATCTTTGGAAATTCTGATCCGATTCCAAAAATTCTCTCACTAATGGGAACCTACAGTATTGCCGAGTATCATAGGATATACTTATTCAATGTTAAAACTAGAAATTTTCCGCGGACGAAGTCGCGGGCAGAAGCTAGTTTCAAATAAACCAATTACAGGCACTTTCGAATTGTCAAGGGGTCGGTCAGTCAGAAAGATGAAGCTGTTGCCCATTCCAAAGCAGTAGGTACCTACCTACCTGTGGAGAAGAACGGGCAGGAAACTCCATGGACACTTACTTATTTCCCATGAACCCCTTAAACAGACACATCATCAAAATTCATTAAAAATTAATGATCGGATTAACAAAATTAACCCTTTCTCTGCCGCGACCGGTCCAGGAGGGCCCGCGGGCCGGTCCGGGAGGGGCCCGCAATAATTGAGTGGCCGGACTCATTGTCAAGTCTAAATTATTTACAGCAGCCATTACACGGTGTGTTGACTTGCGTTACATTCACAAGAGCTTTGCGAAGGGGTGAATGTATTTAGCCAGATTTTTTATGCATTTTTAAGTGGTTTCAATAATTTGTGTGTTATTTCTTTAGGATTACAGGTTATTAATTGTTCAGAGTTTAGATAGAAAAGGGGTGACATACTGAAATATATTTTAGTTAATTTTATTTAATTGCGCGTCGTTCTATTGTCGTTTGTTTATGCAGAATAACATATTTTTCTTTGCATTGATTTATTTGAAATAAAAGATTTGAATTCAGTTGCGTTTAATTTAATAATCGTAATAATATACTGGGAGCCCAGTTATTAATAAACAATATAACTATTGATTATAATTGACTAACTCCTGCTAACAGCTTCGACGCTTGGATATCGGCAATTATCCAACGGGAATGCATTACCGGATTAAAAATGTATCCTATGTGCTATTCCAGACTATAATCTATCTCTGTGCCAAATTTTATCCAGATCCGTTCTAGCGTGATTGGGTAACAAACATACATCCCCACACAAATCCATCCAAACTTTCACATTTATAATACACTCGAGAGCAATGAATCCGGGTCACTTAAAGAATCCTAAAAATCTCGGAAACTAAAAATGCTAGGTTAATGCAATAAATTGTATTTAATAGACAATGTAATACTCCTTAAATGAAGGTATTAAAACTTCTTAGTTTTTGTAAAGTTATATCATAAAAAAATCAAATTTGAAAAAGGGCCACTTTCGAAGATGGAACTACGAAATTACAGCATTTGGTTTTGCTTTTGTTTGTAATCTGTCATTTATGTGGGTACATAAACCATGTTGATAGTGCTCTATATTCATTATTCAAGCTGAAATTATGTCGCTTACGCCTGAAGAATGCACCAGAATACTTACAATGCTGGAAACCGGCCGGAGTCAGCGCGATACAGCCAGGACTGTCGGTGTGTCGCTGTCAACAGTACAAAGAGTTCTCCGACGTTACGAAGAAACTGGTTCTAACCTACGCAGACCAGGAACGGGCAGAACCAGGTGTACCACAGCACGAGAAGACCGATACTTGGTGAACACCATGCTTCGAAATCGCTTTCTCACAGGAACTGAACTCACAAATCAGTTTCGACGCCTCGGAGGAAGTAACCCAAGTGCATGGACAGTAAGACGTCGGCTTGCTGAATCTAACTTAAAACCCCTTAGACCTGCAAACGGCCCTAAACTGGAGCGTGGGCATCGTATTTCAAGACTAAGATATGCCCAGGGCCACGTAAATTGGAGTATTGAAGATTGGTCAAAAGTTATGTTCTCCGACGAATCAAAATTTATGCTCTACAAGCACGATGGAAGACACAGAGTGTATCGAAGACCAGGGGAAAGATTCAAGCAAGCATGCATCGAAGAAAAAGTAGCCTACGGTGGTGGGTCTGTACATGTGTGGGCCGGAATTTCTTCTGAAAGTCGCACAGAGCTGGTGATCATAGAAAACGGCTCTTTAACTAGCGTAAGATATGTGGAAGAAATCCTCAATGATCACGTTGGTCCATTTATGGTCAATTTAGGTGAGGATGCTATATTTATGCATGACAATGCCCGACCTCATACAGGTAGGATTGTGAATGACTACCTTCAAGAGATGAACATTACTCGTATGGAGTGGCCAGCGCGCAGCCCGGATATCAACCCGATCGAGCATGCTTGGGACGAGCTAGGCAGATGCGTAAAACAACGAAACCCTCCCCCAATCACGCTTCGTGAGCTCAAAATTGCTCTCACAGAGGAATGGGAGAATATTCCCCAAAATCGTATAAGGAACTTGGTGTACAGCATGCCAAACCGCGTAAACGCAGTAATGGAAGCACGAGGAGGCAATACGAAGTATTAAAATTCAAGAAAATCGTAATAAAGTTCAAAAATTTCATGTTTCCTATTTTTGTTTTAAGGAGAGATCAGCAGTTTTTTCTTTTAAATGTAATTTTGTGTTAATAAAATGTATGGTGACTCATATTTTTTTTACTTTCATTTAAGGAGTATTACATTGTCTATTAAATACAATTTATTGCATTAACCTATCATTTTTAGTTTCCGAGATTTTTAACATTCTTTAAGTGACCCGGATTCATTGCTCTCGAGTGTATTAGTAAGATATAATTAGAGATAATTTTACTAAATACATAAATCTTCAATTCACTGACTGACTGCAAGCGAGCCAGCAACAAAACAATTTCAACACTATTGACGGGCCCCAAATCTAAATTGACGTAAAACAAACAATAAAATTCATAACATAACCGCCGCGGGCCCCCGTCCCGGGCCCCGGACGCTCCCTGTTGCCGGTGGGCCCCGGCCGCTTTCCGTCGGCAAACAGAGGGTTAACTAGCTTGCTCTTTTCATTAAGAGCTTTACATTTGTGTGGGGCCATGAGAACAGCGCGAATTTATTATTGTTATGGATGATGCATAGGAAAAAAAAGAAGTTATATTTAGTCCGTCAATCAGATAATAAAAAAATATTTGACACGTATTTTTTGCTTTATCGTATAAATAGAAAATTACTTAGATAAAACGCATTAAAGTTGGGGAGAGGGGCTCGCTAGTCGCTACGTCACAATTAAGTATAAAAACTACATACTTGTGACGTCATGCCACAGTTTAATTCAATGTATAGACGGAATCTTCGGCTTACGTAAAAAAAAATACGTGTCCAATATTTTTGAATAATGTAGCTTAGGGACTAATTTAAAAAAATATTCATCATCCCCATTCAGAGCTTCGTTGTCCGTTGGTCGTGAACTCGACGGGTTAAGTTCGATCCCCAGGTCATTAGATGATTTCCCAGCCTTAAAAAAAAAAAAGGTCGGGCCAATGTCATGTGGGTTATCTTAGGAATTTATCAATAGCAGTTTGATGTCTGAATTTAAGCGATTTGATGGCAACAGGCTTGTCCTATGTTAAGTCTCTATATAAATTGAAACATCAATCCATCTGCCTGCCTTTTCCCAAATTAAGAGTCGACTTCCAGTCTTACCGGATGCAGCTGAATACAAATAACAGGGTGTGAGTAATTTGTTAGTACAAAATCATCATCATTATTCATTAGTCTATTTCCTATCTCTGAGCAAGTAAAAACTCGCCCAGTAAACAGTAAACGAAACCGTTTATTTTATGATTCACCTGTACCTATCTAGTTTGGGGCCTTTTGTTATAATATTTTAGCATTAAAGTTATTGTTATTATTATTTATTATTACTTGTAGTAGTAGTTTAGTAGCAGTGATAGCCTAATGGTGTGACCGTCGGACTGCCAGGTCATAGGTTTCAAGTTCGAACCCAAGCCACGCACCTCTGATTTGACGGATTCATCACTCGCTTAAAAAAACGGTGAAGGAAAACATCGTGAGGGAACCAGCATGTCTGAGAGATATTTCTCAACAGCATGTGAAGCTAAGTCAGAGGCCCACGGGCAGCATGAAAAGTCTGACACCAGTTTAGTCACTAACCACACGAAAATAAGAAGAAGACGAACTTGTGTATCACACGACCACGACTTTTATTTACCACCTCGCTCCGCTTCTCCTAAAGCCCACCACAGCGCTAGTATCATGGCGGCATCACATTAATTATTTGTTTTCTCGACTCTTCTGCTAAATGTCGGCCACTGCTGTAATCCCTCCCTCACGGTATGCAGGACTTATCGACTGGTTTATTCATAGCTAAAGTAATCTGACAGCATAGAGTTTGTTCTCAAGTCAAATATGACAGCAGTTATGGTTGTAGCTGGGCATCTTTAACAGCCGTTTTGGGTCGTGCGAAATCCAATACAATTCATTGAAACTCAAAGCATTTATTGAGTACCTAATTAACATTACGAAACACATCACATTAAAATCAATCAATTGCCAAATGTCAGCTAGCACACGCCAATATAGGTATCAATAAAAACATTGAAAACTGACTGTACTCAATCGTAAATAACAGCCTCCAGGTAAAAGAGCGTGCCCGCTTACATGTGCAATACTGTATGTCCATACAGCCGTAACTCGAAGTTACAAATGATAAACTAGGACCATCGAAGTAAAATTAATAATAAATAAAATCGAAGCAATATAATTTTATAATTCACTAGCTTCCGCCCGCGGCTTCGCCCGCAAAATATGTCAACAAATTATACACATAAACCTTTCTCTTGAATCGCTCAGTCTATTAAAAACCGCATCAAAATCCGTTGCGTAGTTTTAAAGATTTAAGCATACATGGGATAAAGGGACAGAGAAAGCGACTTTGTTTTATACTCTGTAGTGATTTATACTCCGTTTATTATTATAACATAACATTAGAAAAATAACGGCTAAATAACGACAGTTATTGTGTAATATTGTTGACATAACTGCACTTTACAGTTGTTTTTTTTAATGTAAATGGTTAATAGATAACATTGCTTCGTATGTAACGTGAAATAACGGAGTTTAATATACGTCTTATAGAAATAACGAAGGGGTGATAACTGTTATTTGTCTAATGTTATAACGAACAGAGTATAGTGATGTATAAAAAACATTGTAAAACATTTTAAAAGAGTAACGGTGGAGTTTCTTGCCCATTCACCTCACGAAACTACCTTTTGGAAAGGGCGACTAGAATCAATTCTATTTCTTCTTCATTTTGACTTTCAAAAGTGCCTTTCTTGTGACTATTTGAAATAAATGATTTGACTTTGACTTTGACACCTTTGAGCGTCTTTTTGCACTCGTTATCTCCGCAAATTTGCCAATAACGTCCATCAGCGTCATAAACGAGGGTGAACAAATACTCGTAGCGTCAACACATTGTCAACTTCGCCCCGGGCCCCTGGGCCTCTGGGCCCCCGGGGTCTCTCATTACGTTGAGTGGTCACTATTTGATTAGTGTCGCAGTGAAGGGTTGGCTTACAGGTGGATTTAGTGATTAGCCGTCACTAGATACGAAACTCTAGGGTCATGGGGCCCGAGTGCGCAACTCCTTTTTAAGGAAATTTCTCGCCGATTGGTCGACACTTCACGTGACCAGAGGGCTCTTTTTTTTTAAGGCTGGGAAGTCATCCAATGACTTCTACCGCTCTGGGTGGAGCGGAAGGGAGTGTCAGACACTTACTGACTAAAACCCATCCATGTTCCTTCCTTAGCCCTTTATGTTCCGGGATACCGGTAACCCTTTCGGACATCCCGCTTAGTGACCAGAGGGCTGGGTTGTTCTTTGGCCAAAGAATTAGCATTGCCATTCAACGTGGCAATACTGCCAGTCTTCTGGGCACGTTTCCGGACGACAGCGATGCGGATTAGTACTTCGACGCCTAAGTGTCCTTTTTGTTTTGTATTTATTAGTATATAGTTAGTTAGATGTCATTTAATTTAAGTAGGTTTAAGTCACTTGATTTGATACTGAGTCTCGAGTGTTAGTAAGGAAGGAGGTTGGGAAAAACCTAAAGGAGGTGCCCTATGTGTTCTATTTGCAGCCATCATCGAACAAAATCGTTTATTCGATGCCTATCTGACCTCCACAAACCAGTAATAGGTAATCCGATATCCATTGGTAAGACTGGCTGTCAGATTTTCGCGCTTCTGACAACCTGTAACGACTTTCAAAGACACACAAATGAAATACGGGACCAAAGGCTTAACGTGCTTTCCGAGGCACAGAGTAATCTTGGTATCTAAAGATGGTCACCCATCCATGGACCAACCCTGGCAAGCGTAACTTTACCTCATGGACCGACGCGTGCTGCGGCTGTTATACTCAGCCACAAGAACTCTGGCGAAACATTATTAAATGCAGCTCGTTTAATTTATTTAATTAATTACGTCCGCCACTTACCCACTGGTCACAAAGGAAACTCCCCTTTAAAATAGAATCAACACCCTAAGTCCCTAACTCAACAAACCTGACACTCCACAAATAAATGACAACACACAGAGTGTCCCTTCGGTCAGTTATATGAGGGTGCTTCTAATACCGTGATAGGGTTAAGGACGCTCCACAGGTGGCTATGGATAGTCTGGGAATTTGACACTTATAATAAGTGTCAAGGGTACTTTTGACCCCCACGTGAGTGATGAAGGGTTACGTTGCTTAGAGTAAGTGACGAGTGACACATAATATCCTTCCGACGGATTTCGGTCACGGTGGCCAATCTCAATAGATAGCCAACTAGCAAAATAGTCCTGGAATGCGATTTTATAATGCTACGTGCACTTATAAAGCTCCGATAAAGGTTTTGGTGGTTGCTACTACAGCATAAATACATGCTGCTTTTACTTAAGTACGTTTAAGTCATTTATGTATCTGGTTTGGTCTAACATAAGCTTAGAAGTATTTGATAAATGAATTTCATATCCACGTTCTAAAAATAATATATGTGGATATAAGTCTCATATAGTCCTCGATAGATGATGTTTAGGATAGTATAAAAACCGCTTTTTGCTAGTTGGGTAGCCAGGTTAGCAGGAGGTATTATAATGCATAAGTGTGCGCACACACAGATGCATAATGCACAATTGCCAGTGCCAGATTAACCATAAAGCAAGAGTAGCAATTGCTACGGGCCCCGCGGAAAACGGGGCCCCACGTAACCAAACCCGCACATTTCCGTCTGAGCGTAATTTCCTAGAGTGACACATAGTAAGACGAGGTATAATGAATTTACTTGAAGTGCGCTGCAGACTGTTGTAGAAAATGATTTTCTGTTGCCGGTGCTACATCTACACATCGTCGGGGCCTTACGGAAGCTCTTACTTAAAAACATCTGATTGTGAAAAGATTTTCTGGTACAGAAGGTCCGCCAGAGCTGAAGCTACGAAGGTACTTCTATGTGGAGAACCGATTCATGGCACAGAACTTATAGATAGCAATTAAACTTTTTGTACCAACATAATATCAAGGGCCCCTCGATACAATTTGCTACGGGCCCCGCGCTTGCTTAATCCGGCACTGGCTCATGCACTCTCAAATGTGGTGCTGTTCTACAAACGACGGGACACTTAACATCGTGTCCTGCGAGTCCTGCCGTATGCACGTTACAGGAACTGATGGACGCTAGTGATGGCGCTAAACACGTAGCCGAATTCTGGGTCGAGGAGATATAGATTGCCATCGACACGCTAATAAGACTACGTTACCTTTGTGCAGCTTAATATTAATCTTATACAGGCTGAAATTTAATTCATGGTCAATATTTTAAGTACTACATTGTACTGATCCAGTTGTTACGGGTCGTCAGAAGCCCGAAAATCTGACAGCCAGTCTTACCAAGGGGTATGGTATTGCCCAGTTACTGGTTGTTGAGGTTAGATAGGCAGTCGCGCTCCATGTAGATACTGGTCTATCCAGCTCCATGTAAAATTCAGCTGCATCCGGTTAGACTGGAAGCCGACCCCAACATAGTTGGGCAAAGGCTAGGCAGATGATGTACTGATCCATATTGAACTACTTTTACTATGGGAAGAAATATGAATTCCTACATTTTGACGACCATAATGTATGGAACAGCTGATTTTTTTTCGCGATTTCATCTTGAGGTGAACACGAGATTAGCTCACTGCTCACGATGCCCTGCAAGTGATAAATGATTTTATTTTTGTAAATAGTTTTCCACAAACACTTATACAGGGTTATTTGTAAAACACCAGAAACCTCTTAAGAGGTCATTGTACTCATCATTATGAACAACTTTTACTATGGGACCAAACCTGAAATCGCGAAAAAAATATCAGCTGTTCCTTAAAATGTTCGTATAACTCGTCAAAATGTAAGGAACAGCAGATTTTTTTTTCGCGATTTCAGGTTTGGTCCCATAGTAAAAGTTGTTCATAATGATGAGTACAATGACCTCTTAAGAGGTTTCTGGTGTTTTACAAATAACCTTGTGTAGGTACCTCAATAATATTTTTTAACCTAGATGCGGTCAGCGTTTCCTAACTGACTACTCTGGGAAGTAAGACCGAAACAAACTCAGAGGTCACAGTCTGTTTCAATGTCCAGACATAATGTTGGTCAGATCATGTGCAGACCATGTAGGTTGGTGGCTGAAATGGTCTTTTGAGGAAAGAACCATACAGATGGCGAGGTTTTATAATAACTTCTTCTTCTTCTTTCCGTGTGGTTAGTGACTAACCTGGTGTCAGAGTTTTTATGCTGCCCATGGGCCTCTGACTTAGCTTCACGTGTTGTTGAGAAATATCTCTCAGGTAGTTTTCTTACGATGTTTTCCTTCACCGATTTTAAGCAAGTGATAATTATACAATACGCACATGAATCCGTAAAATCAGAGATTCGAACTCGAGACCTAAGACTTGGCAGTCCGACGGTTACACCACTAGGCTATCGCTGCTACCTGAATTATAATAACTACTCAATAAGGTTTCTTTTTTGATCAATCAAAATCAATCTGCCAGCCTTTTCCCTTTTCATCAGGCGGGAGGAAACGCCCGGGTGTCACCACTGCGAGGATCGCCCAGAGGACACGGTAGAGCACACGATGCAAACCTGCCCCGCTTGGGCGGAGCACCGCCGTGTCCTCGTAGAGGCGATCGGCGGCGGCGACCTCTCGCGCCCGGCCCTGGTGCAAGCCATGGTCCGGGGCGAGAGGGAGTGGGAGGCAGTCATTCCTTCTGCGAAAAAGTCATGCTCGCAGAGGAGGTGGCGGGATGGGAGAGAGAAAGGTCCTCCCGTCCCAGCCGCCGCGGGAGACGCTCCGGGCGTCGGGAGCCACGTGACGACTCCCGGCCACCGTAGGCGCGGGCCTGCGGACGGTGAGTAATGGGTGACTCACCGTCCGATCAGCACCAGACCCGTGCCGTACGGCGAAAGCGTTACCGCTACCCCGGAACATAAAGGGCTACGGAAGGAACATGGATGGGTTTTAGTCAGTAAGAGTCTGACCCTCCCTTCCGCTCCACCCAGAGCGGGAGCAGTCATTGGGAGATTTCCCAGCCTTAAAAAAAAAAAAAAGGTTTTTCCCAAGTCTGTTGGGGTCGGCTTCCAGTCTAACCGGATGCAGCTGAATACCAGTATTTCACCCCAGATACCCCTTGGTAAGACTGGCTGGCAGATTTTCAGGCTTTTGACGACCCGTAACGACTGTCAAAGATGCACAAATGACAGTCGGGCCAACGGCTGAACGTGCTTTCCGAGGCACGGAGGAGTCTCGGTATGAAAAGATGGTCACCCATCCACGGCTGACCCCAGCAAGTGTAGCTTAACCTGATGGATTGACCTGTGCGGCTGTTGTTACTTGACCACGAGCAATTCTCTTTTGATATGATCTTTAAAAAAACCGACCGCGCTAACTTCGGTAACCGCTCATATTCTTTCAAATCGTAAGTAAGTCACCATCTTCCCCTAATATTACGAAAAACATCAACAATATTGCTCTATAATTGTCACAGCGGGGCGCCGCGGGGGTGGGCGGGGGAGAGGGGGGGGGTGATGTGACGTCACAGGGTGAAAGCAGTGATCAAACGTTCCTCGAATGTCAAGAGCAGGTGTGGGGTGATCACCTTAGAGGAAGGTAGGGGATATTGTCTGGATGTACAGTCAGAAACACGTATTCTTCAGCAGTTGATAGTCGATGTAACCCAGTTTTTGTAACCATATTTTGATTTAAAAGAGTGTCCATGGACTTTCTTGCCCGTTCTTCTCCATAGGTACCTACTGCTTTAGAATGGGCAACTAGCTTCATCTCTCTGACTGACCGACCCCTTGACAATTCAAAAATGCCTGTAATTGGTTTATTTGAAATAAATGCTTTGAGTTTGAGGTTGACCTGCGAAACTCATTTCATATACCTAATATAACAACACGCATGTCAAAGTTAAAGTCAAAACATTTTGGTATTTCAAATAGGCACAAGTAGGGCAGTTTTGAACGTCAAAATGAACAAGAAATAGAATTGATTCTAGTCGCCCCTTCCAAAATTCGAATACTGTAGAGATAAACTACGATAACACGGCCCGCCCCTCCAAAATTCAAAACGTTTGAAAGTATTTGTGACAGTAATCACAAAGCGCCTCCAAGACTCACAACGCATGTCGCTGCCGGCCTGCTACTGAACACGAATACTTACAACTACATATAAACTGTTTCGTAAGGATGTGACTACAGACATTGAAACAGCCATTTGGAGGGGCGCGTCGTGTTATAGTAGTTTATATCTAATCTTCGAAGGGTTAGGCAGTTGTACCAGTACACCTACAATTCGCCTCTCATGTTGGAATCCCATGACGTGACAGGGCTCGAGCCTATTGCCACCAACCGGGCACACATCTACAGTGTGTTAGGTTAAACGAGGGACATACTTTCAGGTTGTATAGTACTCATGGATATCAAAAACTTTGTCCATGGGACCAACTCTGAAATGAGAAAAAAAAATATCAGCTGTTCCATACATTTTGACGAATTATGCGAACATAAATGTACTGAACAGCTGATTTTTCTTTTTCTTGAGTATAGTACCCCTGACAGTATGTCCCTCGTTTAACCTAACACACTGTAGAATCCGTGCTACTATTAGAAAGAAAGAAAGATAATACGTTAATTTGCGGCAAACGTGATGCAGTAAAAAACAAGTGAAAAAGTCCTATTGAGAAATATCTGATGGAACAATCCAAATTTAAACATTTTTCCGGACCCGTGGCAGTCAGGTTTGTTGAAGGTCCATGTAATCGGGGGCTAGTCTATTGCCAAAAGGTACCTATATTCTTCCTAGGAGTGCAGGCTGTTATCTGGAATTGTCTATTGCACTTTATATAGAGCGACTGCGTATCTGAGACCTCCACAACCCAGTTCCTGGCCTTCGAATATCCGTAACGGCTGTCAAATATCCCAATGGATTGAGCGACCCGTGCGGCCGTTATTACTTAGCCACGAGCCCCTCGTCATCATTTTTAAGAAGCATGTCGCATGTCTTCGAATTTTTGGATCTAGAACATGGCAGTATTCCTTCGCCGTTTTCAGAGAAATAATTTATACAAAGTGAAGGCCTACTTAGGTTCGAACCCACGACCTTCAACTCTAAGTCGCGTTCTTTACCACTGAGCCACCACTGGTCTCTAAATCTCCACCACGAAGTAGAAAAAAAGTTTATTTTTTAACTTTTCTTACCAAATCATGGTCACCTTACCCAAAGGTGACAACCCACGGTGAATCGAAAATAAGTTACTTCTAAATTATAAACCAACTTTTACACCTACCAAACTCATAACCTTACAATTTTGTACCTTAACCTCATATCAATACAACCTACAATATCAAATATTTTATTTATAAACTGCACTTAAATTGACAACTTAAAATTTGCTATTCAAAAACTGAAGTACATTGCGATTATGAACTTTATTGATTAGAAAATAAGAGTCATAAGGTGTAGGAATATATTTTGATGACGGTAAATAGTTGTGGCAGTTTAAGATAGGGCTGTCAATAATTTTGAACTGATTATAAAGATGAAAGGATATAATTTTCTGAGTCTTCGCGGTTTTATCCGTTTAGGGGACCGACAGACACCCTGCTGTGTGTCTGAGAGGCTCATAATATGACAGTAGTATCTAAAATCTGACTTTCGCAGGAACAATTTTACGAGTGTGGGGCCGTGGGTTCGATTCCCAGGTCGGGAAAAAGGATGGATGTTATGATGTTATTGGAGTTTAGAAGTTGCCTGTTCAATACTCAATGTATTTATTGCTTATTTTTTGTTACAAAAATTAGATCATTCTGTCGGTCACTGCTAAAGTAGGAGAAAAGAAGGCTTTTTTTATAATTAATTAATTACTTAATTAAATTGTAAAACACATGTAAGGGAGAATTGTGAATTTAGAATTTGTCATTAAAAAATTGTTAGGCCTTGATGCGCGAAATTCGATTTAGGTCTTAAGGCGCTATCCAAAGCGTACACTGCGTAAAACGTCTAGATTTTTGTCGCAAAGTTAGCTGTATTTTTTCATTTCATTGGCGGCACGACGTGGCAAGGCATTTTTAGGCGACGAATAAAAATATAACTTAACTGCATAGAAATAAAGTTGTAATTTCAATAGTCAGCCTATAAAGTTGAAACAGCTTGGACACAGGCCTCCTGTCTTCGAGAGGGAGTGGGCTGAGTGTGCACTTTTGCAGTGAGGGTCGGTGGATGTCACATGTCTTCAAATTGTTGGTTCTAGGACATGCCGGTTTCCTCACGATGTTTTCCTTCACTGTCTTGAGAGCAGTGGTGATGAAATAATTTACACAAACTAAAGTGCTGCATGGGTTTGAACCCACGACCTTCAACTCGTAAATCGGACCAGTTATCACTGGGCCACCACTGCTCATGAAATTTCATCGTCGCCTAAAAATACTTTGCCGTGCCGTGCCGCCAATGCGTATCGGGACTTTGTGATATTCATCACCGCTGCTCTCAAAACGGTAAAGGTAACCAAAAGTTCGAAGACCTGTGACATCCATCATCCCACAATGAGGCCGCGTGGTGGATTACAAACAGCTAGAGAATACAATCCCGGGATCCCGGCCGTATTCTAACCCCGAAAATCCCGGGACTGTACTTGGCTAATCTCTAGATTTTCGGGATTGCCACAAACAGGTCTAGTTTGCACTCCGTAGTCCGATGAGCTTTGACCATGTCTAGATTATATTAATAGCATTTATTACATATCGCCAAAAAGCAACCCTGTAGTAAGCGTACGATACGTATATTGTGCAATAAATTAAAAGTAGGTATACTTCAAAAAATTACTATTTTTTTTTTCATTTGAGACCAATTAGAAACCGCATAGTCTAATCCTGGTATAGCCCCGGGATCCCGGGTTTACGCATCAAGACTCCCGTAATCCCGGGAACGAATAACATGCTTGGGATAGTATTCTTTAATTACATACAGCCCTCCCTCTCGAAGACAGTAATCCAAACTCAATTTGTAAGTGTTATACTACAAATAGGCAACCACGTTGATACAGTCGACAGGGCGTCAAGTTATACCAAACCGTCAATTTTCTCCAAATGATTTTAAACCTTAAAACGTTGAGTGTTAAGTTCAAAATCGATTGCGATAATTTGACATTTTGTTGTGACCTGATGTGCTTTTAAACCATTTGTTTACACTTTCATATAACACCTTTAGAACATACAGATTATGAAAGAACACAATAATTGTAAATACAATGAAAGAAATAAATGTGTATTATTTACTTACCAATAAGTAATAATTGTTATCCAAGCGCACTAAATCACTAATTAGTTCATGTTAATCACTTCACTTCACAAAACTTTGAGAGAATAATTTAATATTTTAATGGGTTTAGTAATTCACTGCAAATAAAGTCTGAATTAGTGCAATTTTGCGACTAGTTGAGGAAGCGACCAATTATCTTGTTGGGACTAAGTTCATACATCAATGCCAGCCAATGTCAGGTCGGTTTCCAGTCTTTTTTTGAGGGTTGGAATTCATCAAATTACTCCTCCCGCTCTGGGTGGAGCGCTGGGGTTGTCAGACTCTTACTGACTAAAACCTATCCATGTTCCTTTCTTAGCCCTTTATGTTCCGGGGTAGCGGTAACCCTTTCGGACAATCCCACTGACCCGGCAGGCTTCGGCCCTAACGGACCCCTTCAAATGCTGACATCTCTTTGAGCCGCGCGTGGAACACGTACGCGCCGTCCGGCACGGGTGGCTTTCAGTCTAAGTCTAACCTGATGCAGCTGAATACCAGCATTTTAATTACACGGAGCAGCTGCCCATCTGACATTCATAACCCAGTAACCGGGTAATACGATACCCCTTAGTAAGACTGGCTGTCAGATTTTCGGGCTTCTGACGACCCGTTACGACTGTCAAAGATCCAGGAATGACAGCCGGGACCGACAGCTTAACGTGCTTTCCGAGGTACGGAGGAGTCTCGGTATGAAAAGATGGTCACCCATCCACGGACCAACCCCAGCAAGCGTAGCTTAACGTGATGGATCGACCCGTGCGGCTGTTAGTACTTAGCCACGAGCTCCTCCGATTAGAACATCATCCACTTAGGATAAAATGAAGTTGTAACGTCCATCTCCGATAAAGATCTATTAATGGCGGGGCGTTTCCATATGTCCCCCATCCTCGAAGCGTCATCGCCGATGATCGCCTTTCCACCAGAGATATGCAATGCTACGTTGCTATGGATGCGTTTGCCACCAATCATAGCGCTGGTGGAAACGGGTTCTGCTAAGCTATGTTTTTGGATGGATGAGAATGCTCTGGAAGCGTGCTATGGATGGTCGCGATTGGTGTAGCTCTGTGCAGAGCAGAGTACCTACAGTAAGCGCACTTCCTCGCCCAGCTATCTCGCGGCGCATCTTCATAGCGCATCTCACTAGCCCGCTACATAGCTTAGCATCAGTGGAAACGGTCACATAGTTTCGTAGCTTAGCTTTCACATCCTCGCAGCACAGCTGCAAAGCACATCTCTCGTGGAAAGGCATCCTAAACCATCGATTAACGCGAGCGCCTGTTATCATTCTCCCAAAATCCCCCCCCAGGGCTGAAGTATGTAAGCGGGATTGCCCGAAAGGGTCACCGCTACCCCGGAACATAAAGGGCTACGGAAGGAACATGGATGGGTTTTAGTCAGTAAGAGTCTGACACTCCCTTCCGCTCCACCCAGAGCGGGCGCAGTCTTTGGATGATTTCCCAGCCTTAAAAAAAAAAAGTGCTGAGATCTCACAGCTCATAATCTTATAATACAGTAAACACATCACTGGTCCTTTTTGGCGACAAACTATACTATGTCAATGATAAAATTCCTTTTTAAGTTTCGTCCTGATTTACCCCTGCATCTCATGCTTGACTGCACAGATTGAGTGAGCCTGTCCAAATTAACTTAAGTACTCAAAAAGTTACATAGTCGTCACAAGCCAGTCTTACCAAGGGGTATCGTGTCACCTAGTTACTGGGTTGTGCAGATCAGATAGGCAGTCATTCAACTGCATCCAGTTAGACTGGAAGCCGACCCCAACATAGTTGGGAAAAGGCAGGCAGAAGATGGCTTGGCGGAGCCGTCGCGTTGCCGTGTGGGCAGTGAACATACACTTCATTAAAATGGTTCGTTGGTACTGCCATAAATTGTTGGTAAAAAGCTGATCTGAAATTTTGAGGGGCTCGTGGCTAGATAGCAATAGAACCTGCAACGAAGCTGAGGAGAGAGCCAGGGGAAGAAGAAAAGCGGGATTGTCCGAAAGGGTCACCGCTGCCCCGAAACATGAAGGGCTACGGAAGGAACATGGATGGGTTTAGTCAGTAAGAGTCTGACACTCCCTTCTGCTCCACCCAGAGCAGGAGAAGTTATTGGATGATTTCCCAGCCTCAAAAAAAGGAAGGGAGGAAGAAACCCTTCTAACTGAACACGCAGGTATGCTGTAGGGAGTGTTAATCCATGATTGCGCCACTTCTTCTTCCCAGCTAAAGCACTAGGAAGTGGTGAAGGGCGGGCGCGCCGGGGGACTGTTTCGTATCTTTTGAAGTTCAAAAAGTGGTTATTTGTATATTGTATTTTGTTGACAAATTGTAATTCACAGCCACACAGGTCGTGATCGACCTGTGCGGCTGTGAATTACATCAGGTTAAGCTACGCTTGCCGGGGTTGGCCGTGGATGGGTGACCATGTTTACATACCGAAACTCCTCCGTGCCTCGGAAAGCACGTTAAGCCGTTAGTATTCATCTGCATCCGGTTAGACTGGAAGCCGACCCCAAAAAGCTAAGCAGATGATGTTCATAACTTGTAATATTGCATATTTTTATCAATGAAACACTTACACACCTAAAGGTTGATGCTATAGTCAAATAAGTAAGGTCAGCAGCGCATCAAATTATGTATACCAAACTGTCAATTTTCTGCAAATGATTTTAAACCTTAACACGTTGAAAATAAAGTTCAAAATCGATTGAGACAGTTTGTGGTAACTTGATATGCTGACCTTACATAAGGTATATCTACATAATTTATACCTACAATGAAAAAAAACACCAAACTAAGTTTTAACTAAACACAACACCATTCACACACAACACGATTAATCGCAAAAACGCAAAATCGCACATCAGAGAAATACCTTAGAGATACGATCTACAAGGCAGGCGAAATGATACTGCCGTAATGGATGGGGTCGTTGGGCGTGGCTTGCACAGACCCCGCCCATTTAGAGGGTGTGTTTAGACCACGCCTCTCACCCCCAGATAAAATATTTATAGGAACATAATGGAAGGGGTTTGTTCCCTTTGTTTTAGAGGGTATAAAGTCATGTAGTTATATTTTTTTTGTAGAAGGGTAGAATATGCTGTGTTTTGACCCTCTGAGGGGTACAGATAGAAAATAGTCGAAATAGTGCCTATACACACGAGCGGCACACGCGTCAATGACAGAGACGACGTGCCGCTCGTGTAGCTACGCGAGCAACATACACGCAGTGTTGCCACTACCAATTTTTGTTTTCATCAAAATTATTTTTTGTTGACGCGGTTGGCGCAGCGGTTGCGAGATTTGTTGCGCAGCATGTCGCGGGTTCGGTTCCCGTACAGAACAAGTATTTGTACGACCTGCAAGTATTTGTTCTGGGTCTTTTCTATCTATAATATGTATGTATTTACAAAAAAAATGTATATTTAGTAGTTAATAACCATCTCGTTACCATAACACAAGCATTAGGTTGCTTAGCTTGGGACTATATGGCGTTGTGTGAAATGTCTAAGGATATTATATTATATATTTTCATTATAAAAAACCCAAGTAGGTATAATATAGGTTCTCATACATAAGTAAAATTTCTTTGATGTAATTAAGGCTCAATTTACATTGCCGCAGAACGCAATGGAAGGTTTTGTGAGAAGATGGACGAACGATAAATTTATCACTTTCTTGTTTGTATTTTGTGTATTTTGTTAATTTTATTCAGCTTTGTTTACGTTTTGTTTTTATTCTCTTTTTTATTATTTTTATTTTCAAACAAGATGTTTGTGAAATGTATTTTTTTTTCTCTCTATTTTATACTGTACAACGCCTTGGGAGTTGTCCTGTAATGTTGTGCATGTACTTTTTAAATAAATAAATAAATAAATAAATAAATGGAAGCGATATACAGTGTGTTAGGTTAAACGAGGGACATACTTTCAGGTTGAATAGTACTCATGGAAATCAACAACTTTGTCCATGGGACCAACTCTGAAATAAGAAACAAATAACAGTTGTTCCATACATTTTGACGAAGCGAATATAAATGTTCTGAACAGCAGATTTTTTTTCGTGATTTCACGTATCGTCTGAAAGTATGTTCCTCGTTTAACCTAACACACTGTATAAATAATGATCCTTATAGCCGTACGGATTGATCCATCAGGTTAAGCTACGCTTGCCGGGGTTGGTCTGTGGATGGGTGACCATCTTTAGATATCGAGACTCCTCCGTGCCTTGGAAAGCACGTTAAGCCGTTGGTCCCGGCTGTCATTCGTGGATCTTTGACAGTCGTTACGGGTAGTCAGAAGCCCGAAAGTCAGACAGCCAGTCTTACCAAGGGGTATCGTATTACCCAGTTACTGGGTTGTGGAGGTCAGATAGGCAGTTGCTCCATGTAAAATACTGGTATTCTGCATCCGGTTAGATTAGAAGCCGACCCCAACATAGTTGGGAAAAGGCAGGCCGATTGCAGATTGATGTCAATAGACTAATATACAAAGTAGATACGAACCAAATAACAAGTCGCGCGTTTTCTGAAGAATTCTCGCGCCTTCTCGGTCATTTCCGCAGTTTTAAGCTCGTTTCTAGTTTATACGTTACACAAAGGACTTAAAATTCATTTTGCTATGCACTAAAAGTCGCTCCCATTATATACCGCGGCGGTGTAAAGGAGATTGTTCTAGACCGCCCTATAACCAACAAACATTTGACGTGTACGTTAATTTTAATTATATTTTAATATGCTTTTTAAAAATAATAAATTCAAGCGGACACTGTTTAATTCTTAATAGGTTTTTAAAATTGACCTCATTGATTTTATTACCAACTGAACTCGCCATCTTTCAAGGAATTGTCAATGTGAATGTCACAGAAGATTTGACAATGTCGCTCTCGCTCATCTTACATAAATATCGATATCGACGACGATGTCCATAATATCTAGTGATAAATAATGGATGTTCGATATTTATCACTTCCAAAACATTGAAAATGTGCAACATAAAAGTTTTTCATGCATATTTTTTTCATGGAATTAGTTCCGTGAACATTTTAATGGAACTTATGATGAATATGGCCTAGCACGATTATGATGAAAATATAATGAACAAAACAAACTCACAAAAGTACTTACTAGTCGAATGAGGGATTTTCTCACAAGTGAGAAAATATTAGTTCAAAAGAGGCGTTGGTAAAAAATACGTCACTGTCTCAGGTTTTTGACATCAAATAAGCTTTCTTATTTAGGGATCTTATTTTTGTTATCAGTAGCCAGTAAAACAAAGACGTAAATTTTTATCCACGCCATCTATTGAACTATGTTTTTTCACTTGTCAGAAAATCTCTCATTTAACGATTGAAATGTCATTTACGACGCAACTCTAGTGATTTGTTCTCATAACCATTTCACGACTTCAATAGCCATATTTTTACTTTTTAAGTACTTGAACTCTATTTTTAAATGTCGCAAACTAAAACGATACACATTGTTCGTTGGGAAGAAAATATCTTATTTTAGCAATAATTTAATTGAAGTAGAATCATAGCAACAACGTGTTTATGTTTGAAACGGAACAAATTAATTGACATTTGACATATTGATCTGTCATTTTGGCCTACTAAATTAAAACCTCAGATTATATAGGTGGTCATTGATAATCGATATAGAATGATTGATCTTCGAGAGAGCATCTCTATTCTCTACGTCACTACGTCAGTCGGTTCGTCTCACCGAGTCTTGACTTGAGTTGCATTATATTTGGTGATTTCTTTTGGCGTTTTTGATTTGGTTTCTGTTTGTAATACAACTGTATTTACAGTAATATTTTACTGTATTTGAAGTTTAATGCTTTGTAGAAACCTGAAATAGCGATTTTAGAAGGAATTACTTAAGTTTTCTTTTATTAAAAATAACCTCAAAATCGGTTCCTTTTCTTTAAATAAATCTGTTCTCTAAAGTGTCCGTCAAGAAACTTTGTTCTTATGGGCTACTAAGGGTAGTTTACAAATAGAAAATGATTTTTTCTATGCTGTTGGCTCCAGGGCGAACAATGTATGGGCGTAGAACAATCTCCTTTAGCCTCACTCTGTTCGTAAACCTTAAAATAAAACGCAAATACATATTGTTTGTATTTTTTATGCTATTTAGTGCTTAGCAGCGATAGCCTAGTGGTGTAACCGTCGCACTGCCAAGTCTTAGGTCTCGAGTTCGAATATCTGATTTTACGGATTCATGTGCGTATTGTATAATCATCAATTGCTTAAAATTGGTGAAGGAAAACATCGTAAAGAAACTGCCTGAGAGATATTTCTCAACAGCATGTCAAGCTAAGTCAGAGGCCCATGGGCAGCATGAAAACTCTGATACCAGGTTAGTCACTAACCACACGAAGAGAAAGAGAAGAGAGTGAAATAAAATTATAAATGAGAAAAAAACGTGACTCGTAAGCGCGCTCCATTCTAAGCCACGGCGGTGAAGAGATGTCATTCTATTTCTAGTAAAATTGCAGGTTTTGTTCTAAATCCCCTAAAATTCCCCCCAAAAATTACCCTTTTACCACTTCTTCCCCCTTAATTTAGAAGGGAAACCCTCAAGTTGTCACCACACCACGGCGGCATGTTATCAACGCTCGTGTGTACAGAGACATTTCTATGATAGATTTTCAACTTTATCACAAACAGATAAAGTTCATATTCAATTGGTAATTTGAAAGGGTAGTCAATAACGTTACTTTTTATAAACTGTCAAAACGCGGAATTTGTATGAATTAAAACAATGTGATGTCACAGACTTACAGAATCAAATCGATTACTTATTAGTATATCTTCGCACAATATTTAATTTCTGTACGGTTATGGGAGCGGTCTTTTATCTATGTGATTTCATATTTTATTTTTTTTACCGTGTCAAATAGTCAATTAGCCCCTCAGTAGAGGACCTTCTACTGAGGGGGCTCAGTGGTAGAACGTGTAATTGGTGTGTATCGGGTTATGTCTATGCTATGAAAGCAAACACATGGAACGAGAAAACACATAGAAAACACTTCGTATATTATCTCTTGATTATAACGAATACATCTGCCAAGCCCCGCGGCCTGAGGCGAACTCTCTTCTGTACAAAAAGCCTAACTATTCTAAATATAATTTAAAGGTTCGAATGCCGTCAGATTATTACCAGCCGTGTTCAACCTAAGGTTTCACTCAGGCTCTACAGTACCTAGTAATTGCGGACAAGCCTACACTATCCTCTTATACATAATGTAACAGTGAACTTTATAAATTGCCATTACACATAAATTTAACAAGCATTTTTTTAAAAAAGAATCCGTGATGTGGCAGTAGGCTCTAGGCAGTTATGTTGCATGGGAATTGCAACATCACTGACAGAATTTGGGTGTAGTATATTTCTCCCTAACTCTTCGTGAATTACAGGCCTTTTTAAGGTTCCGTACCAAAATGGTAAGTCAAACTCAAATAATTTATTTCAAATAGGCACAAGAAAGGCACTTTTGAACGTCAAAATGAACAAGAAATATAATTGATTCTAGTCACCCCTTCCAAAAGGTAGTTTCGTGTGGAGAAGAATGGGCAAGAAACTCCACCGTTACTCTTTTGAAATGTTGGCAAGAAACTCCACCGTTACTCTTTTGAAATGTTTTACATGAATTATACATTATGTGAAATGAACCCTTATGATGCGACTCAGTCGGTCTGTCTATCCGTCTACTAATGCTATTAACTTGCAATAGTTCTAGACGACGCGTTTTGCCCTATTTTTCAAATAAGATTTTTTGTTATGCAACAGAACTGAAAGTGTCTAACAAAAAAAATCGAAGTGGTGCTACTAGGGCATGTAGGTATTGTAGAGGATGGAAGATCCTCTACTAAGGGGGTTCAGTGGTAGAGCGTGTAATGTGTGAGGGGCTTCTAGTATTACGAAGAGAAACCCGTAATAAATTCAACGAATCAATATACATATTTTCACTTTGTTATAACGAATACATCTGTCTAGGCGCGCTGCCAGACGTAAAGTCTAGAATATGTAAAAACCTAACTATCTTATAATTATTTGAAAGGTTCGAATGCCGTCAGATAAATACCAGCCATGTACAACATAAGGTTTTACTCTAAGGCTCTACATCAGCTAAGGCGTAAAAGGGAACACTTAGTTTTAAAATAACTAAGCCCTTTTACTCTTGGCATTCGAATCTATCTATTCCTACCCCTACCTAGCCTAATATAAAAAATTACCTATCCTCAGGAGAATCTACATGTGAGGTCTGGCCTTTGCAAAGGCAGGCTCAACTCTGGCAAAGCGGATCTTACGACATCACAAGAGTCCATGAATGCATTAAAGTGTGCCACTGTGCACAAACTAACGCTAGGCCAGTTTGAACCCCACTGCACCAAAACCTGAGGCAAAGGGTGCAGCCAGCCTCCGAAAACAAACAATGATATGAAAGTTCATATCGACCCTGATGGGGTTGACTGCAAAGAAGGCTGAACTTAAAAACGTTTCATGCCCATACTCCAGATATGAAACCACAATATGGGTACCAAGATATGGGTACCCCATCCTCAGTTAGACCAATTGTGTCAACCCGACACACTTTGCAAGGCTACGCCCCGTTAGCAAAGTAGGCCTCAACTCAGGACGAGTGTGATAAAATGCTCTGGAGCACGATCATGCTAAACCCTAGCACTAGAGAAATATGAAGACGAAGTGTCGCTCCCTCTGACGCTTTGACGCGGCGAGGTGTGTCTCCCACACGCTCATCCGGCAGCGTCTCATTCATTTTTGATCACCATAATATGCAATAAACACAAAGAGATATGCATCAATAAACTATATCTTAAATCCAAGCTACAATAATGAATCCAGCATGTTTACAACTACGTGACATGACAGACATGTCAACAAGTGGCAAATATGTCTAAAACTGACAATTAATTATCAACATAAAAAAGAAAAGTCTATAATCTATTTAGCTGTAAAAAGTTTTTGTTCGCTACTACTTATCTCAAAAATTATGCAGCGACATGATATGAAAACTATTTGGAGTCGTAATTATATAATTCTAAAAAGTGAAAACTTCCATCTATTAAAAATGTTTCGAAACCTCTTTTTATTTGATTTTGTAAACCCATACTGTAAAAAAGCAAATTTATTTTCAAAAAGTTTACGAGTTCTCCTATGACCTCTTTTGGTCATAATTTTGGAAACAAACTTTTTCCTTTTAATTTTTCTGACATACGAAGTCATATTTTGAAAACGTCTAAATCTAAGATTGACATTATTTTTATATGTCAGAGAGCCGTTCATGGAAATTTTATTTGTTTGTTGGTTTTTCTTTTTAATATTACAAACATGTTTAACTCTAGCTTTAACTATGCGCCGATGTATGAACAAGTTACGATAAGTGTTTGTAACCACCATCGCTGAAGAACCAACAAAATGCTCACTCTCCTCCGCCTCTATATTCGAAAACTCTAACGTTGAAGATATAACAAATGGTTCATTTTTCTTCATCTGCACCATTTCACCTCTCAATGTATGTGACTCCGCGTCATCCACAACCAACTCTTGGACACTTACATCCAATGAAATGGATACGAGACCATCTTCACGCATATCAAAATCATCCTTTAATACTATAGCAACATCCTCAGATGTAATGGATGAGCGCCCAACTTCATCAACACGATCAACAGCGATGTTATTTTTATTGAATTCCACATCGTGATCATGGTAAAATTCATTATTATGCTCTGAAACAGAATCATCATTAATAACAGGACTGGACCGACCCGATTCGTCCAGTTCTTCCTCGTGTTCTGACTCGAACACTTCCGTCTCCTCATCAATATCACAGCTGTCTAGGCAGCTTTGCGCGTCAGCGCCAACAGCATCATCAACGTCGTCATCAACGCTGCTAACAACATCATCATCATCACTGCTCACAAGGCAGCTTGGCTCCGTATCTAGCACCTTCTCTTCTGTTGCGCTAGAAATTTTAACAGCATCAACACACATATTTACAAAAATTTCCTGTCCGCACTCCTCAGACAGCTCTGGTGTTGCGCCAGGTGAGGAAACATCCTCCACAGCAACATTTACTACATTTTCCAATACAAATGGAGCACACATTCTTTTGTGAACTCTGCACGGGAACTCTTTCCTCAGTGCGTCACACATCGCTTCAAAACTGATCTCTTGATCATTATATAAAATTGTCGAATAATATAATAATAATAATCGTTTATTTATAAAAAGAAGCACATATACAAATGGATTTAACAATTAAAATAGAGCATAGTTGCTTATTGCCTGAACTAGGTTGAACCTGTGTTTCAGGCTATGAAGTGCACTGATACATATTGTAATAAATTAACAACGCTAAAAGTAAAAAGTAAATTAAAACTAGGTAATAAAAATAAAGGTATAAATAACATGTTAGTCATTCTATTTGCAGACAACAAGTAGATCTTCTGTCTGTGTATAAGCGATAGTTAGTAAGTACTTAAGTATAGTTTTCTTACAGCAAAAATAATTTAATTTATAGATACTTAGTTTTCTATTTAACCTATTGTACAGAAATGGGCCTAAGAATGTAAAAAATCGTTGTACAAAGACATATTTAGAGTTTGTGTTAGATGTGCAGACTATATCATTCCGTCTTTTGTTAGTATTGTCAGAACTGTAGGTAAGCATGGTGTGCTGTTTTAATACTAAGTGCATAATGAAAAGTTGCCGAACAGTCAGCACGTTGCAGGATTTATATAGGAGATCTGTGGGAAAGAAAAAGGGATGGAAGTTTGCTACCTTTAAAATTGCTCTTTGTGCTCTTTCAAGAGGAAGTAGATAAGTTTTTGGTGCTCCTCCCCATGATGTGATGCAGTATTGAATTATTGATTGACCTAGGGCTAAATAAACTTGTGTGATTAATTTTGTGTCTGAAAATGATCGCAGTTTTTTGAAAACAAATATTAATTTTCGCACTCTTTTAACGAGACTCTCAATATGTTTTTTGAAAGACAGGGTGTCGTCCATTATTACGCCGAGGTATTTTATGTTGGTCGTTTTGAGGATCAAAGGACAATTACACATGTTGACTGAACGGTTTCCACATTGATGGGCATATAGTTGATGGTTAGTAATATTTAGGTGAGGAGGGTGAGGCTTGCGCATGGAGAAGTGAATATATTTTGTCTTGTCAGTATTTAATGTTAGTAAGTTTGTTTGAAGCCAATTTGTCACAGTGTCAAAACCTAGTTGTGCGATTTCGAACAGTTCCGTACTCGTTTTAGCGCTGAATATTAGCGCCGTGTCATCAGCATATGCAATGATTTTCCCGTCTTTGATATTAAGATTACACAGGTCGTTAATATATATCAGGAAAAGGGTAGGGCCCAGAATACTTCCTTGAGGAACACCAAAACACAAATAATAAATGCGGGCTGGACCTTGCATAAACTTCTTATCAATGGCTAACACTTGAAATTCGGCTAAGAAGTCCTCAAAGCATACGCCGTTGTAGGCGGAATAAATAATCATGGTCTCCATGGTAACCATAATAACGAAACTATAAAAACCACTTAGCTTTAAATATCCAGGCGTTGTTTCATGCGCCTGCTTTAATCGCTTCACTTCATAATACGACTAGGGCGTCGTTTTTATTATATCGTAGAATACTCGTTGAAACAGTTTTCCTTTATATCTTTCGTATTTTATATTATTACGTTCGTGCAGATATTATTAGGTTCTGCACACACCAAAAACAAACGAGCGGGATCGTACCGCGTCTTCTAGTGGAGACCCTGGCGTACTCCACCAAAATGTAGAGGATGGAAGATCCTCTACTAAGGGGGCTCAGTGGTAGAGCGTGTAATGTGTGAGGGGCTTCTAGTATTACGAAGAGAAACCCGTAATAAATTCAACGAATCAATATATTTTCACTTTGTTATAACGAATACATCTGTCTAGGCGCGCTGCCAGACGTAAAGTCTAGAATATGTAAAAACCTAACTATCTTATAATTATTTGAAAGGTTCGAATGCCGTCAGATAAATACCAGCCATGTACAACATAAGGTTTTACTCTAAGGCTCTACAGTATCATATAATTATGAAAGAGCGCTTTTTTTAAGCCGTTCGACTTTAGATGAAAAACATACCGCCCCCTCCCTTATCTCCAAAAATATTGTATAGAGAAAAATCTGAAATTATTCTGTGAAATAGAAGTTTATGTGAAGAATACAGGAAAAATAAAATGATGTCTTCAGATACATCAACAAAAAAAATCATTTAATTAGTTCCACTCTCAGTCAAGAGATGGCGCTGACCTAAAACTGCAATATTCTACACCACAATGTATGATGGTAGGTACGGAACCCTCGGTGCGCGACTCCGAAGCACTTTTTACCGTTTTTTTTAAAGATGGGAAATCATCAAATCGGAATGGAGTGTCAGACTCTTACTGACTAAAACTCATCAAAGTCAAAGTCAAAACATTTATTTCAAATAGGCACAAGAAAGGCACTTTTGAACGTCAAAAATGAACAAAAAATAGAATTGATTCTAGTCGCCCCTTCCAAAAAGTAGTTTCGTGAGGAGAAGAATGGGCAAGAAACTCCACCGTTACTTTTTTAAAATGTTTTGTATACACGTATTATAACATTATATGTGAAGACGATGCACCCAGAATAAAAACAATACACCAAAAAAGTGAAAAAAAAACGCATGTAGCAGTGGCAAATAAACTTAATTATGTATGTAGTTATTAAGTACATGGTGCTCACATATTTAAACATTCTAAAAGTTAACAATAATAAATTAATCAATGTGTGAGATGTTATTCCAATATAATAAAATAATATGGTGCAAATTATAAATTATTACCTAATTTATTTAGCAACCAGTTTGATTTTGTCTAGACACTTGATTGCCCTGTGGAGCAGGACATCCATGTTCCATCCTTAGCCCTGTACCGGGGTAGCGGTAACTCTTTTGGACAATTCCGCTGACCCGGCAGGCATCGGCCCTACCGAGCCCCTTCCCTAATGCTGACATCTCTTTGAGGCCAAATGTGAGTGTACTATAGGTAGGTACTGCCTAGTTATGTTACTAAATGTGACTTGAGAGACACTTTATCGAAAAGATAAATCTGCCTGCCTTCTCCCAACTATGTTGGGGTCGGCTTCCAGTCTAACCGGATGTAGCTGAATACCAGTATTTTACATGGAGCGACTGCCTATCTTACCTCCACAACCCAGTCAGTAACTGGGTAGGTAATACGATACCACTTGGTAAGACTGACTTTCAGACTTTCAGGCTTCTGACGACCCGTAACGACTGTCAAAGATCCACGAATGACAGCCGGGAGCAACGGCTTATCGTGCTTTCCGAGGCACGGAGGAGTCTCAGTATGTAAAGATGGTCACCTATCTACGGACCAAGTACACCTCTACTTACTGTGCAGGGATTACAGGCGTAGTGTCAAATCTTTTCTAGAATATTTAAATTAGATCTGTTATAATTAGGTTTCTTTCCCGCAAGCGGTCGACAATAACTTATGTGGCAATCTTCTATTGAACGAAGCGAATCACAATAACTCCATACAAAGGCCGTAGCTTTGCATAACTAGTTAGTGCCATTGTCAGCACCAAGTAGGTAGGTGGAGAAGGTCAGGTCTACACAGCAGGCGCACGCGCACATTCGCGGATAACTAAATAACTTTTCACACATTGATTGATTTATTATTATTCACTTTTGGAATGTTTGTAAATATGTGAGCACCATGTACTTATGACATAATTAAGTCTGTGTAAACAAATGGTTCGAGAAACATACCTTTTATTTTGATGGTGTGTCATCATCACATGGAAGTGGAGGAGCTCGTGGCTAAGTACTAACAGCCGCACAGGTCGATCCATCAGGTTAAGCTACGCTTGCTGGGGTTGGCCGTCGATGGGTGATCATCTTTACATACCGAGACTCCTCCGTGCCTCGGAAAGCACGTTAAGCCATTGGTCCCGGCTGTCATTTGCATCTTTGACAGGTGATACGGGTCGTCAGAAGCCCGAAAATCTGACAGCCAGTCTTACCGGTATCGTATTGCCCAGTTACGCACTGGGTTGTGGAGGTCAGATAGGCAGTCGCTCCATGTGAAAGACTGGTATTCAGCTGCATCCGGTTAGACTGGGAGCCGACCCCAACATAGTTGGGAAAAGGCTAGGCAGATGATGATGGGTAATCATCAAATGACCCCTTCCGCTCTGGGTGGAGCGGAAGGGAGTGCCAGACTCTTACTGACTAAAACCCATCCATGTTCCTTCCTTAGCCCTTTATGTTCCGGGGTAGCGGTAACCCTTTCGGACAAATTCGTAGTACCACTTACAGTTTGTGTTTTGATTTTATTATTTGAATACTCGCAGCCAAAATTATAATTTTAAATCAACTTAAATAATTATGAATTTCTTTCGACGATTATTATAATATTATTCTTCTTCTTAGCGTGTCGATGGCAAAAATAACGGTTGTTTTTTTTATTTGTTTAGCCCAAAAATCAGCATCGCGAATACCGTTAACTGCCGTAGCCATTAGGTCCTCACGTGTGCATGTGACGGGGCATGCGGCGCAAGATGGGAGGTGAGCCATTGTCTGTGGGGAGACGCCGCAATCACATCGGAGATCTGAGCCATCTTTGAACCCCCACTTGTGGAGGTTGTCCTTACTGCGACCTACTTGGTTACGAAGTCTATGTAAGCTTTGAACGCCAGAGCATAAATGCACGCGCGTGCCACGCCAAGCTACAAATTTATTTCTTCTTGTTATCATGAATTTCCCAATATCCATCATGGTGTCTTTTAATTTGTTTCATGTCATCAAATACGTACGAGAGCTTAAATTTTTGAGATATTTGTATAAACACTCACAAAAGTAATGATTTAATTGTTTATATTTTGTTATAGTGTTGTTGTTGCTCATATTCAGTCGTCGTCGTAAAGGGCATGCGCTTGCTTGTGACGTATATGTGACAATAATGGCGTTTAAAAGGTTAAGGTTTTCCTAGGTAGCTTGTGCACGGATGGGAGACTCTCGATGGGTATTATTATTATACAACCTCTTTTTCATTACGATGATTTTTACAATGTTATACTATTTAATAACATTATTGATTTCAAACAATAACAGTGTAAATATAGATTAGCCATTCAACGTGGCAATACTGCCAGTCTTCTGGGCTGTGTGTCGTCACAGATTTTTAGAATCAAATGAAATACTTATTAAATTAGCATTCAATGCAATTTTACAATTTCATCTTCGTATAGGTAATATATAATTTCTGTACGGTGATGGAAGTTTTTAAGACGAGCAGTGTTTTTTCTATGCGATATCATCTTTTATTTTTGACCGTTTCAAATAGTCAATTATATTATTAGCAATAAGTAATATTTTGTGTTATTAGTTTGCTGCCAGTAAAAAAAGAATTAACGACAACGTGCGAAGTCGAACTTTGATATCGATTGAAGATATAATAGCATTTGTTTAAAATGTATAAATAGACTTGAGGAAAATAACACATCATTAATTCAGAGGGACAAGTGGCTAAACTGATAGACAGGTCCACCGTTTAAGGTTAAGTTGCCCTTGCTCCATTGGTACGAGGATGGGTGACCATTCGTTTCATACCGAGACTCCTCCGTGACTCGAAAGTAGGTTCTAAATACAAGGTAAACAAGATGTCACAGTTATACTAAATGTCAAGACCTAGTGCTGAGCGTGAGGTGTCGGGATCGATTCCCAGGTCGGGCAGTGTTTATTGGGCTTTCCATCTGGAATTTCTTAGCAGCAGCCCGGTATCTGGATTTGTGCCCAGTTAGTGGCAATAGGCTTTTTAGGCAACAAAAAATATCTCAGTACCGCTTTCGGTCAAGAGATGGCGCTGACCTAAAACTGCAATATTCTACAACACAGTGTATGATGATAGGGAACCCTCGTGGCACGAGTCTGACTCGCTCTTGACCGGTTTTTTTGAGGGTGAGAAATCATCAAATGACCCCTCCCGCTCTGGGTGGAGCGGAAGGGAGTGTCACACTCTTACTGACTAAAATCCATCCATATTCCTTCCTTAGTCCTTTATGTTCTGGGGTAGCGGTAACCCTTTCGGACGATCCCGCTCAAATGGCAGTAGGCTTGCCTAACTTGCCTTCTACTAGATGGGACTTAAACATACCTGGCGAAATGTGGATGTACTACAAGAAGGTATAGCCCTACCTGACCCTTTAGGCGTGATGCTAATGTTACTAAATATGACTTGACGGACACTATTGAAAAGATCAATCTGCCTGCCTTTTCCCAACTATGTTTAGGTCTGCTTCCAGTCCAACCGGAAGCTAAATACCTACCAGTATTTTACAGGGAGCGACTGCCTATCTGACCTCCACAACCCAGTAACTGGGCAATACGATACCCCTTGGTAAGACTGACTGTCAAACTCTCGGGTTTCTGACGACCCGTATCGACTGTCAAAGATCCACAAATGACAGCCGGAACCAACGGCTTAACGGGCTTTCCGTGGCACGGAGGGAGTCTTGATATGTAAAGATGGTCTCCCATCCACGGACTAACCTCGACTAGCGTAGCTTAACCGGATGGATCGATCCGTGCAGGTATTACTTAGCCACGAGTGAAGAGATATTCTTAGAAAATAACTGAGTCATAATATAATAATGGTCTAAAATACTCGAAATAAAACCAGTATTACATTAATACCTGATCTATTATCTTATTGACCAATCATTAGGTATTTATTTGGCTGAGAATACCAGTTGCGTCAGGGAATTTCCACCATTTTTTTTTTACATTTAGTTGTGTTAAAACTGTTGTTTTTTGTGGTGCGGGGAGTACACCACCACAAATTAATAATTTATGTGTGATTATTATTTGCTTAAAAAAGGTGAAGGAAAACATCGTGAGGGAACCAGCATGTCTGAGAGATATTTCTCAACAGCATGTGAAGCTAAGTCAGAGGCCAATAGCAGCATGAAAACTCTGACACTAGTCACTAACTACAGACAAAAAAAAATACATATTATGTTTTGATTTTTACGATAGATAGTCACGACTCTTCATCATCGGCCCGCCTTTGCCCAACTACACTCGAGAGCAATGAATCCGGGTCACTAAAGGTTGATATCCGGGCTGCGCGCTGGCCACTCCATACGAGTAATGTTCATCTCTTGAAGGTAGTCATTCACAATCCTACCTGTATGAGGTCGGGCATTGTCATGCATAAATATAGCATCCTCACCTAAATTGACCATAAATGGACCAATGTGATCATTGAGGATTTCTTCCACATATCTTACGCTAGTTAAAGATTTTTCGTTTTCTATGATCACCAGCTCTGTGCGACTTTCAGAAGAAATTCCGGCCCACACAAGTACAGTCCCACCACCGTAGGCTACTTTTTCTTCGATGCATGCCTGCTTGAATCTTTCCCCTGGTCTTCGATACACTCTGTGTCTTCCATCGTGCTTGTAGAGCATAAATTTTGATTCGTCGGAGAACATAACTTTTGACCAATCTTCAATACTCCAATTTACGTAGCCCTGGGCATATCTTAGTCTTGAAATACGATGCCCACGCTCCAGTTTAGGGCCGTTTGCAGGTCTAAGGGGTTTTAAGTTAGATTCAGCAAGCCGACGTCTTACTGTCCATGCACTTGGGTTACTTCCTCCGAGGCGTCGAAACTGATTTGTGAGTTCAGTTCCTGTGAGAAAGCGATTTCGAAGCATGGTGTTCACCAAGTATCGGTCTTCTCGTGCTGTGGTACACCTGGTTCTGCCCGTTCCTGGTCTGCGTAGGTTAGAACCAGTTTCTTCGTAACGTCGGAGAACTCTTTGTACTGTTGACAGCGACACACCGACAGTCCTGGCTGTATCGCGCTGACTCCGGCCGGTTTCCAGCATTGTAAGTATTCTGGTGCATTCTTCAGGCGTAAGCGACATAATTTCAGCTTGAATAATGAATATAGAGCACTATCAACATGGTTTATGTACCCACATAAATGACAGATTACAAACAAAAGCAAAACCAAATGCTGTAATTTCGTAGTTCCATCTTCGAAAGTGGCCCTTTTTCAAATTTGATTTTTTTATGATATAACTTTACAAAAACTAAGAAGTTTTAATACCTTCATTTAAGGAGTATTACATTGTCTATTAAATACAATTTATTGCATTAACCTAGCATTTTTAGTTTCCGAGATTTTTAACATTCTTTAAGTGACCCGGATTCATTGCTCTCGAGTGTATGTCAGGGTCGGCTTCTAGTCTAACCGGATGCAGCTGAATACCAGTATTTTACATGGACTACAACCCAGTAACTGAATCTTCTTCTTTCCTTCCTTTTCTTCGTGTGGTTAGTGACTAAACTGGTGTCAGTTTTCATGCTGCCCATGGGCCTCGTGACTTAGCTTCACATGCTGTTGAGAAATATCTCTTAGACATGCTGGTTTCCTCACGATGTTTTCCTTCACCGAGTAAGTGAATAACACGATACCACGCGGTTGTCATTCTTTGGGGCTTATGACTACCAAAGGATTTCTATCTGCAGTGTCTTTTCCCAACTATGTTGGGGTTGGCTTCCAGTCTAACTAGAGGATTTACGGTTTATAAATATTGGGTTATTTACAACTGTAACGACAGATACATATATAGATTCATATGACCACCGGCAGTCGGCACACTAATTGCTGAACGCATTATCATTAATTACAATCGATTTAAATCCGAATGTTTTTGAGGGAAATTGCTAATCCATTGTTTAATAATATGTTAGAACAATTTGCCAGCTCAACAATGTAAAAAACCCAACCGATTTTGAATGAGCTTTGAATCTTTGATATTGTATCCATGTCTCGGAAAGCACGATAAGCCGTTAATCCCGGCTGTCAATTGTGGATCTTTGACAGTCGTTACGGGTCCTCAGGAGCCCGAAAGTCTGACAGCCAGTCGTACCAATGGGTATCGTATTACCCAGTTACTGGGTTTTGGAAGTGAGTGGATGGTAGTCGTGAACGGGCGCTGTCAGTAGGGACAGGTCATCTCTTAACGGCTATGGCTTGTTTTAATTTCATTTTTGAATTGCTTTACATATTTTATATCGGATGCTTTTAAGGTTCTGCATCGTTCTCACATGTATAGTAATAATATGAATGACGTAACCAATATTTTGTTACCATATTTTGTTTACAAGAGTGTCCATAGGTACCGACTGCTTTGGAATGGGCAACTAGCTTCATCTCTCTGACTGACCGGCCCCTTTTACAATTCAAAAGTGCCTGGAAATGGTTTATTTGAAATAAATTCTTTGAGTTTGAGTTTAGATAGGAAGTCGCTCCATGTAAAATACTGGTATTCAGCTGCATCCGCGCAGAGCCGACCCCAACTTAGTTGGGAATAGGTTGGCAGATTTATTCAATCGGAGAGACACTTCTCTATGGGTTTATTATTTTAACCATGCAAGGCACTCGTGTGCTGCAGTTGAAAGTGATTGTCGCTGACATTATGCTGAGCGGAAGTAATTTTGGCATAATAATCATCGTGGCTAAGTAATAATAGTCGCCACGGATCGATTCATCAGGTTAAGCTACGCTTACCGGGGTTGGTCCGTGGATGGTTAGGGAGGTTAGGATGTAAATAAATGTGAGCACAATGTACTTATGACATAATTAAGTTTACCTGCCAATTGCCATTGATGTATTTTTCTTTTCACCTTTTGTGGTGTAGTGTTTTTACTCTGGGTGCATCGTCTTCACATATAATGTTATAATCCATGTATACAAAACATTGTAAAACATATTATCAACAGAGTAACGGTGGAGTTTCTTGCCCAGTCTCCATACGAAACTACCTTTTGGAAGGGGCGACTCTCTGTTCTGTGGGGCGACTAGAATCAATTCTATTTTTCTTGTTCATTTTGACATATTGATGGGTGACCATCTTTACATATCGAGACACCTCCGTGCCTCAGAAAGTATGTTAAGCCGTTGGTCCCGGCTGTCATTCGTGGATCTTTGACAGTCGTTACAGGTCGTCAGAAGCCCGAAAGTCTTACAGCCAGTCTTACCAAGGGGTATCGTATTACCCAGTTACTGACTGGGTTATGGCGGTCAGATAGGCAGTCGCTCCATGTAAAATACTGGTATACAGCTGCATCCGGTTAGACTGGAAGCCGACCCCAACATAGTTGGAAAAGGCTAGGCAGAATGAATGAATAATTGCTTATAGCGTATTTTTTTTCTTGACAAAAACATTTGATTTCCTTCTTTTATGTATTAACAAGTAAATAACAATTAAACAAAAACAAACTATAGAAAAACTATTCTGGAATCGAGTTAGAAAAATAATTCTCTAGAATCGTAAGTTACACTTAAATATGTACAGTCCAATGACCAAATAATAAAAATGCCATCACGCAAATAATTCACACCAACACTTCAACAAAACTATAACCATCTCGCTCTAATTAACATACGATTGTATCTCCTATCCCTGTCTAACGTAGAGTAATGTTTGCGTTGTGAGTTTAAAATCGGCCCACGCGCATCGGAGCGTCACTAATGTCAGGTAATGTCACAGTTAAGTAAATTAAGTGGTACAACGCTTAACTGTTTATTATAAAACATTCAAGATCTTAATGAACACAACAAAACTCTGGTTTGACAAAAAATAAAGTGATCCTACCTATAATACATATTTGAGATGTGCATCCCAAAAAAAAAACAAAATGGCGGAGATAGTTCTGATTTTTGGCCACATGGTTAAGCTACGCTTGCAGGGGTTTGCCGTGGATGGGTGACCATCTTTACATAACGAGACTCTTCGAAAAGCACGTTAAGCCGTTGGTCCCGGCTGTCATTTGTGCATCGTTGAGTCGTTACGGGTCGTCAGAAGCCCGAAAATCTGACAGCCAGTCTTACCAAGGGGTATCGTATTGCCCAGTTACTGGGTTGAAGAGTACAGACAGGCAGTCGCTCCATGTAAAATACTGGTATTCAGCTGCAACCGGTTAGACTGGAAGCCTACCCCAACATAGTTGGGAAAAGGCTAGGCAGATTGATTTTTGGTAAAAAGATCTTTGTAAGTTATGTGGAAATCGGTTGTCATGGTATGGGCATGTTATGTGGAGGAATGAGGGAAATGTTGTCAGAAAAGTTGTGAGCATGAATGTGGATGGCCATACAAGTAGAGGGAGACCAAAGAAACGATGGATGGATTGTGTGAAAGATGATATGGCTAGGAAGGGAGTGACTACCGAGATGACGACTGATAGAGAAGTGTGGAAGAAAAAGACATGTTGCGCCGAGTCCAGATAAATTGGGATAAGGGCAGGAGAATGATGGATCCTTGTAGGTACAGGGACACCGTAATCTGCATACGCTTCGGAGAATAGCGTGATGTTTGAGAAAATCCAATGTTCTATTGTGTTGTCTCTCTGTTACTCCTACGCACAGTGTGTGATCAATCATTATGCTATTGTTCGCAACACGATACACATCCCGTGCGCATACGCATACTAATCATTAGAAAGGAGTTTTTTGTGAGAGTAACAGCGTTATTCTATCTAGATCTAGATTGTCTGTGGTTGTGTATGAGTTTTTGGAGCAATGTTCTACATCGCACGTTAGTTATAGCAGTGCGTGGCTACACAGAAACATAAGTGTAGCATTTTGAATATTTCTCTCAAACGTTGTTAAATTATTTATGTAATTGGACCTGTTGTTTAAAATACAAAATGTTTATAGGGTTCCGTTCTCAAAGGGTAATATTCCCTATTACTAAGACTCCACCGTCGGTACGTCCTTCTGTCACCAGGCTGTATCTCATAAACCGTGATAGTTAGACAGTTGAAATTTTCACAGACGATGTATCTATTTCTGTTGCCGCTATAACAACAAATACTAAAAAACAGAATAAAATATAAATATTTAAGGGAGCTCCCATACACTGTGAAATCTCAAGTGTCTAGCTATTACGGTGCAAATAGGTAGAGGTCAGCACATCATGCTATCCCAAACTGCCTAATATTCCCAATTGAACATGAACCTTACCCCTTTGTAATAAAGTTGAAAATCTATCAAAGAAGTTTGTTACCCACCCCACCCCAAGTTTGGGGTAGCCTCAGCCCTATGGGGCAGACGGACAGACAGAAAGCGGAGCCTTAGCAATAGGGTCTCATTGACAGCCCATAGGTACGGAACCATAAAAATAACCTAAGAAAATCTTGACCCAATAATTTATAAGATGATGATGACAAAAGATTTTTCCAATTTGTCAAAACGGAGATGGTATGTCTCAGATATTACAAATATCCGTCCGATAAGGAGTTTTAAGTTTGTGATTTTGCAAGTCAATACACAAGGACGAAGTCAACGTAGTAAGCAGACCTCAATACTATACTGAGAACCCGTCTCGCATTGACATATTTACCCGACATTGCAATACTTACCATTCACACGAATCTAAACCTTATATATAACCACTAAGGATCATAACAACTGCCAATTGATTTGGTAAAATCATCCGCGTTACGTTCGTGACTAAGTTATTGAAGTGAAAAAATAAAGAAGAATCTCCTTTAGTGCCTTGGAATAGAGGCTTCTCTTTAAGTAACAGTAACATGGTTGACTTACATCCGTATCAATTTGCTTGAAGAAAACCAGATGTTGGTGTTGCCAGGTTAATACAATTTTTCCTGTTTATTTGGGTAATTAAAAAAATACATTTTCCATAATACTTGATAGTTTATTATGTAAAAAATCTTACTTACTGAAAAGTTAAAATAAATTATTTGATTTTCCACAGCTAGGTAAAGAACTTCCTCCATTTGTTTTATCCGCCTCAAACTTGCGCTTCTTCTCGACTGCCAACTTTTAAAATTGACATCCAAGTCACTCTGTATCTACAACGTCTAGCGCGTTCCTTCTTGCTTGTTCTGTGTAAAAAAGACTTAACATTAATTCACTCCAAAGTAAAATCAAAATAGTATTTGAAGCAAACTTCTTAAGCGGCGATTCGTTAATTCGGTGAGAGGCATTTCGTGACATGAGAGAGAAAAAAGTTATAACTCGCTCTGTCTGTTACACTACATATCTCTTATTCGTTATTTTTTGCTTATAACATGTGCAAGCGAAAAAAGATAGCGGTAATGACAACCGCCCAAAATTTATTACCCACCACTATTTATTACCTGTGCTCCGTGCGAATTTCAATTTAAGAACGGCAACACCGAACAAGGCGGAATTATTGTTAGTCTGTGACGTAAGTTGACGTCGTTACTTGTGTTTAATGTTGTCTACACGTAAATAATAAAAACAAACTTTTTACGTTTATTTTACCAAGAAATTATGTGATGTGTTACAAAATGATTAAATAAGTGTTTTAGTGTTAGTTTTAAGGTTAGTGGCAGCTAAAAGAAGATTTCTGGACCATTTCATTGGGATTGCTACATTTTGTCGAAACACCTAAGGTTTGTTTTAAACTTAGCTAAGATGCTGTTCGTGTTATTTTTTTCTTGAAAGTTTTTTTTCGATTGCAAACTCGTCAGTTTATTAGCCTTTTTGTTCGCTATTTCTTGCAGATCAATAATAATTATAGAATCTTTATTAAACATAAGTCGCTTATTGTGTTTGTCTGTGTGTTGTTCTACTAAACTACGCAACGGATTTTGATGCGGATTTGACTAACAATAATTAGAGAATTGATTGCGGAAGGTTTATCTATGTAATAGGTACATTCTTTGTAAACTTATAAACATTAGAGTAATTTTAATGTTTAGTGTGAAGCAAGGGGCTAGTGATTAATCACTACATAGTAAACATAAAATCGCTTTCTCTGTTCCTATATCCCTATGTACCTATGCTTAAATCTTATAAACTACGCAACGGATTTTGATGCGGTTTTTTTAATAGATAGAGTGATTCAAGAAGAAGGTTTATGTGTATATTTTGTCGACATATTTTGCGGGCGAAGCCGCGGGCGGAATTTAGTAAAATATAATTGAAAATAGATTTTAAGACAAAATCCCACCACATTCTCAAACGAGTTGTTCTCATTTCACCTACCTACAGCCATCTTAATTATCTAGACAAGAATGTCTAGATAATTAAGATGGCGTATAAAAAGAATGCTAAATTTAAATTGTTTACATTGAAACTGAGTCAGGCAAGCAAGACATTCCTGCATCCTGATTGGTCGGTTGCGTAGGTACCTACCTACTCATCCGTTTTAAGGAACTCTGGTTATAAGTACATACAGACTTAATTGAGTATTTTTAGACACAGCCAAATAAAATTGGATGGGATGTGTGAGGATTGACATGAAAAAAGGCGGTGACGTCACGGTTGACAGAAGAAAATGTGTTTGACCCCGACTGACATCAGAAAAGGTCAAATAAAATTAGCTAGCGAAACGACACTTATGTTTTTTGTATCACATACCTACCTATTAACATTAGCAAAGATACCTGAACACACGACAATACAAAAATGAAATTGATTTTTGGGGTCAAAGACCACTGGTAGTGTACCTAGTTAGGTACTCGAAATGTAAGTTAAAAAAAAACAATTTAACTTTTAGGCTTTACACTACTTCACACACGTGACGAGTATGGAGTTTCGCTGGCTAATTTAATTTGACCTTTTTACTTATAGGTCACGCACAGGTGACCATGCCATTTGAACATCTATTCAGTCATCCATCTAACTTAAGCTACGCTTGCCGGGGTTGGCCGTGGATGGGTGACCATCTTTACATACCGAGACTCCTCCGTGCCTCGGAAAGCACGTTAAGCCGTTGGTCCCGGCTGTCATTTGTGCATCTTTGTCAGTCGTTACGGGTCGTCAGAAGCCCGAAAGTCTGACAGCCAGTCTTACCAAGAGGCGTATTACCCAGTTACTGGGTTGTGGAGCTCAGATAGACAGTCGCTCCATGTAATATACTGGTATTCAGCTGCATTCGGTTAGACTGGAAGCCGACCCCAACATAGTTGGAAAAGGAAAAGGCAGGCAGATTGATTTGGTCACAAAATAAATAATAGTACTCACGTAGTTTTATTTACGCTGCCCACTTATACGGGACTATGTATAAGCCGGCTATTACTCATAGTGTAATTCTTATTAATTTTAGAAAAAAAAACCCAGTCAAGTGCGTGTCGGACCACGCACTATGAAAGGTGCCGTAGTTTGGATGAATTTTATAAAGAACAAACTTAATATTGTAGTTGAAAATCATCATCACACATTCCAACTGCAAATATTAGTTGGTCGACTATCTTAACTAATATTTTAAATATTATGCAATATTTGTATGTAAGTATGTTTGTAACGAATAAATTCAAAGACGCCTTAACGGATCTGGACGAAACTTGGCACAAAGATGGATTATAGTCTGGAATAGCATATAGGCTTTTTATTCCGGAAAAATGTACGGTTCCCGTGAGATAATTTCCTAAATACACGCGGGCGAAGCCGTTGGCAAAAGCTGGTTACTCATAAACTTGAAAAGCCTACTTAGCTGGGACAGTTTTCCTTTTAACTATCCTTTAACCTATCCTACAATTTATTGTGACAAAAATTTGCACTTTAACCTCTCAAATAAATATCGTATAAACCCCACAGATTCATAAGAAAAATTCTCTCGAAGCGACAATAAATATAACCGTATAAATCGTTGAGCTCTTATAAGCAAACGGCTTGTAATAGACGAACATCTAATGGATTAAAGCTAAATATTTCAGAAACGGATCCATTAATCGAAAAATTGTTTTCACAAACCCGCCATATTTTTAAAAGACCCATCCAACAACACCCAACACCGTGGGGTAGACAAGAAAAAAAAACATCCCCACTTTACAAGCATAGAAGGTACCCTAAATATTGTTTTTTATGATTTTATTTTACTACTATTTCGGCGTGATTCTTATGTCTGCCTAGCCTTTTCCCAACTATAATAGGGTCGGCTCCCAGTCTAACCGTATGCGGCTGAATACCGGTATTTTTCATGGAGGGACTGCCTATCTGACCTCCACAACCCAGTAACTGGGTAATATGATACCCCTTGATAAGACTGCCTGTCAGACCACACACAGTTTTAGGCTTCTGACAACCCGTAACAACTGTCAAAGATGTACAAATGAAAATCGGGACCAACACGGCTTTACGTGCTTTCCGAGGCACGGAGGAGTCTTGGTATTTAAAGATTGGTCACCCATCCACAGCCAACCCCGGCAAGCGTAGCTTAACCTGATGGATCGACCTGTGCGGCTGTTATTACTAAGCTGTGATTCTTATTTATATCCATGCCAAATTATAGCTTTCTAGTACTAAGAGTCTCTGAGCTAAGCCTCTGACCGACATTGCGAAACTGTAAGAGTTTCTTGTTGGTAAGCAGGATTGTCCGAAAGGGTTACCGCTACCCCGGAACATAAAAAGCTAAGGAAGGAACATGGAGGGGTTTTAGTCAGTAAGAGTCTGACACTCCCTTTCGCTTCCACCCAGAGCGGGAGGAGACACTCGATGATTTACCACCACATACCACCATCAAAAAACAAAAAATAATTCGGAGTGTACCTAATTCTCGTTGCCGTCGCGCACTCGCTGCTCGCCTACTCATTTTTAGTTGCTAGGTAGGTCTTCGATTCACTTAACAAACACCCTGCCATGAACACAGCTATGTGTTTCTGTTCTATCTCACAGTGCGCAAACACATTCGTGCTCAATACATTTTGATACATTCTTCAAGTGGGATACCCAGAGCGGGAGTCATTTGATGATTTGTCACCCTCAAAAAAAAGGGGTTCCTTGTTGAAGAAGAAACCTAAAAATCATGGCGATCTGTATTATCTTGCATTGGGGAGCTAGCGTATGCTGCTTGAATGTGGCTAAAAACTTATTCAAGATGTCGGCATCGCTTGCAGAACTACTAATAGTCTATTGAAATGTTACATTTGCTTTGCATTTTTTAGAGGACGCAATTTTATTTTTGGGACATGTTTGGGGGGTCAATAGAAGCTTAATCTCAAGTTTGTGGGGTCTACACCCTTGTCCCCCGGCCGCCATCTTGGAATAAGGGTGAAAACACTTTTTTCGCGATATATCGGAAACAATGCGTCTGACAATAAAATTGCAAAGACATAATGTGTAATACAACTTTTTGCCCTAAATTAAAAAATATAGAAGTTATAAGCAAAAAAGTGAATTTTTTTTTATAAAAATTTTCTTTTTTGCTCTATAACTTTTTTTTATACATTTTACAAAAAAAATACCTCAGACCAATCTTGTGGATGATCTTTTGAGGAAAATTTTTCCCTAATTTTTTTTTTAAATTTCATTCATTAATAACGCTGTTACAGCGCTCCAAAGTTGACCGGGTTCGTCAATTTCGTTTTCGTTTTCGTTCATGAGAATCCGGTTGAAACGAAATGTTTAACTTATTTTTGTTTTTTTTTATTGTAAACTAGCTGACCCGACAGACGTTGTCCTGTCTTAACTGTGATACCTAACCCTACCTACCAACCTACCTACCCTACCTACCTAGCTACCTACCCTACCTACTCTACCTACCCTACCTACCCTAGCTACCCTACCGGGTATTTAGTTTGAACGGCCCAAACCGAATGGACCGCGGGCCATTCGACCGTAACCAAAAATCGTCTACGTTTCAAAGGACCGGTGATAAAATGATTTCAAAATTAATTTAAAGATACAGTCGCATAAGTACATTGTAATAGTCAGGCTAAATTTAACTTTGGAAACATTTTATATTATTGTTGATTGTTTTTCTAAGGAAGATAATACAAATCTATGAAAAAAAAACAAACTTTTATTTCAACTTTTTAGCTTTTGCACCCGAATGTACTTGATGTAGTTTATGACACTGAATTTGTTTACCAGTTTTTATCACCGGTCCTTTGGAACGAAGGCGATTTTTGTTTACGGTCGAATGGCCCGCGGGCCATTCGGTTTGGGCCGTTCAGACTAAATACCCCCCTACCTACCCTACCTACCCTACCTACCCACCCTACCTACCCTACCTACCTATCTACCCTACCTACCTACCCTACCTACCCACCCTACCTACTCTACCTACCTACCTACCCTACCTACCTACCCTACCTACCTACCCTACCTACCTACCCTACCTACCCACACCCTACCTACCCTACCTACCTACCCTACCTACCTACCTACCTACCTACCTACCTACCATACCTACCAAAAAAAAAAAATTAAAAATGTATTCTGCTATTCAGGGCGGAGACAAATCCAACGAAACAAAAACCATGAAAATTGGTCCATTGGTCCAGCAGATCTCGAGTTATAATGGAGGGAACAAACCCGACTTTCTTTTATATATGTATATAGATATAGATAGATATATTCTTACAAAAATTTTGTTAAATTAAAAAAACAAATCAAACTTGATAGATCTTCTCAAAACTGCTCTTTCAGGGGTTGGTTTTTCTGTCAACCAAGCTGAATCAGATGCATCATGATTCTGTTATTATTGTGGCAGAGGACATTGCCATTCTTGTATTGCTCACGGCATTAGGCACAAGACAGCTTTTTTTTAAGGCTGGGAAATCATCCAATGTGTTCTCCAGTTCTGGGTGGAGCGCAAGGGAGTGTCAGACTCTTACTGACTAAAACCCATTCATGTTCCTTCCGTAGCCCTTTATGTGCCGGGGTAGCGGTAACCCTTTCGAACAATCCCGCTTACCCGGCAGGCTCGGCCCTAAAGGGCCCCTTCATGTGCTGACATCTCTTTGAGGCGCGGGTGGAACATATACGCGCCGTCCGGCACGGGCCTGGTCCTGATCGGGTGGTGAGCCACCCATTGCTCACCGCCCGCAGGCCCGCGCCTACGGTGGCCGGGAGTCTTCACGTGGCTCCCAACGCCCGGGGCGTCTCCCGCGGCGGCTGGGACGGGAGGGAGGACCTTTCTCTCTCCCATTCCGCCACCTCCTTCGCGAGCATGACTGTTTCGCAGAAGGAGGTGACTGCCTCCCACTCCCTCTCGGCGCGAGAGGTCGCCGCGTCGCCTCTACGAGAACATCCTGAAAAAGCATGAAGAAGCAGCCTATAAAATGGGGAAATTAAAATGTATTAAAATTATGGAGAAACATCCTTAATTAGCTGGTGGTACCGCGCTATTCCATCTTTGCTCACTCTTGTTGGCGAACGTTTTTTCATATCTTTATACGGCTTTATACCAGCTAATTCAATTGCTGATGTTGAATCACATCCTGAAAAAGCAGGTTTTGAAAAATTAATGTTAGGCTGTCTTCTACCACAATAATAACAGAATCATGAGATCGGGATGCAGTAAGCGCAGCAGAGACGATGATTGAATCTGCATCTGATTCAGCTTGCTCGACAGAAAAACCAACCTCTGAATGAGCAGTTTTGAGAAGAACTATCAAGTTTGATTTGTTTTTTTAATTTAACAAAATTTTTGTAAGAATATTTTTACAATAAAAAAAAACAAAAATAAGTTAAACATTTAGTTAGTTAGGTACGACCGGATTCTCATGAACATTGACGAACCCGGTCAACTTTGGAGCGCTGTAACAGCGTTGTTAATGAATGAAATTTAAAAAAAAAATAGGGAAAAATTTTCCTCAAAAGATCATCTACAAGATTGGTCTGAGGTATTTTTTTTGTAAAATGTATAAAAAAAAAGTTATAGAGCAAAAAAGAAATTTTTTATAAAAAAAATCTCACTTTTTTGCTTATAACTTCTATAATTTTTAATTTAGGGCAAAAAGTTGTATTACATATTTGTAGGCAAAACAATTTGCTACAAATTATGTTTTTGCAATTTTTTTGTAAAACGCATTGTTTCCGAGATATCGCGAGAAAAGTGTTTTCACCCTTTTTCCAAGATGGCGGCCGGGGGACAAGGGTGGCAATCCCACAAACTTGAGATTAAGCTTCTATTGACCTCCCAAACATGTCCCAAAAATAAAATTGCGTCCTCTAAGAAATGCAATATTCGGTCCTTAAATTGTAACATTTCAATGGACTATAAGGGTAATTAAGAAAACGCTTACATTCACTTAAACTAACAATATATCCGAGTCATAATAATTGAGCTCGTGCCTAAATAATAACAGCCGCGCGGATCGATCCATTAGGTTAAGCTACGCTTGCCGGGGTTGGTCCGTGGATGGGTGACCATCTTTACACATTGAGACTCCTCTTTGGCTAGGAAAGCACGTTAAACTTTTGGTCTCGGCTGTAATTTGTGCATCTTTGATAGTCGTTACGGGTCGTCAGAAGCCTGAAAGTCTGATAGCCAGTCTTACCAAGGGGTATCGTATTACCCAGTTACTGGGTTCTGGAGGTCGGATAGGCAGTCGCTCCATGTAAAATACTGGTAGTCAGCTGCGTCCGGTTAGACTGGAAGCCGACCCCAACATAGTTAGGAAAAGGCAGGCAGATTGAAAATTATAATTGACTAGCTTTTGCCAGCGGCTTCGCCAGGGTGATTGTCAGAAAATATCCCACGAGATCGCACTATGTTTTTAATTGAGGTTATTAATTATCTGTGTGCCAAAACTCAACTAGTACTGTCAGCCAATTCTGCGTCAATTGGCTATTTGACATGGTCAAACTTTAAATATGAAATTACACAGAATAAAGACCGCTCGTATTAAAACCTTCCATCACCGTACAGATAAAAATGATAGCCTAGTGGTGTGACCGTCGGACTGCCAAGTCTTAGGTCTCGAGTTCGAACCCAAGCCACGCAATCCTCTGACTTTTCGGATTCATGTGCGTATTGTATAATTATTACTTGCTTAAAAATCGGTGAAGGAACACATCGTGAGGAAACCGACATGCTTGATAGATATTTCTCAACAGCATGTGAAGCTAAGTCAGAGGACCATGGGCAGCATAAAAACTGACACCAGGTTAGTCACTAACCACACGAAGAAGAAGAAAGACAGTCAATTTGATAAATAGCCATTTCATACGATTGTCTAAGAATGACAGCTATGATTCGATTTTACGTAATAATTTTCCTTGACAACGTATTTGCAAGTCTCTATGAAGAATCTACATGATATCATCATGCCTTGTTTGCTCGAAGAGTCAGGCAGGGCTATACCTATAGTACACCTACATTTAGCCAGTTATGTTTAAGTCCCATGTAATAGGGGGCGAGCCTATTGCCTTCAACTGGGCACAAACCCAGACTCCGGGCTACTACTGAGTAATTCCAGATAGGAAAAAATCCTACTTCATATTAATATTATAAAGGCGAAAGTTTGTGAGTGAGTGTGTGTGAGTTTGTATGTTTGTCCGTCCTTCACGCTGAAACCGCTGAATGGATCTTGATGAAACTTGGCACAGAGGTTGTTTATGGTCTTTTTTTTTTAAGGCTGGGAAATCATCCAATGACTGCTCCCGCTCTGGGTGGAGCGGAAGGGAGTGTCAGACTCTTACTGACTAAAACCCATCCATGTTACTTCCGTAGCCCTTTATGTTCCGGGGTAGCGGTAACCCTTTCGGACAATCCCGCTTATCCTATATACACGCTGGCGACAGGAACCGCTGGAAACATTTTAAAAGAGTAACGGTGGAGTTTCTTGCCCATTCTTCTCCACACGAAACTACCTTTTGGAAGGGGTAACTAGAATCAATTCTATTTCTTGTCCATTTTGACGTTCAAAAGTGCCTTACCTACTTGTGCCTATTTAAAATAAATGATTTGACTTTGACTAGCAAAAGCAAATCTGATAATACATTTTTAATTCTCTTTCTTTTTCACTTAGCCCGACCCGGGAATCGAACCTAAGATCTCATACTGAGCCTGTCTCTCAACGAGGCAATCAGAATTAAATGTGTTGTTGTTCGCTCAGCGGTTGAAAGAGCGGCCAGTGACCTTGGCTCATTGACAGCCCGTGTTCGATTCTCAGAATTTAATTGGCAACATGGCTGGCGCGAAGATGATGCTAATAATTCTTAAGATGTAGGTAGCTGGACCAGTGAGTCTTACTTTTATGTTTCATGTTGTAGGTATATTATAGAGTTCGTGGCTAAGTAATAACAGCCGCACAGGGCGATTCATCAGGTTAAGCTACGCTTGCCGGGGTTGGTCCGTGGATGGGTGACCATCTTTGGGTAACGAAACTCCTCTGTACCTCGGAAAGCACGTTAAGCCGTTGGCCCCGGCAGTCATTTGTGCATCTTTGACAGTCGTTATGGGTCGTCAGAAGTTCGATAATCTGACAGCCAGTCTTACCAAGGGGTATCGTATTACCCAGTTACTGGGTTGTGGATGTCAGATAGACAGTCGCTGTATATAAAATACTGGTATTCAGCTGCATCCGGTCAGACTGGAAGCTGACCCCAATATGGGAAAAGGCTGGCAGATAGATATAGATTGTTCACTATCCAATGTCCCACATATTGGTCATGTTCATTGTCTAACCATTGTGACTACTTCGTGAACAGTGAAAATGTTATGCATGCGCCATTAAGCACTTTATTTGCGGTCTATACCGCAAAAATACGTATTAAACAGCTAATTCTCGAAAAAACTACATATGACTAATAGTTATTTCTGCGTTTGTCACCGAATATATCCTTTAACCTTTTGAGCGCCATTGTCACATATACAACAACAAAGTACAACAACAACATTTGTGACAGTGGCAACAACACTATACACGATATAAACAATTAAATCATTACTTTCGTTTTAATCCCCTTTAGCCTAACCTGAAATCGCGAAAAAAATCAGCTGTGTGAGTACATTTTGACGATTTAGGCGAACATAAATGTACTGAACAGCTAATTTCTTTTTCGCGATTTCAGGTTCTGTCCTATAATAAAAGTTGCTTGGTATAATGAGTACAATGAATGAACCTTTTTATGGGAATTAAAAAGACTAAAATTTAACCGTGTATAGATCTTAAAAATTTAAGCTCTCGTTCGTATTTAATGCCATGAAACAAATTAAAAGACACCATGGATATTGGGGAATTCATGATAACAAGAAGAAATAAACTTGTAGCTTGGCGTGGAGGGCTCGCGCGTGCCTTTATGCTTTGGTGTTCAAAACTATACTGAAATATTAGTATAGCAAAGTCACTTATAAACACAATAATATTTTTAATGAAGGGATACAAATGAATGATTTTTGTTTTAATTCCTCTATTTTATGGAACGATGGATGGATTGTGTGAAAGATGATATGGCTAGAAAGGGAGTGACTTCCGAGATGACTGATAAAAGATTTCGCGATTTCAGATTTCTTCCCATAGTAAAAGTTTTTTTAAATGATGAGTGCAATGCCCCCTTAAAACATTGCCCATGAATTTAATTTCAACCTGTATAACGTTCTTCCTCTAAAAACTGCCAATAGGTGGCGTGTCAAGCAACTTCCGGAAATAAATTGCGATATACTGTAACTGTTTAGGCAGCGCATGCAAATAATTCTGTTTTCGGAGGTATTTCTTTCCGATTTGCTAGACAAAAATTGCGATAGCTCGTCTAATATGTATGATATAAATATAATGTATAGCCCATAGCACTCAAGAATAATGTAGCTTTCTATCAGTGAAAAAAATTTTGAAATTGGATCATTAGTTCCGGAGATTACCCCCTACATACAAACTTACAAATTTTACCTCTTTATAATATTAGTATAGATTATTTTAATCAGTTTGATTTCCGCTGTCTAACCGGAGACACAATGTCTCGCTGATGGTGGCGCGTGTGTTGGATGATGGATCATTTAGCTCCCTTCAAAATAGTTGAGCTGAATGGTGCTAATCCATGCGTCATGTTCGTGAACGGGCGCTGTGATTATCTCTTCATAGCTGCCAAGGCTCTTTTAAAATTTAATTTAATTTTGGATTGTTTTTTTTTAATCTTGTAAAACTATGGACGCTTTTTTACGTTCTGTATCGTTCTCACATGTAACATGTATATTTCAACATGGATGATGTAACCCAGTTTTTGTAAGTAAACATATTTTGATTTAAAAGAGTGTCCATGGAGTTTCTTGACCGTTCTTCTCCATAGGTACCTACTGCTTTGGAAGCTTCATCTTTCTGAGTGACCGACCCCTTGACAATTCAAAAGTGCCTGTAATTGGTTTATTTGAAATAAATGCTTTGAGTTTGACAGTATTTACGTCACCGGAAGTCTAATAATTAAACAAAACTTTAACAAATAAATCCTTGTCAACAAGATTTAGGAAAAAGCTAACATAAAGGAATAAACAAGAAAACCGTGTCAACATAATTACTAAGAAACGGCGCACAAGAATCTCACACGTTGCAGTTTTAGTCGCGAGGTATCACATTCACTGAGTCTTCATGCACTATTTTACGTCGCGCGTCGTTTAAGTATTTGCGGTATAAGGCAAATCTATATGTATAAATATAATAAAACAGTAAAAAAACTGTGTCTATGCATTGAATATATATTTTTTTTAAAATATTGAGGGGAGTTTAGATACAGAATCCAAAAAAAAATTCTGTCTGTTTGTCTGTTTGTTTGTACACGCTAATCTTTGGAAGTACTGGACGGATTTGAATGTATAGGTATTAAGTTTGGGCAACATATAGGTAGGCTATAATTTATCTTGGAAACTTGTTGTGGAACTCCAAAGCCCATTGACATTATAACAAAGGAATGACATCTTAGCAAAAGTTGTTTAGCCTGATGGGCATTTCCTGTTGACTTACAAAAATAAAAGATCTGGAACGTCTCGAATCGTCTCGCGCATCCCGTTGTTTTCCCGTCCCCGGGCTCTTAGAATGCGACATCAGACGTTTCAGATCTTCGATTTTGACGACCACGTTGTCGCTGGCATAAGCAACAGGATCCGCGTACGAAGTCGCGGGCAGAAGCTAGTGAATTAATAATGAGAAATGAGTCTGAATCAAAGATCAAAGATTAATTTATACAGTGTGTTAGGTTAAACGAGGGACATACTGTCAGGGGGGTACTATACTCATGAAAATGAACAACTTTGACTATGGAACTATACCTGAAATCATGAAAAAAATCAGCTGTTCAGTACATTTATGTTCGCATAATTCGTCAAAATACATGGAACAGCTGATATTTTTTTTTAATAACTCAGATTTGGTCCCACGGACAAAGTTGTTGATTTCCATGAGTACTATTCAACCTGAAAGTATGTCCCTCGTTTAACCTAACACACTGTATAATTCACTTTTTTTTGAGGTTGCGAAATCATCCAATGACTTCTCCCGCTCTGGGTAGAGCGGAACGGAGTATCTCTTATTGTCTAAAACCCATCCATGTTCTTTCCGTAGCCCTTTATGTTCCGGGGTAGTGGTAACCCTTTCGGACAATTCCGCTTAAGTGTAGAATAAACCTGATGCTGACTTTGATGCTGGATTAATTTGTTAGCAGGTGTACCTTCTATCTCTCTCTCTCTCTCTTCTATCTCTTCTTCTGTTTCTATATCTATGTTAATTGGTGTTACCGTTTTAATGAACAATAAACAAACTTCCACTAGCTTCGATAAATAAAGGATTTTTCAACAAGAACTTTGTTTTCTAATACATAATAAAACAAAGATTTAGATGAAGATGATTAAAATTTTTATTGTACTACTCTGTCAAGAAAGTACCGGGAAAAGATCAATAATACACAAAATGTCTGTTATTCATCTAAATTTATTTTATCACCTTCAAAGTATGCTCCTTTAGAAACGATACACTTGCGCCAACGAATAATCCATTCATCAAAACATTTTTTAAACGCTGCTTCCGGAATTGAGTTCAGTTCTCGCCGCGAATTCTCCTTTTTCGGTTTCGGTTCAGTTGGAAGGCGCCACTCCGAAGCTTGTTGACTAGTTTGCATGTCAAACTCGTAAACCCACGTCCCGTCACCAGTAACAATGCGTTTCATGAATGTTGGGTCCGAACTGACTCGTTCTAGCATGTCCTCAGCGACTTTCATGCGATTGAGTTTTTGGAGAAAATTCAGATCTTTTGGGACTAGCCGAGCAGCAACATGTTTCATACCCAAATGATTAGTTAAAATGGTACGGATCGACTCGTGAGATACAGAAAGTTCGGCGGCTATCTCTCTCAGAGTTGAATGGGGATTTTCAGTCACTATTTTCTTCACTTTAGCGATGTTAACTTCAGTTGCAGACGTTGACGGCCTACCAGAGCGAGGCAAATCTTCCATCACATCTCGACCGCCTTTGAACGCTTTGAACCACTCATAAGCACGAGTTTTTGATAAAGTCGATTCACCGTAAGCCTTCTGTAACATTTTCAGTGACTCCGAACACGAAATTCCATTGGCGATGCAAAATTTAAGACAAACTCTTTGTTCGATATTTTTGTCCATTATGAAATTCGCAATACACACTATATATGATATTACTAAAACCAGCACTGTATTTAATATAAATAACAGATGCAACTCAAACGCCGCGCCAAAATGGAAAACAGTTGTGCCAATCTAACAACTACAAAAAAAACAAAAATTTGAATTTGGAACCATAAACAAATCATCCATTCCCGATACTTTTTTGACTGAATGTATTACGAAGAGGAAAGCTTGACAATTATGAATGAAAATGATATCTGGGAAATGTCCACCGCGACCACGCTGATAGATGTCATTTCTTTCATCAAAGTTTTTAATAACTTTTTGACAAAATAGCGGGTCTATTTCGTGAGTTTTAAGGCTGCAATCGATTCTACTGGCTCCGTATAGACCATGTCCTTAACATAACACCACAAAAATAATCACACGATCTGGCTGGCCACTTAACAGCTGAATTTCGTGAAATTATGCGATCGGGAAATTTGGTTAGCAATAAATTGATTGTTTCATTGGCTGTGTGACATGTGGCACCGTCCTGTTGAAACCAGATGTCAGTGATATTCACGTCATCAATAATAGGCCAAAATTGAGTGGTTAACATCTCGCTATAGCGTGATCCATTGAACGTTGCCGCATTTCCAGCCTCATCTTTGAAAAAAACGTCCCAATCACGCCTCCAGACCACATAGCGCACTATACAGCGGTCTCAGAAGGACGATTATATTGTCAGAAAATATCACGAATTTTACGAATTGTAACTTTAACAAAAGCACCATTTTCATAGTGGATTTTAATTATTTTAATTCGATTTTCGAGCGAAATTGAATTCATTGTAACAATTGCCAAAGCATCTTACGAATAAGTAATAACAGCCGCACGGATCTATCCATCAGGTTAAGCTACGCTTGCCAGGGTTGGCCGTGAATGGGTGACCATCTTTACTTATCGAGATTCCTCCGTGACTCGGAAAGCACGTTAAGCCGTTGGTCCCGGCTGTCATTCGTGGATCTTCGACAGTCGTTACGGGTCGTCAGAAGGCAGAAGGTTTGACAGCCAGTCTTACCAAAGGGTATCGTATCGTATTACCCAGTTACAGATTGGGTTGTGGAGGTCAGATAGGCAGTCGCTCCATGTAAAATACTGGTATTCAACTGCATCCGGTTAGACTGGCAGCCGACCTCAACATAGTTGGCAGAAGGCAGATTGATCTTTTCGATAAAGTGACCCTCAAGTCATATATTTAGTAACATTAACATCACGCCTAAAGGGTTGGGCAGGAAGGAAGGTACCAGTTGGTAATAGTTGGGTAAAGGCTAGGCAGATTGATTAAGGTTGAATTTTGCGAAATCGGATTTCCCCGCAAGTGGAGGTCAGTTAATAATAATAGACTTATACGTACATAATACATATTTGACCTTTTTATTCCATATATTCAAATATATTTTTGGATTTTCCGTTTCGTAAGGTTTTTATAATACCTATGTGTTCGCGGATGAGAGATGCATTGATTTAATTGATTTTTAGGGTACCGTACCCAAAAGGTAAAACGGTACCCTATTACTAAGACTCCGCTGTCCGTCTGTCTGTCACCAGGCTGTATCTCATGAACCGTGACAGTTAGACAGTTCATGAGAGAGTCCGACTCGCACTTGGCCGATGCACCTTACACGTGTTTTTTTATTTAAATGTGCTAAAAAGAATAAAATAAACATTTCCTATAAAACTTTAGTGTCGCACACAATCTTATTAATAAGACACATTAGATTTAAGTATTCGTATTAGTATTTACTTAATTAGAAATTTAAAAAAAAACTTTGGGGTTGAAACACTAGGGCCATAGGGTCCGAGTGCCCACTACGTTTTTCGAGACATCGCCAAGCGGTTCATCGACTCTTCACGTGACCAGAGGGCTGGTCTATTTTTTGGTCAAAGAATCAGCATTGCCATATAACGTGGCAATGCTGCCAGCCTTTTGGGAACTTTTCCTGTTGACAGCGATGTGGACGAATTTTTTGATGCTCTTTAATTATTATAATACATATTATTTCTGTACATATTATTATGAATATTTTAGCTTTTAAATGTAAATTTGATTATATTTCTTGTAACCTGTAAATTTTATGTGTAACATAATAGATCATTCTACCTATATAAAAAACCATACAGTCGAACATGGAACCTCTTGCTTTGTTCGAAGTCGGTTAAAAAACCGGATATGTCCGGCTGTATACGGACAATCCTAGTTGTAGATAATTAAGTATAAGGCTGGGAAAAACGATGTGTTTTTCTTGGGAAATATCAATGAAACCAGTTGTACAAGTTAATTTGTAATAGTTACTTTCTCTTTGTAGGTATGTACAGCGTGTAATAATTTTATTTAAAAAACATACGATCAAACGCATGTAATTGGCAACAGAATTCAAAATATGCCAATAGGGTATTTTTGACAGGGTAGTCAATAACGTTACTTTTGATACTAACTGTCAAAACGCGGAATTTGTACGTGTTTTGTATGAAATACTAGCTTCTGCCCGCGGCTTCGCCCGCATAATATGTCGACAAATTATACACATAAATCTTCCTCTTTAATCACTCTATCTATTAAAAAAACTGCATCAAAATCCGTTGTGTAGTTTTAAAGATCTAAGTATACATACATACAGACATTAGGACGCGGGAAGCGACTTTGCTTTATACTATGTAGTGATAACAGTGTGATTTCAAAGATTTTTAGAATCAAATGGAATACTTTTTACCATTAAATGCAATTTTACAATTATATCTGCGCATAATATTTCATTTCTGTGCGGTGATGGAAGTTTTTAAGACGAGCGGACTTTTTTCTATAATTCATATTTTATTTTTGACCGTTTCAAATAGTAAATTGCTTAATACGTTTTTCTGGAGATATCAATTCGCCCACAAATAAAACTTCGTGCGAGTTGCCCAAAATTTTTTTTTACTTAGCCTACACTGTCCCACTGCTGAGCAAAAGCCTCCCAAAAATCCTTCCAGTCATCTTTTTCTTGAGCCACCTCGATCCATCCTTTGTGCTATGGGTCTAGGTCGTCTCGCCACCTCTTGCTGGGCTATATAGTGTGGATTCGCACATTTCGGGCGAGTAAAATCGTGCGAATCGACTAATGGCCGTCATACAATCATTGAGCACTTGTAAAAAAAATTCGCTTCTACGTTTATTATTATTCTATGGTAGCGGATATTGGTTACACAATTCGCAGAACCCGAAACACATGGCCGCGCTGCGAGTATGACTCATAAAGATAAACAAACCACACAGTTTTAATAACCTTTCATTTTTACGAATTTAAAAAATATATATCATCACGCTTGAGTTACTCGAAGGGTAGGCAGAGACTACTGTAGAGCCTAGGTTGAAACCTTCTGTTGAACCTAGCTGGTCGTTAAGAAAATAACTGACAGCATTCGACCTTTCAAAATTATAGAATATTTGCTGGGTTTTTATTAAAAGAAATGAATAAAAGTCCGTCAGTAGCCGTGCTGCTAGACGCATGTATTCTTGTAAAGTAATAGAACAGTTACAGTACTGATATGTGGTTGCCACTACGAATTGGAAACATAACCGATCCGTTCCCATATAGGTGTAGTAGCGGCATCTACATCGCCACACGCGAACTACGCGTCTCAATGACGTCACACAAAATCCTGTATCGCGCAAGTAAAGTTTACCACGCGACTAGCGTATAAATAGAAATACACAACATCCCGATATCAACCTAATCCGATCACCATGTACGGCAAGCCGATCCCTTGGGCGAAGCATGCCAAGTACCTGGGTGTCACTCTCGACCAACACCTCAGTTTCGCAGAGCACATAAAGCAGGTCCGTTCGCGGGCCGCTTTTGCTCTCGGTAGGCTCCAATTCATGCTTACAGAACGCAGCAAATTGTCACTCCGGTGCAAACTGCGTCTCTCTGTAATCCGTCCCATTATGACATACGCTTGCGTCGTCTTCGCGCACGCCAAACCCAAGTATCTGCATCGAATGCAGACACTTCAAAACCGTTTCCTCCGTAGGGTCTCAGGAGCTCCCTTTTACGTCCGTAACATGGACCTTCATGTAGATTTTAAACTCCCCACAGTTCAGCAGTTCATGAAACGCCTCTCGAAGCGTTTCTTTGACACTGCCATAAAGCACCGCAATCCCCTGATTGCGGCCGCCTCCCGATACACCCCGTCCCGCATCAGTAAGGTTCGCCGTCCACGGCATACCCTCGTTGCCCCCGACGATGCCACCGTCTCCTCCAGGAGAGCAGCCCGGCTACTAGCACTGTTAGATCAGCATACAGACACAAATTTCCGTCGTTCCGTCCTCGCCGTCGAGGCCCGTCGCGACGACCCTGTCCATTACCATCCCCCCGACCCTTGCTCGAGCCAGCCCGCGTTGCCGCTGAGCCAGTAGTTTTAAAAACCCCCGATCCAGCTGTCCCTTGCTGTCCCCCCCCCAGCGACGCCCTAAGCCGAGGTCCGAACCCCGCAGGGGATGCCCTTAGGGTGTAGTCGCTTAGTTTTGTAAGTTAGCTTTAGTTTTTATTAAGCCCTGGCTGGAGGCTACAATTCTTTTGTGGCAGCCACAGGCAAGCCCGGTTAAGCAGTAGACAACCCTTTGGTTGAACTGCGAGATGCCATTAACAAAAAAAAAAAAAAAAACCCGATATCAACATATACGCCCAAACCAGTCTGTCCCATGCTGTCCTCCCCCAGCGACGCCCTAAGCCGAGGTCCGTACTCCACAGGGGGTGCCCTTAGCGTGTAGTCGCTTAGTTTATAACTTTTTATTAAGCCCTAACTGGAGGATACAATTATATTGTGGCATCCACAGGCAAGTCCGCCTAGCAGTAGACAATCCGGTGTATTCCCGTTCGTCCCCTCGACTTCGTCCCCAGAGGGGGACGAACGGGAATTTACAAAAATAATATTTAATTTGTTCCCGATCGTCCCAATCCTAATTCAAGAGGGGACGAATGGGAATATGTTCTTCGATTAGTGCCATTCGTCCACTAAAAAGATTTGTGCAGAAATATGTTTATTCGTGGTTTACTTTTAAATTAGTTACTTCGTTAGATTTAATCATTATTTTACAAAATTCTTCTCTATTTTTTTATGAATTTAATAACGAATTCCCGTTCGTCCCCCTCGGGGGACGTAGTCGAGGGGACGAACGGGAATACACGGACAATCCTATGGTTGAACTGCGAGATGAAATTAATAAAAAAAAACATCAATCATCCGGAACCATCCCGCTCCAGCATATCCCTTGCTGTCCTCCCCCAGAGCCGCGTGCCGCGCGGTGCTTAGTCGCTTAGTTTGTAAATTTATAAGCCGTGGCTGGAGGTCTTCATTTACTGGCAAGCCCGGTTAAGCATGGACAACCTCCTAGGTTGAACTACGAGATGTCTATTCTTAAAAAAAACAATCCCACAACACCCATCTGGTCGGAGGATATCCTCCCTTTGTTTAGAGTGAGGTTAACGGGGTGTAAACCCTCATACCTCTTTAAATAGGAACTGAAATCTTAACTAAGACAGAGACATTGACAAGTGACTACGGATTCATTAGATAATTATAATATCTTTTGATTGCTTCGACAATTAAGTATAACAGTTTAATATGAACGAACACGCGAGGATGTCGTAACAACATGGCGTGTCGTATATATAGACTTTATTTTATAAATCACCGTTTTCTTACCCAAAGGGTAAGACTCCGTTGTCCGTTCGTCCGTCCGTCTGTCACCAGGAATCGTGACAGACAGTTGAAATTTTTGACAGATGAGGTATTTCTGTTGCCGCTATAACAACAAATACAAAAAAATATAATAAAATAAATATTTAAGAGGGCTCCCATACAACAAACGTGATTTTTTTTGCTCTTTTTTATACATAATGGTACGGGACCCTTCGCGCGTAAGTTTAACTCGCACTTGGCCAGATTTTATTTCTAACTAGTTCTGATTTCAGCTACAATGCGCTCAGTGGCGTGCACACAGTTTTAAGACAGGGTAGGCAGAAAATTTTACTTACCAAAAATACTACATGTTGGTTTTGGTTCGACGTCTTGTCGATTGGTGATGTAGGTAATTGCCAAATGCCAACTCAAATATCCATAGATTGACTGATTTTATAGACATATCAACGGATATTCGAAGTGGCCTTTCGGCGCGTTTGTTTGATGTTTTGTAATTTTTGTGTGATTTGCAAAATTTAAATAAAATCATTGAAAAGATGGTGGTGTGAGTATACTAAGTATATAGGATTGTTTTATTTGTATATTAAATCTACACGCCTATCTTTCTGTAAGAATATCTGCAATATGGAATCGTAAAAGTTGGGAAGGCGTTTTATTTCCGTAAGAAGGTTTTTTTCTATTGAAATTGTGGAAAGATCTTTAAGTCGTTGCTGGCCTTGTGTATGTATACGTTTTAGCGACGAGAATGACCTTTCGGTTGAAGCACTGCTCGCGGGAACTGTAACAATTAATTTTGCCAAACGCAGTACTTCGGGAAAAACTGTATTTATGTTATTTTCGTAAAAATGTTCTATAATTTTGTAAATACTAAGGTTTTTGAATTCGGCAGATTTATAAACACATTTGAGCTCATTGATAAGGCGGTCTAAGTTAAAGTCGTATAATTTATAAACATTTACGAATTGCGATACTAATTCAACCGGAAAATTGTCATTATATTTATTGAAATTTTCGCATGAAAGTAGTCCAAAAAATGTTAACTCTTTCAGATTTTTATATCGGTCGCGACATTCGAGGGCTATATTGTCTATAATTTCAATAAAAATCCGCTTAAAATTGGTTTTCGCGTCCACAACATTACGTTTTCGTTTTGGTGGCCCAGTGCTTATTTTTACGCCTTCAAAAATTAAAAATTAAACCTAGATCTGAATGATTCCAAAAACGATTCTAAGTCCCTAATTTTTTTAATGCAATAAGTCACATCTGATGTCTTTTATTTGCATAATTTCGTAAAATAAAAATTTTTTTTATTGTATTAAAATCATGAATACCAACGTAACGTAACCGATGTCGTTCCAGACGGTTTTATTATTTGAAAATAGTAGACAAACGAAGCAAAATAACCGATTACCTACTGTGTATGCAACCTGTCAGCCAATGATATGAATCATATTGTTTTGTATTGAATTTACGATTAACTTTACCTTTAGTTTGTATTCATTGCAAATCCGGTGTTGGACGACCTATCTCGATAACGTGTTTTTTTTTCACTGAAAGATAGTTTTGAAAACGCATCATATTTTATTTTCTCAATACACACACCATCTGAACAACTTTCACAGACAATATTATCCATTTTTCACTCTAATAACAATGTTAAAACCCTAAATATCTGATAGCGCGAGTCACAAACACAACACACATAAAAAAATATGGCTGCCTATTGACTATTAAAATTACGTAGTAAAAAGGAAAATTTAATACGACAAAAAAATGATGGCCATCTAAATATATAAAATTCAATGAAACAATGTTACTTCTTAAAATATTTGCACAGCGTAGCAAACTTTCGTCGGAAATGTTCGGTACGGATCGTAATTTTTCGTAAGATAGACACTGGCTATTCATGCAGTTGTGTGCGTGATTTTTGTCATTGTGTGTCAGCAAAGCCCACGTAGCTATAGGAACGCACACACATAAAAATCCGCATGATCACGACTTTGCACTGAGCACACATACAAAACATTCAGAGACGAATAGTTTGTGTCTTTGCCGTGGCGCTAGTGCAGCGCGAATCGATGATGCGAAATTACTTGTACGATCTTAATGATAACACCGGCACTGACTCGATAGGTGGCGCTGATTTATGATTTAAGATTTTTATGTTGTTTTGTTTATTGATAAAATAATATTAGATCTATTATCAGAACTAGGGTAGGCAGTGTCTTTTTGTCTTTATGAAACGCACGCCACTGAATGCGCTTACGCAATGAACAGCATTTTCATTTGTATTGAAATAGTATAGAATTAAAACCGTTACCGAATGATAGCCGGTACGAACTGCTTGTTTTCCGAGGCACGGAGGCGTGTCGGTATTGTCGTATGGTCACCCATCCACGGACTGACCTCGACAAGCGTTGCTTAACATTAAAGTTCGACTCGTGCGGCTATTATTATTTCGCCAAGAGCACATGCCATGCCACAGCGCCTAAAAAACATACGAATCGGTTTTCCCTAAAAAATATTTTGTTATAAATAATTATATCAGTTCGCTGTATTATAGATTGTGGTCAATATGTTTGAGATAAAATACCCACTAATTAAAGTAGCAAAATATACTCTTGTAGTAAACAAACTTTTATCTAAAAGTTAATGTAATTCTTTTATATAATTACTAGCTTCCGCCCGCGGCTTCGCCCGCATAATATGTCGACAAATTATACACATAAACCTTCCTCTTGAATCACTCTATCTATGTATTAAAAAAACAGCATCAAAATCCGTTGTGTAGTTTTAAAGATCTAAGTACAGGCATTAGGACGCGGGAAGCGACTTTGCTTTACTATGTAGTGATATAGGGTTAGGTTAAACGAGGGACATATTTCACGGGATACTAATGAAAATGAACAGCTTTGTCTATAGAACTATCCCTGAAATAAATATCTGCTGTTCAGTACATTTATGTTCGCAAAATTCGTCAAAATGTATGGAACAGCTGATATTTTTTTAATATCTCAGAGTTAGTCCCATGGACATTGTTGATTTCCATGAGTACTATCCAACCTGAAAGTATGTCCCTCGTTTAACCTAACATACTGTATATTAAAAACATCATGACCGTTACGCCAAGAGGTTATTCAAAAATAATCGGATTCGGAATAGGAAACCATAGCGCGATTCAGCCGAATGGGACAACGCCATCTATCGAGCACGTATGTAAACTTTAACACTTATTATCTTTATAATAAAACAGTAAAAAAACTGTGTCTGTACATTGAATAATATCAAAAAAATAACAATTGAGGGGGGTTTAGAAACAGTAATAGAGCATGAATCCAAAAAAAATATTCTGTCTGTTTGTCTGTTTGTTTGTACACGCTAATCTTCGGAATTACTGGACGGATTTGAATGTTTTTTTTAGTTGTGTAGGTATTAAGTCTGGGCAACATATAGGCTACAATTTATCTTGGAAACTTGAACACCTGATGCAGAACCGCAACTGACCAGCTAAACTATAAGAGATACAAAAATGGTACCATAGCAAAAATTGTTCCACGTGATGAGCATTTTCTGCTGAGAGAATAAATTTTAAGATCTGGAACACCTGATGTGGAACTCCAAGAGCCCAGCTACACTATAACATATATAGGAATGACGTCTTAGCAAAAGTTGTTCAACCTGATGAGCACTCTCTGTTGACGTATAAAAATTGAAGATCTGGAACACCTGTTGTGGAATTCCAAGAGCCTAGCTACACTAATCGCAAAAAGAAATCAGCTGTTCCACACATTTTTGGTCATATAACATATATAGGAATGACGTCTTAGCAAAAGTTGTTCGGTCTGATGGTCATTTCCTATTGACTTATAAAATCGAAGATCAGAAACATCTGTTGTGAAAATTAAAGCTATCACTAATTTCACTGTATAATTATAAAATTTGAGGGGGGTTTAGAAACAGGAATAGAGCATGAATCCAAAAAAAATATTCTGTCTGTTTGTCTGTTTGTTTGTACACGCTAATCTTCGGAATTACTGGACGGATTTGAATGTTTTTTTTAGTTGTGTAGGTATTAAGTCTGGGCAACATATAGGCTACAATTTATCTTGGAAACTTGAACACCTGATGCAGAACCGCAACTGACCAGCTAAACTATAAGAGATACAAAAATGGTACCATAGCAAAAATTGTTCCACGTGATGAGCATTTTCTGCTGAGAGAATAAATTTTAAGATCTGGAACACCTGATGTGGAACTCCAAGAGCCCAGCTACACTATAACATATATAGGAATGACGTCTTAGCAAAAGTTGTTCAACCTGATGAGCACTCTCTGTTGACGTATAAAAATTGAAGATCTGGAACACCTGTTGTGGAATTCCAAGAGCCTAGCTACACTAATCGCAAAAAGAAATCAGCTGTTCCACACATTTTTGGTCATATAACAGGTCTGATGGTCATTTCCTATTGACTTATAAAATCGAAGATCAGAAACATCTGTTGTGAAAATTAAAGCTATCACTAATTTCACTGTATAATTATAAAATAACATAAGCTAGGAGTACTTCCACGCGGTGAAGGCGGTAACAGCTTAGGTCTGATTTTCAATGACGATGGTATATCTTTGAAAATTTGACTCTACTAGCTAAAACTCCCATTTATTTTTTTATTTTATCGAATAAATATGCCATCGGGCTTATGTTATTTGAGTGTTTAATTTCCTTTTCGATTTATCTTCGTGACACGGTAGCCTACCCGGTAACGCAGGGGAGCAGTCACTTAGATTTAAATTGATCAGGTACCTTCACAATAAAATTATAACCATGCTAGAAAGAGGACAAATCTTTCACAATATTCCAAAGGAGCTAAAAGATTGAAGAACATAAGATCCCAAGAATCTACCAAAGAGCGTCAGGCGAGACTTGATGCTGTTCGAGAACATCCGGCTGCAACTCGCTCCGTGGAAACCTCTTCGAATCGCGAAGCACACCTGCGTTCTCAGCGTGTGTACGCATCTACATCCAGAAGAAGAGACTAGTGAAGAGCATGATGCGTGACTGACCGCTGATCGTAAACGTCATGCATTGTGTCGCGAGTCGGAGGCGTTCGCGGGAAGAGAATTACGCTGGAGTTCTCAGCGTATATACACATCGACTTCGAGGTCTTTAGAGACAAGTGTGGAACGTGATGCGCGACTGACCGCTGATCGTGCAAATCATGACAACGGAGACGTTCACGGATAGAGAATTACGCTTGAGTTCCAAGCGTGAGCGGGGAATGTGGTGCGCGACTGACCGCTGATCGTGATTCAGATCTTCGATTTTGACGACCCCGTTGTCGCTGGCATAAGCAACAGGATCCGCGTACGAAGTCGCGGGCAGAAGCTAGTAGACAATATAATACTACTCTGTCAAGAAAGTACCGGGAAAAGATCAATAATACACAAAATGTCTGTTATTCATCCAAATTTATTTTATCACCTTCAAAGTATGCTCCTTTAGAAACGATACACTTTTTTTTTTTTTTTAAGGCTGGGAAATCATCCAATGACTGCTCCCGCTCTGGGTGGAGCGGGAGGGAGTGTCAGACTCTTACTGACTAAAACCCATCCATGTTCCTTCCGTAGCCCTTTATGTTCCGGGGTAGCGGTAACCCTTTCGGACAATCCCGCTTACCCGGCAGGCTTTGCCCTGAGGGGCCCCTTCATATGCTGACATCTCTTTGAGGCGCGCGTGGAACATATACGCGCCGTACGGCACGGGTCTGGTGCTGATCGGACGGTGAGTCACCCATTACTCACCGTCCGCAGGCCCGCGCCTACGGTGGCCGGGAGTCGTCACGTGGCTAGAAACGATACACTTGCGCCAACGAATAATCCATTCATCAAAACATTTCTTAAACGCTGCTTCCGGAATTGAGTTCAGTTCTCGCCGCGAATTCTCCTTTATGTCTTCTATCGATTGAAAACGGGTGCCACGAAGTAGTAATTTGAGTTTAGGAAAAAGAAAAAAGTCAGCAGGAGCCATATCTGGTGAATATGGTGGTTGCTGGATGGTATTTGTTGAGTGTTTGGTCAAAAATTCGTTCACAATGATAGCCTTGTGCGAAGGCGCATTGTCGTGGTGCAAAATCCAAGAATTTTCTTTCCACAAATCTGGCCTTTTTCGTCGAATTTGCTCTCTTAAACGCCGCATAACGCTCAAATAATATTCTTTATTTACCGTTAGACCTTCCGGTAAGAATTCAGAGTGCACAACACCGCGATAGTCAAAGAAAACAGTCAACATGACTTTGACTTTTGATCGACTTTGGCGTGGTTTTTTCGGTTTCGGTTCAGTTGGAAGGCGCCACTCCGAATCTTGTTGACTAGTTTGCATGTCAAACTCGTAAACCCACGTCTCGTCACCAGTAACAATGCGTTTCATGAATGTTGGGTCCGAACTGACTCGTTCTAGCATGTCCTCAGCGACTTTCATGCGATTGAGTTTTTGGAGAAAATTCAGATCTTTTGGGACTAGCCGAGCAGCAACATGTTTCATACCCAAATGATTAGTTAAAATGGTACGGATCGACTCGTGAGATACAGAAAGTTCGGCGGCTATCTCTCTCAGAGTTGAATGGGGATTTTCAGTCACTATTTTCTTCACTTTTGCGATGTTAACTTCAGTTGCAGACGTTGACGGCCTACCAGAGCGAGGCAAATCTTCCATCACATCTCGACCGCCTTTGAACGCTTTGAACCACTCATAAGCACGAGTTTTTGATAAAGTCGATTCACCGTGACTCCGAACACGAAATTCCATTGGCGATGCAAAATTTAAGACAAACTCTTTGTTCGATATTTTTGTCCATTATGAAATTCGCAATACACACTATATATGATATTACTAACACCAGCACTGTATTTATTATAAATAACAGATGCAACTCAAACTCCGCGCCAAAATGGAAAACAGTTGTGCCAATCTAACAACTACAAAAAAACAAAAATTTGAATTTGGAACCATAAACAAATCATCCATTCCCGATACTTTTTTGACTGAATGTAGGTATATTAAAAAAAACCGGCTAAGTGCGAGTCGGACTCGCGCACCGAGGGTTCCGTACAAACCGTAGGTATATAATTAAAAGTTCACCCATCACGACAATCGAGTCATAGTTATGGTATTTTTATATTTTGAAAAAAAGTTTTTTTTGTTTATTGTATGATGTAACTAAAAATTTACGGTTTTCGCAATTTTTCCTTTATCTGTACTATAAGACGTCACTTCGTACCAAATTTAAAGATTCTAAGTTCACGGGAAGTACCCTGTAGGTTTTGATTCCCGTGAGAGTTTCAAAATATTTGCGGAAATTTGCGGCATAAACGGCTGTATCTTTTGATTGCTTTGGCTTAGAAGTTTGATTTTATCAGAGCTCCAAGGGACAGTAGACCTGAGTATTAAATATAATTATCAGTTTGATACCTCCACGCGTTCCTGCGAAAAACGGTCTTGACAGACGGACGGACGGACAACAAAGTGATCTTATAAGGGTTCCGTTTTTTCCTTTTGAGGTACGGAACCCTAAAAAATAATAATATTATATAGATCAAGAAGCAACAAATTGAATAACAGATTGTTTTTTTCCCACCATTTTCTTTAAAACTTTCTATTGTTCACTTCGATCAATAATACTAGTGTATTTTTGATCGAAGATTGTTCAGAAAACATCTTTGAAATTCGTCCAAGGTATTGATAACATACGTAAATGCCAAAATATGAGGGATCAAAGTAGGGGTGGTGACCACAAGGCGGCTGCAAGCGAGTGAGAGAGTCTAAACTTGTTCAAGAAACGTACCAAATTTTGTAGGTCCATTGTAAGTAAAACAGATACATATATTATAGATGATCGCCGACGAGTAGTTATTTCTCGCTGCGACAAGATCATAGATACTAGCTAGATCATAGATCTATTATATTAGAGCACTCGCTTGGCGAGCAGAACACTGCTGAGCCTCACGCTTTTTTATATACCCCAGCATGGGTCAGCGGGATTGTCCGAAAAAAATACCTGGGTTCAGAACATTTCGCATAATTCGTCAAAATGCGAACAGCTGATATTTTTTTTCCACACTTAAGATTTGCTCCCATGGACAAAAGTTGTTGATTTCCATGAGTACTATAACACACCCTGAAAGAATGTCCCTCGTTTACCTAACAACACACTGTATAGTGATGTAAATGATCCCTATTACACAAGCAATCGATAGACCGATAGGTCAGTAGTTCCACTCTAAAGCCACAAGATCCGTAATTACACAACTATTACGGATAAACCATGCGGCAGTAACTTCACACAGGCTCTCGATATATTTCTCTGATATTAGCACATCTACGAAACTGGGAAAATCCACGGACCTCGGCTCGGTATGTGAAGATGATGACCCACTCATCCACGGAACGACCTCGGCAAGCGTAGCTTAAACTGATGGATTGATCCGTGCGGCTGTTAGGCTTTTTTTTTTTTTGAGGCTGGTAAATCATCCAATGACTGCTCCCGCTCTGGGTGGAGCGGAAGGGAGTGTCAGACTCTTACTGACTAAAACCCATCCATGTTCCTTCCGTAGCCCTTTATGTTCCGGGGTAGCGGTAACCCTTTCAGACAATCCCGCTTACCCGGCAGGCTTGGCCCTGAGGGGACCCTTCATATGCTGACATCTCTTTGAGGCGCGCGTGGAACATATACGCGCCGTACGGCACGGGTCTGGTGCTGATCGGACGGTGAGTCACCCATTACTCACCGTCCGCAGGCCCGCGCCTACGGTGGCCGGGAGTCGTCACGTGGCTCCCGACGCCCGGGGCGTCTCCTGCGGCGGCTGGGACGGGAGGACCTTTCTCTCTCCCATCCCGCCACCTCCTTCGCGAGCATAACTTTTTCGCAGAAGGAGGTGACTGCCTCCCACTCCCTCTCGCCCCGGACCATGGCTTGCACCAGTGCCGGGCGCGAGAGGTCGCCGCCGCCGAACGCCTCTACGAGGACACGGCGGTGCTCCGCCCATGTGGGGCAGGTTTGCACCGTGTGCTCTACCGTGTCCTCTGGGCGATCCTCGCAGTGGTGACACCCGGGCGTTTCGTCCCGCCTGATGATGTGCAGGAACCTCCCGAAACATCCATGTCCGGTGAGGACCTGCGTCAGGCGGTAGGTGAGGGCGCCGTGACGCCTCTCTAGCCACTTCTCAAAGAGGGGCCTTACCGCCACTATCGCGGCGTGCCCTGCGCTGGGTTGCGACAGTCGCTGATTCCAGGCCGCCATGAGATCGCGCCGGAGGTCCGTCCGCTCCGCCGCAATTTGCTGCGGAAACGGAGTTTCCCCCCGACTTAGTACCTCCGCGCGCCACGCGTACAGGCGCGCGAGGACCATCGCCTCCAGATCCCACGGCGGCAGTCCGGCAAGGAGGCTTGCCGCATCGCCTGAGATCGTGCCGCAATGAACGCGCCCACACCAGGGCCCCGTAAAGGGCCATGGACCGCACGACTCCCGCGTAAAGCCTCCGGCAGGAGGCGTTAGGCCCCCTCAAATTGGGCAAGAGCCGCTTGAAGGCGGCCCCAGCCCGTTCCAGCTTGGGGGCCAAACGTCGGAAATGCTCCACGAAATTCCATCGGCTGTCGAGGACCAGACCTAGGTATTTCATCGTGGTCTCGACGCCGATGTGAACCCCTCCTACCGTAAGTTGGGATCCCGATGGTGGCCTATTCCGAGGCCCATGAAAGGACATGGCCTCGGATTTGTGCAATGCCACCTTGAGACCCAACTGCCGGATCCTCTCAACGACTGTCGCAACCCCGCGTGTCATCGCGTCGGCCGCCGCCTGATGCGACTTCCCCTGCGCCAGGACCGGCGTGTCGTCAGCGTAACAAATTACGCTGACGCCGTCAGGGAGGTCGGCCCGCAGCACCCAGTCGTAGCCGATGTCCCACAGGTGCGGCCCCAGAATCGATCCCTGTGGGACACCGCACGACATCTCTCGCCGGTTCCATTCCCCATCGCGACCGGGGTAGATGACGGCTCTGTCCGTCAGGTACGCTCCGACTATTCGACGGAGGTAGGTCGGCACCCGGTGATACCGGAGTGCTTCCCCAATGCAACTCCAGGGCAGGGTGTTGAAAGCGTTGGCGATGTCGAGTGACACCGCCACGACGACCCTACCCTGGGACACCGCGTCCCCCGTCGTGAGGGCTCTAACGCGCATGATGGTGTCCACCGTCGAGCGCCCCTTTTGGAAGCCAAACTGGCAGTCCGCAAGGTCCGACCCGTCCTTCCAAGGTGCCCGACGAGGCGGCCAGCAATAATTCTCTCGAAGAGTTTGCCGACCTCGTCGAGCAGCACTATGGGCCGGAATGCGGACGGAGAGTCCGCAGGGCGCCCTGGCTTCTGTCTGAGCGGCTGTTAGGCTGCGGCCACGATTTCAGAAGAAAAGAAAGTTTGGGGGAGGTGGAGGAACAGGGTGGAAAGTCCCTCTATTGAAGAGGGAGGATCCTCCAACCAGACAGGTGTTGCGCCTGGCGGGCTACTTCCCGACTACTCTTAGTCGGGGCTGAGAATATATTATGTTAGATCGCGCGGTAAACTCTGTTTGCGCGATGTAGGATTTGTGTGACGTATAGTGTCGTTACATGTCAGCTTTTCGACACTTCGCTCGCTACCAGTGTAGCTCCTATGTGGCTGGATAGATGGCAGTCGCTATTCTACACAAACAACACGCACATTTCTAAAAAAAAACTAAAAAAGTGGGCGAGCTGTGCGGCAGCTTTGGATGTATATCCATACATTTTCACTACGTAGGTTTCAGTTTTGTATGAAACAGATGTTTTTTTTTTGTTTGCCGGTGAAAAAATTGCGCTTTAGAGAACACAGGTACCATGTGCTAAATAACCATGGATTCAAAACAGCAAAAAAATACACACAAAAATGAAAAATCTGCCTAGCCTTATCCTAACTTTGTTAGAGTCGGCTTCCAGTCTAACCGTATGCAGCTGAGTACCAGTATTTTACATGGAGCGACTCCCTATTGGACCTCCACCACCCAGTCAGTAACTGGGTATTACCATACTCCTTGGTAAGACTGGCTGTCAGATTTTCGGGCTTCTGACCACCCGTAACGACTGTCAAAGATGCACGAATGACAGCCGGGACCAACGGCTTAGCGTGCTTGCCGAGACACGGAGGAGTCTTGATATGTAAAATGGTCACCCATCCACAGACCAACCCCGGCATGCGTAACCTGATGGATCGAACCGTGCGGCTGTTATTACTTAGCCACGAAAATACACGAATCAATGTGAGTATGTGACATCACAGATTCTGCCTTTATTCTATGTGATTTTATATTTTATTTTGCCCGTGTCAGATAGGCAATACAGTGTCCGGTTTGGTATTTTGTTTGGTATTTAAAACAGATCATAATAAATCCTTTCCGCTGGGGAAAACCTCAAATTACTGATAACTGAGCGCTGGACAGACACGAAGTGATAACACTCAGTCAGAGTGCCTAGTTGTAGCCCGCGACTTCACGATACGAGGAATTTTATAAACAACTAGCTTCCGCCCGCGGCTTCGCCCGCATATTATGTCGACAAATTATACACATAAACTTTCCTTTTGAATCGCTCTATCTATTAAAAAAAAACGCATCAAAATCCGTTGTGTAGTTTTAAAGATTTAAGCATACAGGGATATAGGGACAGAGAAAGCGACTTTGTTTTATACTATGTAGTGATAATAATATTCTTGGACATTTCACACGCCATATAGTCCTAAGCTAAGCAACCTAATGCTTGTCTTATGGTAACGAGATGGCTGATAAACTACTAAATTACACATTTTTTTTTGTAAATACTTCATATTATACATTGAAAAACACCCAGACCCGGAACAAATACTTGCAGGTCGCACAAACATTTGTTCCGTGCGGGAATCGAACCCGCGACATGCTGCGCAGCAGTCAATCGCTCAACCACTGCGCCAACCGTGTCGCTATTTTGAATCGAGTGAAGATTTCGACCGTGACGGCATCGAGTCACACCTCGCACCCAATCTCCAAAATAACAATCAATCTGCCTACTATGTTGGGGTCAGCTTCCAGTCTAACCGGTGCAGCTGAATACCAGTATTGTACACGGCGCGACTGCCTATCTGACCTCCACAACCCAGTAACTGGGAATACTTGTTAAGACTGGCTGTCAGGTTTTTGAGCTTCTGACGACCCATAACGACTGTCAAAGATGCACAAATGACAGCCGGGACCAACGGCTTAACGTGCTAAATAGAGCCGCACCGGTTGGTCTAAAGTTAAGCTATGCTTGCCGCGGTCTGTTCGTGGATAGGCGACCATCCGTTTCATATCGAAACCCCTTGGTGCCTTGGAAAGCACCATGCCATTGGTTCAGGCTATAATTTGTAATTTGACAGTCGTCACCGATAATCAGATGCCCAAAGTCTGACAACCATGAGTCTTACCATGTAGATGCATAAGTCGGGAAAAAGCTGGCAAATTAACAAACAAAGTAAAATGCTAATATACTAAATGATAACAAAATATGTTTTGGTTTTATAAAAAATGTCGGGATGGCCGTCGAACATTACAATATCATACTATCACGACATCCGTCATATTGACGCGCGTGCGCAGTGCGAGAGTATAAATCGAACGCTCGGCATCATACGCAGTATTGCCGCTGTAGCGACCGGACTTGCGGGTAACGACATTTAGTGAAAAAAAGTAGTGCAATTATTATTTTAGAAAAGTGTTATTTATATTTTGGAGTTTTAATGTAAGTGGTTTTTAATTATAATATTTATGGTGATATCTTTATTTATTGACGATATTAATTAAAAACAAATCTTAAATACAGTTTAAACAACTTAAAACTAAAAAATGTATCTATTTTGTACAAGTTGTAAAAAAAAACATGTAATAATAATAAAAAAAAAAGATGATTAATTAATTAAATAAAAATGCGTATGATGTAGATAGTTGGTTTGTAAGTGGGGTTGAGTATACTATCGTTAACTATGTATATTCATTAAGATTGAAAAAATGCCATTTTATGACGAGCAAGTGACATTCAACCTTATAATAGGGTGATAAAGAAATTGTAAATAGGTCGATTATACTCGTACATTGTCAAGTCTGGTCGGTACTGGACAAATAATCAAATTGCGTATTTTCTTATTATGCTGTTCGTTAGGTTCTTCACACCGAGAGGAGGACATTTTATTGGTTGAGAAATTCATCAAATAACTTCTCCCACTCCGCGCGGAGCAAAAGGGCTAGTTTACTGACTAAAACCCATGCTCCTTCAACTACCTGTAGTACCAGGAGCCATAGTACTCTTTCGAACAAACCCGCGACCCTGGCAGGCATCAGCCTTAGCAGACCCCGTCAGTTCATGCTGACATCTCTTTGAGGTGGAACACTCCGCCATGTCGCCTCGGGCCTGGACCAGACGACAAGCCACCCATTGCTCACCGTCCCCACCAGAGAAGGCCCGTGTTCTAGCAGTGGGGTCACCACATGCCCACTATGTATACGTAAGGTGCGGAGTCTCAAGTCGTGCATTGTTACAGGAATTGCGGTCTCAAGTGATCATTGGCCTTCGGTTCATAATAACGTAACTCTTCTGTTTTCTCTACCCGGTTAATGGTACTAAACTATTTTTTTTTCACGATTAAACATGTGTCTACCACAGCCATGTCCATAAAAATAACTTATGGGGGAAGTACGGTCAGCGGGATTGTCCGAAAGGGTTACCGCTACCCCGGAACATAAAGGGCTAAGGAAGGAACTTGGAGGGGTTTCAGTCAGTAAGTGTCTGACACTCCCTTCCGCTCCACCCAGAGCGGGAGAAGTAATTTGATGATTTCCCAGCCATAAAAAAAAGGGGGAAGAGCATTACTCCTTGAGTAATTGAAGTGAGCCGCGAATCATATTTTGATCAACATAAAACTCAATACTGCAATTTATCTGCAAATTGCAAAAAAACGTAAGATAATTTGAATTTGGCGGACTAGCCTGGCGCATAAAGTAGTAATTTAGACAAAAAAAAGACAAAGCTGCATCCGGTTAGATGGGAAGCCGGCTCTAACATAGTCGGGAAACGCAGGCTAAAACACCGGTGTTGTAAGAAACTCGAGTCTTGGAGTCTTATGAGTCTTATAAATAAAACTTAAAGCTCAAATCCTTACGAATTTAAAGTCTGAGTCTTGCCGAAAAGAACTCAAACACTCAAGTCTTTTTAGAAGAACTCGTGGCTGAGTCCTCTAAATCCATAGCTGTAGTGTTTGAAGTAAAAAATAGCAATGAACATTACTTATTTTTTTTATTTTATATTTCATTACGAGTGATTATTATTTTATTTTTTCATTCATTCAGCCAATCGTTAGTCTTCATTTGCGTTTAATGCAATTTAATTGTTACAAATGTTTATTGTGCGATTTATTTCCATGATATATTTATAAAAACACCCAGTATTACCTATTATAATACATCAACTCAAGTTCATGACTCAATCTAGCTCAAAAAACTTAAAAGATTCCAAAGGACTCAGAAGACTCAGAATACGCAAAGGACTCAGTAGACTCGAAAGGACTCAGTAGACTCGAAAGGACTCAGTAGACTCAAAGGACTCAGTAGACTCAAAGGACTCAGTAGACTCAAAGGACTCAGTAGACTCAAAGGACTCAGTAGACTCAAAGGACTCAGTAGACTCAAAGGACTCAGTAGACTCAAAGGACTCAGTAGACTCAAAGGACTCAGTAGACTCAAAGGACTCAGTAGACTCAAAGGACTCAGTAGACTCAAAGGACTCAGTAGACTCAAAGGACTCAGTAGACTCAAAGGACTCAGAAAACTCAAAGGACTCAGAAAACTCAAAGGTCTCGGACTCGATGTGACTAACGAGTCCTAGTCTTGAAAATGTACTCAAGTCTCGAAGTTCAGACTAAAAGACTCGGAGTTTCTTACAACACTAGTGCACTAGGTACGTCTGCCGACCGCCCCGGTCAATACAGGCGTGATGATATGCTTATAAAACTTATCGGAGCTTGCGCTGCACTGGTCGCTTTATCATGTCAGAATGCCATATTTAAATGTTAAAACTGAATTATTATCTGTGTTATTGGTCATGAGTTGTGCGTTTAATGCCAAGCAGAATTATAGAATACTAGGTACAGTCGCTAGCGCATCAAGTTACCAAACAAACTGTCAAATTTTTTAAATCGATTTTGAACCTAAACACAGCCTTTTAAGGTGTAAAATAATTTGGAGTTTGACAGTATTGTATAGCTTGACGTGGCCAAAATTATGCTATCATTCTGCCTAGCTTTTTCCCCAACTCTTTTGGGGTCGGCTTCCAGTCTAACCGAATGCAGCTGAATACCAGTATTTTACATGGGGAAGCTACCTATCTGACCTGCACAACACAGTTACTGGGGCCCAATTGTGTAACTTTGAGTTAAGCAACACGACATTGACACTATCGACACACTACAGACATGATATTGCGACTGTTGCTAATTTGGTATTCTGCAAAAACTTCAATGGCCTTTCAGTGGTGACTGACCCTTGTTAGAGCCAGCCCGCGTTGTCGCTGAGCCTGTAGGTAGTATAAAATACGCCCGATCCAGCCCGTCCAATGCTGTCCTCCCCCAGCGACGCCCCAAGCCGGGGTCCGTACCCCACAGGGGGTGCCCCTAGCGTGTAGTCGCGTAGTTTGTAATTTTTAATAAGCCCTGCCTGGAGGCTGCAATTTTATTGTGGCATCCACAGGCAAGTCCGGTTTAGCAGTAGACAACCTTATGGTTGAACTTCGAGATGCCATTTCCAAAAAAAATAACAGTGGTGTCTTAGAAGTGTGTCGATAGTGTGGCAGTACTTTTCAGTTGTTAAAATATTTACAGACCACCTTAACTTTGGCCGTCACGATGACATTGACACATTATAGCGGAGCAGACTACCAATCGTTACAACATTCTTATTATGGCGTTTCAATGGCACTAAAGTGGTAAGTCAATGACCATAAATAATTTGTAGAATACCAAATAATAATAATAATAATAATAATATCCTTGGACATTTTACACAGCGCCATATCGTCCCAAGCTAAGCAACCTAATGCTTGTGTTATGGTAACGAGATGGCTGATAAACTACTTATATACATTTTTTTTTGTAAATACATACATACACACATCAAAAGTGTCTAGGGATCAACATATATTTTTGCAATAACTTTTCTCTTGATTGATATTAATTTAAATTTTCTTTAAGGATTCATCAAATAAAGTGTTTTCGTTTGTCACAGTAACGATAAACCAAGTCACCTTTGCATTAATAAAGAAATTTGCCATTTTCCTAATAAAGGGATTTTTGACATTTGAACCACTAACATTAAAGTTCGAAAAAAAGACTGAAATAACAGTTTTCTTTAAAATTTTATTGGGTAACTTAAACAATTAATAATCCGTGTTTCTACCGCGAACACTAACAACACAAGAACATCGGTTTGGCATACTCAAAATGAGTTCATCCAAATCACGCTGTGGAATGGCCGCCCATGTTCGTTGCAACAACAAAAAAAGGTCTTCTTGCAACTGGATACCCTCCATATTCGGCAGAGCTCTTCTCTGTAGCATATCCCATGCATGCTCAATCGGGTTCAAGTCTGGCGACACGGAGACAAGACCGATACATTCAAATCTTAACTCGAAGAGCTCCAACAATAACCGCCATGATGTTAGCCGTGAGGCTTCATCACTCTTCAGGGAACTTAATTAGCGACCAAACAGTCAGAAACCGCTTGCATGAAGTGAACCTTCATTCCCGAAGACCGCTACGGGTACCACCTATAGCAATGCACAATCGTAGGATTCGATATCAATGGGCTCTTGAACACAGAAATTGGGCAGAAGAACAATGGCGTTTCGTGTGCTTTTCTGATGAGTCTCGTTTTGGTATGAGACCGGATACAAGACGTATACGACACTGGAGAACCCCTGGACGCCAACAGCGATTAAAATCCTGCCAGGAAGTCCATCCTTATAGTGGTGGAACCATCATGGTATGGGCGGGTATTTGGATCGGCGGAAGAACTGAGTTGATTTGGATCAGAGGCAACCTCAACGCTCAAATTTATGCTGAGACGATTGTATCTGACGTCATCGTTCCTCTACAAGTGCAAATCGGTCCCTTATTTCAGTTAATGCATGATAATGCACGACCGCACACCGCAAGAGTTGTAAGACAGACTCTCGCCGCAGCTAACATCAATGTCCTGCCCTGGCCTGCTCAGTCGCCAGACTTGAACCCGATTGAGCATGCATGGGATATGCTACAGAGAAGAGCTCTGCCGAATATGGAGGGTATCCAGTTGCAAGAAGACCTTTTTTTGTTGTTGCAACGAACATGGGCGGCCATTCCACAGCGTGATTTGGATGAACTCATTTTGAGTATGCCAAACCGATGTTCTTGTGTTGTTAGTGTTCGCGGTAGAAACACGGATTATTAATTGTTTAAGTTACCCAATAAAATTTTAAAGAAAACTGTTATTTCAGTCTTTTTTTCGAACTTTAATGTTAGTGGTTCAAATGTCAAAAATCCCTTTATTAGGAAAATGGCAAATTTCTTTATTAATGCAAAGGTGACTTGGTTTATCGTTACTGTGACAAACGAAAACACTTTATTTGATGAATCCTTAAAGAAAATTTAAATTAATATCAATCAAGAGAAAAGTTATTGCAAAAATATATGTTGATCCCTGGACACTTTTGATGTGTGTATTATAGATAGAAAAACACCCAGACTCGTAACAAATACTTGCAGGTCGTACAAATATTTGTTTCGTGCGGGAATCGAACCCAAATTTCAATGATTAGTCTATTGAGACACTATTTACACACTACCGACACACTATTGAAAAGTTGGTCTTTCTTTCTTTATCGTGTGGTTAGTGACTAACCTGGTGTCAGAGTTCCTAAGCTGCCCATGGGCCTCTGACTTAGCTCCACATGCTGTTGAGAAATATCGCTCAGACATGCTGGTTTCCTCACGATGTTACAAGTTAATTATTTTACAGAATTAGGCCCCTGGGTAACACACGAGGTAATTTTCGAGATTGGTGTCTACCCGTAATGACTGTCATTTGCCAAAGGTCTTCGAATAACAGCCGCAACGTGCTTTTCTAGGTGCGGGGTGGGTACCCATCCACAAACCGACCGCGGCAGACGTAGCTCGACCTGCGATCGACCCGTGCGGCTATTATCATTTAGCCACGAATATAAATGAATACAATAGGTTAAGGAGGTCGTGGCTAAGTAATAACAGCCGCACAGGTCGATCCATCAGGTTAAGCTACGCTTGCCGGGGTTGGCCGTCGATGGGTATTAGTGATGATGGGGAGTTATTATGAAGAGATGAGATATTATGAAGAAGGGATTAGTAAAAACTAGATTACTAAAACTTTATGTAGAAAAAGAACAGTTTTATTAATTTGATTCAGTAATATTCACTAAAATATTTAGTATGTTATGTGGAATGAGGGACCACAGTTAAGTCGTTACATATTTTTTTTTATATTTGATGCTTTGTGATCCGTTATTCAGTAAATATCTTTTACACATTCTCTACTAAATGTCTGTAGTCACAAAACTTTAATTTTTGATACTTTCCGAGATCTGGCTGATGGTCTGTGAGGACTAAGGCACCGCACTTTAAGGGCTGTAGTTTTTAAAATATTTGTTTACAAATTCCCAGATTTGTTCTACTATTATTTTAAGTCTTGTACTAAATTCTACTATTTTTATAAATACCAGTATGGTCCCCCAGTTTACACGCACACGCGAAAGCTACCCTTATTTGTATCTATACTAATATTAAAAGAAGAAGATTTGTATACATACAAGTCGTGTTTTTAACGAATAAACTCAAAAACGACATAAGGGATCTGAATGAAACTTGGCACAAAGATAGATTATAGTCTGGAATAGCATATAAGCTTTTTATCCCGGAACGAAACGAATGTAGGTACGGTTCCCGTGGACGAAACCGCTGCCAAAAGCTAGTATTATAATAAAGTTTCAATTGGAATTCAAATGATTAAACGCTACACCGCCATTCTGAAATCAACCTTGCCAAAATCATTTTAAAGTTAACATTTGAATAGGCATTAGTTTATTTCTTTTTGTTATCATTCTATTCTAGGTATTTTTTCGGTTTATCAGTTGGGTTTTTTGAATATTCTAAACTTTGATAAGATTTTTTTCATTCTTATTAAGCAAGTAAACATACTAGGCTGTGTCAAAGGTTATCTAATAACTATAGATTAAAAAAAAATGGTTTACGTCTCTTCACATTTCTCGGGACCTCGGACCCTCGGACCCCTTGGGAGGGCGTACAAGGGGCCGAAGCCAATTCGCAGAGGCCCGTTAACCTTTTGAAAGCCATTGTCACATATACGTGACAAGCAAGCGCATCCCTGTACGCCAACGACACAAAAATCTGACAATGCGGGTACACTATACACGAAATAAACAATTAAATCATTACTTTGTGTGTTTATAGAGATTATCTTAAAAATTGAAGTTCTCGTACGTATTTAATGACATGAAACAAATTTAAAAGACCCCATGGATATTGGGAAATTCATGATAACAAGGAGAAATAACTTTGTTGCTTGGCGTGGAGGGCACGCGCGTGCGTTTATACTCTGGCGTTTGGAATGAAATGACGCACCGAAACAAAATATTACTATAAGGCTTATTCTATTTCCCAAAAGTAGCTCAAATTCTGACAACCAGTGTTACCAAGAAGAACTTATCGCGATAACCAGTAACTGGGTTGTGGAGTTCAGATCATTCGCTCCACAGAACAGATAAAGAGGTTAGAATGGAAGTAGTTCCTGATTTGTATTAGAACGCGTGTCGCCGCATGTCTCCCACTCTTGTCTCTCCACTACAAGCAAGAGATAATACGTACGCGCATTACGCACACAAATAAACCACACGCACTTACATCGCGTGTTTACTATTGGTTGTCACACTAACGCAAATACTGCTCTGGACGTACACTCACACACGTGTAAAAGCAATTTATTTCTCATATATGTTACGGCCACCAAAAGGTCGATTAATCATATCGATAAAATTACTGTAGTTTAGTTAATTAAAGTTTTGCATTTTTTCAAGTTGCGGATACGGTACGAATAACTTCCTAATTACATTTATATAAACTTAAATCAAAGACAAATTAAGGGGGAACATCCGATATTGCCGGGAAATTTAAATTTTCTTTAGTTTTATGCTACTTGCAGCTGTTTTACGGCATAATAATAAAAAGAAAGAAAAATAGCATTTTTAATAACATAAAACGTAAAACAATGCTACAATATGCAAAAAAACTATAAAGAAATTTTCAAATTTCACGTCCATATCGAATGCTAAGTCGAATTAACATAATATAATCTAATTAATTTATTGTGAACTACTCCGTGAAAAAGTATTTATTAATTTTATATGTTAATTTATGAATAATATCTGTGCCCGCCGGTTTCACCCGCGTTACATAATCATTTTCTGCAAAATGTTGCGATCATAAATTGTGCTACATTTAGTACCTATCCATTCAATTCTACCAGTTGCTTAAACCACAGTTTTCTTGTTACAGGATCTTATGAACAATTAAAAAAAAAGGGTTTGCATCGTAAATTAGATTTTAGACGAAAAACCAACTAAGAAACTAAATTAATAATCCACATTATACAATAATTGGTGTTAATATAAACAAAGTTATTTTCATTGTTATATTACTGACAATAATCATTCGTATGATTTATATGTTTACATCTTAATAATTATATGAATACATCTTAATATCGACATTGTTTACAATTTGGTACAACACTATCGACGCGCATAGATTTCCCAGAATTAAAGCTTTGGATCGACACACGCGACGTTCGCAGTGAACGCAATACATTGCGCGACCGCTCACGTCGTGCGAGATCGTACCAATGTAATGCAAGCAATGTATAATTTTGCATCTGAATGCGATTTTATCGTTTTTGTCTACAAACTACATAATACTTTTGTAATAATTACAAATATCACTCGTATTTTAAGGTTTTTGCAGTTACCGGTGAAAAGAAATCCCTCCTCGGGCCACATTACACTCCTGACTTCTTTTCCGACACGTTATAATTGGGCAAGACGGCATAATTCTTTTTTTCCGCGGAGAATTGAACACTTTCACAATAAGAGCGTGACTGTTGACCGGTGATTCTAATTTCGGTTGGGTTTGGAGCGCCCGCGCAAATGTGTGGCGCGCCTGTCCCGCCCACAAGGCCCTTCTAACCTCTTTAACTGTTCTGTGTTTCGCTCCATGTAAAATACTGTCTACAGCTGCATCCGGTTAGACTGGAAGCCGACCCCAACATAGTTGGGCAAGACTCGGCAGATTGATTCCTGAATTAGCCGACCCTACCAAAATACAAACACGAGGTGTCAAGGGACACCCGAATGGAACGAAGTTCCTTACGATTAATTAGTAAGATATGTAATTGTAATAGAATTTAATTTCTTTTAAGTTACCTATAATAATAAAAAAAATCTGATCTAAAATTAACCAGTCAAAAAATATTGATTAAAAAGACATCATATTTTACTCAAAAATAAGTGTCGTTACAACTAATTGCCGTCTAGCCCCCTTTCGCAACGCGCGATAAGGAACTTCGTTCCAAAACATTAAATAGATGTCAAGACACTACAAGATTTTCATTATGCACTTAGTATTAAAACAGCACACCATGCTTACCTACAGTTCTGACAATACTAACAAAAGACGGAATGATATAGTCTGCACATCTAACACAAACTCTAAATATGTCTTTGTAGAACGATTTTTTACATTCTTAGGCCCATTTCTGTACAATAGGTTAAATAGAAAACTAAGTATCTATAAATTAAATTATTTTTGCTGTAAGAAAACTATACTTAAGTACTTACTAACTATCGCTTATACACAGACAGAAGATCTACTTGTTGTCTGCAAATAGAATGACTAACATGTTATTTATACCTTTATTTTTATTACCTAGTTTTAATTTACTTTTTACTTTTACCGTTGTTAATTTATTACAATATGTATCAGTGCACTTCATAGCCTGAAACACAGGTTCAACCTAGTTCAGGCAATAAGCAACTATGCTCTATTTTAATTGTTAAATCCATTTGTATATGTGCTTCTTTTTATAAATAAACGATTATTATTATTATATTATTAAGACCTTGACTAGTAGGCTTTCAAGTAAGTATTGTGAAGACCAGAGGGGCCTTCACTTAGGGAGCTCTCAGAGGTAGAGCTCGTGTAATGTGTTGTGTTGTAGGGAGTTCTATCCTACAAATAGAAACACACGGGGCAGCAGCTATTGAATTATATTACATTTCAAGAATACATGCATCCAGCAGCACGGCTACTGACGGACACTTATTAATTTCTTATATAATTTAGTTCGGTTTTCTATAAAAAGCGTGTTTTTTAGTTTTTTTTAAACTATTTTTTATTTTCTACTTTTTAGTTCAAATTTATGTATTGTCATCGGTCCTCGATAAATCTACAAAGTTTGAACGAAATCTGGCCGTTTAAAGTTGGTGAAAATCACGTCTAAAGGAGTCGGTTACAAACATAGGTACAAGTGAAGCTAATATAAAGCGTGTAAAATAAGGATAATGGGAAACTATTATCAAATTATTGCATTGTCATCGGTCCTTGAGACGTGTGCAAAGTTTCAAGTTGATCAGACTTTTAGAAACCGGTGAACATTAAGCTCAAAGATTCCGTTACATACATACATACATACATAGATACAACCCGAGCTAATAAAAGCGTGTTAAAAACCTATCAAAATATTCCATCATTTTGAAAGGTCGAATGCTGTCAGTTATTTTCTAACTGGACCAGCCCTGGATTCCACATTTTTTTTTTGAGTTTGGGAAATCATCCAATGACTCCTCCCGCTCTGGGTGGAGCGGAAGGGAGTGCCAGACTCTTACTGACTAAAACCCATCCATGTTCCTTCCGTAGCCTTTTATGTTCCGGGGCAGCGGTAACCCTTTCGGACAATCCCGCGTACTGGATTCCACATTTTTTTCATCCAGGCTCTACAGTACTCACAGCACAGCGCTGGTTTTTAACAGACTTCGGAAGTAGGAGGTTCTATGTTCGACTGCTTTTCTCCGTCAATTGTGAACCGATTTTGAAAATTCTTATTTTGTTTGATAGGGTATACTTTTGAGGTGGTTCCATGTAAATGTCATTAACTTCGCTCGAATAGTTTTTCAGTTAGCTACGATAGTACGTATTTAATCCTCTCCTTTTATCTTGACGATGTTTTAGTACCTTCATGTTATTGTTGTTTACTGTTAGTTTAGTAGTGGATACGAATTGGTGTGGGGACTGTAGGGTAGGGTAGACCAAAAACTTAAAACAAAAAACACGTGTGGTCAAGTGGGTGGCAAAAAAAAGTAAAAAAAACCAAAGAGTCCGATTGCCAAAATTAAAATTATGTAAAAAACCAAAGACACGGACTTCCGTTATTAAAATTATGTAAAAAACCAAAGACACCGACTTTCCAAATTAAAATTATTTTTTCACTTTTTAGTGTTTTTTAGAAGTCGGTTGTTCTTGTTCAGTGGTCAATTGGTCCGAAACAGCTCGAACAAATAACAAAGCACCTACAGATATTTGTGTGACGAATTTATTACATACAACGATGGCGTCATATTATCAGTGATAAGAGAAATGTTGTATCCTTGCAAATAATAAGGCGACGGATGACTCAATGTTGTAGCTAATATCTTACCTCGGAAGATTATTATAATGTGTACACTGCTGGTGACATATCAAGTTCCAGAAAAAAAAACCAGCGTAGCATATACAGGGTGAATTTTTCAAGTGGGTTTGGAAGTCAACTTCGAAACGATGAGGAAAAGCTAAAAGTACCGAAGAGTCGCGGACTCGACTTTGATAAAAGTACCGAAGAGTCGCGGACTCGACTTTGATAAAAGTACCGAAGAGTCGCGGACTCGACTTTGATAAAAGTACCGAAGAGTCGCGGACTCGACTTTGATAAAAGTACCGAAGAGTCGCGGACTCGACTTTGATAAAAGTACCGAAGAGTCGCGGACTCGACTTTGATAAAAGTACCGAGTCGCGGACTCGACTTTGATAAAAGTACCGAAGAGTCGCGGACTCGACTTTGATAAAAGTACCGAAGAGTCGCGGACTCGACTTTGATAAAAAATAAAACTGCATTATTAGATTTTCCGTTGATTTTGAAAAAAAAAAACATTATTTTATTACACCATACGATAGTGTCGCTACTAAGAATCGAATTCTGGGAAGAAATGACATACGGCAAAATAAAGGAAAGAGCTCATCTATACATAATAATCTATACTAAGATTATAAAGCTGAAGAGTTTGTTTGTTTGAACGCGCTAATCTCTGGAACTACTGGTCCGAATTGAAAAATTATTTTTGTGTTGGATATTTCATTTATCGAGGAAGGCTATAGGCTATGTAACATCACGCTACGACCAATAGCAGCGAGTGAAACCGCGCGGGGGCAGCTAGCTTTTAATAAAATACTGTACCTACTGTCAATTTAATATAGTATAATGTCAAATATTAACAATGTGAAGAACAGCAAAATATATCAAAAAAGTTAGTTCGTTCGTTTTTTTTTTTGATAAATAATAATTTGTTTCTGTTGCTTGGCTTAAAGAGCCCTTTTAAACGTTAAAATTAAAGTATGTTTTAAAGATGATGATGAGAGACTTAGATGAGTTCTGGGTCACAGTTTTATCAAAGAAATGTTTATACAGTGTGTTAGGTTAAACGAGGGACATACTTTCAGGTTGAATAGTACTCATGGAAATCAACAACTTTGTCCATGGGACCAACTGTGAAATATGAAACAAATATTTATTAATTTATTTAAACTTTTCGCACACAAAGGTACAAATGCGGACCTTAATGCCTTAAATATCAGCTGTTCCATACATTTTGACCAATTATGCGAACATAAATGTACTGGACCGCTTGTTTTTTTTTTCGTGATTTCAGGTATAATTCCAAAGTCAAAGTTGTTCATTTTCATGAGTACCCCCCTCTGAAAGTATGTCCCTCGTTTAACCTAACACACTGTATAATACAGTTTGCGCGGTAAATTCTGATATCGCGTTGTTGGATACGTCCGCCGTAGTTCGCATGTGGCAGTACAGATGGCGCCACACTCCTCGAGTTGTCTAAAGTAACATGAGAATAACCATTTGTCTTTCTGTTTCCAGTGATGTCTGGCCCAAGTTAACACCATGCGTCTACTAGCTCTCGCGGCCTGCCTGACCGTCTCACTCGCTCTGGAATGTCCAGACCAGTGCTATTGCGGGACAGGCGACGAGCTGGAGTACATCTGCACCGTCGGCAGTGCCACGGTGAACTACAATTCAAGGGTCAACGAGTATGTCAATATTAAGTGTGAGGTCAGTATCAAACACAAATCTTATAAATACAATATACTGTGTGTAACCGAAAGGGTATACACATACGAAAGCATATGCTACAGACCACCAAACTGAATAACGTTTATAATGGGACCAACTCCGAAATCGCAAAAAAAGTCATACATTTTTGGTCACGTGGCTCGTCGAAATGTAATACGACACATTTCGACTAAATTTGTAGCATATGATTTTGTATTTGTATGTATAATATACCCTTTCGGTTACACCCTGTATGCAACCTAAAACAAAAAAATATATCTATTACCTATGTACAAGTGGTAAAAAAGGAGAAGAGCTCATAGGGCGTCAAAAAATTCATCCCCATCGCTGTCCAGTGGGAAATGCGCCCAAAAAGCTGGCAGCGTTGCCACGTTGGATGGCAATGCTGATTCTTTGGCCTAAAAATTGACCAGTCTACTGTTCAGGTGGTCTGTATTCTAATTTCAAATTCAAAATATATTATTTCGCATAAACCTACCTTATGAAACGTCAGAAGCTAATTCTGCTAGAGGATGGTTCCAAGTGGTCGTTTCTTATAGAGAAGAGCTGGCAAGAAACTCCACGGTTAGGGCCTGCGCTAACGGGCCACCGACCACAGCCACCGGCGCGGCGGTCGCTTGTCTTGCTATACTAAAATAAAATAAAAACTGTAATACTGAGCAGCCCTCACAATTTCTCCATCTTCCAGGGCACAAACTTCACCTGCGCTGACCTCCCAGTCATCAACTTTGCCAACGACCTGCCGCTACAATCTCTGGTGGTGAAGGGCTGCTCGCCCACCCTGCTGGAGTGCGCGCCGTCAGTGGTGCGGACCAGCTCAGTGGACTTCGTCATCGTGAGTGATGGCGCGGCGCCGCTGCAGGCCCAGCACGTGGCCGGCCTGGGCGCCGTACGCAGCCTGATGATCATGAACGGTGAGTGGGCGGCTGGCAGTGACCTGCGAGGGAGGGACGCGGTTGAGTAACTGGCAGTGGGGTGTGGAACAGGACGGGTTGGGTCAAGTGATTTTTGGTGAGCGCTCAAAGTCCGTGTGACGTCTCCAGCGCGGGCCTGCGGACGGTGAGTAATGGGTAGCTCACCGTCTGATCAGGACCAGGCTCGTGCCGGGCGGCTCGTTTATTTTCCACGCGCGCCTCCTAAAGATTACAGCATTAAAGAAGGGGGGGCCTGATAGGGCTGTTGCCTGCCGGGTCAGCGGGATTGTACGAAGCGTCGCTGCCCCGGAACACAAAAGGCTAAGGACAACATGGATGGGTTTTAGTCAGTCTGACACTCCTTCCTGCTCTAAGACTCTTCGATTTAAGCTTAAGTCTGAAGACCATTAAGGTTAATGTAGAAGAAAGTCTTTTTCTTCTTTCTCTTACTTAGGTTCCATTGGCGCTCAGCAGTAGCACTTGCAAGCACTGACGATTATATTTTCCTGATTTCAGGTCCCGAGAAGACGATCCCCATGTCAGTGGTGCATGCCCTGCCGAGTCTTCGGAGCCTCAGGATCAAAAGCGGCAGTTTAACTTTGGAGAGCAACGTGTTCAATAACTCGACACAACTGGAGTTTCTAGAACTTTCCGAAAGTCAAATTCATGAAATACCAGAGGATACCTTCAGTGGACTAGGGAATTTGAAGATTTTAAATATTTGGGGAAATGACATCAGAGAGATAGGCGTTAATTCATTTAGAGGTGAGGTTCCACTAATAGTTTCTCTTGGTTACATAATAATAGTCTCACGGGTCTATCGAAGGCTATGCTACGCCGGCCGAGGTCAGTCCGTGGATGGGTGACCATCCTTTACATTTTCAGAATCATTTGTGCCTCGGAAAGCACGCTAAGCCGTTGTTTCCGGCCGGCATTCGTAGATCTTGTAGACAATTCTGACGGGTTATCAGAAGACCGAAAGTCTGACCATCAGTCTTGAAAAAGGTATCATGTACACATCACCCAAGAACTGGGCTGCGGACTACAGATAGGCAGTCGCTCCATCCGGTTAGACTTGAAGCCAACCCCAACATAGTTGGCGAAGGCAAGGTAGAAGATGTTGAAATTTTTATTTTCACACACTTCAAAATTAATCTGCCTTTTCCCAACTATATTGGGGTCGGCTTCCAGTCTCACCGGGTGCATCTGAATACCAGTATTTTATATGGAGCGGACCCGTAACGATTGTCAGAAATGCACAAATGACCGCCGGGACCAGCGGCTTAACATGCATTCCGACACACGGAGGAGTCCCGGTATTTAAAGATGGTCACCCATCAACAGACGAACCCCGGCCAGCGCAGCTTAACCTGATGCTGCGGCTGTGCATTCTTGAACTTAATGAAACAAAATTTAAAACTTGTATAAAACGCACACTATGCAGCCAAGCGTATTATAAATTGGGAGATTACATTGCTGATAAAAATGCTTGGGTCAATGCTAGTCCAGCTCCACAAGGGCGCATCAACTAATTTATTAGACTACTGAAAACTGTTGGAGCTGCGGAAGATCAACAACAACAAAAAAACATCTTTGCATTGTATAAATTCAATCTCTTAATATTGTATAACTGCTTAGCACATATGTGAGTACTATGTACCTACTATAAAGCGACCAATCTCTGGGTGCGTCTTTCATTGACTTGAATATGCCCTGGCGGCTGAGAGTATGCCATGCTCACTTTAATGTCTCGCTGATGGTGGCGTGTGTGTTGGATCATTTAGCTCCCTTCAAAATGGTTGAGCTGAATGGTGCTAATATATGCGTCATGTTCGTGAACGGGCGCTGTCAGTAGGGACTGGTCATCTCTTAGCGGCTAAGGCTTGTTTTAATTTAATTATTGATTAGGTTTTACATATTTTATATCTGATGCTTTTAACGTTCTGCATCGTTCTCACATGTATAATATTAATATGAACTATGTAACAAATATTTTGTAACCATATTTTGTTTAAAAGAGTGTCCATGGAGTTTCTTGCCCGTTCTTCTCCATAGGTACCTACTCCTTTGGAATGGGCAACTAGCTTCATTTCTCGGACTGACCGACACCTTGACAATTCAAAAGTGCCTGTAATTGGTTTATTTGAAATAAATACTTTGAGTTTGAGTTTGAGTTTGTGCGGCTGCTATTACTTAGCCAAAAGCTCCTCATAAAAACATAATTTTTGTGTCTTTCAAGGACTGGATTCTTTGGAGAAACTGGCGTTGACGACCAACCAGATCTCGTCCATTGCACCTGGAGCCCTGGTCCATGTGCCCAGGCTACAGTCGATAACGTTGTTCATGAACCAGTTAAAAGAATTACCTCCCGGCCTACTGTCCAACCTTACGGAGCTACAAAATGTAAGTAAATCCCGCTAATATTATAAAGGCGAAAGTTTGTGAGTGAGTTTTGTGAGTGAGTTTGTGAGTGAGTTTGTGAGTGAGTTTGTGAGTGAGTTTGTGAGTGAGTTTGTGAGTGAGTTTGTGAGTGAGTTTGTGAGTGAGTTTGTGAGTGAGTTTGTGAGTGAGTTTGTGAGTGAGTTTGTGAGTGAGTTTGTGAGTGAGTGTGCGTGAGTGTGTGCGTGCGTGTGAGTGTGTGCGTGCGTGTGAGTGTGTGCGTGCGTGTGAGTGTGTGCGTGCGTGTGAGTGTGTGAGTGCGTGTGAGTGTGTGCGTGCGTGTGTGTGCGTGCGTGTGCGTGTGTGTGCGTGCGTGTGCGTGTGTGTGCGTGCGTGTGCGTGCGTGTGAGTCTGTGTGTGTGTGTGCGTGCGTGTGTGTGTGCGCGTGTGTGTGTGTGCGCGTGCGTGTGCGTGCGCGTGTGTGTGTATGTGTGTGTGTATGTGTGTGTGTGTGTGTGATGAAATTAGGCACAGAGATAGATTGTAGCCTGGACTAACATAAGGATAAATTTTATCCCGTTAGTACCTGCCCGTGGATGTCGGACATTAGTCCGACATCCACTCAGGCGCAGCCGCACTAGCTACATATTATACACGGTGAATTTTATTCATTGTTAATCTCTTAGGAGATGTGAGCACTTATGATTATAAACAACTCCAACTATGAAATGACAAACAACGGGTTGCACTCCGGGAGTGCCGGCAGAAGTGAAAACTTGAACATTAACGTTGTGCACTTTAGATATTTTGAAATGGTTAGCGAATAATTTCGCACGAATTGCTTCATTTATCAGTATAAAAGTACTATTATTTATGTGGTAAAATACAATATTCATTTATTGCACTATCGTACACAAACATGAGAATATATATTACATTAAAAATTTAACACTTCCGAACTATTACAATTATTTTACATTAAAAAGTTCTCTCCGTCAGTCTTACGAATTTTCGATCAGGTTACGTGTCCTGACGCAGGTTCAACATTTTTTCCCCATAAAAAAAAAGTGCACAACGTTGCTAGAGAAGTTTTCACTTCTAAAAATTCATCTGTTTCAAACATTTTAATCGATTAAATATTGCATTTTTGTATGAAAAGCCGTTTTTTTTTCGATATTTCAGAGTTGGTCTCATAGTGAAAGTTGCTCGTAATCATGGGTATTTTGTGGTTTCTCGTGGTGCTACTATTTTGTACCAGTAGGACCACGAGGGCATGTTATTGCGGTTCGTCCTAGTGCAAATTGATATAAAATATAAGATGACCGGTAACTAGTGACCGCTATTCAAACACGTGATTGTACTCATGATTACAATCAACTTTCCCAAACAAACTTTTATTGTATACTCAATAGTTTTATTTTTATCACAATAACAATACAACTGGCGCGCGCAAAGTTCAATGACCTTCGCGCCGATCAGCTGTTAGCAGCTATTGAGTATACAAAAAAAGTTTCTTTGGGAAAGTTGATTGTAATCATGAGTTCAATCACGTGTTTAAATATCGGTCACTAATTACCAGTCACCTTATATACCTCCTGTATAAATAAGTTGACTAGGTGAGTAGCGTGTCGTTCTTTTTTTATTTGTAAATATTATTTTCCATGAAATAAATAGTATTTTAAACTTTTGAACGCCATTGTCACGTATCGTGCAAGCAAGCGCATGCCCCGTACGCCAGCGACACAAATACATATGTGACAACGCAATATACACTTTAACACGAAATAAACATTTAAATCATTAATTTTGTGTGTTTATGTAGATATCTTAAAAATGGTAGCTCTTGTACGTATTAAATGACATGAAACAAATAGAAAGACACCATGGATATTGGGGATTCATGATAACAAGAAGGAATAAATTTGTAGCTTGGCGTGGAGGGCACGCGCGTGCGTTTATGCTCTGGCTTTCAAAAGGTTAAAGGTATTTTCACGGCCGCATGGTTAGAGAGTTAGAGAGTACAACTCGTATCTCCACCTGGGCACAAATCCAGACTTTGGGCTGTGACTGAAAAATTCCAACTGGTTAAACTGAATAACCCGACCTTGGAATTGAACCCAGAACCTTATGCTGAGTAGTAGCGCCTGTTCAACATGGCGGTCAAAGTAAATATTAGTAGATTTAATTTCTGTACGGCGATGGAAGTTTTTAAGACGAGCGGTATTTTTCTATGTGATTTCATATTTTATTTTTGACCGATTCAAATAGTCAATTACGTACTTGCTACGGCCGCGAATCATATTTTGATCAACAGACAACCTGACACTATAACCTAGTATAACTAACTATAACTAGAACCTGACCTAAGAAAAATTAAATTTCGAATTTTATCATAAACCATAGACAATCATAAAATCCTTCTCTTTTCCAGGTCACCATACAAAACAACGACGTGCCGTTAAGGCTACACAAACATTCTCTATCGAACCTCCCATCATTGAAGAATCTCATCATTGAGAGTTCAGCAGCCAACCTTCCTGCAGAGCTCCTGACCGGATGTGACGAATTACAGACGATCAGTCTCTCTGGGAACCAGATCACGTCACTTCCTGACGCCACCTTTAAGGGCTTGAAGCATTTACAACGATTAGACTTAAGTCACAATAAAATAGCAGCTTTAAGTTCTGGAGTGTTCTCCCCTCTGCAGCAGTTGGAGTATCTCAACCTAAATAGGAATTACTTGGAAGTCTTGCCTGAGTAAGTATTATTATTTAAATACACACTACAACATCATACACGCACGCCGGTGTCACAGTATTAATAAAATATGGACAGTACAAGACGAGCAGAAGTAACCGCTCATCTACGTAAATCAATTAAAAGACCCGAATAGAACCGAGTTCACCCGATCTTTCGCCGCCTCCATAAGCGTGCTTCGTGCGATGCACCAAACGGCAGCATTCCGCCGGATATTCGGATATTCGACGGCTAAATATCCGGCTACAACGTTGCCCAACTACCCAAATATCCGGCTACAACGTTGCCTAACTACCCAAATATCCGGCTACAAGGTTGCCCAAATAGCCGGCTACAAGGTCGCCCAAATATCCGGCTACACGGTCGCCCAAATATCCGGCTACAAGGTTGCCCAAATATCCGGCTACAAGGTTGCTCAAATATCCGGCTACACGGTAACCCAAATATCCGGCTACAAGGTTGAAATATCCGGTGGTATTCGATGTAAACTGCTATCAGTTTCATCTGTATTTACAACAGCTCCTATTTCTTTTCAGCTTTTTATTCGCTGGCCTCAAGAACCTGAACTATGTGTCTATTGACGAGAATCTCCTCACACACGTCAGTCCACTAGCCTTCCAGGGAGCCATAGGACTGAAGACCATCTCGTTGAAATCCAACAGATTAACTTTCAAACCAAACGATGAAATACTAAATGTGTACAGCAACTTCGACGAATACTCCCCGTTCAACATGCTGATGCAGTTAAAAAACTTATATTTAAATGGAAATCAGATCGACACGATGTTCTCTGACTGGCGCATGGTGATGACGCAGCTGAGGAACTTGAACCTGTCGGGGAACAACTTCACAGTGCTGGATGTGAGTCATATTTTTATCTATATTATAGTATTATAAAGAGGAAAGATTTGTATGTATGTTTGTAACGAATAAACTCAAAAACTACTTAACGGTTACGGCTACCTGGATGAAACTTGGCAGAAAGATAGATTTTAGCTTCATCTCTCTGACTGACCGACACTTTGACAATTCAAAAGTGCCTGTAATTGGTTTATTTGAAATAAATACTTTCGAGTTTGAGTTTGAGTTTGAGTGTGGAATAGGATTTAAACTACTTTTTATCCCGGAAAAAAGCACGGTTCCCTTGGAATAATTTCCTACATACACGCGGACGAAGCCGCTGGCAGAAGCTAGTTACATTATACAGTGTGTTAAACGAGACACATACTTTCAGGTTGTGTTGTATAGTACTTATAAAAATCAACAACTTTGTCCATGGGACCACCTCTGAAATGTGAAAAAAATCTGCTGTTTCATACATTTGTGAAGAATTATGCGAACATAAATGTACTGAACAGCTGTTTTTTTTTTTGTGATTTCAGGTATAGTTCCGTAGTCAAAGTTGTGCATTTTCATGAGTATAGTACCCACTGAAAGTATGTCCCTCGTTTAACCTAACACACTGAATAAGTCATTTATTCAATCGAACCTCAATTTATTCCTATTTGGCGCTTCTGAAATTTTTTAGAAAGTCAAAATCATAGTCAAATCTTTTATATAAATAGGCACAAGAAACGTGATTCTAGTCGCCCCTTCAAAAAGGTAGAACTTTCTAGTAAAATAATTGCACTGAACACTGAAAAATAAGTGAACTTACGAATTTTAAAAATAGCTAAGGAGTTTTTTTTTTGAGGCTGGGAAATCATCAAATGACTTCTCCCGCTCTGGGTGGAGCGGAAGGGAGTGTCAGACTCTTACTGACTAAACCCGTCCATGTTCCTTCTTTAGCCTTTTATGTTCCGGGGTAGCGGTAACCCTTTCGGAAAATCTCGCTGACCCAGCAGGATCTTCCTAACTTGGTCCCATGCTTGTTGGAGCGGCGCAACACGTTTTCTTCTTCAACTTACGCCTGTTGCCCGTCACGCTATCATCCACTCCCCCTCTTCCATATCATTCCTCACACACTCCATCCAAATTTCCTGTTGCCTTCCTCGTCCTCTGCATCCAAACTATGCTGGGTCCGGCTTCCAGTCTAACCGGATGCAGCTGAATAAAAGTTATTTTATATGGAGCGATTGCCTATCTGACCTCCACAACCCAGTAACAGGGTATTTTCGGGCTTCAGACTACCCGTAACGGCTGTCAAAGATCCCTGAATGACAGCCGGGACCAAAAGTGCTTTCCGAGGCACGGAGTCTCAGTATACGTATAAAGATGGTCATACATCCACGGACCAAGCCCAAAAAGCGTAGCTTAACCTGATAGATCATCCCGTGCGGCTGTTCTTACTGAACCACAAGCTCCTCCCCCACTGCATCCATCAAGTATATATTCATCACTCTTTGATTCACTTCCGCTTCCTCAACATCCTCAAATACCCCCCCCCCCCCCCCCTCCACAATCAGTAACTCGTTTGTTTTTTTTCCAGACCATAGACTGCCAGTTTCTGAGCAATGACGTCATCGTAGACTTGAGACACAACCATATCTCAAACTTACTTCTTGAAGAGGCAACGACGACTCCAGGTGATCCAATGTACAAAGAATCAGGCAGCTCCATTCTACTGGATGACAACCCTTTGGAATGTGACTGTCGGTTGTACAACCTCGCTATGAGGCTCAAAGGCGCTAGACCAGCTTCTGTAGAAGCCAAATTAGTTTTGAATAACGCTAAATGCGCGTCACCGCCACACTTAGAAGGGAGATTGTTTGTCAACGTGTCGTCATTTGACTTAAATTGTGATCTAGAGCCGGAACACTGCTACAATTATTCTTGTTCCGCTTGTGAAATGCGTCCGGCCACATCTGAGCTATCTTTAAGCTGCGAAACAATTCCACCATCACTGCCGAATCCGGAAACATTCGGTCTAAAATCTTTAACTGTAAAGTTAAAAACAGCTCCGAAAACCATACAAAACCTGCACTTACAACTACTCAACCTATCTAACATAGGTTTGGAAGAAATTACGTTTACTCCCTCAAAATCGGTAAAAGCAATCGATTTCTCGAATAATAAATTGACTAGGATACCAATGGAGTTTTTAGAATCAAATATCACTTTGTATTTGACGAATAATCCTTTCATATGCGACTGTTGGCATTTTAGAGAGTTGCAAGCTCTTAAAGACAGTGTGATAGTCAGAGACGTGGGTTCGGTCAGTTGTGGAGATAAATCTCTGTCGTCAATAGAACCGCTAGCACTGTGCAATAACTGGCGCGCCGCTGCGGTGGCTAGCGGCACCTTCATCGCCCTTGTAATAGTTGTTGCTATCCTAACCACTATTATATACAGAAATTCTCACGAAATCCTAGTCTTTATCATCAATAAAGGACTCTGTCCCTGCTGTTTCGTCGACGACCCCGATGACATCGACAAGGAGTATGATGTGTTCGTCTCGTACGCTCACAAAGACAGACAATTCTTGGAAAAGATTATGCTGAAGTTAGAACACGAATTCGGTCTTAAAACGTGCGTGCACTACCGCGACTGGTTCGTCGGGGATTTCATTCCGGATCAAATCAATAGATCGGTTGAAAAATCTCGTAAAACTATCATTTTGTTATCAAATAATTTCTTAGACTCCGCGTACGCTAATATGGAGTTCAGGGCGGCACACAATTTGGCGTTAAAGGAAGGAAAAAATAGGATTATATTGATTTTGTTAGAAGATGTCGCGAAACACGATAAGTTGTCGGACGAACTGAAAGCGCATATGAAGATGAACACCTTCCTTAAATGGGATGACACGAGATTCTCCGAGAAGCTGCAGAGAGCACTGCCGCTGAGAAACAACAAGAAATTCGTGTGGCCCGACGTCATCAAACAAGCGAATGAGAAAACTGTTAAAAGTTGTTTGGATGTACAATTGAACAGTGATGGACAGTTGGTCAATCTGGCGACCAAAGATGTTGTCTGAAGTGTTACCGTTGTATGCCCAATATTTGTATTACGGCCAATATTGATGGCGAACTTTCACGGCCAATATTGGTATCTGTCCATCTCTAGCGGCCAAAATATATAAGTGTAAAACTGTCTATTGAGTGTAGCTTCTGTGTCCCGTGCCGCATTTAATAACGGCAGTCTTTTTAGAAATTATAGGTCGCTCATTAGAGCCACCCGGCACCCACTCCGCACCGCCTCGCCTCTTGCGGCTAGTTTTCTTTATATGGACTTGTATGGGTATGCGCCATGGAGCAAATACAAAGAGGAGATGCCGTAACTGGATTTCCCTTTAACATAATGCGTGACACTTTACGGGGAGCGAGGGACGTTACAAACCACGCCCCTCTCTATTTTCCATCTAGCGGTGAATAGGATAATTAATAGATTAAGCTTTGTCGATTGTTACAATGTCGTTTTAGCTAGATTTCGCTAGATGTCACTAGTGTATAGGTGACACGATGTGATACAAAGTGGCGCCATCTTTTGTCGAGCAGTGACACTATTATTAAGAGACAATGCACAGATTTTTCTAGAACGCTTCTAATAATTTATGAAATAAAATTACTTACACGTGAAATGTTATGCCGTCCAAGGCATCAGAACGTCTATCTGAATAGTTTTTACATGATAGCACACAACACTTCATCTTGTTCTTTAAAATAAGATAGAAAATAATAAAATAGACTGAACACTGGACTGTAAACATGTAGTTAGTACCTACGCAACGTGTGCCGCCAACTGACCGAGGCCACGCCCACCGTGATGACGTCAGGACACATTTATTGTCACAGTGCACATTCACATTATGACATCTCCTCTTTGTATTTGCTCCATGGTATGCGCTCACTACTTCAACTCCGTGACGACACCGGATCGCCTCGTTCGTAAGCCTTCCACGCGCGGACGGCGGGTGCTGACAACTCGCTGCTCGCATGCTTGCCTTGCGTTCACTCCACTGCGAGTACCGAGGTCCACTGGTTGACCGCATGACAATTATTGGTGATAGCGTGGCGTCCACCCGTGGACCACCTGGCGACAACGAGTTGACGCCGTGTGACGAGGCGGTGCGGTGGGTGCCGGGTGGCTTTATTGAAGTTATTAGTCTGAAGGGGAATGCGCGAAGGTAGCCCGTAAAATTCAAATTTTCAAAACCCTGTTGGCAATGTCAGGTTGCATGTTGATCAATCTATGCTTCACAGCCGTAGCAGGTATGTATTTACTGAATTATACCATTACAATCATCAATACCAATTCTCTATGTTAGAATTGGCCTTCAATGACTATATTGAACATGATTTCATGAAATACTCGTTCCGTAGGGTTATAATATACATTTAGAAAAATTGATGAATTTAATGATTACAGTTCTAAACTGGGTGTAACTGAAAGGGTATATATGTCACCTTTAGATTGTAAAGATCGTTAGATTACAATCTATCTATCGAGATTGTAAACTATCGATAGATTGTGAACCGTATCATTATGATTGCAATTTGACTCATTATTCTTCGCTATATTGTAATCTACCGAAGTGAAACCGTTAAATTACAATCTATCGATAGCCTCCTAAAAATAATCTCTTTTTTCCATATTTTTTTCTATATAATCTAGTCGTTTCTGGCACTCGCCGGCCGCTGCCGCGGCACCGCTCGCTTCGCTCGCTCGGCTCGTGCGTAGGTGGTCACAGTTTTAACCTAACCTAACCTAACCATTTTTTTAAACGTCCTACGCCGGTTCACATTTTGACCGCGATCAAGCGAAAAATTATGCGTTAAATTGCAATCATAATGATACGGTTCACAATCTATCGATAGTTTACAATCTCGCTAGATAGATTTAGATAGATTGTAATATAACGATGTTTACAATCTTACGGTGACATATACATACCAAAACATATGCTACAGACCACCAAACTGAACAACTTTTACTATGAGACCAACTAACTCCGAAATCGTGAAAAAAAGTCAGCTGTTCCCTACATTTCGACGCGTCACGTGACCAAAAATTTATAGAACAGCTGTTTTTTTTGCGATTTCGGAGTTGGTCCCATAGTAGAAGTTGTTCAGTTTGGTGGTCTGTAGCATATGCATGCTTTTGTATGTACTCGTATATACCCCCCCTTCGGTTACATCCTGTAGATACATACATACTTGTTACGGCCGCCAATCATATTTTGATCAATATACAACGTAATAGTGACCAGCAAAGTGAAAAAAAAACGTAATACAATTTGAATTTCACGCTACCCCGGCGCTTTCACCTTAAAAGCGGCATTTGCTGAATCTCTTTAAGTAATTTAGTTTTAAATAAATGAGCCATTTACTATTTTTAAGTCTTTAGTAAGTTTTTAAAAGAAATCTCGAGAAGCAATTCTGTTTAGATTATTTTAATTCTCGTCTGTATTTAGATATTTCTACAGGTAAGAATTTAAATAATTAGTTTAAGATCGTAGCACATATAACAGCTCGGAATGAGATCGTCACCGAGTTCTTCAACGCACACTAATCGAAATCGTAACGTAATCGGAATCGTAACGTAATCAGAGCGTAACGTAATCGGAATCGTAACGTAATCAGAATCGTAACATCGGAATCGTAACGTAATCAGAATCGTAACGTAATCGGAATCCTAACGAAATGGGAATCGTAACGTAATCAGAATCGTAACGTAATCAGAATCGTAACGTAATCAGAATCGTAACGAAATCGGAATCGTAACGAAATCGCCTCGCCTCGGGGCAAGCTCACGAACAAGGCTATACGGGGTGACGATACCTTTCCGATTTGATATGTGTGCTACGACCCTTATTCTAGATGTTAGTACTCGTACTCATGTAAATGAATTCCTTTCTCTTGCTCCGGTCAGCAAACAAACTCAAAAATACTAGCTTCTAAATATTAATTAATTATGACACAAAAATTTTAGGTTGTCCATAATCGGGGTTAGGATAAACTACGCTAACACGGCGCGCCCCTCCAAATGACTGTTTCAATGTCTGTAGTCACATCCTTACGAAACAGTTTGTCACAAATACTTTCAAACATTTTGAATTCTGGAGGGGCGGGCCGCCGTATCGTAGTTTATCTCTACTTGTGTAACGCAGATAAAATGGTAATCAATCGCAATGCTTCTCAGTTAGAGCAGGGCTTCCCAAACTTCAGAAAAGTGTTCATTTTGATCAAGAAAAGTGTTCATTTTGATCAAGAAAAGTGTTCATTTTGATCAAGAAAAGTTCATTTTGATCAAGAAAAGTGTTCATTTTGATCGAGATTCGTAGCTGGCCGTGTTGCTAATTTTATTTGTCAATAAGAGCCAATTTTGCAGCTTATAAGATGTTAGTATATAAATTAATATTAGACAACGGAAAAATCAAATGTAAATTCATACCTATAGCTATATCGTCAATGTTTTATACCTGATTATGTTTAAGTTCATGTTCCAAAATGGTGGCTTATTGTGTCCCTTGGTGCTAAAAATGTCTATTATAACATTTACACTGCCAAATAACATGTTTTTTTATTTTATTTTGGTAACCTATTGAATTGTCACATTACGTGACAAGCAAGCGCATGCCCTGTACACCAACGACACAAATTTGTGACAATAGCCACAACACTAACACGTAAACTATTAAATGATTACTTTTGTGAGTGTTTATATAGATATCTTAAAAATTTAAGCTCTTGTACGTATTTAATGACCTGAAACAAATTAAAAGACACCATGGGTATTGGGAAAATCATGATAACAAAAAGAAACATCGGAATCGTAACGTAATCAGAATCGTAACGTAATCGGAATCCTAACGAAATGGGAATCGTAACGTAATCAGAATCGTAACGTAATCAGAATCGTAACGTAATCAGAATCGTAACGAAATCGGAATCGTAACGAAATCGCCTCGCCTCGGGGCAAGCTCACGAACAAGGCTATACGGGGTGACGATACCTTTCCGATTTGATATGTGTGCTACGACCCTTATTCTAGATGTTAGTACTCGTACTCATGTAAATGAATTCCTTTCTCTTGCTCCGGTCAGCAAACAAACTCAAAAATACTAGCTTCTAAATATTAATTAATTATGACACAAAAATTTTAGGTTGTCCATAATCGGGGTTAGGATAAACTACGCTAACACGGCGCGCCCCTCCAAATGACTGTTTCAATGTCTGTAGTCACATCCTTACGAAACAGTTTGTCACAAATACTTTCAAACATTTTGAATTCTGGAGGGGCGGGCCGCCGTATCGTAGTTTATCTCTACTTGTGTAACGCAGATAAAATGGTAATCAATCGCAATGCTTCTCATTTAGAGCAGGGCTTCCCAAACTTCAGAAAAGTGTTCATTTTGATCAAGAAAAGTGTTCATTTTGATCAAGAAAAGTGTTCATTTTGATCAAGAAAAGTTCATTTTGATCAAGAAAAGTGTTCATTTTGATCGAGATTCGTAGCTGGCCGTGTTGCTAATTTTATTTGTCAATAAGAGCCAATTTTGCAGCTTATAAGATGTTAGTATATAAATTAATATTAGACAACGGAAAAATCAAATGTAAATTCATACCTATAGCTATATCGTCAATGTTTTATACCTGATTATGTTTAAGTTCATGTTCCAAAATGGTGGCTTATTGTGTCCCTTGGTGCTAAAAATGTCTATTATAACATTTACACTGCCAAATAACATGTTTTTTTATTTTATTTTGGTAACCTATTGAATTGTCACATTACGTGACAAGCAAGCGCATGCCCTGTACACCAACGACACAAATTTGTGACAATAGCCACAACACTAACACGTAAACTATTAAATGATTACTTTTGTGAGTGTTTATATAGATATCTTAAAAATTTAAGCTCTTGTACGTATTTAATGACCTGAAACAAATTAAAAGACACCATGGGTATTGGGAAAATCATGATAACAAAAAGAAACATCGGAATCGTAACGTAATCAGAATCGTAACGTAATCGGAATCCTAACGAAATGGGAATCGTAACGTAATCAGAATCGTAACGTAATCAGAATCGTAACGTAATCAGAATCGTAACGAAATCGGAATCGTAACGAAATCGCCTCGCCTCGGGGCAAGCTCACGAACAAGGCTATACGGGGTGACGATACCTTTCCGATTTGATATGTGTGCTACGACCCTTATTCTAGATGTTAGTACTCGTACTCATGTAAATGAATTCCTTTCTCTTGCTCCGGTCAGCAAACAAACTCAAAAATACTAGCTTCTAAATATTAATTAATTATGACACAAAAATTTTAGGTTGTCCATAATCGGGGTTAGGATAAACTACGCTAACACGGCGCGCCCCTCCAAATGACTGTTTCAATGTCTGTAGTCACATCCTTACGAAACAGTTTGTCACAAATACTTTCAAACATTTTGAATTCTGGAGGGGCGGGCCGCCGTATCGTAGTTTATCTCTACTTGTGTAACGCAGATAAAATGGTAATCAATCGCAATGCTTCTCATTTAGAGCAGGGCTTCCCAAACTTCAGAAAAGTGTTCATTTTGATCAAGAAAAGTGTTCATTTTGATCAAGAAAAGTGTTCATTTTGATCAAGAAAAGTTCATTTTGATCAAGAAAAGTGTTCATTTTGATCGAGATTCGTAGCTGGCCGTGTTGCTAATTTTATTTGTCAATAAGAGCCAATTTTGCAGCTTATAAGATGTTAGTATATAAATTAATATTAGACAACGGAAAAATCAAATGTAAATTCATACCTATAGCTATATCGTCAATGTTTTATACCTGATTATGTTTAAGTTCATGTTCCAAAATGGTGGCTTATTGTGTCCCTTGGTGCTAAAAATGTCTATTATAACATTTACACTGCCAAATAACATGTTTTTTTATTTTATTTTGGTAACCTATTGAATTGTCACATTACGTGACAAGCAAGCGCATGCCCTGTACACCAACGACACAAATTTGTGACAATAGCCACAACACTAACACGTAAACTATTAAATGATTACTTTTGTGAGTGTTTATATAGATATCTTAAAAATTTAAGCTCTTGTACGTATTTAATGACCTGAAACAAATTAAAAGACACCATGGGTATTGGGAAAATCATGATAACAAAAAGAAATACATTTGTTGCTTGGCGTGGAGGAAATTAAAAAGATTTGGTGGTTCTTGAGTAAAAAAAAATCTTAGGTTTTCGTGTGGTTAGTGACTAACCTGGTGTCAGAGTTTTCATGCTGCCCATGGGCCTCTGACTTAGCTTCACATGCTGTTGAGAAATATATCTCAGACATTTTACTCGCGATGTTTTCCTTCACAGATTTTTAAGCAAGTGATAACTATACTGGGTATAAGCGAAAGGGTATACACATACAAAAGCATATGCTACAGACTACCAAACTGAACAACTTTTACTACGGGCCTACGGGTCACACCTTTCTGACACGTACTGTATAGTGTATAGATTAGGATCAGAAAGCCTACAGTAATGTAAGTATCGTTCTAGTCGGTTAATCTGACACTGCTCTGGTCCCGTACTTCTTGGGGCGGCTCATCACGCTCCTTCCATTCACTCCTGTCAACTGTCACTCTATCATTCACTCTCGCCTCTTTCATATCATTCCACATACAATCCATCAATCTTTTCTTTAGTCTTCCTCTCCCTCTGCACCGATCAACATTTATATTCATCATTCTTTTAGTCTCATTCGTTACCTCATCATATACACCAAGCCCAAAGGCTGGCTTTCAGCAAGTTTGTCACTGGCGCCACTATCGCTAGTCCATTTAATGTGAAAGTTTATTTAATGGTATCATTTAAATTGAGACAATTCACTATGTTATTATAAAGTGAATTAATAATTATTTCAAATAATTTGTTCCAGTGCACGCCGCAATCTTGAAAACATGTTTTTTTTTTTTAAATAAAATGTTATTTTATTTTACGTTGTGGTTATTTTTTTTCCATTGCTAACTTCCATAGGTGTATAATGTTGCTATTAGGGTGGGGGGTTGGGCACCGGTCTTTTTTTAAGAAACTGATAATTTTCCAATACGCACAAACTCAAACTCAAAGTATTTATTTCAAATAAACCAATTACAGGCACTTTTGAATTGTCAAGGTGTCGGTCAGTCCGAGAAATGAATCTAGTTGCCCATTCCAAAGGAGTAGGTACCTATGGAGAAGAACGGGCAAGAAACTCCATGGACACTCTTTTAAACAAAATATGGTTACAAAATATTGGTTACCTAGTTCATATTAATATTATACATGTGAGAACGATGCAGAACGTTAAAAGCATCAGATATAAAATATGTAAAAACTATTCAATAGTTAAATTAAAACAAGCCTTAGCCGCTAAGAGATGACCAGTCCCTACTGACAGCGCCCGTTCACGAGCATGACGCATAGAGTCTGGCCAACGAAAGCTGACCAAGAAAAAAGGCGGTAATTTAAAAAAATCAAGAGCTGCCAACACTGGTTATACGCTGCTTAAACGGACTTGATATTTTTATTATTCAAGACTTATAAGCGATATTTACACTGCTACGAATTTCTCAGTAACAGTCACGGAGTCTGGATTTTTTCCCGATTGCTGGCAATAGGCGCCCCTATAACATGGGACTTGCCATAATATACCACTCAATCAAATATTTATATAAAATCTTTCCTCTTTATAATATTAATATACATATTATAAGATTTTTTTTTAACTTCTGCGTGCATTGTAGTTCACAGCTCTACTTCCTGGCACGACATTATATCGAAAAGGTAGAATTAAAGAAAAAGTTATAACTAAAAGTTTATTTCATAACACAAACATAGGGGCTAGGAATCATAGTCGAAGTTCAATTCAATTTTGACAGTGCTAAATTATTGCCATATCAAAAGTTTAGAAATTAATTCGTGGTCAGCTTTCGTTGGCCAGACTCTATATTAGCACCATTCAGCTCAACCATTTTGAAGGGAGCTAAATGATCCAACACACACGCCACCATCAGCGAGACATTCAAGTGAGCATGGCATACTCTCAGCCGCCAGGGCATATTCAAGTCAATGAAAGACGCACCCAGAAACTGGTCGCTTTATAGTAGGTACATAGTACTCACATATGTGCTAAGCAGTTATACAATATTAAGAGATTGAATTTATACAATGCAAAGATGTTTTTTTGTTGTTGTTGATCTTCCGCAGCTCCAACAGTTTTCAGTAGTCTAATAAATTAGTTGATGCGCCCTTGTGGAGCTGGACTAGCATTGACCCAAGCATTTTTATCAGCAATGTAATCTCCCAATTTATAATACGCTTGGCTGCATAGTGTGCGTTTTATACAAGTTTTAAATTTTGTTTCATTAAGTTCAAGAATGTGGGGAGGTATTTTATTGTAACATTTTAAACAGTACCCCATGAAAGATGAATCTACTTTAGCCAGCCTGAAACCTGGTTGAACTAATTGGTCCCTATTTCTAGTGAAATAGTTGTGTCTTTCACCTCTTTTACTAAAAAGATGCAGATTTTTCCGTGCGTACATGATGTTTTCATAGATATATTGACAAGGTACAGTCATGATGTTAATAACCTTAAACCGTTCCCTTAGAGAATCGCGCCTACGAAGATTATAAATGGCTCTGATAGCTCTTTTCTGCAGAATAAAAATAGACTCGATGTCTGCAGCTCGTCCCCAAAGTAAAATACCGTAAGACATAATACTATGAAAATAACTAAAATAGACTAGCCTCGCGGTATCTACATCAGTATACTGACGGATCTTTCTGACAGCATATGCTGCAGAACTTAGCCGTCCTGCAAGAGATGTTAAATGAGGACCCCATTGTAGCCTTGAGTCGAGCGCGATCCCCAGGAAAACAGTTTTATCGACAAATTCAAGTTTCTCTTGATTCAATACTATCTCACAATCACTACTTTTTACATTTGGTAAAGAAAATCTAATGCACTTCGTTTTTTTTCCATTTAATACTAAATTATTTGCAGTGAACCAATTTTGGACCTGCAGTAGGGCGTTATTTACGTCGTCAAAATTTTTTGCACGTCTATCTATCTTAAAAATTAAAGAAGTGTCATCAGCAAATAACACCATTTGTGGTTGATTTTTTAGTAAATGGAGAAGATCATTTATGTATACTAAAAAGAGGAAAGGACCCAATATAGAACCTTGTGGCACACCCATTTTTACTTTTAAACCGAGTGAATTGACACCTTTTATTTGAACTTGCTGTTGTCTATCGTTTAAATAAGATTTTACCAAACTAAGCGCAAGTTTTCCAAGTCCGTAATGCTCTAGCTTCAACAGCAAGGTTTCGTGATCAACGCAATCAAATGCCTTGGAGAGGTCACAAAAGATTCCGATGGCGTCTTGAGCCTCTTCCCACGCATTGAAAATGTGTTTTAATAAGGTCACACCAGCGTCAGTTGTACAACGTCCTTTGGTGAAACCATACTGTTGATCGTTAAGTATTTTATTCGTGTTAAAATGATTAAGCATTTGATTAAGCATTATCTTTTCAAAGATCTTGCTGAAAACCGGCAACACGGATACGGGTCTATAATTATTGGTGTCTTTACTGTCCCCGGATTTGAAAAGTGGTATTACCTTGCTGTATTTCATTAAATCCGGGAAGATGCCTTGATCCACACATAAATTAAATATGAAGGCTAAATAAGGTGCTATCGTCTCAATGATCGAGGTACAGACTTTACTGGACATTCCCCAAAGATCTTCGGTCAATTTGATTTTAATTTGTTTAAAAGTTTTAAGTAGGTACTATTATGGGGTTAACATGCTTAAAGTTGAATTCAATTAGGCAGGCTGAAACGTTTGCCTTTACTAAATCAAAAGAGAGGGAAGGCGAGGAATTTAGAGATTCAGTAGTTTTTAGGGGAATACTAGTAAAGAAATTTACAAATTCTTGAGCTACTTGTTTGCTATCACAAATGGAACCACATGACGTCTCCAGTACGTAATCAGAACTATGTCTAACTGCACATGAATCCGAAAAGTCAGAGGTAGCCTTGGGTTCGAACTCGAGACCTAAGAATTGGCAGCTAGAATAACCACTAGGCTATCACTGACTATTCACATTGATATTTGTTAACAATAAATACATATTTGTGATGAAGGCTCTGAGCTTAGAATGAATCGAAATGTATTGAGCACGTATGTGTGCGGGGTACTGTGAGATAGAACAGAAAACACGCTGCTGTGTTTATAGCAGGGTGTTTTGTTAAGTGAATCGAAGACCTACCTTGATCACTTTTTCCCAACTACGTTGGGGTCGGTCCAGTCGGTCCAGTCTAACCGGATGCAGCTGAATACCAGTGCGACTGCCTATCTGACCTCCACAACTCAGTAACTGCAATACGATACCCCTTGGTAAGACTAGCTGTCAGATTTTCGGGCTTTGACTACCCGTTACGACTGTCAAAGAACTCAAAGATGCACAGATGACAGCCGGGACCAACGCCTTAACGTGCTTTCCGAGGCACGGAGGAGTCTCGGTATGTAAAGATGGTCAACCATCCACGGCCAACCCCGGCAAGCGTAGCTTAACCTGATGGATCGACCTGCGCGGCTGTTAGTACTTAGCCACGAGCTCCTCGGTCAAAGACGAATCGAAGACCTACCTAGCAACTAAAAATGAGTAGGCGAGCAGCGAGTGCGCGACGGCAACGAGAATTAGGTTTTTTTTTTGAGGTTTATAAAATCATCAAATGACTCCTCCCGCTCTGGGTGGAGCGGAAGGGAGTGTCCAGACTTACTGACTAAAACCCATCCATGTTCCTTCCTTAGCCCTTTATGTTCCGGGGTAGCGGTACCATTTCGGACAAAAAAGTCATCAAAACCGGTTTTGAACATCGTTTTTTTGGGACCAAAACCGAAAACCGGAGCTAGGGCCGGTTTTAGCAAAAAAATTCGAATGTAGTATAATTTCAAAAGAAACACCATTTTTTTTAAATACCCACTAAGTCTACAAATAAAACAAATTGTATGATACATTTCTTTTTAATCCAAACCATAATAATTGTACAGATAACAATGAACTTATAATACTATAAAGATTAATTAACTGAGATCAAATCAACAACAAGTAAGTTTTTGGTATCTTTGGTACCTATTAAGTCAGCTATCAAAAATAATATATTTTAAACATAGAAAACACAATCAGCATCTTCAAATATTAAACACAGCCACCCACAATTACAAAAAAAATCAACATTTTTGTAACTTTGAAGACGAACTACAAAATAACATTATTATAATATGATTCATATTGCACTAAAAAAAAGATCAATAATCAACTATGTATACTAATTTAAATAAAGCATAAATCACTTGTTTTCAAGAGATCGCTGTTCTTGATAATGTGATCTCAAGAATATAAGTGCATCCAACATTCGATCAGACAGCGAACTTCTTATTTTGTTACAGAAATACCCAGCACTCGAAAACACCCTTTCACTCTCAACACTTGTTGGTAGAACACAAATAATAAATAATTATATGCTTCGGTGAGATACACACCCCGATGCCCTCCGCTTTCATACATGGCTTGCTCTACTTTTACGAACCCAGCCAGGTCGAAATCTGACCGATTTTTGGGGGTTCTCTTTCTCTTGCATTTGTGTAATTCCTTCTCTAGCTGCTCTTGAAGAGTTACTGCTCGGTGAGAACTGCGGTGATGGTGTCTGTGTCCTCGGGTTTATATTTTAGCTGCTGCAACAAGTTGATAATAGTTTCAGTTATTTCAGCACCATTGGGTATCTACAACATGTCCCAAAATTCAACGATAAGCCGGCACCAGAGGATGGACCTACTAATGACTACTCGAGAAAAAAAAAGAAAAAAAAAATACCTCTACTTTTTTTTAAATTACTTAAAAAAAATGGAAATTCTTCGAAAATGTATACCCCTTATGACACTTTTAACTACCATGACCACAATTTTTCAAATATTTCAGTTTTTTTGTTTGTATCGGCAACCTAAGTAGTACTACTATTCACCATAATCTTTGAAAATTACAGAATTTTCGTAGTTTTATACAAAAAAAACAACCAAAAAAAATTATTTCCCTATAATTTTGAAAGATTTTAACGTTCAGTACACTTTAAGTCATCGTAGTGTAAAAAAAAATATGGACACCACTATGGCAAGTTTTTTAAAAAATTAGCGCAACTAACCTAGATTTTAAAATGGTATAATACTTTATTAAAACTAGCCACAAAAAATAAATAATGATACTTTTTCTAATCAAGAACCAAATTTTATAAGTTGTTGTTAATAGTAATTACTTCTACTATGTGCCCAAAATAGATTTCTTTCGCAAATTCTTAGAATTTGGAAGGGACATGTGCGTAGTCAGTGAAGTTCAGAAGTCAGAAAGAGATAGATAGTATACGTTAGAGAGAGATAGATAGAGAGCGATTATACGTTAGAGAGAGATAGATAGATGTTTGTTGTTAAATAACAATAGGGCAGGTAGGAATGTTGCTGTTCTCTACAAAGTACAAAGTCAGTACGCTCTGCTTCTTTGTTTACTGTGCACCGTTTCGTATTCAATTGATGTGACTCTCGTACTAACGACTTTTGGCTTGGCTTTTTGGACTGGATTAAGTGATCTGCAAACTGTACTAACCTGGCATTATTTTGAACTGGACTGTGTTTTGTGAATTGGACTTTTGGCGTATTTTGGACTGTTTAGCGTTTATCATGCCGCTACCATACACACCGTTGGAATACGCTAATATGCACCTCATTTATGGAGAGTGCCGATGCAATGGTAGTGCTGCTAGCAGATTATATCGAGAAAGGTACCCAAATGCTCAAAGATACCCGAATTATCGAGTATTTATTAACGTGCATCAAGCGTTTTCGGAGGGCCGTTTACCATCTGACAGGAGAAATGCTGGAAGACCTAGATCGGAACGCGACGAAGACGTTCTCAATGAAATTGAAAATGATTCAACTACCTCGGTACGTGCCATAGAAATAGCTACGGGAATCCCAAAAAGTACTGCACATCGAATCCTAAAACGTCACAGACTTCACCCATATCACTACAGGCGTGTGCAGACGTTATTACCGCGGGACTATCCACTACGAGTCGCATTTTGCCGTGTGATGCTGCAAAAGCACAGAGAAGATCCCCAATTCTTGGATAATATTCTATGGTCGGATGAATCAACCTGCAAGAGAGATGGCTATTTAAATCTTCACAACCTACATAGCTGGAGCAATGAAAATCCGCACCTGATGAGACAAGACAAATCCCAATATCAATTCAAGGTTAACCTATGGACGGGCATATTAAACGGAAAAGTGATTGGGCCTTTTGAATTACAAGGAAACTTGGATGGCAATAGTTACTTGAACTTTTTACAAAATGACTTGCCAGTATTATTAGAAGACATGCCCATTAGTGATCCACAAAACATATGGTTCCAAAATGATGGCTGCCCAGCTCACTATGCCCGTCCTGTGCGAGAATACTTAAACCAAGAGTATCCAGGGCGTTGGATAGGGCGACTTGGTCCTATTTTATGGCCACCCCGTTCACCCGATCTAAACCCCCTGGACTTCTTCTATTGGGGTTGTCTCAAAGACAGAGTCTACTCGAAACCCATTGCAACACTGAACGACCTTCGCCAAAAAATCACTCAGGCTGCGGATCATATCAATAGTAGAAGATATGCACGACGAATAAAACGATCTTTTTTAAGGCGATGTCATGCTTGTATTAATGCCGGTGGTAAACAGTTCGAACATTTATTATAATATTATTAATAATGCAATAAATTTACATTTATTGACACCATTTGTTTCATTCATTCAACATTTTCCAACAACAAAAATCTATTTTGGGCACATAGTAGAAGTGATTACTATTAACAACAACTTATGAAATTTGGTTCTTGATTAGAAAAAGTGTCATTATTTTTTTTTTTGTGGCTAGTTTTCCTAAAGTATTATACCATTTTAAAATCTAGGTTAGTTGCGCTAATTTTTAAAAAAACTTGCCATAGTAGTGCCCATATTTTTTTTTTACACTACGATGACTTAAAGTGTACTGAACGTTAAAATCTTTCAAAATTTTAGGGAAATAATTTTTTTTGGTTGTTTTTTTGTATAAAACTACGAAAATTCTGTAATTTTCAAAGATTATGGTGAATAGTAGTACTACTTAGGTTGCCGATACAAACAAAAAAACTGAAAAATTTGAAAAATTGTGGTCATGGTAGTTAAAAGTGTCATAAGGGGTATACATTTTCGAAGAATTTCCATTTTTTTTAAGTAATTTAAAAAAAAGTAGAGGTATTTTTTTTTTCTTTTTTTTTCTCGAGTAGTCATTAGTAGGTCCATCCTCTGGTGCCGGCTTATCGTTGAATTTTGGGACATGTTGTATATAACACGAATAATAAAACACAAGTTTTAATTAAATCTTGCTTGCTGTCACAAGTGGTGAACCATAATGTCCATAATGTAATATAATTCGGGCTAACGCAGCAACTACTGGATGTAATTGCGCCCTTCGTGTCGTTTCATCCACGAGCTCAACATAAATGTACATTAAAAGACACAAAATATAATAAATTAATAACTAAGTAAATACTCACATTTTGTCCTAGCGTCGCTGGCGAGGGCGGACACGCACTTGCACTCCCGGTAAGGGTATTACTGCAACAACGCAGGCGCAGGCTGGCGGGTTACGGGTGCGGGACGCGGGTGCGGGGGTAGTGGAGGGAGGCGTGTAAGTGGGTGGATGCAGGCTGTGTTCGGTTCGGATACATTTGATGCCTCAAAATTAATTATTTTTTGAGTGTTCGAAAAAAATGTTGATAAAAATCAAAATGTTAATTGTTACTCAATAATGGGAAAACCGGAGCTGAGCTCCGGTTTTGGCTCTCAAAACCGGTTTTCAAAAATCGTTAAATTTTGGCCGATTTCCGGTTTTGCGCAAAACCGGTTTTGCATGCCCTAAGTCTGACCCTCCCTTCCGCTCCACCCAGAGCGGGAGGAGTCATTTGATGATTTAACACCATCAAGAACAAAGGGGGCGATTTGTAATTTCATCTAGATAGTTTTAAGTAGGTGAAAAAATGGCACTGAAAGAGCCCATCTTTCAATTTAGACGTTTCTTGTCGGACCGCTGCAGTGCCGAAGTGGTGCGTTTGTCGTATGGTGCTCTGGGTAGAGCGGGAAGGGTCATATGATGATTTCTCAGCCTCAAAAAAAAGCGATCACCTATAAATACATTCAGTCAAAAAAGTATCGGGAATGGATGATTTGTTTATGGTTCCAAATTCAAATTTTTGTTTTTTTGTAGTTGTTAGATTGGCACAACTGTTTTCCATTTTGGCGCGGAGTTTGAGTTGCATCTGTTATTTATATTAAATACAGTGCTGGTTTTATAGTCCATTGAAATGTTACAATTTAAGGACCGAATATTGCATTTCTTAGAGGACGCAATTTTATTTTTGGGACATGTTTGGGGAGTCCATAGAAGCTTAACCTCAAGTTTGTGGGGTCGCCACCCTTGTCCCCCGGCCGCCATCTTGGAAAAAGGGTGGAAAACACTTTTTTCGCGATATCTCGGCAACTATAGTCGGTTTTAGTCAGTAAGAGTCTGGCACTCCATCGCGCTCCACCCAGAACTGGAGAAGACATTGGATGATTGCCCAGCCTTAAAAAAAAGCTGTCTTGTGCCTAATGCTGTGAGCAATACAAGAATGGCAATGTCCTCTGCCACAATAATAACAGAATCATGATGCATCTGATTCAGCTTGGTCGACAGAAAAACCAACCCCTGAAAGAGTAGTTTTGAGCAGATCTATCAAGTTTGATTTGTTTATTTTATTTAACAAAATTTTTGTAAGAATATATTTACAATTAAAAAAAAACAAATATAAGTGAAACATTTCGTTTCGACCGGATTCTCATGAACATTGAGGAACCCGGTCAACTTTGGAGCGCTGTAAAAGCGTTATTAATGAATGAAATTTAAAAAAAAAATAGAAGAAAATTTTCCTCAAAAGATCATCTACAAGATTGGTCTGAGGTATTTTTTTTGTAAAATGTATAAAAAAAAAGTTATACAGCAAAAAAGAAAATTTTTATAAAAAAAATCTCACTTTTATGCTTATATCTTCTATAATTTTTAATTTAGGCCAAAAAATTGTATTACATATTTGTAGGCAAAACAATTTGTTACAAATTATGTCTTTGCAATTTTTTTGTAAGACGCATTGTTTCCGAGATATCGCGAAAAAAGTGTTTTCACCCTTTTTCCAAGATGGCGGCCGGGGGACAAGGGTGGCGACCCCACAAACTTGAGGCTAAGCTTCTATTGACCCCACAAACTTGAGGCTAAGCTTCTATTGACCCCCCAACATTTTGATAAAAATCAAAATGTTAATTGTTACTCAATAATGGGAAAACCGGAGCTGAGCTCCGGTTTTGGCTCTCAAAACCGGTTTTCAAAAATCGTTAAATTTTGGCCGATTTCCGGTTTTGCGCAAAACCGGTTTTGCATGCCCTAAGTCTGACCCTCCCTTCCGCTCCACCCAGAGCGGGAGGAGTCATTTGATGATTTAACACCATCAAGAACAAAGGGGGCGATTTGTAATTTCATCTAGATAGTTTTAAGTAGGTGAAAAAATGGCACTGAAAGAGCCCATCTTTCAATTTAGACGTTTCTTGTCGGACCGCTGCAGTGCCGAAGTGGTGCGTTTGTCGTATGGTGCTCTGGGTAGAGCGGGAAGGGTCATATGATGATTTCTCAGCCTCAAAAAAAAGCGATCACCTATAAATACATTCAGTCAAAAAAGTATCGGGAATGGATGATTTGTTTATGGTTCCAAATTCAAATTTTTGTTTTTTTGTAGTTGTTAGATTGGCACAACTGTTTTCCATTTTGGCGCGGAGTTTGAGTTGCATCTGTTATTTATATTAAATACAGTGCTGGTTTTATAGTCCATTGAAATGTTACAATTTAAGGACCGAATATTGCATTTCTTAGAGGACGCAATTTTATTTTTGGGACATGTTTGGGGAGTCCATAGAAGCTTAACCTCAAGTTTGTGGGGTCGCCACCCTTGTCCCCCGGCCGCCATCTTGGAAAAAGGGTGGAAAACACTTTTTTCGCGATATCTCGGCAACTATAGTCGGTTTTAGTCAGTAAGAGTCTGGCACTCCATCGCGCTCCACCCAGAACTGGAGAAGACATTGGATGATTGCCCAGCCTTAAAAAAAAGCTGTCTTGTGCCTAATGCTGTGAGCAATACAAGAATGGCAATGTCCTCTGCCACAATAATAACAGAATCATGATGCATCTGATTCAGCTTGGTCGACAGAAAAACCAACCCCTGAAAGAGTAGTTTTGAGCAGATCTATCAAGTTTGATTTGTTTATTTTATTTAACAAAATTTTTGTAAGAATATATTTACAATTAAAAAAAAACAAATATAAGTGAAACATTTCGTTTCGACCGGATTCTCATGAACATTGAGGAACCCGGTCAACTTTGGAGCGCTGTAAAAGCGTTATTAATGAATGAAATTTAAAAAAAAAATAGAAGAAAATTTTCCTCAAAAGATCATCTACAAGATTGGTCTGAGGTATTTTTTTTGTAAAATGTATAAAAAAAAAGTTATACAGCAAAAAAGAAAATTTTTATAAAAAAAATCTCACTTTTATGCTTATATCTTCTATAATTTTTAATTTAGGCCAAAAAATTGTATTACATATTTGTAGGCAAAACAATTTGTTACAAATTATGTCTTTGCAATTTTTTTGTAAGACGCATTGTTTCCGAGATATCGCGAAAAAAGTGTTTTCACCCTTTTTCCAAGATGGCGGCCGGGGGACAAGGGTGGCGACCCCACAAACTTGAGGCTAAGCTTCTATTGACCCCACAAACTTGAGGCTAAGCTTCTATTGACCCCCCAAACATGTCCCAAAAATAAAATTGCGTCCTCTAAAAAATGTAAAGCTAATGTAACATTTCAATGGACTATTAGTAATATCATATATAGTGTGTATTGCGAATTTCATAATGGACAAAAATATCGAACAAAGAGTTTGTCTTAAATTTTGCATCGCCAATGGAATTTCGTGTTCGGAGTCACTGAAAATGTTACAGAAGGCTTACGGTGAATCGACTTTATCAAAAACTCGTGCTTATGAGTGGTTCAAAGCGTTCAAAAGCGGTCGAGATGTGATGGAAGATTTGCCTCGCTCTGGTAGGCCGTCAACGTCTGCAACTGAAGTTAACATCGCAAAAGTGAAGAAAATAGTGACTGAAAATCCCCATTCAACTCTGAGAGAGATAGCCGCCGAACTTTCTGTATCTCACGAGTCGATCCGTACCATTTTAACTAATCATTTGGGTATGAAACATGTTGCTGCTCGGCTAGTCCCAAAAAATCGAATTTTCTCCAAAAACTCAATCGCATGAAAGTCGCTGAGGACATGAAAGAACGAGTCAGTTCAGACCCAACATTCATGAAACGCATTGTTACTGGTGACGAGACGTGGGTTTACGAGTTTGACATGCAAACTAGTCAACAAGCTTCGGAGTGGCGCCTTCCAACTGAACCGAAACCGAAAAACCACGCCAAAGTCGATCAAAAGTCAAAGTCATGTTGACTGTTTTCTTTGACAATCGCGGTGTTGTGCACTCTGAATTCTTACCGGAAGGTCTAACGGTAAATAAAGAATATTATTTGAGCGTTATGCGGCGTTTAAGAGAGCAAATTCGACGAAAAAGGCCAGACTTGTGGAAAGAAAATTCTTGGATTTTGCACCACGACAATGCGCCTTCGCACAAGGCTATCATTGTGAACGAATTTTCGACCAAACACTCAACAAATACCATCCAGCAACCACCATATTCACCAGATATGATATGAGCTCCTACTGACTTTTTTCTTTTTCCTTAACTCAAATTACCACTTCGTGGCACCCGTTTTCAATCGATAGAAGACAAAGGAGAATTCGCGGTGAGAACTGAACTCAATTCCGGAAGCAAAGCGTTTAAAAAATGTTTTGATGAATGGATTATGCGTTGGCGCAAGTGTATCGTTTCTAAAGGAGCATACTTTGAAGGTGATAAAATAAATTTGGATGAATAACAGACATTTTGTGTATTATTGATCTTTTCCCGGTACTTTCTTGACAGAGTAGTATATGTATCTGTTTTACTTACAATGAACCTAGAAGCTTTGATACGTTTCTTGAACAAGTTTAGACTCACTCCCTTGCAGCCGCCTTGTAGCCACCACTCCTACTTTGGTCCCTCACAATTTGGCATTTACCGAATGTTAAGTATACCCTGAACAAATTTCAAAGATATCTTCAAAGGAGTTTAAAAAATAAATTGTGGGAAGAAAAAAGGAAAGCGTCTCTTAGGCTTTTGTCAATAATGAGTGTGAAAGTTTACATGCGTGCTCGATAGATGGCGTTGTCCCGTCCGGCTGAATCGGGCTATAGTTTCGTTACAAGCGTGTGGTTGGGTGTCTCGAGTTTAGCAGCGTCAGTCGCCTTTTACGACATCCTTCGGATTTGATTATTTTTGAATAACCTCTTGGCGTAACGGTCTGGTTTATTATGGTAGATGTGATATACAGTGTGTTAGGAGGGACATACTTCCAGGTTGTATAGTACTCATGGAAATCAACAACGTTGTCCATAGGACCAACTCGGAAATATAAAAAAAAATATCAGCTGTGCCATACATTTTGACGAATTATTATGCGAACATAAATGTACTGAACAGCTGATTTTTGTTCGTGATTTCAGATATAGAATCAAAACTTAATTTTCATGAGTATAGGAATCCCCGAAAGTATGTCCCTGACAGGGTGCAATACTCTAAATACTGAAGATAGCAAATTTTACCCAAGGAAAACATTCCTTTAGTTTTAAAAAGATAACCAAAGCCGCAAGCTCGAAAACTCGCTTGCTGTACTCGGGAGTTGAACTGGTTAAAATCCGAAGAAATAACACTTTTATAATAATAATATAATAATAATAATCTTTATTTATCCAAAAACATACAGAGTTTGAAATACAGTTTTGATATTTGGTTTAGAGAAACATTTATAGTGTTGCAAAATCTGTACAGAATAGTATTCTCCACCTCTTAAGCTAGGGTATACCTGTATTATAAGAGGTAGTTTTACGGTCAATATCAACAAAAACTTATATCTTAAGTGGACTGTGTCATTCTACTGTATGGTATAAAAGAGTAGAATTGTACGCTTTGTTGTAGTGTGCGAGTGGTGTGTGTGTGTGTGTGTAGGTGTGGGTGGCAGGGTGTATGTAGGTGTGTGTGTATTATACAAGATAGGTGAGTAAAGACTCCGTGTAAGAGTAATCCTTGAGGAGCAGCCACTCCGGTACTTTAGATTTTAGTGCATGTGAGTTTAGATTTGTAATATTGAGATGTTTGTTAATTTTTCGATATGTGTACTTAGTATATAATACGTATTCGATGTTTGGCGAAGGTAGTCTTATGTTGTATATTTGGTGGAACGTACGTGCGTTTGTTTGTAAGATGAGGAGGAAGGCCTGCGTGCTTTCTAAGGGTGGATTAAGCACATAAAGCTGACGGACCGTACGTACTTTACAGTCAGAGAAGAGTTCAGTTGTTGGATACCGGTAGGGCTTTTTCGTCATAACTTTAAGTATCGCTCGCTGTGCTCTTTCCACCCTCAAGAATCTAGTCTTAGCCGCGCCGCCCCACGTAGCTATGCAATAACCAATCACTGATTGGCATAGTGCAAGGTACACCCCATCTTAAGAGTTTTAAGGTCGGCGGATACTCGTAAGAGACTTAAATACATGTATAAGACGTAAAGTTCTGGTGGCGACGGCGTCAATTTGTCTGTCCCATCTCAGTCCGTCGTCTATGTGTACTCCGAGGTATTTAACGCTTTCGGATCTAGCAAGCGGAGGACAAGTGCAGGGGGTGGACGAGTTTGTTTATAACATCACACTATAAATTTAATAAGACATGATGTTGCTCTTGAATTATAAATAGCGTGACCGTGACAGACTGCATTGTGTTATGTTTATGTAGCATAATATTAATATTTGTTGTTTAATATCAGTAACTATAAATAACTATCGCTTAGCCTGCGTCTTCGTCTAAATCAGCATTTCCCAACAAAGTGGGCGATAACGTCCCCTTGTGGGCGCTGCACAGTCACTGGCCGTCACTGACCGGCCAGTCACTCACAGTCACTGGCCGTCACTGACCGGCCAGTCACTCACAGTCACTGGCCGTCACTGACCGGCCAGTCACGCACAGTCACTGGCCGTCACTGACCGGCCAGTCACGCACAGTCACTGACCGGCCAGTCACTCACAGTCACTGGCTGTCACTCACAGTCTCTGGCCGTCACTGACCGGCCAGTCACTCACAGTCACTGGCCGTCACTGACCGGCCAGTCACGCACAGTCACTGACCGGCCAGTCACTCACAGTCACTGGCTGTCACTCACAGTCACTGGCCGTCACTGACCGGCCAGTCACTCACAGTCACTGGCCGTCACTGACCGGCCAGTCACTCACAGTCACTGACCGGCCAGTCACGCACAGTCACTGACCGGCCAGTCACGCACAGTCACTGACCGGCCAGTCACGCACAGTCACTGACCGGCCAGTCACGCACAGTCACTGACCGGCCAGTCACGCACAGTCACTGACCGGCCAGTCACGCACAGTCACTGACCGGCCAGTCACGCACAGTCACTGACCGGCCAGTCACGCACAGTCACTGACCGGCCAGTCACGCACAGTCACTGACCGGCCAGTCACGCACAGTCACTGACCGGCCAGTCACGCACAGTCACTGACCGGCCAGTCACTCACAGTCACTGACCGGCCAGTCACTCACAGTCACTGACCGGCCAGTCACTCACAGTCACTGACCGGCCAGTCACTCACAGTCACTGACCGGCCAGTCACTCACAGTCACAGACCGGCCAGTCACTCACAGTCACAGACCGGCCAGTCACTCACAGTCACAGACCGGCCAGTCACTCACAGTCACAGACCGGCCAGTCACTCACAGTCACAGACCGGCCAGTCACTCACAGTCACTGACCGGCCAGTCACTCACAGTCACTGACCGGCCAGTCACTCACAGTCACTGACCGGCCAGTCACTCACAGTCACTGACCGGCCAGTCACTCACAGTCACTGACCGGCCAGTCACTCACAGTCACTGACCGGCCAGTCACTCACAGTCACTGACCGGCCAGTCACTCACAGTCACTGACCGGCCAGTCACTCACAGTCACTGACCGGCCAGTCACTCACAGTCACTGACCGGCCAGTCACTCACAGTCACTGACCGGCCAGTCACTCACAGTCACTGACCGGCCAGTCACTCACAGTCACTGACCGGCCAGTCACTCACAGTCACTGACCGGCCAGTCACTCACAGTCACTGACCGGCCAGTCACTCACAGTCACTGACCGGCCAGTCACTCACAGTCACTGACCGGCCAGTCACTCACAGTCACTGACCGGCCAGTCACTCACAGTCACTGACCGGCCAGTCACTCACAGTCACTGACCGGCCAGTCACTCACAGTCACTGACCGGCCAGTCACTCACAGTCACTGACCGGCCAGTCACTCACAGTCACTGACCGGCCAGTCACTCACAGTCACTGACCGGCCAGTCACTCACAGTCACTGACCGGCCAGTCACTCACAGTCACTGACCGGCCAGTCACTCACAGTCACTGACCGGCCAGTCACTCACAGTCACTGACCGGCCAGTCACTCACAGTCACTGACCGGCCAGTCACTCACAGTCGACGAATTGTGTTCGGCTCGTGCTCCGCTCATGCTCCGCTCCTGCTCGGCTCTCTTAGCGTAGACGCAGCTTTAGATAATCGATCGAAAACGTGTCCAGCCATCTTGAAAAACCACTTTTCGCTGGTCTCCTCAATCTCGGTAACGGAAGTGATTTTGACGACTTTTTGCATATCAACGGGCGTCACATAAATTTGTGACGGGCACCAAGCTAAAAGTTTTGTGATAAGTACAGTGGTTTAGTGGAAAAATGCAAAAGCAAAGCAAAGCATGCATGCATGCATGTATTATTTTAGACGCAGTTTTTTTTTCAATTTATTGGCTCATTATCAAAGCAGAATCTTCAAAACCACAAAAAAAATATTTCCTGAAAAAAAAACCACCAAAATGGACCACAAAATAATTATATGTGTATATCAAAATCTAATTATCTGACTTGACATCTGTCAAATATTTATTGAAGAAACAGTGAAGAAACAACGATGAAAATGAAAATATGTTGACTCGCGCAGCATCGAGACACGCACGCCCACCACCTCCGGACTCTTCGCTCAGCTCCGCCTCGCCACCGTCGGTACCCAGCCCCACCGTGAGCGGTGTGACAACACCGACCGCGGCAGTTGCGTCGAGCTCGAGTGACGATTATTTTTCCCCGCCGACGTCGCCAACACCTGTACGTCGGCAGGGGAGAGGCCGGCCACCGAAGAGCTTGGGACTTAGGGGCCAACCGGCCCCGAGCCAGGCGACACAGCGCGGCCGAGGACAGGCGGAGGAAAGAAGGAGCTTCCATTCCGCCACTGGACGACTCGACTACTGAAGCCGAGGTCGTGGCGGCCATCGCCCGTGCCGGTGGGTGTCCGCCGGACCAGGTGCGTACGGGCGACATCCGCGCCGACGCTTCCGGACTCGGCATGAATGAGAACGTCATGCGCGCATACTACGGGGCTACAGAGGGGGGAACTAACCTCACTGCGTACCGTGTTACTCGTAGGATGCTGTCTCTGTTTCAGGTACTGGAACCAACCGTCAACGTATCGGGCCCAGCGACTGTCGGATCAGGTGCGTGTTATTTGGGGTGCAGGTTGAAGAGCCTCCTCGTGGCGCACCCTGGGCAACGGCGGCCCCCACTGCCCACCGGCTTTTGGTGGACAGTTGGGGTCGACGGCTAATCTTCAACAAACGGGGAAGGGTCATGGTTCCAATCACCGATCATCTCTTGTTGGTCGGTGAAGGGAACCTGGCTAGGGGCGGGACGGCCAGTCCGTCGATGTCCACCTTGCGTCCACTGTCCTCTCTGCTTCCAGAGGGTCGGTCTAGTGGGCGCAAGGCGGAAGGAGGGAGAGGAAGACAACCTCTGTAAAATAATTACCCCAATCCTAAGGTCGAGCGTGCCGAGAGGATTGGCCGGAGGGTTTCCGGTCATTAGCGCAGGGGGCGGGAAAGGGGAAAGGGACCACACCCTTCAAAGGAAAAAAACTATGCAAAAGTTCACTGTGGAAAACAATCTCCAGGCGGGTCCCCTTCGGGGGGAATCCCGCCCCTCTATTGAGGGCAGCCCCAGCGTATCTGGAGAGGGCAACAATGAACACAACGCCGACACCACCGGCGAGCGAAAAAGGGTGCTTCTGGGAAACCAGCACGGCATCGCGTTGGCCCTCGCCCTAAAGGAGTTAGAGCCCCAGGTGAGAGGACTCTTCACCGCGTGTCTTGAGCAGGGCCAGCTTCCAACATTATGGAAGACCGGCCGGCTAGTCCTGCTCAAGAAGGCGGGGGGCGCCCTGCGGACTCACCGTCCGCGTACCGGCCCATTGTGCTGCTCGACGAGGTGGGCAAGATGTTTGAGCGAATTATCGCATCCCGCCTCGTCGGCCACTTGTGCGAAGAAGGGCCGGATCTGGATGAGTGCCAATTTGGTTTTCGGCACGGGCGCTCCACCATTCACGCGATATCGCGGGTGAGAGTCCTGGCGGAGGAAACGGTGTCTCGGGGTGGGGTGGTGATGGCGGTGTCGTTAGACATCTCCAACGCCTTCAACACCCTGCCCTGGAGTTGTATCAGAGAGGCACTGCTCTATCATCGAGTGACAGACAATGCCCTCTTCCAGCCCCCCTAAATGGGTCCAGGGGCGACGGACGCGGGGCTAGTCCGTCGCCCCCCACAACAACATCTGGACCCGAGGCGGCGGCGCGTAGTGTTCCACGCGCGCCCCTCCAAGACGGTACGAGGGGAGTGTCGTACACCTCACTCCCGCTCGGCCGAGACGAGGCCCGCTGCGGCGGGCCGACACCACGGGGGTTGCGGAAGAATTCTTTTGGATTCCCGCGACCCCCGGCGAAGGTGTGAGAGGGAACACCCGGGGTGGTTTTTAGTCAGTAAGAGTCTGACAGACCCCTCCGCTCTCCCCGGGGCGGGGGACATCCATGAGGATTTTCCCCCCGGATCAAAAAAAAAAAAATAAGGTTAGGTTGGGGTGCAGGTTGAAGAGCCTCCTCGTGGCGCACCCTGGGCAACGGCGGCCCCCACTGCCCACCGGCTGGTGGACAGTTGGGGTCGACGGCTAATCTTCAACAAACGGGGAAGGGTCATGGTTCCAATCACCGATCATCTCTGATGGTCGGTGAAGGGAACCTGGCTAGGGGCGGGACGGCCACTCCGTCGTTGTCCACCTTGCGTCTACTGCCCCCCTCTGCAAAATAGGTTAGGTTACGTTAGTTTAGGTTAGGTTAGCGGATGGGGGACCACCCCACAGTGCTTGCGTCCACGTCGCGTCCCCTGGAAACGACCCAGTTCTGTCACCGTAACGGAGTGGCAGACTGGGATCGGCCAAAGTGCACTGTGCATCGTAGCTCTTGACTGCCGTATTGCTACGATTCTGTTGGAGGCCATAATGCCTACACCCGCGCGGGACGCCCTCGGGCGTTTCTTAAAACCCAAAGGCCCTTCTCAGGGCCTACCCGAAGGCCCTTCTCAGGGCCAACCCAAAGGCTCTTCTAAGGGCCAACCAAAAGGCCCTTCTCAGGGCCACTCAGACGCTTCGGCGTCAGAAGCAAGCCGCTCGCCGTCTGCGCCTGGTTTCTTCGGAGGGGCGGTCGAGCTGTTTAGCTCAGACAGCGAGTCCGTCGCCAGCGTCTCTGACGCGGGCGGTTCTCGGTTGCGGAAGCGCCAATATATGAAGGCAGGGTCCGAGGGTTCCTCGGCTTCGGGTTCCAACGGGAAGTCGAAGCCCAAAAAGGCAGTAACTGCCGCGGACTCACACGTCGTGGGTCTCGCAGACGCCCAACGCCAACTAGACTTGGCTCGGCGGACGCTGAACCAGCAGGAGCTGGAAGAGCGCGTTGCTGCGAAGGAGCAGCGTGCTCGTGCTGCTCGGGCAAGGTCCGGGTACGGTGCGTCCCGCGTCCTGTACGCGGACCACTCGCTGGCCGAGCTGGCGCGGATGGCGGAGGAGGACGAGGAGGAGATAGCGGAGATCGCCTCTAAGTCCTCCAACCTTAAAGGGACCTTCCAGAAGGCCCTAAAGTGCAGGGCCGCGAGAATGCGCGGCGTCGTCGAGGAGCTAGTTAAGCGGACAGCTACCGACGAAACGCGGCAACTGCAGGCGCGAGTGGATCGCCTGCAGTCGGAGGTCAGCCAGCTTCATCAGAAGTTGGCTGACGCCACTGCCCGGCCAAATCAGGAGCCGAGACCTGCGGCGGAAGCCCCCTCCTCCAACATTGAGGACATAATCCGAAAGGTCGTAATGGAGGAGCGGGCTTTCACGAGAGCCTGCCTGGCCGGCATAGAGGATCGGCTCTTGCCGGAACAACGCCACCGGCCCCCGCTTGCGGCGGACAAGAGGCGAGAAAAGCCGCGGCCCTCCTCACAAGGAGAGGATGCCCTTCTCCCTTCCACCACGCCATCCAACGATCATGGTTGGACTGAGGTGGTCGGGAAGGGGAAGGGGGGCAAGGGGAAAAAGTCGGCGAAGGCCGTCTCCGCCGTCCCCACCGCCACGCCTCCCAGCCAGTCGCAGGTGACTGGGAAGGGAAAGGGGAAGGGTAAGGGCGGACAGGCGGCTACGGCCGCCCCTGCCGCCCCCGCCAGCACGCCTCCTGGCCAGTCACAAGCGACTGGCAAGGGCAAAGGCAGAGGGAAGAGGAGGAAGAGAAATCCCCCACAGTCTGCAGCCGTCGTGGTGACGCTCACTGCGGAGGCTGCAGAGAAAGGAGAGACGTACGCGTCCATTTTAGTGCGGGCGCGTGCCAATGCCGATCCCGCCCAACTGGGGATCGGCAATGTCACTTGCCGGCGGACTCAAACCGGGGCTCGAATCTTCGAGTTCCCGGGGGCGGAGGGCAGCGCCAGCGCCGACCTCTTCGCGGCCAAGCTGCAGGAGGCCGTCGCGGACGTTGCCAGGGTGGCCCGGCCAGTGAAGCTGGCGGCCATGGAGGTGACCGATCTCGACGATTCGGTCACCAAAGAGGAGGTGGTGGCGGCGGTGGCAGCAATTGGAGGCTGCAGTGTCACAGCGGTGAGAGCCAGGGACATCAGGTCCGGCCGCGGTGGCATGGGCACTATTCGTCTCGAGTGCCCGGTCGCCGCCGCCAAAGCCGTCCTCGAGAAGGGACGGCTCTGCGTCGGCTTCAGCTCGGGTGCGGTCCGAGCACTTGTAGACCTGCCTCTGCGCTGCTACAGGTGCTTCGCTATCGGCCACGCCCGAGCCCTCTGTCCGTCCAAGGTCGACAGGTCGGACAGTTGCTACCGCTGCGGCAAGGTCGATCACAAAGCCGCGTACTGCACGGCCGCCACGCCACACTGCCTAGTGTGTGCCGCCAGTGGCCGCCCGGCAGGACATATGATGAAGGGGAGGATGTGCAATCCTCCTTCTAAGAGGGGCAAAGCGCAGGCGCCAGTCGGGCCTGCCGCTAGCACGGCTGCGGAGGAGGGAGGTGCGATGTCCGACTAATGGATAGAGTCGAACATCGCATCCTTCAGGCGAACGCCAACCACTGCCGGGCAGCTCAGGACCTGCTGATGCAGACCATGGCTGAGTGGTCGGTGGACTTGGCGGTGGTCGCCGAGCCGTACTCGGTCCCTAGCCGTTGGATAGGCGACCGGGACGGCTTGGTGGCAGTGGTGTCGCGGTCTTCCACAGACTCCCCTCCCCTCTCGCTTTTAGAGAGGGGACCGGGATACGTGGCCGCCGCGTGGGGAGACTTGGCCCTTGTGGGGGTCTATTTCTCCCCGAACCGCCCTCTCTCGGACTTTGAGGCTTTTCTTGAAGTCCTCACTGCTGTCGTAGGGAGGGCGGCGCCACGACAGGTCGTGGTGCTGGGCGACCTGAACGCCAAGTCGGCGGCCTGGGGCAACCCCGCTGCCTCCTGCAACGTCCGGGGGCGCGCCGTCGAGTTCTGGTCGGCGTCTTGCGGTGTGTCCCTCCTCAACAGGGGGTCGGTCCACACGTGTGTGCGGCAACGCGGAGGTTCGGTGGTTGACGTCTCGTTTGCCACCCCCTTGCTAGCCGCACGCATCGTGAACTGGCGGGTGGAGATGGCGGAGACCATGTCGGACCACAGATATGTGCGGTTCGACATCTCCACTTCGCGTTCGAGCTCCCGAGGGGAGATGGCCCGCTCTGGCAGGTCTCCCTTCCCTCGGTGGGCTCTCACTCGCCTGGACCGGGAAGCAGCCAAGGAGGCGGCCTTTCTGCAGGACTGGCTGTCGCCCCCTGTCGAGGTCCGAGACGTGGATGCTGCAGCGGTCCAGCTGAGGGAATCCCTGACCGAGGTGTGCAACTCCAGCATGCCTCGGTCTCGCCGTCCCCCTCCCCGTCGTGCCGTCTATTGGTGGTCGGAGGAGTTAGCGGGGCTCCGTGCCGCCTGCGTGGCGGCCAGTAGGGCCTACACGCGGAGCCGGCGACGCAGCGTCCGTAGTGAGGCAGACGAGGACCGTCTGTACGCCTCTTACACAGAGGCGAAGGCGGCCCTCAAGTCGGCTATGTGCGCTGCCGAAGACGCGGCAAAGGCCGAGATGCTGGAAGGCCTCGACCGGGATCCCTATGGGAGACCGTACAAGGCGGCGCGGAACAAACTGCGGCCCCATGGTCCCCCGCTGACCGAGACCCTTGAGCCGGCCCTGCTGGACGGGGTGGTCCGGTCCCTGTTTCCGTGCAGGACCGAATTCGCCCCACCGACGATGGATCCTCCACAGAGGGAGGCGTCACCGGACGAGGAGGTCCCTCCGGTGACGGCGGATGAGCTGTACGCGGGGCTGCTCAGCCTCCGCGCTAAGAAGACGGCCCCTGGACCGGACGGCGTCCCTGCACGGGTGGTGGCCATAGCTGCCGCTCAAATGGAGGACAGGATTCGGGACCCTTTTCAGCGCGTGCCTAAGCGCCGGGAGGTTCCCGAAACTGTGGAAGGAGGGGCAGCTGTGCCTACTCCGCAAGGAGGGACGTCCGGTCGATTCCCCCTCGGCATGCCGGCCCATCGTTCTGCTCGATGAGGTCGGCAAATTGTTCGAGGGGATAATCGCCCGCCGGCTTAGCAGCCATTTGCGGAGGGTGGGGCCGGACCTGTCGGACGCCCAGTTTGGTTTCCGACAGGGTCGGTCGACCATCGACGCTCTGGCCCTTCTCAGGGACCAAGTGAAGGGGGCGGTTGAGGCGGGGGACGGAGTGCTGGCGGTGTCATTCGACATAGCCAACGCCTTCAACTCCGTTCCCCACTCGACGATATTGGAGGCACTCCGGTATCATGGAGTGCCCCAATACCTGAGGGACCTCCTGGCCAACTACTTGGAGGACCGAGAAGTCCTCCTTGTAGACAAAACGGCCAGCCTCAGGCGGTACGGCGCGGAGTCCGGTGTTCCGCAGGGGTCGGTGCTAGGCCCTCCCTTGTGGAACATCGGGTTCGACTGGCTCCTGCGGGGAGCCCTGCTCCAGGGCACGAGTGTCATCTGCTACGCGGATGACACTCTCCTCACTGCCCGGGGCAGGAACTTCAGGGAGGCGGCCTGTCTGGCCTCGGCTGGCGGATCCTTGGTCGCAGGGAGGATCCGCCACCTGGGATTGAAGGTGGCGCTGAACAAGACCGAGGCCGTGTTCTTCCACGGGCCTCGGCAGCGCTGCCCTCCGGATGCCCACATTATCGTGGAGGGCACCAGGGTGGAGGTACAGACCCAGATGAAGTATCTGGGTCTGGTACTTGACAGCAGGTGGCGCTTCGGCCCACATTTCAGCGGGCTGTCGACGCGCTTGCTGAAAGCAGCGGACGCCCTGTCGTGGCTCCTCCCGAACCTAGGGGGGCCAAGTGCACGATGCCGGCGCCTGTATGCCGGCATCCTGAGGAGCATGGCCCTATATGGGGCCCCCATCTGGGCGGACTGCCTGCACAGGAGGGAGAACGCGACAGCGATCCGCAGGCCACAAAGGGCCATTGCACTGCGGGTTGCGAGGGCCTACCGTTCGGTAGGCTTCTCGGCGGCGTGCGCTCTGGCCAGCACCCCTCCTTGGGAGTTGGAGGCGTGGGTGCTCGCCAGAGTGTACGAATGGACGGCGCGCCGGAAAGCGCTCGGGGAGCGCCCCGTCGCGGAGGAGCGGGAGGCCGTGCGGAGGGAGGCGAGGGACGCCATTGTGGTCCATTGGACGCAGGACCTCGCCTCCGCCACCTTTGGCCGCCGAACCCTGGACGCGCTCGGTCCGGTCCTGCGGGACTGGCTCGAGCGGCGACACGGTTTCCTCTCCTTCCGTCTGGTGCAGGTGCTGTCAGGACACGGCTGTTTTGGCTCGTATCTGCACCGGATCGGGAGGGAGGAGACTGCGGCGTGCCACGACTGCGGCGCGGCGGAGGACAACGCGCAGCACACCCTCGAGGTGTGCCCAGCTTGGTCCGAGAAGCGCCGCAGTCTCACTGCGGAGATCGGACAGGACCTCTCACTGCCCGGCGTGGTCAAATCCATGCTGGAGAGTGAGAGTTCCTGGGCAGCGGTCGCCTCCTTCTGCGAAGATGTCATCTCGCAAAAGGAGGCGGCAGAGCGCGCGCGTGAGGAAGACCCTCTCGCTGCGCCGCTCCGGAGACGAAGGAGAGGTCGGAGAAGAGGTCGTCTTCTCCCTCCTCCTGGTGGTGACAGGCGGGCGACCGGCACGGGGGTGCCTCCGCCCGCATTGCACTCGTCACCACCCTCGTCAGTCATTCCCGGCCCTCTCCCTACGGGGAGGGCGTGATGGGTTGGGTGGGTGTTCGTCGGAGGAGGACTGGACGCAAAGGCTACGCCGATCTCCCAGGCCTCCTCCACTCAGACGATGCGGGAATGCCGCTGGGTCTTTTTAGTGGGTATACCGGGCTTAGCTCGGGGAGTCCCACATAGCCCCCCGCTCCCCCGAGCGGGAGGTATGCGTAATGCATTTTTTCCCAGCGCAAAAAAAAAAAAAAAAAAAAAAAAAAAGGTTAGGTTAGCGGGGGACCACCCCACAGTGCTTGCGTCCACGTCGCGTCCCCTGGAAACGACCCAGTTCTGTCACCGTAACGGAGTGGCAGACTGGGATCGGCCAAAGTGCACTGTGCATCGTAGCTCTTGTCTGCCGTATTGCTACGATTCTGTTGGAGGCCATAATGCCTACACACGCGCGGGACGCCCTCGGGCGTTTCTTAAAACCCAAAGGCCCTTCTCAGGGCCAACCCGAAGGCCCTTCTCAGGGCCAACCCAAAGGCTCTTCTAAGGGCCAACCAAAAGGCCCTTCTCAGGGCCACTCAGACGCTTCGGCGTCAGAAGCAAGCCGCTCGCCGTCTGCGGCTGGCTTCTTCGGAGGGGCGGTCGAGCTGTCTAGCTCTGACAGCGAGTCCGTCGCCAGCGTCTCTGACGCGGGCGGTTCTCGGTTGCGGAAGCGCCAATATATGAAGGCAGGGTCCGAGGGTTCCTCGGCTTCGGGTTCCAACGGGAAGTCGAAGCCCAAAAAGGCAGTGGCTGCCGCAGACTCACACGTCGTGGGTCTCGCAGACGCCCAACGCCAACTAGACTTGGCTCGGCGGACGCTGAACCAGCAGGAGCTGGAAGAGCGCGTTGCTGCGAAGGAGCAGCGTGCTCGTGCTGCTCGGGCAAGGTCCGGGTACGGTGCGTCCCGCGTCCTGTACGCGGACCACTCGCTGGCCGAGCTGGCGCGGATGGCGGAGGAGGACGAGGAGGAGATAGCGGAGATCGCCTCTAAGTCCTCCAACCTTAAAGGGACCTTCCAGAAGGCCCTAAAGTGCAGGGCCGCGAGAATGCGCGGCGTCGTCGAGGAGCTAGTCAAGCGGACAGCTACCGACGAAACGCGGCAACTGCAGGCGCGAGTGGATCGCCTGCAGTCGGAGGTAAGCCAGCTTCATCAGAAGTTGGCTGACGCCACTGCCCGGCCAAATCAGGAGCCGAGACCTGCGGCGGAAGCCCCCTCCTCCAACATTGAGGACATAATCCGAAAGGTCGTAATGGAGGAGCGGGCTTTCACGAGAGCCTGCCTGGCCGGCATAGAGGATCGGCTCTTGCCGGAACAACGCCACCGGCCCCCGCTTGCGGCGGACAAGAGGCGAGAAAAGCCGCGGCCCTCCTCACAAGGAGAGGATGCCCTTCTCCCTTCCACCACGCCATCCAACGATCATGGTTGGACTGAGGTGGTCGGGAAGGGGAAGGGGGGCAAGGGGAAAAAGTCGGCGAAGGCCGTCTCCGCCGTCCCCACCGCCACGCCTCCCAGCCAGTCGCAGGTGACTGGGAAGGGAAAGGGGAAGGGTAAGGGCGGACAGGCGGCTACGGCCGCCCCTGCCGCCCCCGCCAGCACGCCTCCTGGCCAGTCACAAGCGACTGGCAAGGGCAAAGGCAGAGGGAAGAGGAGGAAGAGAAATCCCCCACAGTCTGCAGCCGTCGTGGTGACGCTCACTGCGGAGGCTGCAGAGAAAGGAGAGACGTACGCGTCCATTTTAGTGCGGGCGCGTGCCAATGCCGATCCCGCCCAACTGGGGATCGGCAATGTCACTTGCCGGCGGACTCAAACCGGGGCTCGAATCTTCGAGTTCCCGGGGGCGGAGGGCAGCGCCAGCGCCGACCTCTTCGCGGCCAAGCTGCAGGAGGCCGTCGCGGACGTTGCCAGGGTGGCCCGGCCAGTGAAGCTGGCGGCCATGGAGGTGACCGATCTCGACGATAGAGGAGGTGGTGGCGGCGGTGGCAGCAATTGGAGGCTGCAGTGTCACAGCGGTGAGAGCCAGGGACATCAGGTCCGGCCGCGGTGGCATGGGCACTATTCGTCTCGAGTGCCCGGTCGCCGCCGCCAAAGCCGTCCTCGAGAAGGGACGGCTCTGCGTCGGCTTCAGCTCGGGTGCGGTCCGAGCACTTGTAGACCTGCCTCTGCGCTGCTACAGGTGCTTCGCTATCGGCCACGCCCGAGCCCTCTGTCCGTCGGTCGTAAGGTAAGGTCGACAGGTCGGACAGTTGCTACCGCTGCGGCAAGGTCGATCACAAAGCCGCGTCCTGCACGGCCGCCACGCCACACTGCCTAGTGTGTGCCGCCAGTGGCCGCCCGGCAGGACATATGATGAAGGGGAGGATGTGCAATCCTCCTTCTAAGAGGGGCAAAGCGCAGGCGCCAGTCGGGCCTGCCGCTAGCACGGCTGCGGAGGAGGGAGGTGCGATGTCCGACTAATGGATAGAGTCGAACATCGCATCCTTCAGGCGAACGCCAACCACTGCCGGGCAGCTCAGGACCTGCTGATGCAGACCATGGCTGAGTGGTCGGTGGACTTGGCGGTGGTCGCCGAGCCGTACTCGGTCCCTAGCCGTTGGATAGGCGACCGGGACGGCTTGGTGGCAGTGGTGTCGCGGTCTTCCACAGACTCCCCTCCCCTCTCGCTTTTAGAGAGGGGACCGGGATACGTGGCCGCCGCGTGGGGAGACTTGGCCCTTGTGGGGGTCTATTTCTCCCCGAACCGCCCTCTCTCGGACTTTGAGGCTTTTCTTGAAGTCCTCACTGCTGTCGTAGGGAGGGCGGCGCCACGACAGGTCGTGGTGCTGGGCGACCTGAACGCCAAGTCGGCGGCCTGGGGCAACCCCGCTGCCTCCTGCAACGTCCGGGGGCGCGCCGTCGAGTTCTGGTCGGCGTCTTGCGGTGTGTCCCTCCTCAACAGGGGGTCGGTCCACACGTGTGTGCGGCAACGCGGAGGTTCGGTGGTTGACGTCTCGTTTGCCACCCCCTTGCTAGCCGCACGCATCGTGAACTGGCGGGTGGAGATGGCGGAGACCATGTCGGACCACAGATATGTGCGGTTCGACATCTCCACTTCGCGTTCGAGCTCCCGAGGGGAGATGGCCCGCTCTGGCAGGTCTCCCTTCCCTCGGTGGGCTCTCACTCGCCTGGACCGGGAAGCAGCCAAGGAGGCGGCCTTTCTGCAGGACTGGCTGTCGCCCCCTGTCGAGGTCCGAGACGTGGATGCTGCAGCGGTCCAGCTGAGGGAATCCCTGACCGAGGTGTGCAACTCCAGCATGCCTCGGTCTCGCCGTCCCCCTCCCCGTCGTGCCGTCTATTGGTGGTTGGAGGAGTTAGCGGGGCTCCGTGCCGCCTGCGTGGCGGCCAGTAGGGCCTACACGCGGAGCCGGCGACGCAGCGTCCGTAGTGAGGCAGACGAGGACCGTCTGTACGCCTCTTACACAGAGGCGAAGGCGGCCCTCAAGTCGGCTATGTGCGCTGCCGAAGACGCGGCAAAGGCCGAGATGCTGGAAGGCCTCGACCGGGATCCCTATGGGAGACCGTACAAGGCGGCGCGGAACAAACTGCGGCCCCATGGTCCCCCGCTGACCGAGACCCTTGAGCCGGCTCTGCTGGACGGGGTGGTCCGGTCCCTGTTTCCGTGCAGGACCGAATTCGCCCCACCGACGATGGATCCTCCACAGAGGGAGGCGTCACCGGACGAGGAGGTCCCTCCGGTGACGGCGGATGAGCTGTACGCGGGGCTGCTCAGCCTCCGCGCTAAGAAGACGGCCCCTGGACCGGACGGCGTCCCTGCACGGGTGGTGGCCATAGCTGCCGCTCAAATGGAGGACAGGATTCGGGACCTCTTCAGCGCGTGCCTAAGCGCCGGGAGGTTCCCGAAACTGTGGAAGGAGGGGCAACTGTGCCTACTCCGCAAGGAGGGACGTCCGGTCGATTCCCCCTCGGCATACCGGCCCATCGTTCTGCTCGATGAGGTCGGCAAATTGTTCGAGGGGATAATCGCCCGCCGGCTTAGCAGCCATTTGCGGAGGGTGGGGCCGGACCTGTCGGACGCCCAGTTTGGTTTCCGACAGGGTCGGTCGACCATCGACGCTCTGGCCCTTCTCAGGGACCAAGTGAAGGGGGCGGTTGAGGCGGGGGACGGAGTGCTGGCGGTGTCATTCGACATAGCCAACGCCTTCAACTCCGTTCCCCACTCGACGATATTGGAGGCACTCCGGTATCATGGAGTGCCCCAATACTTGAGGGACCTCCTGGCCAACTACTTGGAGGACCGAGAAGTCCTCCTTGTAGACAAAACGGCCAGCCTCAGGCGGTACGGCGCGGAGTCCGGTGTTCCGCAGGGGTCGGTGCTAGGCCCTCCCTTGTGGAACATCGGGTTCGACTGGCTCCTGCAGGGAGCCCTGCTCCAGGGCACGAGTGTCATCTGCTACGCGGATGACACTCTCCTCACTGCCCGGGGCAGGAACTTCAGGGAGGCGGCCTGTCTGGCCTCGGCTGGCGGATCCTTGGTCGCAGGGAGGATCCGCCACCTGGGATTGAAGGTGGCGCTGAACAAGACCGAGGCCGTGTTCTTCCACGGGCCTCGGCAGCGCTGCCCTCCGGATGCCCACATTATCGTGGAGGGCACCAGGGTGGAGGTACAGACCCAGATGAAGTATCTGGGTCTGGTACTTGACAGCAGGTGGCGCTTCGGCCCACATTTGGAACCCGTGTTACCATAAATATATCGATCGGATCGAGAATATTCAAAAAAGATTTATTCGTTTCCTATGTTTTCGGCTACGTATACCATACCATTCTGATAATTATATAAACCTTTGTAGGAAATTTCATTTACAGCCACTCATTAATCGTCGTCGACTAGCAGATTGCGTGTTTCTTATGAAAATTTTATCTAACGAGATCGATTGTCCTGATCTCCTGAATAAACTTTATTTCAATGTACCCCAACGGTCAGTTAGATTTAATCCACCTATGTCCATTCCCTTTTCTCATTCAAATTATAGGCAAAACTCATATATGGTGAGAGCGAGCAAGGACTTTAATACTATTTGTAAAGAGTTTTCATTCGACCCATTTATTACCAAATCCTACTCTGTACGCAGTCAGTTGAATGCGAGCTTTTTCGAAGGGCCATAATCTTTTATTTACCGTACTTAGTTAAACTTGTTTTTATTTGTCACGTGCTTGTTAGATCCTAAGTTCTCTACTACTTATCCTATTTTTATCCGTGGGAACCTGTTATTGGCTCTGTGTTGCATGTTACCACTGTTATCCATTTGTTATAGCTGTTGGTTCTCCTACAATAAATAAATAAATAAATAAATAAATTTCAGCGGGCTGTCGACGCGCCTGCTGAAAGCAGCGGACGCCCTGTCGTGGCTCCTCCCGAACCTAGGGGGGCCAAGTGCACGATGCCGGCGCCTGTATGCCGGCATCCTGAGGAGCATGATCTGGGCGGACTGCCTGCACAGGAGGGAGAACGCGACAGCGATCCGCAGGCCACAAAGGGCCATTGCACTGCGGGTTGCGAGGGCCTACCGTTCGGTAGGCTTTTCGGCGGCGTGCGCTCTGGCCAGCACCCCTCCTTGGGAGTTGGAGGCGTGGGTGCTCGCCAGAGTGTACGAATGGACGGCGCGCCGGAAAGCGCTCGGGGAGCGCCCCGTCGCGGAGGAGCGGGAGGCCGTGCGGAGGGAGGCGAGGGACGCCATTGTGGTCCATTGGACGCAGGACCTCGCCTCCGCCACCTTTGGCCGCCGAACCCTGGACGCGCTCGGTCCGGTCCTGCGGGACTGGCTCGAGCGGCGACACGGTTTCCTCTCCTTCCGTCTGCTGCAGGTGCTGTCAGGACACGGCTGTTTTGGCTCGTATCTGCACCGGATCGGGAGGGAGGAGACTGCGGCGTGCCACGACTGCGGCGCGGCGGAGGACAACGCGCAGCACACCCTCGAGGTGTGCCCAGCTTGGTCCGAGAAGCGCCGCAGTCTCACTGCGGAGATCGGACAGGACCTCTCACTGCCCGGCGTGGTCAAATCCATGCTGGAGAGTGAGAGTTCCTGGGCAGCGGTCGCCTCCTTCTGCGAGGATGTCATCTCGCGACCGGCACGGGGGTGCCTCCGCCCGCATTGCACTCGTCACCACCTTCGTCAGTCATTCCCGGCCCTCTCCCTACGGGGAGGGCGTGATGGGTTGGGTGGGTGTTCGTCGGAGGAGGACTGGACGCAAAGGCTGCGCCGATCTCCCAGGCCTCCTCCACTCAGACGATGCGGGAATGCCGCTGGGTCTTTTTAGTGGGTATACCGGGCTTAGCTCGGGGAGTCCCACATAGCCCCCCGCTCCCCCGAGCGGGAGGCATGCGTAATGCATTTTTTCCCAGCGCAAAAAAAATAGGTTAGCTAGGTTTTGCAGAGGGGTCCAGTGGGCGCAGGGTGGAAGGTGGGAGAGGAAGACAACCTCTTTAAAAAATCACCCCAATCCCAAGGTCGAGCTTGCCGATGGGATGAATGGCCGGAGGGTTTCCGGTCACTAGCGCGGGAGGGAAACGGGGATAGGGACCACACCCTTCAAAGGAAACCAAAAATGAATAAGTCTAATGTCGGAAACTATTCTCCAGGCGGGTACCCTTCGGGGAGAATCCCGCCCCTCTTTTGAGGGCAGCCCCAGCGTATCTGGAGGGGGCAACACTAGACCAAACGTCAGGAACACCGGCGAGCAGGGAAGCGCGCAGCTACTTCTGCAGAAGGAACTGCGCGTTTCATTAACACCGATTGACGGCGTCATGAGCCGAGGAGGCTCCAGTCCCGATCTTTGTGATCGGGGCTCGCACCGAGGCAGTACGAGGTCTGGATCAAGATCCAGATCCAGATCTCGTAAGCGCAGTTGGTCCTCAACCGAGGACAACTCGACGGCTGCCAAAGTGCCGACGATGGCACGCAGAGGAGGTCGCGCGGTGGCGGGCGGAGCCCCCACCCGTGACGTTCGGGGCCGCTTCTTGCGGCCCGATTCTCCGTCTCCGGGAGAACGAATGGAGGGCACGGAGAGCGACCCTGGAGCCCCGTTGATGGATCTCAGCGGGGGCTCCACCTTGTCTCTGCTCGGTAGCAACCGAGCAGAAGCAAGCGCAGCGAAGCGGGTGCAGCGGAAGGCTGTCGTGGCTGACGAAGTCAGCGAGTTGGCCCGACAGGCCCGAGAGCGGCGCGCTGCTCGGATGATTGGAGGGAGTGCGTCGGCTGTGGCACTTAGTCGCCAGGCGCTGGACGCCGTGGACGTTGTCCTGAAGGTTGCCACCGGATCTGGCAACCTGAAGGGCACGTTCACGCGTGCCCTAAAGGAAGCAGCTGAGCAGATCAAGGAGGTGGTTGAGGTCCTCCTTGATAGCACCAGCTCGGAGGAAACGGCCCAAGTTGTGGGAGGAGAATTGCCGTCTCCGAGCCGAGCTCGAGGACCTCAAGCGGCAGTTTGCCGCCACCCAGAGGGCAGCTCCCGCCGCCGCTGGCGCCTCCCGCGCAGCGGCCCTTATGCCGGCTCCATCACCGGCCCCACCTTCGTCCTCTGCGCTGGCAGATGCGGAGGTGGAGAAAATTGCCCGCATCTGCATGATGCAGTGCGGGAAGATGGTGGGCGCGCGGCTGGAAGCCCTCGAAACGAGGCTCCTTCCAGCCGAGACTCTCCGCCCTCCGCTCGCTGCGGACAGGCGTAGGAAGGAGGATCCAACACCAACCACGGCGACAAGAGCCAAAAAGGCCGTAGGAACGGGCACGACAGCGCCCGCTCCCCAGACGGCGGCGCCTCTGGCGACCGCGCCCGGGCCTCTAACAGAGGCCTGGACGACGGTCGTCAAGAGGGGCCGGAAGAAAAAGAAGATGGCACCGCCGGCACCGGCACCCGCTAAGGCACCGGCACCTGGTAAGGCACCGGCGCCAAAGAAGAAGAAAAACAAAGGACCGCCTAGAGCCCCACGCTCCGCGGCAGTGGTAATCACACTGCTGCCCGGAGCCGTCGAACGGGGCGTTACGTACAAGGCGGTCCTCACTGAGGCAAAGGCCAAGGTCGCTTTTCCCGACCTTGGCACACCGACCGGCCTCAGGCTGAAGTCGGCGCTGACGGGGGCGCGTTTATTGGAGGTGTCTGGTGCCTCTAGCGGGGAAAAGGCGGACGCTCTGGCCGCCAAATTGAGGGAGGTCCTCAACCCGGAGGACGTTCGGGTGTCCAGGCCTATAAAGACGTCAGAGTTGCGCGTCGACGGCCTGGACGACTCCACGACCGAAGCTGAGGTCGCGGCGGCCATCGCCCGTGCCGGTGGGTGTCCGCCGGACCAAGTGCGGACGGGCGACATCCGCGCCGACGCCTCCGGACTCGGCATGATCTGGGTGCGGTGTCCGGTGGCGGCAGCAAATAAGGTCGCCGAAAGTGGGCGATTGTTGGTGGGGTGGGTTGCGGCCAGAGTAAGACTGGTGCAACCCAGGGCTTTACGGCGTTTCCGTTGCCCGGATGTAGGACATGTCCGGGCGCGGTGCACCTGCGAAACGGACCGCAGCGACCTTTGTTTCCGCTGCGACCTTTGTTTCCGCTGCGGCCAGCCCGGCCACAAGGCGGCGCAGTGCTCCGCGGCGCCGAACTGCAGCCTCTGTACAGCTGCAGGGAGGCCCGCCGGGCACCGAGCGGGTGGTAAGTCCTGTGGCGGCCCCGCCAACAGGAAGAGAAGGGGTGCCAAGGCTGCGGGGGGCTATACCCCCCCCCCTCAGTCTGGCGCTGTGGTTCCGCGGGGCTATTATTATTATACGCACATTTGCGATGCGTCCATGCCCCGGATCCACACGCTGTCAGCAAGGCGCCAGGTGTACCTGGTAGTCCGCCGAGATCGCACGGCTGCGTACAGCGTACGTCGCGGCGAGGCGCCCGTACACCCACTACCGAAGACGACGTCGTCGGGTCCCTGACGAAGAAGCCGCGCTGTATGAGGTGTACCGCGCGGCTAAGCAGGCTCTGTGGCTGGCCATCGGCGATGCGAGATCGCGATCCAGAGAGGAGATGCTGGAGACTCGACGGAGATCCATGGGGGCGCCCCTATCATGCGGTTCGAGGGAAACAGAGCCGCCGCGCCCCCACTCACCGAGAGCCTCCAGCCCGAGCTGTTGGAAGAGGTCGTCGCAGCCCTCTTCCCGGCGAGAGCGGAGCACACTCCGCCGCCGATGGCTATGTCCTCAGCGTCCCAGAGGTGACACAGGCAGAGATGAGGGCAGCCGTGATGCGTCTCCGGGCCAAGAACGTGGCTCCGGGGCCTGATGGCATCCACGGCATCGCGTTGGCCCTCGCCCTAAAGGAGTTAGAGCCCCAGGGTGAGAGGACTCTTCACCGCGTGTCTTGAGCAGGGCCAGTTTCCATCATTGTGGAAGACCGGTAGGTTGGTCCTGCTCAGGAAGGCGGGGGCGCCCCGCGGACTCGCCGTCCGCGTACCGGCCCATAGTGCTGCTCGACGAGGTGGGCAAGATGTTTGAGCGAATCATCGCAGCCCGCCTCGTCGGCCGCTTGTGCGGAGAGGGGCCGGACCTTCACGAGTGCCAGTTCGGCTTCAGGCACGGGCGCTCCACCATTCACGCGATCTCGCGGGTGAGAGTCCTCGCGGAGGAAGCGGTGGTGGAGGCCATGGTGTTCCATGGTCCCCGACGGGCACCTCCGCCGGGATCACACAGTGGTTGGGGGGGTCCGGATCGCTGTCGAGCCTACCATGAAGTACCTCGGACTGGTGCTCGACAGCCGATGGGACTTTGGCCCCCACTTCCGGCGGCTTGCGCCCAAGTTATTGGGCGCGGCCGGGGCGCTCGCAACGCTGCTTCCCAATCTGGGGGGCCCGAGCGCCACTTGTAGGCGGCTCTACGTGGGGATCGTGCGATCGATGGCCCTGTACGGGACACCGATCTGGGCGGCTGACCTGACGGCCGGGAGCATCTCTGTGTGTTGCGTAAGCCACAGAGAGCTATGGCCGTCGAGTCATAAGGGGATATCGCACGATCTCCTACGAGGCGGCATGTGCACCGGCCGGATCCCCGCCCTGGGACCTGGAGGCAAGGTGCTCGCGTCACTGTTTAGGTGGCGCGAGGAAATGCGGGCGCGGGGCGAACGACCGATGCAGCAACAATTGGAGCTGCGTCGGTCTCAGCTCCACGGGGTCCTGGTGGCGGATTGGCGGGACAGGCTCTCACGCCCTACCGCCGGCCTCAACACCATCGACCAGTGCTCAGCGAGTGGCTCGGAAGACGGCACGGCTCCCCGACTTTCCGAGCGAGACTTTCCGGGCGACACAGGTTCTCTCGGGGCATGGTTGCTTCGGGAAGTTCCTGTGTCGCATAACCAGGGAGCCAGACGCTCGGTGTCACCACTGCGTCGACTGTCGGGAGGACACGGCACGGCATACGCTGGCAGAATGTGCCGCATGGCTGGAGCCGCGCCGTGCCCTCATCTCAGAAGTGGCTGGCAGCGACCTGTCGCTGCCAGCCGTCGACGTCATGGTCGGCAGTGAACAGGGCTGGGACGCGGTGGTAGTCATTTCGCAGAAGGAGGCTGCGGAGCGGGAGTGGGAGATCACCTCCCTCAACCCGGCCCGCAGCAGGCGCACCGGGCGTCGAGGAGGGCAGGCAATGCCCTCTTCCAGCCCCCCTAAATGGGTCCAGGGGCGACGGACGCGGACGCGGGACTAGTCCGTCGCCCCCCACAACAACATCTGGACAAAAAAAAAAGGTGCGTGTTATTTAACGAAATCATAGGTTGGACGATGCCGCACTTGATAGGCTGCGCTCAGAGGTATTGAGCAACCATATTATCGTCTCAACTCCCGACACAAACCGCGGTACCAGCGTAACAACTGATGTAGTTCTACCGCGGTCCAATCATGGTGTTGAAGAGGAGGATGATAGGGTGTAAGTAGCCAGTGCAACGACAGATTGAGGAGCGCTCTGGAGGATGCATTCCGCGAGTATAGATCCATTCCAACCGGACCATGAGAAAGCAGCGACGATCTCGTTGATATACACACGATCCTGTATTGCGCGGCTGTTGCGGCGGTCGATTAGCTAACGTTAAGTTCCCGAACAGTGACGAAGCTACTCTACCAAAACCAGTCGTACCAGCCTGGCAGTACAGAATCGAGCGTCGTATCAATGGAGCCAGGGTACTCATTGGTAAATTATACTGCTTCAGGGAGGGTAATATACGACCACGAGTGATGCGCTTTGTAAGGCGGGCATTCTCGGGAACTGGAATCAGTCCTCTAGAATACATGTCCCGAGTTACAGAGCGCATCGACTTCCTGAAGCAGAAAGTTTGTGCATGGGCGAGCCGTATTCGGCGGTATAAGAGGCGGGTGGATCGATACAAGCAAAATCGCATGTTCTAGAGTGATGAGAGGTGGGTATATAGAACTTGGGAGCGACCTAAACAAAATTTGACGAGTGCATCTGGTCGGTGCCCGGTTGCTCTTGATTGGCCAATCATCCGAAAGACCCTGTCAGATGGATGTCGATTGGGCTATGCAGGACTATTGAGGAGACCCTGTCAGATGGATGTCGATTGGGCTATGCAGGACTATTGAGCGCCATATCTGGGATGAATGCTGTCTACCAGATCCAGCATTCACGTGCCTTCAACAACAATATCCTGATCTTGGGCCAATTAGTGGACCAGTTCAAACTTCAAACAACTAAAGCAAAGCAACAGTTGGAGATGGATCGAAGCTTCAACGAAGACTTGACTAGGCAGCTAAACTCCTTTACAAAGGGAGTGGCCGAGTTATCTGAAAAGCTTGACACCAAGACCCTCGAACTCTCCAGACCCTCTGGGCGACAAAACTGCGCAAGTACTGCACCTCCGACCGCTGACTCGACAAGTTCACCTCAGGCGGCGAAGCTAGACAGATGTATTCTTTATAACAAAGTGAAAATATATAATGTGTTAAACTTATAACGTGTTTACTTCTATAGAATAGAAGTTCCCTATACACACACATTACACGCTCTACCACTGAGCCCCCTCAGTAGAAGATCTTCAATCTTCTACTTCTTTTTCTTCTTCTATGGAATTATACATTTTATAATTATAATTCATGCTACCCCACACTTCTGCGGTTTTTTGACACGAATGTGCTTGCCGTCCAAATTGCCACAACAATGTGGGAATTTAAAGCTATAAACTCAAACTCGAGTATTTATTTCAAATAAACCAATTAGGCACTTTTGAATTGTCAAGGTGTCGGTTCAGTCAGAGAGATGAAGCTAGTTGCCCATTCCAAAGCAGTCGGTACCTATGGAGAAGAACGGGCAAGAAACTCCATGGACACTCTTTTAAACAAAATATGGCTACAAAATATTGGTTACATAGTTCATATTAGTATTATACATGTGAGAACGATGCATAACGCTAAAAGCATCAGATATAAAATATGTAAAAACTATTCAATAATTAAATTAAAACAAGCCTTAGCCGCTAAGAGATGACCAGATTCACCAAATTCTTCTGTACTGGGAAATTTCATGTGTTTGTGATGCAATTTTTTCCAAACAGCACTGCTAACTTCCAACACAATGCTTGCTATGGCTGTTTTTGAAATTCGGAAAGGTAATGATAATTTCCGGAAAGACGTTCCTGTTGTTAGGTACCTGTGAACAAAAAAATATTTATGTTCTTGTGATCTGTCAGTTTAAAAACTCATATTTTTGTCATGTTACAGAAGCTGACGTTAAAACCAAATGGAAATTGAAGAGGTGACTCTCACACTTTATGAGAATTGTGATCCAAAAACCGATCTGATGTTCTTTCTGAACGTATTCTTGGAGAGAGGAAACAACGTCAATAAAGCTGTCATTCGATGTGATGGTGTAGCAGGAGCTGCATTGAAAAGAAACGCTAGGGCTTCTCCATCCAAACGGCTACAGTGATTATCAAGGACAAAATCCCTGGAAAACCAATGATAATTTCCGGAAAGACGTTCCTGTTGTTAGGTACCTGTGAACAAAAAAATATTTATGTTCTTGTGATCTGTCAGTTTAAAAACTCATATTTTTGTCATGTTACAGAAGCTGACGTTAAAACCAAATGGAAATTGAAGAGGTGACTCTCACTCTTTATGAGAATTGTGATCCAAAAACCGATCTGATGTTCTTTCTAAACGTATTCTTGGAGAGAGGAAACAACGTCAATAAAGCTGTCATTCGATGTGATGGTGTAGCAGGAGCTGCATTGAAAAGAAACGCTAGGGCTTCTCCATCCAAACGGCTACAGTGATTATCAAGGACAAAATCCCTGGAAAACCAATGATAATTTCCGGAAAGACGTTCCTGTTGTTAGGTACCTGTGAACAAAAAAATATTTATGTTCTTGTGATCTGTCAGTTTAAAAACTCATATTTTTGTCATGTTACAGAAGCTGACGTTAAAACCAAATGGAAATTGAAGAGGTGACCTCTCACTCTTTATGAGAATTGTGATCCAAAAACCGATCTGATGTTCTTTCTAAACGTATTCTTGGAGAGAGGAAACAACGTCAATAAAGCTGTCATTCGATGTGATGGTGTAGCAGGAGCTGCATTGAAAAGAAACGCTAGGGCTTCTCCATCCAAACGGCTACAGTGATTATCAAGGACAAAATCCCTGGAAAACCTAAAAGCAGGCTGTTCAGCACATTGATTATGCAACACGGTGTTTTCCGGTATAATCCCCTCTGGTGGTAATTTATATGAAGACCTTAGAGATATTGCATTGTACTGAATGTAGAAATGACCATGACACTTGCGACCCCAAAGGAGAAGGAGGAGACCCCAAAGGAGAAGGAAGATGGCGGTTAAGACATTAGAAGAACTGCTAGAGTCTTCAGTGCAATATGTTGAAGCAGCCATAACCGGGAACCTAATAACTGATGACATCAGAACTCGAGTGCTTATTAAAGCAGACGTCTTAATGATGGAATCAGTTAATTTGACATTAACCCCAAGAGTTAAACTGATGGCTTCAGAATTAAGCCAGATTCGAAGATATGAGAGGAGCCAGATTCGAAGATATGAGAGGGGCACATATCAAAGGGCCATAGAATCGCTCATAATAGACAGGAGCTCTTCTGCAGGAACATCAGGGAATTTAAACTTGAAGACCCTGCACCTCTGGGCACTGATCCAATGGCTTCAGAATTAAGCCAGATTCGAAGATATGAGAGGGGCACATATCAAAGGGCCATAGAATCGCTCATAATAGACAGGAGCTCTTCTGCAGGAACATCAGGGAATTTAAACTTGGAAGACCCTGCACCTCTGGGCACTGATCCAGGTTTATCGATGGACGCCAGCACATCAGGTGGTGACCTACATACATCCAAACAATGGGATGATGAGTCAAGCGATGATTTCAATTTCAGTCGGAAATTGAAATTTAAATGGCCAAGATATTAACTTTTTTCTTCCTGTAAAATCTTAAAAACGCAGATACGCGGTATCTACAAACTGCTCTTACGCGGTCTTGCACGCTCACCGACGATATCTCGATATGTTTTCTTCTTTCGCTTTGAAGATAAAAGAACTTCGTTTGGGACATAACAATATGCCTATATCTTAAATAGATGGCATTCATAAGAGCTTCCCAGTCTCAAAATATGGTCTTTCTGGGGCTCACTACGTGTTGTTGGAAGGAGCGTCCTTTCCTCCAGAAAGAAGGTCGTCGACAGTACAAAGTGTTGGTCCGATGACTGCCTGGCTTTGCATGCTTAGGACTGAAGGAATTTATAGGAAAAAGTACGCGGCAGCTGCAAGAGAGCAATGGCCCATCTCTCTTGTATAGACGACATAATTGAACTGACCGGAAAGCACGAAGCAGGCCTCGAGATATCAATACTCACACTACGTCTAGGCAAGCGACAAGAATGTTTTTTTTCCCGATCACAATTTTTGCTGCTGTGTGGGAGGCACAATCGGATGTTAAGCGCTTCTGTGAGTTTTTCAGCACTACTGGCGCTGGTGGTTGGTTTGTCTACAAGTCTGCTTGTGATCTTAACAACAAGAACTTCACAATTAGTGGACAAATGGAATCAGAGAAAGCGTCACATAGTATTTCATGGGATATTTGGAACATACAAGGAAGACCTCTCCATCCTGTCACGATTACAGATGTATCACTGGTTTACACGGGAGGAAATGGGAACGTGTTCCATCAACCTCCCGAGAGTAAAGTTCTACTCAAAGATGTCCTGTGCAAACCAAACAGGGTTGTTGTCCGGCGTATACAATCCATTTTTCGACCACATAGAGAAGAAACGGATTATGAGTAATACGGGGAAAACATTGTCCCAAATTGTCAATATACTCACTAGCACCCTGGAGGAGTTACATAATACACTCGAGAGCAATGAATCCGGGTCACTTAAAGAATCCTAAAATTCTCGGAAACTAAAAATGCTAGGTTAATGCAATAAATTGTATTTAATAGACAATGTAATACTCCTTAAATGAAGGTATTAAAACTTCTTAGTTATTGTAAAGTTATATCATAAAAAAATCAAATTTGAAAAAGGGCCACTTTCGAAGATGGAACTACGAAATTACAGCATTTGGTTTTGCTTTTGTTTGTAATCTGTCATTTATGTGGGTACATAAACCATGTTGATAGTGCTCTATATTCATTATTCAAGCTGAAATTATGTCGCTTACGCCTGAAGAATGCACCAGAATACTTACAATGCTGGAAACCGGCCGGAGTCAGCGCGATACAGCCAGGACTGTCGGTGTGTCGCTGTCAACAGTACAAAGAGTTCTCCGACGTTACGAAGAAACTGGTTCTAACCTACGCAGACCAGGAACGGGCAGAACCAGGTGTACCACAGCACGAGAAGACCGATACTTGGTGAACACCATGCTTCGAAATCGCTTTCTCACAGGAACTGAACTCACAAATCAGTTTCGACACCTCGGAGGAAGTAACCCAAGTGCATGGACAGTAAGACGTCGGCTTGCTGAATCTAACTTAAAACCCCTTAGACCTGCAAACGGCCATAAACTGGAGCGTGGGCATCGTATTTCAAGACTAAGATATGCCCAGGGCCACGTAAATTGGAGTATTGAAGATTGGTCAAAAGTTATGTTCTCCGACGAATCAAAATTTATGCTCTACAAGCACGATGGAAGACACAGAGTGTATCGAAGACCAGGGGAAAGATTCAAGCAAGCATGCATCGAAGAAAAAGTAGCCTACGGTGGTGGGTCTGTACTTGTGTGGGCCGGAATTTCTTCTGAAAGTCGCACAGAGCTGGTGATCATAGAAAACGGCTCTTTAACTAGCGTAAGATATGTGGAAGAAATCCTCAATGATCACGTTGGTCCATTTATGGTCAATTTAGGTGAGGATGCTATATTTATGCATGACAATGCCCGACCTCATACAGGTAGGATTGTGAATGACTACCTTCAAGAGATGAACATTACTCGTATGGAGTGGCCAGCGCGCAGCCCGGATATCAACCCGATCGAGCATGCTTGGGACGAGCTAGGCAGATGCGTAAAACAACGAAACCCTCCCCCAATCACGCTTCGTGAGCTCAAAATTGCTCTCACAGAGGAATGGGAGAATATTCCCCAAAACTTGGTGTCAAACAGCATGCCAAACCGCGTAAACGCAGTAATGGAAGCACGAGGAGGCAATACGAAGTATTAAAATTCAAGAAAATCGTAATAAAGTTCAAAAATTTCATGTTTCCTATTTTTGTTTTAAGGAGAGATCAGCAGTTTTTTTCTTTATGTAATTTTGTGTTAATAAAATGTATGGTGACTCATATTTTTTTTACTTTCATTTAAGGAGTATTACATTGTCTATTAAATACAATTTATTGCATTAACCTATCATTTTTAGTTTCCGAGATTTTTAACATTCTTTAAGTGACCCGGATTCATTGCTCTCGAGTGTAGGTTGTTACTTTCATATAACCCGTCTTACATTTCATGTCGATTGAATATGGTCAATTTATTATTATCTCGCAGTATAAAATGTTTACTTAGTAAAAGATGTTTGTTTACATAATTTATAGCTTCTCGTGGCTCGTACTTTAGACGACTCTGTTTTAAATAACGTGTCAGATAAATACAACACTCAGCCGGGTGACAGCTAGAATAATAGAGGAAAGAGACCAAATATGGAATAGTATCCATAATATGGATTATCCCCATTTTTCTCAAATGCAAACTCACACGCAATAAACAGTGATTTTCTGTTTCTACTCCCATTTACGCGTACAAGTTGTAGCATGTCAGTCGAGCCAGCCCTTTCGTCGTAGTGACAGTTTTGTTTTATCGCTGCCGCAAACTTTCTAAGGTACGTAAAAAATAATTATTTTTCGTACAGAAAGTGCACACAGTATTATTTTATAACTTTTAGAGACCCTTTAGATGTTCTTTAGTATGTTACATAGTATTATATATAGTTAGATAGTATTACTTTCTGAAATATAAATATGTGAATATCAGTTTGAAATAGTTGGAAAATCCAAATATGGACGGATCATAGTGTCCAATTATGGACTATTCCATAATTGGACACTGACTTATCAGCTGACTTAATCACGTCATCACCGTATAAGAATGACCTTACAGACGAATAACAGAAAAAAATAGCAAAAAAACAAGAATAAAAAACGAGAATGAGAAGAAATCAAAAAGAAAAAGGCTGGGAAATCATCCAATGACTGCGCCCGCTCTGGGTGGAGCGGAAGGGAGTGTCAGGCTGTTACTGACTAAAACCCATCCATGTTCCTTCCGTAGCCCTTTGTTCCGGGGTAGCGGTAACCCTTTCGGACAATCCCGCTTACCCCGGCAGGCTTGGCCCTGAGGGGCCCCCTTCATATGCTGACAACTCGTTTGAGGCGCGCGTGGAACATATAAAAATTGTATTGGTATCGACATGCGCTCATAGCGCAGAAGAACGGAGTAGCTTCCCTACCACAGGAGGCTCGTCCAGTTCGTGCAGGGCTACGGCTCTGCAATGATTGCCTCCGGAGCTGGAGAATATCTGGAAGGCTTAGATGACTATACCGATGCAACGGGCATAAAACATAGGCCAATGATGACGGTACCTTTCTTTGGTCACATCGCCCAACAGACTCACGGTCTCTACGAGACCCTTCACGCCCCGGCTTATCGCGCTGCAAAGAGTAGCAGCCGATATTGGACTTAATGCGGGAAATGACGACGAGTGGATACTACCAGGGTTAGCCCGCAGACCCCCCGCCCCTAATCCGGCGCCAGCGCGACAACGCCAAGCGCGTGCCGAGGATGAGGCGGGAACCGACGACTCACTGTGACGCTCAGGCGTAATAATACTTCCACTATAGAATAGCGTTGTACGCCCAGGCGACTATAGTCGCCCATTGTGTAAATTGCCGACATGGACCACTTGAAACCAGTTTTTGTCTATGAAATTTGAGAGGGTTGACACATTCACTAACACAGGCAAATTTATTTGAGAGGACTAAATCCAACACTTTCCCATACCTATTGACCACTCCATTGTATTGCCCAATGTCCAGCGTACATAACTCGTCGGCGAGTAAACATTCGTCACTGGTGGCGGGGTTCACTGGGACTAGCGAATTGTTATTGTTACAAGGAGCCCACGAGATTCCACTCATATTAAAATCACCTAGAACTAAAAACATATTATTCAAAATTATATGGTTCAATTTAGTCAGGTAATTATTAAGTTGATTCGAAAACGACAAGCCTTTGTTTTGTTTACATATAGTCCAGTAGCCAAAAGAATATGCCCTTTGATAATTCTAAAGTTTTTTATTTTCACTGAGTGGAACCTTTAGTGAATTCAATGCTATGTACAAAAATGCTAACAGTTTAGAGTTATGCAATAGGTATAAAGTAGGTATTTCCTATTATTTCGTGTTATATCAATATTAGAAAATTTAAATTAAAATACAATACTGTTTTTTTATTAGTACTATCTAATGTACATAATAGTGAAAATGCTAACAGGTAGGTACTGTGGAACAATGGAAATCTGAAAATGTCACGTACGGTAACTCATTCAATAAAAAATTTAAGTTTTCAAATAATTTCTTATATACTTATGGGGATTAGTTATACCTTTCAGCAAAAGTTCTAACAACTAAGTAATACAAGTTTAGTACAAGTTATTGTATTTTTACTTTGCGATTAGCGACATATTGAATTTAAGTTTATAAATTTGCGCCTACATATTCGTAATAATAATCTCTGCTACCATACAAAAATTTCAACAAATGCATATTATGGGTTTGTTTAAATTGTAAAAACTATCTAACTGTTTTCACCGTGCAAGCTAACGAGACGCGTAGTAGCAACACTCCGCCGCCCGCCATGAAACAAAAACAGGTAAAAACATAGGCGCATCAAATTAGCTAAACCTGGACATAATTCGATAACTGTAATTTTTTCCCTCCGGCCGTGATGGCAACTGAGTTTGGCAACCAGTTGCTTAAAAATATTGGATATTTTTTTTACTCAAGCAGTTGCCAAAGACGAATGTCGATTCTTGATACGCACCTATAATATTTTACCTTTGCAGTTTCGCAACCAGTTGCCGAAGGAGTAAAAACTTTCTTGTTACTCAACCAAATCTGCTAAGAATTCAAACTTTTTTCAGACTTAAGAATTCAAACTTTTTTCAGATGTTCAGAATAAATTTTCTTTTGTTACTGACGTAGTTGACATCTATCATTTTATTTGCCTCTTGAGGTTATCGATTAATTGCAATATATGTGTAATACACATTAGATTACTGTATTTACTGCACGAGTATGTGTACGATTTAAGACCAGTATAATAGTCTGTTCCGGAGACATCAACATGTCTACTTTAAATGTATACCCAAATACATCTAACATTGAATTCATTAGTTCAAGAAGAGGAGGTGTTTCTGCGTTGTACGATGGTAGGCGTTACAGCCGTAAAAAAATATATGTAAATAAAAACTCATTTTGGAAATGTAGCCTTACAAAAGGATGCAGAGGTAATATTACTTTAAATACTCGTAATGAGATAATAATGCAAAGAGCACACGAAACCGATTGCAGACGTAATTTTGCGAAAACCACATTTTTGAAAAAATTGGATGATCTCAAGAGAGTGAGTAGTTGCAATTTTGAATCAATCCCCAAACAATACGACAATATGGTTCGTGATTTAAAAAACGATGGATATAATTTCGTCGGCGATATACCAAAGTTCAGCAGTGTGAAAAGTGACCTTTACAATGGGCGAAACAAAGTAGTTGGTACCACAAAAATGCGTTTCTCAAATGCTACGGACGTTGAAATACCCATGAAGTACCAACATTTTTATCTTTGTGAATATGAAGATGGAGATTTTAGAATCATTGTATTTTGTATTCGTGATGTGACAACAAAAATGAGTAATTTCAATCATTTCTTTGCTGATGGCACTTTCAGAAGTTGCCCAAAAGCCTTTAAACAGTTGTATACCATTCATGGCTATGATGAAATTAACAATATCATAACTCCATTATTTTTCGCACTTCTTCCCGATAAAAGAAATAACACATATAAAATTTTGTTCAGTATAATTAAATCTCAAATTCCTACCTGGAGTCCAAAAAAAATTACATTGGATTTCGAAATTGCAGCAATTAATGCATTTAAAGACATATTTCCTGGTATACTTTTTAAGGGATGTTACTATCACTTCAACCATGCGTTATGGAAAAAGGCGAAGGCCTTACAAATAAAAACTAGAGTAAAAAAAAGGCATGTGGCGAGATGTATTGGAATTGCACGGTTACCAAAAAAATACTTAAGAGAAGGATATGATTATGTAATGGCAAAAAGACCTGTTGGTGAGGAAATCAATATGTTTAATAAATATTTCCAAAAGCAGTGGGTTAATAAAGTGGGGATTTTTTTGCTGAATCTTGTTGTTGTGAAACTGAAAAATTTAGAACTAATAACAATATAGAGGGATGGCATAGAAAGATCAACAGTTTTATTGGTAAGAAAAATCCAACGTTGGCACATCTACTCGATGTTTTAGAATCTGAAGCGACATACTATGATTTGAAAAAAATTACACCTAAAAAAAAGAAGGAGTACGAGGAGATCGATGAGGAAATTGGGTTAGCGATAAAAACTTTAAATGAAAACAAAATTAGTGTCGGACACTGTCTCGAAATTATCAGTCCATTTGTTATCCCATTCTAAAGACATATTAACTACCTACTAAATTCGAAGTGTACTTATAATTTCAATTTTGTTGCAAATGGGGAACCTAGTTGTTAATTTTCAGTAACTTTAAGCTGTAGTTAGGTAATTACATGGAATAAAGGCATATACACCTATATTATGTTGTTTTCACGATATTATTATTTGAAACGTAATGTACCTACCCTTGTTCCCTTTCGATGACGCAACTCTTAAGAAATTTAATCAAACAAATTCAATAGAAACAAAATTTTATATGCATCTGATTGAAAACATCCTAATTTAATATAATACAGACCTTAGTCCTTATTTTGATTTCCACAACTGATGTTAGTTACGAACTGAGAGTGGTAATTCTTCTTAAGTAACCACACCTTTTGAGAAAATCTTAGTTGGCAACTAGGTGCGTATCAAGAATCGACATTCGTCTTTGGCAACTGCTTGAGTAAAAAGAATATCCAATATTTTTAAGCAACTGGTTGCCAAACTCAGTTGCCATCACGGCCGGAGGGAATTTTTTTTTGGACATCATTCATCATCATCATTATTGGATCTTGTTAAAATTAAAAGAATAAAATATTTTAAAGCTCCGCATCATTATAGGAATACTATAATCTAGCCCGTGAGACTACTCTAGAGGGGGAGGAGCAGGGGCGCTCCTGCGTCACGTCTACAAACCGGCCTGCCGATATTGATGATGGGGTAGAGTGGTTCCGGGAAGCCATGTCCGAGGTATGTGACGTATGCTATGAATGCTCCGAGTCTGGCCAGGCTGCGGTGGTGTATGATGGTGGTCGCAAGAGATGTGAGATGCTCTCCGGCTAGATGGACCGATGCCCTGAAGAAGGTAGCTGGTAGTGGTTGAATGAAAAAGAGATCATGCGCTGTGGCGCTCCATGAGGAAGACATATTTCATTGTATTGGATTATTTTATTTTCTCGCAATCGTAAAGTAACACGCGGCGCTACAAACCCATTACAATCCGGATTTCTATTTACTCCATCGCTAAAGCTCGGCTACCTCATATATAATAGGTCATTTTAGCCCCTTGTATAACAACCTATTCTTTAATTTTGGCGAAAAGTATAGGATCGTAGGTGGGTAAGTAAGTAAGCGGGATTGTCCGAAAGGGTTTGTTACCCCGGAACACAAAGGGCTAAGGAAGGAACATGGATGGGTTTTAGTCAGTAGGTAAGAGTCTGACACTCTCTTCCGCTCCACCCAGAGCGGGAGCAGACATTGGATGGTTTCCCAGCCTTAAAAAAAAAAAGGTGGGTTAGTAAGGGGTTAGTAAGTATGGGTTGGGTATGTACCTATAGGTAAAAGCCGCAGTGAGATCATCGGTAGATATTAATTTTATTTGAAAATCTTTACACAAGTGATTGTAAACTCCAATAAAGCTAAAGATGCACATAATACCAGATAGGTAAGCAGACATCATAATCATTTTACCACAACTTATATCTTCATAAAGACAGCTATGTAGAGAAATACCTGCAATTAACTTTTTTGTCTTTTCAGCCTACATTCACCACATCACAGTTCAACGCTGAATTACATACCCTACAATTAGCAAATTCCATATTTGAATTGTTTTTCTAATATTCGATGTGGTCGGAAAACAAAACACGCGCTGCCGCATATCTCCGCATGTTTCATTGCGGGCGGGGAGTGTTGCTACCCAGTAGAGATGTACCTACGCGGCTCGTTAGCGAAAATAGTTATTCACAATTTGAACAAAACCCATAATATGCATTTGTTGAAATTTTTGTATGGTAGCAGAGATTATTATTACGAATATGTAGGCGCAAATTTATAAACTTAAATTCTTGTGCAGCATATTACTTAGTTGTTAGAACTTTTGCTGAAAGGTAAGTATATAAGAAATAATTTGAAAAACGAATTTTTTATTGAATGAGTTATGTGACATTTTCAGATTTCCATTGTTCCACAGTACCTACCTGTTAGCATTTTCACTATCATGTACATTAGATAGTACTAATAAAGAAACAGTATTGTATTTTAATTTAAATTTTCTAATATTGATATAACACGAAATAATAGGAAATACCTATTTTATACCTATTGCATAACTCTAAACTGTTAGCATTTTTGTACATAGCATTGAATTCACTAAAGGTAGCATTGAATTCACTAAAGGTATCCACTCGGTGAAAATAAAAAACTTTAGAATTATCGAAGGATAAGTGGTAAAAATATTATATCTCTACTGGACTAATAAATACAGAGCGCAAATATATAGGTTTACCGTAATCTTGTGAGTTCCCTTTTTTAAGTCTATGTTAATCCAGACATCCTCCGCTGAAGAGTGAAGTAGCGGTTGCGGGGTAACAGGTAATTCTCTACGCGTCGCGATAAGTACACCACCACCTCGCGTTTGTCCAGTCATAGCATAATTCCGGTCACGACGCCACACTATGTAACGGTCATCAAACAACTGAGTTTAACATACCATCGATTAGCCACGTCTCCGAACAATGATATCATAAGAATTCAATGATACCTGACGATAAAACGAGTCTGTTTTTGTTCGCAGTCCCCGTACGTTTTGGTAATAAACAGTCAGACACTGTCCACTGTTATCTGCCATGACCACTATATGCAAGAGTAACTGTATAAGCACCAATATAATGTGATACGATTAGCCAATTCATTTCTAAACAACAATTGATAACGTGAGAGATAAATATTTGAAAACCGGGTAGAAATAAATTAAAATAGCAAGAATGTGTAAATCGTTAGATATTAAGCAAAACACAGCTGAGCGAGCAGGCAAGCACCAATACAAGACGTGCATATGCACAAGCGAGGTAGACATATTATTTAAGTTGGATCCTCAAAACAAACAGCGCGACAAAGAGAACAATAGAAGCTCATTAGCGATGCAGAGTTGTTAAACCTTTTGCAATAACAAACCAAGATACAATTAAGTGGCGATCGATTAAAACTAAAACATAATGGAAAAAAGCAATTACATGATCCTAAATTCACGTAGTAGCGGTTTAGATAATTTTTTTTAAATCCGTTTCTTTTCGAATTATAAAGGGTTTGCAGTTGATATCTTTGCGCACATGAATTTTGCCATGTTTCACCGGTTTCACCCATACAAATTCGTAGCATTTCTCATTAGAGCTTTTGAATACAACGCTTAAGTGATCATTAACATAAACACGCCGTGGTTCTCCTTGAAAACCTAAATCAGAGCTGGACAGATCCTTATCAGCGCGTGCAGCCGCAATAAAGTCTTCTTTTATGTATCTGTTAAGGAAGCTCACTATCACTAATTTCTCTTTGGAGTTTTGCATAGGCGGCACCCTAGAGATGTAGTTAATCTGGGCCTTGGGACAACTATATTTGATTTTGCGGCCGATGGCTTCAAGAATTAGGAATAGGTTCTCATCTTTCTTGAGTGCGAGTGGCACTCTCTTTAATCTCCACGTTATTTAGCCGGGATCGTTGATCGTGTGATGATAGCTCAAGTTTTGTCGAAACTAACTCAGCTTGCAATGTCGAAACAGTATCCTGTAGCTTCTCGTACTCGGAGGCTTTTGACTCTAAACGAATAAGTCGGGTGTCGAATTCATCGAGCCGCCCACTAGAAAAATCATAGCTTTTTTAGAGCTCAGCCAGCTCATCTTTTATCGATCTTAAGTCATTGACTAAAGTCGGTAAGTTCAGTAGCTGTTGCTTCATTTCACGTATTTCACTGAGTACCGTATCCAGTGAGGCAGTAGGTTGTGGAGAAAGCAAAGCCGGCGATAATAATCTACACGCAGGGCATTTCCATTGAGCTCTTCGCTCCGCACCCAACTTCCTCCATTCCCCTTCAGATATGCTTGCACAGGAGAAATCCAGGATTTTTTTGAAGCTTGCACATTGAACACCGTCGATACATTTCTCATTACAACTTGCACACGTCTTCATCATAAAGAGTATTTTAATACTCTATGGAACCGTAAAAAGGTTGACAATATATTATTTTGAGCGTAATGCGAACTGCGCTAGTGCGTGCTCACACGGAACTGAGTTGACGGAAGGACCAATTTCTGTCAGCTCAGCCTTTGGAACGTGTTAGGTGGTATAAGAAACTCTTCCGCCGACTGCTTAATCACATCGGCAGTTCCGTACTGTGTTGGCGGAAGAGTTACTTAGGCGACACAGACAGATTGACCTGACCACTGAGACCCGATGTGTGACTAGGACTAACTTGACCCGACGTCCAGGACAAGAGTCGACTGAGACCCAACGTCCTGGACAAGAGATGACGACAAAACGACGCATCACTCGCACACACACCCAACCCAGACCGATCGTTGAGGCGAACCACTTCCCAATTAGGACCGGGTCTAGAAACACCGTATGCTGCATTTGCCCTAAAAAGACCCGGACTAGTTGGAAGTGTGAGGAGTGCAACGCCAACCTCTGCATCGATATCTGCTTCAAGGCCTACCACAAGCCTTAATGGGATGTGTTGTGTTTGATGGTGTGTTTTTTCCTTTTTTTTTTATTATGTTTTTTTGTATGTTATATTTCACCTGTATGTTTTTTTGTATGTTATAGTTCACCTGTATGTCTTTTTGTATGTTATAGTTCACCTGTATGTCTTTTTGTATGTTATAGTTCACCTGTATGTCTTTTCGTATGTTATATTTCACCTGTATGTTTTTTTGTATGTTATTTTTCACCTGTATGTTTTTTCGTATGTTATTATTCACCTGTATGTTTTTTCGTATGTTATTTTTCACCTGTATGTTTTTTCGTATGTTATAGTTCACCTGTATGTTTTTTCGTATGTTATAGTTCACCTGTATGTTTTTTCGTATGTTATAGTTCACCTGTATGTTTGTTTGTATGTCATATTTCACCTGTATGTTCTTTTGTGTGTTATATATATGTTAACCCCCTGACAATGACATGTTTTGTATGTATTTCACCTGTTTGTATGTTATATTTCACCTGTTTGTATGTTATATTTCACCTGTTTGTATGTTATATTTCACCTGTTTGTATGTTATATTTCACCTGCATGTATGTTATATTTCACCTGCATGTATGTTTGTAACAGACTCCTTTGGGCGCGATTTTGACCCACTTTAAACGGCCAAATTTAATTCAAACTTATAATGTGCACATAATAATGTCTATTGGGTCACGAGTTAAACTTATTGTACTGCTGGGTAGTTTGCCATTCTGCTGCATGTCTCCTGTTTCATCAATGATCACCACACCCAAATCGTTTGATTCCGGAAACTTGTGGACCCTACTTTCCAACACCTGGATTCGTCTTTTTTAGCATTCAGCAACTGCACAAACTTCCCATAAAGACTTTCTTCTAATTCTGTTTTAATATCGACAAACTTTTCTAATTCCGTTTTGCATTTTTGTAGTTCCATAGTAATGTTATCGTTTTTCTCATTCAAACTTTCAATTGTGGTTCTCAATTGTTTATTTTCTTCCAATAACAGGTCTAGTATTAAGTCTTTAGACTGTACGCTCTCGTCGAGATGTACGAGTACGGAACCGTGAACCAGGAAAATGGATCCCTGCAAGTCCTCAAATTTCTTTTTCCAAGTAAAGTTTGCTAACGACGCATCCTCCTTATTTATTACGAAATCGCATGTAACATCGTTACTAGGAGATTCCTTTAGGTATCTCTTCACGTGTCTAATATATTGGCTTTCGGACTCTTCGCAGCATTGCTATATTTTTTTGCAGATTCATTAGAAAATTTCCCTGACCAAGTAACGTTGCCATCAAATATTTTTATGTGAAATAAGTCCTCGGCGTCATGTTTCCAAATAATTTTTACATACAGACTTTTACCTTTTATAATGAATTTCGTAACGGGAGGTTCTTTTAACAATAGGATCCATTTAAAAAATAAAATTATCGGATACTGTATAGGTTACTGCTTGCCAGAGAATACGTTGCTTGACGATTGTAATTATTTTTATTTACACTTTTGTTGACATGGTTGTATTGTATGTGGTTGACTTCTAGTGACTTGACTCGAGTCTTGACCAGACTTTATTGGAGAGGATCAGTCTTAATATGTTAACCCCCTGACAATGACATGACACCTGTATGTTATATTTCAGTATGTTATATTTCACCTTGTTTTTTTGTTTGTATTTCACCTGCATGTATGTTTGTAACAGACTCCTTTGGGCGCGATTTTGACCCACTTTAAACGGCCAAATTTCATTCAAACTTTGTAGATTTATAGAGGATTGATAAAATTATTCAAAGTCAAAGTCAAAGTCAAAGTCAAATCATTTATTTCAAATAGGCACAAGTAAGGTAAAAATGTTTTACAATGTTTTGTATACATGAATTATAACGTTATATAATAATAATAATAATCAATGTTTCCAAGCATCGATAATTTTATATTTTTTTTATATTTTTTTTATCTTGTTATTTTTTTTTATTCCTTGAAATATATTTTATACCTACAATAATTGTCTTTCATTTAAATTTCTAATAATTCATAAAAATCCTAATCCTAAAAATCCTTCATAAAAAACCGTGTGTAGCAATCCTTAGGCGGCGGCCATCTTGCCGTAATTTTGTGATCGGAGGCGATATCATTGCGGCAGGAAAGGGTTGTTTGTTTTGGTTTATTGGGGTTCACTGTTCATATAAAGTAATAAGCTTATTTAATCTAGTTTAATAATTAGTAAAGAACATTGAGAAAAGTTGAACAATGTTTCGTTAAAGAAGACATATTTTACTCAAATTTAACCCGTTTTCTTAGGTTTAAATTTTTTTTATGAGTATCGGATTAATGGTTGTACTTTAAAGTACATAATTGGATTCCTTAACACGTTGACTGCCGTAGTGTAAATGAGAAAAATGAGTAAAAAACTTTTTGATGAAAATAGGTGGGCAATATCAATATTTTAAAATATATCTAATTTTGGATTCGATCAGAAGCTGCGTTTCATAATTATTTCGAAAAAACCGCATGAGGCCACCGGTGACCTACGTGGCGCCTTGATAGTAAAAATGTGAATTTCCGTTACGGGGCGCCGGGGCGGGCACTTCTCCGGTCACCCGCACCCCGCAGTCTGTTAGCGCTTGGACGGTTCACCCGTGACGGACGCTCGTGCTTTTTAATTTGTAAAATTGGGTGATTACAACATGGAGAATAGTAAAGATTTCGATGTGAATTTTATAGATATTTCATTAGATGATTTGCGCGACATTGACTTACTGGAAGCTAGTATTTTTGATGAAATTGCTAGAAAAAATGTGTTGAGTGAAAATGAAGAATCAGAGATTGAAGATTATAATATCTATCCTCCAAAAAACCGAAAACGCAAACGTATGGTTATTCCTAGTGAATCTGAGAGTGAAATTGATGACGTGGAAAAATTTGTTAATGAAAATATTGATAGATTATCAGCGAGTACGTCACAAAAATGGCTTCAACCAAAAGGACATCAACCATCTGTTATAGCGTTTACAGAACTAACAGGTATAATATTATATTATTTTATTGTTTGTTTTGTTTTGTTTTTTGTTTGTTCTACTTTAGACTATAGGTAACATATTGCTGTGTCAAACATCAAAATCCGTTCAACCATTTTCAAGATGTTAGTAACAAAGTTTTGCCTTTTACGATTTTAAAATAGTAACAGACGCTATACAGATCTATGAGCGCTACCGGGTTTGATTCCTAGGTTATTTTTTGTATTTGTATATTTTATATGACGGATCGACAGTATTATTACCACCATCGTCCGACATAATGTAGGCGTTTTAGCTAGGGTGATCGAGCCAGAGAAACAGCAATACACAATAATCACGTTTATTAATTTAATCCGAGATAATGACACCGACGAAACGAATGACAGTTCCTATGGTGGAGGTACTGTTCTCATCGACGGCAGAATGGTAAGTGTCCGCTCGTCCCAACGCTCCTCCATCAGCTAGGCTCTGTCATGGCGCGATACTCGCAGAGGAAACACGTCATCGCGACGGTGCTGCCACCTCTCGGAACTCGCGCTGCGCTTCGTTTAGTGTCTAGACTAATGACTGTCTCCGACATATACATATAAATCGGTCGGGTTGTTCGGTCGGTCGGTAAAGTTTCTATATTAATATTTGTATGTTAAATCGTATGATAAGGTGTATCTTTGTTTCATTTTCAGGTATGAGACAACCATTTGCTTCGCAACTTCGAAATGCTGCTCCAGGAGAATATTTTAGCTTGATGGTACCGGATGAAATTTTCGAAGAAATTGCTATTCAAACCAATTTGTTTGCAGAGCAACAAGGACCTAGTTGCAAAGCCTTCGTCTCGCTCAAATAACTGGAAACCAACCACAAAAGTTGAGATAAAACGGTTCTTCGGATTAATCTTGTATATGGGACTAGTTAAACTACCTAAAATAAACCTTTATTGGAGCACCGACAGGGTTTTTGGGCAAACCTTTGCTGCATCTGTTATGAGCCGAAACAGATTTGAATTACTATTGCAGAAACTGCACTTTACGAATAATGATACGGCTGATGTGTCTGACAGAATTTACAAAATACGACCTCTTTTAGATAGTTTAAACAAAACTTTTAAAAATATATATGCACCTAAGGAAGATATCTGTATTGATGAAAGCCAAGTGCCTTTCAGAGGTCGCATAATTTTTAGACAATATAACAAAAGCAAGAGGCACAAATATGGTATGAAGTTATTCAAACTCTGTACATTACCAGGATATACATGCAAATTGGAACTATACGCTGGCAAAAATAATGAAGTAGTGAATACCACACCCACAAGAGTGGTAATGTCTCTTTGTGAGCACATACTGGGCTGTGGTCACACACTTGCAACAGACAATTGGTATACAAGCTTGGAGCTGGCCAATGAACTACTTGATAAGGACACCCATTTGGTGGGTACTCTGAGGAAAAATAGAAGAGGTTTGCCAAAAGCGGTAGTAGACTCCAAATTAAAACCTGGCGAAGTAATAGCTAGGGAGAATGAACGAGGAATATGCGTATTAAAGTGGAAGGACAAAAGAGATGTGCTGATGTTATCCACGAAACATTCTAAAGGATTTTCTAAAATAACTAAAAAGGGTAAAGTAATTCGCAAACCAAGAATGGTTTTAGCCTACAACAAAACAAAAAGCGCAGTTGATATGAGCGATCAAATGGCCGCATATTCCTCGCGACTACGTAAAACGGTTAAATGGTATAAAAAATTAGGAATAGAACTTATATTGAATACAGCTATTGTTAATGCATGGATTATGTATAACGAAAATAAAAAAAAAAGTGAAAGTATAGTACAGTTTAGAAGAGAGTTAGTGGAGTATTTAGTTGATGCAGGAAAGGACGCAGAACCTGAAAGAATAGATAGACCAAAAAGACTGAAACATCAATTATTGAAAAAGGAGGGTAACGTAAGAAACACGTTTTGTTCAGAATGTTACAAAAACTGTGTGGCAATTTACGGTTCAAAATCAGCCAAAAATAAAACAAAGAAAGTAGCAACGTTTTGTAAAGAATGTCCAAATGAACCATATTTTTGTTTAACTTGTTTCAATAAGTTCCATCGCTTCGTTTAATTTGTATTTTAGAATGCCTAATTACTTATGTTTTACTTATATTTCAAACATTGAGAAAAATAAATCCTTGATTTTCATGACTGTTATGTTTTTTCACTCACTTTCTTCATTGTTGTCCCACATTTCACACAATTTCATAAACACGCCGAAACCACGCTGTAGTAACAGTCTACAGCGCCGCTCCGGTCACTTGCATACACTAAATGTACGATAAACGTGGCCACCGGCGTAATAATTCTGCCCAAAAACAGGTCTGTGTTGAGGTCACCGGTGACCAACACGGCGCGTGGATACAAGACGGGGTCCGGTCACCGGTGACCGGGCTGGCAGTCAACGTGTTAATAATTGAGCTTTACACTGGTATTTTTTACTTTGCTGTAGCTGCAATAGATTGCTAGAAAATACACTTTGAATCAGTTAATGGCATGTGGGGCGCTCGACGCGGTTCGATTCGATCGCGCGCGCTGACGTTCAAGGGGTATGACAGCTGTCGCGCTTGGACGTTTGAGTGGGAAGGTAGTGCAGAAGAGGAGGAGAGAGCACCAGCACCTATCCTACCGGTGTTTTTTCCAACCGTCAACCTTCTTGGTTGGCGGCGAGCACGGGTCCCAACAGCAAACCAACTGAGCGAACTACGAAACGTCATCGACGCTGACGCTCCGAGAGACGGTTTAGTCAACAACCGTTATAGCGTAAACAGAGATCTGTTTGAGCTCGTTGAACGTAAGCTCCGTGAATGTAAGCGGTATAAACTATCGCTAATACCAACAACCACCGGAGGCTCATTAGTGCAACAGGTCATATGGAAGCCACTTGAACCATCTACAAGTCGGCACACCCAGGCCATCGCAACCGTTTGAGTTGCGATCTCGCACAACTTTACCACTCAGGTGAGTTGCGATCTCGCACAACTTTACCACTCAGAGCGGCTGTCGCCGCAAAAGTCATGTGTTTTATCGGACACTTCGCCGTGAACTGGAGACAGACGATGGTGGGTCGTGAATACGTGGGCTTGTTATTCTTTCACCAACTACCAAGCTGTACCACAGAACTGGCGAAACAATAGGAACGCCCTCGTCCACCGAGGTTATGACGCTGATCAACTATGCGCCGTTCAAAACCCAAGTCACGCCACGGACCGATACGCTTCTCGAGTATCTCAAAAAAAGAAAAGACTAAGCCTATGTCTGATTCAGATGAGGTGATGCTGTTTGATACAGACAGCGAACCCGATGCCTTGATAGGATGTACAGCTCCAGACTCGTGGAAGATTCGGAGTGATTTTCTGTGGTACCTATGCTGTTTTCGAATGACACTGATGGGGAAACATGGATCAAGTGCTCATGTGTGGGCTCTGGGCACAATGATTGCGCTGGCCCAGAGTTTGATACCTGGATTTGCGATTTTTGTAAATAATGTGTTCATTTCTTTATTTATACCAAAGTTTTCAAAGAGTCTCTTATAAATTAAGGTTAATTTTTCATAGTGATTATAGTATTCCATATTTGGGGTACCTATTCCATATATTATAAATGAATAGGATTTCCGTAGGCGAGAACACCCAATGAAACACACCAGCTTGTTCCACACAGGTCAATTTATTCACTAGGAATCGCACCCACAAAATAAAATCTAAAGCTATTATAGTTTGCGCGGTAACGAAACTATAGCGCGATCTATTTCGACGCCAACGCCATCTAGAGAATCGACAGGTAAACTTTTGTACATATAAATATTAAACATACCGCCCACCAAGGACATATTGCAGAAACACTGATGATACATCATCGATAAACTTGACTGCAGAAACACTGATGATACATCATCGATAAACTTGACTGAGGCTTTCAACAACATAACTGTGGGCAACCATATAATCAGTATCATCTTTACTATACATAATCTCTGTAGACAAGCAACTAAAAGGAGTGATACCAAGAGGAGCTGGGGAACAAAAGCGGACTTGTCCACTGTACTCGAATTTTTTATTTTTATTTTTTTGCACTCTTTAAGCTCATATCTATCGAACCCCGGAGTATTGTGTATCAAAAGCGGTCCGATCTTAGAGAAAAAAATTTTTAAAAATGATGATTTCGTTCAAAAGCGGACTTGTCCTGTTAGAAATTTATTAAAATTCTAAGGGATTTTTTCTCCAATCAAAACCGGACAAAAACGTAAGGAGAATTGCCGTTAGTACGAAAAATGTCAAACAAAACCGGACAAGTCTAAAAAAAATCTAAAAGAAATTGCGTCTGCCCTTTTAACATACCTGATGTTTACTGATTTTTCTGAAGTGGAAGTTTTACGCCTTTTTTCGGACGGGTGTGGAGGTCAAAATAAAAATGCACATGTCGTCCACACTTTGATTTTCTGGTTGAAAAACTACGCCCCTCAAAATGTCGCCAAAATCGTACTAACCTTTCCTGTACGCGGTCACAGCTTCTTGCCGGCGGATCGAGTGTTCGGGAGGGTCGAAAAGGATTTGCGGAAGATGCCTTTCATTTTGGATCCAAAAAAATATCATGAGGTTTACGCAAAGCATGGCAAAGTTCATATTTTAGCTGAAAACTGGAACCTTTACAACGTCAAAAACCTTGGAAGACTATTACAAGAAAGTGGAAAGTATTCGTGATGCAAAGAGAATAATAATAGAAAGAAAGTCAACCATCATCCAAACAGAAACTCCTAGTCAATCTCAACAATCAACACGAAGAAGTCAGGGCCGTAGTCGTGGCAGAGCACGTGGCCGAGGCACTGCAAACATACGAAGAGATCCTACTGCACGTTTAAATCACGTAAACTTTGGTGTGAAAGTCTTAAACACCTATTATGGAGATGAATCATCAGAAAATGCTGTATCATTGTTAAAAATGACAAAAAACCATCCGAGTTTACTACAAAGATTTTCAATGGTTAATGAACTAAAACCAAACAAGAAAAAAGATGTTGAAAGAAGAAACAATTCGGAGATAATTGGATGGATAATCAAGAGCTTGATTGGTTTAAAAACAATATATTCCATACCTCACCAGTGGCAATTGCTGAAACAAGTCAAATAAATGACGAAGACGACGACCACAGTGACGATTGTGACTGTTGCGAACCAGATGTGGGAGAGTTCATATAATTTTTAAATAAAAAAATACAATAATAGAATCTAGTTTTCTTTCATAACCGGACATGTCCATAACTCTTTCAATCATAACCGGAGTTGTCCACCTTTTGTAATCAAAACCGGACTTGTCCATTACAAAAAAAAAAAAAAAAAATTGAAAACGCATAGTTTTATGACCAACAAGCAGGCTATTAGTTATGTTGTATTAAATACTAATTATACTGAAATGCACAAAATTACAGCCCATATGCATATACCTATTTCAGTTTTTTTGCTCTAGTGTAAAATTTGATTAATTGGACAAGTCCGCTTTTGTTCCCCAGCTAGCTCCTACTGATAAAGACAAAAGACATCTTTCAAAATTCACAAAGGCAAAGATTACTCTGTCACTAATGACATGGTAAAGAATCTTTGGTTAAGAAATACTCGAGAGAAATGGTCTAACATACAAAGATTTTGACCCTGGTGACAGTGATAATTGGTATGGAACCATGGGCCCCTACTTGGATATGTTTTCAGCGTTTGCTTTACGTGTGAACGAACTAAGATTAGGGCATAACAACATGCCGATTACTGAACAGGATGGGGTTCACAAAAGTTTCCCTGTGGCAAAATATGGACTGTCAGGTGCCCATCATGTTCTTTTAGAGGGTGCGTCATTCCCACCTGAAAGGAGATCCTCAATTGTTCAGAGCTTAGGTCCTATGACTCATGGTTATGTATCTGTCAGGTGCCCATCATTGCCCATCATGTTCATTTAGAGGGTGCGTCATTCCCACCTGAAAGGAGACCCTCAATTGTTCAGAGCTTAGGTCCTATGACTGCATGGTTATGTATGTATGCTCAGAAGCGAAGGCATGTACAGAAAGAAATATGCAACTGCAGTAAAACGTGCCATGGCACATATTCCATGCATCGATGATATAATTGAGTTGACCAAGAACACTAAACAGGCATCTGAAATTTCGACAATTTCGACAATTTCGACTACTTTGGTGGCCGAAACAATTCTCATTACCACACATCAAGACAAGCTACTATGTTCCTCCCTATAACTGTTTTTTCGAGCGTGTGGAGAGCACATGAGGACAAAAAAAGTTGTGAATTTTTCAGTACCACTGGAGCAGCGGGGGTTGGTACACCTATAAATGTGCAACGAAGTTGGCCTCAATACACCATATGTGGAGAGATGCAAGAAGAAATGGCTTCCCAAATAGTTTTTCATGGAATATTCGGTTTTGACGTGTCAGGATCCACCAATATATCTTCTGCTTTTCTTTTCAAACTGGGTTCCCCAGATGTGGACGCCATTATTACAGAAATTAGGTTAAAAACGTGTCTTGAAGTTAGCTGGCCCAGGTGATTTTCAATTCGTTGAATTGCATGAACGCCCAAATTGCACGAGAAGAATTTTATGCAAGATCTTCTCCAGAAGGGGGAAATATCACAAAAGCTGCATTACAGAAATTAGGTTAATAACGAGTTAGCTGGACCAAGTGATTTTCAATTCGTTGAATTGATTTTGTTCTTTGAACGAAAACAAAACGAGGGGCTAAGACAGAAAGGATGGAGTGGCACTAATCATTGTCGCAAAACCCGAACGTTCATTAAACCAGCACCCTTACAACATTGTTTTGTTCTTGGAAGCCCATAAAGATAGAAGGCCTTCGCCAGAAAGGGTGGCGCAATCGTAACTTTTCCTCAAACGAAATGTGGATCGAAAATCACCGAGGACCAAACTGGTTAAATTTAAAAGAATATTGCGTTTCAAGGGAATTGAACTATAAAAACGAGTGTATGAAGGACTGCGGCAAAAGGGATGGAGTGGCAATAATCATTGCCGCAAAATGCAAACGTTCATTATACCAACACCCATGTAGACCATGGCCGAATCCCATCGATTTAGTTTGAACGAAAATAGAGGGACTACGCCAAAAGGGGTGGAGTGGCAATCATCACTGAAAATGGTGAGCAAGATTATTACGTGGATGGATATGATCCGGCACAAGAGATGGGACAGCAGACCTGTGTGATCCCATTATATGTCATCCTATGTCCAACAGTCTGGTAAGATTTTCTTCACAAGAATGATGCGGTCATCGATTTTAGCGATCCTGATATCAGACAAAGTCTGAAATTTTGGCGGTGGACGTTTCGCCCAGCTAATCCGCCCAGATCAATTTATGTCCCAAAACATTGAAGCAGCATCCACCAAAAATGATTGAACAACCAACCATAATTGAATTGCAGTCACAAAACATCAACGGAGTACGTTCTTCCATCTCCGAAACACTGCGCGGGTAAGGTACGAAAACGTTGAAGCACTGGCGATTTTTGAATATCTTTTAAATTCATTGATTTTGTTCTTTGAACGAAAAAAAAACAATACCCGTATTTTACATGGAGCGACTACCTATCTGACCACAACCCAGTTAGTAACTGGGCAATACGATACCGAGTTATAGAAGGCCTAAGACAAAAAGGTTGGAGTGGCAATAATCATTATGTCGCAAAATCCGAATGTTCGTGTGATAGAGGGGCTCCGACAGAAAGGTTTGGAGTGGCAATATCATGTCGCAAAACGTTCATTATACCAACAACCATGTAGACCATGCCCGAATTCCATCGATTTAGTTTGAACGAAAAAAAAAAAGAGGGACTACGCCAAAAAGGCTGGAGTGGCAATAATCATGTCGCAAAACGTTCATTATACCAACACCCACCCATGTAGACCATGCCCGAATCCCATCAACGAAAAAAAACTAGTGTGATGCCCTCCGGCCGTGATGGCAACTGAGTTTGGCAACCAGTTGCTTAAAAATATTGGATATTCTTTTTACTCAAGCAGTTGCCAAAGACGAATGTCGATTCTTGATACGCACCTATAATATTTTACCTTTGCAGTTTCGCAACCAGTTGCCGAAGGAGTAAAAACTTTCTTGTTACTCAACCAAATCTGCTAAGAATTCAAACTTTTTTCAGACTTAAGAATTCAAACTTTTTTCAGATGTTCAGAATAAATTTTCTTTTGTTACTGACGTAGTTGACATCTATCATTTTATTTGCCTCTTGAGGTTATCGATTAATTGCAATATATGTGTAATACACATTAGATTACTGTATTTACTGCACGAGTATGTGTACGATTTAAGACCAGTATAATAGTCTGTTCCGGAGACATCAACATGTCTACTTTAAATGTATACCCAAATACATCTAACATTGAATTCATTAGTTCAAGAAGAGGAGGTGTTTCTGCGTTGTACGATGGTAGGCGTTACAGCCGTAAAAAAATATATGTAAATAAAAACTCATTTTGGAAATGTAGCCTTACAAAAGGATGCAGAGGTAATATTACTTTAAATACTCGTAATGAGATAATAATGCAAAGAGCACACGAAACCGATTGCAGACGTAATTTTGCGAAAACCACATTTTTGAAAAAATTGGATGATCTCAAGAGAGTGAGTAGTTGCAATTTTGAATCAATCCCCAAACAATACGACAATATGGTTCGTGATTTAAAAAACGATGGATATAATTTCGTCGGCGATATACCAAAGTTCAGCAGTGTGAAAAGTGACCTTTACAATGGGCGAAACAAAGTAGTTGGTACCACAAAAATGCGTTTCTCAAATGCTACGGACGTTGAAATACCCATGAAGTACCAACATTTTTATCTTTGTGAATATGAAGATGGAGATTTTAGAATCATTGTATTTTGTATTCGTGATGTGACAACAAAAATGAGTAATTTCAATCATTTCTTTGCTGATGGCACTTTCAGAAGTTGCCCAAAAGCCTTTAAACAGTTGTATACCATTCATGGCTATGATGAAATTAACAATATCATAACTCCATTATTTTTCGCACTTCTTCCCGATAAAAGTGAATAACACATAAAATTTTGTTCAGTATAATTAAATCTCAAATTCCTACCTGGAGTCCAAAAAAAATTACATTGGATTTCGAAATTGCAGCAATTAATGCATTTAAAGACATATTTCCTGGTATACTTTTTAAGGGATGTTACTATCACTTCAACCATGCGTTATGGAAAAAGGCGAAGGCCTTACAAATAAAAACTAAAAAAAGGCATGTGGCGAGATGTATTGGAATTGCACGGTTACCAAAAAAATACTTAAGAGAAGGATATGATTATGTAATGGCAAAAAGACCTGTTGGTGAGGAAATAATATGTTTAATAAATATTTCCAAAAGCAGTGGGTTAATAAAGATTTTTTTGCTGAATCTTGTTGTGAAACTGAAAAATTTAGAACTAATAACAATATAGAGGGGATGGCATAGAAAGATCAACAGTTTTATTGGTAAGAAAAATCCAACGTTGGCACATCCACTCGATGTTTTAGAATCTGAAGCGACATACTATGATTTGAAAAAAATTACACCTAAAAAAAAGAAGGAGTACGAGGAGATCGATGAGGAAATTGGGTTAGCGATAAAAACTTTAAATGAAAACAAAATTAGTGTCGGACACTGTCTCGAAATTATCAGTCCATTTGTTATCCCATTCTAAAGACATATTAACTACCTACTAAATTCGAAGTGTACTTATAATTTCAATTTTGTTGCAAATGGGGAACCTAGTTGTTAATTTTCAGTAACTTTAAGCTGTAGTTAGGTAATTACATGGAATAAAGGCACACCTATATTATGTTGTTTTCACGATATTATTATTTGAAACATAATGTACCTACCCTTGTTCCCTTTCGATGACGCAACTCTTAAGAAATTTAATCAAACAAATTCAATAGAAACAAAATTTTATATGCATCTGATTGAAAACATCCTAATTTAATATAATACAGACCTTAGTCCTTATTTTGATTTCCACAACTGATGTTAGTTACGAACTGAGAGTGGTAATTCTTCTTAAGTAACCACACCTTTTGAGAAAATCTTAGTTGGCAACTAGGTGCGTATCAAGAATCGACATTCGTCTTTGGCAACTGGTTGAGTAAAAAGAATATCCCATATTTTTAAGCAACTGGTTGCCAAACTCAGTTGCCATCACGGCCGGAGGGGTGTGATGAGAGGGACTACGCCAGAAAGGGTGGAGTGGCCGGCAATAATCATTATGTCGCAAAATTCGAACCTTCACCATCCTACCAGCGCGGCAGCGCACCCTTACCACATTTTTTTTCTTTGAACCCCAAGGCCTCAAAAAGGTTTGGAGTGGCCAATATATAATCACGTCATCACTGCATTGCGTCACATTCACCATCATACCAACACCCTTGGAACATTTCTTTGTTCTTGGAAACCCACAAAGTTATGACAGCCTGCGACAGAAAGGATTGAGTGGTAATTTGTCCTCATTATAAACGAAATGTGGCTCAAAAATCACTGAGCAGCAACTAGACCGAATTCCAAAAGAATAAAATTTATTGGGCTTTTAAGCGAAATTGAAAGCAATGGTTGAAATAAGCGATTTGAAAAAAATATTTTAAGGCGCGCTCATTCCTCATGCGAGCCCAATTTTGCCAAAACTTATTGATGCTCGATAAACTATCAGACCGGAATGCTCGCAACGCTTCAACGTCGTACAATGTCATGGCTGACTTTCGAAATACTGCAGAACAAGATGCAGCAAATTTGCTGCAATCGGCGCCTTTTCCCAACTATGTTGGGGTAGGTTTCCTGTTGAGAATTGATCAATTGACAGCTGACCTGACTTGAACCCAACCTTGACCCTATCCTACTTCACTCATTACTTTTGTTTTATATAATTATAGTCAAAGTTGGTAACAATGTAATTTCATTTTTGTAAGTTGGCAGGCGATAAGCACCTTTTGATAACTTCATTAGACAGCACCAAAGCGAATTAAAATGGCGAAAGGCAAACTTGCTCCAAATTGTTATTTCGTTTTAAGTATTGCGCAACAATCGTCAATTGTTTAGCGAGAGTTTTGTTCAACAAAACAAGGAGTGTCTTGAATATTCAAAAGGTATGTCAAAATTGTATCAAAAAAAGTTGTATTTTTGGCTACTGACTAGCCACTACCCCGTAACGACTAAAGATCCAGGAATGACTGCTAGGACCAACGGTAACACGTGCTTTCAGAGGCACGGAGGAGTCGATAAGATGGTCACCCATCTACGGACCAACCCTGGTAAACTGATGGATACGTGCGGCTGTAATTACTTGGCCACGCGTGCAATTGGTATAAAAAACGTACAAGGAGTCGAGGTGCAATTTGGCTACAAACGGAATTTTGTTCTTTTCTGCACTAAAATAGAGACAACATGAGTGAATTGTTAATTTTATAGCGATGGCTTTTTCAGAAGTGGTCCTACTCAATTTGTTGATGCATATAACACGATACACTGACAGAGGTCAGCACAGTCGACCACACATATATTATATGTATATATCTTGGTATAATTTTGTTTAGGTTCAATACAAAATTTTGGCTTTTGGCTTTTTTTTTTGGCCTGGTGTCTTTTGGATATAAAGACACCAGGAAGACGAAGTAAAAAAGTAGACAGACCTGTAAATTGGTTTTATTTTTTATTAAAAATTCTGAATTTCGCGGGCTAGTCACCTTATAAAAAAATACTTTTTTGTGCTTTATATGCCTTATGCTGATCCATTTAACTGTACCTAAACCTTGACATCGCAGATGTAGTAGTAGTTATACCTATGTCAAGTTTACGAAATATACATACAATCAATCAAAAAAGACGAGAATGGTACCTACAGACAATATAACAGCCAATAAAAGCTACACCATTTTTTGTTCCGAAAGAGCAACTCTAGAAGCACGAGCATGAAGTTCTTCATCCAATTTGCAGAGGAAGCGAACACTACTTTGGAGGGGTCATACAGTCCCCTTCCCTTGGGAGTGACCATACTGAGGGCTGCTTATTCAAGTAAATTTTTTTTCTTGCACAATTTATATAAGATTTTGTAAATTTTTTGACAGTTGAGTTAGGTTAATTTTTTCCATTTAACTTTTCTTTAGACCCCCCCCTAAGACGACCACACCACTGCCTTGAGACTACAATTTTCGACCACAAAAAACCGCGACGACGCGCGGAGCTTTTTAAGTATCACATTTTCTAATACAAATAACCCAATTTCAATATTTTCAATCTAACCAAGAACAATTAAACCACATGACGCCATTTTATTCGCAACTTGATAAATCCAGAATCAACAACACATTTTAAAATCAAACAACCAAGAGGTATATCAGCAGTTCCGTAAATAAAATGTCTCGACTAGAGTCGTCTACCGAACCGATTCTAGCTTTCCTTACAAGCATTTGATCGCAATACACTTAAATTGAAAAATTAAAAGGACTAAAGGTACAGCTGTAGCCTCCAGCCCTCCAACAAACAACTTGAAACGACAACTCGCGAAGAAGAAGAGCGAATGGGCGAAAAAACAGTTGGGCAAAATAATGTAGGACACAGAACGATTTGAATTTTTGTTTTTAATTTTTAAATGCTCCTTGCCAGTTGAGTTGCCAGTGTTACCAATGCAATGACACGACCTCAACCTTAAAACTCGACTAAAGACATTCTTTTGATACGTCCTTCCTTTTCCCTCTTAGAGCATTTTATTGCTCTAAGCTTTTTCCTATACGAGGCTGCACAGCAGACGCTGCTCATAAAATGTAATTGTTCATGTTCTTTTCTTTCTTCTTTACTTTCACTCACTAAAATCCATGTCCACTTAAAGTAGTAGGTTAAATGCTCTAAGGAGGCGTACGATGGGCGCACTCCAGTCTAGCGATGCCCGGGCATCTGCATTTTATTTTTAATAGATGAGATGCAACAATTCTACCCTGTTTATGCCCAAGTGGAATTCGTACAGACGCCAAAACATCAAGCTATCCCAAACTGTCATATTTTCCCAATTGAAATTGAGAAACGTGCCAGATTGGTGTAGCTTGATGTGCAGAACTAACTTTCTAGCCTGAAGCACTAGTTTAATATATAATATAATATCCTTGGACATTTCACACAACGCCATAATATAGTCCCATGCTAAGCAACCTAATGCTTGTGTTATGGTAACGAGATGGCTGATAAACTACTTATATATACTTTTTTTTTGTAAATACGTACATAATATGGATATAAAAACACCCAGACCCGTTACAAATACTTGCAGGTCGTATTATGGTCATATTTGTAAATATTTGTTCCGTGCGGGAATCGAACCCACGATACAGTTATACAGTTCAACCTCGTTCAGGCAATAATGAAACTGCGCTTAAAATAAATTACTGTTATTATACTGCTCCTACTGTAAAGCAGCGGCTACTGGTGTGTCCTTGTTCTGTTTCACAGTTATTCTATTTTACCTCTGGTAACAAAGGGTAACAATAGTTTTTTAGCTTGCAGTTATAGGGTTGCCTTAGAGCATTTATAGGTTAAATGCTCTAAGCTTTAAAAACTCTAAGGCTCTAAGAGGGTTGCTGCTGGTTGCTGTCAAAGAGAAAGGATGGAATCAAGGGTCTAAGCCTTAGAGCATTTAAATGCTCTAAGGTCTAAGCATATTGAGCTTCTGAATCAAAGAGTGATATAATTTGATTTAATCACATTTATTACATTAAATGATAGATTGATCGTCTAAAGTATCCTTTATAAATCTTGAAAGTAGAACAAAATGTCATGGTAAGTGTCACTGTCACATGTCATTAGCGTCGAAGTTGTGTCAATGATTGCTTACAAATACAAAAGAAATTATACAAGCGAGTGGATATTGATTTCCAAAATAATTTAAATAATGGCTGAAGATAGCGCGGAACCCATACTTTTACCTCATCATGAGCAACAGGCTCTATGTTCGACGCGTTTGCCTTACAGACAGGGTAGAAAACTTACTGCTGTAAAAGTAAGTGACAAAACAAAACACATTTTCATTTTCATTTTCACTATTCTATCTACTTGATAGATATAAACATTGCAAACATACATAAAGACAATATGTAAATTATATTAATAAGCTACTGGGTATGCTGTAGTTATGTCAGACGGTTAAAAAGTTGTGAGAGTGCCTAGTTGTGCTCCTATGTATGTCGCTACAAGCAAACAAGGTTTTCTAAGAACACTTCATTTCCCGTAGTCTGATTGTCGAGGCATTTGAACGCCAGAGCATGAACGCACGCGCGTGCCCTCCACGCCAAGCTACAAATTTATTTCTTGTTGTCAGATAACAAAAATATATTGGACACAAATTTATTGCTTTGTGATATTATAATAAAAAATGACATAGATAAAACACATTTAAGTTGGGGAGTGGGGGTGTGCTATGTCACAAGTCAGTATAAAATCAACAAAGGAGTGATGTATGCCACCCATCCTCCCGACCCTTGCCAGCGCCAGCCCGCGTTGCCGCTGAGCCAGTAGTTTTAAATACCCCCAATCCAGCTGTCTCTTGCTGTCTTCCCCCAGCAGCGCCCTAAGTCGAGGTCCGTACCCCACAGGGGGTGCCCTTAGCATGTAGTCGCTTAGTTTGTAAGTTTGTTTTTAAGCCCTGGCTGGAGGCTGCAATTCCTTTGTGGCATCCACAGGCAAGCCTGGTTAAGCAGTAGACAACCCTATGGTTGAACTGCGAGTAATAATATAAAAAAAAAACATACATGCCAAATTTTAACACGACAACGATTTTTTATATCAATGTAATGTTTCGATTACATGAAAAAAGAAAAAATATGTGTGCAAAATCTTTTTATAATCTAGCTGACACAACCATAAACATGTATGTATTCAAAGTACTGCACTTGGTAGGTATAGCACAAGAAACAGTGGCAGTTTTGTGTTAAAAAAATTATAGTTATCCCTAATGGCCCTCATTCATACTAATTAATGTTTTATTTTGTTTTGTGTCTTCCAAATAAATATTATATAAATAGTCTATTTTGTTTGACAGGCATACACTGTCAACAATGAATCAAGACATCTTCTGGTCTTCGGAGTACCATCCCTTAACATACGGCAGGAGACCAAGGCATTATTCACAAAGTTTGGTAAACTACAATTCAACTTAACAAAGTACCCTTCTGAGCAATTTACGGAGACATATCATGCAATATTCGATGATATTCAGTCAGCTAGGATGGCAAAGAAAATGTTGGACACAAAAAATTACTACGGTGGTCATCTACATGTGTGTTATGCACCTGAATTAGAAACTGTGAAAGATACAATGGAAAAGTTACATCTACGGCAAAGAAGTGTAATTGCAAGACTAAAAAATTTGCAGAAACCGGTGATAGAGAGCTGCGCAAATAAACCAGAATATACACAACATAAATTAGGCCAAAAAGATTTTGTTGACCAAAAACTGTACATGGGTGAGGAAAACAATATTGAATTTGGCAAAAGAAAAGCCGATTCAAAATCTGTGAAACATTGCAAGCTTAAAAAATCAAGAAATTTTGACAAGACAACTTGTGTTGCCGTTACTAAAAATGTTTTTGCAAATGTCTATGGTGAAAAGGTCGGAACTACAGCAGATGCTGATAATTCACCAAAAACTGTTTGTGAAATTGTTGATTTTACATCTGCGGAAACTGATATTTTAACTAATATTAATGAAACTTTAAATTACGATAACTTTGGCAAAGAACTGATCAAGGTCGTACCTTACAAGCCTGTAAATAAAATAAAATTCAATTTAAATAAAAATACGTAATTAATTCAGTTTTTCATTTTAATTTGAGGAGTCTAGCTCTTCCAATTTGAATGTAGCGTTAGTATTAAATACCTACCTTAGTCGATCATGGGCTGCCGTATGCACGTTACAGGAACTGATAGACGCTAATAATAATAATAATTCATTTATTTCGGACCATAATCCATTTTGGGTTAGTATGTACATGAACTTACACATGATCATGATGATGATGATGATGCTAATGATGGCGCCAAACACGTAGCTGAATTCTGGGCAGAGTATTTAGATTGCCATCAACACGGAAGATTGTAAAATCATGAAGGCCCAGCACATACGGCGCAACGCAAGTAACGCAACTGCATCGAAACTGCAACTTCTTAGTTACTTTTGATTTTTTTTGAGTTTATGCCATTGGCTCCTATAACCTTTTTATTTGCTATTTAATAATAATAATAATATCCTTGGACATTTCACACAACGCCATATCGTCCCAAGCTAAGCAACCTAATGCTTGTGTTATGGTAACGAGATGGCTGATAAACTACTTATACAATTTTTTTTTTTGTAAATACATAGATACATATTATAGATAGAAAAACACCCAGACTCGTAACAAATACTTGCAGGTCGTACAAATATTTGTTCCGTGCGGGAATCGCATATGATCTTTATATATGATTATCCGAAACTAACGGATAATCCGAAATAATTTCATATCCGCATCCGTATCCGGTATAATAATCATTCCTATATCCTAAATCTCACCGTGATAACATAATATATATGAAGAGAGCTGTCGTTCTTCATAAAGCTAGGGGTTGAAACTGTTGACCGCTCACTTTAAACTAACTTCACCTATATTTTCACGTTGAGATTTTTACAGAACAGCAATACTGGACACACCCTTTAGGAAATTAGTTGATTACATAGCGCCACCTAGTACCTAGGTATATCATCATCATCTGCCCGCCTTTTACCAACTAAGTTGGGGTCGGCTTCCAGTCTAACCGGATGCAGCTGAATACCAGTACTTTTCATGGAGCGACTGCCTTTCTGACCTCCACAACCCAGTAACTGGGCAATACGATACCCCTTGGTAAGACTGGCTGTCAGACTTTCGGGCTTCTGACGACCTGTAACGACTCAAAGATGCAAAAAGTACAGAGGCCAGCACATCAAGCTACCACAATCTGTCAAATTTCTTTGATAGTATTTCAACTTTATTGCAAAGAAATAAGGTTCATTTTTAATTGAGAAAATTTTACAGTTAGGGATAGCTTGATGTGCTGGCGTCTGTACCTACGTATTGATTGAGTTGAAAAAGTCTCATTGGCAGGTTTTGAACCCGACATTTACAGGGATACAAAACTGAAATGTTTCATATACCTTTCTTCAAACTTGCCTAAGTACAGAAATGCCTTATTAAAGTTGAAGTCTGAAAATGTTTATCACTTTTCAAATATCGATCATGACAGTGTAAAATAATTATAATTAGTCCGTCAGTCAGATAATAAATAGTTATTTGTTATGCAAGACTGGAAAGTTGATTTTTGGCGCGAGTACTTCTATTGAAACCTGAGTAAGCGAAGGATTCTAGGGTTGAACCATGAGCGAAGCGAGTGGTTCAAATATAGAATCCTGAGCGTAACGAAGGTTTCAAAGGTACGAGACGCAGAAAAGCTTTGCTGCCGAGCGCAACACACAATTTTTCACATCACTACAGCGAGGAAACTGCTAGGTGCAAGAAAACAGGTGTTGTTGAGTTTTATTTTGTTCGAGCGTCTCGGATACATTGACTCATGTGAAGAAAATAACAGATACTTGGCAATGTATCTTATGAGTTACATAGAATATCTCCAAAATTAAATACCCTGTATTTTGTTCTATATCCTACTTGTCCTCTAAGGAGAATGAAAGAAAAAAACTAATTTAATACAAATAACTAACTAATTTAATTTAATACATATTTATTTTTGCCAAGCAAAGGATTAAATAACATATATTATTATATTAGTATTTATTTTATTTAAGAAATTAAACTTAAATTACTACACAATTGGGTATTTGACAGGGTAGTATTTTTATGGCATATTCAAATGTGACGTCACAGATTTTTTTAATCAAATGGAATACTTATTAACATTAATTCCAATTTTACAATTATATCCTCGCAAAATTTTTAATTTCTGTACTGTGATGGAAGTTTTTAAGGTGAGCGGTATTATTTAATATTTTATTTTCGACTGTGTCATGCATTTTCAGTGGACTGGCAGTATCGAAAATTATTAAATAGAAAGGTTCGAATTTTAAAAACTCTTTCCACGCTAGAGAGCAAAAATCGATTTTCGGCTCAGATTTCGAATGACAAACTCTTTCCGAGCCTGTGAGGTGAAAAAAATATTAGACTTGTATTTTTGGCTTTATCATATTATTAGTAAGAAATAACATAGGGGGCGCGTTACGTCACACGTGATTATGTGAAAAAAGAAAACATACGCTTCCAATATTTTTTATAATAACCTAACTGACGGACTAAAAAATAACTTGTAGTCAGCATCATTTTTAGATTCTATAAGATATCCCACGAAATAAAAATAAAACTCTTTATTGTATCTATAATTAACTTTATGCATAAGTCCACCAAATACTAATGTTATTCTGCTTAAAACTAAATATTTTATAGTCAGAATTTTAGAATTTTCCAAATGTGCGTCCATAGGAAAATTCATAGCTCAAAAAAACGTAAAATGCGCAAGTCACTGAGCCGATATTAATTAAGTTATGAAAAACAGTGTACAGAATATATAATTAGTACGTACAGTCACCAAGTTAGGTACCAGAAACTGTCAAATTGTCTCAATCGATTTTCAACTTAACAGTCAACACGTGTAAAATAGAATTCTATAATTTTCTAACTCTGATCATTATTATTTGAAATTATATTAACCTTTTGAACGCCAGAGCATAAATGCACGCGCGTGCCCTCCAAGCCAAGCCACACTGGAGATGTCAGCATATGAAGGGGCCCTTTAGGGCCAAGCCTGCCGGGTAATCGGGTTTGTCTGAAAGTGTTGTTTTTGGAAAAAACAATGTATGACATTATTTGTTTTACTGAGCACTGGTTAAAAGATTATGAAATGTTAATTAACTACGAGAATTATAGTTTGGCCAGTTGCTTTAACCGTAAATCAATGCTGCGTGGTGGTTCACTAATCCTAATTAAAAGTTGTATTAAATCAAAAACCCGTGAGGACATATTTGAACTATCGGTTGAGCATAGCATTGAACTGTCTTGTGTTGAGCTCGATAAGCATGTTATAGTGTGTGTTTACAGACCCCCTAATTATCAAAACTATCCGATATTTGAGGCAGTAATGGAAGATGTTTTGGCAAAACTTGCTATTGGTAATAAATCAGTAGTTATCTGTGGGGACTTTAACATTAATATTTTAGAAAATAATTCAAATACGAGTAGATTATTAAATTTGTTTAAATCATTTAATTTGTCAAATGTGTTTGTAGAACCAACCCTATGTCTACTGCTACATGCATTGATAATGTTTTTTGTTGTTGCGACTATTTAAATAAATCCATCATTAATTATCTCCCTTCTGATCACAGTGGTCAAACTGTAACTTTTCAGTCCAACACACCTATACAAAAAATCGAAATACAATCCAGACCAATAACATCTGTTAATTTAAATAAATTTAATGTCACATTAAATTGTAAGTTAAGCGATCAGGAACTTTCTTTGAAAAATATTAATATTTTATATAAAGAATTATTTACGGTAGTGCAAACCGAATTTAATAATTGTTTCAAGAAGACCACTAAAAGTATCAACCCTAAATTTATATTTAGTGACTGGGCCACTAAAGGACTCAGGAAAAGTAGGGAAAGACTTTTCGAGCTTTATGGCCTTAAGCCTTTTATTAACACAGAATCTTTTAATAAGTATGTTTCTACATACTCAAGAATTTTTAAAAACACTTGTAAAGCAGCTAAAGCCAAATACATTAGTAACAAGGTTAAATCAGCTGAAAATAAAATAAAGACGGTTTGGAAAATTATCAATAACGAAACGAACAGGAGCAAAAGACATAGTTCTGATTACGTACTGGAGACGTCATGTGGTTCCATTTGTGATAGCAAACAAGTAGCTCAAGAATTTGTAAATTTCTTTACCAGTATTCCCCTAAAAACTACTGAAACTCTAAATTCCTCGCCTTCCCTCTCTTTTGATTTATTAAAGGCAAACGTTTCAGCCTGCCTAATTGAATTCAACTTTAAGCATGTTAACCCCATAATAGTACTTAAAACTTTTAAACAAATTAAAATCAAATTGACCGAAGATCTTTGGGGAATGTCCAGTAAAGTCTGTACCTCGATCATTGAGACGATAGCACCTTATTTAGCTTTCATATTTAATTTATGTGTGGATCAAGGCATCTTCCCGGATTTAATGAAATACAGTAAGGTAATACCACTTTTCAAATCCGGGGACAGTAAAGACACCAATAATTATAGACCCGTATCCGTGTTGCCGGTTTTCAGCAAGATCTTTGAAAAGATAATGCTTAATCAAATGCTTAATCATTTTAACACGAATAAAATACTTAACGATCAACAGTATGGTTTCACCAAAGGACGTTGTACAACTGACGCTGGTGTGACCTTATTAAAACACATTTTCAATGCGTGGGAAGAGGCTCAAGACGCCATCGGAATCTTTTGTGACCTCTCCAAGGCATTTGATTGCGTTGATCACGAAACCTTGCTGTTGAAGCTAGAGCATTACGGACTTGGAAAACTTGCGCTTAGTTTGGTAAAATCTTATTTAAACGATAGACAACAGCAAGTTCAAATAAAAGGTGTCAATTCACTCGGTTTAAAAGTAAAAATGGGTGTGCCACAGGGTTCTATATTGGGTCCTTTCCTCTTTTTAGTATACATAAATGATCTTCTCCATTTACTAAAAAATCAACCACAAATGGTGTTATTTGCTGATGACACTTCTTTAATTTTTAAGATAGATAGACGTGCAAAAAATTTTGACGACGTAAATAACGCCCTACTGCAGGTCCAAAATTGGTTCACTGCAAATAATTTAGTATTAAATGGAAAAAAAACGAAGTGCATTAGATTTTCTTTACCAAATGTAAAAAGTAGTGATTGTGAGATAGTATTGAATCAAGAGAAACTTGAATTTGTCGATAAAACTGTTTTCCTGGGGATCACGCTCGACTCAAGGCTACAATGGGGTCCTCATTTAACATCTCTTGCAGGACGGCTAAGTTCTGCAGCATATGCTGTCAGAAAGATCCGTCAGTATACTGATGTAGATACCGCGAGGCTAGTCTATTTTAGTTATTTTCATAGTATTATGTCTTACGGTATTTTACTTTGGGGACGAGCTGCAGACATCGAGTCTATTTTTATTCTGCAGAAAAGAGCTATCAGAGCCATTTATAATCTTCGTAGGCGCGATTCTCTAAGGGAACGGTTTAAGGTTATTAACATCATGACTGTACCTTGTCAATATATCTATGAAAACATCATGTACGCACGGAAAAATCTGCATCTTTTTAGTAAAAGAGGTGAAAGACACAACTACACTGTATTTCACTAGAAATAGGGACCAATTAGTTCAACCAGGTTTCAGGCTGGCTAAAGTAGATTCATCTTTCATGGGGTACTGTTTAAAATGTTACAATAAAATACCTCCCCACATTCTTGAACTTAATGAAACAAAATTTAAAACTTGTATAAAACGCACACTATGCAGCCAAGCGTATTATAAATTGGGAGATTACATTGCTGATAAAAATGCTTGGGTCAATGCTAGTCCAGCTCCACAAGGGCGCATCAACTAATTTATTAGACTACTGAAAACTGTTGGAGCTGCGGAAGATCAACAACAACAAAAAAACATCTTTGCATTGTATAAATTCAATCTCTTAATATTGTATAACTGCTTAGCACATATGTGAGTACTATGTACCTACTATAAAGCGACCAGTCTCTGGGTGCGTCTTTCATTGACTTGAATATGCCCTGGCGGCTGAGAGTATGCCATGCTCACTTTAATGTCTCGCTGATGGTGGCGTGTGTGTTGGATCATTTAGCTCCCTTCAAAATGGTTGAGCTGAATGGTGCTAATATATGCGTCATGTTCGTGAACGGGCGCTGTCAGTAGAGACTGGTCATCTCTTAGCGGCTAAGGCTTGTTTTAATTTAATTATTGAATAGTTTTTACATATTTTATATCTGATGCTTTTAACGTTCTGCATCGTTCTCACATGTATAATATTAATATGAACTATGTAACAAATATTTTGTAACCATATTTTGTTTAAAAGAGTGTCCATGGAGTTTCTTGCCCGTTCTTCTCCATAGGTACCTACTCCTTTGGAATGGGCAACTAGCTTCATTTCTCGGACTGACCGACACCTTGACAATTCAAAAGTGCCTGTAATTGGTTTATTTGAAATAAATACTTTGAGTTTGAGTTTGAGTTTGAGTTTGTTACCGCTACCCCGCAACATAAAGGGTTACGGAAGGAACATGGATGGGTTTTAGTCAGTAACAGCCTGACACTCCCTCCCGCTGCACCCAGAGCGGAAGGAGTCATTGGATGATTTCCCAGCCTCAAAAAAAAATAGCCAAGCTATAAATTTATTTCTTCATGTTATCACGAATTTCCCAATATCCATGGTGTCTTTAAATTTGTTTCATGTCATTAAATACTTACCTACGAGAGCTTCAATTTTTAAGATATTTATATTTTTATATATAAAAATTCACAGAAATAATGCAGTCAATAAACAATTAAATCATTGTTTATTCCGTGTTATAGTGTTGTTGCCATTGTCACATATTTGTGTGGATGGCGAACAGGGCATGCGATTGCTTCTCACGTTATGTGACAATGGCGTTCAAAAGGTTAATTCACTTTTTTCTAAATTTAGCATTTTGCAGTTTCGATTTACGTAGGGGAAACTTAGTGCCTTGTTCTATCTATAACTTACTGTTCTTTAAAAAAAAAAGGTCGACCTTATGTGAAAAACTTTACTTTGAAAGTCGGTGTCTTCGGTTTTGTATATTCGTTGTTTGCTACCGAGACTTTCTAAATTAAAGTTATTTTTAATTTGGTGTTATTTTTCACCTTTTAAATCAGGTTCCTACCTCACAGTTCCCACAATAACTTGTATACCTAGTTGATTTGTAAATTAAAGTGACAGGTACAAAACATCATCAAGATACATAAATGCGCTCCCATGCGCTAAATATGTGTTTCAGCAGAGCAACACCTGCATCAGTAGTCGAACGACCTTTTGTAAAGCCATATTGTTCATCATGAAGGAGGCTATTTAAATTAAAAGGTCTTAGCAACTGCTTGAGTATTAATTTTTCAAATATTTTGCTAAATGCAGGTAAGATTGAAATAGGCCTGAAATTGCCAACGTTATTTTTATTACCTGATTTAAATAAAGGAATGACTTTACTACTTTTCATGAGGTCAGGAAAGGTTCCTAAATCAATACATTTATTAAAAGTAACAGCTAGATAGGGGGCTACGATATCTCTTATATTACTTAAAAGTTTAATGGAGATGCCCCAGTAATCACCAGTGTTTTTGGACCTAAGTGTATTAAAAACGTTAACTACATCACGAGGCGTTACATGTTCGAAGCTAAATAAGCGACTACATTTAGGCACACTACTATGGAGAAGGTTTTCCGCTTTAGTCGGTGAAGAATTTAAGGAGTGAGTCGTAGTTATAGGTATGTTGGCAAAAAAATCATTAAAAACCTCAGCTACGTCAGCTGCTTTATTAATTAATTTGTTGTCGACCATAATCTCAAGTTCATTTAATCGTTGTAACTGATTTACCCGTTTCATTGTTAATAATTTTCCAAGTGGTTTTTATTTTATTATTGGATTTTTTAATTGATTCGCTTAAAAATTTTGATTTTGCAAAAACACAAACCTTTTTAAATAATTTTGTAATAATTTTGGACATACTCTAGGAAAGGAGTATCAAACTTGTATTTTTTTAAACCATATAACTCGTATAGTCTCGCTCTACTTTTATAAATGCCTGGGGTAGCCCATTGGTTGAAGCTAACTGCGGTGCCATTGATATCAATGGTTTTGGTTTTGAAGATAGATTGGTACTCTTTTTGCACAACATCAAAAAGGGCTCCGTAGATTTCATTAGGATTCTCAAGGAGAAATAGATGGAGAAATTCGATGAGCTATATTATCTTTAAATTTGGTGCAACGACTAGTTGTATAAGGCCTGCATTCTATTTTTTGCGGCTTTTTATGTAATGGCATAGGGAAGCTAGCTAATAATCCACAGTGGTCAGATGTTAAGCACAAATTTATTTTTGGCATTATAATCACTAAATATATTATCAAGGCAAGTCGATGAAGATGCCGTGATCCTAGTAGGTTCAAAAAACAAGTTTACTAAATTATAACACCTAAACAGATTAAGAAGTCTAATACTTAAAGGAGTTACTTCTAAAATATTAATATTAAAATCACCACATAAAATAATACTTTTATTACTCGATTTTATTCTATTGAGTGAATCCTCCATTACCGATTCGAAACTAATAAAATCCTCCGAGGGGGGTCGATAAACGCAAATTACCACGTATCGCTCAAGCCGTAAGTACTTCACCCATAGAGTACTTTATACTATGACTTCACTTTATCTAGTCACAGATTGGCAAAACCGTAGACTCTGCCCGTCACTAGTAAATTTTTTAAATTTCCATTCACACATTTTTTGTTGACAGGTGTCTATTGATATCTTTCACTTTCACTATCACTTTACACCTAGTGTTAATTGACATTCATTTTTACTCAAAGTGAAAAGTCTGAACAGAAAAGTTGAAAATGAATTCATTGGTGAACCGATACAGCGATTGGCATGTTTTCATCAATATTCTATAAACAATAAATGCCAAAGATTTTTTTAAATATTTATCCCCCAGTAGGATTAACTAGGGGGCTTTGTATTGAATGACACAGTAAATGACTGTTTCAAGAAATTTTGACGTATGAGGCCAATCCTAACCTAGAAAATTGTATTGTCGATTATCACTACATAGTATAAAACAAAGTCGCTTTCTCTGCCCCTATATCCCTATGTATGCTTAAATCTTTAAAACTACACAACAGATTTTGATGCAGTTTTTTTAATAGATAGAGTGATTCAAGAGGAAGGTTTTTGTGTATATTATATTTTGTCGACATATTATGCGGGCGAAGCCGCGGGCTGAAGCTAGTAATTATTATAAATTACGCACTAATTGCTTTTACAGTTCACTAGACATTGGCAGAATGATCAACTTCGGCTTTATTACCATAGATAATAAATACAATCGAATAGTAAATAAATATATTTAACATTATTTGTAACGGTGCAAGACATAGGTATTTTGATCAACAACGTAGGAAATCATCAAAATTGCAAAAACTGTAAGATATCGCGGGCTACCATAGCGCCACCCCTTTAAAGCAGTTCCGTGGGCCGAAGAAGCTACTCCTCATCAGGGTATTCCTCAGCAGCTTCCTCATCTTGCTCGTCGAATTCTCCATCGTCTACCCCTACTTCCTGTAACGAAGATTTAATGACATCATGTAATTGGTATATTGACGTGTGCTAGCTGACATGTGGCAAATGATTGATTTTAATGTGATGTGTTTCGTAATGTTAATTACTTCTCATACGATAAATGTGTAGAGTCAAGTTCTTCCAACTAAACAGACAGCTGTGCTGCTGGGGAGTTTGTTGCGCCACTTCTTCTTCCCAGCTAAAGCACTAGGAAGTGGTGAAGGGTGGGCGTTTTTGGGGGACTGTCTTATGTAACTTTGACCTTTAAAAACCGGCCAAGTGCGAGTCGGTCTCGCACACCGAGGGTTCCGTACAAACCTGTAGGTATATAAGTAAAAGTTCACCCATCACGAGAATCGAGTCATAGTTATGGTATTTTTATATTTTGAAAAAAAAAACTTTTTTTTTTATTATATATAATATAACTAAAAATTTACGGTTTTCGCAATTTTTCATTTATCTGCACTGTAAGACGTTACTTTGTACCAAATTTCAAGATTCTAAGTTCACGGGAAGTACCCTGTAGGTTTTGATTCCCGTGCGAGTTTCGAAAATTTGCGGCATAAACAGCTGTATCTTTTGATTGCTTTGGCTTAGAAGTTAGATTTTTTCACAGCTCCAAGGGACAGTAGACCTGAGTATTAGATATAAATTTCAAACGAGAAAAACGGTCTTGACAGACGGACGGACGGACAACAAAGTGATCCTATAAGGGTTCTGTTTTTTCCTTTTGAGGTACGGAACCCTAAAAAGTGCTGATTTTTAGCCTAGTTTGAATAAATGATGATTTTTTTTTATTGATCCAGCTTCTATCCCGGATACGTAGGTAGGCCAGAGACGTAGTGTGAAGGGTCCCGTTAGGGCCGAGCCTGCCGGGTAAGCGGGATTGTCCGAAAGGGTTACCGCTACCCCGGAACATAAAGGGCTAAGGAAGGAACATGGATGGGTTTTAGTCAGTACGAGTCTGACACTCGCCTCTGCTCTACCCAGAGCGGGAGGAGTCGTTGGATGATTCCCACCCTCAAAAAAAAGGAGGATGTATATTATAGTAAGCAACAACAGTCTAAATCTTAATTCACCGTCTGCCTAGCCTTTTATCTATGTTCTCGGGGTCGGCTTCCAGTCTTACTGGTTGCAGCTGAATACCAGATTTACATGAAGCGACAAACAATCTGACCTCCACAACCCTCCAGATTACTGGGTAACATGATACCTACCCATGGTAAGACTGGGTGTCAGACATTTGGGCTTCTGATTACCCGTAATGACTGTCAAAGATCTACGAATGGCAGCCGGGAGCAATTGCTTAACGTGCTTTCCGAGTCGAGTAATGGATGGTCACCCATCCACAAACCGACCGCGGCAAGTGTAGCTTAACCTCCAATCGCTGATTTGTATGCGTCTAGCAATGGCTTAACGTGCTTATCGGTCGAGTAATGGATGGTCACCCATCCACGGACCGACCGCAGCAAGTGAAGCTTAACCTTCAACGATATTTGGGGGGGATACGTACTTCGTACTGCTGGTATTCCGACACCAAATCGTTCATGTTGCTCTCGGCTTCAGTGAATTCCATCTCATCCATACCTTCGCCTGTATACCAATGCAAAAAGGCCTGAAAACACAAAAAGAATAGTTATTTGTTATGCAAGGCTGGAAAGTTGATTTTTGGCGCGAGTACTTCTATTGAAACCTGAGTAAGCGAAGGATTCTAGGGTTGAACCATGAGCGAAGCGAGTGGTTCAAATATAGAATCCTGAGCGTAACGAAGGTTTCAAAGGTACGAGACGCAGAAAAGCTTTGCTGCCGAGCGCAACACACAATTTTTCACATCACTACAGCGAGGAAACTGCTAGGTGCAAGAAAACAGGTGTTGTTGAGTTTTATTTTGTTCGAGCGTCTCGGATACATTGACTCATGTGAAGAAAATAACAGATACTTGGCAATGTATCTTATGAGTTACATAGAATATCTCCAAAATTAAATACCCTGTATTTTGTTCTATATCCTACTTGTCCTCTAAGGAGAATGAAAGAAAAAAACTAATTTAATACAAATAACTAACTAATTTAATTTAATACATATTTATTTTTGCCAAGCAAAGGATTAAATAACATATATTATTATATTAGTATTTATTTTATTTAAGAAATTAAACTTAAATTACTACACAATTGGGTATTTGACAGGGTAGTATTTTTATGGCATATTCAAATGTGACGTCACAGATTTTTTTAATCAAATGGAATACTTATTAACATTAATTCCAATTTTACAATTATATCCTCGCAAAATATTTAATTTCTGTACTGTGATGGAAGTTTTTAAGGTGAGCGGTACCTATTATTTAATATTTTATTTTCGACTGTGTCATGCATTTTCAGTGGACTGGCAGTATAGAAAATTATTAAATAGAAAGGTTCGAATTTTGAAAACTCTTTCCACGCTAGAGAGCAAAAATCGATTTTCGGCTCAGATTTCGAATGACAAACAGACTCTTTCCGAGCCTGTGAGGTGAAAATAGTATTTACTTGTATCTATACACGGTTCAATTTTAAGTCGTTTTAATCCCCCTAAGGGGTCATTGTACTCATTATAACGAGCAACTTTTGCTATGGGACCGAACCTGAAATCGCGAAAAAATAATCAGCTGTTCAGTACAGACGCCAGCACATCAAGCTATCCCTAACTGGCAAATTTTCTCATTTAAAAATGAACTTTATGTCTTTGCAATAAAGTTGAAATACTATCAAAGAAGTTTGACAGATTGTGGTAACTTGATATGCTGGCCTCTATATATTTATGTTCGCCTAACTCGTCAAAATGTACTGCACAGCTGATTTTTTTTCGCGATTTCAGGTTTGATCCCTCTACGCGTTCCTGAGAAAAACGGTCTTGACAGACAGACGGACGGACAACAAAGTGATCCTATAAGGGTTCCGTTTTTCCTTTTGAGGTACGGAACAATGATTGATTGATGAAGTATCCTATTTAATTGATTTTTGGTACAGAGCTTGAAAATGGTCCCTAGTATAGGCAGTTTAAAGGAAAGCCCCTCTGTCGTATCAACTCTGTATAGTGATCTGCACATTGTATACAGGGTCAAATTTAATTAGTTAGCTAAACTCCGCAAGTGTGTCATCGTTAACGAAAGTAAATATTATTTTAACGTGTTCTTGCGGCCATCTAGCGCGGATAGTGTAGGCCAGTCACTTGAAATAATTATAAGTTTTCAAAAATATTTTTCTTTTTGTGAAAACTTCAGCCTGTAATCATTGTAGATCTATAACGGTTTTTAAAACGAAATCAATGTAGAGTAATTTATAATATTGTAGGAGTGTAATAACTAGTCCGCCATCTTAGGTGTTCCGCCATGTTCGATTTAGGATGACGTCAAACACAACATGCGTTGCATTGTATAATTTGCATGGGTGTATTAGTGACTTTTTAGTTTCCTTTTATAAAATAATGTGCGTTTTATTTATGCAGAATTTTTTTTTTCTTTCTTCTGCTATCTAAACTAAACGTGTATACAAAATTTCAGCCCAATCGGTTGAAGATATCTGCTTCAAAATTGAGTTGCAAGAATCCGAAAGAAACATACTTACATACATACCATTGCAAGTTAAATAAAAGCTAAAAAAAACTTGAGAGGTGTCAAGGGACACCCGGATGGAACGAAGTTCCTTTCGATTAATTAGCGAAGGAATTGTAATAAAATTTTATTTCTTTTAAGTTATAATAATAAAAAAACTGTACTAAAATAACTAATTCTGTTATTAATCTGGATACACCAGTTAGTGAACAACATTCAGTACAAGTTGTTCAGACAGAAGCTAACTCTCTCCCTTGTAGTCGTACAAAGTGTAGTTGCTCGATTATGTTTTCTGATAGTTTTGGAAAAGGGTTAGGTAAATTACTTAGCAACAACCTGAGTTTTTCTTCTCAAAACTTTTGTATGCCTCAGACTTCATACAAAAAAATTATGTCTTCAATAACTGGTAATGAATATGATCCTAATGCCATTATAACAGTCCTTATAGGTAATAGTTTTAATGTTAAAACATATGATATTGCTGATAGTGTCACTGAACTATTGAAATTAAATTGTAAGAAAATTATTCTGTGTGCTTTTCCCTACTTTGAGCACTTGTCAAACAGGCAGAACAACAAAATTCACATCTATACTTATAATAAATCTGTAGAGAGGCCAATTCTGTACATGAAATATATTTAAAAAATAACTATCAGGGGGTGATTAGGGATCGCCCTAATCACCCCCTGATAGTTATTTTTTAAATATATTTCAAAAATTTTACTGATTGCATTTTTGGCATCAGTATCGATATACTGATGCCAAAAATGCAATCAGTAAAATTTTTGTCTGTCTGTCTGTCTGTCTGTCTGTATGTTCGTTATAGAAACAAAAACTACTCGACGGATTTTAACGAAATTTGGCACAACTATTCTTCATACTTCTGGGCAGGTTATAGTATACTTTTCATTACGCTTCGATCAATAGGAGCAGAGCAGTGAAAGGAAATATTGGGAAAACGGGAGAAGTTACTCCATTTTTTAAGCTTCCGTCGCGTGTGCAGCCTTAATGGTTAAAGCTACATTGAAATCATGTATGATGAAAATGTTCTCCTTAAAATTGAAATAAATATATTCTTTGACAGCATATGTCTATCTTTTATGGTGGACTCACAATAACACGTGAAACTCCCGATAGCTTAGCAATTCGGAGCTTTCTGATTATATTTGTCTACTCTTACATTGACAACACTCTTACTCATCCCTAATTAAAAAAGTTAACATTATTACCTATTCAATAAAAAAAGAATCATATAAATCGGTGTAGAAACACCAAAGTTATACACGAAATACACTTATAATATCCTTGGACATTTCACACAGCGCCATGTCGTCCCAAGCTAAGCAACCTAATGCTTGTGTTATGGTAACGAGATGGCTTGATATACTACTTATATACATTTTTTTTTTTGTAAATCCATACATATTATAGATAGAAAAACACCCAGACTCGTAACAAATACTTGCAGGTCGTACAAATATTTGTTCCGTGCGGGAATCGAACCCGCGACATAGAGCGCAGCAGTCAATCGCTCAACCACTGCGCCAACCATGTCGAATAAGTCATCGCGCGTGAATACAGAATCATGCTATAAGGATTATTTTTGTGTATCGGTTGCTGCGCTCGACGTACTTCGCGGCGTGAGGTATAAAAAGGCGGGGAGTCCGCGCGGTAGTATCACATCTGGTTACCATAACTTGAGCCCAGTCGATACCCAAAGGCACCCTTGGAACAATAGAAGAATTGTACAAAAAACTGCCATAAACGGTTTATGGCAGTTTTTTGTACAATTCAACGCTCCATCCACGAATGAAGTTGCTGTGGTATTGGTCGACCAGGAATGTGACAGGCGTGATATCGTTATCCGTTCCAGAGACAATCGTTTGCAACGTATTTACGAAACCCACAGGGCTTACGACAGTTTGCAATATCCTTTGATATACTGTCGAGGGGAAGATGGCTATAATTTTGCTTTATACCAAACTGATCCGCGTACAGGCGCACCTAATTATAATAAAAAGATTTCATGCCTTCAATTTTATTGTTACCACTTGCAAGTAAGACGGAATAGGTTTGTATACTTTCAACGTTTTCGTGGCTTATTTAATCAGTTTATTGTAGACATGTACGCAAAAATTGAAACCGAAAGATTAGTTTATATACGATCTAATCAAAGGCAGCTGCGCGCTGAAGAATACGTGCACCTTCGCGACGCCATGCTGCAAGATAATGATACGGTGAATATGGGCCGTTGAGTTATTTTGCCCTCTTCTTTTACTGGTGGTCCACGCTACATGCACGAACGTACTCAAGATGCTTTTTGTTACGTAAGAAAATATGGACGTCCCGACTTATTTATTACGGTAACTACCAATCCTAAGTGGGATGAAATCACTCGGGAGCTTCTTGAGGGTCAAGCACCGCATGACCGCCATGATATCATCGCAAGAGTTTTTCATTTAAAATTAAAATCAATGATAAATCTACTTACCAAAGATAACATTTTTGGAGAAGTATTGTGTTATATGTATAGTGTTGAATGGCAAAAACGCGGCTTACCTCACGCACATATCCTGCTTTGGTTAAAAGATAATTTAATCAGTGCTGAAATTCCAAGTCCGATTGCAGATCCCGTGTTATACGACATTGTTAAAACTCATATGATACATGGTCCATGTGGTGCATATAACGGGAATTCTCCTTGCATGCAAGACGGTCGGTGCACTAAAAGATATCCAAAAGCCTTAGTGGATGAAACTCTAACAGGACATGATGGATACCCATTATATCGTCGCCGTTCAAGAGACAATGGTGGTTTTACTGTTGAAAAACGAGTGTCTGGACAACAGGTTACTTTAGATAATAGGTGGGTCGTTCCGTATTCGCCTGTGTTGTCCAGAGCATTTCAAGCTCACATAAATGTTGAAATGTGTAACAGTGTAGAGTCAATAAAATATATTTGTAAGTACATTAATAAGGGCAGTGACCAAGCTACATTTGCTTTGAGAAATGAACATGATGAAGTTACAAGATTTCAGTCAGGCAGATATATAAGTTCTTCAGAAGCTGTGTGGCGGATCTTAAGTTTCAACATTCACGAAAGATATCCACCTGTGACTCATCTGGATGTTCATCTTGAAGGCGGTCAACGTATATATTTCAACGCCGAAAATGTCACAGAACGGTTAGAGAACCCTAGACAAACAACATTATTAGCATTCTTTCGACTTTGCCAAACTGATGATTTTGCAAAATCTCTTTTGTATGAGGAAGTTCCATCGTATTATACCTACGATAAGCAACGAGGTGTCTTTAATCGAAGACGCCGTGGCAGGCCTGTAGATGGCGAGTCAGGTATTTTCAAAGAACATGTTCTTGGTAGAGTGTACACCGTTCATCCTAACAACGCTGAGTGTTTCTATTTGCGATTATTATTACATACCGTGCGAGGACCAACCTCATTTATAGATTTGAGAAAAGTAGACGATGTTGTTTATCCCACTTATCATGCAGCTTGCCAAGCGCGTCATTTGCTTGAAAATGATCAGCATTGGGATGACGCTTTAGCAGAATCCTGTGTTAGTGATAATCCACGACGGTTACGCCATTTATTTGTAACATTACTCACATTTTGTAATTTGTCAGATGCTGTACAATTATGGGAAAAATATAAAGAAAAATTTGCAGAAGACTTTCTTAGAAATATATCTAACAATGATGAAGGCACAACTAATGATAATTTCCGTGATCTTGCCATAAATCAGTGCTTATTAGCTCTTCAGGATGACTTAACAGCAGTAGGCGGTAAATCACTCTGTGAATATGGTTTGCCAACACCAACCTCAGTCGGAGAGGTAACTAATAGGGAATATTCCGCAGAGATTGGTTACAACTTAATGGAACTGCTGACAACATTAGAAAACGGTATCCCAATGATGACTGCAGAACAACGTTCAGTTTATGATCGCGTGTGCGAAAGTGTTCAAAATAATTTGGGAACAATATGGTTTTTAGATGCACCTGGAGGAACTGGGAAAACCTTTTTGACTAAAATTTTACGCACGTTTCGAACATAAGCCAATATTAATGGCTTATGTTCGAAACCAGCGTAAAATTGCTCTTGCCGTAGCTTCATCAGGGATAGCTGCAACTTTGCTACCAGGAGGTAAAACTGCTCACAGTATGTTTAAAATACCAATTGATTTAGATCGCACGGAAAGTCCAACCTGTAGTATTTCAAGAAATAGCGACAAAGCTAAGGTATTACGCGAGTGTAATTTAATCATATGGGATGAATGTACGATGGCCCATCGAAAAGGAGTAGAAGCGGTCGACAGAACTTTAAGGGATATAAGACAAAATGATCGACCAATGGGCGGTATCACGGTTTTATTTTGTGGTGATTTCCGACAAACCTTACCGGTAATACCACGGGGAACCCGAGCTGATGTGGTTAGGGCTTGCCTGAAAAGCTCTTATTTGTGGCGTGATATACAGTCGGTGCATTTGACTATAAACATGCGAGTGAGAACTGGAGATAACCCGGATGATAGTCAATTTTCTGATACATTATTAAAGATTGGTGAAGGTACCTACACCAAGGAAAACTTATTCTGACGCCTGAATTATGTTGTGTAGTGCAATCTCAACCACATCTTATATCGTCGGTCTACGGTGACGTAACAAATATATTAAATAGGGACAATTCTTGGCTATGCGAAAGATCTATTTTAACTCCTCGCAATGACCAGGCATCTGAGATTAATAACAAAATACTGTCGAATATACAGGGGGAAAGCAAAGTTTATAGATCAATAAATAGAATGGTCGATGAACAAGAAGCCACTAATTACCCGATAGAATTTTTAAATTCTTTAAATATGCCCGGACTTCCTTCTCATGAAATTAGTTTAAAAATTGGCATTCCGATTATTCTGCTCCGAAATTTAAGACCACCACAACTTTGCAATGGAACTCGACTAAAAGTAACCCAGTTGCAACAAAATATAATCGAGGCTCAAATTTTAACAGGTTGCGGTGCAGGAGAAACCGTCTTTATTCCCAGAATACCCATAATACCAAATCATTTTCCATTCCAATTTAAAAGGACGCAATTCCCAGTATCGGTGTGTTATGCAATGACAATTAATAAGGCTCAAGGGCAGACTTTTCGTGTTGCCGGAGTAGATCTCGGTGTCAGTTGTTTCTCGCATGGTCAGTTATACGTTGCTCTTTCCCGTGTTAGCAGTGCTAGAAATCTTTATGTTCACGTGCCGGACGGGTCAACTTTCAATATAGTTTACCCGGAAGCTTTGCGCTGAATTATTTTCGTTCTATAGGTACTTAAGCCTCATGTGAACGTGATCTAAACAATATTACCAATACATTAACTTAATAACACACAAGGAGATACACGCTGACGGAGTCGAGGGCACAGCTATCTAAACTTTTCTGCCGGAAGTCACTATTCCACGCGGACGAAGTCGCGGGCAAAAGCTAGTGTTAAATAATTACATGCACTTCTTAGTGAGTCACCATAGTGACAAGTTTATATTTATTGACACCAACATTTTTGTTGAGAAATTAAGGTCGACTAGGGATACTGTGTATCTGCCCATTAGTTTTAGACGTCAAATAGCTAGGCTATTAGCTTTAAATATTAACCCAGACATAATTAGTATGTCGAAGTCATATTTAATTAGCACCACAATTAGTAATAGTACTAATGTTAATGTGGCTAGCTCAGATTCTTTAAACTAGTTTGTAAGACAACAGGAGATACCACTAACAGTATAGTTTCGCTTAATAACAAAAAGGTATCTTCTAGCTCCAAAAATAACTGTAATAAAGGGGCTAAGCAGAAATCCTTGACATTATTTCATCAAAATATTCAAGGTTTTTCTTCCAAACAATTAGAGATTGAATTGTTATTAGAAAAAACAATGTATGACATTATTTGTTTTACTGAGCACTGGTTAAAAGATCATGAAATGTTGATTAATTATGAGAATTATAATTTGGCCAGTAGCTTTAACCGTAAATCAATGCTGCGTGGTGGTTCACTAATCCTAATTAAAAGTTGTATTAAATCAAAAACTCGTGAGGACATAGTTGAACTTTCGGTTGAGCATAGCATTGAGCTCTCTTGTGTTGAGCTGGATAAGCATGTTATAGTGTGCGTTTACAGACCCCCTAATTATCAAAACTACTCAATATTTGAGGCAGTCATGGAAGATGTTTTGGCAAAACTTGCTACTGGTAATAAATCAGTAGTTATCTGTGGTGACTTTAACATTAATATTTTAGAAAATAATTCCAATTCAAGTAGATTATTAAATTTGTTTAAATCATTTAATTTGTCAAATGTGTTTTTAGAACCAACCCAAATAACTATGTCTACTGCTACATGCATTGATAATGTTTTCTGTTGCTGCGACTATTTAGATAAAGCCATAGTTAATTATCTCCCTTCTGATCACAGTGGTCAAACTGTAACTTTTGAGTCCAACACAGCAATACAAAAAATCCTAATACAATCCAGACCTATAACATCTGTTAATTTAAATAAATTTAATATCGCATTAAATTGTAAGTTAAGTGATCAGGAACTATCTTTGAAAAATATTAATATTTTGTATAAGGAATTCTTTAACGTAGTGCAAACTGAGTTTAATAATTGTTTTAAGAAGAAAACTAAAACTATAAACCCTAAATTTGTATTTAGTGACTGGGCCACTAAAGGACTCAGGAAAAGTAGGGAAAGACTTTTCGAGCTTTATGGCCTTAAACCTTTTATTAACACAGAATCTTTTAATAAGTATGTTGCTAACTACTCGAGAATTTTTAAGAAAACTTGTAAAGCAGCTAAATCCAAATACATTAGCAACAAGGTTAAATCAGCTGAAAATAAAATAAAGACGGTTTGGAAAATTATCAACAACGAAACGAACAGGAGCAAAAGACATAGTTCAGATTACGTACTGGAGACGTCATGTGGTTCCATTTGTGATAGCAAACAAGTAGCTCAAGAATTTGTAAATTTCTTTACCAGTATTCCCCTAAAAACTACTGAAACTCTAAATTCCTCGCCTTCCCTCTCTTTTGATTTAGTAAAGGCAAACGTTTCACCCTGCCTGATTGAATTCAACTTTAAGCATATATTATCATATAAAACAACCGACATTTCTTTTTGCTGACGATTGTACTATTGTATTTAACGGTAAAGACAGAACGACACTCGAAAAAGATATTAATGATGCCATAGGAAAAATTATAGAATGGACTACATGTAACAACTTAAAATTAAATTTCAATAAAACCAATATAATGATATTTCGTAATAGAGTTGCGCAGTTTAGTGACATTAACATCAAATACTCAAATAAAAAAGTCATTCACGTGGAAACTACAAAATTTTTAGGTCTTAATATTGACTGTAATTTAAATTGGAAAACACACATTGAGAACTTATGCCTAAAACTGAACCAACAATCGTATGCTTTACATATGCTTTCCAAAATGGCCGATATGTCCACTGTATTGTCTGCATCATGGCTATGTGGGATTCATAATAAGATATGGAATAATGTTTTGGGGACATTCTGTACATAAGGATGATGCTTTTAAAGCTCAGAAGAGATGTGTCCGATCCATATGTAAACTCCAGCAAACTGACAGTTGTAAAGAATATTTTAAACATCTCAAAATACTGACACTTCCATGTATATATATTTATGAAATTATAAATTTTGTTAGAGCTAACTTTACTTTCTTTGAAAAATTTAAAAGCAAACGACACATTGGCAAAATTTGTTGTCCTAATAATAAAACAACTATTCTAAATAATAGTATATTTTGCATGGCTCCCCGTATATACAATCACCTACCCAAATATTTGATGGAGCTGTCATCGTCTAATATGTTCAAAAATAAACTAAAATCTTTTTTAATATATAAAGCATACTACAGCGTATCTGAATATCTGCAGGACACATTATAGGATTTATTTACTTGTATTAATCTAAGACTATTGATCTCATTCTTAATTATTATTTTTCTCTCTTTTGTTTAGTCTTCTATTGTATTTTGCATACCGGAAGGTAAAATATGGTGATACCAAGATTGTGATAATACATGAATGTAAAATATCTGCACATTATTTACCCATATTTGCGAATAAATAATTTTGAATTTGAATTTGAAATTAACCCCATAATAGTGATTAAAACTTTTAAACAAATTAAAATCAAATTAACCGAAGATCTTTGGGGAACGTCCAGTAAAGTCTGCACCTCGATCATTAAGACGATAGCACCTTACTTAGCCTTCATATTTAATTTATGTGTGGATCAAGGCATCTTCCCGGATTTAATGAAATACAGCAAGGTAATACCACTTTTCAAATCCGGGGACAGTAAAGACACCAATAATTATAGACCCGTATCCGTGCTGCCGGTTTTCAGCAAGATCTTTGAAAAGATAATGCTTAATCATTTTAACACGAATAAAATACTTAACGATCAACAGTATGGTTTCACCAAAGGACGTTGTACAACTGACGCCGGTGTGACCGTATTAAAACACATTTTCAATGCGTGGGAAGAGGCTCAAGACGCCATAGGAATCTTTTGTGACCTCTCCAAGGCATTTGATTGCGTTGATCACGAAACCTTGCTGTTGAAGCTAGAGCATTACTTTTCCAACAACCCTTTCGCAACGCGCGATATTGCACTTCGTTCCAAAAACAGCGTATAACATTGTACTGACAGCAGTGATAGCAGTGGTGTGACCGCCGCCGGACGGCCACGTCATAGGTCTCGAGTTCGAATCCAAGGCACGCGCCTCTGATTTTTCGGATTAGTGTGCGTATTGTATAATTATCACTTGCTTAAAATCGGTGAAGGAAAACATCGTGAGGAAACCGGCATGTCTGAGAGATATTTCTCAACAGCATGTGAAGCTAAGTCAGAGGCCCATGGGCAGCATAAAAACTCTGACACCAGGTTAGTCACTAACCACACGAAGAAGAAGAAGTTCCAAAAACATTGCTGTTCATCATCTCTGTTCAGGTTGAGGGTCAACGATTGCTGGGTTATACCTTTCTCCGGAACATGACGGTGAACTGCTCCGATATTCTCTTGAAGATCTCCTGGATGGCGGTGGTGTTGCCGACGAACGTGGCCGCCATCTTCAGCCCGCGCGGCGGCACGTCACACACCGCTACCTTCACGTTGTTCGGAATCCATTCCACGAAGTAGCTGGGAACAGAGGGAATCTCTACATAGTATAAAACAAAGTCGCTTTCTCTGTCCCTTGTATATATTTTGACGACACGGTTGGCGCAGTGGTTGAGCGATTGACTGCTGCGCAGTATGTCGCGGGTTCGATTCCCGCACGGAACAAATATTTGTACGACCTGCAAGTATTTATTACGAGTCTGGGTGTTTTTCTATTTATAATATGTATGTATTTACAAAAAAAAAATGTATATATGTAGTATATCAGCCATCTCGTTACCATAATACAAGCATTAGGTTGCTTAGCTTGGGACGATATGGCGTTGTGTGAAATGTCCAAGGATATTATTATAATATTATTATATTATATCCCTATGTATGCTTATATCTTTAAAAGTACACAGCGGATTTTGATATATTTTTTTTAATAGATAGAGTGATTCAAGAGGAAGGTTTATGTGTATAATTTGTCGACATATTATGCGGGCGAAGCCGCGGGCGGAAGCTAGTTAAAAGTAATTCGATTCGATTCGAATGATCGATCGATTTTCGTTTTACATAAATAAATAATAAATTATTTATTAAAAAACCAGCCAAGTGCGAGTCGGACTCGCGCTCGAAGGGTTCCGTACCAGTGTCTATAAAAACGGCAAAAAAAATCACGTTTGTTGTATGGGAGCTGCCTTAAATATTTATTTTATTCTGTTTTTTAGTATTTGTTGTTATAGCGGAAACAGAAATACATCATCTGTGAATATTTCAACCGTCTAACTGTCACGGTTCTTGAGATACAGCCTGGTGACAGACGGACGGACTGTGGAGTCTTAGAAATAGGGTCCGTTTTACCCTTTGGGTACGGAACCCTAAAACTGGTCAAGTGCGTGTCGGACCACGCACAATAAAGAAGAAACTTAACATTGTAGTTGCAAATCATGTTCTGCCACACATTCCAACTGCAAATATAAGTTGGTGAATTTTTCACCTATCTGAGACTAACTGCTTAGCTTTGGGTACTTGACTCTAACAAAAGTGTAGGTACTTTAAAGCTTAATAATTTAGAAGCGGATCCCTTAATCGAAAACTTATTAATATTACCCCACACCGCTTATTAACCCAACATCGGTAGCCGAGAAGAGTTTTTGAGCTAAGCTGCGGATGGACAGACCGACGGTCGAACCTGGCGAAACTATAACGGTTCCTTTTTTACTACGGAACCCTAAATGCTCTAAGCTAAAAAGCGATCAATTTTATTGCGAAGTGTACTCTCACGCGAAGGATTATTACTACCCGAAAGGTTTATGGCAGGCAGTCAGACAAGTTTGTGGTTATTATGAACCTACGCGTCCTATCCGTTTCGTTCATTATAATTATGACAAAAATTACTCAAAATGTTTGTGAAAGACAGGGCTAGCAATAAAATATCCACGGCTATTAGTAATTACGCGACAAAACGAATCCATGGAATTAGTAAGTTAATTTTAAGCTTGATTACCTGAAGTTTTGTTAAACATTCGTTCGTCGACTTCCTTCATGACGGCTATTAGTAATTACGGATACGAATCCATGGAATTAGTAAGTACACACATCTTTACCCGTATTTTTGGTTTTTGCCACCGACCTTTATTTTTATTAATAAGTGTATCTAGTTTGATTACCTGGAGTTTTTATCCTGCACCGTTAACATTTGTTCGTCGACTTCCTTCATGGACATCTGGCCCCTGAATATGGCGGCCACCGTCAGGTAGCGGCCGTGTCGTGGGTCGCAGGCAGCCATCATGTTGACGGGGCTGAACATTTGTTGGGTGAGCTCCGGCACGGTGAGCGCGCGGTAGCCCTGGCTGTTGCGGGCTGTCAGCGGCGCGAAGCCTGCAGGGTAATTGTGGACCACATAGGTATATTTTTAAAATTTTAAAAGGCAGTGACAGATTCGGAAGTCTGAAAGTGACACCGGTGATTGAAAAGTTGTGTGGGAATCGGTTGTCATGGTATGGGCATGTTATGGGGAGGAATGAGGAAAATGTTGTCAGGAAAGTTGTGAGTATGAATGTGAATGACTGTACAAGTAGAGGGAGACCAAAGAAACGATGGATTGATTGTGTGAAAGATGATATGGCTAGAAAGGGAGTGACTACTGAGATGACGACTAATAGAGAAGTGTTGAAGAAAAAGACATGTTATAAAGACATACCTATACAAATAAATTGGGATAAGGGCAGGAGAATGATGAGTGACAGAATAGCCCCCGAGGACTGGAAGCCGAAGCGGCGGCCCACATGCGGATAGAACGTGGATGAGGCTGGCACAAGAAACAAGAGGCTCAGCAGTGGATGGTGGTGATGATGGAGGAAGACAATGAAATGATTAGGAAATCATCAAATGACTCCTCCGGCTCTGAGTGGAGCGGAAGCGACTGTCAGACTCTTACCGACATAAATTCAACTTTCAACTTCAATATTATATTATATATTCAACAACTTCAATTCATGTTACTTTCTTAGCCTTTGCGGCCAATCCCGCTTACCCGGCAGGCTTGGCCCTAAGGGGCCCCTTCATATGCTGACATCTCTTTGAGGCGCGCGTGGAACATATACGCGCCGTCCGGCACGGGCCTGGTGCTGATCGGACGGTGAGTCACCCATTACTCACCGTCCGCAAACGTGCTGCTTCCCTAATGCTGACATCTCTTAAAGCGCGCTTGGTACACGGACGCGCCGTCCGAAATGAAAATCTTACCTGGCATGAAGAAATGAAGCCTTGGAAACGGGACCATATTCACCGCCAGTTTACGAAGGTCTGCATTCAACTGTCCTGGGAACCGAAGGCATGTGGTCACGCCTGACATGGTGAGCTGTAGAGAAACAATTGTAATTTAAATCCTATTTACAGAAGGCTAGTTCCCGGACCTAAAAACGTGAGACAAGAATCATCATCATTGAAATCGCGAAAAAAATATGAGCTGTTCCATACATTTTATTGAGTTACGAGTGCCTAAATGTATGGAACAGCTCATATTTTTTTCGCGATTTCAGGGTTCATCCCATAGTAAAAGTTGTTCATAACGACGAGTACAATGCTCCCACGAAATTCTTAGAGTTAATTTTTTAACACCTTATATACTCATTACGTATTCTATCCATTCGTGTAACACCACACGTATCCCTCTTAGCATTCTCATCTCAGCTGCATGCAATTGTTTTTCATCATTGTGGTCTAACCATGTAAATCTTCCCCTTAAGTTTAAGGGGAATGCGTGAGTCACAGATGGTTCCCGTGACCTGCCGCCGACGACGTGTGACAAGACTGCGACTCGTTTTTGAAAAAAACTTATAGGCCTGATTTCACCGATGCAACTAAACGTCACTGTCAGTGTCAATATTTCCCAACAATATTGAGACTGACAGTTCCTAAACGCGGTTTGGATGTGCTGATCGCGTTCAGTCCTAATTATGAAATTGATACTCAATGACAGTCGATGTCAAAAGTTGAAGATAAATCAAGATGGCCGTCACATTTCAGTGGGTCAGTTAAACACAGGGCTCGTATGGTAGCCACCTGAAGGCGTGAGACTGTCGCCTGAAAGGTCGAGTCCTGGCGTGCGACAGTCACCTGAATGTCCTGGCGGGTGACAGCTCTGGGTCTAGTATCATCTCTGCTTACTATTTCTGGCTGTAATATAGGCGTGTTTTGGCTACTCACGGACACAAGATGGTTGAGGTCTCCGTACGTTGGTGATGCGAGACGAAGAGTCCTGAAGCAGATGTCATACAGCGCCTCGTTATCAATGCAGAACGTCTCGTCTGTGTTCTCCACTAATTGGTGCACTGACAAGGTGGCGTTGTAGGGCTCCACCACGGTGTCCGAGACCTGGAACAGTAAGAGGAACCGATCTCGGGAGTGCTTTAACACTTTTGACGGTGAACATCAATCTGCCCGCCTTTTGCCAACTTTGTGGGAGTCGGCTTCCAGCCTGGATGCAGCTGAATACCAGTATATTTCACCTGGATCGACTGCCCTTTTTTTTTACCGTGGAGAATCATGTAATGACTTCTCCCGCTCCACGCGCACCTCAAAGAGATGTCAGCATTTGAAGAGGCCCGTTAGGGTCGAAGTCTGCCAGGTAAGTAGGATTGTCCGAAAGGGTTACCGCTACCCCCAGCCCCAGAACATAAAGGGCTAAGGAAGGAACATGGATGGGTTTTATTCAGTAAGAGTCTGACACTCCATTCAGCTTCACCCACAGCGGGAGGAGCTATTTGATGATTTCCCATCCTTAAAAATTAAAAAATTCCTGACGGCAGACACAAACAGCTGGTTTAATTTTACAGTATAGCAAATCCATAAAAAATTGGGTATTTGAAAGGGTAGTCAATAACGTTACTTTTTATGAACTGTCAAGAAGCGGAATTTGAGCGTGATTTGTCTATACTAATATTTTATAGAGGAAAGATTTGATTTGTTTGTTTGTTTGAAATGAATAGGCTCAGAAACTACTGGACCGACTAAAAAAATTCTTTCACCGTTGGAAAGTTTAGTTTTCTAGGAGTAACATAGGCTACTTTTTATCCCGGGAAAAATAACGGGTCCCACGGGAAAGACCACAGGAGCGAAGCCGCGGGCAAAGTGCTAGTATGAAATATAACAATGTGACGTCCCAGATGTTTAGAATCAAATGGAATACTTATTAGCATTAAATGCAATTCTACAATTACTACTCTGTCAAGAAAGTACCGGGAAAAGATCAATAATACACAAAATGTCTGTTATTCATCCAAATTTATTTTATCACCTTCTAAGTATGCTCCTTTAGAAACGATACACTTGCGCCAACGAATAATCCATTCATCAAAACATTTTTTAAACGCTGCTTCCGGAATTGAGTTCAGTTCTCGCCGCGAATTCTCCTTTATGTCTTCTATCGATTGAAAACGGGTGCCACGAAGTGGTAATTTGAGTTTAGGAAAAAGAAAAAAGTCAGCAGGAGCCATATCTGGTGAATATGGTGGTTGCTGGATGGTGTTTGTTGAGTGTTTGGTCGAAAATTCGTTCACAATGATAGCCTTGTGCGAAGGCGCATTGTCGTGGTGCAAAATCCAAGAATTTTCTTTCCACAAATCTGGCCTTTTTCGTCGAATTTGCTCTCTTAAACGCCGCATAACGCTCAAATAATATTCTTTATTTACCGTTAGACCTTCCGGTAAGAATTCAGAGTGCACAACACCGCGATAGTCAAAGAAAACAGTCAACATGACTTTGACTTTTGATCGACTTTGGGGTGGTTTTTTCGGTTTCGGTTCAGTTGGAAGGCGCCACTCCGAAGCTTGTTGACTAGTTTGCATGTCAAACTCGTAAACCCACGTCTCGTCACCAGTAACAATGCGTTTCATGAATGTTGGGTCCGAACTGACTCGTTCTAGCATGTCCTCAACGACTTTCATGCGATTGAGTTTTTGGAGAAAATTCAGATCTTTTGGGACTAGCCGAGCAGCAACATGTTTCATACCCAAATGATTAGTTAAAATGGTACGGATCGACTCGTGAGATACAGAAAGTTCGGCGGCTATCTCTCTCAGAGTTGAATGGGGATTTTCAGTCACTATTTTCTTCACTTTTGCGATGTTAACTTCAGTTGCAGACGTTGACGGCCTACCAGAGCGAGGCAAATCTTCCATCACATCTCGACCGCTTTTGAACGCTTTGAACCACTCATAAGCACGAGTTTTTGATAAAGTCGATTCACCGTAAGCCTTCTGTAACATTTTCAGTGACTCCGAACACGAAATTCCATTGGCGATGCAAAATTTAAGACAAACTCTTTGTTCGATATTTTTGTCCATTATGAAATTCGCAATACACACTATATATGATATTACTAAAACCAGCACTGTATTTATTATAAATAACAGATGCAACTCAAACTCCGCGCCAAAATGGAAAACAGTTGTACCAATCTAACAACTACAAAAAAACAAAAATTTGAATTTGGAACCATAAACAAATCATCCATTCCCGATACTTTTTTGACTGAATGTATATCTTCGCATAATATTTAATATCTGTACGGTGAAGGAGTTTTTAAGACTAGCGGTCATTTTTCTTCTATGTGATTTAACATTTTATTTTTAACCGTGTCAAATAGTCAATTAACTTACTTTCGGAGATGGCATTACGCTGAAGGTGTTGACAATCCTGTCTGGATACTCTTCACGAAGTTTGCTGAGGAGCAGCGTTCCCATGCCTGACCCCGTGCCCCCACCCAGAGAGTGGGTCAACTGGAAACCTGGACAGCAAAAAAGTAAGGCAATAATATATAGTACTCAATTTGCCAGCCTATTCCCAACTATGTTGGGATCGGCTTCCAGTCTAACCGGATGCAGCTGAATACCGGTATTTTTCATGGAGCGACTGCCTATCTGACCTCCACAACCCAGTTAGCAACTGGGTAATACGATACGCTTTGGTAAGACTGGTTATCAGACTTTCGGGCTTCAGACTACCCGTAACGACTGTCAAAGATCCACGAATGACAGCCGGGACCAACGGCTTATCGTGCTTTCCGAGGCACGGAGGAGTCTTGCTATAGCCTTGTAGGGCCTTAAATGCGACCTTATGTCGTAGGTAATAGGCTGGTTAGATAATAACCCCGCTGCATTCGAGCTTTGAAATATTGTTGTTCAGCGTGTCTCAATCGTCCATCAACAAAATTACGTACAACGTAGATGAAGTGATCGTGAACTGAGCTATCGTTCGACAGTTATTCTGGGTGCATCGTCTTCACATACAATATGGTGATGACAATGCGACAATGAATAAAAACACTAACAACACTAATAAATAGGAGTATTTTGGAACTATTACACAAATCCTAGCATCGAAATATAAAAAAGTGATTTTTCAAACAAACTAAATACCAGTGACGGTTTGACTATGGGTTTTACTAATCTTTGACTAGCTATAGTGACTAAACTATTGGATATATTTGGTTGAATTTTGGTATGCAGGTTGGGGACGGTATTAGAGTTACACAGTCTAATTTATTGTCGTATTGTTGTCACCACCCTGTATAATGTTATAATTCATGTATACAAAACATTGTAAAACATTTTAAAAGAGTAACGGTGGAGTTTCTTGCCCATTCTTCTCCACACGAAACTACCTTTTGGAAGGGGCGACTAGAATCAATTCTATTTCTTGTTCATTTTGACGTTCAAAAGTGCCTTAGTTGTGCCTATTTGAAATAAATGATTTGACTTTGACACTATTCTCTCTCTTTTCGTGTGGTTAAAAACTAACCAGTGGGCCAAGCACGAATATTTGCGAAAAGTTATTCGTATCGAAATCGAGTAACATTTGTATGAGAATTGTACAGCGCCCCTATCGGGCGTAAAAGGAAACAAAACATGGCAGCACGAATGATTTTAGCGCGCTCGTAATCGAAATCGAAACGACATGGTAAACGAAACTCGAAACTTATAAACAATTGTGAGATTTTTGATAGCACGAACATTGTTTTGACGTAACTCTCGAAGGCTGGCTAACGAGTATGCTCGAAACATTATTCACTTGAAAATAGTCGGTGAGAAAGGTTTCGAAAAGTGTAAAAATAAAGTTTTAACCGTGTTTATGTTTTGTTTAGAGTTAGTTTTTTGAATAAAAGTGTTTTAAAATTATTGTTAAGTTATTGGAACCATTATTAATAGCTCCAAAATAATTTAAAATGCAAAGACCGCCACTGTATGAACGTAGTACCATATATTATTTTTTGGCGGCAAATTTACTAGAAAATTATGGATATCAATCACGAGAAACAAGGTAAGTACTTAAATCATATTTTATTTAGGTATTTGCGTACCTATAGAATTAATGTGTTTGAAAAAGATTTGAGTTGCTTATATGTTTTTTTTATCATTATAGAGAAATTACGCGCAGAGCAAAACTTAGGAATAGAATTAACCCACTAAGGACATAAATGAAACCGAATTTAAAAATAGATATCGCCTAAATAAAGAAGCTTTTATGTTCCTCTGTGAGCAACTTCAACAAAAAACATCATTAACATCGAGTTCTAGAATTAGTCTAGAACTTAAGGTACCCACTTTGATGCTACATATAAGTATACCTATTCAATAAATCTTCTACTTGTATTTCAGTATTGAAATGGAAGTGGATACCTAACTAAAACTTATTTAATAAATTCCGACCTCGTGGGCCGCCTGAAGATTTAGACAAATCTCCATTTCTGGAATAGAAATAGCATTGCACTTTAAAATACTTCACACTAAAGTTTATGCCACTCAAACTTATTAAAACTGTTTACTCACGCTTCCATAAATTCAACCATCATTTCATATTGCGTCTGACTAGTTCTCATAATTATTTATTCACTTAAAAGCACTTAATTATTTATAGAAAAGAAACAGAAATACTTTTGCTGTGGACGTGTAGTAAAACATTAACAAACTTAGCCTTGGCTTGTTGGCTTGGCGCCCTCACGCGTTGGATGTCAAGTGGGTGCGTTCGGTACCCGTATTTTTTTTTAAATAAAATCTCCGAAACTATGTTATATTGCTGAAGATAACGCCACTTTATAATGTCTAATAATTAACTTTGGATCTCTTCTTTATATAACATTCAGTTTTTATTCAAATTTAATAATAATAAAACGTTTAATCAAAGGTGAAAAAAATATTAACAACTTGATTTAGTTTTCGAACGCACGATTCATTCAACAATCGTTCATTTTGCTCACTATGGCGCGTCCCTTTTTATATTAGCATGACGTCACCTTCGAATTCGAATCGAGTGTTCGATAGTGCTTCGAATGTGCTTCGTGCTGCCTACTATCGACAGACTCTGTTTTCGAATCGAGGCCTCGATACACTGTCGATTCGAAACCGTTTGATATTCGTGCTTGGCCCACTGATGTCAGAGTTTTCATGCTGCCCATGGGCCTCTGACTTTGCTTCACAAACTGTTGAGAAAATCTCTCAAACATGCTGGTTTCCTCACGATGTTTTTGTTCACCGATTTATAGGCAAGTGATAATTATACAATACGCACATGAATCCGTAAAATCAGAGGTCTTGGGTACGAACAGTCTTATTATTTTACTCTTTGGTACGAACTCGAGACCTATGACTTGGCAGTCTGACGGTGACACCACTAGGCTATCACTGCTATCATTCAAACTCAAAGTATTTATTTCAAATAAACCAATTACAGGCAGTTTTGAATTGTCAAGGTGTCGGTCAGTCAGATTGATGAAGCTAGTTGCCCATTCCAAAGCAGTAGGTACTACCTATGGAGAAGAACGGGCAAGAAACTCCTTTTAAATAAAATATGGTTACAAAATATTGGTAGCATAGATCATATTAATATTATCATGTGAGTACGATGCAGAACGTTAAAAGCATCCGATATAAAATCTGTAAAAACTATTAAAAAATTAAATTAAAACAAGTCATAGCCGCTAAGAGATGACCAGTCCCCACTGACAGTGCCCGTTCACGAACATGACGCATATATTAGCACCATTCAGCTCTACTATTTTGAAGGGAGATGATGAAATGATCCAACACACGCCACCATCAGCGAGACATTAAAGTGAGCATGGCATACTCTCAGCCGCCAGGGCACATTCAAGTCATTGGCATGGTGCTACGTACCTTGTAGACAGTCACAGGGCTCCGCCTCCTTCCGCACCACGTCCATGACTGACTCCACCAGCTCTGCTCCTTCAGTGTAGTGGCCCTTGGCCCAGTTGTTACCTGGCGATACGAAAATAAATATAAATCAGTCAGTCAGTTAACCTTTTGAACGCCAAAGCATAAAGGGTCGCGCGTGCCCTCCACGCAAAGCTTCAAATTTATTTCCTCTTGTTATCATAAATTCACCAATATCCATGGTGTCTTTTAATTTGTTTCATTTCATTATACACGTACGAGAGCTTAAATTTTTAAGATATCTATAGACATAAACACTCACATGAAACGACGAAGAAACGATGGATGGATTGTGTGAAAGATGATATGGCTAGGAAGGGAGTGACTACCGAGATGACGACTAATAGAGAAGTATGGAAGAAAAATACATGTTGCGGCGACCCCAAAGAAATTGGGATAGGGGAAGGAGAATGATGAAAGATGATGAGACTTATACACTCACAAAAGTAATGATTTAATTGTTTATTTCGTGTTATAGTGTTGTTGCCATTGTCACATATTTGAGTCGTTGGCGTACAGGGCGTGCACTTGCTTGCCACGTATATGTGACAATGGCTTTCAAAAGGTAAAAAACATATCAATTAGGCCTGTTATGCGGAAACATGATGGATGAGATAACTTTGGTCGACTACTAAGAGTGGATTATTATTTTTAATATTAATTGAATGAAAATACTTCTTTTTAGATTTGAAGTTTGATATTTTACTTGTTTGACCGACCCTTTTTTTAAGGTGTTGAACTTTGTGAACCAGCAATAATATTTGAATACAACGATGGCATATTCGCGAGACGATTGTAATTAGTAAGGACACGACCTTATACTGTGTACTTAGAGCTACCACCGCTTTGATTCTGTTAAATACTTACCAACACCGCTTTGTTTATGTTTAGTACTTACCAGCACCGCTTTGTTTATGTTTAGTACTTACCAACACCGCTTTGACTATGTTTAATACTTACCAACACCGCTTTGATTATGTTTAGTACTTACTAACACTGTTTTGATTATGTTTAGTACTTAACAACACCGCTTTGACTATGTTTAATACTTACCAACACCGCTTTGATTATGTTTAGTACTTACCAACACCGTTTTCATTATGTTTAGTACTTACCAACACCGCTTTGACTATGTTTAATACTTACTAACACCGTTTTCATTATGTTTAGTAGTTACCAGCACTGCTTTGATTATGTTTAGTACTTACTAGCTCCGCTTTGATTATGTTTAGTACTTACCAGCACCGCTTTGTTTATGTTTAATACTTACCAACACCACTTTATGTTCAGTACTTACCAACACCGCTTTCATTATGTTTAATACTTATTAGCACCGCTTTGTTTAAGTTTAGTACTTACCAGCACCGCTTTGCCCGAACACATAGTTGTCAGGTCGGAACAGCTGACCGTACGTCGAGGACCTGATGGCATCCATGGTCCCTGGCTCCAGGTCTACCAGCACTGCCCGAGGAACGAACCGCTTGCCTAAGAAACAACAAACATGACAGTTCATACATTCACTCTCTGATTAATCACGAAATCTCGAAAACTACTGGAGCTACGAAGATGAAATTTGGCACAGAGGTAGATTATGAGTAGGAGACGTCAGGTAAGAAGAAGGATTTAACCCACGGCAAGCAATAAATTCCTTCGTTATTTGACGTCATATTTTTGACGTGCTATCCCGTTGTGGCTTAGAGCATTTAACCTACGTTGTGGCGTCGTGAGCACGTTTCAATTTTACGTCTCTTGACGTCTGTGGCGGTGAAAAGGTTAAGGAAGCTCCCCACGTAATGGGATGAAATAGGGAGTGGAAGTTCAACATTAAAATATTATAAATAGGTCAAAGTCAAAGTCAAAGTCAAAATGTTTATTGCGAACCAAGTGTACAATTTTGGTGTTATGAATCGTAGTAGGTACTTATGACTTAGCGGCCTTTTCCAAGCATTGCAATTTTCATTCGCCTGCCCTTATCTTCTTAAATTAGCATGCATTAAACATTATTATTAATTAATAATGTTTAATTAATAATAATGTTATAAATTAGGTAAAATTTGTGAGTCTGTGGAGCGTAATATCTTGATCGATAACCGATTCCGAAAATTCTTTCACTAATATCAAGCTACACTCTTCCTGAGTATTATAGTTATTGTAATCCATGCGGGTAATGTGCTAGCTGCTACCGCGCGGTGTCACCTGCTGCTCGGCTCCTATTGGTCGTAGCGTGATGTAACACAGCCTTCCACGATAAATGGACTATCCAACACAAAAATAATTTTTCAATTCGGGCCAGTAGTTCCAGAGATTAGCGCGTTCAAACAAACAAACTCTTCAGCTTTATAATATCAGAAGATAATTACATATTTACATTTAAATCTAAATATTCATAATAATATGTACCGAAATAATATGAATAATAATCAAAGAGCATCAAAAAATTTGTCCACATCGCTGTCAACAGGAAAAGTTCCCAAAAGACTGGCAGCATGCCGCGTTGTATGGCAATGTTGATTCTTTGACCGAAATATAGGCCAGCCCTCAGTCTGGTCACGTGAAGAGTCGATCAACCGCTTGGCGATATCTCGAAAAACGTAGTGGGCACTCGGACCCCATGGCCCTAGTGTTTCAACCCCAAACGGCTCGAACATGTAAGTCCCAACAAGGTTGGAGTATTTGCACCGTTTGAGGTTTTCTGCACCTGCAGCGGCTGCTCCTGCACAGCCCGCCGTACTAGGAAGATGGGATGGCGCAAGGGTGTCGACACACCCTTACCCTTAGAAGATAAAGTTATAGCCTGGGTATTATGAGTGTATTCTGTAAAAAGGTGTCAATAGTGTCAAGTGGAATGACAGTATTGACAGTTGTGCTATTCTGTAAAACTCTCCTTAATAACGTAAGTGAACTGAGTTTAAAGGGAGCTGTTATTAGTGTCACTGCCTAGGAATAGGTGGAATTACAGCTTACTTCACGTAAGTTCTCACGGTATGATATTTGCGGAATCCACCGACAGCTCCAAGCTCACTTCACCTGGAGTTGTTGGTGTTTTTCTATCTATAATATGTATGTATTCACAAAAAAAAATGTATAAATATAATAGTTTATCAGCCATCTCGTTACTATAACACAAGCATTAGGTTGCTTAGCTTGGGACTATATGGCGTTGTGTGAAATGTCCAAGGATATTATCACTACATAGTATAAAACAAAGTCGCTTTCTCTGTCCCTACATCCCTATGTATGCTTAAATCTTTAAAACTACGGAACGGATTTTGATGCAGTTTTTTTTAATAGATAGAGTGATTCAAGAGGAAGGTTTATGTGTATTATTTGTCGACATATTTTGCGGGCGAAGCCGCGGGCGGAAGCTAGTTATTATTGTACGAGCTCTCTAATGATCAGTTTAAAATTAAATTAAATTCATTTGTTTCGCTTAACTTTAATTTAAAAAGTTTACCGTCTGCTGCTTCATTATAATAGACCTGGATCCTCTCCAGCTGCAGGTCGCTGTCCCCGCAGTAGTAGCCAGTCTGGTCAATGCCATGCTCGTCCGATATGATCTCCCAGAACTGTGAACAAACAGCACACGTATAAAGCTAGAGACAAATTGTTCATACGTAAACAACGTACGCAACTTATACGATGCAACGTGGGCGAATTGGTCTGCACACTTGTCCCATGTATGCAACGTAAATGGCATCAGACGCTGTGCAATTCCTCAGAAGGTGAATCTCTACGCGTAGTTCTAGAAACACACTGGTCACACGCGTGGGTTAGCTTAGAACATCCCGTCCACCTTCTATTGCGGTTCTGGACATTACAGGTCGACGTGGGAGGCGTGTGATTGCGTTACATACGATGCCGGACGGCGCGTATATGTTCCACGCGGGCCTCAACGAGATGTCAGCATATGAAGGGGCCCCTCAGGGCCAAGCCTGCCGGGTAAGCGGGATTGTCCGAAAGGGTTACCGCTACCCCGGAACACAAAGGGCTAAGGAAGGAACATGGATGGGTTTTAGACGTCAGTAAGAGTCTGACACTCCCTTCCGCTCCACCCAGAGCGGGAGAAGTCATTGGATGATTTCCAAGCCTTAAAAAATAAAAAATAAGTGTGTTTCTATTGCATAGTTTTTCATATAAAATAAAGACTACAGACATCAAAATTCGTTGCATACGTTGCGTAGCGCAAGCAGATCAAGCTATCCGAAACTGTTAAATTATCCCAATTGAAAATGAACCTTATTCTTTTGTTATAAAGTTGAAAGTCTCAAAGAAATTTGACAGATTGGGTAGCTTGATGTGCTGCCCTCTACACAATGTTGAGCGAAACTACTTTCTACAATGTATACTTCTTTCTAATTACCATACAAAGATAATGATGGGAATCCGAGATCTGTCTCTTAACCGCTTTGTCTATTGACCTCCATAACGAGCGACTAGAATCAATTGTATTTCTTGTTCATTTTGACGTTCAAAAGTGCCTTAATTGTGCCTTTTTGAAATAAATGATTTCACTTTGAAAATGAGCTAATCACTACATAGTATAAAACAAAATCGCTTCCCGCGTCTGTCCTAATGTCAGTATCTATGTATGCTTAGATCTTTAAAACTACACAACGGATTTTGATGCATAGATTTTTTAATAATAGATGGAGTGATTCGAGAGGAAGGTTTATCTGTATAATAACATGCTTAGAGAACCACTGGTAATTTCAAGATTTCTAATGCGAAGTCGTAAATAAACACCGGGAAAGGTTTTACTACGAATTTAACGCGTGCGAAGCCGCGGGCAAAAGCTATTTAACTATACTTTGTTCATTTTATGCTGATTTGAATGACGTTAAATCAGGCTGCCTTTGCAGTCAGCTGCTAGTCTAACCGGCTGCAGCTGAATACTGGTATTTTACACGGAGCGACTGCTAATCTGACCACCACGACCTTCCTCCGGTTACTTCTTGTAAGACTGGTTATCAGACTTTTGGGCTTCTGACTTTCTGGGCGGCACGGCATGGCAAGGTATTTTTGGGTGACGAATGAAAATATTATTTAACGGTGCGAAATAAAATTTAAATGTCAATGTTCGCCTATTAAATACCTTGCCATACTGTGCCGCGAATAGCAAAAACTTTCCTGATAACATTTCCCTCATTCCTCCGCATAACATGACAACCGATTCCACACAATTTTTCAGTCACCGGTGTCACTTTTAGACTAGGTACCTCTTATATGTACTCATTCCGTATTGTATCAATAAACTACCTTAAGTAGTAAGGAAAAAAAACGTTATCATCATTTCATCAGGTGCTGTGTCCAGCCAATACGCAATAACAGCCAGGATTCTGTCAGTGCTGGCGAGCAACAAGGCACGAGGTAGAAGCCGACAACGGGTGCACCCGTGACCATGCACGACACACTGCACCAGTGCGAGAGAACCAACGCCCTGAACGCCATTTTAAATTCGATTTTTTATTTCTTTGACAGCAGTGATAGCTTAGTGTTGTGACCGTCGGACTCGAAGTCATAGGTCTCGAGTTCGAGCCGAAGGCACGCACCTCTGATTATACGGATTCATGTGCGTATTGTATAATTATCACTTGCTTAAAATCGGTGAAGGAAAACATCGTGAGGAAACCGGCATGCCTGAGAGATATTTCTCAACAGCATGTGATGCTAAGTCAGAGGCCCAGGGGCAGAATGAAAACTCTGACACCAGGTTAGTTACTAACCATACGAAAAGAAGATTGTTTTATCATCATTTTAACATTACAGGTTAAGCTACGGTTGCCGGGGTTGGTACGTGGATGTGTGACCATTTTTACATACCGACACTCAAATGTGCCTCGGAAAGCACAATAGGCCGTTGGTATCGGCTGTCATTTGTGCATCTTTGACAGTCATTACGGGTCATCAGAAGCCCGAAAATCTGACAGACAGTCTTACCAAGTTACTGGTATTCAGCTACACCCGGTTAGAATGGATGGCGACTATAGTTGGGAAAAGGTTAGGCAGCAATCTGCCTAACTTTTTAACTTAGGTAACCGTCACGTTGCGTGAAGTTCCGTCAGCTAATTTTATTTGACCCTGGATAAGTAGGTAAATTAATTGGTCGTCATTTATGATTATTTAGATTTTTTTTTATGAAAAAGAGGTGGTGTTGGGCCTTGGCTCTAAATAGGTATGTTTTCATTTTGCGCGCGAATTTTCACTCGCAGCCAAAATGCGGTTGGAGTGTAGCCTTCGGGGCGCTATGGCGCGGGACTTAGAAAATTTTTCGAAAAATTTTTTTTTTTTGGATTTGGTGCCATACACTTAGAGGCTCTATGAGCCGTGCAGAAAAGCAAAAAAAAAAAAAAATTGGTCAAAAAAAAATTTTTCAAAACTGTCTATATTTCCAAAATGGTAGCTCGGATAAAAAACTTTTCGGGAAAGAATTTGCTGCTCTAGTACTAATCTTTAAGAAGATGTAAAAAAACCCGCGAAAAATCGTATTTTTTTCTTCACAAATTTTTTGAAAAATTTTCTAAGTGTTTTGCCCCGAGCTCTACTCAAGGTGATAGAAGGCGAAATTTTTCTAAGTCCCAAAAATTTTTTTGACCAATTTTTTTTTTTTGCTTTTCTGCACGGCTCATAGAGCCTCTAAGCGTATGGCACCAAATACAAAAAAAAAAATTTTTTGAAAAATTTTCTAAGTGTTTTGCCCCGAGCTCTACTCAACGTGATAGTAAGGCGAATTTTTTCTAAGTCCTAAAAAATGTTTTTGACCAATTTTTTTTTTTTGCTTTTCTGCACGGCTCATAGTGCCTCTAAGCGTATGGTGCAAAATCCCAAAAAAATTTTTTTTTTTTTTGAAAAATTTTCTAAGTCCAAAAAATTTTTTTGAACTAAAAAAAATTTTTTTTGGTTTTCTTTGCTTCTCATAGTGCCCCGAAGCGTATACTCCAACTCCTAAAAATCCGCCCCTAAGGCTACCCACTGACCCAAAATGCTTTTGCTTATTTATTAAACTGTAAAACACAGTAAACTGTAAGTACCTATCTAAACAAATACGTTTTAAATATGATTGGAAAACAGATAGCAATGATCTATTGAACTTTAAAAGCCAATCAACGGGAAATATCACATCTTTTAATAACTACACGAGTTCCGTTACTCAGATCAACCGTAACATGACGTAAAAATAGATTTCATACTTTTATGACAAGAGTATTGTCGTTAGAGGATAAATAAAAAAAAGTGTTGTCAAGTCCCCACCTTCGAGCCGATCTGGTTGCCACACTGTCCCGCCTGCAAATGCACTATTTCACGCATTTTAAATGTTTTCACTTCTAAAACACCCAATCGAAACAAACTGTCCTAGTGAAATGTACTATTTTAAGAACAATCGTCTACGCGCGTAGAACTGGGTACCACGTGGGATGATTATTAGTTCTAAGATCGCAATAGTTTTATTTTTAATTAGTTCTTGATTAGAACAAAAGTGTTTGATGCGATATTTTTCTTTATCGTAGAAATCTGTAAAAGAAAATCATGTTGCGGCGTCTAGTGGGGCAGAAATGTGGGAACAGGAAATTTATCGCAACGCCATCTATTGTCGAATTTACAAAGTATAGCTCTTGTAATTCATTTTGAGTGACTTTTAAGTTATTTTACTGTTCTAAGAACAATAATTAGAAATCCTTGTTAAATATATTTTTTTAACAAATATGTTTTTACACATTTAAATAATAATCAATAAACAAAACGCAAAGCCCGCATTGCCATTACCTCTGACGTTTTGCGATTCTGACAAAGCAAAGGCAAATGTCAAATTAGATTTTCCGTAGTAGTAATTTTATCGGCAATACCATAAAAAATAATCAATCTACGTCGATAATACCTGCAATTATTGTGCAGTAAAAGTTTTTGAGTTTATTTTTGAAGTATATACTTGTGTTATTAGTGAAATCATGATAGCTCGCCATGTTGTTACTTGTTTTGCCTGAAGGCACTAGCCATTTTTTTGATATCGTAAAAATCTTTTGTGCTTCTTCGAGGCATTCGTAAACTTCTGACGTGTTTTCCACTGCCGTTACTAATTCATTACATTGTGTAAGTAAAACAAGATTATTTATTTTGTATTTTATTTCTCGAACAATTTCCAATACCGATTTCGAAGGACGACTAAAACATAATAGCTATTATCGGCCAGAATGATTGTTTTGCTTCTATATAATTACTGTTCTTATGAAGATTGTTTTTAGTATAAAATCATAGATAATTATCAGAAAGTAGCGTTCTGTAGTTTCTCCTTAACATGACGTGAATTAATAATAATAATATATTTATTATGAATGTATGTAGGTATAATACATATAATTAAAATCACCTGAACATTAAAAACAAACCTTTGGTGTCAAATCAATCAATCAATCTGCCTAGCCTTTTTCCAACTATGTTGGTCAAATATTATATTGAAAAGGCTGAAAGGTTACAAGACCCTTGCCTCCCTGTATTAAACACTATTTCAACAACAAAACTATAACATTTTTCTTATCAAACTAAGGGTGTTGGTTGGTGTTGTTGTAATAGCCCCGTGATTATGTTCCGTCCTCAACTCTTATGCAAAAAGTCAAAGTCAAATCATTTATTTCAAATAGGCACAAGAAAGGCACTTTTGAACTTCAAAAATGAACAAGAAATAGAATTGATTCTAGTCACCCCTTCCAAAAGGTAGTTTCGTGTGGAGAAGAATGGGCAAGAAACTCCACCGTTACAAAGTACTAACAAACAGACAGACCTAATACGACTTTCAATTTAAATGGACTTTCTGAGTTTGTCTTTGACATTACTGACATTGATGAAGGAAAAACATTGTGAGTGACCTGGACTTGTAGTCAACTAGCTCCTGCCTGCAGATTCGCCTTCTTGGATGTTGGATATTATCCCACAAAAACATAGTAATGGGATAAAAAGTAACCTATTTGTGTTATACAAATACTGCCACAATTTCTTGTGCTATTCTATATTTGGTGCGTACAACACACATGTGTTAATGGCAGTGTATGGGCTAATCCAGGTTATAATTGATGTCTGTGTCAAATTTCATCCAGATCCGTTAAGCATTTTTGCGTGGAGAAGTAACACACACACACACACACTCACGCACACACACACACGCGCGCACACACACCTACACTGACACACTTTAAAGGTAAAAAGAGAAAAAAGATTTGATTGTTTGTTTGTTCTTTTAAATTGAATAGGCTCTGAAACTACTTAACCGATTTGAAAATTTCTTTCACTGTTGGAAAGCTACACTATCCATATTTGAGATAGGCCGTATTATATTTTCAAAAAAATTTGGGATTCTTAAATCCTTACTAAAACTGCAATAATGTAACCCAAGCTGTAACAACGCTAAACAATATCCATGCAGACGAAGCCGCGGGCAGAAACTAGTGTGATATAAGTATGACAATAACAATGAACACTTTATTTTCTATTGCACCTACCACTGTTTATCGCTGCATCACCCAAAGGTTGACTGGTAGAAAATGCCTATGGCATTAAATCCGCCTCTGTACATTTCTGTGCTTAAAGTATTAAATAAATAAATGAAATTTAAATATTGATACTATTATTAATTTATTTTATAGTCTCCACTTCTGTCGGTAACTTCATGTTTTTTATACTATAAAGAGGAAAACTTTGTTTGTTTGTTTGGTTGTAATGAATAGGCTCAAAAACTACTGGACCGATTTAAAAAAATTCTTTCACCGTTGGAAAGCTTAGTTTTCTAGGAGTAACATAGGCTACTTTTTATCCCGGGAAAAATAACGGGTCCCACGGGAAAGACCACGGGAGCGAAGCCGCGGGCAAAGTGTATTACATAAATTAGTAGTATAACTTTCAACACATTTTTCAAACTAGTTGTTTGTTAGATGTGACCTTTTGAAAAAGTGTTTTACTTGAAGACAAGACATCTAGCAAATAATTTTTTTCTGTCTTGCAGTCCTTTCATTTATTCTATAACAATTTACATTGTGTCTGAATGTGTTACAGAAAAAGGATAAATAAAAAAATATAAATATACAGTGGAGCCATACTGTGCAAACATAAATATAATACATATATATAATTAGCTTCCGCCCGCGGCTTCGCCCGCATAATATGTCGACAAATTATACACATAAACCTTCCTCTTGTATCACTCTATCTATAAAAAAAAACCACATCAAAATCCGTTGCGTAGTTTTAAAGATTTAAGCATACATAGGGATATAGGGACAGAGAACGCGACTTTGTTTTATACTATGTAGTGATAATAATAATATCCTCGGACATTTCACACAACGCCATATGTCCCAAGCTAAGCAACTTAATGCTTGTGTTATGGTAACGAGATTGCTGATAAACAACTTATATAAATTTTTTGTTGTAAATACATACATATTGCAGATAGAAAAACACCCAGACCCGGAACAAATACTTGCAGGTCGTACAAATATTTGTTCCGTGTGGGAACCGAACCCGCGACATGCTGCGCAGCAGTCAATCGCTCAACCAATGCGCCAACCGTGTCGTCGAAAATTATGCTTGCAAAATGAAAATATAGGTGAAGTTAGTTTAAAGTGAGCTGTCAACAGCGTCAATACCTAGCATTATGAAGAACGACGGCTCACATCATAATCATATAACGGTGAGATTATTACAGAATCGACCGGCAGTAGACGTCTTTCCTCCCCAAATAGACAGAACCTGTTCTTCTGGCATCCAGTAGACTCATTTATTTGAATTTTCATTCAGTCAGTCATAACCAGTAGCGTAGCGTGCCTTGGCGAGGCCCCGTATAAAATTTTGTTTGAGGGCTGTTATGAAGGGTAAAGATTTCTCACAAAAGAAAAAAATGGTGGCATAAAATTGGAATTTTACAAATCGCTACTAAAACTACTAAACCAGAAGAACAATAATTGTTTGTATTGTATTATAATGTAATGCACTATTCAAGAAAACGCGTCAGTAAATATTGCTCTCCGTGGTTTATCATCATAATATATTATGTACAGACGCCAGCACATCAAGCTATCCCTAACTGTCAAATTTTCTCAATTAAAAATGAACCTTATGTCTTTGCAATAAGGTTGAAATACTATCAAAGAAAATTTACAGATTGTGGTAACTTGATCTGCTGGCCTCTGTACATCGATTATTGTGGAATTACCCCGTTGAAGTAAATGACTTAAACGGGGAAATCCCGCAGCCCGCGATAACCGGTGTAGGGTGTTGCAGTTTTGAACCCACGCTTTAAACGAAAAAAAAATTGTTTATTTTGACTTTTGTCATTTCTGTAATAATGCAAAAACTGGGACGTTTTTATTAATTTTTGCTTACGCACCGTATAATTGATACGGCACATACGGCGACCCCTGGTCATTAATTTATTTGAATAGTTCGTCACCTTAAGAGCTATTTGGTCTCCTCATTGCACAAAATCTGCTTTAATACCGATTCAGCAATTTCCATCATCTTTTCAGATCATAATGGAGGACGTTAAGATGGAGCCTCCCCCTCCACCAGTCATGAAGTTCATTAGCGTCACAAGCGAAGCCCTGACGGAGGAACAGCGCGAGATGTACGAATCAGTCCTCTCCACGTGGAAGCCTGTCATGTTCCCCAAGAGAATCAAACGCTACATTTGCAACAAATGCAATAAAGAATTCAAAAATTATCAGAACTTGTACCTACACACGACCAGAGTACATTCTTCAGAAGACTCTGCGGTTATTTGTGATATATGCGACAAAACGTTTAAAAATAAACACTACTTGTACATGCATCGCATGAATAAGCATTATTCGGAGCTAGAGAAATGTTACTGCCAGTTTTGCCTCCAAGAGTTTCGCACAAGGAGGGCTCTACACATGCATGTAAAAAGGATTCATCCAAACACTCTCCCAGAAATTAAATGCAATGAATGCGGCAAAGAGTTCACGGTACCTTACAAACTGAAGTATCATATCGAAGCTTGTCATAGACCAGACAAGGAGAAGTACAAGTGTCATTTGTGTCATAAACTGTACAAGAACAGTTTGAATTTGAACCGGCATCTTCACTTTCAACACACGCCCGTCGAGAGGCACCCGTGCGTGTTTTGCAATATGACGTTCAAGTCTCGACACCATATGAAAAGGCACGTCTTGAACATACATCCTCCTTTGGAGTCCAAAGTCACGTGCCCCGAATGTCTGAAGGAGTTCAAAAACGACCAGTATCTTAAAGAGCACATGCAAGTTCACTCGTCTCTGGACTCCAAAGTGAAATGTGACATTTGCGACAAATTCTTCCACTCCGCTATCCGCCTAAAAAAACACAAGAAGATCGTGCATCCGTCAAAACCGAAGCTTCGTTGCGACAAGTGTGATAAAGAGTTCGCGCATGCCCACTACCTCCGCCGGCATTACAACGCGGTACACTTAGAACTCGACGAGACAGAGTATCCTCATTCTTGCGATCAATGCGGGAAGAAGTTTAAGCTGAAAAAGTATTTGAATAATCATATACAGAGGCACGAACAGCAGCATCTGAAGAGAATCTCTCAGATGGTGAAGACTGTGATGGGCGACGAGAAAGACGTGCCGGTTAAGAAGCGAGGGAGGCCGAGAAAAGCAAGAGCCGAAATTGAGTTCATAAAATGCGAGCCGGTCTCGAGTTCCGATTCGGAATCTGGAGAGACGGATAGTGATGACTCCGATTGAATTGAGAGCAAACCTTGTTCGGATTAAGTGTCTAGTTTTTGTGTATTAAAAGTGCAAAGCGAAAATTAAACTCTGCAAACTGATGCGAATCCCGCGCGATAAGCGGGACGAAGCGATCTCCCCGAGTCGGTCAACTAACTGGAGTGGCGTTCAAACTGGCGCGAATAGACAATTAAAAAGTGACTTTTGGAAAGTGAATGCATAATGGTTAAAACTTTAGATGCGCGTAGACGCGTTCTGCGCGGGATTCGTTTCAGTGTTGCTAGAGCTTCGTTCAGTGTGGTTTACTTCAAAAAGTTAAAAAAAAAATCACTGGTTATTAATTTTGCAGCATACCGTTGTAGATATGTTCCAAGGAGGTGTAACGAGTTTTTAACAGGTCTGCAAAGAGGTCTCGATTTGAGCTCGTATAGTTAGAACCAAATTTTTGCAAATTATTCTTATTCGTAGACATTTTCTAAGAGAACGTCGGGCGGAAGATGGTACAAGTACAATAGGATATTTTTATTTGCACTTGCTTAAAAATCGGTAAAGGAAAACATCGTGAGGAAACCGGCATGTCTGAGAGATATTTCTCAACAGCATATGTGACGTCACTGATTTTTAGAATCAAATGGAATATTTATTATTATTAAATGCAATTTTACAATTATATCTTCGCATAATATTTTACTTCTGTACGGTGGTCTTTTCTCTATGTGATTTCATATTTTATTTTTGACTGTTTCAAATAGTCAATTTACGTGTGCATTCGCTGCGTGAATTGAAGTGTGGCCAGCTTAAAAGTGTTACCACTGAAGCACTGTTACTTGTGCGAACCGTCTTACCGCCCGACGCATTTTCAATTCAATTTTAAATCGTATTGAGACTTAGCTTATTGAATAAGCTTGCGCTCTTATGGCGCACCCACACTTGGAACGTTCGCCTGTAATGCAAAATTCACCTGCGACCTAGCCGTGTTACTTATCTTATTTAATTATGTTTATTAACGTATCCTGCTGGTCAATGATCGCTCTACCTAGCAGTCGGCGCTTGCGCAGTCTACTTGCAAAGCCCTAGCCGTTAACAATCTTGGATTTTATTGGTTACAGGCGAATGCTCCTCGTGAAGAGCGTCTTTACATTAAATAACTTACGCGTCTAAATTATTAGTAAAAAGGGAGTTTAAAGCGTTAACGATAGACTTTAAAAATTAATAGTTTTTTCTTATTAACTGTTTCTTTTTTAGTAGATTTTTATTGAGTATGGCAACATTGAGATTTTGGTAGAAAAGACTGATGGGGACTGGGTTTGGTGCCCAAATGACAGCGGATATAATTTTTTTTTTAAACTGTCGTTAATTTTTAATGACCAGGGTATTTACATATTATGTCGTGATGACCCAGTGGTTATAACCTCACGGGCATGACCCGTGAGGTTGTAACGAGATGGTGAGTACACACACACTATACACTATCACATTGGTACTTCAATGTGATTTACAATAATTCATATGTACCTACGGTCGCGAGTGCATCCAGTTATACCAAACTGCTGTCCGAAAGGGTTACCGCTACCCCGGAACACAAAAGGCTAAGGAAGGAGCATAGATGGGTTTTAGTCAGATAGTCTGACACTCCCTTCCGCTCCGCTCAGAGCAGGAGGGACCATTTGAGGATTTCCCACCATAAAAAAAGAAAAGTGTGGCAAAACAATATAAACGAATTCCACTAAAATTGAATTAAAACTTTATTACCTTATCTGAAAACATAGACATCTTCCATAATGAAATACACCCGGACGCAGAAACAGTCCCCAAAAAAGGAGAAATTAAACTAAAGAGGTTTGAGACTAAACAAAGAGAATCCAGTGTTGCCATATATCATAATTGTTATCTATTTGGGGTCAGTAATTTTAATGTTAAGTAGGACTTTTATAATTATGAGGATGTAATGTATTTTATTCACAATAATACTACAATATTTATAAATGACATATATATTGGGAAATATTTAACTGAGCCCCTAAAACCTTTTTGCTCTTTACCTACCCTTTGAACGCCAATGTCTCATACGTGACAAGCAAGCGCATGCTGTACGCCAATGACACAAATATGTGACAATGTGGTACACTATAGCACGAAATAAACAATTAAATAATTACTTTTGTGAGTGTTTATATCTATAGATATCTTAAAAATTGAAGCTCTCGTACGTAATTAATGACATGAAACAAATTAAAAGACGCCATGAATATTGGATAATTCATGATAACAAGAAGAAATAAATTTGTAGCTTGGCGTGGAGGGCACGCGCGTGCGTTTATACTCTGGCTTTCAAAAGGTTAAGTTTCTGGTCTTTTCTCACAGTTGGTCGCAGAAGCTAGCATACCCCGACCACAGATAATATAATAAATCTAGCCCGACCAAGCGGGTGAGGCTGATTTTCCGTCTATAAAAATTAAATATTTATGTTATTCTGTTTTTTTAGTACCTATCTGTTTTTATAGTGACAACAGAAATACATCATCTGTGAAAATTTCAACTGTCTAACTATCACGGTTCATGAGATACAGACTGGTGACAGACGGACGAACCGCGGAGTGTTATTAATAGGGTCCCATTTCACCTGTTAGGTACGGAGCTCTAAAAAAGGTTAGAGGGATTGGTGGTTTTTAAATACATGCTCTGTTTGTATCTTGTTTCCATTTTTATTACGTTTCTAAGTGCAATATTTTTAATGGTCGATGTAAAATAACTTATTATTAATTACTTGTTTTTTATATTTTACTTTAATCATATATTTTGCAAATAAGCATGTATCAGCTAAGACTCGTTACAACAAACTGTCAAATTTTCTGCATCATTTTGAACTTTAATCTCAACGTTTTAAGGTTTAAAATCAATTGGAGAAATTTGACAGTTTAAAATTAAAATGTTTTAATATCCATATCCTCATAATTTTAAAAGTATTTAAGCCCTGGACTAGTAGATTATGTGGATACTGTCTGTTGTAGAAGGTCAAGTCAGTTAACTTAGCAAAACTTCACAGATGGGATGGCTATCTAATGAAGTTATAAAAAAAGAATTATTTTTCACTTAAAATATTTTAATCATTCTAAATTGCATGGCGCGTCTGCCTATCTTACCTCTACAACCCGGTTACTGAATATCTGTACCCGGTAATCGGGCTTCTGACTACCCGTAACGACTGTCAAAGATAATATACATATGACAGCCGAGACCAACGGCTAAGGGCCGGTGTACACCTGGCGAGATTATTACTACAGTTTATCACGGGGGTTTCTCGTCTGTGAAGTTGCCCTATTTAATTTAAGTTGACCTCAAATCATTCAGTTTGTCATGTAAAGAATAGGTTTTCAGAAATATAATGTAGAATTTATTCTTACAGAAATTTGAGGAGGGTAGTTGAGACTTTTGACTTTTTTAATAAATTCTAACCTCCTTACTAATAAACGTATTATATCAGTTGAATAGTTGCACACCGATTTCTCGGTTTTAGACGTTTATTCTTATCTGTATAAAGCTCAAAATACAGCAACAGCATTAAGGCTGAACCAGTTAAAACTCGTTTTGTAAACACAGTTTGAGTAACAATTTCTGACTACCCTCAAAATATTATTAAAATTTTATTTTCTACTCAGTCCATGGCTAACTCAGTACATAATATAAATATTGTATATAATGTTATTATTATTATTTACTTACTTAGTCTTTGAAGTGGGAAGACCATTTATTCAGCTTATAGTAAGCAATAGCAAAATTAAGGGCAAGATTTACAGATCGCTTCGTACGAATATGAACCTTAAGAATTAACTCGTAAGGTAATATTACAGCTTGTCTCACCGCCGGCGATTAAAGAGAAGCAAGTAGAACTAGCAATTTGGTATACGTGTACAGAGGCTAGCATATCAATCTATACCGATCTGTCAAATTTCTTTGATAGATTTTCAACTTTATTATAAAAGAACTAGCTGACTAACTATGATACATACCTACCAACTCTACCTACCCGACCTACCTACATACCCGACCTAACTACCCCACCTACCTGTATTACCTACCTACCGGACCTACCTACATACCCGACCTAACTACCCCACCTACCTGTATTACCTACCTACCCTACCTACCCTACCTACCTACCCTACCTACCTACCCTACCTACCTACCTACCCTACCCTACCTACCCTGCCTACCTACCCTTCCTAGATACCCTACCTACCCTTACCCTACCTATCTACCCTACCTACCGACCGACCCGACCTACCTACGCTACCTACCCGACCTACCTACCCTATTACTTAGGGGAATGAAAAATAGATAGTAGCCGATTCTCAGACCTACTGAATATGCATATAAAATTTCATTAAAATCGGTCAAGCTTGTTTCGAAGGACTATGGTAACTAACATTGTGACACAAGAATTTGGATGAGTGTCCATCTTTACATACCTAGACTCCTCCGTGACTCAGAAAGCACGTTAAGCCGTTGATCTCGGCTGTCATTTGTTCATCTTTGACAGTCGTTATGGGTCGTCAGAAGCACAACAATCTGACAGCCAGTCTTACCAAGGGGTATCGTATTGCCCAGTTACTGGGTTGTGGAGGTCAGATAGGCAGTCGCTCCATGTAAAATACTGGTGTTCAGCTGCATCCGGTTAGACTGGAAGCCGGCCCAACATAGTTGGGAAAAGGCGGGCAGATGATGATAGTTTGGGATAGCTTGGATGTGCTGGCGTCTGTACTAAGTGGGATTCTCCCAGCGAGTGTTCTGCCCGCCTAGCTCCTGTCACTCAATGAGTACTCTCTTTGAAAGCTCCTGTCGATGCTACAAAAGAGTACTCGGTGGCGGGACGAGCAGTCACCTATTGAATGAACTATTAATACAGGGGAGGGACACTTTCAGGTTGTATAGTACTCAAACCAACAACTTTGTCCATGGGACCAACGCTGAAATATAAATATATATATATATCAGTTGTTCCATATATTTGACGAATGCGAACATAAATGTACTGAACAGCTGATTTTTTTTTTCGTTATGTGAGGTGTAGTTCCATAGACAATTTTCATGAGTATAATACCCTCTGGGGGTATGTTCCTCGTTTAACCTAACACACTGTATAATATGTATGTATATTTTTTAATTGCACGGGAGCTTACAATCTTTTGTACATTTTAACTTTTTTCTAGTAGCTTTTTCGTTGGCGGTGGGACTAGCCTTAAGAATGTCTTAAGCTGCGGTTCCACGACTCGCTAAACCATGCCGACAGGCAGTGGGAACCCTTGCATATGATGAGGCCTACTGTGGCCTGGCCTTTCGTCGAAATGTCAGTTAATGACCCGTGAGGCCGCGGCTTTATAAGTTATCAAGTTTCGTTTGAGAATATGGGGAATGTATTAATATCTAGCTGTTATTTGGATTATACAAAAGCTTAAAGGGGCAGATAAACAGAGAATTTGTAATGAAAAATAGACTTTATCAACAGCTTCATAAAGTGCGAAGTTGTACAAACATTGCCTCCTGGGGCGTACTCTAGCGAGCTTGTACGTTCTTGTTGAGCTTTATCGCACTTGTAATAAGGTTTAATATACAATATCATAAATTCTCTGATATCTGCTCTGCGTTCTTTTCGCCAAACTGAAAAATTGGTCTATATGATAAGTTGGGGACCTACATAATTATATAAATTAAACTTATTTTATTTCAAATGAATATTTATTGTAAATAAAATATTTTGATGTGACGATTTTTTTTATTTTATACATAGGTACCTACCTTAACCTTTTGAACGCCATTGTCACATACGTGACAAGTAAGCGAATGCCCTGTACGCCAACTACACAAATATGTGACAATGGCAACAACACTAACATGAAATAAACAACTAAATCATTACTTTTGACCTTAACCTTTTGAACGCCATTGTCACATACGTGACAAGTAAGCGCATGCCCTGTACGCCAACGACACAAATATGTGACAATGGCAACAACACTAACATGAAATAAACAACTAAATCATTACTTTTGTGTTTGTATATAGATATCTTAAAAATTGAAGCTCTCGTACGTATTTAATGACATGAAACATTAAAAGACACCATGGATATTGGGAAATTCATGATAACAAGAAAACAAATTTGTAGCTTGGCGTGGAGGGCACGCGCGTACGTTTATGATTTGGCGTTCAAAAGGTCTACTTTGTCCTGACAATCCTCTTTGGGAAATTATTAAATAACTCCTTCCGCTGACTGGGTGGAGGAGTAGAAGTAATTAATAATAGAGAAAAGATTGCGAGAGGAGAGTAAGATGACCCCAAACCAGCTTGGGTCATTGATACGGAGAAAGCGTGTAATATGGTACCTCGGGGTGTCTTGTTGTGTGGTGGGCCTTGAAAGAGAAAAGTTTGCCCGAGAAGTATGTGGAGTTAATTCGTGGTACGTACGTCATACTCATACTTTCGCCTGGTCAGACTCGTATTTTTATTATCCCATAATCCTTTAATTTATTTATTTACATTTTTAAATATTTTTATATTATCATCTTTCTCCTGCCCTTATCCCAATTTCTTTGGGGTCGGCGCAACATGTCTTCTTCCATACTTCTCTATTAGTCGTCATCACGATAGTCACTCCCTTTCTAGCCATATCATCTCCAGTTTCCGTTGCCATTTCTCCAGTCTGTTCTGGATCTCAGGTCCATCTTCACCGACAAGAACGATGTCGTCGGCAAATTGCATGCACCATGGTGCCTCTTCCTGTATGTCCTCCGTTAGATCATCCATAATCAAAAGGAAGAGGTAAGGGCTTAACACCGACCCCTGGTGCAAGCCTACCGCCACATTGAACTTGTCGGTGTTGCCAGCAGCCGACTGAAGGTAGGTATAGGATTGGTTGTACATATCACGAATTAACTCTACATACTTCCTGGGCAAACCTTTCTCTTTCAAGGCCCACCACACGACAGCCCGAGGGACCCTATCATACGCTTTCTCTAGATCAATGAACACCATGTGCAAGTTTTTGTGTGCACGTCTGTACTTCTCGCACAATTGGCGGAGTGCAAAAGTGGCGTCCACTGTTCCTCGACCTGGCATAAACCCAAACTGGTTTGGGGTAATCTCGCTCTCCTCTCGCAATCTTTTCTCTATTATTTTCTCCCATACCTTCATACTATGGGACATGAGCTTTAGCCCTATGTAAAAAAAAAAGCATTTGAAAAATAGTAGTAATAGTAGTCTTTAAAATCAATAGTGGTGCAAGCCACCCGTGGACGTCAACGACCCGTCGTACCTCGTATTACTATTATAGTTTTTACCTTACCTCTTCCTTTTTATTATGGACGCTCTAATGGACATACAGGAAGAGGCGCCCTGGTGAATACTATTTGCTGACGGCGTCATTCCTGTCGGTAGGTAAAGATTGACCTTAGATGACATGAGAGATGAAGCTGGCGAACGGCTTGAAAATCAGGAGAACTAAAACCGAAGAAGGTTCTTATCAAAAAATAAATTAATAAAAGTATTGTAACGCAACGGAACTTGTGAACGGAACTTAGACCGCACGTGCGAACAAAACGCATCGAAAAAAACAAAGCTGCCAACCAAACCGCCATATTGTTTAGTGTTTACATTTGTATTGTACTTTTTCCAGATTTGTGGGAACATTCGTGTGTGATTTATTTTAATAAATATTCGTAATAAAAATGGAAACGATGAGTGTAGGCAATGAGGAAGATGTTAAACTGGATTTTGAACCGGCAAAAGCTATTTGTAGGTGTTGTTTGATGACTGAGAGACGAATGCATAACGCTGCTATGTTCGAAGCGATTTTCAAAGACTTAGCCGGAATTGACGTGAGTATTCAACTATTTTATTCTTATTGAACCCCTCAAAATTCATTAGTTTATCATTTCTGTTAATTCCAAAGAGGTTTATCAATAATTTTCGGCAATAACCATACTTTTACAATCTTAACCAAATTTTGAAATAATTGTTTTGAATTTTATGTTTATTGCTTGGAATGCATAGTTTTTCTATAGCAGTAGGCTTCCGTAAGCTTCCTATGTTCTTCTCTTCATTTTCTTGTGTTAATATAAGTCAAAATTAGTTCTGTAACCAGGTTAGTGACTAAAAAGAAAGAAGTCAAAATAACATGTTACTTTGGTATCATTTCCTGTGTTGTATACATATCATCATCAAGTTTAAAGCAGACGATTATAGCTGTAATACACCTACAATCCTACATTTTGCAAGTTATGTTTAAATCCCAAGTAATAGGGGGCAAGCCTATTACCATCACTTCAGGCTGCTACAGAACAGTCCATAAACAATTTCCTTTTAACCTGGAAAAGACCTTACACTCAGCAGTGCCACATGCAAAGTCAAAGTCAAATAATTTATTTCAAGTAGGCACAAGTAAGGCACTTTTGAACGTCAAAATGAACAAGAAATAGAATTGATTCTAGTCGCCCCTTCCAAAAGGTAGTTTTGTGTGGAGAAAAATGGGCAAGAAACTCCACCGTTACTTTTATACATGAATTATAACATTATATGTGAAGACGATGCACCCAGAATAAAAACACTACACCACAAAGGGTGAAAAGTAAATACATTATTATAATGGCAGGTAAACTTAAGTATGTCATAAGTACATGGTGCTCACATATTTACAAACATTATAAAAGTTAATAATTATAAATCAATCAATGTGTGAGAAGTTATTTCAACATGTTAAAATAGTATTTTACAGATAATAAATTATTACCTAATTTACTTAGCAACCAACTATATTTATTACACGCAAATGCAACCATAACGTCGACCAGCTTTTCCCAAAGTGGGTGATAAATAAATAAATAACGCCCCCTTGTGGATGAAGTAATTATATCTTGATAGTGGTTTTAAGTGAAAAAAAAAGGGGCGCTACAAAATAACTTATTCTCTAAGTGGGCAGTAGACAAAATATGTTTGGGAACCCCTGACCTAGACCAACAGGGCACTCATTTAGTTATCTATAATATAAAAATTAATCGCAAAATGTGTTGGTAAACGCTCAACTCAACAACGCCTAGACCAATTTGGCCAATTCTTTTTTTGTTGTGTTTGTTATTGTCAGGAGAAGGTTCTTACATACAAAAATAATAGGTAGGTAGGTAGGGTAGGTAAGGTATGTAGGTAAGTTGGTAGGTAGAGTAGGTAGGTAGGGTGGGTAGGTAGGGTAGGTGAGGTAGGTATCATAGTTAAGACAGGACAACGTCTGTCGGGTCAGCTAGTTGTTAATAATTATCTAAAATTTCTTATGACATCCTCCAACCCTTACTGGGGCCATGTGTTAAACTGCCTTGTACAGAGAAACCCTGTGTCCCAGCTATGAAATATGATACTTAGGCTGATTTTAGTATGCTAGTTAAATATTCCTACTGGTAAAAAAAATATTCTTAAAATCGGTCCAGCAGTTTCGAATGTTATTCCGAAGAAACAAATAAAAAAAATCTTTCCTCTTTATAATATTATTATTAGCATAGATATAGATTATTCTATTGTGTTTTCAGGTATCAGAATCTGATGGTCTACCACAGTGGTTGTGTTACGAATGCGCTACACTTCTACAAAAGTCGGTCAGGTTCAAACATAAGGTGCTGCGAGCTCACACGATGCTGTATGAGTATCTGACAAGATGCGCTCCTGTGAGTATATTTATAATACAAATTAATAAAATTGATGTGTCTGCATGTAATGACAAAATTACAGAAAATTATATACGGTACTTATATAAAAAAAAACGATATAAAAGTAAAAAGCACCAAAAATGTGTTTTTTTTTTTCAAACAAACTAAATAGCTTAATAATCAGTGTAAATGCAACCACCCTTTGTAAATAAAAATTAACCTTGTAACAAAGCGGCAACGACGCGCGTGCGCTGGAACGCTGTTAGGTAAGCACACACATCGTGCTCAAACGGGACAAAAACGCACAATGGTCCGCCTGAGGACTGAGTGCGGAAACAAAAACCTCAAGATGACGGGGTAAAAACTTAAAAAATCATTTACGACCAAACTACTGCTCCTATTTAATTGATTTTTGGTACAGAGCTTGAAAATGGTCCCTAGTATAGGCAGTTTAAAGGAAAGCCCCTCTGTCGTATCAACTCTGTATATTGGACTTATAGTGATGTAAACTTGTTGCAGTTCCCGATTGAGGCGCAAGATGAGGAGTTGTCCAAGTATGCCAGTCCTCACTTGAGTACCACGAGTGTGCTGACTATAGATATAGTGGGCAAAGGCAAGGCTGGCTACCATCAGGTGCTGGAGGTAGGTGGCACATTTAAAGTTCAACAAGCTTTCGACCGCTGCTTCGCTAACGTTAGGGTGCGTTTCCTCTGAAGCGGAGCTGGGCGGAGCGGAGCGGAGATGTGCAGAAACCGTCCAATCACATCCGAGACGAATGATGTGATGAGGAATTCAACTATTGTGATTGGTCGATACCTGTACGTCTCCACGCAGCTCCGCTTCAGTGGAAACGCACCCTTCATTTAGAATTTGACAATCAATTCGGGATGTACCGTCAAACGCGGTGACGCAGGGGTGAATCGGGACGAAACTTTAAGGGATTACAACATCACTACATAGTATAAAGCAAAGTCGCTATCCGCGTCTGTCCTAATGTCTGTATAACGGATTTTGATGCAGTTTTTTTTAATAGATCATATAGTGATTCAAGAGGAAGGTTTATATGTATAACTAGCTGACCCGACAGACGTTGTCCTGTCTTCACTATGATACCTACCTGACCTACCCTACTTGCCCTACCTACCTACCCTACCTACTTTTTTTAAATGTAAAAACCTTCTCCTGACCCTAGCAAACACAACAAAAAAATAATTAGTGAAATCGGTTCGTGCGTTCTGGAGTTATAGCGTCAGGAAGGAAAACCCGACTTATTTTTATATTATAGATAACATGCTTAATATATTAGAAAACCACTGATAATTTCAAGATTTCTTATGCGCAGTCGTAAAATGTAGTACTTATATGAATTTAGATATTCCAAAGATCACACAAAAAATAAAAATTAAAACACAAAAAAAAAACAAATCTCACAATATAGGGAAAGGGGAATTGTTTTACTACGAATTTAACGCGTGCGAAGCCGGGGGCAATAGCTTGTTGATATCAGGGATGTTATGGATTATATGGATATGAAATTTCGGATACGGATTGGATACGGATATAGGAATGATTCGGATTATCTGTTAGTTTCGGATGATTTCGGTTACGGATATTAGATTTTTAAGGAATTTGAAAAGTAAAATACAAATAGCAAATAGAAGGGTTATACAAATAGCAAATAAACCGCGGACCTTGCCTATTGCTTCATATTCTAGTTACGAGAGGTTGTATCGAGTGTACCTCTGATATTCTTAAAACCAGGGCCGGATTTAGAGGTCTGGAGGCCTCGGGGCAACAAAGGAGCGGAGGCCCCCCCCTTGCCCCAAATTATTAACCCCCAAATTATAAACATTCCCTCCTCGATCATGACTCGCGACTCGATTGTTAATATTGCTGTTAATTTTCTTTTGTATGACAATCGATATTCTTCAATAATTATACAAATAAATTATTATTGAACGACTATGATTTTTTTCAATTTCTTGCATGGAGTAAAGTTCGTGAATAATTGATACCATTTAATTGTGTCACAGTTATGATTATTTGCCTATCAAGCTACGTATCTTGCTGCATAAAGAAATACGAAAAAATTTACCAATAAGTCAATAATAATTGATTTGTTTAAGAATTGAATAACACCAATCGTTCACATACCGCAATTAATTTATATGTATATATATTTTAAATATATATTGTCGAGACACGGCATCGAATACCCAACCTCCGAGGTTGCGGGCAAGTGTCACCCCACTCAGAAAAGTGAATAAATATAAAGTAAGCGTCATGAGAAGCTATAAATTTTGTAAACAAGTGGACAACATTTGGACCAACAAAAAAAATGAATTTGTTTAAGATTTAATAAATTATTAAGTAACAAATATTAATTAACATATATTATTTAAGAATAATTATTCGTCAGATTCAGATGTTTCCATTTCTGTGTGAAACAAACTCGTACGCATTCGAAACTCGAATGACGCGTTTATTTCAAAATGGCGTCCCGATAGTTTACAATCCCTGCGACGCACGCGTTCCGGTACCAAGAAACACAAACGATAGCGCTTTGCGTCGTTAAAATATGATCCGACTAAATTAAATAGGTTGTTACTTTCATATAACCCGTCTAAATTTCATGTCGATTGAAAATGGTCAATTTATTATTATCTCGCAGTATAAAATGTTTACTTAGTAAAAGATGTTTGTTTACATAATTTATAGCTTCTCGTGGCTCGTACTTTAGATCAATGATTTCTGTTAATATTTATGTATAATCAAATAATCATGTATGTACAAAGTAATGTAGGTAAAGGTAAAAGATCCAAAAAATAAATAAAAGGAAAAGATTTTGAAAGATTTTTAAGATTTGGAAGAGAATTTGAAAGAATTTTTTTTCCGAAGTCTCTATTGTGGGGGCCCCCCGTTTGTGGAGGCCCCGGGGCTTTCGCCCCGGTTGCCCACCCCTAAATTCGGCACTGCTTAAAACCCCTATCCGATATCATCCGAAACTTATTTCGGATTCGATTACGGTTACGGATAATTTTATAAATCGGATATCCGAAAGTTTCGGTTACGGAGCTCCCTAACATCACTGGTTGATATAATATAGTTTGTGGCCAACAAGGACCCCTAATGTGTTTACTGTATTATAATTAACAATTAGTTAAAATCTATTTGGAAGATTCGCCCCGATTCACCCCTGCGTCTCTATTCGCCCTGTTTGACTGTACTCTTCTTGTAATGATATATGCGGGATGGGTGACAATTGGGTATTTGACAGGGTAGTCAATAACGTTACTTTATATGAACTGTCAGAACGCGGAATTTGTACGTGATTTGTATGAAAATTATAACAATGGCTCGTCACAGATTTTTAGAATCAAATGGAATACTTATTAGCATTAAATGCAATTTAACAATTACATCGCCGCATAATATTTTACTTCTGTACGGCGATGGAAGTTTATTAAGACGAGCGTTCTTTTTTCTATGTGATTTCATATTTTATTCTTGACCATGTCAAATAGTCAATTAATTAATTAATTCCAGCATGAAAAGCAAGTCCAATCTTCAGGATTAGATGACATTGACATACAAATGATTAATAAAATGGAAGAAGATATCGTTAAGGAGGAGAACGGCTTCTCAGACTACGAAGACAATATTACTCTGGAAGAGTTTAGGTGAGATTTCTTGAACATACTTTTATTTTAAGGTGGACCAGGCCCGTGGCGGACGGCGCGGAGTGTTCCACGCGCGCCTCAAAGAGATGTCAGTATTTGGGAAGAGGCTCTGTATCGGTCAGCCGGATGGTCCGCTAGGGTTACCGCTACCCCGGAACATAAAGGGCTAAAGAAGGAACATGGATGGGTTTTAGTCAGTAAGAGTCTGACACTTCTTTCTGCTCCACCCAGAGCGGGAGGAGTATTTCATGATATCCCACCCCAAAAAAAAAACTGGGAGATATGTAATGGATAGTCACCCATCTATGACCCACCTCGGCAAGCGTCGGTAAGCCTTGAAGATCAACCCGTGCGGCTGCTATATGTAGGGTTCACACTAAGGCTTTCAGTCTCGTTGCATTTTTGAGTCCCGGGAAAAAAAAATCGCGACTCGATGCGGTCTCTAAACTTCCGGGAAAAAGGACTTCCGAGACTATTCATTTCAAAAGTAGGTTTCAAACTTATAGATTCAGCGTACTCTGTTCCCGATCGTACACCAATCAGAGCTTTTCAAACGCATCTTTATTTTTTTTCTTTCGTCCAAGCATTGCAGCTAAACTGGACTATGTCGTCTTGAAATCAATTATTAATTTTAGTTCTCTGTGGAACTCTTCCTCTAAGTTTTTGTTTTAGTACTTATAGTTTGTTCTGTTGGTGTTATTTCTGAATAACTTCGCTTCTTTTCGGACTTTATTTATCACATGTTCATAAATTACTTCTTACTTGGACAGTTAATTATTTAATACAGTTAATTATGTGAGTCTCAAAGGTTTCGTTATTCCCGAAAAAAAAACTATCAGTTTCGAGTCTCGAAAATACCAAAAAATCATCGAGACTCGAAATTTTGGAGACCAAGATTTCCGGGATAAAGGCCTAGTTCACACACAAACCCATCCATGTTCCTTCCTTAGCCCTTTATGTTCCGGGGTAGCGGTAACCCTTGGCAGGTGCCAAGCTTCGGCCCCGACGAGCCCCTTTCTGAGTACTGACCGTCCTCACCGTCCTCTTGACGCAACAATTGTTTTCAGGTCCGTAGCAACGAAAATGACAGAAGATGACATAGCGTCGTTGTTACAAGACACTGATACAGTGGAGGTGAAGGAAGAACCGCCCAGCAAGAGGAAGAAGACTAAAGAAGCGAAGGTTAAGAAGAAGAAGAAAGAACCGTGAGTTTATAAATAATAAATATAAAATAATACATAGTTGATAAAACAGAGGGGCTTTCCTTTAAACTGCCTATACAAGGGACCAATTTCAAGCTCCTTAAATGATTTTTTAAGTTTTTGTCCCGTTTGTTTGTTGGTGTGTGTGTGTGTGTGCGTAAAAATAGGGTGTCAGGACTGGCAAAATGCCACGGGCCCTCGGCCTGACGGGGCCCCTGGCCTGAGAGGCTGCGAGCTCAAAAGTGACCTAACATTTTTAACAAAATTTTGTATAAAAATATAAACTTGGGGCCCCATGCAATGGATTTGCCAAGGGCCCCAGATGGTATAGTTACGCCACTGCGCGTCGGTATCGCTTTGTTACAAGGTCAGTTTTTATTTTCAAAGGGTGGTTGCGTTTTAAAAAAAAAGCTAGTCAGTTTGTTAAAAAAAAAACAAATTTTTGGTGCTTTTTATTTTTATACCGTATCGAATTAATACTAAACACGTATAGTATACGTAGTGTAATTTAATGACCCTCTGTCATATCAGCTCTGTATTATCAAGACGAAAGTTTGTGAGTGAATTTGTATGTTTGTCCGACCTTCACGCTCAAACGGCTGAACGGATCTGGATGAAACTTGGCACAGAGGTAGTTTATGACCTGGATTAACGTATAGGATACTTTCTATCCCGGTAGGACGTTCCCTTGGGATAATTTCTGACAACCACGGGGGCGAAGCCGCTAGTCACTCAATAAATTAAATTGCTTATTATATCGAACTAGCTTTTCCCCGGGGCTTCGCTCGCGTTCATATAGAACTTGACAATCAATTCGAGTTGTACTCTGCTTGTTGTTTGGACGTTGCAATCATGGGCTCAGAACGCAACGTACACGTGGCGCCATCTATTACCTACCAAGTACCAAGCCAATCACTGTCAAAACGTCAAACTTGACATATAGTTTCATGACAGCTGCACGCACAGACTATAAAAGCAGCGCGTGAGTCGTTGCACGAAATGTGAATCTTATAAATAACTAGCACCTCCGGCGCGGTTTCACCCGCTACTCGGCTCCTATTGGTCGTAGCGTGATGTTACATAGCCTATAGCCTTCCGCGATAAATGGACTATCCAACACAAAAAGAATTTTTCAATTCGGACCAGTAGTTCCAGAGATTAGGTGCAGCATGTGTTAAAAATAAGAAATCAAATAATTACCCTAGGATTAAACAGTAAACTAAACTTAATAATCTATACTAATTGTATAAAGCTAAAAAGTTTGTTTGTTTGAACGCTAATCTCTGGAACTACGGGTCCGAATTGAAAAAAAATTGTGTTGGATAGTCCATTTATCGAGGAAGGCTATAGGCTATGTAACATCACGCTACGACCAATAGGAGCCCAGCAGCGGGTGAAATCGCGCGGGAGCAGGTAGTGTTTAATCAAAAAGAAACTCGTTTTCAGTGAAACAACTCCTGAAGAAGAAAAGGCGGTTGAGACCAAATCTTCAATTAGGAAACCCGTGGAACTGGATCCAACGAAGATCAGAATTGTGACCTTGAACCCTGAGGAGCAGATCAAACAGAGGAAGGTGAGTACCGCCAAGGTCAGGAGACCTCAGGAGACCTCAGACGGTGAGTAATGACTCACCGCCCGATCAGCACCAAGCCCGTGCCGGACGGCGCGTATTTGTTCCACGCGCGCCTCAAAGAGATGTCAGCTTACGAAGGGGCCCCTCAGGGCCAAGCCTGCCGGGTAAGCGGGATTGTCCGAAAGGGTTACTGCTACCCCGGAACATAAAGGGCTAAGGAAGGAACATGGATGGGTTTTAGTCAGTAAGAGTCTGATACTCCCTTCCGCTCCACCCAGAGCGGGAGGAGTCATTGGATGATTCCCACCCTCAAAAATATAAAAGGCGAAATATTATTAATTATTCGTGGTCTGTGTGTTTGTATTTTAAAGCGTAGCAAATCATTCATGCGGTTATTCGAAAAACAGTCGCAGCACTGATGCGTAGAACGCGGGACTGTAACAATAGCAGTGGCGTAACAATAGGGTGGCAGGACTGGCAAAATGCAAGTGACCGATATTTAAACACGTGATTGAACTCATGATTACAATCAACTTTCCCAAAGAAACTTTTTTTGTATACTCAATAGCTACTAACAGCTGATCGGCGCGAAGTTCATTGAACTTTGCGCGCGCCAGTTGTATTGTTGTTAAAAAGTTTCTTTGGGAACGTTGATTGTAATCTAATTACCAGTGACCTTATATATAGGGTATTTGCCAGAGATCAAAATCAAACTATAATATTATAAAGGCGAAAGTTTGTGAGTGTGTGTGTGAGTTTGTATGTCTGTCCGTCCTTCACGCCCAAACGGCTGAACGGATCTGGTTGAAACTTGGCACAGAGGTAGTTTATGACCTGGATTAACACATGGGATACTTTTTATCCCGGTATTACGTTCCCATGAGATAATTTCCGACAACCACTTGGGCGAAGCCGCTGGCAGCAGCTAGTATAATATAAAACATTGATTAAATTAAACTTTACTACTGTTTTTTTTCTCATAAGTATATTTTTATTTACAAAAAATTACTTACTTTTATATTCTACTAGCTTCCGCCCGCGGCTTCGCCCGCATAATTATGTCGACAAATTATACACATAAACCTTCCTCTTCAATCACTCTATCTATTTAAAAAAAACCGCATCAAAATCCGTTGTGTAATTTTAAAGATTTAAGCTTACATGGGGATATAGGGACAGAGAAAGCGACTTTGTTTTATACTATGTAGTGATTATTATGAGGATAATTTTTTGATCTCCTTTAATTGTTCATCATCATTCTCCTACCCTTATCCCAATTTATTTGTGCTCGCCGCAACATGTGTTTTTCTTCCATACTTCTCTATTAGTCGTCATCTCGGTAGTCACTCCCTTTCTAGCCACATCATCTTTCACACAATCTATCCATCTTTGGTCTCCCTCTACTTGTATAGCCATCCACATTCATACTCACAACTTGCCTGACAACATTTTCCTTATTCCGCCGCATTACCGACCTTTAATTATTTTATATAGGTATTATTATTGTACACATATTTTTATGAATATTTAGCTTTTAAATTATGTCTTCTTCTTTTCGTATGGTTAGTGACTAACCTGGTGTCAGTGTTCATGCTGCCCATGGGCCTCTGACTTAGCTTCACATGCTGTGCAGAAATATCTCAGACATGCTGGTTTCCTCACGATGTTTTCCTTCACCTATTTTTAAGCAAGCGATAATTTATAAACGAAATATTTAAAATTAATATGTTTTTTAAAATTATGTTTGTAAATATTATGTTAAGTAATAGGTATGTAGTTAATTAATTCTTTTCGAATTCTTCTTTTTTTTTTCAATTTGTATTTTTATTTATTTTTAAAGTATTTGAAAGAGATGAACTGTATTTTTTTTTTATTTTCAGGAAGAAAGTAAGGCAGGCTTAAAGTTCCCGTTCCAATGTAACTTGTGCCATAAAGGATTTAACTTTGAGTCTAAATTACAGAATCATATGAGCAAACATAGCCCGGTAAGTTCAACAAAAACTATTACAACACTCTTTAGACACACTGAAAAACGCACTTTTATTTGCTGTACCATCATTTTCTTCGGAGTTACAGCTCGTCGAAAATCACCCAAAAATTTGCAATATTTTTTATCGACTAGTGTAAGTTGCCCATGCCTAAGCAGTAGGTACCTATGGAGAAGAACGGGCAAGAAACTCCATGGACATTTAAATCAAAATATGTTTTCAAAATATTGGTTACATCATTCATATTATTCTATACATGTGAGAACGATGCAGAACGTTAAAAGCATCCGTTATAAATATATAAAAACTGTTCAAAAATTAAATTAAAACAAACCATAGCAGCTAAGAGATGACCAGTCCCTACTGACGGCGCCCGTTCACGAACATGACCGGTTCTCAAAGTCGATCGATTTTGATAGTTTTGTCCCTGAACTGTAACTTCTCCATAGGTACCTACTGCTTTGGAATGGGCAACAAGCTTCATCTCTCTGACCCCTTGACAATTGATTATTTGACGCGGTCAAAAATAAAATATGAAATCACATAGAAAAAAAACCGCTCGTCCTAAAAACTTCCATCACCGTACAGAAATTAAATATTATGCGAAGATGTAATTGTAAAGTTGCATTTAATGCTAATAAGTATTCCATTTGATTCTAAAAATCTGTGACGTCACATTGTTATATTTCATACAAATCACGTACAAATTCCGCGTTCTGACAGTTCATAGAAAGTAACGTTATTAACTACCTTTTCAAAGGAGCGCGTGGCTTAGTAATAACAGCCGTACAAGTCGATCCATCAGGTTAAGTTACGCTTGCCGGGTTTGGCCTTAGATGGAACCCATCCAAGGCCAATCTTTACCTACCGAGACTCCTCCGTGCCTCGTAAAGCACGTTAAGCCGTTGGTCCCGGCTATCTTTGGTGCATCTTTGACAGTCGTTACGGGTCGTCAGAAGCCTAAAAATCCAAGGGGTATCGTATTACCCAGTTACTGTGTTGTGGAGGTCAGATAGGCAGTCGCTCTATGCAAAATACTGGTATTCAGCTGCATCCGGTTAGACTGGCAGCCGCCCCAACAAAGGTAGGTAGGGAGGGTAGGTCGGTACCCTACCACCTACCGACCGACCTACATATTTACCTATCATAGTTAAGACAAGACCGCTGCGCTCAAACTAGCTGACTAGTCTCATATACACGTCTCATCAACGTCTGTCGGGTCAGCTAGTTTGAAATAAATTCTGCGAGTTTGAGTTTGTATTATTATTCGCAGTCCCGAGGGCCGTACGAGTGCAAGCTATGCCGCATGCACCTGCCGACCTCCTACAGCTTCAATGTGCACTCCTTGATACACAACCGGCGGTTCGAGTGCGTGGCTTGCGGCCGCCGGATGATAGACCGCGCCTCCATTATAGACCACTACAGGTGAGTGCCAGCTACCCCATCGTAGACAACAACCGCATTAGGTCGCAAAAAAAATGTTTTTACAAAAAAAAGTTTTTTACAAAAAAAAGTTTTTACAAAAAAAAAGGTTTTGGAGAAAAAAGTTTTTACCAATAAAAAATTACGAAAAATAACAACTTCCGGAATTAAGGTTATTTTTATTTTTGTTGGGGAAGTCGGTTGTTTTTTTTTGTAAAACGATTTTTTTTAACTAACATTTATACAGGGTTAATTTTTCAAGAGGGCGTTAGTGGACATGTCTGAAGCTATGAGGAATAGCGAAAGGTACTGTGAAGGTTAGAGGGACCTTCACTTAAGGAGCTCCGTGGTAGTGCTTTGTGTAATGTGTTGTAGGGATTTCTATCCTACAAAATACAAACACAGCAGTTAATGTATTATATTGCCATTAACGAATACATGCGTCAAGCAGCACTTCTTTTCTTTTATACAAATCAATCAAACTATTCTATTATTTTGAAAGTTCAAATGCTGTCAGTTATCTTCTAATCGACCAGCCAGGTTCAACAGAAGGTTTCACTTAGGCTCTACCGTACTCAAAGGTGTCAAGATCTCGATTTTGATTAAAACTAAAACTGCATCATTGGATTTTTGTTTCAGTTTGCCGCATGACATTACTTATTAGCGACACTATCGAATGGCGAGCGCTTTATCCTCAAATAACGCTACTATAATAAATTAATGACAAAGGATCACACAGCTATTCTTCTTCTTAGCGTGTCGATGGCAAAAATAGTGCTTAAATATATTATTTATATTTAAAATGAATTTGGCCCAAAATTCAGCAACGCTAATACCGTTCACTGACGCAGCCATTAGGTCCTCACGTGTGCATGTGACGGGGCATGCGGTGCGAGATGGGAGGTGAGCCATTGTCAGTGGGGAGACGCCGCACACACATCGGAGATCTGAGCCATCTATGAACCCCCACTTGTGGCGGTTGTCCTTACTGCGACCTACCTGGTCACGAAGTCTGTTTAAGGTTTTCCAAGTAGGCCACGGTAGCTTGTGCCCAGATGGGAGGCTTTCCGATGGTTCAGCGAAGAAATCAGGAGGCTTAAACAGTACTTATCAGTATAGCTATTTAGCTATACTGATAAGTAATACTGGAACATGGAACCATTGTCTGAACTTTGAATACGAGGGCAAAATACAATTAATTTTACAAAATACCAAAACTATAGTTTTAGTTTTCATCAAAACCGAGCCCGTGACTCCTTTGAGTACTTTTCGCTGTTCTTCATAGTTTCGGGCCATCCACGCCCACTTGAAAAAATCACCTTGTATATATTCTTAACTAAAAATTGAAATTGAAAACAAACAACAAACATTTATGTACGGTCGCAAATGCATCAAGTTAAACAAAACTGTCAAATTCCTCCACACAATTTTAAACCTTAAAACGTTGATAGTTAGGTTCAAAATCGATGGAGAAAATTCGACAGTTTGTGGTAACTTGATGTGCTGGCGATTGTATGAAGACCCAAAATGAACAAAATTTATCAGTCATTGTTTAACCACACGATATACTTTATTTTTTTTTAGAACTCAACACGAGGGATTCCTGACATTATTCACTTGTCATATTTGTGGAAAAGTTTCCAAGTAAGTACTGACTTTATTATATTTTTACACGCTTTATTTTAGCTTCACCTGTATGTTTGTATGTATGTTTGTAACAGACTCCTTTGGGCGCGATTTTGACGCACTTTAAACGGCCAGATTTCGTTCAAACTTTGTAGATTTATCGAGGACTGGTGACAATACATTAATTTGATAAAATTATTAGTAAAATAAGTTTTTTTAAAACTAAAAAAGAAATACTCTTTTATAGATAAACCAAACTAAAAAGTAGGAAATAAATAATTGTTTAAAAAACACGCATTTTATAGAAAAGTGAACTAAAACATCGAAAACATTTTTTTTATATAAGAGAAAAAATATTTTTTTTAAAGTATGGGGTGCTTTTAAAGTAATATTCACTACCACCATGAACCCCACGCTTTTAAAAAATATAATATATATATTTTTTTATTTACAAAATTTATTTTATAAAAACCGTGTTTTTTAGTTTTTTTTTAAACTATTCTTTATTGAATAACACAGACAGTATGGGGTAATCACACTAATATAATAAAGGCGAAAGTTTGTGAGTGAGTCTGTGTGTGAGTTCGTATGTTTCTTCCTCCTTCACGCTCAAACGGCTGAACGGATCTTGATGAGATTTGGCACAGAGGTAGTTTATGACCTGGATTAACACATAGGATACTTTTTATCCCGGTAGAACGTTCCCTTGGGTTGATTATCGACATTCACGCGGGTGAAGCCGCGGGCAGAAACTATTAAAAAATACTATAAGTAAACTAGCTGACCCGACAGACGTTGTCCTGCCTTAACTAATCATAGTTAAGGCAGGACAACGTCTGTCGGGTGTCGGTGTCGGTAGGTAGGTATCAACCTACCTACCTTACCTACCTTTTTTTTTTTTTTTTTTTTTTTTTTGATCCGGGGGGAAAATCCTCATGGATGTCCCCCGCCCCGGGGAGGGCGGAGGGGTCTGTCAGACTCTTACTGACTAAAAACCACCCCGGGTGTTCCCTCTCACACCTTCGCCGGGGGTCGCGGGAATCAAAAAGAATTCTTCCGCAACCCCCGTGGACCTACCTTACCTACCTAGGGTAACCTAAACTACTCACCCTACCTACCCGAAGTACCCTATCCTACCTACCCTACCTAAACTACCTTCCCTACCTAAACTACTTACTTACCCTACCTACCCACGAGGACGTACCTTATTCTACCTACTCTACCTACCCTACCCTACCTAAACTACCTTCCCTACCTAAACTACTTACCCTACCTACCCACGACGACGTACCCTATCCTACCTACCCTACCCTACCTAAACTACCTACCCTACTTAAACTACTTACCCTACCTAAACTACTTACACTACCTACCCTAATCACTTAGGGGTATGAAAAATAGATATTGCCTGTCCATAGTGTCCATGGAGTTTCTTGCCTGTTCTTCTCCATAGGTACCTACTGCTTTGGAATGGGCAACTAGCTTCATCTCTCTGACTGACCGACCCCTTGACAATTCAAAAGTGCCTGTAATTGGTTTATTTGATATAAATACTGTTGGATAGTAGCCGATTCTCATACCTGAATGCCTGAATATGCATATAAAATTACATAAAAATCGGTCAATCCGTTTCGAAGGAGTATGGTAACTAACATTGTGACACGTGAATTTTATATTCAATGTCACCCATGGCATGGGCATGTGACCGCCCGTAATTTTCTGAATGTTCATGAAAATGAAAAATGGTCAATAATTAATCTCAAAAGGTAAACCTATATGTTTCATGTTATTCATTGTTTTTATTTTTGAATCGCGATTGAGAACTTGCTTTACAATTTTTGCCATATCTCCGATGTTATTGACTCAATTTGGGTTCTGTTTATTATTTCTAAAAGCGTTTGAGTTATTTTATCGGATTAAATAACATTTTTCATTAATATTTGTCGATTTTGAAAAAAGACGAATGTTTAGAGTTTTTTTTCTAAAAAAAACAGTGTTTACATATTTATAAAACACATTTGTGTAAGTCCAAAATATCTCATCAGAAGACTTTTTTCCCCCGTTAGTTAATTTTTGACCAGAATATTTACGGGCGGTCACACGCCCATGGGTGACATTGTATAAGATAGCGACACCCACAACCATTGTAAAGTTTCGCTAGTGAATTCTTTTTGACCTTTCAATCAATATAAGGTAGTCATTTTGTGTTATTTTTTCAGCAATAACAAAACTCATCGCGGCCATATGAGGAACCACCATGGCGGGGACAGACCAAAGTGTGACCAGTGTGGAAAAACATTTATTAATAAAGACTCCTTAGTGGAACATCAGCAGTAAGTACCATAAATTGGGCAGCGGGATTGTCCGAAAGGGTTACCGCTACCCCGGAACATGAAGAGCTAAGGAAGGAACATGGATGGGTTTTAGTCAGTAAGAGTCTGACACTCACTTCTGCTCCACCCAGAGCGGGAGACGTAATTTAATGACAAATAAAAATATTTAAGTCGTCATCATACATCTTCAATTAATCTGCCTTCCTTTTGCCAACTATGTTGGGGTTGGCTTCTAGTCTAACCGGACGCAGCTAAATAACAGTATTTTACATGGAGCGACTGCCTAACCTAACTGTGTAATACGATACCTCTTGGTAAGACTGGCTGTCAGACTTTCGGGCTTCTAACTACCCGTAACGACTGTCAAAGATGACAGCCGGGACCAACGGCTTAACGTGCTTTCCGAAACACGGAGGAGTCTCGCTATGTAAAGATAGTCACCCATCCACGGACCAACCCCGGCAAGCGAAGCTTAACCTTATGTATCGAACCGTGCGACTGTTATTACTTAGCCACGTATAAAATAAAATAAAAATAAATCTGATTTTTTTACAGAATACACCAGGGTATTAAGAATTATGAGTGTTCAATATGTAATAAGCGGTTTAGAACTAGAACTCAGATCAAGCATCACCAGTTAACCCACACGGACGTGAAGGACTACTACTGCGTCGAATGCGATGTAAGGTACGTCAGGAGAAAGTAAGAAACTAAGAAATAGTTTTTTTTCGGCAACTATTCAGTTAATATTTTTTTCGTCAACTATTCAGTTAATATTTTTTTCGTCAACTATTCAGTTGATATATTTTTAGGCAACTATTCAGTTTTTTTTTTTTCGGCAACTATTTAGTTAATATTTTTTTCGGCAACTATTCAGTTAGTATTTTTTTCGTCAACTATTCAGTTAATATTTTTTTCGTCAACTATTCAGTTAATATATTTTTCGGCAACTATTCAGTTTTTTTTTCGGCAACTATTTAGTTAATATTTTTTTCGGCAACTATTCAGTTAGTATTTTTTTCGGCAACTATTCAGTTAATATTTTTTTCGGCAACTATTCAGTTAGTATTTTTTTCGGCAACTATTCAGTTAATATTTTTTTCGGCAACTATTCAGTTAATATTTTTTTCGGCAACTATTCAGTTAATATTTTTCGATAAAAAATAGGTAGTAATATCCAACAAAAAAACATTTTCCGAAGCTTTTAGTTAAAATCAAATCAAAATATATTCGATTTTAACTAGAATAAAGTTGAATTGAGTAGAGTCGATTGTCACTATAAAAACAATTCCGAACCCTGTGAAAACAATACCAAGGAATTCAAATGACACCGAATTCAACGCCATCGATTCCCGTAAAGAACTGTGATTACCACTACTTATTTTCAGAAAATAAATGGTTTTCGATGTCTGTTATCAAAAATTGATATAAGTAGAGTTTCGATTTCACATTCGGGTAATGCGATATGACTCCTCCCTAGCTTGCAGTAACTACTGTAAAAATTCTCCTTGACATTGTCATGTCAATCAAAAAAGCTAAAAAAACAACTAAGACACTTTTTATATTTAAACATTTCACGAACGTTCTAGGAAATTATTCAACACTAGCTTCTGCCCGCGACTTCGTCCGCGGAAAATTGCGATATACTGTAACTGTTTAGGCAGCGCATGCAAATAATTCTGTTTTCGGAGGTATTTCTTTCCGACTTGCTAGACAAAAATTGCGATAGCTCGGCTAATATGTATGATATAAATATAATTTATAGCCTATAGCACTCAGGAATAATGTAGCTTTCTATCAGTGAAAGTTTTTGAAATTGGATCATTAGTTCCGGAGATTACCCTACATACAAACTTACAAAATTTACCTCTTTATAATATTAGTATAGATTAAATAATTCATGAATGAATTCTTAAATATTACGAGTTAATGAGAGATTTCTATACATGCTGGAGTCATTTTGACATCTATTTTAAGTAGGCACATACATTTTGTATGTGTCGATAGGTTTTTTTGTCTTCCTAACTATAATAATAATAATAAGGACAAGCAACTACATACCAAACAAATTAAAATAAAACCCGAATTCTAAATTAATGCGAGTGAATACACGGGCAAGAACTGGTTTTCAATAATTCTTATTCTGTTTTCAGATTTAAATCAGCGCATAGTCTTAGGCAGCATTTGCAGAAGAGTTTAAAACATCGAGACAAGCAGAGTTTGAAGTGAGTATTGATTTATTAGCTGTATGTAAGCACCAGGGATGTTATGGATATGAAATTTCTGACACGGATTGGATACGGATATGAAATTATTTCGGCTTATCCGTTAGTTTCGGATAATTTCGGTTACGGATATAAGATTTTTAAGGAATTTGAAAAGTAAAATGTAAATAGCAAATAAAAGGGATAAACAAATAGCAAATAAACCGCGGAACTTGCCTATTGCTTCATCATTTCGTGGAGTGGTCGGTATCGCATTACGGATGTTTTCATTGGCGCTGATGGCCAGCGCGCTACACGACTGACGGTACGCGACCGACGTCAGCGACAGAGGAATTCAGGCCTAATTGTTATTATAAAACTTTTTATGAAAATAAAGAGTACAGAGGCCAGCACATCAAGTTACCACAATCTGTCAAATTTCTTTGTTAGTATTTCAACTTTATTGCTAAGACATAAGGTTCATTTTTAATTGAGAAAAGGACATTGCTCTGCGTCCATACATTGTTGGCCCTGGAGCCAAGAGCATCGGATAATTATGTATTGTATTCTCTATCATTAGTAGATTCTTAAAAGATCTTGTATTTATAGCGGACTAGCTGCAAAAAAGATATATTTCAAAAAAAATATCAGATTTTGAGGTTATAATCTAACCATAACAACGAATATTAAATGTAGGTACCTACGATTTTTCATAGCTCTGAGTGATTTTTAACCACCAAAACACCGAACACAAGAATAGAACACAGGAAAAGCACAGCACAGGAACTGTAACTTTGCCAAAGTGACAAATTGACAATAACAGACGACGCGACGTGACGTTCACAGCAAAACTAGTGATGTAGTACGACACCACACCAATAATCGATTTTTTCGATTAAGATTTACTGTGGTCTTAAATTATTTCAAACTGTCTGTTACATCACCTTTGTCATATAAACATTACAAGTATGTATGACAATGGTTTATTTTACGCCGAAAAAGAAATGTTATTTTTGTATTAATTGTCGTAAAAAATGAATTAGATGTTTGAATGATTGTATAGAAATAAAAAGTTTTGATTTCTGTATAGTATTATTCTTACTACCTATTTAAATTGGAGTATGACTGCATACATTAAAGAAAACACAATCGATCGATTAATAATTCAATCAATCGATTATAATTGATTGGACATCCCTATTTCACTTCTGACACGACATGACATTAGGCATAGATGGCGATCTAATGTTATTAGTCGCGTTAAATTCTATTAAAAGTACATTTTGGAATACAGCTAGTCCGTAATACAGAAGTATTTGCAACTTAAATAATAAAATAGGCGATTAATTTTCGTTTAATCTGATACTCTTTATTGCACAGGGCCAATTTGGACATTGTCTTTTGACAGTTAGGGATAGCTTGATGTGCTGAAGTTTGTACCTTTGCTTTGAGTTAATTCCGACCCGGGTACACATCTTCCCTTTGCAATCTATTTATCTTTTTCCTCAAAAGATAACGTCGAAAACGCGGCCGATTTTAATTTATTTAGACACACTTCGCCAGCACATCTCACCGGTATAATTTTCCATTTTTAAATTAAACAACACGACGACGGTCAATCATCTTTTTTTTTGAGTCGGGGGATAATCCTCATGTATGTCCCGCGCCCCGGGGAGGGCGGAGGGGTCTGCCAGACTCTTACTGACTAAAAACCACCCCGGGTGTTCCCTCTCACACCTGCGCCGGGGGTCGCGGGAACCAACAATACTTCCGCAACCCTCGCCGGCCTGCCACTGCGGGCCTCGTCTTGGTCGAGGGGGAGTGAGGTGTACGACACTCCCCCGCGCCGTCTCGTAAGGGCGCGCGTGGAACACTACGCGCCGCCGCCTCGGGTCCTGATGTTGTGGGGGGCGAAGGACTAACCCCGCGTCCGCCGCAACGGTCAATCACCTACGCCAAAAAAAACAATATGGCGAAATAACTTTACAATTTATTACGTTACGAACAATTCCGAACTAATACGACCAATTAGAATGAATTCGTCGGTCATTCGGATAATCCGACTTAAAAAAGTCGACCCTCTGCAATCAACAATTAACCGGTGCTTTTACGGGTTCTCAATTTGGACGGTTTACAACGTATGCTCTGCTTCTCTATTCTAAAACTCCAACACGTGCACATATTTTCACGCACACAGTCACACTTTTGCTGTGCACTACACGAGTTGCGTTGTATGAAGTGTAAGACTGTTTAAGCAAGGCGTAATATTGATTTTACTCACGGGAGCGATGCCTGCGCTCTTCCAAAAAAAAAAAAAATAGATGTCGCGAAAGCTAAATTACCAAGTTTTTTTTTAATTATAAGTTGTTTTTAATTATCATTTTGATGTGCAAAAGCGTCTTTCAAATACAGAGCTAGAGATACTACAGAGGGGTTTTCCTTTCGAATGCTTATACTACGTACCATTTTCAAGTAAAAATCAATTAAATAGGAACAGTAGTTTAGTCGCAATTTTGTTTTTAAATTTTCGACCCGTTTGAACACGATGTATCTTTCCTAACAGCGCTTCGGCGCGCGCGCGTTGGTGATGTTTTGACAAAGGGTGGTTGCGTTTTACTATGATTTGTTTAGTTTGTTTAAAAAAAAAACTATTTTTGATGTTTTTTGTTTTTATTTAGTATACGTAGTGTCCCTCTGTCATATCACCTCTGTACACGCCTCCCCCGCGCAGGTACGCCTGCGCGCAGTGCGCGGCGCGCTTCCCGTGCGCGCGCTCGCTGGGCGCGCACGTGCGCGTGCAGCACGAGGGCGAGCGCGCGCACCCGTGCGGCGAGTGCGGCGCCGCGCTGGCCTCTCGCTCGTCGCTCAGCAAGCACCTGCACGCCGTGCACCGCGGGCTGCGGCCGCCGCCGCGCCACGTGTGCGACACCTGCGGGAAGGCCTTCCGGGTGCGTGCCAGCTGACTCTACTGTTCACTTTCCCACTTTTAAGACAACCCCTCTCCCCTTAGTGAGATTTTGCTAGACCCATACTTATCTTACGTGACATTTTCAAAATTCAAGAATTCTTTTTCTTGCGCGCACACACTCACGCGCATGCACCAACATATTCTGTTCCACTCCGTGCATCTCCTATTCAATTTGACTGGTTCATTTTAAGAGAGTATATTTCAGTCGAGTAACATTTAATTTAACCCAGTTTTCTAGCAATTTCTTGACTAGCAGATTCTTACACTGTTTCTTGCAGAAAACAAAATGACGTGATATCTACCGAGGCCTTCTGTCTCAGCCACGTGTGATTGCGTGAGAGTTGGCTCGACTCCCCCCTTTCTCCTAAACGTCTCATGTTATTAATAGATACGCCCTTTTTTTTGATCATGGGAAATCATCTCCTCCCGCTCTGAGTGGAGCAGAAGAGAGTGTCAGACTCTTACTGACTAAAACCCATCCATATTCCTTCCTCAACCCTTTATGTTCAGAGGTAGCGGTAACCCTCTCGGACAATCCCGCTGACCCGGCAGACATAGACTCCCCTTAACTTGCTATTCAATCATGTGATTTGAATGTGTTTTGTGCAGACCTTAAGTCAATCTACCTGCCTTTGCCCAACTACACTCGAGAGCAATGAATCCGGGTCACTTAAAGAATGTTAAAAATCTCGGAAACTAAAAATGATAGGTTAATGCAATAAATTGTATTTAATAGACAATGTAATACTCCTTAAATGAAAGTAAAAAAAATATGAGTCACCATACATTTTATTAACACAAAATTACTTAAAGAAAAAAACTGCTGATCTCTCCTTAAAACAAAAATAGGAAACATGAAATTTTTGAACTTTATTACGATTTTCTTGAATTTTAATACTTCGTATTGCCTCCTCGTGCTTCCATTACTGCGTTTACGCGGTTTGGCATGCTGTACACCAAGTTCCTTATACGATTTTGGGGAATATTCTCCCATTCCTCTGTGAGAGCAATTTTGAGCTCACGAAGCGTGATTGGGGGAGGGTTTCGTTGTTTTACGCATCTGCCTAGCTCGTCCCAAGCATGCTCGATCGGGTTGATATCCGGGCTGCGCGCTGGCCACTCCATACGAGTAATGTTCATCTCTTGAAGGTAGTCATTCACAATCCTACCTGTATGAGGTCGGGCATTGTCATGCATAAATATAGCATCCTCACCTAAATTGACCATAAATGGACCAACGTGATCATTGAGGATTTCTTCCACATATCTTACGTTAGTTAAAGAGCCGTTTTCTATGATCACCAGCTCTGTGCGACTTTCAGAAGAAATTCCGGCCCACACAAGTACAGACCCACCACCGTAGGCTACTTTTTCTTCGATGCATGCTTGCTTGAATCTTTCCCCTGGTCTTCGATACACTCTGTGTCTTCCATCGTGCTTGTAGAGCATAAATTTTGATTCGTCGGAGAACATAACTTTTGACCAATCTTCAATACTCCAATTTACGTGGCCCTGGCCATATCTTAGTCTTGAAATACGATGCCCACGCTCCAGTTTAGGGCCGTTTGCAGGTCTAAGGGGTTTTAAGTTAGATTCAGCAAGCCGACGTCTTACTGTCCATGCACTTGGGTTACTTCCTCCGAGGTGTCGAAACTGATTTGTGAGTTCAGTTCCTGTGAGAAAGCGATTTCGAAGCATGGTGTTCACCAAGTATCGGTCTTCTCGTGCTGTGGTACACCTGGTTCTGCCCGTTCCTGGTCTGCGTAGGTTAGAACCAGTTTCTTCGTAACGTCGGAGAACTCTTTGTACTGTTGACAGCGACACACCGACAGTCCTGGCTGTATCGCGCTGACTCCGGCCGGTTTCCAGCATTGTAAGTATTCTGGTGCATTCTTCAGGCGTAAGCGACATAATTTCAGCTTGAATAATGAATATAGAGCACTATCAACATGGTTTATGTACCCACATAAATGACAGATTACAAACAAAAGCAAAACCAAATGCTGTAATTTCGTAGTTCCATCTTCGAAAGTGGCCCTTTTTCAAATTTGATTTTTTTATGATATAACTTTACAAAAACTAAGAAGTTTTAATACCTTCATTTAAGGAGTATTACATTGTCTATTAAATACAATTTATTGCATTAACCTAGCATTTTTAGTTTCCGAGATTTTTAGGATTCTTTAAGTGACCCGGATTCATTGCTCTCGAGTGTATATTAGAGCAACTTCCAATCTAACCGGATGCAGCTGAATACCAGTATTTTACATAGAACGACTGCCTATCAGACCACCTTATTGAAACCTAATTTTCGAATACTTAAAGATCAATTTGCCCAAATTGCAAAAATCAAATTGAAATTAGAATAAGTAAGGATCATTATAACCCACCCCCCTCCGCCCCCTCAGGGTAAGAGCGTGCTAACGAACCACGTGCGCACGCACACGGGCGAGAAGCCGTTCGCGTGCGGCGAGTGCGGGCGCAGGTTCACGCAGCGCACGGCCATGCGCACGCACGTCAAGCTGGTGCACCTGAAGCTGAGGAAGACGGCCAAGGTAGGCGACGTGTTCACACCTCCTGTTCATCGTATCAGCTGATAGATGTAGACTGCTGGACGTAGCTGCTGGAATTTCCGAATCCCGGCCTCTAAATTTTGAAATAAGATTTTTTTTAGATCGACCCGTTTTTAGTTAGACAAAAAGTCTTGGTCTAGATTTTTGTATAATCAGCCTGAGCTGCAGTTGAAGGCAATAGTTTCATCAAATACCTATTTTTCAAATTCCTCGAGACTATTATATAATGAGATTAGACAGTACTAATTATTGTATCATATCAATTGCAGGTGAAGCCCGAGGTCCCCCTAGAGGTGCAGTCTCCGATGTTAGATGTGTTTAAACCCGAGCCGCTGCTGGAGCCCTGGAGACAACCTTGCGACGCGGTGTACTTCCGTGTCACCGCAGGACCCTGAGTGTGGAGCCCTGACACGGGTACATAACTGAAATAGCATGACCATTCTCCCAATGACGAGAAAATCAACAAAAATAAACAACTTTTCATATTAAAGGGAATTTGTATTGTTGGTAGAGACAGTAAGATCCTCAATGCTACGCCGAAACATGTCTAACATCTAGACTGTCAAAACACTTTTGTATGAGTGTTTACAAAATATGTTTCTGTATGTTACTCTAGCTGTCAACTGCCTCAGCGGGATTGTCCGAAAGGGTTACCGCTACCCCGGAACATAAAGGGCTGAGGAAGGAACATGGATGGGTTTCAGTCAGTAAGAGTCTGACACTCCCTTACGCTCCACCCAGAGCGGGAGAAGTCATTGGATGATGTCCCACCCTCAGCTGTCAGCTACCGTCATTTTTTTTTTTCATTTGGTTCCTCTCAAACGTTAATATGTATTTTGTGTCTGTTATTTTTATATACAGGGTGTTACAAAACTTGTGTCCGACCCGAAAGCGGGTTTAGTGTCGTTATCAGAATACATATTGGCAGGTTGAACTTAATGGTTGAGCTGAATGGAGCTAATCCATGCGTCATGTTCGTGAACACCTGTCCTGTCCTGTGGTACCTGTGGAGAAGAACGGGCAAGAAACTCCATGGACACTCTTTTAAATCAAAATATGTTTACAAACATTGGGTTACATCATTCATGTTGAAAAACATATATATACTACTCTGTCAAGAAAGTACCGGGAAAAGATCAATAATACACAAAATGTCTGTTATTCATCCAAATTTATTTTATCACCTTCAAAGTATGCTTCTTTAGAAACGATACACTTGCGCCAACGAATAATCCATTCATCAAAACATTTTTTAAACGCTGCTTCCGGAGTTGAGTTCAGTTTTCGCCGCGAATTCTCCTTTATGTCTTCTATCGATTGAAAACGGGTGCCACGAAGTGGTAATTTGAGTTTAGGAAAAAGAAAAAAGTCAGCAGGAGCCATATCTGGTGAATATGGTGGTTGCTGGATGGTATTTGTTGAGTGTTTGGTCAAAAATTCGTTCACAATGATAGCCTTGTGCGAAGGCGCATTGTCGTGGTGCAAAATCCAAGAACTTTCTTTCCACAAATCTGGCCTTTTTCGTCGAATTTGCTCTCTTAAACGCCGCATAACGCTCAAATAATATTCTTTATTTACCGTTAGACCTTCCGGTAAGAATTCAGAGTGCACAACACCGCGATAGTCAAAGAAAACAGCCAACATGACTTTGACTTTTGATCGACTTTGGCGTGGTTTTTTCGGTTTCGGTTCAGTTGGAAAGCGCCACTCCGAAGCTTGTTGACTAGTTTGCATGTCAAACTCGTAAACCCACGTCTCGTCACCAGTAACAATGCGTTTCATGAATGTTGGGTCCGAACTGACTCGTTCTAGCATGTCCTCAGCGACTTTCATGCGATTGAGTTTTTGGAGAAAATTCAGATCTTTTGGGACTAGCCGAGCAGCAACATGTTTCATACCCAAATGATTAGTTAAAATGGTACGGATCGACTCGTGAGATACAGAAAGTTCGGCGGCTATCTCTCTCAGAATTGAATGGGGATTTTCATTCACTATTTTCTTCACTTTTGCGATGTTAACTTCAGTTGCAGACGTTGACGGCCTACCAGAGCGAGGCAAATCTTCCATCACATCTCGACCGCTTTTTAATGCTTTGAACCACTCATAAGCACGAGTTTTTGATAAAGTCGATTCACCGTAAGCCTTCTGTAACCTTTTCAGTGACTCCGAACACGAAATTCCATTGGCGATGCAAAATTTAAGACAAACTCTTTGTTCGATATTTTTGTCCATTATGAAATTCGAAATACACACTATATATGATATTACTAAAACCAGCACTGTATTTAATATAAATAACAGATGCAACTCAAACTCCGCGCCAAAATGGAAAACAGTTGTGCCAATCTAACAACTACAAAAAAAACAAAAATTTGAATTTGGAACCATAAACAAATCATCCATTCCCGATACTTTTTTGACTGAATGTACATGTGTGAACGATGCAGAACGTAAAAGAGCATCCAGGACTCGAGTTTTGCTACACCCTGTACAATATACAGCGTTAATAAGTTCTCTCCGGCCGGGTGTAACATGACATCCCTCGAATTTCGTTTTTGGTCTAAGCGTTCGTGTTCTCTGCTCGTTGAACTTTGACTCAATACTTATTTCATAATGATCTCAATAGAAAATGTGTTTTTAAACAATATTATTTTGTAACTATTCTATCTTAACCTTTTGAACGCCATTGACACATATACGTGACGAGCAAGCGCATGCCCTGTACCTACGCCAATGACACAAATATGTGACAATGTGGTATACCCTAACACGAAATAAACAATTAAATTATGACTATTGTGTGTTTATATAGATATTTTAAATATTGAAGCTTTCGTACGCATTAATGACATGAAATAAATTAAAAGACGCCATTGATATTCGGAAATTCATGATAACAAGACGAAATAAATTTTAAAAAGAAATAAATTTGTAGATTGGCTTGGAGGGCTCGCGCGTGCTTTCAAAAGGTTAAAAATTTAATTGTGCTTAATTTTATATACTGTGTCCTAACCGAACGCGATCGTTGCGAGAATAAGCGATAATGACGTAGAGTTAAACTACGATAACACGCCCCGCCCCTACAAAACTCAAAACTATTGAAAGTATTTGTGACAGTAATCACAAAGCGCCACCAAGACTCACATCGCATGTCGCTGCCGGCCTGCTACTGAACACGAATACTTACAACTACATACAAACTGTTTCGTAAGGATGTGACCACAGACATTGAAACAGTCATTTGGAGGGGCGCGCTCTAATCTATCTACTTTAAAAATAATAATGAAATGCTGATCGTCAGTAAGAGCATCAGTTGAGAACGGCTAAATTGATTTGGGTATTTTTGTTTTTTAAATGTTTGTGATAGTCCAAATCAGGTATTAGTGAAAAGGAAAATTAGAAATGTTCCCAGAAAATTCAAATGTTTTGCTATGGGATTTTTAAATTTGGGATAATGTATGTCGCGCGGGCTCGCGGTCGGTTAGGACTCGGCCATAGTGTTCAGTATCTTATAAATATAAAATTGTGTGAACTGATTGTGGTAAATAAATAAATGAAATATATTTTGTAAAGCTGTCTTTTGTTTGTTTGTTCTTTCTAAGAGCACGAGAGATCAAGGTGTTTCTGAGAGACTTGAAATTAAATTGAAAAGGAGTGTCAAATTAATTTGTTAGAAATAGAGAGCGTTAATATGCGACCCCCGCAGACAGGCGCAACGCGACTGCGTACAATTCCTATGAAACTGGAAACGGTTTTACCAGAATCGGGTCGCACTTGTCTGCAGAGGCCTTTACGTTGGGACCATTTCCTTAGCGCTGGAACAAATCTTACAGCAGTAAATATCGAATTCGACAACGTATTAGTTAAAATATACTTATTGGCAATAGTGTATGGCTGGTAGTGTCGGTACCTACATGCATACCTACACTAATTATTTTCAAGTCCCAAGAAATAAGATTAGCGTCAAAGCGACGCGAGATATCGGTGTGTGTACACCGATATCGCGCGTCTCGGGGTTAGGACACTGCCTATTATGCCAGAGCTTAATTTATTAAAAAATCGGGCATAATACGTTTGCCAAGCGACTGTGGTAATCACACAAATCATATAAAACATTCAGTATAATTTATTGATTAAAAAAGAAACAATATAAAAAACAACATTCTTATTCCTTTTTGTTGTGGTCACACGCTAACACGTACACTGGAGGCGCTGGCAGCAGGAACACTGGAGTGTCTGCTAACAACATAAATACATAGGTTTATACACAATTATAGACCCGGAAAGGTATACCTCACGTCCTATTAGAAAGCAGGCAAATCGCGAGCACCATGTCATTTTTATTCGAAAAACGCCCTCTGTTGGCGCGACGAAGCGTTAAAGTTCACCGAATAAAAAGTGACATGTTTGTAGGATAATAAAAACATACCACAAATAGAACTACAATGATTTTTCAAATTGTCCAACGATCCATGATGACAGTTTTTGCTGAAAAACAAAAAAAAAAATATTTTCAGATTTTCCCATAAAAACATGATATATATTCTACCTTCTCCTTATTTTTTTACTTACCACTGATCACCTAAGCTATTCAACGACCTTGACAGCGAGCACTGCCCGACAACGTTATTCAAGTCTGCAAGCGAGCATGCTTGCCTCAATCTCGCGACCAACTTGTGAGGCAAACTCAAACTTTGACAGCTACTCGAACAATCACTGCCTCCACATTTATTCCCCTCATCCACACTCTCAACATTAATCTTCGGAACACTTATGTCACTTTGACATTGACAGCTGACATTGCCGCCATCACCGGAGTTGCCAGCTTGGGAATTTTCTACTAAAGTAGTTGAATTTGTTGTGGTGTTTGGTCTTAATTCTGTTGTATGCAGAGATCTGTGTATATTTGGGTCTGAGGCATATGTCTGGCCGAATTTTTCGTTGAAATGTACGGTTTTCTTGTATTTATTCATCATTGAGTGTTGGTACTGTCCTCTGCGATTCGGGGATGGTGACGAGTTTCGGGAGCGATTCGGCGAAGTGTATGCCGATGAGGTTTGCGTTGGGCGCTTCGTTTTAGGGTTTTTAAGCTCGTATTCTGTTGCTATTGCTTCGAAAACCTGTAAATATATAAGTTTTGAAACACATAATCTACACTAATTATAAAGAGGTAAGATTTGTATGTGTGTTTGTAATGAATAAACTCAAAAACTACTGTGCAAATTTCAAAAATTCTTTCACCATTAGAAAGCTACATTCACCCTGAGTGATATAGGCTATATTTATTGCTAGAAAAGATTAATCGGGATCCTTACTAAAACTTTAGTAACGTAACCCAAGGTGTAAAAATATGCCATGCAATATATTTCGTCGCACGCGCTGCGGAAACTATTGATGATAGAACAAAAGTTTGTTCTACAATATTAAAGAACATATCAATAACTACAAAAAACTTCGCGATACTATATGTCCAACTATTAGATATCGTTATTTCCACCCATGCGAAGCCGGGACGGGTCGCTAGTCGTCTATAACGACAGACTGACAAGACAGTACCATTTGAAGCTCAGACAAATCAGTCTCGGACGGATTTATAATCTCTATTACTGCTTATAATCGCGATACCTGTTCCGCAACAAGGTTCCTGGCGTAAGGTGAGTTCTTCGATGGCAAGGCTTCCCTGCATAAGGCACAACGTTCCAGCCGGGTCCAGCAAGCTGCGAACATGATGATGTACAAATCAAATACATAAAATTATTGTATGTACAGACTGAAAGTACAGGACCTACAACTGCAAAATCCGTTCTGTAAATTCTCACCGTGGAAACTTATTTAGAGAGCTTGAAATGTACAGCCAATAGACAATAGTGTCAATCAGCAGCTAAGTAACTGTTCTGTATAAATCACATCGTGAAAACGTAGGTGAAGTGTCAATCCCATTAGATGGAACAACAGCAGCAGCAGCTTTTTTCGACTGCATAACCACACTAGCCTGTGGATGCCTCAATAAATGAAGGCCTCCAAGCAGGGCTTAATCAACTTACAAATTAAGCGACTTTCACGGACCTCGGCTTTAGGTGTCGCTGGGCTAGGCAGCAAGGGACAGGCTGAGTAGGATTGATTAACGCTGTAAACTCTGCTTGCGCGATTCAGGATTTTGCGTGACGTCAGTGTGTGACGCATCGGGCTACTAAAGCGAATAGAAACAATATTATTTTGTTTTCTTCTGATTGCTTACGATACTAACGTTCACAGTACACATGTGAGCGGGCGCAGGTGAGCGGTTTAGTGGCAGTGGAGGCGCACACTGAACAAGCCAGTGCTCGCACCACGCCGGCGAGCGCTCGACGTGACTTCTCGCCTCTCACGCCGCCGCCGCAGCTCCAAAGTAACTGGGAATTGGCGAGAAAATAAATATGAATGCAAATTACAGTTTGTACAACGTGGAGATGACAATAAATTAAACGTCATGTAAAATACTGGTATTCACCTGCAGCCGGTTAGACTGGCTAGGTCCAATACCAAACTCGTTTCCAGACAAATCAATCTGGGTGCCTTTTCCCAACTATGTTGGGGTCGGCTTCCAGTCTAACCGAAAGCAGCTGAATACCAGTGTTTAACAAGGAGCGACTGCTTATCTAACCTCACAACCCGGTAACTGGGTGAGACTGGTTTTCAGGCTTCTGACGTCCTGTAACGACTGTCAAAGATCCATGAATGACAGCCGGGACCAACGGATTAATGTGCTTTCCGAGGCGCAAAAGAGGTTTAGTATGGAAATATGGTCACCCATCCACGGAACAACCCCGGAAAGTGTAGCTTACCCTCACGGATAGACCCGTGCGGTTGTAATCAATTTGCCGCGAGCTCTTCAAAACTCATTCGCAAAGCGTACAAAAAAAATCAACAACCTAATTTTATTATATAGCTACAGCAATCTTAAGATCGTAGCTCTGCAGTTAGTGTAAATGTTTGATGGTGTTGCCAGTGTACAATCCAATTATTCTACTACGATGTATTATCGTACAGTAGATAGTTACCTCAGGATCATCTTTAGGATCCACCCCACAATTCCATACAAGTAAAGACACGCCGCCGCCCGCGCCGTCACCTCTTATCAGACCAGCTACTTGTCCTACCTGAAACATAATTGAGTATTTGAGAGGCTGGTCAAAAAGCGCAGGGCACGCCTCGATAGTGGCGGTAAGGCCCCTCTTTGAGGAGTGGCGAGAGAGGCGTCACGGCGCCCTCACCTACCGCCTGACGCAGGTCCTCACCAGACATGGATGTTTCGGGAGGAAACCAGCATGCCTGGGAGATATTTCTCAACAGCATGCGAAGCTAAGTCAGAGGCCCATCGGCAGCATAAAAACTCTGACACCAGGTTAGTCACTAACTACACGAAAAGGAGATATTATTTTTTATGAATTGTCAAAGCGCAGAATTTGTACATGATTTGTATGAAATGTAACAATGTGATGTCACAGATTTTTAGAATCAAATGGAACACTTATTAGCGATAAATGCAATTTTATAATTATATCTTAGCATAATATTTATTTCTGTACGATGATGGAATTTTTTAAGACGAGCGGTCTTTGTTCTATGTGATTTCATATTTTATTTTTGACCGTTTCAAATAGTCCATTGCGTAGCACACAGTACCTTTTATTTAGACAGTTCATCAACGTACACTGCGTTATTTATTTTGATGGGCAGACAATTATTTCGAACATTATGAGGCAATGGATTAGCATTTTGTTTTTGAGTTTGGCATCAAACAGGCTGTTTTTTCTGTAATTACAGTTTCAATGCTAAAGAATATTTTAAAATGCATGGAGGACAAATGCACGAGTGTCGACACTGTGGGAAATCTTATGAGTAAGTATTTCTATTATTTAAAGTCTAAGTCAAATCATTTATTTCCAATAGGCACAAGAAAGGCACTTTTGAACGTCAAAATTAACAAGAAATAGAACTGATTCTAGTCGCCCCTTCCAAAAGGTAATTTTGTATGGAGAAGAATGGGCAAGAAAGTCCATCGTCACTATTATATTATTTAAATTACAGCTATACATTAATTAGTGATGTGCCGGATGATTGAATTGAATGTCTCAATACTAAATCAACCACTGCAGGGTAAAGGCCTTGCTCAAGATGGGTTGGCAATTTCAGACTTCCGCGGGCCCGAAAGACAACATAACGAAATGAGCCTGTCTCCTCCGGAACGCTTGAGGAGTAGGAGAAAGTGTGATACAAGAGGATACGTACAGGTAGACCTAGCAGATCCTTCCCATCAGCCTGCAGTATGCAGTCGCCTGGCTTCAATCCTGCTTGGTCTGCTCTGCCGCTGGGAGTCACCTCACGGACCTGAGGAATAATAATAATAATAATCTTAATTTTATAATATAAAGAGGTTCAGATAGGAGGGGATAGAATAGAGGTTCAGAGGAGATCGTGGCTAAGTACTAACAGCTGCACTGGTCGATCCATCAGGTTAAGCTAAGCTTGCTGGGGTTGACCGTGGATGGGTGACCATCTTTTTATACCGAGACTCTTCCGTGCCTCGGAAAGCACGTTAAGCCGTTGGTCCCGGCTGTCATTTGTGCATCTTTGACAGTCGTTACGGGACGTCAGAAGCCCGAAAATCTGACAGCCAGTCTCACCTAGGGGTATCGTATTACCCAGTTACTGGATTGTGGAGGTCATATAGGCAGTCGCTCCATGTAAAATGCTGGTATTCAGCTGCATCCGGTTAGATCGGAAGCCGATCCGATCATAGTAGGGAATAGGCTAGGCAGATGATGATAGAGGTCGTTTTCCTAATCGCTTCCAGTGCAAGTAGGCATCCTTTCGCTAGTGTAGTAGTGCGCTGAGTACGCTACTCATGTGCATTAATAAAATATCTCACCCAAGGATATGGATCCCACAGCGTTCTTGTCAGTCTGAAGCCCAGGCCTTCTCCTTCATCCTCCGGTAAATTTAACTGAAACAATATAAATGATAATTAGAGCTTGCCAACAAAATTACCAGCAGTTATAACAATTATAAATCAATTATGATTTCAAAGACACATGGCGCCATCTATTATCATATGAACGTGACTGTTGTTGTTTTTTTTTTTTTTTTTTAAACACATAGTTCTCAAAAGTACAAGTACCATAGCATGAAGTTCTGACCAACAGAAAACTTGACAGATTTAGCGGCGGGTCCCAAACTAGGCACAGCCTGTATCTTGGTGACCCAAACACTACACAAAGTTGACAATTTATCCGGGGGTACCGCACGATCTCGGGCGAGGCGGCAAACCTCCTTGCCGGACTGCCGCCGTGGGATCTGGAGGCGATAGTCCTCGCGCGCCTGTACGAGTGGCGCGCGGAGGTACTAAGCCGGGGAGAAACTCCGTTGCCGCAGCAAATTGCGGCGGAGCGGACGGACCTCCGGCGCGATCTCATGGCGGCCTGGAATCAGCGACTGTCGCAACCCAGCGCAGGGCACGCCACGATAGTGGCGGTAAGGCCCCTCTTTGAGGAGTGGCTAGAGAGGCGTCACGGCGCCCTCACCTACCGCCTGACGCAGGTCCTCACCGGACATGGATGTTTCGGGAGATTCCTGCACATCATCAGGCGGGAGGAAACGCCCGGGTGTCACCACTGCGAGGATCGCCCAGAGGACACGGTAGAGCACACGGTGCAAACCTGCCCAGCATGGGCAGAGCACCGCCGTGTCCTCGTAGAGGCGATCGGCGGCGGCGACCTCTCGCGCCCGGCCCTGGTGCAAGCCATGGTCCGGGGCGAGAGGGAGTGGGAGGCAGTCACCTCCTTCTGCGAAAAAGTCATGCTCGCGAAGGAGGTGGCGGGATGGGAGAGAGAAAGGTCCTCCCGTCCCAGCCGCCGCAGGAGACGCCCCAGGCGTCGGGAGCCACGTGACGACTCCCGGCCACCGTAGGCGCGGGCCTGCGGACGGTGAGTAATGGGTGACTCACCGTCCGATCAGCACCAGACCCGTGCCGTACGGCGCGTATATGTTCCACGCGCGCCTCAAAGAGATGTCAGCATATGAAGGGGCCCCTCAGGGCCAAGCCTGCCGGGTAAGCGGGATTGTCCGAAAGGGTTACCGCTACCCCGGAACATAAAGGGCTACGGAAGGAACATGGATGGGTTTTAGTCAGTAAGAGTCTGACACTCCCTTTTGGGGCAGGTTTGCACCGTGTGCTCTACCGTGTCCTCTGGGCGATCCTCACAGTGGTGACACCCGGGCGTTTCCTCCTGCCTGATGATGTGCAGGAACCTCCCGAAACATCCATGTCCGGTGAGGACCTGCGTCTGGCGGTAGGCGAGGGCGCCGTGACGCCTCTCTAGCCACTTCTTAAAGAGGGGCCTTACCGCCACTATCGTGGCCTGCCCTGCGCTGGGTTGCGACAGTCGCTGATTCCAAGCCGCCATGAGATCGCGCCGGAGGTCCGTCCGCTCCGCCGCAATTTGCTGCGGAAACGGAGTTTCCCCCCGGCTTAGTACCTCCGCGCGGCACTCATACAGGCGCGTGAGGACTATCGCCTCCAGATCCCACGGCGGCAGTCCGGCAAGGAGGCTTGCCGCCTCGCCCGAGATCGTGCGGTACCCCCGGATAAGCCGAATGGCTACCACCTTTTGGGGCGCGTTCAGATAGGGGGCGGCTCGCCGCCGCAGTGAACGCGCCCACACCGGGGCCCTGTATAGGGCCATGGACCACACGACTCCGCGTAAAGCCTCCGGCAGGAGGCGTTTGGCCCCCTCAAATGCGGCCAAAGCCGCTTGAAGGCGGCCCCAGTCCGTTCCAGCTTGGGGGCCAAACGTCGGAAGTGCTCCACGAAATTCCATCGGCTGTCGAGGACCAGACCTAGGTATTTTATCGTGGTCTCGACACCGATGTGAACCCCTCCTACCGTAAGTTGGGATCCCGATCGTGGCATTCCGAGGCCCATGAAAGGACATGGCCTCGGATTTATGCAATGCCACCTCGAGACCCAACTGCCGGATCCTCTCAATGACTGTCGCAACCCCGCGTGTCATTGCGTCGGCCGCCGCCTGATGCGACCTCCCCTGCGCCAGGACCAGCGTGTCGTCAGCGTAGCAAATTACGCTGACGCCGTCAGGGAGGTCGGCCCGCAGCACCCAGTCGTAACCGATGGCCCACAGGAGCGGCCCCAGAACCGATCCCTGTAGGACACCGCACGACATCTCTCGCCGGTTCCATTCCCCATCGCGACCGGGGTAGGTGACGGCCCTATCCGTCAAGTACGCCCCGACTATCCGACGGAGGTAGGTCGGCACCCGGTGATACCGAAGTGCTTCCCCAATGCAACTCCAGGGCAGGGTGTTGAAAGCGTTGGCGATGTCGAGTGACACCGCCACGACAACCCTCCTACCCTGGGACACCGCGTCCCCCGTCGTGAGGGCTCTAACGCGCATGATGGCGTCCACCGTCGAGCGCCCCTTGCGGAAGCCAAACTGGCAGTCCGCAAGGTCCGACCCCGTCCTTCCAAGGTGCCCGACGAGGCAGCCCGCAATAATACTCTCGAAGAGTTTGCCGACCTCGTCGAGCAGCACTATGGGCCGGAATCCACAAATACCCTGAGAGCCAAATTAATCCAGGCAGACTTTTTTTGTTTCACTCGATCGAATTTGAAAAAAAAATTAAAGGATCACGCTTTTTTGCTCTGAAAAGCTCATAATTAAAAAAAAAATCAGAGTTTTTTCTACATTTTTGTTGCAAGAGTGTTTAAATTTTCAAAAAATAATATGTTCTTGAATCCCATCTTTAACTTTCTGTGCGATCATTGGTTGCTGAAACATCGATAATCAAATACAATAGGTTCAAATAATTCGAGTGTCTTTTTTCATTTGCCAGACTCTATTAATTTTTAATAAAAATGCCAAAATTATAATTCACAAATAATAGATGAATTGAATTTCTTGAATTATCAATTAAACAAAAAATTATTAATTCATAAAATTAATTAATTTATATTGAGCAATCGATAAGACCAAAAAAACTTTTTGCACTTTCAAAATTTTGCCGCCCTAAAAAATTTGCCGCCCTGGGCACTCGCCCCGACTGCCCCTAGGGTAAATCCAGGGCTGCCAGCAACCATTCTTTAAGTTTAATTTTGGCCTCATACAAAATTTTCGGTATAGTAAAATTTTTACTTATATTATTGAACACTCGTATGGATAAAGACGACGAGAACCGGGTCACGAAAAGGGTTTTTGTTTTTGGAAGTAAGATTCTTTCAGCTACTTTCCTACCCTAGAGCTTTACTACAACTAGAGCGATTTCTGTTGAGTTTTATAAGGTTTAGTAGTGATCCTAGGATGAACAGTTGACGTACGCGTAAAACCCCAGATTCCTTGTACAGTTCGTCCGTAGAAAAACGCCGGGGCCTTCCCAGAAGCACTTTGAGGACGGCCCGCTGGGCCCGCTCCAGCTCCAGTATGCACGTCTTGGCGGCGCTGCCCCAGACACTCACTTTTCCTCGGGAACAGTATTTTTTTTCGGGATGAAAGGTACCCTATGTCCGTTTCTGTACACCTGACAACGTTATCAAGATTTAGGATGATCGGTTCAGTGATTTAGGTGTGAAAAGGTAACAAACAAAACTGACAAACATACTTTCGCAATGATAATATTAGATATGAGTTCATTTTAATTTTTTCACGTTGAGATTGTTATAGAAGAGACCGAATGGCGTGTTGTAGTGATTGTAAATAGGTTACCTATTTGAAAGGGTTGTCAATATCGTTACTTTTTATGAACTGTCAAAACGCGGAATTTGTACGTGATTTGTATGAAATATAACAATGTGACGTCACAGATTTTTAGAATCAAATAGAATCCTTATTAGCATTAAATGCAATTTTACAATATCTTCGCATAATATTTAATTTCTGTACGGTGATGGAAGTTTTTAAGACGAGCGGTCTTTTTTCTATGTGATTTCATATTTTATTTTTGACTGTTTCGGAGGAGGCTCGTGGCATTTAATAACAGCCGCACAGGTCGATTCATCAGGTTAAGCTACGCTTGCCAGGGTTGGCCGTGGATGGGTGACAGTCTTTACATACGAGACTCCTCCGTGCCTCGGAAAGCCCGCTAAGCCGTTGGTCCCGGCTGTCATTTGTGCATCTTTGACAGTCGTTACGGGTCGTCTGAAGCACGAAAACCTGACAGCCAGTCTTACCAGGGGGTCTCGTATTGCCCAGTTACTTGGTTGTGGAGGTCTGATAAGCAGTCGCTCCATGTAAAATAGTAGTATTCAGCTGCATTCTGTTAGGCTGGAAGCCCACCCCAACATAGTTGGGAAAAGGCCTAGCCTTTTCCAAACTACCTATGTTGGCTTCGGCAGATGGTCTTTTATGTATGTGATTTCATATTTTGTTTTTGACCGTTTCAAATGGTTATTAGGAAGTAGGCAATTCCAAAGAGCCACTTTGTATCCGGCTGGCAATGACATTAACTTTTATTTAACCTTCACATTTTACTTACGAGCAAGCTCTCAGACCTTGATTAAAAACTCTTTTGTAAACATATTATGATTTACTTCTATTCGGAAATGGATTTAATCATTATTCAATTCCTTATTAGTTGAATAAATTACATTTTGTTTCCGTCGCTTTTTTAGATTTCGCGGTGAAAGATGACAAAAATAACTTAAATTGTACCTAACTAGCTTCCGACCGCGGCTTCGCCCGCATAATATGTCGACAAATTATACATAAAACCCTTCCTTTTCAATCACTCTATCTATTAAAAGAAACCGCATCAAAATCCGTTGCGTAGTTTTAAAGATTTAAGCATAGGTACATAGGGATATAGGGACAGAGAAAGCGACTTTGTTTTATACTACCTTTTTTTTTTTTTTAAGGCTGGGAAATCATCCAATGACTGCTCCCGCTCTGGGTGGAGCGGAAGGGAGTGTCAGACTCTTACTGACTAAAACCCATCCATGTTCCTTCCGTAGCCCTTTATGTTCCGGGGTAGCGGTAACCCTTTCGGACAATCCCGCTTACCCGTTTTATACTACCTACGTAATGATTAGCTTTAAGCTTATTGTAAGATCATCGCACATTATAGAACGCAATTATAAATATGAATATGAAAAATAGGCATGCATCTGCCTGCCTTTAACCCGATCGGCTTCCAGTCTAACCGGATGCAGTAGAATAGCAGTAGGTTTCATGGAGCCACTGCCTATCTGACCTCCACAACCCAGTCACTAACTAGGTAATACGATACCCCTTGGTAAGACTGGCTGTTTGACTTTCTGGCTGACGTAACGACTGTCAAAGATCTACGAATGACAGCCGTTTAACGTGCTTTTTGAGGAACGGAGGAGTCTCGATATCTAAAGATGGTCACCCATCCACGGCCAATCGACCTCGGTAAGTGCTGCTTAACCTTGAAGATCGACTCATGCGGCTGTTATTATTTAGCCACGCATTGTCCAAATAAACATTTTGAAGGAGTTTCCAACCATAATGGCTCATTTATATTACGTTGTTTTGACCGATTCGGTTTCAGCCGTATTCGGTAAACAGTTTTTCGGTCAGCCGTATTCGGCCGCAGACCATTTTCAGTGGCTGATCACGGCTGACTTGTTGAAACGCCACTCATTTCAATCGAATAGTCGTCGAATCCGGTAAACCAACAACATAAGGAGGATCCGCTAGCGTAGTCCGCGAAATTCAAATTTTCATGTGAATTTTGCAAATTCAAATCATTCATTTCAAATAGGCACAAGAAAGGCACTTTTGAACGTCAAAATGAACAAGAAATAGAAATTATTCTAGTCGCCCCTTCCAAAAGGTAGTTTTGTATGAAGAAGAATGGGCAAGAAACTCCACCGTTACTCTTTTATAATATATACATGAATTATAACATTATATTATGTGAAGACGATGCTTCCAGAATAAAAATACAACACAATGGCAGGTAAAACTAGTTGTCATAATACATGGTGCTCACATATTTACAAAAATAGCTCTTTTTTTTTCAAATTTTAAGTTGGTCCTATGGACCAAGTTGTTCATTTCCAGGAGTACTATAAAACCTGAAAGTATGTCCCTCGTTTAACCACACTATATAAAGCAAAAAGTTTTTGTGAATCTTCAGCAGCCGACAGTCGCCGTATTCGATGACAGACTTGACCTAAAAATTGACCAGCCCTCTGGTCACGTGTAGAGTCGACCAACCGCTGGGCGATATCCCGAAATACTCGATGAGCACTCGGACCCCACGGCCCTAGTTATAGCTTAGGTACACATCACTTCACATCAGAGTAAAACACAACCATCCTTTGTAAATAAAAACTGACCTTGTAACAACGCATCGTAGGTTATGCTAAGATTTATCGTTTTAAGGTGAATGACCTATGCGTATAAACAATCAGCTGTTAGGAAAGATACATCGTGTTCAAACGGGAGAAAAACTTAAAAAACCATTTGCGACTAAACTACTGCTCCTATTTAATTGATTTTTGGTACAGAGCTTGAAAATGGTCCCTAGTATAGGCAGTTTAAAGGAAAGCCCCTCTGTCGTATCAACTCTGTATGGTTGTTGTTAGAAGTGTTTTGGATTTTGGACACATGTCATTAATCGCCACAGACCACCACCGCTAGAGGAATGTCAGAGGATGGGAACGTACCATTACAACTCTCACTCCTTCGGTATACTCCTCCTCAGCATCCGAGGATGCCTCCGCCGCCGCCGGCGTTTCCATCTAATTAACAGACACAATAAAATTCTTAATATGTATTCTATTTGTACTTCACTACATAGAATAAAACAAAGTCGCTTTCTCTATGTAGGCTTAAATCTTTAAAACTACGCAACGGATTTTGATGCGATTTTTTAATAGATAGAGTGATTCAAGAGGAACGTTTATATGTGACAATTTGTCGACATATTATGCGGGTGAGACCGCGGGCGGAAGTTAGTAATTTATAATTTTTATTAATTTTTAGAAAAACAAAAACAAATAATCATGGACATACATATTATAATGTCATATTATGTTATCAACTGTCATTGCACAGATTAAATTCACTCTCACGTCACAAATTTCATGTAGCGCCATCTAGTAATTTTCTACTGAACGAATATCACTTAATTAAGCGCTGTACACGTTTAAACTGGTCGTTCGGTCACTGTACAGTGTACACCCCATGGACAGTTAAGGCAAGATTTTTGTTGTAGTACCCATGGACAAGCAAGTGGTGGTACCTACAAATTCCAAAAACCATAAGAATTTGAATTTCGCGGGCTGCCCTGGCGATACCCCTTTAAACTATACGCGTAAACCTACCTCTCGAATCACTCTATTTAATTATGATAACCGCAATCTGTTGCGTTGTTTATAACATCACTGACTGAGTAATATTCTACAACGACATGAACTCTCATATTTCATGCCGAAATAAGAGAGGGCACGGAGCATATAGTTTGAAAATATTCATATCATATTATGCATAAATATTGGTTTCACTTTCGCGTTTTCAAAGATGGGTGATAATGTTGACAAATGCGTGCCTCAAGGCAAAATATTTGTGTATTTATTGCTCGTGACGTCATCTTGTTTATCCAAAATACTGGTTATTGGTTTTTGTAAAAGAGATTTTTCCAATATCATGTACTTCCTGAGAGATATTACTCAACAGCATGTGATGCTAAGTCAGAGGCCCATGGGCAGTATAAAAACTCTGACACCAGGTTAGTCACTAACCACACGAAGAAGAAGAAAGACAGTCACTGACCGGGCACAACCAATCCAGACCGGCGCTGGTTCAGAGAAATTCTAGATTGAAAAACCCAATAACACATTGACCCGACCTGGGAAACGAACCCAGGACCTCGTGCTCACCAGTAACGCTTGCTACCACTAGACCAACGAGACAGCATTCGGGTACCTTTCCACCAGAGAGATGTGCTATGCTCCGAGGATGTGAAAGCTAAGCTACGAAACTATGTGACCGTTTCCACTGATGCTAAGCTATGTAGCGGGCTAGTAAGATGCGCTATGAAGATGCGCCGCGAGGTAGCTGTGGGAGGGAGACGCGTAGCTCGAGCTATGCGATGTATCGACAGTAGGGAAGGCACGGGGAGCGGCGCTCTGCACATAGCTACACCACTCTCGACTATCCATAGCACGCATCCAGATCATGCCTCCAAGCATATAAAAAACATAGCTTAGCAGAACCCGATTTAAGCGGGATTGTCCGAAAGGGTTACCGCTACCCCGGAACATAAAGGGCTAAGGAAGGAACATCAACAACAGCAACAGGATGGGTTTTAGTCGGGGAGGAGTCATTGGATGATTTCCCACTCGCAAAAAAATAAAAGAAAAAGCAGAACCCGTTTGCACCAGTGCTGTGCTATATGGACCAATGAATCTGATTGGTGGATATTAAAAGGCATCCATCCATAGCAACGTAGCATAGCATATCTCTGGTGGAAAAGCATCCTAAACCAGGCAACCTAAACATACACGCGCAAATGCCGACAAACTGCAGTTTCGGAGAAGAGATTTTTTGTTGTATTTTTTTTTACTATCTGCATAAGAAGCGAACTGTCATAGCTTGCAGACTAAGCAAACTGAAGTGGCAGTGGGCTGGCCATGTTTGTCGAAGGACCGATGATGGCACGTGGAGCAGACGAGTCCTGGAGTGAAGACCGCGTATCGGCCAGCGTAGTGTGGGAAACTCCACAGCTAGACTGGATAGACCTTTAAGAAGGTGGCTGGGACTGACTGGATGCTGAAGGCGGAGGACAGGCTGTTGTGGTGCAGCCTGGGAGAGGCCTATGTCCAACAGTGGACTGAGATAGGCTGAGATGATTGATTGTTGATTGACAGCCTGTCTGACCTCCACAACACAATTACCGACTGGGTAACACGATACCCCTTGGTTAATAGTGATAGCCTAGTGGCGTGACCGTCGGACTGCCAAGTCATAGATCTCGAGTTCGAACCCAAGACACGCACCTCTGATTTTACGGATTCATGTGCGTATTGTATAAATTATCACTTGCTTAAAAATCGGTGAAGGAAAACATTGTGAGGAAACCAGCATGTCTGAGAGATATTTCTCAACAGCATGTGAAGCTAAGTCAGAGGCTCATGGGCAGCATAAAGTCTCTGACACCAAGAAGAAGAAGAAGATTGGTAGTACTGGTTGTTGAAGACTGGAGTGGTGGACGAAGTCACTGGCAACAATTAGTGTAGTCTCCACATATTGTTTCTTTTGGCAAATATTTACCACCTAAGCCTACATTGTGGAATGTAATGAAGAATTGAGAGTTGAGTGAGTGTAGGAAAAAATTACACAAAAAAAAACTTACATTTTTACTCTTGACTGCAGAAAATTTGTATGTTGCGTTTCTTAGACTCAACCAAGATATAACAAACACTTATAATTTAAACAATTTCTTCTTGCCACTACATTTATTTATGAAACACTATTTAAATCGATACTGTGTTAAATGCGCTGTGTGTCTTATTCGACTGGCAATTAGGTACCGCTGATCTTAAAGCCGTAGTGATGGGGGACAGTGTGAAAGTTTGTCGATAATTTTATCTATAGTATAATCTATACTTAATATTATAAAGCTGAAGAGTTTGTTTGTTTGAAAGCGCTAATCCCTGGAACTACTGGTCCGAATTAAAAAAATATTTTTGTGTTGGGTAGTCCATTTATCGAGGAAGGTTACAGGCTATGTAACATCACTCTACGATAGGAGCCGAGCAGCGGGTGAAAGCGCGCGGGAGAGTTTTATATATCCTGAAATGTTGCATATACGTTGTCAGGTGTACAGAAACGGACATAGGGTACCTTTCATCCTGAAAAAAGTACTGTTCCTGAAGAAAACAACAATAACGAACACTATATTTAACAGTCGTCCTTATATTTTGCATAAACTTATTATTATTAATATAAAGATAAAAAGGGGGGTGTATATTCCATCACCTTTTTAACCGACTTCAAAAGTAGGAGGTTCTCAGTTCAACTGTATTTGTTTTTATATGTTTGATACCTCACTTTCGACTAGATGAACCGATTTTGATAATACCCTTTTTTGAGAGCTGGTGCGTCCCGTGTGGTCCATATCAATTTTATTAACTTCGTTAGAACTGTTTTTGAGTTAGCTTCGATAATACGTATTAAATCTACTATTTTATCTTGATCATATTAGTACTACAGATAGGCAGTCGCTCCATGTAAAATACTGGTATTCAGCTGCATCCGGTTAGACTGGAAGCCGACCCCAACATAGTTGGGAAAAGGCTAGGCAGATGATGATATTAGTACTACAGATCACTGTTGTTTACATAGCAAGTTTAGTAGTATAGGATACGAATTGGCAGTGGGGTAGGTAGGTACCAAATCAAAAGCAAAAAATAAAATACAAAAAGACAGCCGGAAGTATAAAACTAAAGACACCGAATTCTGATATTAAAATTATTTTTCAATCCGCAATTTTTTTTCGGAAGTCGGTTGTTTTTTTTGTATAAAGTTTTTATTTACCTTTACCACGCTGTATAAGAGCAGTTTAACTGCCCATTTTGTCGTTTTTTGCAAACCTCATCGATATCGACAATCTCGTCCAACAGCGACATCACTAATGAACCAGTTCGCCTCTATTCACGGCCGATCGAAGGCTATGCGTATACAATCAGGTTATACGTTGCACAACATACGGTTTGCTATTATGTTGTCACGATTATACATGATCAAATGCAGTATAATCATTAAGTACTTAAATTAAGTGTATGAATAGACGCTTAAAGGGGACCCGCCAGGATATTTTGCAATTTGCAGGTCAGGTCAGTTTCAGGTTGTCATCATCTGTCTAGCCTTTTCCTTTTCAAACGCACATAAAATTAAACGATTTGAAATAGGTCAATCAATCAATGTGCCTGCCTTTCCCCAACTATGTTGGAGTCAGCTACCAGTGTAACCGGATGCAGCTGAATACCAGTATTTTACACGGAGCGACTGCCTGTCTGACCTCCACAAGCTAGTACTTGGGTAATACGATACTCCTTTGCAAGACTGGCTGTCGGACTTTCGGGCTTCTTACGACCCGTGACGACTGTCAAAGATTCACAAATGACAGCCGGGACCAACGGCTTAACGTGCTAACGTGCAACCCCGGCAAGCGTAGCTTAACCTGATGATCGATCCTTGCGGCTGTTAGTACTTAGCCACGAGCTCCTCAGTTTCAGGGTTCAGTCAGTCAGTTTCAGGTTGTGTGTTGATTAAAATATGCGAGATTCTTATTTTTTATCAACATGGAACCTGAAACTGACCCAAGTACGTATTTTAAGCGGTATTGTCCGAAAGGGTTACCGCTACCCCGGAACATAAAGGGCTAAGGAAGGAACATGGATGGGTTTTAGTCAGTAAGAGTCTGACACTCCCTTCCGCTTCACCCTGAGCGGTAGGGGTCATTTGATGATTTTCCACCCTCAAAAATAAATAAAGCACTAGGAAGTGGTGAAGGGCGGGCGTGGGGGACTGTCTTATGTAATTTTGACGTTAAAATAGTTCTAATTCTCGGCCTAATTATAATCTCTAAATAAGAGTCTCGTAACTTTAGTAAAAACTGCTGCTCGGGGTCGAAGTTCAAGGTTAAGCGAGGCATGACGAGGTCGCTCCGTAAATGGGTGACCATATAGTACTAATCGAGACCCCGTAGGTACCTCGGAAAAGAAAAAGTCAAATCATTTATTTAAAATAGGCACAAGAAAGGCACTTTTGAACGTCAAAATGAAAAAGAAATAGAATAGATTCTAGTCGCCCCTTCCAACACATTAAACAGCTGTTAGCGGCTGTCATTTATAGATTTTGACAGTTCGTTACTGGTAGTCTGTGAGCCCGAAAGTTTGACAACCAATCTTACTGCTTGGTATCTTGTTACCCAGTTACTGGGTTGTGGTGGTGGGCAGTTGCTGCTTGCAAGCGACCATTTACTGGGTACATCGTTCATTGACTTGAATGTGCTCTGGCGGGTGAGAGTATGCCATGCTAACTTTAATGTCTCGCTGATGGTGGCGTGTGTGTTGGATCATTTAGCTCCCTTCAAAATGGTTGAGCTGAATGGTGCTAATTCATGCGTCATGTTTGTGACTGAGCGCTGTCAGTAGGGACTGGTCATCTCTTAGCGGCTGTGGTTTGTTTTAATTTAATTACAGCTTTTAACGTTCTGCATCGTTCTCACATGTATAGTAATAATATGAATGATGTAACCAATATTTTCTCACCATATTTTGTTTAATAGAGTGTCCATGGAGTTTCTTTCCCGTTCTTCTCCATAGGTAGTAGAAGATTGAAGACCTTCTACTGAGAGGGCTCAGTGGTAGAGCGTGTAATGTGTGTATAGGGAATTTGCTATGCTATGAAAGCAAACACATAGAACGAGAAACACCACATATATTATAGTTTAGCGAACCGAATACATCTGCCAAGCCCCGTGGCCCGAGGCGAACTCTCACTTGTACAAAAACCTAATGACTATTCTAAATTTAATTTAACCCTTTGAACGCCATTGTCACATAATAGATACGTGACAATTGCAACAACACTTATAACACGAAATAAACAATTAAATCATTACTTTTGTGTTTATATAGATATCTGAAAAATGTATGCTCTCGTACGCATTTTATGGAATTAAACAAATTAAAAGACACCATGGATAAAGGGAAATTCATGATAGCTTGGCGTGGAGGGCACGCGCGTGCGTTTATGCTCTGGCGTTCAAAGGTTTAAAGGTTTCGAATGCCGTCACATTATTACCAGCCATGTTCAACTTAAGGTTTCACTCGGGCTTTGCAAAGGGCAACTGCTACCGAGATATTCCAGATGGAAATACCCAATAATACTTTACCCGACCCGGGAATCGAACCCAAGACGTCAGGCTCAGTAGCGCTTACGATCATTAGACCAACGCGGCAGTACAACGATATCTTTAGACATTAATAATTAATTGCATTTGATTATTTGGCCGTGGATGGGTGACCATCTTTACATACCGAGACTCCTCCGTGCCTCAGAAAGCACGTTAAGCCGCTGGTCCCAGCTGTCATTTGTGCATCTTTGACAGTCGTTACGGGTCGTCAGAAGCCCGAAAATCTGACAGCCAGTCTTACCAAGGGGTATCGTATTGCCCAAGTGACTGGGTTGTGGAGGTCACATAGGCAGTCGCTGCATCCGGTTAGACTGGAAGCCGATCCCAACATAGTTGGGAAAAGGCTAGGCAGATGATGATGATGATTTGATTATTTGCGGTACAGTCATTCCATCAAGATACACCGAACGGTAAAAATTTTCCAAATGATTTTAAACCATAAACCCCTGACAGTTAAGTTCAAAATCGATTGAGAGAATTTGACAATTTGTTATAACATGATGTGCTAGCGACTGTACGTTCGAAAAATAATACTTTAAATTAATTCATTGGTGTTATAATGAGAAATTCTAATGGAAAAACACATTGCTTGACTTGGGAAACCAACCTAGGACTCCAGTTTCCCGGCCACCGTAGGCGCGGGCCTGCGGACGGTGAGTAATGGGTAGCTCACCGTCCGATCAGGGCCAGGCCCGTGCCGGACGGCGCGTACGTGTTCCACGTGCGCCTCAAAGAGATGTCAGCATGAAGTGCCCCGTTAGGGTCGAAGCCTTCCGGGTCAGCGGGATTTTCTGAAAGGGTTATAACGATGAAGAAACATGGATGGGTTTTAGTCAGTAAGACTCTGACACTCCCTTCCGCTTCACCCAGAGCGGGAGGGGTCATTTGATGATTACCCATCCTCAAAAAAAAAAAAGGCTCAGCAGTGGCGCTTGCAACCTCTTAAAACCAAAAAAGGCAGTAAGGTGTAACCGGAAATATTTTTATTTTGAAAGAAAACAACTCATTAATAAAATTAATACTCAAATTTATTTTACTTCCGACTAATCACATTGAGGAACTAATTAAAAAGACACAAATTAATAATGTTTACATGTTTATTTACATAAATACCTATCTTTGAATATTAACATTATTTATTTCAAGTTGAAGGTAGAACAACATATTTTATGTCTATCAAAAAGAGGGTTACATTCAATTGTACACACGCCAATCTGTCAATTTTCTTCTATAGTTTTTCAACTTTATTACAAAGTCGCAAGGTTCATTTTCAATTGGGCAAATATGACAGTTTGGGATAGCTTGATATGCTGGCGTGGGTGCCTCAACTCAGACCTTAAAGACTCCCCTTCCTCAGAGTAGCCATCGAAATTAAAAATATTATACGTTTCTTTTGGAATTTGCAAGTCGGTGTCAGGTTTTATGTTGATCGAAATGTGGTTCGCGGCCGTAGTAAGTATGTATTTACATTATTCTTCTTCGTGTGGTTAGTGACTACAATACAATTTCTGCACGGTGATGGAAGTTTTTAAGACGAGCGGTCTTTTTCGACGCCATTTCATATTTTGTCCGTGTCAAATAGACAATTGCAAAAAAAAAAAGAAAATTTGAATTTTCGCGGGCTACCCTGGAGCATTCACCTTAACCCATTGACTGCCGGAACGCAGATCTACGCGAGACACAATGGCTTTTAATTGTGTCTGTAATGAGAGATTTTCTTTTTGAGTATTAAAAAAAAACATAGTTTCCAAGAACTCTATAGATGGCGATGAACTGACTACGTTACTAGGTGCCAAAGCCAAAACGTTTGAAAAAAAAAACATTGCGTCACGTCACACGCTCGTTGACTGACACTTTCGTTGTTTCGTGTACTTTTTTGTGTACGTTTCGTTTTAAGATCTCAAAATTACATCCAAGTGAAATGATGTGACGTTCCGTTCCTTGCAGTAACTACCAAGTTCAGCGCCATCTATCCAGCGCGTAAGAAAGAGTTAAAAAGAAAATCCCTCATCACGACATACGAAAGGTTGAGCAGATCAATATGAAAGTCGAATATAGTAAGACTTTAATCTTAATTTAACATGTAACTGTAGCTATATTCTGTCAAATAAATCATTCATTCATGACTTTGGCAACGGGTTTCCGTTGTATGTAAAATACATAAAAATTTAGTATCTAGCTATATTCTGTCAAATAAATCATTCATTCATTCATTCATGACTTTGGCAACGGGTTTCCGTTGTATGTAAAATACATAAAAATTTAGTATCAACTGATGTCATTGTCTAGTAAATCACATTCGTTGTTCCCTCGCCTGGCTCTGTAGGGAGCTGGCATTTTCAGATGGACTGTCCTCACGTGAAGTTTCATAGAATTTGACTGCGAGAAAGTCTTACCACAATGTCCACATTGGTATGGCTTTGCTCCCGAGTGTACCTGCAGATAATTCATATATTATTGAGTAAGTACCTATACAGTATGTTAGGTTAAACGAGGGACATACTTCACTTGTACTACTTCAGGTTGTATCATCTTTACACACCGAGACTCCTCTGTGCCTCGGAAAGCACGTTAAGCCGTTGATCCCGGCTGTCATGCGTAGATCTTTGACAGACGTTATGGGTCGTCAGAAGCCGAAAAATCATACAGTCTTGCTTAGGGTTTCGTATAAGCCAGTTACTGGGTTGTGGAGGTCAGATAGGCAGTCGCTCCATGTAAAATACTAGTATTCAGCTGCATCCGGTTAGACTGAAGCCGGCCCCAATAAAGTTGTGAAAAGGCAGGTAGATTGATGGGTAGATATGAAAAACATCTTCAAATTATCACACTATATGGACCTACGGGAGGGATCCAATTATGAAAACAACGAAAAACGGTGAAGGAAAATATCGTGAAGATAGATATGGATGATATAATTTCTCACCCGGTCATGTCTGTTGAGAGCCGCTTTATGCTTGAATGCTTTCGGGCAGGTGGAACACTTGAATGGCCTCTCACCCGTGTGCGTGCGGACGTGTATCTGTGGATGAAGTTAATACCATGACATCACGCGTGTGTCCAAAGGCTTAAGGCCAACGCAGACCGGGACTGGCTGCCAAAGGGTTTTGCCGTCAGTCAGCGCAAATTAGTACGCGCAGCGCATGCTTAGATACCGCGGCATGCCAGCGCACGACACGACGAACCATGCCTCGGCAGCTCCCGCTCCCCGATACACATTTCATCGTGTGCATCGCCCGCCTCACCCCGCGGTATGTCACAACGAGCGCCGGCGTCCTCGGCATGCCGGTGCCTACCGCAGTACGCCACGGCAATTCACGGCATCCCGCCGCGGGAGTTCGTGGCGCGTCTTTCAATGCCATGCAATGAAATCCCTTTTGATGCCACGGCATCATTTTAAAACATAGCAATTTATGTCGTACTAGCTTCTGCCCGCGACTTCGTCCGCGGAAAATTTCTTGTTTTGACATTAGAAGTAAGTCGAAAAAATACTTTTTTAAAACATAAAACGAAATATAAAAGTTAAAATACAAAAGATAGGAATATGGTGTCGCGGACTTTTTTGTAGAAATAATTAAGGCGAACCGGGTTGCCATACATTGCTTTCAATTTTAAACAACTGTTTAGGCAGCGCATGCAAATAATTCTGTTTTCGGAGGTATTTCTTTCCGACTTGCTAGACGAAAATTGCGATAGCTCGGCTAATATGTCGTAGCATACATTAATGAATTACCAGAATCAACGGACCAGTACATTGTATTATTTGCAGACGACACAACTGTTTTAACTAAAGAGGCCACTATTGAACAGGCAGTAAATGTCACCAATAAAGCTTTAAATGACATACATGACTGGCTTACTTTAAATAATTTAGAAATAAACACTGACAAAACGAAATTTATGAGATACTTGACATATAATAATAAAAGTAATAAAACGGACACAATAGATTTGCCAATAAAATATAATAATAATATTATTGATGAAGTAAATGACATAAAATTTCTAGGAATAAATATTGACAGTTTCTGTAATTGGAAATCTCATGTTGATATTGTTTGTAAAAAAGTTCACAAATTTGTATATGCACTTCGCAAAATAAAAAACATTACAAATACAGAAACAGCATTAATGGTATATCACAGTCATGTATGCTCAGTACTGAGATATGGGATAATCATTTGGGGAAATTCTACAGATGCCCAGAGAGCATTTATAGCCCAGAAAAAATGCATTAGGTCAATTTATGGTCTTAAATGGACTGATTCGTGCCGACCAATATTTTCAGACAAGCGTTTACTCACACTTCCATCCATATATGTTTCTGAAATGTGCAAATTTGTCAGAAACCACATATCGCTTTTTGAGCTGGACGATAAAGCTCCACTTAAAAGGAAAATAGTACAAAAACCTTTAATAATGCCTCGAAGTAGATTAAAGCTATGTAACAAAAATTGCTACATCATGGCGGTGAAAATTTATAATAAACTACCCGAAAAATTAAGAAATTTGAATAACTTAGAGTTTAGTAGAACACTATACAATTGGCTTTGTGACAGATGTTTTTATTCAATAGATGACTATTTAAACTTCAAATTGACATAACGACATAATTATTTAAAACGTAAATTTATTGACATTGTTTCTATAATATAATTGACTGTCTTGACTATAACAAATGTAACAAACTAATGTACTTTATATTTTAATTTTAATGTAATTAATTTAATGAAAACTAGCAAAGCATGTCTATAAAACAAAAATATTTGCACGGCTATTAAGTCGAATATAGTGAGACTTTATTTATTTTACCATGTATGTACCTATATTTTCGCAAATAAATAAATCATTCATATGTATGATATAAATATAATTTATAGCCTATAGCACTCAGGAATAATGTAGCTTTCTATCGGTGATTTTTTTTTAAATTGGATCATTAGTTCCGGAGATTACCCCCTACATACAAACTTACAAATTTTACCTCTTTATAATATTAGTATAGATTACTAAACCGATACGTTTGAATGTCCATTGGTAAAAATGTAAATCCCTTGCCATCCCGCCCCGGTCTGCGTTGGCCTTTAGGCATTTGTGACGTCGAGTTATAGATAAACTACGCTAACATGGCGCGCCCCTCCAAATGACTGTTTAAATGTGTGTAGTCACATCCTTACGAAACAGTTTGTATGTAGTTGTAAGTATTCGTGTTCAGTAGCAGGCCGGCAGCGACATGCGTTGTGAGTCTTGGTGGCGCTTTGTGATTACTGTCACAAATACTTTTAAACGTTTTGAATTTTGGAGGGGCGGGTCATGGTATATGCTATAGATAGATATATATATTTAAAAGCATAAGTTACTCCTAAAAACATCAGATATTGGTCAGTCAATGTCCCGACAATATTGTTGTAGCCATTTGGGAGATTAGCCGGAACAAACAGACAGACAAAATATTTAAAATTAGTTTTTTTTTGTTATGAATACCGTATATAAGGTGTCAAACAATTTAACTCTAAGAATTTCGTGGGAGCATTGTACTCATCGTTACGAACAACTTTTACTATGGGATGAACCCTGAAATCGCGAAAAAAATATGAGCTGTTCCATACGTTTAGGCACACGTAACTCAATAAAATTGTCCCACGAAATTTTTAGAGTTAATTTTTTAACCCCTTATATACTTTTCTATACATTTCCCACCCTGACCCTTGCTTAACCAGCTCGCGCTCTGAGCCAGTATCTTTAAAGACGCCTCTAAATCCTGCATCCCCTCCAGCCTGACCTTTGCTGTCCTCCCAGCGACGCCCTAATCCTCCCAGCGACGCCCTAATCCTCCCAGCGACGACCTAATCCTCCCAGCAACGACCTAATCCTCCCAGCGACGCCCTAATCCTCCCAGCGATGCCCTAATCCTCCCAGCGACGCCCTAATCCTCCCAGCGACGCCCTAAGCCGAGGTCCGTGTAGCTCAAACCTTTTTTTGGAGCTTAACGACCCTCCACACGACGCTATCAATCAAATTGGATTCCTGTATAACACGGTTTTATCCGACACAGTCTGTCCTTGTTCCCCTAGCGCCGAAGGTCCGTACCCCACAGGGGGTGCCCTTAGCGTGTAGTCGCTTAGTTTGTAAGTTTCTAACCCTGGCTGGAGGCTTTAATATCATTGAGACATCAAAGTAAGCCCGGTTAAGCAGTATACAACCTCCTAAGTTGAACTGCGAGATGACCATATTAAAAAAAAAGTTTGTCATTGTCAAAGACACTACAATTTTATTTATTTGTATACAGGGTATAACCGAAAGGATATATACATACAAAAGCATATGCTACAGACCACCAAACTGAACAACTGTTACGCCGAAATCGTGAAAAAATAATGAGCTGTTCCATACATTTCAACGAGTCACGTGACCAAAAATGTATAGAACAGCTGATTTTTTTTTCCTTGATTTCGGAGTTGGTCCCGTAGTAAAAGTTGTTCAGTTTGGTGGTCTGTAGCATATGCTTTTGTATGTATATACCCTTTCGGTTACACCCAGTAGATATAGAATTATAGATTACCTGTAATCTCTGAAATATGCTGAATTTCTTCGGACACTCTATGCATTGGAAGGGCTTCTCTCCCGTGTGGGTACGTTGGTGGTATACCAAGGCAGCGTTCGACTGGTGATACATTAAATAAATTAATAATACAATCTAGAGCTCCTTTAGGAAATCATCAAATGACACCCGCTCTGGGTGGAGCGGAAGGGTGTGTCAGACTCTTCACTACATAGTATAAAACAAAGTCGCTTTCTCTGTCCCTATATCCCTATGTATGCTTAAATCTTTAAAACTACGCAACGGATTTTGATGCGGTTTTTTAATAGATAGAGTGATTCAAGAGGAAGGTTGATGTGTATAATTTGTCGACATATTTTGAGGGCGAAGCCGTGGGCGGAAGCTAGTACTGACTAAAACCCATCCATGTTCCTTCCGTAGCCCTTTATGTTCCGGGGTAGCGGTAACCTCGGAATCGGTCATTTTCGGACAAACCCGCTTACCCGCCAGACTCGGCTCTAACGGGCCCCTTCATATGCTGACATCTCTTTGAGGCGCGCGTGGAACTTGTCATGCCATCCGGCACGGGCCTGGTCCTGATCGGACGGTGAGCTATATCTGGAGGTGCTGCAGGACACTCTCTTGGAGCGAAGTATCTTTCACTGTATACAGTGTGTTAGGTTAAACGACGGACGCACTTTCAGGTTGTATAGTACTCACGAAAATCAACAACTTTGTCCATGGGACCAACTCTGAAATATGAAAAAAATATCAGCTGTTACAGACATTTTGACGAATTATACATATTGCGAACATAAATTTACTGAACAGCTGATTTTTTATTCGTGATTTTAGGTGTAGTTCCATAATCAAAGTTGTTCATTTTCATGAGTATAGTACCCACTGAAAGTATGTCTCTCGTTTAACCTAACACACTGTATTGTGTAATCGCCAGCACATTCCTCTATGTTGAAAATCATTGAAAGGATAAAATCGGTGAAGGAAAACATCGTGAAGAAACTGCCTGAGAGATATTTCTCAACAGCATGTGAAGCTAAGTCAGAGGCCAATAGCAGCATGAAAACTCTGACACCAGGTTAGTCAATAACCAGCCAGTCAAAAGCCTACAACAAACTGTCAAATTCCCTCAATCGATTTCGAACTTTGTCCAAAGTTTTAAGGTTTAAAAATTATTTTAACAAAAAATACTTTCGGAAGCTAAATAAATTGTGAACGCACTACTACAGTCAGTAAAGAGTCTGACACTCCCTCCCGCTCCACCCAGAGCGGGAGGAGACATTTGATGATTTACTACCCTCAAATAAAAAAAAAGTATACGCACTATGCATTTCTTGCCACAGATCTCGCACACCCAGGCCACCTTCTTCTTCTTGTCTCTGGGCTTGTAGTGCTTCAATTTGATACCCAGATGTACTCGCTGATAATGTATTGAGAAAGAACGTTCGTGTGCAAAGTTTCTGTTGCACTGAAACAAAAAACAAGTAGAAATTAAATCAACATCCTGTATAATATTGTACTTTCGTCAATAGAACTTCTTCTTCTATCAACATTCTGTATAACATTGTACAGAGGCCAGCACATCAAGTTACCACAATCTGTCAAATTTCTTTGATAGTATTTCAACTTTATTGCAAAGACATAAGGTTCATTTTTAATTGAGAAAATTTGCTTTCGTCAATAGCAGTTCTTATTGTTCTAGCAGACGACACGGTTGGCGCAGTGGTTGAGCATATCCTTGGACATTCCATACAACGCCATATAGTCCCAAGCTAAACACCCAGACCCGGAACAAATACTTGCAGGTCGTACAAATATTTGTTCCGTGCGGGCATCGAACCCGTCCCCTGCTGCGCAGGAGTCAATCGCTCGACCAATGCGCCAACCGTGTCGTCAAATAAAAGTATAAGACTCACCTCCTCGCACTTGACGCCGACGTCATGCGTCTTCAGATGTTCTCTGAGAGCATCCTGAGACGGTACGTTCTCACCGCATTGGAAGCAAGAACTGTCGACAATAACAAACAAGGTCATAAATATATAAGGTAAAATATATTAGTGACCGATATTTAAACACGTGATTGTACTCATGATTACAATCAACTTTTCCAAAGAAACTTTTTTTTTGTATACTCAATATCTGCTAACAGCTGATCGGCGCGAAGGTCATTGAACTTTGCGCGCGCCAGTTGTATTGTTATTGTGTTTGGAACTCGAGACCTATGACTTGGCAGTCCGACGGTCACACCACTTAGCTATCACTGCTACCAGCATGCCTGAGAGATATTTCTCAACAGCATGTGAAGCTAAGTCAGAGGCCCATGGGCAGCATGAAAAAAAACTGACACCAGGTTCGTCACTAACCACACGAAAAGAAGAAAAACAAGAAGCTGCGGACTGCGAGAGACTGATGGATTGACTTTGAGGAATAGAGATGTAATACCATGTTATTTACTCACCTGAAACTGCCATCACAGATCCCATTTTCATAGCTATTGCAATGATGTTTTAAGGCGTCCATACTTTTGAAATATTGTTCGCACACCGCGCACTTGAATTGAGGTTTTAGATTTATTTTCTGTAAAAAAAAGAAACACTCAAAAAAGAAAAAAATGTTAGTGTTAACTACGATTCATGAGGTTAAGCTACGCTTGCCGGGGTTGGCCGTGGATGGGTGACCATCTTTACATACCGAGACTCCTCCGTGCCTCGGAAAGCACGTTAAGCCGTTGGTCCCGGCTGTCATTTGTGCATCTTTGACAGTCGTTACGGGTCGTCAGTAGCCCGAAAATCTGCCAGTCTTACCAATGGGTATCGTATTGCCCAATTACTGGGTTGTGGAGGTCAGATAGACAGTCGCTCCATGTAACATACTGGTATTCAGCTGCATCCGGTTAGACTGGAAGCCGACCCCAACATAATTGGAAAAAAATAGTTTAAAAAAACAAAAAAACACGCTTTTTATAGAAAACCGAATTAAAAAATAGAAAATAAATTTTACTTTTTTAAAAGCGTGGGGTGCTTTTTAAGTTAATATTCACCATCACCATGCACCCCACGCTTTTTAAAAACTAAAATTTGTTTTCTATTTTTTATTTCGGTTTTCTATAAAAAACGTGTTTTTTAGTTTTTTTGAACTATTTTTTATTTCCTACTTTTTAGTTCAAATTAATGTATTGTCATCGGTCCTCGATAAATCTACAAAGTTTGAATGAAATCTGGCCGTTTAAAGTGGGTGAAAATCGCGTCTAAAGGAGTCGGTTACAAACATATATACATACATATAAAAAAACTATTATCAAATTATTGCATTGTCATAGGTCCTTGAGACGTGTGCAAAGTTTCAAGTTGATCAGATTTTTAGAAACCGGTGAAAATTAAGCTCAAAGATTCCGTTACATACATACATACATAGATACAACCCGAGCTAATAAAAGCGTGTTAAAAAGGCTAGGGAGATTGAAAATACGAGTAGGTACTAACCTCACTCCCTCTATGCGACTTTTTCATATGCATATTCAATCCAATTTCGCCCAAAAAGCTCTCGCCGCAGACCTCACAACAAAATTTCGTCGGATGCTGTAACCTTAGATGAGTCAAATGACTTGTCGACTTAGCGAACACAGCACCACAGATCTTGCAGACAAATTTATGGCCTTTATGCCATTTTAGATGCTCTTTCGCTCTATGGCTGCTCTTGGAAATGTGGTTGCATAGTTTACAGATGTATTTTCGCTCGTGGGCCGTCGTCGTGTGAGATTTCAATGAGCGGCGGTTCGGCCATCTTGTTTTGCAAATGGCGCATGTCTCTTTGCCGTGAGACTGTAAAAAACAGTAGTTCTTAAAAAAAAACTTTCTTTCTTCGTGTGGTTAGTGACTAACCTGGTGCCAGAGTTTTCATGCTGCTATTGGCCTCTGACTTGGCATCACATGCTGTTGAGAAATATCGCTCTGACAGGTTTCCTCACGATGTTTTCCTTCACCGATTTTCAAGCAAGTGATAATATTATACAATACGCACATGAATCCGTAAAATCAGAGGTGCGTGCCTTGGGTTCGAACTCGAGACCTAAGACTTGGCAATCTAACGGTCACATCACTAGGCTATCACTGCTTAGTAATAAGTAAAAAAAACAACAACAACACAACAACTACACGGAAACAACTTAATATAACATCACGGCTGTGTTCTTAGAAGGTTTGGACAGAGGTGTACCTATAGTGTAATAATGTTTCGCCCAGTTATAGGTAGGGTAGGTATCATAGTTAAGACAACGTCTTTCTGGTCAGCTAGTTATTGATAAAAAAACTCCTTACCGGATCATGCCTTAGCATATGATTTTTGTAAGTCCCATCTTGTATGAATCCTTTATAGCACTGCTCACATTTATAAAATGAGTTGATATAGTTATAGGAGTCCTTCCGGTCTAGAATTTCCTTTAGTTGCTCTTCTTTTGTTAAACATATTACCTGGAAAGAATGAATGAATGGAATTATTGAATGCAATTTTTAAATGAAGGAGTGCTGAATGAAATATGCAACTATTGAATGATGAATGCTGTCTGTAGGGACTGGTCATCTCTTAGCAGCTAAGGCTTGTTTTAATTAATTTTTTGAATAGTTTTTACATATTTTATATCTGATGCTTTTAACGTTCTGCATCGTTCTCACATGTATAATATTAATATGAACTATGTAACCAATATTTTGTAACCATATTTTGTTTAAAAGAGTGTCCATGGAGTTTCTTGCCCGTTCTTCTCCATAGGTACCTACTGCTTTGGAATGGGCAATTCAAAAGTGCCTGTAATTGGTTTCTTTGAAATAAATACTGAGTTTTGAGTTTTTTGGGTTTTGAATGAAAATATTGAATGAATAAATGCAATTTTGTGAAATGAAAATCAAGGAATCCTGAATGACAGAATACCTTGAAATGCCTTGAATTAATGAAAATATTGAACGAATGTATGCAGGAATAAAATAATGAATGAATGAATTTTATGAATTTATGAAATTTTTAAATGAATGAATAGAATTTTCGAATGAAAGAATGAATGAAAGCAACTATTGAATAAATGTCTGGTGTTAATCCAGGTCATAAACTATATCTGTGCCAAATTTCATCCAGATCCTTTCAGAAGTTTTTGCGTGAAAGATTAACAAACACACATCCTCACAAAATTAGGTAGTGTTAAATCACATCACACTAATATTATAACGGCGAAAGTTTATGAGTGAGTGTGTGTGAGTTTGAATGTTTGTCCGTCCTTCACGCTCAAACGGCTGAACGGATCTGGGTGAAACTTGGCACAGAGGTAGTTTATGATCTGGATGGACACATGGGATACTTTTTATCACGGTAGTAGGTTCCCTTGGTATAATTTCCGACAATCACGCGGGCGGAGGCGCTGGCAGCAGCTATTGAATATACATGGTGTAACCGAAAGGGTTTATGCATACAAAAGCTTATGCTACAGACCACCAAACTGAACAATTTTTACTATGGGCCCAACTCCGAAATCGCAAAAAAAAATCAGCTGTTCTATACATTTTTGGTCACGTGACTCGTCAAAATGCATAGAACAACTGACTTTTTTTTGTCACGATTTCGGAGTTGGTCCCTTAGTAAAAGTTGTTCAGTTTGGTGGTCTGTAGCATATTCTTTTGTATGTATACAGGGTTATTTGTAAAACACCAGAAACCTCTTAAGAAGTCATTGTACTCATCATTATGAACAACTTTTACTATGGGACAAAACCTGATATCGCGAAAAAAAAATCAGCTGTTCCCTACATTTATGTTCGTATAACTCGTCAAAATGTAAGGAACAGCTGATTTTTTTTTCGCGTTTTTAGGTTTGATCCCATATTAAAAGTTGTTCATAATGATGAGTACAATGACCTCTTAAGAGGTTTCTGGTGTTTTACAAATAACCCTGTATACCCTTTCGGTTACACCCTGTATAATTTTACTCAAAATCTTACCTCAATTTCATTATTAGGGATGTCGAAATCCGTGTCACATCCGTCAACGTTTGACGCGGTCAGATCATAATCTATTCGGTCACTATAATCATTGTAGTCTTCAACATCATTCTCCAAAGGTGGCACTTCCACTTCAATGCCATTTTCTTGTTCCTTTTTCTTTACCTTCAATTAATTAATCACTATCACTACATAGTTTAAAACAAAGTCGCTTTCTCTGTCCCTATATCCCTATGTGTGCTTAAATCTTTAAAACTAAGCAACGGATTTTGATGCGGTTTTTTTTTAATAGATAGAGTGATTCAAGAGGAAGGTTTATATGTATAATTTGTCGACATATTATGCGGGCGAAGCAGCGGGCAGAAGCTAGTTAATTAATAATACTAAGCTGGAAGCGCCAACATTGCCACGAAATTCAATTTTTCTTACGTTTTTTGCAATTTGCAGGTCAGTGTCAAATTGAATTATCAATACAAGTTTTTAACATACTGTTATTCTGCTTCACGGGTCAGACTGTAAGCTGACCACAACATAATTCGGAGAATACAGGTAGACTGTAAGCTGAGCACAGCAATGCTGAGAGAAGACAGGCTGTAAGTCGGCCACAATGTAGTTGGGAAAAGACAGGTTGGACTGTTAGCTGACTACAACGTAGTTGGCAGAAAACAGGTTGGACTGTAAGCTGACCACAACGTAGTTGGGAGAAGACAGGTTAGACTGGCAGCTGACCAAAAAGTAGTTGGGAGAAAACAGGTTAGACAGTAAGCTGTTAGCTGAGCACAGCATTGCTGAGAGAAGACAGGTTAGACTGTAAACTGACTACAACGTAGTAGGGACAAGACAGGTCGGACTGTAAGCTGACCATAGCTTAGTTGGTAGAAGATAGGTTAGACTGTAAGCCAACCACAACGTTGTTGCGAAAAGAAAGGCGGATGATAATAAAGATCAACTTAAAACCTCACCTTATTAGCCAACGGTTCTTCATCACTAAAGTCAATTTCTTCTTTAAAGAATAGTATATCGGTTACAGGTTCTTCCGTCTTGATATGGATGTCTGATATGGTGGTGAACTCCGGGGTCGATATGGAGAGAGGCAGTGTGGTGTGGTTGGAGATGGCTATGGAGTGTATCTGCGAGGTAGTTAACTGAAAAATGATTAAAAAACATGGATTGGTAAGGTAGTGTTGAGAAATATCTCTCAGGCATAATCAGGCCTGCCGGGTAAGCGGGATTGTCCGAAAGGGTTACCGCTACCCCGGATACAAAAAGGACTAAAGAAGGAACATGGGTTTTAACCAGTAAAAGTTTGACACTCCCTTCCACTCCACCCAGAGCGGGAGGAGTCATTTGATTATTTCCAACATAAAAAAAAGGCAAGCTGGTTTCTCAAGATGTTTCCTGCACCGTTTTTTTTAAGCAAGGGATAATCATACAATACGCACATTAATTCGAAAAGTCAACGGTGCGTGCAGTCTGACGGTCACACCACTAGGCTATGACTGCTAAAATAATACATGTGAGTATTTTGTAGATAAACGTTCCTGTTAAAAGCGTTGCGTTGCGTTAAAACCAATAAAATAAACCAGCTATACTTACAAGTCTACTCTTCATTTCAGCATACTTCATGAGCTCCTGGGACTTACGACATCTCTCCCTGAACGCGTCGCACTTGAGGAGCAAGGCGGTGCAGTAACTGCATAGGTATTGTGGGTAGTTATCGGCTGGAGATACCTGCAACGTTTCCACGGAATACACATAAAAAAATATTATATTATATGAAAAGATTATATTTAAGGTTGATGTTACAGGGTAGCCCGCGAAATTCAAATTTTCTTAAGTTTTTTGCAATTTGCAGGCCAGTGATAGGTTGTATGTTGATGAACATTTGATTCGCGGCTGTAAGACGTATGTAGTTACAGAATTATAATCATCAAAATCATTAATACAACCCTCCGAGCTCATAAAGGTGTAAAAATGACTTTTTACAAGGTCAAAGTCATTCCGGAACCGTCGACATACGTATTACAGCCGCGAATCAAATGTTCATCAACATACAACCTATCACTGGCCTGCAAATTGCAAAAAAACTTAAGAAAATTTGAATTTCGCGGGCTGGTTGGAGGATTCACCTTAAGCAACAATAACCATTTCTTTTTCATATTTACATTTAATAGCTAAATATTTATAACTAGCTTCTGCCCGCGGCTTCACCCGTGTGGATGACGGAAATTGCATGTTATTATACATTTTTAAACCTTCATAATGAATCACTCTATCTATACAAAAAAAACTGCATCAAAATCCATTGTGTAGTTTTAGAGATCTAAGCATACATACAGACATTAGGACGCGGGAAGCGACTTTGCTTTATACTATGTAGTGATAATATGTACGAAAATAATATGTATAATAATCAAAGAGCATCCATAAATTCGTCTGCATCGCTGTCAACAGGAAAAGTTCCCGAAAGGACTGAAGAAGGAAGGAGTAGTAAGTAGAAGGGGTTTTGTTTTTACTTTGTATATTATATCTGAAAAGTTATGTGTTCGGTTGTCATATTATGCGGAGGAATGAGGAACATGTTGTCAAGTTTTGAGTATGAATGTGGATGGCTATACAAGTAGAGACCAAAGAAACGATGAATGGATTGTGTGAAAGATGATATGGCTAGAAAGAGAGTGACTACCGAGATGACGACTAATAGAGAAGTATGGAAGAAAAGACATGTGCACCGAGCACAAATAAATTGGGATAAGGGCAGGAGAATGATGAATGATGCCCATTATGCTCCGAAGTACAGTCCTTGAAGATCAACCCGTGTGGGTGTTATATTTAGCCACGAGTCATGGCATGCCATTGTGGTGTTATTGATCATATTGCAAAGTGATTATATCACCTAGCAGGGCAATGAGGAATAACGCCAAAAACATTTTTTTTTAAAGATTTAATTCGTTGGTAAATTATCGATACTCGATACGATAAATCACGCTATATAAATAGTAAAAAATAATGCTAACGCTTTGGTATGTAAACAACGGTTTGTAAACAAAGCCATTAGACATAAACATTATAAAAAATAACAACAGACTTACTAAAATTCCACTGAATATTTCGAATAGGTTTTTCAGCTTGTATTTGTACAAATCGTACAGTTTGACGCTGGTAGCGAGGCAGACCCGACATGCTAGTAAATCTTCCATGATATTTGATCAATTTCACAACATTTTTCACACAAAATTATCGAAAAATTCAATAAAAAACAAACCAAAATAAAGTATAGTTAGTATCAAACAATTAGCCACAGATAAAAAAAAATATTGACATTACTGCAGTCAAACAAAATACAAATACCGTGTCAAAAAGGTATTCTTTTTATTAAGAAATACAATTCGAACTTACAAAATGAGGACGGGAAATATAATTATTGATTAATTATTAAAATAAACAATTTTTATTCTATATTTATTTAGCATGAGCCTGAAATTAATGGGTATAAAACAAAATACGACGCGAGGATAGTCATGGATTATTTTACTAAACCACTTTAGTCGAGAAGTAAAAAATCGAGTGTTAATAAATAGTAATCAATTTTTTTAAATATTATTACAAAGGTTGTATAATAAGTTAATTTTGCTATTTATTAGAGTTTATGCAAAACAACGTGCTTAATGTAAAAATCTGTTGACGTTAAAACAAAAGATCAAACTGAAAGTGCAATGTCGTTTCACTTATAGAGGTATTCCACTTACCCAGTGTCGCAAAATTATGAATATCGAGCCGTCGCGCGAAATCTTGTGCCTTTTCTTTAATCATCGGTCCACTTACCGGAACGTTTTTGTTACGAAGTTGCTTGACCCATGTTAGCAAACACTGTTCAAGTTCAGGATATTCTGATAAACGTTCACGTTTTAGTTTTCCTTGTCCTTCAGAACATTGTGATTCAATTTTATGTTTACTCTGAATTATTCTACAAAGAGTCGATTTTGGCACATTAAATTCGGCACAAACTTCTTCGCGTGTCTTCCCACTTTCATAAACGGATATTAAACTTCAGTTTTTCACGTAATGATAACGATTGTAGCTTTCGTTTTGGCATTTTTCAAATAAACATCTGTATGATAGTAAAGCGAAACTAAAACTGAAGGTAATTGAAGCTCAAAATTACTTACGTACTTGGAATTACGTGTGGAATTTGTGGGTAGAATAAGAATGAGTAAACAAACAATGTTATTTCAGTTACAGAGGTTTATGCATATTATTATAAAATTTACTCGCTGTCTCAGTTATAGAGGTAACTATGATGATAAATCGAAAGAACAAATCCCAGATATAGAGGCTTACCTCGTCCCACTAACAGAGGTAATTCAGTGCCAAAGTGTTGGGACCTCAGCAACTTGGTTGGAACTCATTTCCAGTTATGGAGGTTTCTCACTTATCCAGGTCCCACTTAAACCAAGTTTCACTGTACTAGCTACTCCAGCGGGGTTTCACCGCTGCTCGGCTCCTATTGGTCGTAGCTTGTTGTTACATAGCCTTTAGCCTTCCTCGATAAATGGACTATCTTACACACAAATAATTTTTCAATTTGGACCAGTAGTTTCAGAGATTAGCGCGTTCAAACAAACAAACTCTTGAGCTTTATAATATTAAAGTATAGATATAGATAATTTATTAAAAATATGAATTACCGCTTATGAGCCAACAGTGAATACACGTGTGTGTTACTGTTGCATGGACATGATTTCTCTAGACTATAATGAACTAGTTTTTATTTTACTATCATCACTATGTCAGTAGTTTACGTACAATTGCAAAACATCGCAAGGCGTTTCTCGTATACAAACTCAAACTCAAAGCATTTATTTCAAATAAATCAATTACAGTCACTTTTGAATTGTCAAGGGGTCGGTCAGTCAGAAAGATGAAGCTAGTTGCCCATTCCAAAGTAGTAGGTACCTATGGAGAAGAACGGGCAAGAAACTACATGTATGGCATGATTGTTCTCGCTTCTAAATTTTTAACAGAAAAAATATCTCTTAAAAAAAAACTTTTTATTTAATTAAATTATTACCACCCAAATAATCGACTTAATTAATCACATCACTAATGAATGAGTCACTAACTACATCGCATCACTATCACTAGCAATACCACACAGACAGAAAATAGAAACTAAGATGGCCGAAGCATAGAAAATTAATATCAGTTTTATCGTTAAATTACTAATCTGTGCTTGAAAAATCTTCGCTATGTCGGACGATATGTTCTATTGCTCTTTTGTGAGCATCCACTATATTATCTGTGAATGCGGGGAAACATTTCCTACCGAAGAGGAGCTAAAAGTACATTTGGAAAAGGACCACTCTCTCAAAAAAGAGAAAAAGGAATATAAATGCGGGGTGGTAAGTTCGAAGTGATTGTGTTTATTTATAGTTTTTTTGGGGTCAATCTGCTGAAAACATAGTTTTATTGGTGGTTCGAGCTGCAGTAAATCAGAGGTGATGGTTCATGTCGTATAAAAAGACATGATTGCTTGTATTCATTTGACAAGGAGGATTGTTATAAAATGTCGTCTAACCTACCAAGATATTGATCCGTCTACCGCAGTGTTCGAGAAGGGTACAAAATGGTTTTTACCTACTTTGGATCAGGCGACTACGTCATTTTATTCTTAAAAACTAGCTGCCTAGACTAACTCATACACTGCCATGAACACAGTTGTATGATTTTTGTTCTATCTCACAGTGCCCTGCACACCCATACATTTTGATCCATTTTAAGCTAGTTCCTTCAACACAAATATGTGTTTATTGTCCATACATTGTAGTTAAAGGTACTCAGTAGAGATTTTGGCGACACATGCGCGTTGAAGGCTTAGAATAGTACCTGACGAAAAATTGTGGCAGTTTATGTGCTAACTCCTGGCTTCTCCCACATAGACAGACCTTCTATTGTTTTGCTTTTTTAAAATAAAAATAGTGTTACTCTTTATAACAACAACTCCCAACTACTACTGACTAATACTCGGCCCTCTCTTTCACTGATGTAATAATAATAATTCTCATTGTTTATAACTATAATTGTCTAAAGGGGCTCTGCAAATTTGATTCGGTCCCTTGTTCGCCTTCCAAAGGTCTGGGACACCAGGGTCCTGACAAATTTCAAGTGACAAAAAATGTGAGCCGTCACGGGACGCCTGGCAGATGTGAAACATCGACATTATTTTGTAAAAGTAATATGATTGAAAAGAACAGATTGCTATCGCAATTAAAATATCACAATTTTTTCCAGAAAATAATGACTGTTTATTCAATAAACATTTAGGGCGGATTTTTAGGAGTTGGAGTATTTTTTTGAACGAAGTTTTTTTTTTTTTTTGTTTTATGCACCGCTCATAGAGCCTCTAAGCGTATGGTACCAAATCCAAAAAAAAATTTTTTTTTGAAAAATTTTCTAAGTGTCTTGCCCCGAACTGTACTCAAGCTGATGGAAAGGCGAAATTATTCTAAGTGTTTTGCCCCGAGCTCTACTCAACGTGATAGTAAGGCGAAATTTTTCTAAGTCCCAAAAATTTTTTTGAACGAAGATTTTTTTTTTTTTGTTTTATGCACCGCTCATAGAGCCTCTAAGCGTATGGTAACAAATCCAAAAAAAAAATTTTTTTTGAAAAATTTTCTAAGTGTCTTGCCCCGAACTGTACTCAAGCTGATGGAAAGGCGAAATTATTCTAAGGCCCGTATTACAGAAGGATACTCAAGCACTGATCTCTGTTTAAAACTAGTTTTGAGTCAAGTTTTTATTTTAGAACGTTCCTCAAGCATAGATTCATTGATCATAGTTCAGCCGAGTTTGGCTTTATATTAGAACGTTACTCAGTTCGTGAATCGAACCCAAGCATCACCCAAGTGTGGTCGGGACCGCGCTTGAGCAGAGATTGTTACATGTCATGTCAGTCTATTTGCGTCAAATTTTTAAAGCAATTATAGTGGGATTGAAATAGGATCATTGTTAAAAGAAACATTTGGAGAAGTTGAATATTACATGTTATTACTCCGTATCGGATTTTCTAGCTGATATATTTTGGTTGTGCATCCATGATTGTGTTTGATGATGAACTGTTTCTGTGTGATCAATGGATCAATGTTTGCATGCCAAAATGGTAGCATCTCCAAGGATTATTTGATATTATGTAACAACCCTAATGTATTGAGCAAATAAATAAAGACAACAATAACACATTCTACAATATTTTTTTCAATAACAATTCAAATAGAATGTTGAACTATGGCGTTCCTCTCTCATACAATTGTGAATACTCCAAAAAGAGGTAGGTACAGGTATCAACTACACAACCGTAGGCATCCCATAGCCCCAGAATTGCAAATTATGTTTACGTTTTTATGCGATGGCCTCATCAACATCCCGACATCAATAGTCGGGCAGACACAACACCCGTCTGGTCAGAGGATCCTCCCTTTTCTATTCAGGATGAGTAAACTTGTCACCCTGTTCCTCATACCTCTGTAAGAACACAATGTAAGCCCGAAAGGCAAAATGCTAAATATCCAAAAATGTACGGGAGTGAGACGAATGACTGGACAACCAGTTACAGCGCACTGGTCCGAACAGTAGGATGTCGTCAAGGGTTCCAATAAACGTGGACATTCTCAACCTGCAAAAAGAGTATCATCTGATGACGCCGCAACCTTTCGCTACCAGAGGAGGCAGTACGCATTTAAGGGTTTACGTGCTTATAACACATACCTACAAAAAGAACATCAATACATGGTGTGTCGACTCCTAAATTCCTATACCTGGTTACAATATTATTCATTTTTTATAAATAAAACCAAAATATGTAAAATATTTTTTTTTTAATAACAATAATCAATCTTGAGTAATATCTATCTTCTATCTGTAAATTAAAATGTATTAGAAGTAGTAGTGAATTCATCTGCGTCTGAATAGGTATGTTGGCTGGCATCAATTATAGTTTGGATGTGGTTTAGATCGACGGTATTAAATTGTTGGGGCGGCATTATTATTTCGTGCTCTATATCATCTGGATCTGCTTTAACTGGAGTCACCATATCTGAAACTAAACATAATAACATTTGCATAACATGCTCAGAGAGGAATCCCCACTCTTGACACCCCATAGGATAACAAAATAACGTTAACTTATTAGCTCCAACTGTACTGGTAGTAGAAAGCAAATTTTGGGAAAGAAAAGTATTCAGAAAAATCTTGAACAACGACGACATCATGACGTCACGAACTTCTACAAAGAGAGCTAAACACCTGATGGTGGTGGTGGTGGTGGTGGCTATCAAGGCAGGTTAAGGTTCCTGTCGTAATAAAATAGGATTGTATTTTATTAATAATTTCAACAGTAGGAAACTGATAAGTTAACTTATATTAAAAATAGATTGGTACTTACTGACTCGCATCATAAGGGAACTATTACGTTTCTCCGCAGAACGGACACATTCAGCCATTTTGCTCGTGTGCATGTGTGAAATCTTTCAAAATTTCTATTAGCGGTTTTTCCCAAGAACAATTTTCTTGTGTCTTGCCATTTATGAATTGGTATACATTTATATTCAGCAAAAGAAACACAAAAAACGTTGTAAACAAACAGATATTTTCTTATACGTATTTGACAGTACTGACGTTTTAATTATCATAGATATTTATGGGCATAGATACCTACAAGTTTGCTTTTAAAATGACTATACTTTACTTCAAAAACCTTTATTTCAATAAATGCGGGATTATAGTATTCAGGACAAAGTAAAAACCCAGATTTCCTAAATAGTTGAGCTTTTTATGGTATATTTTAATATTTCTGATGCATTGAAGATCAGAACAAAATTGGTAAATAAAATAAATCGTAAATGAAAACTGACTGTTGTATAGACAATAGACATCTCTGCTTGAGGCTAGATTTGAGTGTCGATTCAACTGAGTATAGTTTGATTACCGTCCTGGAATAAGAAAGATGCTCAAGCACTGAATCTAAATTTAAACTGAGATCGACTGATTGGCAATCAAACTAGACTTGAGGAACGTTCTGTAATACGGACCTAAGTGTTTTGCCCCGAGCTCTACTCAACGTGATAGTAAGGCGAAATTTTTTTAAGTCCAAAAAAATTTTTTTGACCTAATTTTTTTTTTTTCTTGCTTTTCTGCACGGCTCATGGAGCCTCTAAGCGTATGGTACCAAATCCAAAAAAAAAATTTTTTTTGAAAAATTTTCTAAGTCCCGCGCCATAGCGCCCCGAAGGCTACACTCCAACCAACATTTATTTTCATTAAATATAAAAACAACTTATACAACTTCATTCGTTTAATCAGTGACTTGAGTGTATGTTTGCATATAGCGTGGCGACGCGTCGCCACGGCATGCGTCGCCACGCCAGAAATTAGTTTTACGTGCGGCTATAGATGTTTCACATCAAAAATAATATTAACTTTATTCAAGTTACAAAACTCTTTTGAATGTTTGGGTCTGTAACATTAACACTACAGGCACACGGTTAGTGGCCATCTTTTGGGCGGGGTTGTCCGAAAGGGTTACCGCTACCCCGGAACAAAAAGGGCTAAGTAAGGAACATGGATGGGTTTAAGTCAGTAAAACCAGGAGTCTTTTGATGATTTCCCACCCTCAAAAAAAAGGGTCGCCTTTTAACTATTTAGTTTTTAATGATCCATAGCAAACTAACAAATGGCTAAAAAAAACATTCTTACTCTGCAGTGCGAAGCATTATTCAGCACAGAGCAAGCTTGCATAGCCCACTATGGCGAGAACCACATTGAGATCAAAGAAGAACATGTTTACAAAGAAGAACACGATTTCAAAGAAGAACATGATTACGTAGAGGAACATGATTATGTTGAGGAGCAAGACTATGTGGAAGGACAAGAGTACGTGGAGATCCAGAACGCAGATGAGGGAGAGACAAGTGAGATAGTAAGTAGAATTTTATTATTTACTTAATAAATAATAAAAAAAATATTTGTACACTTTGAAAACAGACATAAGTACACACAAAGAATATAATGTATATTGTACAATAGTCACATTAAAGGGCGAACTGATGCCTCTTACTAGGCCACAAGCCTGTGTTTTAGGAGTCAAAGTTCCTTGCTGACCCGACAGACGTCCTGCCTTAACTACGACCTACCTTACCTACCTACCCTACGCACCCTACGCATTCTACCAACCCTACCTAGTCTACCTACCCTACCTAGTCTACCTACCCTACCTAACCTACCCTCCCTACCTACTTACTTTTTATACCTGAACCTTTTCCTGACAATAACAAACACAACAAAAAAAGAATTAGTGAAATTGGTTCAGCTGCTCTCAAGATTTGCGCTTAGCGACACATTCAGTGATCCATTTTTATATTATAGATTGAGTTGGTTGTGAACGTTTTGATATGCTATCGCTCCATGTAAAATACTGGAAATCAGCTGCATCCGGTATTCCAGTTAGACGGGTAGTTGATCCCAACATAGTTGGGAACGGTTAGGCAGATTGATTTAATAAAGATGTCACCATGTCATGTTTCAGTTGGAGACAACACACAACAGCCTTTTTACCTTTTGGGGTTTAATAATTTTATTCTAGGTGAATTTTTCAGAAGCTACACTATTGCCAAGTGCCGCAGCCACATAGGATATATGTTATGTTAACTTGTTCCAGATCTTTGAGCATGTGATTGAGGAAGAACCTCCTCAGCCGGAGCCCAAGATGAGATCCAAGAAGGAGAAGAAGCCCAAATCTTTCTACAACTCAAAGAACATAGTATGTGAAGTGTGTGGGAAGAGATATGCAGTAAGTTGTTTGTGATGATGTTAAAATCAAAATCAGCACTTTTTGAAGGTCAAAGGTACAGAGACCAGCACATCAAGTTACCACAATCTGTCAAATTTCTTTGTTAGTATTTCAACTATATTGCAAAGATATAAGGTGCATTTTTAATTGAGAAAATTTGACAGTTAGGGATAGCTTGATGTGCTGGCGTCTGTACATAAGATAAGATCCTCCAAAAACGCCCACCCTTCACCACTTCCTAGTGCTTTAGCTGGGAAGAAGTGGCGCAATTAACTCCCCAGCAGCACAGCTGTATGTTCAGTTGGAAGAACTTGACTCTACACATTTATCGTGTGAGAAGTAATTAACATTACAAAACACATCACATTAAAAATATGTGAAATAAATATGTGAATATGTGTCTAAAATATGTGAGCACCATGTACTTATGACATACTTAAGTTTGCCTGCCATTGCAACATGTGTTTTTCTTTTCAACTTTTGTGGTGTAGTGTTTTTATTCTGGGTGCATCGTCTTTACATATAATTTCTGTATACAAAACCTTGTAAAACATTTTAAAACAGTAACGGTGGAGTTTCTTGCCCATTCTTCTCCACACGAAACTACCTTTTGGAAGGGGCGACTAGAATCAATTCTATTTCTTGTTCATTTTTGACATTCAAAAGTGCCTTACTTGTGCCTATTTGAAATAAATGATTTGACTTTGATATAATTCCCTCTCATTACAGTCTAACGCAGCCCTGAAATACCACCAAAGGGTCCACACTGGAGAAAGGCCCTACAAATGTTCAGAGTGTTCCAAGAGCTTCACCATGCCGTTGTTTTTACAGGTAAAACTGAATACTACATGAACATTTAAAAGCTTTAAAATTTTCTTTAAAGCTTCTATTAAGTTAAGCTACGCTTGACGGGGTTGGTCCGTGGATGGGTGACCATCTTTACATACCGAGACTCTTCAGTGCCTCGGATCCATCAGGTTAAGCTACGCTTGCCGGGGTTGGTCCGTGGATGGGTGACCTTCTTTACATACCGAGACTCCTCCATGCCTCGGATCCATTAGGTTAAGCTACGCTTATTAGGGTTAGTCCGTGTATGGGCGACCAACCATTACATACACAGACCCCTCTACGCCTCCGAAAGCACGTTAAGCCGATGGTCCCGGCTGTCATTTGTGCATCTTTGACAGTCGTTACGGGTCGTCAGAAGCCCGAAAATCTGATAGCCAGACTTTCCAAGGGGTATCGTATTGCCCAGTTACTGGGTTGTGGAGGTCAGATAGGCAGTTGCTCCATGTAAAATACTGGTATTCAGCTGCATTCGGTTAGACTGGAAACTGACCCCAAAATAGTAGGCAAAAGGCAGGCAGAAATTTTGAGGCTTTTAACAAAGATAGGTCCTAGTTATTTCATTAAAAAAAAGATTTATAAATAATTAGTAAGATTTAATTGTAATTTCAGATCCATATGCGCACGCACACAGGTGAGCGACCGTACGAGTGCAATTTATGTCCGAAAGCGTTCAGCAATAAGGCTGCCTTGCTACGTCACGATAGAGTGAGTGTTTATTGAAATTATTTAACCTTTTCAACGCCATTGTCACATATACGTGACAAGCATGCGTATGCCCTGTAAACCAACGACACAAATATGTGACAATGCGGTACACTATAACACGAAATAAACAATGAAATCATTATTTTTGTGAGTGTTTATATAGATATCTTAAAAAATTGAAGCTCTCGTACTTATTTAATGACATGAAACAAGTTAAAATACACCATGGATGTTGGGGAATTCATAATAACAAGAAGAATATATTTGTACAAAATGTTGAAGGAATACATCGTGAAGAACCCAGCATGACCAAAAATTCGAAGACATGTGACATCCACCAATCAGCAACTGGGTCCGCATGGAAATTTATTACAGCCCACTCCCTCTCTCAGAGAGGACGCCTGTCCAGGCCAGGTCCATTATAGGCTGATTATGAAATTCAATAATTCGTGGCTAATTAATAACAGTCGCACGGATTGATTCATCAGGTTAAGCTACGCTTGCCGGGGTTGGTCCGTGGATGGGTGACCATCACAACATATCCGTGCCTCGGAAAACACGTTAAGCCGTTGGTCCCGGCTGTCAATCGTGCATCTTTGACTGTCGTTACGGGTAGTCAGAAGCCCGAAAGTCTGACAGCCAGTCCTACCAAGGGGTATCGTATTGCCCAGTTACTGGGTTGTGGAGGTCAGATAGGCACTCGCTTTGGGAAAAGGCAGGCTGATTGATTTATATCCCTTGCATCTTTCAGGTCCATACTGGAGTAAAACCATACGAATGCCCGGAATGTGGTAAATTCTTCACTCAGTCCAACTCCATGAAGCTTCACGTGAACACGGTACATCTGAAGATGCCGGCTCCTTATAAGAGCAAGACGAGAAGGAACAAGGCCAAGGAGCGCGAGATGCTGCGAGAGGCCATCCTCAGGGTCATCGACAACGACGATACTGCGGGTAAGAGAACCTATACCTATACGACCTAAGACGACACGGTTGGCGCAGTGGTTGAGCGATTGACTGCTGCGCACTATGTCGCAGGTTCGATTCCCGGACGGAACAAATATTTGTACGACCTGCAAGTATTTGTTACGAGTCTGGGTGTTTTTCTATCTATAATATGTATGCATTTACAAAAAAAAAATGTATATATAAGTAGTATATCAGCCATCTCGTTACCATAACACAAGCATTAGGTTGCTTAGCTTGGGACGATATGGCGTTGTGTGAAATGTCCAAGGATATTATTATTATACTTATTGTCTGCCGGAACGCAGATCTACGCGTGACACAGGGGCTTTTTAAGTGTCTGTTGATTTTTTTATGGGGGGGGGGAATTATCAAATGAATTCGCTCTCGCTCTGGAGGGAGTGGACTGGAGTGTCAGACTGACTGAAACCCATCCATGTTCCTTCTTTAGGGACGGTCAAGTATTACGTTAGCAGTTTTATTACGATTATTTACTCCCCCATTCCCCTTGTCAGCAAAATTAACAATTCACTGTCCAATGAACCACATATGGTTCATGTTGATTGTTTAACTATTGTGTCTAGTTTGTGAACAGTGAACGTGTTAAGCAAAGCTGTTATCCTTTCTCCCCCTCGCATTCTTTTTTTTTGTAGCCAACGTCACGGGGTGTTCCCAAGCGGGATTGTCCGAAAGGGTTACCGCTACCCCGGAACATAAAGGGCTACGGAAGGAACATGGATGGGTTTTAGTCAGTAAGAGTCTGACACTCCCTTCCGCTCCACCCAGAGCGGGAGAAAACATTGGATGATTACCCAACCTCAAAAAAAAAAGGCGGTCACCCATCCAAGAACTGACCGCGTCCGATGTTGCTTAACTTGGGTATTCAACTAAAACCTTGATAGTAGTAATTATTAAAATATGATTTCTCTCTTTTCAGCACATATTATTACTAAAACGGATACAAAATTGCGCTTCTCCAAGCAACCGGAATACAAACAAGAAGTGGCGGAAGCGGAAATACTATATGAAGACATAGATTCTAGAGAAACTTACGAAGTGGTCTATTATGAGGAATAAAATAAAGTTTTTTTTTCAAGAAAATAATATTTTTTGGAAAATAATGTAATATTTTTATGCTACATACATATGTAGATTAATCAATCTGCCTGCCTTTTCCCAAAAATGTCGGGTCAGCTTGCAGTCTGACCGGTAGCCGTAATTATTCAAGAAAATAATATTTTTTGGAAAATAATATAATATCTGTATGTTATATAGACTTTGCTGCCAGGTTCTTGGTAAGCTTTGCTGGAATCCATCAATCTGCCCGCGTTTCAAAAAAAAAAAATACAGGTCAGCTTCCAGTCTGACCGGTAGCTGAATAAGTCTCAATCAACTGCCTATCTGAACTGAGGAAACCGGCATGTCTGAGAGATATTTCTCAACAGCATGTGATACTAAGTCAGAGGCCCATGGGCAGCATTAAAACTGACACCAGGTTAGTCACTAACCATACGAAGAAGAAGTACAACCACTGCTCTCAAAACGGTGAAGGAAAACATCGTGAGGAAACTGGTGTGTCCTAGAACCAACAATTCTAAGATATGTGACATCTACCAACCCGCTCTGGGAACGCGTGCTGAATAACAGCCCTTTGTGTCCCAATTGTGGGAACATTATAGGCTGATTATGATGATTTTGTCCAATAACTTGCATGGCGTCGCGTGGCTTCCCAATCATTAAAAAAAAATCTACGCGCACAGTCGCGTCTTGCGCGGGCGTCGCCTATATCTATACTACTAATATTATAAAGAGGAAAACTTTGTTTGTTTGATTGGTTGTAATGAATAGGCTCAAAAACTACTGGACCGATTTTAAAAATTCTTTCACCGTTGGAAAGCTTAGTTTTGTAGGAGTAACATAGGCTACTTTTTATCCCGCGAAAAATTACGGGTCCCACGGGAAAGACCACGGGAGCGAAGCCGCGGGCAAAGTGCTAGTTAATAATAATAATTTAGAATGTATAGTTTGACGAGAAATTATAATCTGTAAAGAATTGCTTTAATTTATAATATGCGATTCATTATGCGTGTAGACTCCAGCATATAAAGGTATCCCAAACTGTCAAATTTTCCCAATCGATTATGATCCTTATTTCTTTGTGATAAAGTTGAAAATATTTCAAAGAAATGATGATGTGATGGTTTCTGTACAATAAGTGTATAATTTGGCCGCCATTTTAGGCGTATAATGCGTTGATTTCTATGAGTACTATACAACTTGAAAGTATGTCCCTCGTCTAACACACTGTATATCTGAAGGCTGATTTCACACATCAAACTGAACGCGATCAGCAAATGTAAACCGCTTTCAACAGCTGTCAGTGTTATTCTTAGTGAATAAGAATTATGACAGGGATAGCTCTTGAACTTTATGTCCATTTTTTTTTGTTGATATTTTCATACAAATATAACATCCAAATGGCAGATTCCAGTGGATTTTCCAAAAAATATCCTTCATAGAAACCTCAAACATTTAAGGTCACAGTACATTATAGCCACCCCGCATCGCCTCGTCACACGGCGTCCACTCGCTGTCGCCAGGTGGTCCACGGGTGGACGCCGCGTTATCACCAATAAACGTCGCGCGGTCAACCAGTGGACCTCGCAACTCGCAGTGGAGTGGACGCAAGGCAACCATGCGAGCAGCGAGTTGTCACCGAGTGGTCCACCCGCCGTCCGCGCGTGGAAGGCTTACGAACGAGGCGATCCGGTGTCGTCACGGAGTTGAAGTAGTGAGCGCATACCCATACAAGTCCATATAATGAATACTAGCCGCAGGAAGCGAGGCGGTGCGGAGTGGGTGCCGGGTGGCTCTAATGACCTGTGACCTTTACGTTATGTAGATAAGACTATATTATTTTTTTATTGTGAATAATTTGAATTTACAAATTATGACATTTTATTTCTTTTTCAAATAGGTACAAAGGCCAGCGCATCAAGTTACCACATTCTGTCAAATTTCTTTAATAGTATTTCATCTTTATTGCAAAGACATAAGGTTAATTTTTATTGAGAAAATTTGACAGTTAGGGATAGCTTGATGTGCTGGCGTCTGTACTAGAATTAGTTTAAAATTAAAAAAAAACTGAATTCTTAGTTTTAAGTTTTGTCTTCGGATTGCAATTTTTTTTTTGTTACGGGATGCGATGCGATTCGGCCCGATGCGACAATAATGTGTAATCAACAGAAGTTTTATAAAGCACTGAAATGAAGTCCGTTTATTTTAAAATTAAGTTCGTTTACTGTATATTATAGATGGCTAGAATAAAAACTATGTTGTTGCCGCAAAACTTGTTTTCTTTATTAAAATTTTTAGCACTAGATTCAACCATCATCACTCTCCTGCCCTTATCCCAATTTGTTAGTGCTCGGCGCAACATGTCTTTTTCTTCCATACTTCTCTATTAGTCGTCATCTCGGTAGCCACTCCCTTTCCAGCCATATTTGAATTCATTGGCATTATCTTAAGGGGTACTCATCATTATGAACAACTTTCACTATGGGAACAAATCTGAAATCGCGAAAACAAAATCAGCTGTTCCATACATTTTGACGAGTTAGGCGAGCATAATGTATGGAATAGCTGCTGTTTTTAACAATAATTATTTAAAAATAGCAATTAATTTTGTTTTTGTTATCTATGGTACACTTCGATCCTTTTTGCTATATTTTTATTTAAATAAACAACTTCAATATTGTATACGTATCTATTTAATGTAATATAGCTGTAGAGTTGGTATGTTTGAACGTGCATATCTCTGGAACTGAAAGTCGGGATCAGAAAAAATCTTTTTGCAATTACAAGGTTAAAGCCTATTAACTAGAGATGCGCCGAATATTCGTTTTACATTCGGTATTCGGCAGAATTTTTAGGTATTCGTATTCGGCCGAATCATTCGGTTGTAACGCCGAATGTATTCGGTTTGATTGATCATTGTGAATCAGCCTTTAGGGCAAAATAAATCAAAGGAATTTAACAAACTATATTATCCCATAATTTAACAAACATATTTATTAGAAATCTTTTATTGTAAGGTTCTCAAACAAAGATATAATTAAACACAAGTAATCAAATACTACCTAGCATTAATAGTTATATAACATCAAGTATCTTTAAGTAACAGTAATTTTTAATTGCAATAATCCCACTGAAAATTACAATTTGTTTGTAATAGGAAACCGCTAGCACTCCGTTCGCGCGGCGCTTTGAAAATGTAGCATTTATAAACTTGTTTGCACGGCAAAACTATGGAGCAGGGAACCGAATTAGCAGTATATTCGGTTCGGTAAAAACTTAACCGAATATTATTCGGTATTCGGTTAGTCGGTGAAACCACTATTCGGCGCATCTACTATTAACGTGTGCGTTACCCTAGCAAAATCATGTCGAAAATTGCCATTTAAATCTTATGGATAATTAGTTGCCCCATTTCTGAATTTGTTGCGCACATTTTTAAATTTGTTGCACTTATAGTTTTTTAGTTATTTAACAAAAACATTTTCTGCTGGGGTAACGTTACCAACGTTACCGCAGCCAGACCTTTTTCTTTTTAATGGGAATATTGAAATAAATATTAGCTATATAATTAGTTGTCTAGACGAGGTAAATGTTGCACCTTATTTTGTATTTGTTCTTCCTTCGGCTGCGAAGTTATTCAAGATCCTGCTGGAGTAACGTTTCTGGTTTTGCTGGATCTCTGAAACGGGTAAGCGGATTCTTATCATCTTTTGTACATGACTTCTTAGGAACTAGTTCTAATTAGTTGTGCAATAATAAAACCAATATAATGTACTGTTTAAAAGTTATTTAATAAAATATAAAAACCCTTCAATAGGTCAAACCACTCTGAATAAGAGCTCTACAGACTTACTTTAAGCGATATTCTGTAGCTTGTAACTGCCTTCAAATGTATGTGAAGTTTCATTAGTATACTATAAGTAATTAACCTTTTGAACGCCCATCTATATAATACGCGATGTGTCCTCCAGCGCCACGCTACAAATGTATAACGTATCTATAGTCAAACGTAGGGATGGGATGTCCTATCGACAAATAATATTAGAAGTTGAAATTAATGTTTATTCACCAATTTACGAAGCTAAATAAAAACTGATACCGTATTTTCATATTTTGTTTCATTTCATAAAAAAATCAATATGAAAACCTGGATATATTTCCCATAATAAAAGAAAAGAATTGTAAATTTATTAGACGTGTGTTCTAGAAGGCACATCCCTATTTGTCTCCAAATGTAATCCTTCTACTTCATATCAAGTCGTTGGCGCTCGAGCCACGTCAAAATCCTTTCTGATATAAGGATGTCTAGATGTCGATGTCTATGGTATTTTTGGGTTGTTGTACATTCGTCACTAAGTAAATTAGTCATATTTTAAAAAATCCATACATTGAAAGTAAATTCGTCACACGTATTAAAAATATGTGTAAATTCGTCAAAAACCCTCTTTTAAAAAAAAATATTCTTTAAGTAGCGATTGCAGCCAAAATTTTTTATTTAAATCATTCACTTGAAAACTGTGATTTTTATGTAGATGTAAGGTAAATTAGTAAACGTGCTGTGATTATGAAAAATATACAACATTTTCATTCTACTTCTTATTTATTTTTTGTTATCGGTACCTACGGATTATAATGATGTGACGAATTTACAATAAACAAAATTAATATATTGGGAATTGTGACGAATTTACACATATTTTTTTTGTGACGAATTTATTTTGTGACGAATGTACAACAACCCGTATTTTTCTATTCACTGTGGTCGAGTTACACGTGCATAACCTCAACCGATTCATGCATTTTATTTCGTTTACTTCAATCAATAGAAGCTAGATACGTGGTTTTCTACGTGTTTTTTTAAAAATGAAAATGGAGGGTAAGTCACTGTTTTACGCAGATGTTACAGATCTTTTAAAACCACACCTTGTAAAACTCGCAATAATTCGTCATATTCACCGTCACTCATTTTTTGTTAGAACACGTGCGCTAACGCAAGATGTTGCACTACACTAAAATGCACAAAGTCACTATGACCTTGAAACCCGTCCGCTTATGACGTCACAGATTTACTTCTATACAAGTTCGTGGCGTTGTGGGCACTGACAACTAGCCACTTTGTAGGGATGGGTTTTTCAAACGGTGTTTCACTATCGACAATGATTAGAAAACCTATTTATTCTTGATTAAGGTGAATAAAACGTAGTTTATAGTTTGCAATATTTATAAAATATTATTTATTCACGTCATTTTCTTGCAATAATAGTATTTTATGATCGTTTCGACGAGATGAAATATAGCGAGGTCTTCATCGTGTCCCATCACTGGCTTACTTTATATCAAGTACTTGGCGTTGGGGGCATTGAAATATTTTCTGGCGTTTTGGTTTCTATTGAATATAAAATAAACAAGAACTTATTATGTGTGAAAAACTTAAAAATATGGCTTATAACAGGGCAATTTTCCATAAAAACAAAATAAAAGGTCTTGTAAAAGTCGTAAATTTATTTTATACCATAATTACTTCTAATCAAGTAGTGGCGCTGAGGGCACGAAAATCTCGAACTTGTATAGAAGTGATTGGCGTTCAAAAGGTTAACAAATTATGATGATATTCAAGTTCTCCAAGTTCGCGGTCACGATGCGCGCGGAGTTATTTGGCCACCGAAAAGCCTGTTTATGGATATTTAAACAGAATTTTATACCAATAATTAGTTGCTTACTTCAGTTTTATACCTGTAAAATTTCAGCATCGTACATACAATAATTAACGAGATAATAAAATAAAAGTCATTAGGATGTGTAACCCGACCAAGTTTAATGGTTACAAAAAAGCGACCGCGTAGAACATTAGGCTATCTTCTAAAATGTTTAGTATAATATACCTTATAAGTTCGGTACAGACGCGTACACTGATAACAATAATTTATAATATCCTGTACTATGAAAACATTATTATTATTATCTTTTGGCTACTTATTATTACATAGGCATCTCTTATGTGCATAATAGGGAATATGCAAGTAATTCAAAACTTTTTTATTTTCTAAATATACATTGTATTGGACCATAGAAATAATTTGCTGCATTTGTTTAATTTTTTAATGCATCATATATTTAACAATTCACTATTTTATGTTGCATGTTTTTGTTGAAACTAAACTACGTATGATGCCGGTAGTTAGTAAAATTTGTAGTATAGGAAATAGGTAGTTAAAAAAATTTTTTTTAAGCATTTTAAGTACTACATTGTTATGTTATTCAATATTACCATTGATCTGTGATTTTTAAACGATATAAGTAGGTATTATTAGTAGACATAAGTCGGTAGTGTGAACTGAAAAATTTCATTCTAGTATATCTGTTATCATCTATCTGTGGTTGCTATTTTTAATTTATATTTTAAAAGAAAAAAAAAATATTCATAAAGAAAAAGTGCAAACTGAAATTATTCATTTAAAAAATAATGGAAAATACCATAAAAGCAAAATTGCTATTTGTAATTTTTATCTGTGATTATTTTTAAGTTCAATTAATATTTTATAGTTCAATTGCAATGATTATTTTACCTGTAAATATAAATATTTAAAAAAAACATGTATTTTTTTAACACTTGTGTACACATCAGTACTAAACTTGGTAACACTATCCTACATATTTAAGAAGATAGCCTAATGTTCTACGCGGTCGCTTTTTTGTAACCATTAAACTTGGTCGGGTTACACATCCTAATGACTTTTATTTTATTATCTCGTTAATTATTGTATGTACGATGCTGAAATTTTACAGGTATAAAACTGAAGTAAGCAACTAATTATTGGTATAAAATTCTGTTTAAATATCCATATACAGGCTTTTCGGTGGCCAAATAACTCCGCGCGCATCGTGACCGCGAACGTGGAGAACTGAATATCATCATAATTTGTTAATTACTTATAGTATACTAATGAAACTTCACATACATTTGAAGGCAGTTACAAGCTACAGAATATCGCTTAAAGTAAGTCTGTAGAGCTCTTATTCAGAGTGGTAGGACCTATTGAAGGGTTTTTATATTTAATTAAATAACTTTTAAACAGTACATTATATTGGTTTTATTATTGCACAACTAATTAGAACTAGTTCCTAAGAAGTCATGTACAAAAGATGATAAGAATCCGCTTACCCGTTTCAGAGATCCAGCAAAACCAGAAACGTTAAACCAGCAGGATCTTGAATAACTTCGCAGCCGAAGGAAGAACAAATACAAAATAAGGTGCAACATTTACCTCGTCTAGACAACTAATTATATAGCTAATATTTATTTCAATATTCCCATTAAAAAGAAAAAGGTCTGGCTGCGGTAACGTTAGTAACGTTACCCCAGCAGAAAATGTTTTTGTTAAATAACTAAAAAACTATAAGTGCAACAAATTTAAAAATGTGCGCAACAAATTCAGAAATGGGGCAACTAATTATCTATAAGATTTAAATGGCAATTTTCGACATGATTTTGCTAGGGTAACGCACACACTATTAACACGCTATGACACTTAGCAGTCGAGCAGAATGAAAACAAGTCAACAAGGGCGGGCAATATTAAGGAACAGTATAGAAGATCATATTTCTGGGTCTTCTCTGAAAGTCGAAAAAGTCCAACGAAAAAAATAGTACAGACGCCAGCACATCAAGCTACCAAACTGTCAAATTTTCCCAATTGAAAATGAACCTTATGTCTTTGCAATAAAGTTGAAAAACTATCAAAGAAATTTGACAGATTAAGGGTAACTTGATGTGCTGGCCTCTGTACATGTGGTCAGTACTAGTCATTTGGGGCAATAGTCAATATGGCACAAAGGTTCTAGGACTACTCTCAGGCAGGTTATACAAGTTCGAAGATTTGTCATTTTCATACATTTACAACTTATGCCCAACCCAACGTATTACACGTACGCGTACGTGTTTTACGTTACGTATCTATTCTTCGATGATAATTTTGTCTGTCCGCCCGTGTGTATCTGAAAAAAAAAGATAAGAATTAATATTTCAGTACCAATCGATCTAGAAGCAAAGAAAATGCATTTATTTAGCACAAGTTAAAAGAAGTCGTTGCTTGATTGAGGTAACAAATATTCGTTTAGCCAAAAATTCAGCACCACTAATACCGTTCGCTGACGCGGAGCTCGTGGCTAAGTAATAACAGCCGCTCGGATCGATCCATCAGGTTAAGCTACGCTTGCCGGGGTTGGTCCCTGGATTGGCGACCCTTTACATATCGAGACTCCTCCGTGCCTCGGAAAGCACGTTAAGGCGATCCCCGGCTGTCATTCGTAGATCTTTGACAGTCGTTATGGGTAGTCAGAAGCTCGAAAGTCTGACAGCCAGTCTTGCCAAGGGGTATCGTATTACCCAGTTACGTTGTGGAGGTCAGATAGGCAGTCGCTCCATGTATAATACTGGTATTCAGCTGCATCCGGTTAGACTGGAAGCCGACCCCAACATACTTGGGAAAAGGCTAGGCAGAATGAATAATACCGTTCACTGACGCAGCCATTAGGTCCTCACTTGTGCATGTGACGGGGCATGCGGCGCAAGATGGGAGGTGAGCCATTGTCTGTGGCGAGCAGTCATGCCAACTTGGGGAGTTTTCTCCCAAAATTTAGGGAGAAAAAATCTATACAGGGAGTTATTTAGGGGGTATTTTTAGGGATACAATTTTAATAGCGATGATGACAATTTTTTTTAATTAGTCCGCAAGTTAGATTATTACAAAATATTGGACAGTTATTTTTTCATAATCCAAATACATTGAATCAAAATGTGGCATGACGTCACAAGTATGTAGTTTTCATACTTACTTAATTGTGACGTAGCGCGCCCCACTCCAAAAAACTCCAAACTTTAATGCGTTTTATCTAAGTCATTTGCTATTAATATGATAAAGCAAAGAATACGTGTCAAATTTTTTTTTATTATCTGATTGACGGACTAAATATAACTTTTTTTACCTAGGCATCATTCCTATTGTTTTTTTTAATTGCACTACTCTCCATACTCCAGTATGAATGTGGATGGCTATACTAGTAGAGGGAGACCAAAGAAACGATGGATGGATTGTGTGAAAGATGATATGGCTAGGAAGGGAGTGACTACCGAGATGACGACTAATAGAGAAGTGTGGAAGAAGAAGAAATGTTGCGCCGAGCACAAATAGATTGGGATAAGGGCAGGAGAATGATTATACTCTCCATACTTATATTCAATAAAAGTTTATAAAAAAATTGAATTGATCAAATGATACTACTGCCATTGATGGTCACTATATGGTGCTGATATTGAAAATGATATACTTGTGTCACAGTTGGGGAGTTTTAGTATGAATTTAGTGGCCTGAAACTAAATTCATACTAAATATATCATACTAATAATGGCCTGAAACACACATAAAATTGCAATTCCGAACAACCATTACTTGCACCTATAATAAAATCTTAGTTTTAGTTCTAGGCACTTTAATTGTATGGAAAACTTATTACTGTAGGCTACATGTACACTTTTTGTAAACGTTTTATTTGAAATAAATTATTATTATTATTTTATTATTATAGTGGATTAAGTGGATTTTGAAATTACTTTAGAAGGAAAGTTTTCAAATAGTTGCCAACACTTGGGGAGACGCCTCATACACATTGGAGATCTGAATGGACTTGTCAAGTGAGTAATCACACAGTTTCTTTTTCAAGTAAACAGTCCCTGGCTTTTTTTTTGAGACTGGGAAATCATCAAATGACTCCTCTCGCTCTGGGTAGCGGTAGGGAGTGTCAACCTCTTTCTGGCTAAAACCCATCCATGTTCCTTCCTTAGCCCTTTATGTTCCGGGGTAGCCGTAACAAACCGGGCTTGCCTGTGGACGCCACAATAAAATTGCAGCCTCCAGCCAGGGCTTAATAAAACTTACAAACAGCGCGACTACACGCTAAGGGCACCCCCTGTGGGGTACGGACCTCGGCTTAGGGCGGCGCTGGAGGGAGGACAGCAAGGGGCAGCTGGTATTTAATACTACAGGCTCAGCGGCAACGCGGGCTGGCTCGAGCAAGGGTCGGGGTAGTAATAACACATGTTATCTCAGAACTTAATAAATGAAAAGAAATGGAATACTTACATGCTCATGTGTCCTTAAGGCTGATAAACCTTTAAAAGCTTTCGGACATAGCTTGCAGGTGTAGGGACGGTCACTAGTGTGTACCCTTAAATGAGACTGAAAAAGATAAAATAATTTGTGAATATATACAGAGTTGATACGACAGAGGGGCTTTCCTTTAAACTGCCTATACTAGTGACCATATTCAAGCTCTGTACCAAAAATCAATTAAATAGGAGCAGTAGTTTAGTCGCAAATGATTATTTAAGTTTTTGCCCCGTTTGAACACGATGTATCTTTCCTAACAGCGCTCCAGCGCGAGTCGTTGCCGCTTTGTTACAAGGTCAGTTTTTACAATAGTTGCGTTTTACTCTGATTTGTAAGCTACTAAGGTTGTTAGAAAATAAAAAACTCATTTTTGGTTTTATTTTTATACCGTATCGAATTAATACTACACCTAAAGTATACGTAGTGCAATATAATGCCCCTCTGTCATATCAACTCTGTATTTATTTAATGCTATAAGCACAGATATGTACAGAGGTGGATTGACTTAATGCCATAGGCTTTTTCTACCAGTCAACCTTTGGGTGATGCCGAGATAAACAGTGGTAGGTGTAATTTAAAATTGAGGAATAAATATTTATTTAATTAAAAATGCATATAATAATAAATATTAACCTAATTAATATTTTCATCAACCATTCTATCAATCTGCCTGCCTTTTCCCAACTATGTTGGGGTCGGCTTCCAGTCTAACCGGATGCAGCTGAATACCAGTATTTTGCATGGAGCGACTGCCTATCTGATCTGAACAAGACAGTAGTAATTGAGTAATAAGATACCCCTTGGTAAGACTGGCTGTCAGACTTTCGGGCTTCTGACTACCCGTAAGGCCGTAACGACTGTCAAAGATGCACAAATAACAGTCGGGAACTCCGGACCAACGGCTTAACGTGCTTTCCAAAACACGGAGGAGTTTTGGTATGTAAAAATTAACCTGATGAATCGATACGTGCGATTGTTATTACTTAGCCACAAGCTCTATAAACGTAAAATATTTGTACATTAATGACTATACCTACTAAAACAAATACTGGTATTCAGCTGCATCCGGTTAGACTGGCAGCCGACTGCGACGTAGTTGGGAAAAGGCTGGCAGATTGATTGTTTGGTTATGTAAAGCTCACCTGCAATAACTTCCTCATAGTAAAACTCTTGGGGCATTGCGCACAGTGGTACGGCTTCTCTCCGGTGTGGTTCCTCTGATGGTATAGTAACACGCATTTATTCTGAAACAAATATGTACATTATAAGCATTCTTGACTATATTCATATAAACGCCATTCATTTTATTTCATTTCATTTCATGAACAATTCACATTGTGTCGAATACATACACGTGCGATTTACAAACAAATACAGAACCATGAATTATTAATTAATATTCCAACTTAAAATCAGGTATATTGCTTAAACAGTTTCAAAAATAATGTCAAACACTTTTAAATATTATACATAACTAGCACTTTGCCCGCGGCTTCGCTCCCGTGTTCTTCCCGTGGGACCCGTTATTTTTCCCGGGATAAAAAGTAGCCTATGTTACTCCTAGAAAACTAAGCTTTCCAACGGTGAAAGAATTTTTAAAATCGGTCCAGTAGTTTTTGAGCCTATTCATTACAACCAAACAAACAAACAAACAAAGTTTTCCTCTTTATAATATTAGTATAGATGTCAAATAGTTTTAAATATAATGTTAAAAAGTCCTCAATACTATTTCAAACAGTCTTAAATTATGAAATTGTGTGTTTGAAAGAAGAAAAAAGGAAGACGCAGGAAAATATGCGTCACATCCACGCAAAAAGGCCATCGCTCAGCAATCAGCATAATGCTTCGGCCCCACGAAGCCCCAGCGCTTCCTTCTAACCAGCGGGGTATTTCCAAAAACCATACGATAATCCGCACAGAACAGATAAAGAGGTTAGAAGGGCCTTGTGGGCGGGACAAGCGCCGCACGTTTGAGCGGGCGCTCAAAACTCAACCGAAATTAGAATCGACTGTCAACAGTCACGCTCTTATTGTGAAAGCGTTCAATTCTCCGCGGAAAAAAAGAATCAGGCCGTCTTGCGCAATAATAACGTGTCGGAAAAGAAGTCAGGAGTGTAATGTGGCCCGAGGAGGGATTTCTTTTCACCGGTAACTCCAAAAACCTTAAAATACGAGTGATAACTGTAATTATTACAAAAGTATTATTTAGTTTGTAGACAAAAACGATAAAATCGCATTCAGATGCAAAATTATACATTGCTTGCATTACATTGGTACGATCTTGCACGACGTGAGCGGTCGCGCAATGTATTACGTTCGCTGCGAACGTCGCGTGCGTCGAACCATAGTTTCGTTTCTGGGAAATCTATGCGCGTCGATAGTGTTGTACCAAATTGTAAACAATGTCGATATTAAGATGTGTATACGAATGATTATTGTCAGTAATATAACAATGAAAATAACTTTGTTTATATTAACACCAATTATTGTATAATGTGGATTATTAATTTAGTTTCTTAGTTGGTTTTTCGTCTAAAATCTAATTTACGATGCAAACACTTTTTTTTTAATTTTCCAAAAGATCCAGCTACATGAAAACTGTGGTTTGAAGCAACTGGTAGAATTGAATGGATAGGTACTAAATGTAGCACAATTTATGATCGCAACATTTTGCAGAAAATGATTATGTAACGCGGGTGAAACCGGCGGGCACAGATATTATTCATAAATTAACATGATAAAAATTAATAAATACTTTTTCACGGAGTAGTTCACAATAAATTAATTAGATTATATTATGTTAATTCGACGTAGCATTCGATTATCAATTATAACTTCTTTTTTTACCTAGGCATCATTCGTATTGGTCGTTGCTCAGTAAAAATGCTGTGAACTCAGACGAACCTGTCACCAGCGCTGATTTTAATTATTATTTATTTTAATTTCTTTATTTATTAACTCAACATCACTATCATTACAGGAATTTCCTAATGTAATAGTGTGGCCATAGTTACAGTTTTATTAATTTAAGTACCATAACATATCCTAAACATCGTGGTTTTTGTGAACTCACTCAGAGAACCAGTAAAAAGATCTATCCTGTCTGCTACGTCATTAAGTAATAATAATAATATAATAATATCCTTGGACATTTCACACAACGCCATATCGTCCCAAGCTAAGCAACCTAATGCTTGTGTTATGGTAAGAAGATGGCTGATAAACTACTTATATACATTTTTTTTGTAAATACATACATATTATAGATAGAAAAACACCCAGACTCGTAACAAATACTTGCAGGTCGTACAAATATTTGTTCCGTGCGGTAATCGAACCCGCGACATAGTGCGCAGCAGTCAATCGCTCAACCACTGCGCCAACCGTATCGTCACGTACACGCAAGGTGCGCGTTATAGGGGCTTTACTCAGTAGATTGGTTCTACTACTGGGCACTGCCAATAGGCGTGGCTGTCGCCTTCGCAATACACAATTGTCGGGCACACACAAGTTTATTGACGACACGGTTGGCGCAGTGGTTGAGCGATTGACTACTGCGCAGCATGTCGCGGGTTCGATTCCCGCACGGAACAAATATTTGTACGACCTGCAAGTGTTTGTCCCGAGTCTGGGTGTTTTTCTATCTATAATATGTATGTATTTACAAAAAAAAAAAGTATACTATAAGTAGTTTATCAGCCATCTCGTTACCATAACACAAGCATTAAGTTGCTTAGCTTGGGACTATATGGCGTTGAGTGAAATGTCCAAGGATATTATAACCATTATATTATTACCAATATACCTGACTTTGAAGTGTTGCCACGTAATAATTTTCAATAACTACCCCTTCTTCAAACTTACCGGTAATGTCTTCCCACAAACTTCGCACACCCAGGGCCTCTCCTTACGAACAGGTTTATCTTTAGAGTCCACGTGTATTCTTCTGTAGTGGGCACTGTATAAGGATTCACGGGAAAATGTCTTGTCACACTGCAAATAACATTTTATTATTGGAGTGGTCATCTCGCTGTTCAACCTAGGAGGTAACTTTTGGACGCCAGAGCATAAACGCACGCGCGTACCCTCCACGCCAAGCTACAAGTTTATTTTCTCCTTGTAATCATGAATTGCTCAATATCCATGCTGTCTTTTAATTTGTTTCATGTCATTAAATACGTACGAGAGCTTCAATTTTTAAGATATCTAAATAAATACTCACAAAAGTAATGTTTTTATTGCTTATTTCGTGTTATAGTGTTGTTGCCACTGTCACATATTGGTGTCGTTGGCGTTCAGGGCATGCGCTTGCTTGTCACGTATAGGTGACAATGGCGTTCAAAAGGTCAATCGGGCTTGCCTTGATGCCTCAATAAAATTAAGGCCTCCAGACCTTTTAAATTACGTTTACATTATCTGGATTATTATGGATCTTTATACATAAATAAAAATAGTTGAATTATTATATTTATCCACTAACCTTCTCGCAAGAATAAACCTTACAACTCCGATGTTTCTCCAACAAATGATCTCTTAACTCCAACGCTGCAGTGAACGCGTCTCCACAATGTAGGCACGTGTGCTCGCCACAAAAGTCACGCGTGGAATGACGTTCTAACGCCGAGTTGTCGACGAAGCGCTTGTCACAAGTGAGACACGCGGCAGGCAGGGGGAGCTGTTGAGTGAATGATAAGAGTGAATGAATTCGTGTTTGGTGATTGGTAATTTGGTAGGATCCTTTTTGGTAAGAATGAATTCGTGTTTGGTGATTGGTAATTTGGTAGGATCCTTTTTGGTAAGAATAAATTCGTGTTTGGTGATTGGTAATTTGGTAGGATCCTTTTTGGTAAATGTGTGAATATAGAATTGAATGTTTATGGTGTGAATGAGTATGGATACGTATAGTTGAATGAACGAATGAAAATGTCTGATACAATGAATAATTTACCTATGATAGACAACAAACTAATAAATGGATAAACTAAGGATTGAATTCAATACTTAACAAATGAACTTACAACAGAATGAACAATTAAATTAATTCACTCGGGAACCAAGAATGATTGAATGACTTCCAAATATGTATTTTTAGGATTCCGTACGTAAAGGGACCCTGTCACCAAAGCTCCGATGTCCGTCCGTTTGTCACTGGGCTGTATCTATGTCTAAAAAAGGATGTCAGTTGTTTGATCTTTTTGTATAAATAACAAATCGTCCCACATTTCGCTAGCTTTAAGATTAGCCAAAAAGCCTCGTATTCAACTCTAAAAAAAATACGATTGTAATCCATTGCCTGATGTCAGGGTCAGCCAACCACAGATAAATGACAATACACACCTGTACTTTTATTACCTATGTTAACAAATAAATAATTATTTGATTTGATTTGACACACCACTTTATATGTCCGACCCAAAATGTGCGTGCCAGTTCGACTCGCTTGTTTAAAAAAAACAGTCAAGTGCGTACAAGTCGATCTCGCACTTGACTTTTTTTTAAGTTTATAAAATAATAAATAAATAAATTTCATTTATTTCAGGCCCGAGACCCATATAAACCAACAACAGATAGTAATACAAAAGACACCAGAATTACACTTATACAAAAAAAATTAATGAATGAATACATACGTGCCGATGTGCTCTCTTCTTATGCGCATTAAGTCCGAAAGTGCCGATAAAGGCTTCTCCACACACGTCGCACCAGATGAACTCAGAGGGATGGTGGATGCGTAAGTGAGAGAGATGGCTGGACAGTTTTCTGTGGAGAAATAACTTAAATCAAATATATTTTTGATTATTTATTTGACGAAGGTTCGTTATCAGTGGGTCGCGTCATCGGAAATAACACTCACAAAAACTTCGTTAACACTTTTAATTACTTGCTAAATCGCACAAAAAAAAAATGTTTAGCGCGGAGTATCGAACGTCCACTCAGACTGACGGACCGATTCAAAGTGTCCTCACTTACAGGTTAGCCAACCTCCCTGTCAACGTCAGTACCTGTCAATGTCAAACAGCTGATTATACTTCCCGATCGACATTTCACTCGATTATTCGCTCAGTGTTGCCATTACTCCACGCTAACCATCCCCAAGTTATTACTTGACGTTCCGAAACGTAAGCTGTCAAATCTAACTACATCGTTCCTCCAGTGAGAGATAGACCAGTGCCGAAGTCTTTGAAAATGGTAAAAAGTGAAACAAAATTATAGTAGGATGAAACCCATTGGAAAAGGAAGAGAATATAACAAAAATTAAAGGAAAAATAATTTACGGGCGATCTGAGGTCGGGAAGTGGATGGGAGTGCGTTTTTAAGGGTAAAAAGTGGTGGTTTATCTCGATTTCTGGCAAAACTACAAGTCCTATGGAAAAAAGTTAAATAGCAAAGATGTAGGTAATAAAAAGATCTACAAATTTTGTATTCACACTTTTTCACATAACCTCAAAATGTATGTGAAAAGTTTAAATAACCAAGTTTTTGGTTTTTTATTTTTATATCCACGAAATTTGGTGAAAACTTACCTTTTTGTGTGCCAAAGACACTGTGATTTTAGTTTTTTATTTAAAATATTTATTTGTTTGATTATTGGTTTGATTCAAAAATTATCGACACTCGTCTAAGATAGATGGCGTTGATCCAGATTGATTGATATACGTCGACGCTTCGACATAATTATTTATTTGGCTCACCAATAATTGAGGACACTTTAACAATTATGGGTCTCCTTCTTTCCGTGTGAGTGACTAACCTGGTGTCAGATTTTTATGCTGCCCATGGGCCTCTGCTTAGCTTAGCTTATGGGCTACATTCTATCAATTCGGGTGCTCGTGGCTAAGTAATAACAGCCGCACGGATTGATCCTTCAGGTTAAGCTACGCTTGTCGGGGTTGGTCTGTGGATGGGTGACCATGTTTAGATATCGAGACTCCTCCGTGCCTCGGAAAGCACGTTAAGCCGTTGGTCCCAGCTGTCATTCATGGATCTTTGACAGTCGTTATACGGGTAGTCAGAAGCCCGCAAGTCTGACAGCCAGTCTAATCAAGGGGTATCGTGTTACCTAGTTACTGGGTTGTGGAGTTCAGACACAAACACAACAGAGAAGAGTTGGCGTACAGGACATGCGCTTGCTTGACACGTATATGTGACAATGGCGTTCAAAAGGTTAAGCGTCAAGTGGCGTTAACTATCGTATTAAGTTCACGCGCACCGACACCGATTGAGTAAAGGTAAGATCCGTATCCGCGGATCTTGACGCCAATGATCCGTATTCGGATCCGTATTTGCGGACCCATATTTTCAATCACTAATTAATGTATAGCTGTAATTTAAAAAATATAAGAGTACCGGTGGAGTTTCTTGCCCATTCTTCTCCACACAAAATTACCTTTTGCAAGGGGCGACTAGAATCAGTTCTATTTCTTGTTAATTTTGATGTTCAAAAGTGCCTTTCTTGTGCCTATTGGAAATAAATGATTTGACTTAGACTTTAATTAATAGAAATACTTACTCATAAGATTTTCCACAGTGTCGACATTCGTGCATTTGTCCTCCATGCATTTTGAAATGTTCTTTAGCATTGAAACTGTAATTACAGAAAAAACATCATGTATAATGTCAAACTCAATAACAAAATGCTAATCCATTGCTTCATATGTTCGAAAAAATTTTACGCCCAACTAGGAAATAACACAATGGACGTTGTTGAACTGTCAAATTGGAATCCATTTCTGCTGTGTGCTACGCAATAGCCTCGTAGGGCATGTTTGTTTACATTTTTATCAGAAACTTCTTATAGTCGTCTATTCGTATAATCGTCTATTATCATTAAATGTAATTTTACAATTATTTCTTCAAATAAAATTTAATTTCTGTACGGTGATAGAAGTTTTTAGGACGAGTGGTCTTTTTTTATACAGAGTTGATATGACAGAGGGGCATTAAATTACACTATGTATACTATACGTGTTTAGTATTAACTCGGTACGGTATAAAAATAAAAATCACCAAAAATGAGGTTTCTATTCTTTCAAACAAACTAAATAGCTTACAAATCAGAGTAAAACGCAACCAGCCTTTGTAAATAAAAACTGACCTTGTAACGCAGCGGCACCGACGCGTGCACGCCGGAGCGCTGTTAGGAAAGATACATCGTGTTCAAACGGGGCAAAAACTTAAAAAATCATTTGAGACTAAACTACTGCTCCTATTTAATTCATTTTTGGTACAGAGCTTGAACATGATTCCTAGTATAAGCTGTTTAAAAGAAAGCCCCTCTGTCGTACCAACTCTGTATGTGATTACATATTAAATTTTTGACCGTTTCAAATAGTCAATTCTGTAAATACTTGTCACTGCCGCGAATAATATCTTGATCAATATACGGATTTGAAAATTTGGAATTTGCGGGCTGCTTTGGCGCCTTCAGCTTGAGCTTAACCTGTAATGTACTCACGTTGTTTTTGAAATATATGGGCACTGTTTACAAGCGAATTTCAGGCGATGGCTTTTAAGATGTTGGTTCAAACCGCGGCGATCAGTGTAACGGAATTGACAGAATTCACATACTACGTTACCGCGACTCTGTAATGAAAATATGAAATTTTAATAGGTATATTCTACAAGGTGTTTTGTTGATAAGCCTTAACTCTAGGTCAGCGGTTCCGAATTTCGGGGTAATTACCCCCGCCGGGGTAAATCAGTTTTTTTGAGGGGGTAGCAAAGAACTTTATAATTAAGACGTAATATCTCATATAATTATACGTTGTTTACGCTGAAAACAAAAACCAGAATCCGTCTCAATGCGGAACATGATTTAAGATGCGCTCATAAGAATACTTGCGAATGCAAAGGAATACTATAATATATAATACTAGCTCTTGCCAGCGGCTTCGCCCGCGTGTATGTAGGATATTATCCCGCGGGAACCGTACATTTTTCCGGGAAAAGCTAAAAAAAAAAAAAAAAAGCCAAAAAAAAAAAGCTAAAAAATAAAAATAAGGGATAAAAGCTTATATGCTATTCCAGACTATAATCTATCATGATATCTTCGAAATCTTTTCGAAATGCATTTTTGGACCACATATTAATCTTTTGAACGCCAGAGCATGCTCTCTCCACGCCAAGCTACAAATTTATTTCTTCTTGTTATAATGAAATTACCAATATCCATGGTGTCTTTTAATTTGTTTCATGTCATTAAATACGTACGAGAGCTTCAATTTTTAAGATATTTATATAAACACACACAAAAGTAATGATTTAATTCAGGATTTAATTAAAAGTAATAATTGTTTATTTCAGGTTATAGTGTACCGCATTGTCACATATTTGTGTCGTTGGCGTTGACAATGGCGTTCAAAAGATTAAAGAATGAAACCCTAGAGTTATGGGATATCAAACAAAATAGACGTTGTATAAGTATTTTAATGTATAAACATACACTAACTGGTCCCGCGCGGTCTCACCCGCTGCTCGGCTCCTATTGGTCGTAGCGTGATGTTACATAGCCTATAGCCTTCCTCGATAAATGGACTATCCAACGCAAAAATAGATTTTCAATTCGGACCAGTAGTTCCAGAGATTAGCGCGTTCAAACAAACAAACTCTTCAGCTTTATATTATTAGTATAGATTTTATTTTATACTTACTGGGTCGTGCTGGGATAAAACGTGTTTATTCAAAATATCAGCGCTCATATATCCTTTAAAACATAGCTCACATTTATAAGGGCTATGAAGATAATTCGGACTGGCCTTTCTATCTAGTACATCTTTCATTTGTTGTTCCTCGCTCAACACAACTATATCAACATCAAAAGCTTTCTCAAAATCGGACATATTTTCTTTTGTTTCAAAGAATTTCCCTTTTTTTTTAACCGTCTCAGACTTTTTTGTACATTTCTTTCTTAGTGGCGTACATTTTTTCTTTTTATGGACATTTTTTTTTGTTTTTTCTGAAAATGTGTTCGGTGATTCATTTTCGATTTTAATTTTGACCGTTTCAGCGTATATTTTTATGTTTTCAGTATTTTGTGGCGGGTATGTGTAGTCGTCATTGTAATTGTCAAAATGATCATCGCTGTTGTCAATTTTCAATACTGGAACGCTTTCGTTGGTGATGTCATTTTTATGGATGCTAATTTGTTTTATTTCTGACTGTTGATATTGTATATAAGGTTGAAAGTTGTTTAAATAGTCTGGTGTTATCTGTAAAAGATTAAGTATGATAGCTTAAATATTATATATACAATTATTTATTATTTTTATTAATAATAAATCTTAATTAAATTTAGTAATACAAAATATTACTCTTAAAGCGGTAGCGTGGTGCTTAATGAAAATTAAAAATTCAAGAAAATAATAATTATATAAATAATTAAAGAATTTCCTGATATGATAAAAAAAATATTACTTTTTTAATTATCTTTCCCATTTATTGTCAAGTTATAATTAAACTTTGTTAACTTTATTGTGAATTAATACCTAATATTGCGCATTATTTTTTATGTGTCATGTTTTTTCTTTTGGGATACAATATAAAAAAATTGCTTTTTTATAGCAGGCACTAAATTGCCAAGCGGTATCATAATACCCAGTAACTGGGTAGTAGCTCCATGTAACATACTGGTATTCTGCTACATCAGGTTAGACTGCAAAACAAACCCCGGATAGTTGGACAAAAGGCTGGACAGATAATGATGATAAATTGTGTCTGAATTTCTCATAAGTGGTGGGTAGGGCGTTATATAATTTACAAACATACATTAACGAAAAAAATAAAGATAGAAAACGGCAAAAAAAACACGTTTGTTGTTTGGGAGCTCCTTTAACACGTTGAACGCCAACGGGGTCACTGGGGTGTGTCTGACAAACAATATTTTTTTTATTGTGTCTGCTGTGTGGCAGTTAATGTCTTTAAGATATATGTTATTCTGTTTTTTAGTATTTGTTGTTACAGCGGCAACAGAAATACATCATCTGTGAAAATTTCAACTGTCTAACTATCACGGTTCATGAGATACAGCCTGGTGACAGACAGTGTTACCCAGTCGGTTCCTAAAAAATATTCAAAACAAACAAATATTTTCTCTTTATAATATTAGTATAGATATATATTGAAATGAAATGCTGTGTGAAATGTCCAAGGATATTATTATATTATTATTATTATATTTGCGGAAATAAAACTACACACAGTAATACATACATTCTTATTTCTTTCTCGGACATCTTCTAAATAGCTAGTAGCCTTATGGCAGTGATCCCTGAATGCGTTATATTTTAGCAGCAGGAGTGTGCAGTAGTTGCAGATGTACTGCGGTAGAGTGTCATACGGACAGACCTGGAACAATAATTTATTTAATTAACAGTTTATCCTACTAATATTATAAATGCGAAAGTTTGTGAGAATGGATGAATATCCATCCTCACAAACTTCCTCGTTTGTTTCTCTTTCACGCAAAAACAATTGAATGGATCTGGATAAAATTTGGCACAGAGATAGATTACAGTCTAGAATAGCACATAGGCTACTTTTTATCTCGGAAAAATATATGATTCTCGTGGGATTCTTTCCCACAAACACATGGGCAAAGCTGCTGGCAAAAGCTAGTATGCATATACATAAACAAACATTCTTCTTCTTCTTCGTATGGTTGGTGACTAACCTGGTGTCAGAGTTTTCATGCTGCCCATGGGCTTCTGACTTAGCTTCACATTCTGTTGAGAAATATCTCTCAGACGTTTTCCTCACAATGTTTATCTTCACAGATTTTTAAGCAAGTGATATTTATACAATATGCACATGAATCTGTAAAATCAGAGGTGCGTGCCTTGGGTTTGAACTCGAGACCTATGACTTGGCAGCCCTGACTACAGTAGTGTGCAGAAAATAAGTATTTTAATAATTTTATTCCTATTCCCTATAAGTATGCTAAATCTAATTTTAATAGATGAGACTTTACGTTAGTTTTTAATTAATTTAATCATAGAGATTTAACCTTTCGAATGCCAGAGCATAAACACACATGCTTGCCCTCCACTCCAAGCTAGAAATCATGAATTTCCCAATATCCATGGTGTGTCTTAATTTGTTTCATGTCATTAAATACGTACGAGAGCTGCAATTTTTAAGATATTTATATAAACACTCGCAAAAGTAATTATTTAATTTTATATTTTGTGTTATAGTGTTGTTTCCAATGTCACATATTTGTGTCGTTGGCGTACAGGGCATGACGTACATGTGACAATGGCGCTCAAAAGGTTAAAAAACGGTGAAGGAAATCATCGTAACGAAGCTAAACTATAGTGGATTGAAATTATCTACGCGCATAGAGCAAGCGGGAAGACGAAGGTCAACTGTCGTTCTCTCATTGTATGAGACGAGGTTTTAGCCCATCAGTGGGATAGTTACTGCCTGGTAATAATCTATATATTTTTACTTACTTCAAATCCCGTAAGACTCCTATAAGCTTTGAAAAGTTCTTCTTGATGTATGCTATACAACTTCCTATTCGTTGCCAAACAAGCTCTGCACGCGAATAAATTTTCATTGAATTCGTTTTTAAGCATTACTAAAGACATTTTAATTTATATTTTGCAGATAAATAGAGAAATATCGTGATTATTCGTGTTTGTATACAAGTACCTCTCACTTATAACATAACAACTGTCATGCAACTGTCAATGTCAAAACTAGATTACTTTTTTTTCTCAAAGTTGAATTGAACCTTAGGGTTTTGAGACGCGTTTATTCAAAAGTTGCCAGCAAACTGTTTTTTTTTCTACTAAAATTAACATTAATAATTGAATCATAGTTTCTTCGTTGCCACCAGTCAACGAGTGATGGGAATGTTGAGATAGACGTTTGGAGAAAATGGATATTTAAAGGGTGTGAGGGCAAGTTTTTAGGTGCCAGTCATAATTTTTAAAAGTAAATGGTTGGGAGAAAACTATAAAAGAGTGATAAATAAAAAATTGATCGATGGCCAGAGAGGAAGGCTAATGAAAACATGGATGAAAGCGTGACGGTTGGCAGGGGAGAAAGGGAGAAGAAACAAGGAATATGAGACAAGGAAACATGATGATTACCACCAGTCGACGTGAAAAAAAAACACAATAATATAATAAACTTACACGTTTATTTACTACATACAGGGTTCAGTTTTCTTTTTTTTTCTCAAATAAAAAGGCGATTTTCTACAGCCCATCAAATTTACAATTTTCACTCAAACTATATAATATTTTTTTAATAATAATATATACCAAGTATTTTTTTTCTAAAAAAAATTACATCTAAATTCTCATTAAAAAGAATTATGGCCGATTACTTTTCTTTAATTACATTAATTTTTAATGAGTTTGAGAAATTATGTATTAACAATAATCATAAAAAAGGTTATTATAAGAAATTCAGTACGTCGGCAGTGATTATTTATAAAGTTTTAGATCATTTTTTTAAATGAATTTATGATAGATTATTGTTATCAAGAGTCCAGAAGAACGCGAAGCTACATTTAAATACACGAAAGAAGTACCGGCTAAACACAATTCTCATTACTTAGTTAAGAAAATGACAACGAAAACATTCCTTAAATTATAATTTAATAATATTATATCATCGAATACGTTCTTCTGAATACTCCACACAATTTAAAATTAATTTAATTACAATTAATATAAGGATTTCTGGTTTCAATGGGTGATATCAGAACATAAAGCCCACATACAAATGACAGGTTTTTGCAACTTAAAATACCTTGGAATCCAGGTATACAGTTACTGTTTTGAAGAACGGCCTGAGTTTTTTTCTCATTACTAAGTTTAAATAAACTACGATAACATGGCGCGCCCCTCCAAATTACTGTTTCAATGTTTGTAGACACACGAAAGAGTTTGTATGTATTCGTCTTCAGTAGCAGGCCGGCAGCAACATGCGTTGCGAGTCTTGGTGGCGCTTTGTAATTATTTTCACAAAATACTTTCAAACGTCTTGAAATTTGGAGGGGCGGGCCATGTTATCGTAGTTTATCTATAACAGCACACAGCATGGCACTCGTAATCCAAGAAGGGTTAGTTTGGTTGTATATCTGTATAGTACACCTAAATTTTACTAGTTATATATGTCCAAGTTCCATATAATAGGAGGCGAGCCTATTACCATTAACCGGGCAAAACTCCAGAATCTAGGCTGCTACTGAGTATTTCCTATTGGAAAAACAAAAAAACAATGCCAGAACTGGAAATCTAACCCAGCAGTAGTTCTCACGTCGACTAGTGTGTTAATGAAAATTGCTCTAATATATCCCATTGCACCCAGAATCGATAATTTCTTCTATAACTTTGTTTTTTCTTACAAAAAACTAGTGATGTGTTCGAATATTGCTTTCAAATTCACGCTAAAATTAATATTGCACCTAAATTACGTTATAATCAATGAGGACAATAGCTTCGAAATACGCCGTTCTCTCTAACGGTGGTTGCGGACTTAATTATCTGAGCTCATTGTTATTTTTATCACTTTGCGACACGAAACGCGATTCAACAATCCCAATTACGTAAAATCTCAATCTGAAGAATTTTTAATAACCTTTTGAACCCCAGAGCATAAACCACCTCCACGCCAACCTACAAATTTATTTCTTCTTGCTATCATGAATTTCCCAATATCAATGGTGTCTCTTAATTTGTTTCAAGTCATAAAATACGTACGAGAGCTTCAGTTTTTAAGATATCTCTATATAAACACTCGCAAAAGTAATGATTTAATTGTTTATTTCGTGTTATTGTGCTGTTGCCTTTGTCAAATAGTTGTGTCGTTGGCGTACAGGGCATGCACGTTCAAAAGGTTACAAAATACGAATCCATTGCTTCATAAGTTTGAAAAACTCGTCCGCTCAACAACGTAAAAAGAGCAATGAATGTTGTTGTATTGTCAAAATGTTTTACATTGCAGTTTTGTTGCTCTGAGAGAGAGCAGGTCGGTAGATGTTCTATATGTCTTCGGTTGTAGGACATACCGGTTTCTTTGCGGTTTTAATATCTAGAGTTCTATTTATGCAGGGTGAAATTTAATTCATGGGAAATATTTTAAGGGTTCATTGTACTAATCATTATGAACAACTTTAAAATCAGCTGTTCCATACATTATGCTCGTATAACTCATCAAAATGCAGGGAACAGCATCTGCTGCTATCTGCTTTTACTATGGGAAAACACCTGAAATCTTTCAGGTGTTTTCCCATAGTAAAAGTTGTCATAATGATAAGTACAATGACACCTTAAAATATTGCTCATGAATTCAATTTCACTCTGTATTTAACTTTATAAGGGTCGTCAAAAGCCCGAAAATCTGACAGCCAGTCTCACCAAAGGGTATCGTATTTCCCAATTATTGGGTTGTGGAGGTCAGATAGGCAGTCGCTTCATGTAAAATACTGGTACTCCGCTGCACCCGGTTAGACTAAGCTGACCCCAACAGAGCTGGGAAAAGGCTAGGCAGATGATGAGATGATGATTTAGCTTTATAACTTCCCGGATTTGTGAAAGGCCTACATCCAGCGCCAATCAGCTAAAAACTTGTTTAACTCAGTCTTAAATCCACAACTACCATCAAGCCAACACAAAACCCCATGAAACGTTTGAAAACTAAACAAAATATACACATTATTTTACTTCTAAAGATAGCATTATCACTAACACGATTTATTGCTTACTTAAAATAATAACTAGAATTCTACTGCGCTTGCGGGGACAGAGTGGGTCTAGCAATGGACAGCGTACACCGAAACTGAGAGCTATATTGGATATTGGATTGACAGGGTAGTCAATAACGTTACTTTTTATGAACTGTCAAATACGCCCTAAGCCGAGGTCCGTACCCCACAGGGGTGCCCTTAGCGTGTAGTCGCTTAGTTTGTAAGTTTATTTTTAAGCCCTGGCTGGAGGCTGGACAACCCTATGGTTGAACTGAGAGATGCCAATACCAAAAAAAAATGAACTGTCAAAACGCGGAATTTGTACGTAGTTTGTATGTAATAATGTGACGTCACAGATTTTTAAAATCAAATGGAATACTCATTATTATTAAATGTAATTTTACAATTATATCTTCGCATAATATTTAATTTCTGCACGGTGATGGAAGTTTTTAAGGCGAGCGGTCTTTTCGTTTTTAGTGGATATTTGTTTCGCGTAAGTAGTAGAGCGTTCTTCAATAGTGGTAGTTGCGGGGGTGTTTTCGACTGTGTGTGATGTGGTTTCAGGGGGTCTTCGGTCAGCGGGTGGGTGAAGGTTGGATTGTTTGGGGGGTGGGGATGGAGGAAAGAAATAATCCATGATTGAGGGTGATCTATTTCGGTTTGACGGTAGCCATGCCCAGGGGTTAAAGTCTATAAGGCGGGGTCGCGGCGGTTCATTGACGATGACGATAGTTGCGAGGGTGGCGAGCGCAAAGACTACGATCAACGAACGATTCATAGCGCGTCGTGCGCGTGCGGCCGCGACGACGCTTCAAGCGGGACTGCGCGCGCGCCACCGCAATTTTATTTCTTTTAATTTATAATAATCCAAAAAAATCTGATCGAAAATTAACCAATAAAAAAATATTGATTAAAAAGATATGATATTTTATTCCCAAAAAAGTGTCGTTACAACTTTTGGTCTTAATTTCCGTCTAGCCCCCCTTCGTTCCAAAACTTTAGCTTGAGTTTCGATGCACGGTGTCCAATTTTGCGATAATGGTCAGTAATTTTTAGTTTAAATCCCATTGTGTTTATCAAAATCATGTCTTTTTATCCAACTCATTTGTGCCTAGTAGCGCTGGCATTCTATAATGCAGCAAGTATAACTGGCCCGGTGGCTGTTTTTGGAACTAATGTAAGCTATTTAATAAAAATGAAGTGCTGTTCTTTCGTAAGCGCAACATTTCAGAACGGCTGAACCGATATGACAAACTATTGTTTTAAAAGTTCGTATTAGTATGATCCAACCTAACAACAGCAAGGGGCTGTTCCTCTCTAGGGGCCCAATTCTGTAAAATAACCAATTTGTCAAATAGTGTGTAAAAAGTGTCTCAATAGACTAATCATTGACATTTGGTATTTTATAAATTATTTATGGTCATTGAATTACCACTGTAGTGCCATTGAAACGTCATAAAAAGATTATTGTAATAATTGGTAGCTCCACTATAATGTGTCAATGTCATCGTGACGGCCAATGTTGAGGTAGTCTGTAAATATTTAACACTGAAAACTATTGTACTGTCACACTATCGACTTACTACTGAAAGGTTATTTGAAACAGTCGCAACATAATGTCTGTAGTGTGTCGATAGTGTCAATGTTATGTTGCTTAACTCAAAGTTACAGGATTGGGTCCCAGGAACACTGAAGCTGAAGTACGCACCTCGCAGGGGGGCGTAAGCGTGTAGCTGCCTAGTTTGTTAGTATTATGCTCTAGTTGGAAACCTTAATTTTTAAAGGCATCCATAGGCATCCGTAGATTGACTTGAGAGATGCCATTAAATAAAAACCGGCCAGTCACCGGACCAGATGGCCAAAATCAAAGATGGGATTTCAAAATCAAAGTGATCTTTATTCTCATAACTTTATGGCTGATTTTGGACTGCTGCTGTCAGCGATAAAATAACTTTGAAAGAATTTCAGTGTTCTGTTGACATTTACAAGTTAGTTTTCTTTAAATTCCATTTGGAAACTCTTAAAATAAATTATTAACTACATATATTAGTAAATTCACTTTACATGGATGTTACTTAGTAAAAAATATTATTATGTTTGTAAAATATCATAGTAAAAAGCGTCTATTCATGCGAAATTATATATTAACTATGTTACGACTAGATTGTATAAGGTATCCTTAGATAACGCAAAATATACATGAAAAATATTGCGTGGTATTTCAAAATGTGGAGATGCCTATATTTTCCATGCTAGTGTCTCAAGTCCTGGTCAAACTAAGTTGAATCCCGCGAAGTAGGTACAAGATGCGTCGATTATTTAAATGAGAAGCATGTTTGCTGTCACAATCGATGCGGGTGAATTTCATCTCGCATCGCTCGTCAATTCGTCTCAGTTTGACTAGAGCTTTATCCCAGAGTAGTTTACTCCAATGACAAGACATCTTTTCAGCGTATTTACAAAAATAACTTACGTTGTGTTTGCTATGTATAATCATTTTGTTTGCAATCTCAAGCGGCGCAAAAATTTTTAGACATCTCTATATTTGTAAACACTGCGATACATAGCGAGTTTTTGCTATGCTATTGCCACAAAAACAGCAAAAATTCAATCCGTGTCAGAGTCAATTATTTTATTTAAGGATAAGAATTAATGTGTGCGTAAGTAGTTATTAAAATAAGGTTAATAGTAAAAACAATATAAAAAATATAAAATTTTCCAAGGAACCCTAAACTTTATGCGATTTTTACAAAATGGTAGAATGAATCGAGGTATGGTAACACTAATATAAGCATCGTTGACCGCCATTTTTTAAATGATTCGCGCGCGATTTTAATGACAGCGGCTCAATACGAAAAAGTTCGAAATATTCGCGACATTTCCAGCAAGAGTTTGAAACTTAAAGTATATCTTATGAAATCTATTTTGTGCTATATGTGACACGCTGAAATCCAGCGCTGTGTCTTTAATTGCTTATGCCGATGGCCGTTTATATTTACCCAAATTTGTTTTTTTTTGTATCTTGTTTGAATTCTTGGCGTCATGTTTTACGGCATATAAACTCTAACTATAACAGCTGCCTAGCATTGTCTGCAATAGAAGTCCAATCTAGAAAATTACATCAAAATCGCGCCCGCTTCATACAGCTACAATAATACCACATTAGAAAAACAAAATGGCGTATTTTTACAAAAAACAGCTGTCACAACTCTTAAAAAAGCTTAACACTAAAACGTTGGTGTCTTATCGTTTTACGATTTAAAAAAAGAACATGTCAAAAACGTCAAACGGAGAACGCTGATTGGTCGGCTCAAATTAGGCGCGTAAAAAAGGTGTATAAGGCGAGAATGAGGGATTTTGAAATTTGTTTTCTAGTTGTTGAAGAAAACATGGGCGTTAGTTCGTCGGCGTGCGCTGTGTGGGTGCCGCCGAGCGTGTGGAACTGGAAGATGTCACTGACCTGAAACAATATGTTGTAGTTTTAGAATGTTGCCAAGAATAAAAATAGTTTAAAAAAACTAAAAAACACGCTTTTTGTAGAAAACCGAACTACAAATATGAAAAAAAAAAAACTTTTTAACACGTTAAGTACGAAACGAGGCCTAAATCACCCCACATGCAACTTCCTTGTGGTGCGGCAAGGAAAAACGTGAACATCTCTGTCGTGCGAAGGGCATAGCTTTGGTTTGGTCCAGTATAGAAAAGAGATAAATGTATATTTGAGACGCGCTAATGGTCCCGGACTCGATGGTATACCTACCTTGGTACCGGATGTCTTAGGCCTCGTACCACACTGAATTAATATAATTTTAATGCAGTGCGGAACGAGGCTAAAACGTCCCATATCCTCCCGGACCTCGTACCGCACCCAACGCGAGCTTCCCGCGACTAGTGTTGTGCATCACGTCGATTGGAGAGCACGTCCTTTTACATCGCCGAACATGTCTAAACGATGTCGGGAGAAGATAATTTAAAAAAAAACCCAGAAACAGAACGATTGCGATTTTTTATAAAAAAGTATATTGTTTACTGATATTTTTATGTTAATTCAAGTTCTAATAAGTGTATTTTTCAAGCCCGAGGCAGAATACATAGGATAGTTTCTTTTCTACTTCTGGTTTTCTTTTTTTTCTATTCTGTGAACCGCATTAAGATTTTCACACAAAAATACATAAACGTCGTTGCGTCGATATTATTTTTCCCATCACTAATCTTAGCGAAAATTTACCCTATTTCAGTGCGTTACGAGATGTATAAGATCCCATACTTTGTTTTGCCAATAATTCTTAAACTAGTTATCAGATCCCGGGGCGACGGTAGATTAGGGTTCATCAATTCACTTTCACTGTCTATATCGATAAGGACCAAATTTTTCATTTATCTTTGATTTCGCGCCAGAAAATGGATTTTAGCCTGTTAAAGGAGGTGGGGTCTAATAGACCGCGTGTCGCCCTAACGTCTGGTCACGGTGCGGGCCGATAAAACCTCGTGCCGCAGGAACGGAAAGTTTGCAAAAATTGGTGCCGCAGCTAACGTGTTAAAAAGCGTGGGGTGCATGGTGGTGGTGAATATTATCTTAAAAAGCACCCCACGCTTTTTAAAAAGTATTTTTTTTTATTTTCTACTTTTTAGTTCAAAATGTATTGTCATCGGTCCTCGATAAATCTACAAAGTTTGAACGAAATCTGGCCGTTTAAAGTGGGTGAAAATCGCGTCTAAAAGAGTCGGTTACAAACATACATAGGTACAGTGAAGCTAATATAAAGCGTGTAAAATAAGTATAATGGGAAACTATTATCAAATTATTGCATTGTCATCGGTCCTTGAGATTTGTGCAAAGTTTCAAGTTGATCAGACTTTTAGAAACCGGTGAAAATTAAGCTCAAAGATTCCGTTACATACATACATACATAGATACAACCCGAGCTAATAAAAGCGTGTTAAAAATAGCGGCCAGGAAGGGTTCCGTATCATCAGTATTCACTATTGAATGAATTTCAAGTTTATGTGGCCCTTACCTCGTTCCACCCGTATCTGTTCTTGGCCTGTACGATGGCTTCGTACACGGCTCCGGGCTCCAGGCCACGCAGCTCGTGCGTGACGCGGTGCGTCAGCGAGCCGGCGGGCGAGGGGGCCGGGATCACCACATCATGCCAGCGGCCTGGCTGCTGGAAGGATTCGTTTATCTGGAAGAGACAAATACATCAATCTTTACTCTTCTTTTACGTATGATTAGTGACAAACACATTTATAATATTAACACAGAATATATAATTAGAACCTTACGGTACAGAAATTTTACTCCCGAGTTTGGGTATCAGCGCACGCATCCGCGAAACAAAATGTTAATACCGTAAGGTACCTCTGACAGCCCTAGCAGATTGAAGCGAGACGGCAGACAGTTATTGTACTATGAACGCTATACGCAATGCAAAAGGTTGAAATTAGATTGTTCTCCAGAATAGTAGTTAAACATCTCGGGGATTTTGCGCCGCTTGTATGAAAGTGAGATAGGCCTGATATAAATATGAACTATGTAGGTAATGTTGTAACCATATTTTTGTTTAAAAGAGTGTCCATGGAGTTTCTTGCCCGTTCTTCTCCGTAGGTACCTAGTGCTTTGGAATGGGCGTTATTAAGCATACGTTCACGGCTTTTTTAAGAAACCAAACCTTGAGAGCAAAGACTCAATTTATATTTAAAAAAAAATGTGTGTATTGACCACTGAAACTGAACGCGATCAGCGCATTTAGGCCGCGTTCAACAGCTGTCAGTGTCAATATTCCTGAGAAAATAGTGACACTGACGTTTAAGAGCTTTAAACGTGGTTTGCGCCCTTAGTACCTACTATTTCAAACAGGTGGTTATTTCTAAATACAAATGGTGAAGTTTTGGTGATGGCTTTTTCCTGAACTATCGTCAACTTATTTATAATTTGTAACTGATTTACTTGCATCATCATCTGCCTGTATTTTCTCAACTACCTATATAAGGTCAGTTTCATCTCTCTGACGGACCGTCCCCGTGACAATTCAAAAGTGCCAGTAATTGGTTTATTTGAAATAAATACTTTGAGTTTGAGTTATTGAAAATTTGTCGTTACGCGTGCTGCTCTGCCCAGCTAATAACTTGTTCTGGTGGCATTGGGTACCATTGTTATTGCATAAAAATGTCCATAAAAAACTTATGTTTTTATGATCTTTTTTACTTCATTTTAGGTTACAGTCACTACTATGTTTTTCGTGTCGCAAACAAAATAAAAATTCACCAAAAGTATACGGTCTTCTCCTTCTCGTGTGGTTAGTGACTAACCTGGTGTCAGAGTTTTCATGCTGCCCATGGGCCTCTGAATTAGCTTCACATGCTGTTGAGAAATATCTCTCAGGCATGCAACCCAGTGGTTTAGGTTGTCAGTTGATTTTAAGATTTTTATCTAGCACCTCGTCGGTCTAGTTGTAGCAAACGCTTCTATTGAGCATGAGGTCTTGGGTTTGATTCCCAGGTCGAGCCAAATGTTATTGGATTTTTTAAACTAGAATAGCTTAGTAGCTGCCCGGAGTCTTCATTTGTGCCCGGTTGATAGCAATAGGCTCGACCGATTACATGGTACTTTTTTTTTTTTAGGCTGGGAAATCATCCAGTGACTTCTCCTGCTCTGGGTGGAGCAGAAGGGAGTGTCAGACTCTTACTGACTGAAACCCATCCATGTTCCTTCCTTAGCCCTTTGTGTTCCGGGGTAGCGGTAACCCTTTCGGACAATCCCGCTTACTCCATTCCCCCTAAAGTAGGATTATACTCACAGCCAATTGCCGATACAGCAGCCTCAGCTCATCCAGCGGCGGGTAGCTGTCCACAGCGAAGGCCAGCGTGTAGCGCGTGTGCGAGCGGGCCAGCGGCGCCGACGTGAAGCGCGCGGGGCCCGGCCGCCCCGACACCTCCACGTGCTGCCGCGCGCGGCCCAGGCTGTTGTCGGCCACGCAGCTGGGGGGGGGTAGTCATAATAATATCCTTGGACATTTCACACAACGCCATATAGCCCCAAGCTAAGCAACCTAATGCTTGTGTTATGGTAACGAGATGGCTGATAAACTACTTATATACATTTTTTTTTGTAAATATTACATACCTATTATAGATAGAAAAACACCCTGACCCGGAACAAGTACTTGTACGTCGTACAAATATTCCGTGCGGGAATCGAACCCGCGACATGCTGCGCAGCAGTCGATCGCTCAACCACTGCGCCAACCGTGTCGTTATCAGATGATGTAGTAATTGGACTATTGTGAATGCCAATAAAGATAAACTACTTCTGAGCTTTTAACCTTTTGAACGCCATTGTCACATATACGTGACAAGCAAGCGCATGCTATGAACGCCAAGGACACAAATATGTGACAATGCGGTACACTATAACACGAAATACGGTTACGTTACGGTTATAATTTATTGGAGCAAAAAGATGGAATGATTCGTCGTGCAATTCAGGAGCATCTGTTTTTCCGTGAAGGATCTTACAAAAATTATTGATTTGGTCATTTTTTCTTCTCACTTCTAGAGAATTAATATAATAATAATAATCTCATTAATATCGCCGATACAATCACTAGATACATCCAAATTAGTCGGACTCCAAAAAAAATTTTAGTTTATAAAAAAAGCATAATCATATATTTGGTGTTCAATAATATTTTTGGGAGCGCAAAATAGGAATTATTAGAGGTTCGATCAAATACATGCCTTCCATCAGCAACTCACCTATAGTTTCCGAAATCTTCAGGCTGGACGTTGGCAATGAGTAGCGTGTGATTGTTACCCCTCGCAGACATGGTCACTCTCTCCGAGGCGCTCAGAGGGAACGAGTTCTGGTACCAGGTCACCTGGAAATGTTGATAAACCGTGTCACTCAAAAGGCCATTTCAGAAACCAACCTACATGGTCTTCACATGATCTGACCAACATTATGCCTGGACATTAAAAGAGACTGTGACCTCTAAGTTTGTTTCGGTCTTACTTCTCAGAGTAGTCAGTAAAAAGTATTCTATTCTTGCACCCAAAGTCAAAGTCAAAGTCAAAACATTTATTTCAAATAGGCACAAGAATGGCACTTTTGAACGTCAAAATGAACAAGAAATAGAACTGATTCTAGTCGCCCCTTCCAAAAAGTAGTTTCGTGTGGAGAAGAATGGGCAAGAAACTCCACCGTTACTCTTTTAAAATGTTTCACAATGTTTTGTATACATGTATTATAACATTATATGTGAAGACGATGAACCCAGAATAAAAACAATACATCACAAAAAGTGAAAAGAAAAACACATGTAGCAGTGGTAAGTAAACTTAATTATGTCATAAGTACATGGTGCTCACATATTTACAAACATTCTAAAAGTTAATAATAATAAATTAATCAATGTGTGAGAAGTTATTCCAATATAATAAAATAATATGGTACAGATTACCTAATTTACTTAGCAACCAGTTTGATTTTGTCTAGACACTAGACCCGTTATGATGTCTTCAAAAGGTTTAAGGTTGAATAGCACTTACCTCAGCAGGAGGGTCTGCCAGTACTGTACACAGCAGCTCAGCTCTGAACCCTTCACCAGTGTGCACCCAAGACCGCTCCACTGTAATTTCGGGCGGATCTGGAAATAAAGAGTTTGTTTAAACAAGTGTTTCTTTCATATCCCATAACTCTTGGTTACGAATGACAGCATATATCAAAGAAACAACTGGCATATACTTAATTATCTTTTTTTTTTTGAGGGTGGGAAATCATTAAATGACCCCTCCCGCTCCGCTTAGAGCGGGAGTGTCAGACTTTTACTGAGTAAAGCCCATCCATGTTCCTTCCTTAGCCCTTTGTGTTCAGAGGCAGCGGTAACCCTTTCGGACAATCCCGCTGATCCGACAGGCTTCGGCCCAAACGCAAGGGGCGTTTATGCTGACATCTCTTTGAGGAGCGCGTGGAACACTCCGCGCCGCGCCGTCCGGCACGGACCTGGTCCTGATCGGACGGTGAGCTACCCATTACTCACCGTCCCCAGGCCTGCGCCTAATTTAGCCGGGAGTCGTGACACGGCTCCCGACGACCGGAGCGTCTCCCGCGGTGTCTAGGTCGTGAGGCTCTGTCCCTCAACCATCCCGCCACCTCCTTCGCCAGCATGATTGCTCCGCAGAAGAAGGTGACTAACTCCTAGTCCCTCTCGTTTCGGACAATGGCTTGAACCAGGGCCGGACGTGACAGGTCGCCGCCGCCGCCAATCGCCTCTACGAGGACACGGCGGTGCTCCCCCCAAGCGAGGCAGATCTCCACCGTATCCTCACGACTTATTTACCTTTCAATATCTTTTTTGTTTGTGTTCATTTAAAAAAATCATAATCCAACGGTCACGATTATTATGAATGTAAAACACACTTACGTGAAATACTCGTAAGACAACGTCGCAAGTTCGTAGCTCTAAGTATGAATAATTGATCGAATGAAAATGAATTACTCGAATTTTGGAGTAACGGTGGGGTTTCTCGCCTATTCTTCTCCATACGAAACTACCGTTTAAAACGTAATTGGTAGATCCATACTTGGAATACTCACAGAGTCTGAGCAACTAGGGTCGGTAAATCATAAAAAAAACAAATACTTAGGGGGCTCTTTAGGGCCAAGCCTGCCGGGTAAGCGGGATTGTCCGTAAGGGTTACCGCTACATAAAGGACTAAGAAACGAAAATATTTTACGGTTGTCAACACATTGATTTCAAATAGGCACAAGAACTTACTACTAAAATCCATGCATTTCTTTTGTAAACAAAAAAATATGTACTTACATAGAACCTGCAGCTGGAACTCCGCCACTAGAGGTGCTCCCACTCCATTGTCTACGGTGCACGCGTACCGGCCGCTGTGTCCCCTCTCTAACCGCGACAGTTGCAACTGTGGGCCCTCCCCGAGCCGAGTGTTCGTGTCATTCTGAAACACGGGTATTATCTACTTATATAAAAGATGGTCTTTTACAATAGCATTAATAATAGGTATAGCATAAAACAGCTCGTTGATCTAGTGGTCGCAAGAGCTATACTGCTGCGCAAGCGACCCTTTGACAGCAGTGGTAGCCTAGTGGTGTGACCGTCGGACTGCCAAGTCATAGGTCTCGAGTTCGAACCGCACGTATCTCTCATTTTACGGATTCATGTGCGTATTGTATAATTATCACTTGCTAAAAATCGGTAAAACATCATGAGGAAACCAGCATGTCTGAGAGATGTTTCTCAACAGCATGTGAAGCTAAGATAGAGGCCCATGGGCAGCATGAAAACTCTGACTCCAGGTTAGTCACTAATCACACGAAAAGAAAAGAGGAGAGAGCGGCCCGTTATTTTTTTGGGTGGTAGATCATCAAATAGCTTCTTCCGCTCTGGGTGGAGCGGGAGGGCGTGTCAGACTTTTACTGACTAAAATCCACTCGTCTTCCTTCAGATGCCCGTGCTGGCCACGGTGACTCATTCGAACAAACATGGCGATGGATTTTCAGTTCGGTCAAAAGAAAAATAGCTGATTCATACCTACATTTTGACCAAGTAGGTCATCATCTGCCTAGCCTTTTCCCAATAAGTTGGGATCGGCTTCCAGTCTAACCGGATGCAGCTGAATATCAGCATTTTACATTACAATTTGCATTGACTGCCTATCTGACCTCCACAACCCAGTAGCTGGGCAATACAATACCCCTTGGTAAGACTGGCTGTCAGATTTCCGGGCTTCTGACAGTGGCGTAACTATACCATCTGAGGCCCTTGGCAAATCCATTGCATGGGGCCCCAAATTTATATTTATACCTTTTAGGTAAGTACTAAATTTTGTTAAAAATTTTGGGTCACTTTTGAGCTCGCAGCCTGTCGGGCTGGGGGCCCAGTCAGGCTGGGGGCCCGTGGCATTTTACCAGTCCTGCCACCCTATAGTTACGCCTCTGGCTTCTGACCACCCGTAACGACTGTCAAAGATGCACTTATGACAGCATTTTGACCACGTAAGTATTGAATACTTTTTGTCTCCTAACTACACACATCAAAAGTGTCTAGGGATCAAGCATTTTTATGCGGATTTCTTGAGATTGAGATGTGGCTTTGTAATAAATTTATGATTTTATAAATTTATATGGATCCTTTTTGGTGCATTTCATAATTTGAAACAGGAACTGTCAATCAAATTCGAGTAAAAGATGAAAATCAGCTGTCAATATTTTCCCTATAAAAACATACAACGCATTGAAGACATTATTAGTGCTACTGTTTCCCTACTACTGATTAAAACCAACGTTATTATGGAGCGGCGACGTCATTTAAGCAGGGAAGAAATGCTCAGAGCCGTGGGAATGATAGAAGCTGGTTCCCGGCAACGTACTGTGGCTTTAGCTCTGAATACAAGTCAGAGTGTTATCAGTCGACTTTGGACACGTAACCGAAGCACTGGTACCGTGGCTGAGCGCCATGAAGGACGGTATCGCTGCACCACACGGAGACAAGACCGATACATTCAAATCTTAACTCGAAGAGCTCCAACAATAACCGCCATGATGTTAGCCGTGAGGCTTCATCACTCTTCAGGGAACTTAATTAGCGACCAAACAGTCAGAAACCGCTTGCATGAAGTGAACCTTCATTCCCGAAGACCGCTACGGGTACCACCTATAGCAATGCACAATCGTAGGATTCGATATCAATGGGCTCTTGAACACAGAAATTGGGCAGAAGAACAATGGCGTTTCGTGTGCTTTTCTGATGAGTCTCGTTTTGGTATGAGACCGGATACAAGACGTATACGACACTGGAGAACCCCTGGACGCCAACAGCGATTAAAATCCTGCCAGGAAGTCCATCCTTATAGTGGTGGAACCATCATGGTATGGGCGGGTATTTGGATCGGCGGAAGAACTGAGTTGATTTGGATCAGAGGCAACCTCAACGCTCAAATTTATGCTGAGACGATTGTATCTGACGTCATCGTTCCTCTACAAGTGCAAATCGGTCCCTTATTTCAGTTAATGCATGATAATGCACGACCGCACACCGCAAGAGTTGTAAGACAGACTCTCGCCGCAGCTAACATCAATGTCCTGCCCTGGCCTGCTCAGTCGCCAGACTTGAACCCGATTGAGCATGCATGGGATATGCTACAGAGAAGAGCTCTGCCGAATATGGAGGGTATCCAGTTGCAAGAAGACCTTTTTTTGTTGTTGCAACGAACATGGGCGGCCATTCCACAGCGTGATTTGGATGAACTCATTTTGAGTATGCCAAACCGATGTTCTTGTGTTGTTAGTGTTCGCGGTAGAAACACGGATTATTAATTGTTTAAGTTACCCAATAAAATTTTAAAGAAAACTGTTATTTCAGTCTTTTTTTCGAACTTTAATGTTAGTGGTTCAAATGTCAAAAATCCCTTTATTAGGAAAATGGCAAATTTCTTTATTAATGCAAAGGTGACTTGGTTTATCGTTACTGTGACAAACGAAAACACTTTATTTGATGAATCCTTAAAGAAAATTTAAATTAATATCAATCAAGAGAAAAGTTATTGCAAAAATATATGTTGATCCCTAGACACTTTTGATGTGTGTAGTAAGTTCCTGTGGGATATTTTCAGAGGTCCGTGCGCGCAAGAACTGCTAAATACATCATAGGTCCTCACAAGCTTATGCCACGTGACGGTAGGCACTGGGTTGCCCGCTGCCCGGCACTCCAGAACAGCCGCCCCCCCTCTCCTGGCAGCTGCATGTCTGGACTCTGGAGATGCCCTCACGCTGGGTGGCACCAGGACTTCCACTGTATGGACCTGGTCTCGCGCCACACGGTCAGATATCTGGCACACGTAGTCACCTGCGTCCTGGAAAGAGAAGTGATGACTTGAAGACTGGTGAAGAGTAATATTTTTCCATTTTTTTATAAGTGCCTTTATTCCACCTTCTAAAAAGATCGTCAACGGCATGTGAAGCTAAGTCAGAGGCCCATGGGCAGCATAAAAACTCTGACACCAGGTTAGTCACTAACCATACGCAAAGAAGAAGAAGACAATATCGTGGATAAGTAATAACAGCCGCACGGATCGATCCATCAGGTTAAGCTACGCTTGCCGGGGTTGGTCCGTGGATTGGACCCTATCTACCCTACCTACCCTACCTACCCTACCTACCCTACCTACCCTACCTACCCTACCTACCCTACCTACCCTACCTACCCTACCTACCCTTCCTACCCTACCTACCCTTCCTACCCTACTTTCCTTCCCTACCTACCTGCCATACTTACATACCACCTAACATTTCTCACCTTTTAAACCTTCCCTGGACTACGAAAAACATTTCAACACCAAAATCAGCTAAATCGGCCCAGCCGTTCTCGAGTTTTAGCGAGACTAACGAACAGCAATTGATTTTAATTTATATAGATAGATACACGTAACGAAGAGTTAAGGGGTTCAAAATAAAATAAAAGGGCCCACCATCGCTAATTAATGACAGGTACCTATCTTCGATTTTATATTTTGCAAGTTACAATCAACCGGAGAGTTGGACTGTAAATTAAAAAAAAAACAATTGAAAAACTCAAATCTGAAACAAAAAAGCATTTCCCGTGTCAAACCTTTTCGACGCACGAAATAAAATAAAAAACAACATGGCCGGCTAGAATTGCTCGGGAAATCGTACCTCAGTGTTGCAACGCATAAAAAATAACGAGGATGTATACCACAAAGGTTTTTACGCGGCCATTATCATATTTTCCCGGGCCAATTACCGTTTAGGGCGCTATTTAGCATTTTTGACGGGGAGAAAAAAATGTGGAACGATTTTTGGTATTATAAAACCTATTTGGGGGTAATAAAGGGAGATTTGAATTTTAAGTCCGGCCAGGGAACTATTTTGAAAGACTTTCGGGTTTTCTGCTGATTCGAGAATTAGAAGCAATTTTGTAAATGTGTAATTTTTTATCATGGAGCCGTTTATTATGATGTGTGATTGTTATTATCCTCGGGAATAGTAACTCCTATTTTTCAGGATGAAAGGTATTAGTCAGTTTCTGTACACCTAACAATATTAATTTATGCAAAATTTCAGGATGGTCGTTGGTCTCCATACGAAACTACCTTTTGGAAGGGGCGGCTAGAATCAATTCTATTTTTTGTTCATTTTTGGCGTTCAAAAGTGCCTTTCCTGTGCCTATTTTGAAATAATTGATTTGACTTTGACTTTAGTTTAGGCGTGAAAAGGTAACAAACAAACTTACTTTCGCATTTATTATAGTTAGTTGAAATTCAAATTTTCTTACGTTTTTCGCAATTTGTAGGTCTGTATTTTATGTTGATCAAAATAGTATAATTCCCGTCTGTAGCCAGTACCATTACGTATATCATATAAATAATTAAAATCAATACAATCAAGTTGAAATTGCGGCATGGAATAAATATTTCTCGAAAAAAAAATTTTTTTTTTGAGGTTGGGAATTCATCAAATGACTTCTACCGCTCTGGGTGGGGTGAAGGGAGTGTCAGACTCTTACTGACTAAAACCCATCCATGTTCCTTCCTTAGCCCTTTATGTTCCGGGGTAGCGGTGACCCTTTCGGACAATCCCGCTTAACGAAATTATAACTTAGGGAGTTGTATTGATAAATTTTAATCTATACTAATATTATATAGCTAAAGAGTTTGTTTGTTTAAATGCGCTAATCTCTGGAATTACTGGTTCGAATTGATGAATTCTTTATGTGTTGGATAGTCCATTTATCGAGGAAGGCTATAGGCTATGTAACATCACGCTACGACCAATAGGAGCCGAGTAGCGGGTGCAACCGCGCGGGAGCAGGTAGTTATTTAGAATTTTGTAAATACATACTTGTTACGGCCGCGAGTCAGAATTATTTTGATCAACATAATTACAACCTGACACTAATCTGTAAATTACAAAAAAAAACCGGCCAAGTGCGAGTCGGACTCGCGCACCGAGGGTTCCGTACAAACCTGTAGGTTAGGTATATAAGTAAAAGTTCACCCATCACCATAATCGAGTCATAGTTATGGAATTTTTATTTTTCGAAAAAGAATTCAATATTTTTTTAAATTAAATGATGTAACTAAAAATTTACGGTTTTCGCAATTTTTCCTTTACCTGTACTATAAGACGTTACTTCGTACCAAATTTCAAGATTCTATGTTCACGGGAAGTACCATGTAGGTTTTGATTCCCGTGCGAGTTTCGAAAATTTGCGCCTTAAACGACTGTAGTCTGTATGTAGACCTGAGTATTAGATATAAATTTCAGTTTGATACCTCCACGCGTTCCTGAGAAAAACGGTCTTGACAGACGGACGGACAGACAACAAAGTGATCCTATAAGGGTTGCGTTTTCTCCTTTTGAGGTACCGAACCCTAAAAAGTATGTAAAGATTAATAAGTGTATACTTACATAAATCTAAGAAGCTCTGTGTCAAACGCTCTACGAAAAACCAATTTATGCAAATGTCTGCAGTTAAAATCGTTGACTTAAGATTTCATTATCAGATAACCGATAGATGTCTTGATGGAATGTCAATTAAAATTCATGGACTGACAACGGAAAGTGTTGCCAGTCGTCCGGATGAAGCCGAACTCAGTCAGGCTTTTTGATTGCGAGTCTGCCTATCCGGCTTTAAATTTGAACATCGCGCAAGCCAATTTAATTGTTGTTTCATTAAAATTAAAGAAGATTTTATGATACATAAATGATAAAAAAAACCTTGTTTAACTTTAAAAAAAGAACTGTCTTTCTATAATAAGACCAAAAAATTTAGGGTGTCCGGGATACCCAAATGTCCGGCTAAACTGGTCAGTCTGGCTTTTGACGTTCAAAAGTGCCATTCTTGTGCCTATTTGAAATAAATGTTTTGACTTTGACTTTGACTTTGAAAAAAATTATTTTTCCATAACTGTTATCTATGTAGTGTGATGTACAAAATACGTAGAAAGTAGTAGTATATGTAGTGTGATGGCTCTTTAACCCCCGACGCAAAGAGAGAGGGGTGTTATAAGTTTAACGTGGTTGTTTATGTATTTATCTGTGGTATCGTAGCTCCCAAACGGATGAACCGATCTTCGTTTAGTTTTTTTTTTGTGTTATAGATAATTATATCCCGAGTGTTCTTAGCTATGTTTCATGAAAATCTGTTCAGCCGTTCGAAGATCATCAGCTCTTTTCTAGTTGATGAGGGGATCTGACTACTTCCTTATGTCCGATCGATTCGAAATATTCGATTATGAAGGATATATCTTGTTTATAAAATTCTCGTGTCACAATGTTAGTTACCATACTCCTTCGAAACAGCTTGACCGATTTTTAAGAAATTTTATATGCATATTCAATAGGTCTGAGAATCGGCTACTATCTATTTTTCATACCCCTAGGTAGGTAGGGTAGGTAGGTTGGGTTGGTAGGGAGGATGGGTAGGTAGGGTAGGTAGGTAAGGTAGGTAGGTATCATAGTTAAGGCAGGACGTCTGTCGGGTCAGCTAGTTAATAATATAAAATAATTTAATCTATTGTCATGGGTATTTTTTTTAAACCTTAATATTAATTTACCTGTGGCCCAACATCGGTGATTTGTAGGTTATATCCATCCACCAGGCGAAACCTCTCGTCTCTTGTCACCATTAGACTGGCTGCCGTGAGGACTGCTGGACCCCTTCGCCATAACAGTACCAAAGAGCCTGCAACACAGAGCGGTTTATAGAAAGAAAGAAAGATATATCAATCAAAAATCAATCTTCCTAGCGTTTTCCTCATTTAACGTTCCGACGTATTCAGCTGATATGACACACCATAAGTGCCGAACTTACGCGGCAGAAATTCAGTAGCGCAACTTTCTGTGTATTCAGTTGAGCGCTGTCGTATCGTCGGCTTCGGTCGCGCACACATAGTGCTCTACAGGCAGCTGAATCGCCGCAGAATTTGCGCCTGACCAAAGTTCGGCTGTACGCTATAACGCAACGTATTTTGGCATAATGACGTGTGAGAGTGTGTTAAGATTTAGACACAAAGTGGAGGCAACAGAACAGACATAGGTGATACTAGGTACCATTTTCAAGCTCTGTACCAAAAATCAATTAAATAGGAGCAGTAGTTTAGTCGCAAATGAATTTTTAAGTTTTTGCCCCGTTTGAACACAATGTATCTTTCCTAACAGCTGATTATGTTTGTACGCATAGGTCATTCATCTTAAATCTTAGCACACCCTACGATGCGTTGTTACAAGGTCGGTTTATATTTACAAAGGGTGGTTGCGTTTTACTCTGATATGAAGCGATTTAGTTTGTTTAAAAAAAAAATCTTTTTTGGTGCTTTTTATTTTTATACCGTATCGAATCAATACAAAACACGTATAGTATACGTAGTGTAATTTAATGCCCCTCTGTCATATCAACTCTGTATATCAGTTAGAACTAGGCTGAGAATCAGAACTTTTGTATGTCATTACTTCCTAGAATTCGCCGTAAAATTCATCATAACAATATGAGTTGTACAGCCAGCATATCAAGCTACCCCAACCTATAAAATTTTTCCAATTGAATATGAACCTTATCCTTTTGTAATAATGCTGAAAAACGATCAAACATTTTTGACAGATGTGCTAGCCTCTGTACATATAGTACAGTCAGATCCTGACTAAGAGATGCCTTTTTTTTTTGAGGCTGGTAAATCATCCAATGACTTCTCCCGCTCTGGGTGGAGCAGAAGGGAGTGTCAGACTCTTACTGACTAAAACCCATCCATGTTCCTTCCGTAGCCCTTTGTGTTCCGGGGTAGCGGTAACCCTTTCGGACAATCCCGCTTACCTTTTGAACGCCACAGCATAAACGCACGCGCGTGCCCTCCACGCCAAGCTAAAGATAGATTTCTTCTTGTTATCATGAATTTCCCAATATCCATGTTGTTTTTTAATTTGTTATGTCATTAAATACGTACGAGAGCTTCAATTTTTATGATATCTAAAAATAGACACTCACAGAAGTAATGATTTATTTTTTATTTCGTGTTATAGTGTAGTTGTCATTGTCACATATTTGTGTCGTTGGCGTACAGGGCATGCGCTTGCTTGTCACGTATATGTGACAATGGCATTCAAAAGGTTAACTAGGAGATGCCTGAGAGATATTTCTCAACAGCATATGAACCTAAGTCAGAGGCCCATGGGCAGTACAAAAACTCTGACACCAGGTTAGTTATTAACCATACGAAAAAGAGAGAAGTCAGATCCTCAACTTACCCAGGTTCTGGACTTGACATGGCAAGAGCAGTGTGTCTCCTACAACGGTTCTGAATGAATGTCCACGCGACAGGAATCTTGGTCCGTCATCTGAAACCAAAGAAAAACGAAAAAGTTCATTATATCTATTATACTAATATTATAAAGCTGAAGAGTTTTTTTGTTTGAACGCGCTAATCTCTGGTACTACTGGTCCGAATTGAAAAAATAATTTTGTGTTGGATAGTCCATTTATCGAGGAAGGCTATAGGCTATGTAACATCACGCTACGACTAATAGGAGCCGAGCAACGAGTGAATCCGCGCGGGAGCAGTTATTCATATATTGCTAGTTGATCCTTTGATATGGTCTCATAAAACACAAAGAATATAAAGAATTTAGGCCAAAGAATCAGCATTGCCAACCAACGTGGCAACGCTGCCAGCCTTTTGGGCACATTTCCCACTGACAGCGATGGAGATTAATTTTTTGACGCCCTATGAGCTCTTCCCCTTTTTTACCACTTGTACATAATAGATATATTTTTTAATTAAAGGTTGTATATATATTTTATTTTAATTTTTGTGTTTAAGTAGTATCGTTTGTCTGAATAAATAATTTTAAATATTCAGAAAAAAAGAAAACTAATATTTAGTGTTCAATATTTTACGGTGGTATCCTTCATGTCAAAGTCAAATCATTGATTTCAAATAGGCACAAGTTAGGCTCTTTTGAACGTCAAAATGAACAAGGAATAGAATTGATGCTAGTCGCCCCTTCCAAAAGGTAGTTTCATCTGTAGAAGAACGGGCAAGAAACTCCACCGTTACTCTTTTGAAATGTTTCACAATGTTATGTATACGCTATGTGCGAGGAGCTCTTGGCTAAGTACTAACAGCCGCACAGGTCAATCCATCAGGTTAAGCTACGCTTGCCGTGGTAGGCCGGGGATGGGTGACCATCTATACGTACAGAGACTCCTCCATGCCCCGGAAAGCACGTTAAGCCGTTGGTCCCGGCTGTCATTCGTGCATCTTTGACAGTCGTTACGGGTCGTCAAAAGCCCGAAAATCTGGTGGTTCTCCGGTCTTACCAAGGGGTATCGTGTTGCCCAGTTACTGGGTTGTGGCGGTCGGATAGGCAGTCGCTCCATGTAAAATATTGGTATTCAGCTGAATCGCAGTTGAGGTGAAGCGGTTAGACTGGAAGCCGAACCTAACATAGTTGGGAAAAGGCTAGGCAGATGATGATGTATACGCTACACATAGCCATTTTTTGGCAGCGTCACTAGGTTAAAACCGAACAATAAAAAAAATCGAACCCCACTATATAAAGACCGAACAATAAAAAAAATCCAATCGAATCCCAGCCATATTTCATTCGGCCATTTTAAAAACCCATTCAAAGTATTTCAAGAAAAAATAATAAAGTGCCAAAGTTGTGGAGCTCTCAAACAAAGATTTACAAAGTTTCTGGAACTGCGGATGGAAGAATGTGTGGTTGCAGCAGCTGCGAATGATGTATGGGCCAGTCTGTACTCGAGTTTTGTTTGATGACTCAAGAGAGGAGTGTTTTGACTACTCTATTGATTAAAAATGGTTTACAAAAACTAAAAGTCACGCTTTTTATAGAAAACACTAGGGATGAGCCAAAATTCAGTTCACATTCGGTTCAACCGATATTCGGCAGCTTGAACCGAACTTCAGCATTCGGCCGAAATTCGGTTCAGATGCCGAACATTCGGCACAAGAAAAATAATAATAATAATAATAATCATGGTCACTTTAGATAATAATATGAAGATTGTAAATGTAAACCTTAAATTACAGTTTTTCTTATTAGTTTTGAAAATCTTTGCCTAATTAATTAGACATACTATTACAAAAATGAAATAATTATACTTTTCACCTCACAGGCTCGGAAAGAGTCTGTTTGTCATTCGAAATCTGAGCCGAAAATTTTTGCTCTCTAGCGTGGAAAGAGTTTTTAAAATTCGAACCTTTCTATTTAATAATTTTCTATACTGCCAGTCCACTGAAAATGCATGACACGGTCTAAAATAAAATATTAAATAATACCGCTCACCTTAAAAAGTTCCATCACAGTACAGAAATTAAATATTTTGCGAGGATATAATTGTAAAATTGGAATTAATGTTAATAAGTATTCCATTTGATTAAAAAATTCTGTGACGTCACATTTGAATATGCCATAAAAATACTACCCTGTCAAATACCCAATTGTGTAGTAATTTAAGTTTAATTTTTTAAATAAAATAAATACTAATATAATATGTTATTTACTCCTTTGCTTGGCAAAAATAAATATGTATTAAAATAAGTTAGTTATTTGTATTAAATTAGTTTTTTTCTTTCATTCTCCTTAGAGGACAAGTAGGATATAGAACAAAATACAGGGTATTTAATTTTGGAGATATTCTATGTAACTCATAAGATACATTGCCATGTATCTGTTATTTTCTTCACATGAGTCAATGTATCTGAGACGCTCGAACAAAATAAAACTCAACAACACCTGTTTTCTTGCACCTAGCAGTTTCCTCGCTGTAGTGAGGTGAAAAATTGTGTGTTGCGCTCGGCAGCAAAGCTTTTCTGCGTCTCGTACCTTTGAAACCTTCGTTACGCTCAGGATTCTATATTTGAACCACTCGCTTCGCTCATGGTTCAACCCTAGAATCCTTCGCTTACTCAGGTTTCAATAGAAGTACTCGCGCCAAAAATCAACTTTCCAGCCTTGCATAACAAATAACTATAGTGTACACGCGCAAGTGTACCAACGGAGGGTGCGGAGAACGGAACGTAGCCACGCTCCCCGTTTCGTCATCGCCGGCGCGGCGGCGTCTATAAAAGACGAGCGCCCACGCAGAGCGTTCCTTTTTTCATCACCTCCAAACGACCCCGGTACCCGGTACCGGGAAGAACATTAGGTCGCGTGTCAAGGCCGCGCGGCCAACCTTTAAGTGTGATATTTAAAATTGTAATGTAATCCAAATAGTTTCAAGCTGAGATTATATTATTTTATCATAACGTTCACCCGTTTCATTTATCACACATTTGGCGACCGTGACAGGACTGGAGCGTAGCACCTTACCTAGTTCATTGTTTGCCCCCACGAAGTTAGTGCCATTGTCGCACCAAATCTCATAGGGCTTACCTCTGCGCGACACGAATCGTCGTAAACATAAAATAAATGCAGATGTAGTGAGGTCACTCACCAGCTCTAGGTGCACAGCTCTGGTACTTAAGCAAACAAATATACAGAGGTAACATTTACTTATTCGATTACCTCTTCCCCTTTTACTAGAGATTTGAAATGGTCCTGCGAAGTCGGTACCGGTAGAGTGGAAAGGGAAAGTAGGTCGCATCCTCGCTGATGGTAAGTTGCCCATTATAGGCTGTATAGTCTTACCACGAAATCTAGTGCATACAACGCATTGTTTATATACTTTGCGCGCTAAGGCCCTCCCACCTACAGGCCAGTACCTTTCTCTTACGGAGGCTAATAATAATTGTGGACCTGCATGAAATAAGCGATGGTGTTCACTTTGCATTAATAAAAGGGTGAATCTATGTTTACAATCTAATATGATAGGATGCTTTTTATTGTAATCAAAGCTTGAATTGTCAAGACGACCTCCTACTCTTAGTAGACCTTCAGAGTCATGAAAAGGATTTAAATTGAATATTTTAGATTTTTTAGGTATTCCTTGACCTCTTTTAATAGATTTTAATTCTGTATCAAATGATTCGAGTTGACATATTTTACATAGAAAGGTATGAGATTTATTTATTTCGTTAGTTTGTAGTGGACCATATAATTTGGTTTTATTCCTACAATTATATAAAAACCGCAATACATAAGCTAACACGCGACTTAAATGATTATACTTTGAATAATTACTAAAATTAATGATAGATTTATGACTGTCGTCGTGAGCTATATTTGTTTGTACATGAACCTTTAGTTCAGGTAAGTCCACTGACTTATGAGGTTGCTGTGGCCAAGCAGATGATCCATCCTTTAAGAAGGAGGGTCCTTCCCACCACAAGGGTTCAACCTGCAGACGCTGAGGATCTACACCTCTAGAAGCAAGATCTGCAGGGTTAAGGTGAGTGGGAACATGCCGCCACGAAAAGCCCTGTGTCAACTCATTAATTTCTATTACTCGATTGGCTACAAATGCTTTTAAAAGGTTTGGTTGTGAATTTATCCAACCAAGTACTACAGTTGAGTCGGTCCATATAACCTTTTGTGTTATCTTATGACATCTAATGGACTGGATTACCTTTGTGGTCAACCTAGCACCAAGTAATGCGCCACACAATTCAAGGCGAGGTATTGTCATAGCCTTCAGAGGTGCAACCCTAGCCTTTGCACACAGCAATTTAACATCTACAATATTTTTATTACTAATTGACCGTAGATAGACACAAGCTCCATATGCTTCCTGAGAAGCATCTACGAAACAATGTAATTCAACTGACATGGGAATATCGCATAGTACATACCTAGGCAAACTAATTTTAGACAGATTATTAATATTTTCTGCTATCTTAACCCACTTCTTTTCAATGTGGGGTGGCACAGGGTCATCCCAGCCTAATTTTTCATTCCATAATTGCTGTAAAATAATTTTAGCTCTAATTATGCATGCACATAGCAGCCCTAATGGATCAAATATTTTACAAGTTAATGATATGATAACCCGTTTAGTAAGTTTCTTAGACATATCCATATCAACAGTGAAATGTAAAGTATCTGGTGACGGTGACCAGTTTAATCCTAAAACTGTGGAATATTTACTCAGATCAAGTGATTTAGATGTAGTCTCTGTTTGCAATGCTTGGGGGCAGTTTGTGCGTATTTTATGAAGAGGGAAACAAGCTGATGATAATATATTAGTGATGTCATCATATATTTCTTTAATTTCTTTTTCTGATTGACATCCTGTATTTAAATCATCCATATAAATATCATATTTTAAAATATTAGAAATTATGGGGTTAGAACATTCATGAGCTAGTTGAATTAGACACCTGGTGCTCAAGAAAGGTGCAGATGCTGTCCCATAGGTGACAGTGTTTAGCTGCAAGACCTTAATTGGCTGTGAGCAATCATCTCTCCACAAAATTAGTTGTAAATGTCTCTGAGAAGGATCAATTTCTATTTGCCTGTACATTTTTTGTATGTCCCCTGTTAAAACATACTTGTAAGTTCTAAACCTTAATAAAATAGACAACAAGTCATCTTGTAGAACTGGACCAACATACTGAATTTCATTTAATGATTTTCCTGAAGTAGTTTTGGCAGAGGCATCAAAAACAACGCGTAATTTTGTGGTTTCACTGTGCTCTCGCAACACCGCATGATGTGGCAAATAATATCCAAATGAAGGACGTTTAATCTCATTTAAATGCCCTAACTCTTTATACTCTTCAATGAATGCAGTGTAACTTAGTTTCAAGCTGAGATTATATTATTTTATTATAACGTTCACCCGTTTCATTTATCACACATTGCATATTCTTCTAACAAACATCTGGCTTACAAAAGCGCGGTGTGGGGGCGAGGTACATCTAGCAATAATATTGAAGTAAACAAAGGCGTGTTGCTCTCGAAAAAGCGATTATTTTTTTCCTAGTTTTTAGTTCGGTTTATTTATACGAGCCAGCATAAAAAAAATGAAAAAAGGAATAATTTTATCAGATTAATGTATTGTCATCGGTCCTCGATAAATCTGCAAAGTTTGAACGAAATCTGGCCGTTTAAAGTGGGTCAAAATCGCGCCCAAAGGAGTCGGTTACAAACGTACAAACAAACAAACATACAGGTGAAGCTAATATAAAGCGTGTAAAAAGGTGTTGTACTGTGTACTTGTGGCGGCATCATCATAAGTGACCTACGTATCTAAGTGTGATACGTCACATAAAATCCTGAATCGCGCAAGCAAAGTTTACTACTGTCATATACAACGTCCCGATGTTAATCCACGGGCCCGCCAGATACAACACCCGTCTACTCGAAGAATGCAGTTCCTCATACCTCCATAATATATTATTAATTGTAATTATAAAAGTATGCTTTAATTTTTAAAGCTTTCTCTACGGAATATTGAAAAATACATCTATAACCACTTAGACACCGGCAAAATAGAGGCGCACTAGTTCACCCCCTTTCATCCCCTAAATAACAATCTTTCCTAACAAATAGCTAATAGTAAATAACAAAACAAACAAGAAAACACAATTACCGTCATTTACGAAACATTGCCACATTTCTGTACCGGAAGTGACAAATCCGTTTCGTCATTTCCGGCCCTAAAGTCGCCATGTTTATTTTATCCGGCGGATAGGGACTGGTTTCATTTTAATGGTTTTCGCCCCATGAAATCGAAATGGGTGATAATATTTTGGCAATAAGGATTTTATGTATTTTTTGGGGTTGAAAATACCAAAGAAATCATGCAAGATGGAATTTCAACTCGAAATCACAATTGTTGGTTTATTCTTCTTTTCGTGTGGTTAGTGACTAACCTGGTGTCAGAGTTTTCATGCTGCCCATGGGCCTCTGACTTAGCTTCACATACTGTTGAGAAACATCTCTCAGGCATGCCGGCCGGTTTCCTCACGCTGTTTTCCTTCACCGATTTTTAAGCAAGTGATAATTATACAATACGCACATGAATCCGTAAAATTAGAGGTGCGTGCCTTGGGTTCGAACACAGAACACCTCTTTTATCTGTTCTGTGAGTTCGAACTCGAGACCTACGACTTGGCAGTCTGACGGTCATACCACTAGGCTATTACTGCTTCTTAATTGTTGGCTAATTTCAATAAACTAAAAAAGTTACTAAAAGCTAACTAAAATACAATAATTGCGGAATAAGGCTGATGACTAGATTTTTTTTTTAGTCCGTAAGCTATATTTACTATAAAAATTGGACATGTATTTTTTCTTTTTTTACGTAATCCAATGATTACGCTGATACATTGAGTTGAAATGTGGCGTGACGTTTTTTTTTGTTATTGACATCTCGCAATTCAACCATAGAGTTGTCTACTGCTTAACCGGACTTGCCTGTGGATGCCACAATAAAATTGTAGCCTCCAGCCAGGGATTAATAGGCATGACGTCACGAGTATGTAGCTTTTATACTTATTTGTGACGTAGCGAGCGCCCACTCCCCAACTTCAATGCGTTTTATCTGAGTAATTTCTTGTTAATAGGATAAAGCAAAAAATACGTGATTAATATTAGTTTATTATCTGACTGACGGACTTAATATAATTTCTTTTTCCCCAGGCATCATTCCCGTTGCCTGCATGACACGATAATATAAGTTGTAACTGCCTCGATCGATAGCAGTGATAACCAGTGGTGTGAACGTCGGACTGCCAAGTCATAGGTCTCGAGTTTTAACCCAAGCCACGCACCTTTGACTTTTTGGATTTACTAGCTTCCGCCCGCGGCTTCGCCCGCATAATATGTCGACAAATTATACACATAAACCTCCCTCTTTAATCACTCTATCTGTTAAATAAAACCGCATCAAAATCCGTTGCGTAGTTTTAAAGATTTAAGCATACATAGGGATATAGGGACAGAGAAAGGGACTTTGTTTTATACTATGTAGTGATGTTGTCATTGTGTAAAATAACAGGCCAAGAGCGAGTCGAACTCGCGCTCGTAGGGTTGTCAGAAATCGTGTAGCTCAACACAGAACTAAAAGAGCTCACCAGACCGACAACTCGACGAAAGGCGATGAAGAAACCTTTTTTTTTTAGTGTGGGAAATCGGCAAATGACCCGTCCCGCTCTGAGTGGAGCGGAAGGGAGTGTCAGACTCTTACTGACTAAAACCCATCCATGTTCCCTCCTTATACCTTTGTGTTCCAGGGTAGCGGTGACCCTTTCGGACAGTCCCACTGTCGCTTGAGTACAGTCAGTTTTTAATGTTTTAATTGGTATATTGGCGTGTGCTAGCTGACATGTGGCAAATTATTGATTTTAATGTGATGTGTTTCGTAATGCTAATTACTTCTTATACGATACATGTGTAGAGTCAAGTTCTTCCAACTAAACAGACAGCTGTGCTGCTGGGGAGTTTGTTGCGCCACTTCTTCTTCCCAGCTAAAGCACTAGGAAGTGGTGAAGGGTAGGCTTTTTGGGGGACGCTTAGTGGCTAAGGCTTGTTTTAATTTAATTTTTGAATAGTTTTTACATTTTTTATATCGGATGCTTTTCACGTTCTGCATCGTTCTCACATGTATTTAATATTAATATAAACTATGTAACCCATATTTTGTAACCATATTTTGTTTAAAAGAGTGTCCATGGAGTTTCTTGCCCGTTCTTCTCCATAGGTACCTACTGCTTTGGAATGGGCAACTAGCTTCATCTCTCTGACTGACCGACACCTTGACAATTCAAAAGTGCCTGTGATTGGTTTATTTGAAATAAATACTTTGAGTTTGAGTTTAACTTTGACCTTCAAATAGTGCTGATTTTCAGCCTAATTTGAATAAATGACTTTTGATTTTGATTTTTGGAAGATGACTTACTTCTGTTGTTCTGTGCGTGTGCTGCTATGAAGACGGTGGCCAGCACCACCCACGACACTTCCATCGTGTCAACCGCGACCGCCGCACCACCGCGAGCTGTACCTCATCTGGAACAATGGAGGGAGAGGATTAGTACTGCCTTTGGAAGACTACCAAGAATACTAGCATTATATAAGATGACTGGTAATTAGCGACCGATATTTAAACACGTAATTGTACTTATGATTACAATCAACTTTCCCAAAGAAACCCATTTTGTATACTCAATAGCTGCTAACAGCTGATCGGCGCGAAGTTCATTGAACTTTGTGCGCGCCAGTTGTATTGTTATTGTGATAAAAATAAAACTATTGAGTATACAAAAAAAGTTTCTTATATGTCTCTATCTGCGATAGCCTTTTCCCAACGATGTTGGGTCGGCTTTCAGTGTAACCGGATGCAGCTGAATAACAGTATTTTACATGGAGCGACTGACTATCTGACCTCGACAACCCAGTAATTGCGTAATACGATACTCATTGGTAAGACTGGCAGATTTTCGGGCTTCTGACGACCCGTAACGACTGTCAAAGATGCACAAATGACAGCCGGGACCAACGGCTTAACATGCTTTCCGAGGCACGGAGTAGTCTCGGTATGTAAAGATGGTCACCCATGCACGACTGGACGTGGATCGACCTGTGCGGCTGTTAGGACTTAGCCACGGCCCAGGAGCTCGGATTGACAATCGGGACGATGGCTAAAATATTTTTTTAGTCTGTTAGCTAGATTATTAAAAAATATTTGACACATTTTTTTTCATTTTTCACGTAATCAAAAGATTACATCTAAACGTGTTAAAATGTGACGTCACTCCTTTGTAGGTTTTTAAACTGAGTTGTGACGTAGCGCGCCTCCACTCCCTAACTAAATGAGTTTTATCATTTTTTTTTTATTATTAAAACAAAAATTACGCGTTTAATGTTTTTTTATTATATCTGACTGCTGGACTAAATATAATGTTTTTTATTATTAAAACAAAAATTACGCGTTTAATGTTTTTTTATTATATCTGACTGCTGGACTAAATATAATGTTTTTTTATTATTAAAATAAAAATTACGTGTTTTATATTTTTTTATTATAATTATCTGACTGCTGGACTAAATATAATGTTTTTTTTATTATTAAAATAAAAATTACGTGTTTTATATTTTTTTATTATGTGTCGGACTAAATATAATGTCTCTTTTTTACCCTGTCATCACCACTCTTCAAAAGTGCCTGTAATTTGGTTTAATTGCTATAATTTTGTGTTTGAATGGTACAGACGCCAGCACATCAAGCTATCCCAACTTTCAAATTTTCTCAATCAAAAATGAACCTTATGTCTTTGCAATAAAGTTGAAATACTATCAAAGAAATTTGACAGATTGTGGTAACTTGATGTGCTGGCCTCTGTACATTATTGTAGTAGTGTAATAAACTACGACAACATGTGCCGCCCCTCCAAAATTCAAAACGTTTGAAAGTATTTGTGACAGTAATCACAAAGCGCCACCAAGACTAGGCTTGGTCGTTATATTATATAGCAGGATAAAACAGCCGTTTAAAAATTATAGCATAAGCAACCTGTTATTTGTTTTTAATTCTTTATGCTTTAAGCGTTTTAGCGATTAACGCTATCTATTAGATTTTGTAGGCACTATAAGGGATTTTTCACCAAATCAATTTAAATGTCACTTGCCGTCACCGACGGGCGACGTGGTTTTAATGATTTTCTCAAAAAAACGTAAGATGTCGTCGTTGTCGCAGTAATATTTGCTATCAAGTTACGATCATATTCATTCGAATATATTCATTCTGATGTTCAACGTTCATTCGTTATTTAGCTTAGTAGCGTTTTGCCGTTGCGTGCGTTTGCGTCGAATATATATTCAGATTAGTATTCGTTCAGCTGTTCGACAGTTTTCGAGTGACCGTCGCCATTAAAATATTTGGTAAATGTTTTAACTGGCTGGATGCATGTTTGTGTTACTGTGTTTTCTTAACGTGATTACGTGACTGTATATTATTATACTGTATATATATTTTAATACAATGTAATGCTTGTTTCAAGCTTGACGCGTTATTGAATACAGCAGTATAACACTATAATATAACGCAAACGCACGCAGCGCAGCGCATCACGTTGAACGTTAGGTGGTACTAAACTAATATATTAGCGCAGGATAAATATCATGTTATTTTTACGAAGCTGAACGTTGAAACGCGTTGTTGAATTAGAGCCGTTGTGCCCACGACTAACCAAGACTCACAACGCATGTCGCTGCCGGCCTGCTACTGAACACGAATACTTACACCTACATACAAGCTGTTTCGTAAGGATGTGACTACACACATTGAAACAGTCATTCGGAGGGGCGCGCCATGTTAGCGTAGTTTCTCTCCACACAAGAGACTGCTAGTTCTGTATACCTATGTCAGTACCTGTAACTATGAAATAAATTTTATTAGCATTTATAATGAAGTCATTTATCTTCTAGATAATAATTATGCAAATAGCCCTGGACTTTGATGCATCGCTTTTATTTTATAGTTAACTTATAACAGCATTATATCGCCTCGTTTTTTTTTAGGGTTCCGTATCCAAAGGGTAAAATGAGACCCTATTACTAAGACTCCGCTGTCCGTCTGTCACCAGGCTGTATCTCATGAACCGTGATAGTTAGACAGTTGAAATTTTCACAGATGATGTATTTCTGTTGCCGCTACAAGAATAACAGAATAATATAAATATTTAAGGGGCTCCGATACAAAAAACATAACTTTTTTAGGGTTTTTATACACGGTTGGCGCAGTGGTTGAGCAATTGACTGCCGCGCAGCATGTCGCGGGTTCGATTCCCGCACGGCACAAATATTTGTACGACCTGCAAGTATTTATGTCTGGTTCTGTATATAGGTCTGGTTGTTTTTCTATCCATAATATACTCAATACTCAAATTTTTATTGCATTCCATATGTATTACATAATCAAAATAATAAAAAAACAATATGGACCCTGTCGGGCACAGCAACATTAGGAGAGAGGAAGAGGGCTAAGTAGCAATTCAATAATATTATTATACTTCGGCTTCGTTCTCGATATAAATTTTACAATGCAGCTCTTCTGACGCCAGTCGGCAACCATCGCATATTTAAATAACTTTAAATAACATTCCCAAAGAATATTATTTAAAGTGTTTTTATCTAGTTTAAGTATGTTTAAAGTTAACATTAAGTAGCATACTGAAACAAAATCAAAGAAAAGAATAGAATCTTCAAAAAATCTGAAGAAAAAACTACAAAGATTCATCGGAGTCGTCCATTTTCTTTTTCTTCACCAGGAAATACAATTGTTTTAGACGTTTTATGTAGAAAAACGTGTTTGTCATGGCTTCAAAACGATAGTTATCGTATATCGCGGGTAATGTACGAGATGCATTGACGCGAAAAAATTATTCGGGGCGATTACGAGATAACCGCACGAATTATTTCATTTGCCTAATGGTGTAGTCCGAGAGGCTACACTTAGGTATATTATGGTACCCAAGTGCGATACATTATCGGGGTCAATTTCTATCTTCTTGCAGAGCGAAAAACTGATGAAAAACAAGAAGCACTATACGTAATTATGAATGTTTCGAAGTACCGACCTATTATACGAATACCGATTATCACGAGGACACCATGACTGTTATTTAAACTAACGCTCTACTTGAACCTGACCCCGCATCTGGAGCTAGATACTGATTCACTCAAACTATTAATATTCTATCTCCGTAAGTGCTGCAAGCACTAGGGGATATGATTCACAAAAAACCAGAATATGAACAAGTGTTAAACAACGACTTACCCCCATACCTATTTGTATACCAATTCGGAACAACAGATTTCCAAGAAAAAATATCTATGGAAAATGTACCAACCTGTTACCTACTAAAAGCAACTACGCTTCTTCCAATTATTATTGCTTCACTGAATGAAACAATCATTTATCAGGGTTAGTGTGTCATCTTAGGGGTTAATCAGACCCAGTTAAGAATGGTACTTACTGGTTTAGGGGAAACATCAATGTGAATCAACTACAACAGTTTTGATAGACTCAAACGGAATCCCCCAGCTCAGTGAAGCTGGAAGTTATTTTCCATGTCTTCGACAAAACACTCTTCAGATATTGTCTAATAAGTAGAAAGGAATGATTACCGTTATGGTAACCACCCATTTAAAAACGATAAAAGTCTCTTTGTTCAAAAAACAGGTCAATTTATAAAAATGCCAACTATTTACCACAACCCGTCAGGGAAACTCGTGTGGTCCACCTCTTACAAGCAACAGAGGAAAAAATCTGAGGTGAGGATACGAGACACCACAGTGCTCATATTAAGCAAGGAAATATCAACCAGCACAAAAATACATACAGTACGCGGTGAGAAATCTCAAGGACCTCCACGACGGGACAAGACTTGTGCTTGACACTAGAGGTTAGTCATGCTGGAAGATTAAATAATTTGTTACCTTGTTGGCAAAAGGACTGTGACAATGTTTGAATATTGAATCATGTCACTGGATACTCAATACTTTTTACTGACACCTTATTAGTCTCAATCATAACAATTGTTAAAAAATTATGTTATGACCTGATTATGTAATATAGTCATTACAATAATTTACTGACATATAAAGGTGCAATTCCACCTTGCACACCAGGTAACGAGAAATTCATACAAAGTGTTTTTTATTAAAAAGCCATACAGTAGCAAAACATTTATTCAAAAACTACCATTTAAAAAATGGAAGATCACAGAACTGCAGTAACTTGGAGAATGTATGGATTTAATAATACCCAAATTTTAAATTTTAGATAGACAAACTTTTCTATTTGCTTCTTACAACAAGGATAAACAAGGAGATGAAAAATCACAAGTTAATCCTGATACAGATTAGGAACTGACTACCTATACATTCCAATTATTTCCAATGCATTGTGATTCAGTTTAGCCAACCGGTTATTGATCGGTTTGCCTAAAGAATTAATGAAAAATGTGAATTATACATTTACTAGAAACTGGACCCCAGATGCATCAAATAAAAAATAGATGCTTTGGCTGTTTTTTCAGACAAACTACTTTTTACTCCTTTTTTTGACATTTAGTACAATGTTAAGAGGCTTACAAAAAGTTAAGGAAAATAAAGTTACAGGCATTATGATAATACGACACTAGCAGTCATAAGCCTAAGAGAATCATCTCCTACATATCCAATTCTTCACCTTACTCTAACCTTTCATATGCTAGAATTACAGAAGCAATTAAAAAGCATCTCTCGCGTGGACCCGAGTTTCTGGCAGTCAATAGCTTAACAGTTGGGATATTATCAAGAAGGCATGGCAAAAATGAGCTATCCCTCATCAGTAATAGAGGTTATATTAAGTTCAATATCAAATACCTATCTTGAAACAATACAATCATAAATAATATCAATATAATACTTATAAAAATGGTGGGCTGTTTGTCACAAACATAATACAGATCCAATTATACCAACTATACTATCATGTATTTCTTTTTAACCATGCAATCAGGCATCCTGGGGGCCTTGTATCGGTCTTTAAACTCACACAAGTCAAGTCTTGCTGTACCTAATAATGGGCTCAAAATAGTGAGAGTGATGACAAAGAGGCATCCTAAAGGTTTTAGTAAATCCAACTGGAGCCAAGATGTTAGACTACTTCAGACTATCATAATCATCTGCCTAACCTTTTCCCAACTATGTTGGGGTCAGCTTCGGACTACCTATAGAGTTCTTAAATTATTTAGTTTTAACAAATGATGAAAAGTCCAATTAATTAGTAAGGTACTTAACAATAACTACAGCCCTAAGAATACAGACTTATGAGACCAATCTCATGTAAATACCTAGCATCACAGTAAATCAGGCAGGTCAGCACATTGTTATTACTGAGGCTATTAAGACGACTGTTTCGGTTGTTGTCAACCGAATCTCTTTTTACCCTTTTTTGGTAAGTAAGTCCAAAAATTTTCCCAGCTGCTACATGAAATGATCGCATTAAATATGCTCAGATCATTACGGGAAATAATCTACTGATAGTAGATGGATAAAAAGGGTTGTATTGTTTTGCAGCATAGATATTATTATTTTTACTAGACAAGTAGTCATGTCTAATCATCAGCTGCTAATACTAAGATAGTGTCAAAGGCAAGCTGGACAAATAGTTCTTCAACTTGAATTGTGAATTAGCGCGTGCTGTGCATAATGCTGAACTAAACACTTGGTTACTACATGCATACCAATAATTTTATTTTTATGTCATAATAAGTATTAAAACTAAGATGGAAAGAAACTCGAATATAGAAGCAAAGATTTTATTTTTTGTTTCTCTATTATTGTAATTTGATAAAAACTTATAATTTAAAAGTAGAACTAACTCCAATTTTAAGACGAATGAGACTGTGCATATTTAAAATGCCATTTTACTTAGGTCATCACAAAAATTACAGATTTTAATTTTGTATTGAAAAAATAACTGCTAATCATAAATTAATCTTTCGAATCTCAATTTTCCTAAAAACTCTTAACATCTGCATTGTAAAATTTATATCGAGAACGAAGCCGAAGTATAATAAGTGATCAAACGAACTTACCTGTTGTGAAGTTCGATCATTATTATACGAAGGGCTTCGTTCGAAGATATAGGGACCCTCCCTACCCTACCCAGAAAAATTGAGATTCTCATCTAACTACTCTAAAAGAATGACAGATGACGTACTTATAGGGAACAGATAGAGTTGGGCGTTTAGTTTTTGCTTTCAGCTCTAAAATATGCGATGGTTGCCGACTGGCGTCAGAAGAGCTGCATTGTAAAATTTATATCTTCGAACGAAGCCCTTCGTATAATAATGATCGAACTTCACAACAGGTAAGTTCGTTTGATCACTTATTATATGTTATTAGATGTGTTTGATATGTATAATAATTATGTGTATATATTTTTAAAATCTTAGGTCTGTGTATTAGGTTTAATAAATAAATATCTTAATAATTTTAATTATGTATTGTATTATAATAATCTAGATAATTTTTATACAATTATTAGAACTATGTTTCATTATTATTAAATTATGTTATGTTCGTTGTTTGTTGTATATGTATGTATTTACAAAAAAATATATATTTAAGTAGTTTATCAGCCATCTCGTTACCATAACAAAACTCGTTGCTCAGCTTGGGACTTTAAGGCGTTGTGTGAAATGTCCAAAGATATTATATTATTATTATAATGGTACCTTTAGTGCGCGAGTCCGATTCGCACTTGACCGGTTTTTTTCTGTCTCTGTCTGTTTTGCCTAAGCGTCGAAGTTGGTAATATCTAGTTATTTAGTTAGCAATCTGTTATATTTTTTTTTGTATAGAAATGATTTATTACGTGCTAAATGCGGGTGTACTATTGGCTCTCCTCTGCCCATCCCTTCGGGGACAGAGGCGTGATGTAATGAGTCACATTAAGCTACTTGTAAATCACTACATAGTATAAAACAAAGTCGCTTTCTCTGTCCCTATATCCCTATGTATGCTTAAATCTTTAAAACTACCCAACGGATTTTGATGCGGTTTTTTGTTATAGATAGAGTGATTGAAGAGGCAGGTTTATGTGTGTAATTTGTCGACATATTTTGCGGGTGAAGCCGCGGGCGGAAGCTAGTTTATTTATTAAGGCGAAAGGTCACTCATTCAAACATTCATTGGCTAAGGCTTGTTTTAATTTAATTATTGAATAGTTTTTACATATTTTATATCTGATGCTTTTAACGTTCTGCATCGTTCTCACATGTTTAATATTAATATGAACTATGTAACCAATATATTGTAACCATATTTTGTTTAAAAGAGTGTCCATGGAGTTTCTTGCCCGTTCTTCTCCATAGGTAGGTACCTACTCCTTTGGAATGGGCAACTAGCTTCATTTCTCTGACTGACCGACACCTTGACAATTCAAAAGTGCCTGTAATTGGTTTATTTGAAATAAATACTTTGAGTTTGAGTTTGAGTTCATTCACTGATTAATCACGAAATCTCATAAACTACTGGAGCTACGAAGATGAAATTCGGCACAGAGGTAGATTATGAGTAGGAAACGTCAGCTACGAAAGCACGTTAAGCCGTTGGTCCCGGCTGTCATTTGTGCATCTTTGACAGTAGTTACGGGTCGTCAGTAGCCCGAAAATCTGACAGCCAGTCTTACCAAGGGGTATCGTATTGCCCAGTTACTGGGTTGTGAAGATCAGCTAGGCAGTCGCTCCATGTAAAATACTGGTATTCAGCTGCATCCGGTTAGACTGGAAGGCGACCCCAACATAGTTGGGAAAAGGCTAGGCAGATGATGATGATTTGTCTTACCCACTTATTTCACCCCCAAAACCGATTATTTTTCAAACTTCATCCCCTGAGATCTTACGAAACGTCTTAATACGATAATACCAACAATTCGCCGTGGTCGCTGGAATGTAATATGACGTGAGTGTACATGTTTTTTTAAGTATAATACGACTGGTCTCTCTCACCCCTCGCTAGGGGGTGAAATCATACGGAATAAATGTTGTTAAGGGGCATGTTGGAGGTTGAATTTGTCTTGTTTTTAATAAGTATCTGAAGGCAGTGATAGCCTAGTGGTGTGACCGTGGGACTGCCAAGTCATTAGGTCTCGAGTTCGAACCCAAGACCTCTGAATTTTACGGATTCATGTGCGTATTGTATAAATTATCACTTGCTTGAAAATCGGTGAAGGAAAACATCGTGAGGAAACCAGCATGCCTGAGAGATGTTTCTCAACAGCATGTGAAGCTAAGTCAGAGGCCCATGGGCAGCATGAAAACTCTGATACCAGGTTAGTCACTAACCACACGAAAAGTAGAAGTATATCTGCTATAGCGATTTCTAAATAATTGCGTTGGTGTTAATAGTAAGTGTTGTCGTTTGACACTGGGTTAAAAATATGTTGCTATCTCTTAGTAGAAGAAAGGCATAAAAAATTTAAAGAGATTTTGAATTTGTTGACACAACAAAAAACACTCACTGGCACTTTGGGAAATCTTATGAGTCAGAATTTCTATAAATTATTTATACATACATAATGGAGGGCCTCGTGGCTAAGTAATAACATCCGCACGGATTGATCCATCAGGTTAAGCTACACTTGCCGGGGTTGGTCCATGGATGGGTGACCATGTTGTTATACCGAGATTCCTCCGTGCCTCAGAAAGCACGTCAAGCCGTTGGACCCGGCTGTCATTCGTGGATCTTTGACAGTTGTTATGGGTCGTCAGAAGCCCGAAAATCAGACAGCCAGTCTTACCAAGGGGTATCATATTGCCCAGTTACTGGGTTGTGGAGGTCAGAGAGGCAATCGCTCCATGTAAAATACTGGCTTCAGCTGCATCCAGTTAGACTGGAAGCTGACACCAACATAGTTGGGAAAATGCTAGGCATACTTTTTTGATTAGGATGGAATTTTGTAATGCCACCTGAAGGGAAAGTATTCTTTATACTGTAGATAGAAAATTTTACTCAAAGAAAACCTTCATTTCTTTTTGAATAGAAGGAAAACTGCATTCAAAGATTTTCGAAAATTCACTTGTCACACTCGGGAATCGAACCTACTAAAATCTGTAAAAGTTACAATCTGTGCTTCTAGTGCATCGATCGTTAGGATCAATTATAAGGATAAAATCTCTCTAACAAACTTGATAAATTAAATGAAAGGAAAACCATGAAATCTTAACTTATTTTAATTATTTACAAAAGAAAAATCTTAAATATTATTTTAATTATTTACAAAAATGGTAAACTAACTAATTAGTCGCTCGAAATGGGCTCCATTTTCTTGGATACACAAATGTATTCTTCTAACGAATTCATTTCCAGTACTGCTATGATTGAAGTGAATCTCTCCTAAAACGATCGGGGATTATTATTATTATTATTTTTTAATTTTACTGGCTTTTAAAACTTTTTTTTTTACTAACCTATAAGCTCCTCTGTGAATATGCCAGACAAATCTATCAAATATATTTTATTTTAATTCCAACTAGGGATTTATACCCCTTAAATCGCCACCCTAACTTACATAATCAATCGCTCGGCACGAGGTTGTCGGGGGTGCCCACACGATGTTTATTTTTTATTTAACATTAGGGGAACTAATTTTTTTTTGTAGAAATATCATTTATTTCTCGAGTTAAAAACTCGTTTCATACATGGTGATGCAATTGAAGTATTTTTTTTAGTGTAGATTTAAACATTCGTCACTACATAGTATAAAACAAAGTCGCTTTCTCTGTCCCTATATCCTTAGACGCTACTAACTACGCAACGGATTTTGATGCGGTTTTTTTTAATAGATAGAGTGATTGAAGAGGTACATTTATATGTATAATTAGCCGACATGACATATTATGCGGGTGAAGCCGCGGGCGGGTGCTAGTAAATTATAAATGATTTTTTTTGTAACGTACGAGTAGTTTTAAATAAAAATTCTACTCATCGAGTTTTTGTTTTTTTTGAGTGTGGGAAATCATCCAATGATTTCTCCCGCTCTGGGTGGAGCGGAAGGGAGTGTCAGACTTTTGCTGACTAAAACCCATCCATGTTCCTTCCTTAGCCCTGTATTTTCCGGGGTAGCGGTAACCCTTTTGGACAATCCCGCTTACCCGGCAGGCTCGGCCCTGAGAGGCCCCTTCAAATGCTGACATCTTTTTGAGGCGCGCGTGGAACTTGTAGAAGAAGGTGGCTGGGATGGACTGGATGCGGAAGGTGAAGGTCAGGGTGTTGTGGCGCAGCCTGGGAGAGGCCTATGTCCTGCAGTGGACTGAGATAGGCTTATTGGTATGAAGCTGAAGAGTTTGTTTGTTTGAACGCGGTTATCTCTGAAACTACTGGTGCGAATTGAAAAATTCTTTTTGTGTTCGATAGTCCAGTTATCGAGGAAGGCTATAGGCTATGTGACATCACGCTACGACCAATAGGAGCCGAGCAGCGGGTGAAAGCGCGCGGGAGCAGCTAGTTATCTATAAAAGCCACAAAAAATCGTGTTTGTGGTATGAAAGCCCTCTTAAATATTTATTTTATTCTATTTTTTAGTATTTGTAGTTATAGGGGCAACGGAAATACATCATCTGTGAAAATTTCAACTGTCTAACTATTACGGTTCATGAGATACAGTCTGGTGACAGACAGACGGACAGCGGAGTCTTAGTAATAGGGTTTTCCCGTTTTACCCTTTGGGTACAAAACCCTTTTTTAAGAACTAAACCCTTGACCCATAGCACCAAAGCTAAGCGACTGCCCTAGCCATGTCATAACGATTCCCATGAAAACAGATACACGGATTATTTTAATTTATGCAAAAACTCGTCCCCCAACGTTATTTGTCTCTCAAAAACTGGGGAAACAGCCTTTGAATACGTTCCCATGGAGTTTTTTAATTAGGCAAGGATTAGTCTGACTAATCTTATAAAATGTTTAGTTAAATGTCATTGGCAGTGTTCAAAATTTTTGTTAAAATGGGGTGAGTTTTTGGGGGCGAGTCGGGGCGTGTCGCGTTGACGTTTAGTGATTTGGAATACTATAATTATTTAAATTATTGTATGGTCTGTGGTGTCGTGTGATTGTAAGGGGTTGCTGTTTTAATTAATTGCTAGCTTTTGCTCGTTGCTTCGTTCCTGTTAATTTGAGAACTGACTATTTGAAATGGTCAAAAATAAAATATGAAATCACATATAGATAAAAGACCGCGCTCGTTTTAAAAACTCCCATCACCGTACAGAAATTAAATATTATGCAAAGATATAATTGTAAAATTGAATTTAATGCTAAAAAGTATTCCATTTGATTCTAAAAATCTGTGACGTCACATTGTTATATTTCATAGAAATCACGTACAAATTCCGGGTTTTGACAGTCCATAAAAAGTAACGTTTTTGACTACCCTTTCAAATACCCAATTTGGATAATTAATTGTCATTGTTATTTCTCCGCTTGGCGCCATCTATTATCATAAGTTATTGTTGTTTTACTCGGGAACAGTTTGTTTTTTCGAGACGAAAAGTACTCTATGTCCGTTTCTGTACACCTGACAACGTATATGCAAAATTTCAGGATGATCGGTTCAGTGGATTAGAGGTGAAAAGGTAACAAACAAACTTACTTTAGCTATGATATTAAATCATCGATTTATTTTATCCAAATACAGAGGGTATTTCATCCAATTTAATCCAACCTCTTGACCACCCGGTGGAATTAGGAAATGGGCTCCCAGCCCTATTTGTGAGTCGAACGTTTCTCAAAATAGGGGCCGTGTAGCTTTTCAAAATGTAAAAATCCGTGAAATTGGTATTGATTTTTACTTGACGGGAAGTATGTGTGGGGGTCCGGGGATGTACAGACGCCAGCACATCAAGCTATCCCTAACTGTCAATTAAAAATGAACCTTATGTCTTTGCAATAAAGTTGAAATACTATCAAAGAAATTTGACAGATTGTGGTAACTTGATGTGCTGCTGGCCTCTGTACAATTGGTAGCACATCAAGTTACCATAAAATGTATTTACCAAAACATTTTTACAAGAGTAACGGTGGAGTTTCTTGACCATTCTTGTCCATACGAAACTACCTTTTGGAAGGAGCGACTAGAATCAACTATATTTTTTATTTATTTTGACGTTCAAAAGTGACTTAGAGAGAGTGCCAGGAGAAGGATATAGGCAACTTTTTGTCTCAAAATTACTTCCGATAAAGTCAAAGTCAAATCATTTATTTCAAATAGGCACAGGAAAGGCACGTTTAAACGTCAAAAATGAACAAGAAATAGAATTGATTCTAGTCGCCCCTTCCAAAAGGTACCTAGTTTCGATATTGAGATGTAACCGAACTCCACGCGGACGAAGTCGCGGGTAAATGCTAGTTTAATACATATAATATTTTGATGTTGAAAGAGTTCTGATTCTTAGCCTAGTGTCAATAAGTTTCATGTTCATTTGATTTTAATACCTGAATTCACCAAATATAATCTAAATGAATTTACCTAAAACATAAGCATTTTAAAAATTTGAAGAGCTCATAGCCGGACAGAGCGATGCGTAATCAAGCATAGCTTAAACTGATGGAGGTTAAGCTACGCTTGCCGGGGTTGGCCGTGGATGGGTGACCATATTTACATAACGAGACTCCTCCGTTCCTCGGAAAGCACGTTAAGCCGTTGGTCCCGGCTGTCATTCGTTACGGGTCTTCAGAAGCCCGAAAATCTGACAGCCAGTCCTACGTATTGCCCAGTTACTGGGTTGTGGAGGTCAGATAGCTCCATGTAAAATACTGGTATTCAGCTGCATCCGGTTAGACTGGAATCCGCCCCCCTAACCTAGTTGGGAAGAGGCAGGCAGATGATGATGATAAGCATTTTAAAATTTGCGATACAGAATCAAATCAGCCGTTTTAAACTTTAAAACCCGAGCTTTATTATAATCTTAACAAAAAATATAAATAATACAAATACGAGCTCGTAAATCACTATATCAATTATTGCGCTACCCGGCACCGAACCGCACTCCCACGAGGTTGCACCCCTCGGCCAGTCAATATTGGTTTTAATGTCAAATTAGCGACATCCCCCATGGCCTTTGATCCCTACCGAGAGGGTTTCCATTTATAGGGTTCAAATATTAAAATCATTTGCTCAGTTTTTCCCAACTATGTTGGGGTCGGCTTCCAGTCTAACCGGATGCAGCTGAATACCAGCATTTTACATGGAGCGACTGCCTATCTGACCTCCACAACCCAGTAACTAGGCCATACGATACCCCTTGGTAAGACTGGCTGTTAGACTTTCAGGCTTCTGACGACCCGTAACGAATGACAGCCGGGACCAACGGCTTAACGTGCTTTCCGAGGCACGGAGGAACCCGGTATGTAAAGATGGTCACTCACCCATCCACGGTCAACCCCGGCAAGCGTAGCTTAACCTGATGGATCGACCTGCGCGGCTGTTAGTACTTAGCCACGAGCTCCTCGAAAAAAAACACTACACCACAAAAGTTGAAAAGAAAAACACAGCAATGGCAGGTACACTTGATTATGTCATAAGGGGCGTTTTTATAGATAACTAGCTGACCCGACAGACGTTGTCCTGCCTTAACTATGACCTACCTGCCCTACCTACCTTGGGGTAAGAAAAATATTTAGTAGCCGATTCTCAGACCTACTGAATATACTTTCTTAGCAGCCTGGTCCTGGCACGTCACTCAATTGTTTTGCCTTCCCGGAACCCTTCCACTAACACTTAAACTTTATGATATGGGATTAAAGTTCAAATTGACTTTTAAGAATTATCACAAATCTTTTGTATGGGAATGTAGAAAAGTGTTGTTTTAAGACTTTTTAAGGCATTTTTATATTTTTCCCTCCGTAAGAACCATCCTCGTACTTCAAGGAATATTATAAAAAAAGAATTAGAGAAATCGGTTCTGCTGCTCTAGAGATTTGCGCTTAGCGACACATTCAGCGATTCATTTTTATATTATAGACGGTACGGTGTCTTCACAAAATCAACATCAACTTCTCACACATTGATTAATTTATTATTGTTAACTTTTAGAATGTTTGTAAATATGTGAGCACCATGTACTTATGACATAATTAAGTTTACTTGCCACTGCTACATGTTTTTCTTTTCACCTTTTGTGGTGTATTGTTTTTATTCTGGGTGCATCCTCTTCTCATATAATGTTATAATACATGTAAAAACATTGTGAAACATTTTAAAGTAGTAACGGTGGAGTTTCTTGCCCATTCTTCTCCACACGAACAGCCTTTTGGAAGGGGCGACTGGAATCAGTTCTATTTCTTGTTCATTTTTGGCGTTCAAAAGTGCCTTTACTGTGCCTATTTGAAATGGATGTTTTGACTTCGTGTGCGAGTGCGACTCGCATTTAGCCGTATTTTTTAATGTTTTATCTTTCAAAAATAGCAGTTAAACCTTGCATTGCTTCGATAAAGTGTAATTAGTAGTCACGCGCCAAACTTGCTAATTGTTTCCCGCCAGGTGGCGCTAACGACTACAGAGTTCTCATTATTAATTGTTTGGAACACACAGAGATGAGTAACGGTTAGTCTTGCTTCGATATCAAAGATAAATCTATACTCAAACTCAAAGCATTTATTTAATAAAGTATAATTATCACTTGCTTATAATCGGTGAAGGAAAACATCGTGAGGAAACCGGCATGCTTGAGATATTTCTCAACAGCATGTGAAGCTAAGTCAGAGGCCCATGGGCAGCATTAAAACTCTGACACCAGGTTAGGCACTAACCACACGAAGAAGAAGAAGAAGAAGCATTTATTTCAAATAATAATAATAGTAGTAAACCGGAGACATATTATGAAGGACGGGACGGTTGACGTGTGTCGGGCATGCCACCGTCCAGGTGAGTCCATCAAAGTCAAAGTCCAATCATTTATTTCAAATAGGCACAAGTAAGGCACTTTTGAACGTCAAAATGAACAAGAAATAGAAGGCAAATTATCTCTGGTTGTTCTCGTTTAGCTAACGGCGAGTACTTGCACAGGCATAACCAAGTGGCCAGGATTATTCACCAGCAACTTGCTTGAAATATAAACTTGTAGACTCTGCGGTACCGTATTACAAGTATGTGCCCGACCCAGTTCTTGAGAATGACCATGTCACGTTGTACTGGGATCGGTCTATCATTAGTTACTGACAGGACTATTGTTGCCAATAAGCCTGATATAGTAGTGATAGATCGATTAGCGCGCCGTGCAATGATTGTCGATGTTACCATTCCACATGACGAGAACCTCGTGAAAGCTGAGAAAGAGAAACAAATAAAATATCTCGACTTAGCACACGAGGTCGTCGACATATGGAATGTGAGCTCGGCTGTCATTGTAACGATTGTCATAACAGCCAACGGCCTGATGGCCAAAAGCCTCGACCAACATCTTTTGAGGCTCTCGTTAGGCGGTTGGATCAAGAGCCAGATTCAGAAGGCAGTACTCCTCGATACGGCTAGCATTGTGAGGAGGTTCTTGTCTCTTCAGCCCTAACCACCAGTAGCTTGGAACCTGCTCCCGACACCGGCGGACAATTTTCTAAGTATTATTATGATAAAGCAAAAAAAAAACGTGTCAAATATTTAATTTTAGACTAAATAAAACTTATTTTTATTTACCTAGGCGTCATCCCTATTGTTGTACAGAGGCCAGCACATCAAGTTATCACAATCTGTAAAATTTCTTTGATATTATTTCAACTTTATTTCAAAGACACAAGGTTCATTTTTAATTGAGAAAATTTGACAGTTAGGGATAGCTTGATGTGCTGGCGTCTGTATGTTTAAACGATGTATAATCAGCCTGTAATATTCCCACTGCTGCGACACATCGCGTCCCTTGATCAAGAGGGAATGGGCCGTCAAGGCCCCAGCTTATTAAAGCCACCCGGCACCCACTCCGCACCGCCTCGTCGCACGGCGTCCACTCGTTGTCGCCAGGTGGTCCACGGGAGGACGCCGCGTTATCACCAATATATATATTTCTATTTATAATATGTATATATTTACAAAAAAAATGTATATAAGTATATTTTATCAGCCATCTCGTTACCATAACACAAGCATTAGGTTGCTTAGCTTGGGACTACTTATATGGCGTTGTGTGAAATGTCGAGGGATATAATTATTATTAATATTATTATTATTATAAATAAACGTCGCGCGGTCCCTTTACGGCGGTAACCTTTTCAACACCATTGTCACATATACGTGACGAGCAAAAGCATGCCCTGTACGCCAACGACACCAATATGTGACAATGCGGTGCACTAATAACACGAAATAAACAATTCAATCATTACTTTTGTGTGTGTTTATGGACATCTTAAAAATTTAAGACTGTCCTCCCCCAGCGCCGTCCTAAGCCGAGGTCCGTACCCCACAGGGGGTGCCCTTAGCGTGTAGTCGCGCTGTTTGTAAGTTTTTACTAAGCCCTGGCTGGAGGCTACAATTCTTTTGTGGCAACCACAGGCAAGCCCGGTTAAGAAGAAGACAACCCTTTGGTTGAACTGCGGGATGCCATCATCAAAAAAAAACCCTTTTAAATACGCAATTTATTAGCACACTCGCTGCGCGGTTTCACCCGCGCGGTTTCACCCGCTACACGGCTCCTATTGGTCGTAGCGTGATGTAACATAGCCTATAGCCTTCCTCGATAAATGGACTATCCAACACAAAAATAATTTTTCAATTCGGACCAGTAATTCCAGAGATAAGCGCGTTCAAACAAACAAACTCTTCAGCTTTATAATATTACTAGCTTCCGCCCGCGGCTTCGCCCGCAAAATATGTCGACAAATTATACATATAAACCTTCCTCTTGAATCACTCTATCTATTAAAAAAAACCGCATCAAAATCCGTTGCGTAGTTTTAAAGATTTAAGCATACAGACAAACAAACAGACAAAAATAGCGACTTTGTTTTATACTATGTAGTGAAGTATAGATTTAAGCCACGTTCAAGACAAAGTAATGACACCGACAGTTCTTAAAGGAGTTTATGTGTTGATTGCGTTCAGTGTATTGGTAAAATTCGCCTTTAGTCCCGTTTAAGACCCTTTTAATTAGAAAAAACAACAATTTTGGCGAAGTTTCATACACATTCTTGAAACAAACTTCACCGTCCTTCCCCGAAATTCAGTGCGACTTCAAAACATTCTTTGGAAGCCGTAACGACTTTAAATTTACGAGATCTAACGTCGGGGCTCGGAATCTTTGTTATTACATGCTTCTAATGTTAACGGGGGAATGGGAGGCAGCTCCATCTAGGTACACATAGATCTTGCACATTCAATTTATGCAGGGTCAAATAAAATTAGCTAACAAAACTTTGCAGGCGCTGTGGTATCGGCATTTAATTAAAATAATAGCATAGCATATCATCATCTGCCTAGCCTTTTCCCAACTATGTTAGGGTCAGCTTCCACTCTAACCGGATGCAGCCGAATACCAGTTTTTTACATGGAGCGACTGCCTATCTGACCTCCACAACCCAGTAACTGGGCAATACTATACCCCTTGGTAGACTGGCTGCCAGATTATCGGGCTTCTGACGACCCGTAACGACTGTCAAAGATGCAGGTTGTACAAATATTTGTTCCGTGCGGGAATCGAACGCGCGACATGCTGCGCAGCAGTCAATCGCTCAACCACTGCGCCAACCGTGTCGACAGGTGATGCGCCATTGTGGATAACATGATGCCATTCGTCGGTAATTTACGGGCGTTATATGACGGTCACCGCTCTTCTAGGACACCGTAGGGTAATACCCTGTATTTCAACAGCCACTCTCGTACCACAAACCACCTACCTAAATCCAACAATATTCTGTCGATCAATGGTAGGAATTTTCAATTTCGTTCAGAATCGCCTCCATGGGACAATAGGGCTGCCAGCAGTCGGATTTATCGGATCTGTGCGAATATATCCGAGAACCGACAAGTGGTCAAATACGGAAAGAATTGGCTCTCTGCGCGGAGAATGCTTTTGTTTTTATAAAACGAATCGAAAAAGTGAAGTGAAAATTTCTACTGGTGTCGGATATTATGTAGATTCGCACACTCACACATTGATTAATTTATTATTATTAACTTTTAGAACGTTTGTCAATATGTGAGCACCATGTACTTAAGACATAATTAAGTTTACCTGCTATTGCTAAGTGTGTTTTTCTTTTCACCTTTTGTGGTGTAGTGTTTTTATTCTGGGTGCATCGTCCTCACATATAATTTTATAATTCATGTATACAAAACATTGTTAAAGATTTTAAAAGAGTAACGGTGGAGTTTCTTGCCCATTCTTCTCCACACGAAACTACCTTTTGGAAGGGGCGACTAGAATCAATTCTATTTCTTGTTCATTTAGACGTTCAAAAGTGCCTTTCTTGTGCCTATTTGAAATAAATGATTTGACTTTGACTTAGCTTCTGCCCGCGTGGGTGTCATTATCCCACAGGAACGTTCTAGCGGGATATAAAGTCAATCTGCCCGCCTTTTCCCAAAATGTTGGGGTCGGCTTCCAGTCTAACTGGATGGAGCTGAATACCAGTATTTCACAAGGAGCGACTGCCTATCTAAACCCCGTAACTGGGCAATACGATACCCCTTGGTAAGACTGGTTGTCAGATTTACAGGCTTCTGACAACCCGTAACGACTGTCTAAGATCCACGAATGACAGCCAGGACCTACGGCTTAACGTGCTTTCCGAGGCACGGAGGAGTTCCGTTTTGTAAAGATGGTCACCCATCCACGGACCAACCCCGGCAAGCTTAGCTTAACCTGATGGATCGATCCGTGCGCCTGTTATTACTTAGCCACAAGTTCCTCCAACGGAATAAAAAGTATCATGTTAAAAAGTTCATCAGAAAAATTCTTTCGAAATGAAATGACAATAAATATAACCGCATACCGTCCCAACAATGGTTGAACTCTTATAAGCAAACGGCTTCTTATAGGCGAACATCTAATGGATTAAACAAAGCTGTAATTAATCTATGAGCGGGATTGCCTCATGTACTACAATCTCCTTTTTTTATGAAATAAATGTACTTATTATTATTATTATGATTGTCCGAAAGGGTTACCGTTGCCCCGGAACATAAAAGGCTAAGGAAGGAACATAGATGGGTTTCAGTCAGTAAGAGTCTGACACTTCCTTCCGCTCCACCCAGAGCGGGAGGGGTCGTTTGAAGATCTCACCATAAAAAAAAGGCTTTAATCTATCTCTATGACAAATTTAATTTAGTTCCGTTCAGTAGTTTAAGTCTTCGTGAAGGAGTAACAAACACAAACTCTCGCCTTTATAATATCAGTGTGACCAGCCTTTAAGGTTATATGTAATTATGAGTTCATCATCATTCTCCTGCCCTTATCCCAATTTATTTATGCTCGGCGCAACATGTCTTCTTCTTCCACACTTCTCTATTAGTCGTCATCTCGGTAGTCACTCCCTTTCTAGCCATATCATCTTTCACACAATCCATCCATCGTTTCTTTGGTCTCCCTCTACTTGTATAGCCATCCACATTCATACTCACAACTTTCCAAATAACATTTTCCTCATTCCTCCGCATAACATGCCCATACCATGACAACCGATTCCCACACAACTTTTCAGTCACCTGTGTCACTTTCAGGCAACTATGAGTTCATATGATAAATAAGTTTATGTAAGTACTATACGACACGGTTGGCGCAGTGGTTGAGCGATTGACTGGTGCGCACTATGTCGCGGGTTCGATTCCCGCACGGAACATATATTTGTACGACCTGCAAGTATTTGTTACGAGTCTGGGTGTTTTTCTATCTATAATATGTATGTATTTACAAAAAAAAGTATATAAGTAGTATATCAGCCATCTCGTTACCATAACACAAGCATTAGGTTGCTTAGCTTGGGACGATATAGCGCTGTGTGAAATGTCCAAGGATATTATTATTATTATTATTATTGTATTTTGTTGTTTTTATATTCATTAATTATTGACGTAATCTACTCATTACAATGTTTTTTGACGAGTTGTATTGCAATATGTGGTTATCTAGAAGAGACCTCGACAATTGATCATTATTATTTATTTTATTTTTGAGGTCATGCTGACCTTGGTGTAGTCCTCGTTAGTACTTAATTGTTAATTGATTACTAGCTTCCGCCCGCGGCTTCGCCCGCATAATATGACTACAAATTATACACATAAACCTTCCTCTCGAATCACTCTATTTATTAAAAACCGCATCAAAATCCGTAGCTCGTGGCTAAGTACTAACAGCCACACAGGTCGATCTATCAGGTTAAGGTACACTTGCCGGGGTTGGCCGTGTATGGGTGAATGACCATCTTTACTAACGAGACTCCTCCGTGCCTCGGAAAGCACGTTAAGCCGTTGGTCCCGGCTGTCATTTGTGCATCTTTGACAGTCGTTACGGGTCTTCAGAAGCCTGAAAGTCTAACAGCCAGTGTACCAAGGGGTATCGTATTACCCAGTTACTGGGTTGTGGAGGTCAGAAAGGCAGTCGCTCCATGTAAAACACTGGTATTCAGCTGCATCCGGTTAGACTGGAAGCCGACCCCAACACAGTTGCCAAAAGGCTCGGCAGACTGGAGTAACTTAGTAGGTAAATAAAACATTTGTTTTCAAAATTAACAAGATTTGTTCAACCGTTCTCTTTGACCCCGCGTATTGTAAACACGTGCCGACCGCGTGGCTGACACGTGCCGGCCACGCGGCGGACACGATACGATAACGACCCGCGTTTGATACGCTCAATTGTCTAGCTTGCCTTTCGCAGTTTCTGCCCCGTTCTTCTCCATCCATACTTACAGGCACTTTTGAATTGCCAAGGGGTCGGTCAGTCAGAAAGATGAAGCTAGTTGCCCATTCCAAAGCAGTAGGTACCTATGTTGTAACTATGTAAAGATATTTTTTTACACGCTTTATATTAGCTTCACCTGTATGTTTGTTTGTATTTTTGTAACCGACTCCTTTGGGCGCGATTTTGACTCACTTTAAACGGCCAGACTTTGTTAAAACTTTGTACATTTATCGAGGACTGATGACAGTACATTAATTTCAACTATCTTTTTCGTATGGTTATTGATTAGTCTGGTGTCTGAGTTTCTATGCTGCCCATGGGCCTCTGACTTAGCTTCACGTGCTGTTGAAAAATATCTCTCAAGCATGCTGGTTGCCGCACGATGTTTTCCTTCACCGATTTTTAGGCAAGTGATAATAATACAATACGCACATGAATCCGAAAAGTCAGAGATGCATGCCTTAGGTTCGAACTCGAGACCTATGACTTGGTAGTCCGCCACTCACATCACTAGGCTATGCTTTGATGCTATCATTTTTTTCAATTATCAATCTGCCATCTTTTCCCAACTATATTGGGATCGGCTTCCAGTCTAACCGAATGCAGCTGAATACCAGTATTTAACATAGAGCTACTGCCTATCTGACCTCCACAACCCAGTAACTGGGTAATACGATACCCTTGCTAAGACTGGCTGTCAGACTTTCGGGCTTCTGACGACCCGTAACGACTGTCTGAATCTACGAATGACAGCCGGGACCAACGGCTTAACGTGCTTTCCGAGGCACGGAGGAGTCTCGGTATGTAAAGATGGTCAACCATCCATGGACCAACCCCGGCAAGCGTAGCTTAACCTGATGGATCGATCTGTGCGGCTGTTATTACTTAGCCCTGAACTCCTCAATTCATTTTTTTTTAAACAGAGAGCTATGGAGTGCAACGTTTTGAGCATTAAACAAACTGAACGAATACGAAATACCACGCTGCGCTCCAAAACTGGTATCGTTGACGTTGGCAAAAAGGCTGCCAAGCTAAAATAGGATTGGGCGGGTCACGTTAGCCGCATGCAGAGTGACCGCTGGGCAATAGTCGCTACAAGGTGGGTGCCTGAGGATGGACGGCGCCGTCGAGGCCGGCCCAGGAAGAGGTGGCGAGACGACCTAAACGCATACCGCGAGGGATGAATCGAGGTGGCTCAAGAGAAAGATGTCTGGAAAGATTTGGGGGAGGCCTTTGCTCAGCAGTGAGACAGACAGTGTAGGCTAAGTGAAAAAAAAACACTAATAAAACTACATTCACACCACAGTCTTGTCTACGGTCCCCCTATGCCATAAACTAGCGTTACAGATAATGATAAACGTGCGACACGCGCCACAGACGTCATGTGGGGTGTCCCAACAATTACGGGTATAAATGTCTGTCAGGGGACTAGACGGGAACCTATACGTTTTTAATAAGAGTATGTTTTTGCTACATTACTGTGGGGACTAAGGCTGGTTGCATTTTCGAGTCCCGGAACAAAAAAAAAGAGACTCGATGCGGTCAAAATGGTTGAGATGAATGGTGCTAATATATGCGTCATGTTCGTGAACGTGCGCTGTCAGTAGGGACTGGTCATCTCTTAGCGGCTAAGGCTTGTTTTAATTTAATTTTGGAATAGTTTTTACATATTTTATATCGGATGCTTTTAACGTTCTGCATCGTTCTCACATGTATAATATTAATATGAACTATGTAACCAATATTTTGTAACCGTATTTTTTCCATATTCTTCTCCACAGGTACCTACTGCTTTGGAATGGGCAACTAGCTTCATCTCTCTGACTGACCGATCCCTTGTTCAAAAGAGCCTGTAATTGGTTTATTTGAAATACATACTTTGAGTTTGAGTTTGAGTCTCGAAACGCCCAGGAAAATCAAGAATTTTGAGACTATTCATTTCATAAGCTGGTTTCAGTCGATTCAGCGTACTCTGTTCCGGATCCTACATCAATCAGAGCTTTTCAAATGCATCTTTATATTTTTTTTTCTTTCGTTAAGTATTGCAGCTAAACTGGCCTATCTCGTCTTGCAATCAATTATTAATGTTAGTTCTCTGCGGAACTTTTCCTCTATGTTTTTTTTTAAGTACTTATAGTTTGTTCTGTTGGTGTTATTTCTGAACAACTTCGCTATCGGACTTAATTAATCACATGCTCAAAAATTACTTCTTATTTTTACTGTTAATTATTTAATACTGTTAATTATGTGAGTCTCAAAAGTCTCGTTATTCCCGAAACCGAAACTATCAGTCTAGAGTCTCGAAAATACCAATATAAGTACCAAAAAATCGTCGAGACTCGAAATTTTCGAGACCGAGATTACCGGGATGAAAGACCTAGTGAGAGACTTTTTGTTTCTTCCTATACACACTTCGTGTATAGGAAGAAACAAAAAGAAAAGGCTTGTACCGCACAAACAAAACGCACATTTCTAAAAAGAAACTTGAAGTCATTGAACACACCCGTGCAAAACAGCTAATAAACTTCAAACTCAAACTCAAAACATTTATCTATAGTAATATTATAAAGCTGAAGAGTTTGTTTGTTTGAACGCGCTAGGTTCCGTTTGCACCTGGGTACGGAACCTTAAAAACCTGCCAAGTAGGTACGAGTCGGACACGCGCACGAAGGGTTCCGTACCATCTATACTAATATTATAAAGAGGGAAAATTTGTAAGTTTGTATGTAGGGGGTAATCTCCGGAACTAATGATCCAATTTCAAAAATTTTTTCACTGATAGAAAGCTACATTATTCCTGAGTGCTATAGGCTATAAGTTATATTTATATCATACATATTAGCCGAGCTATTGCAATTTTCGTCTAGCAAGTCGGAAAGAAATACCTCCGAAAACAGAATTATTTGCATGCGCTGCCTAAACAGTTACAGTATATCGCAATTTTCCGCGGACGAAGTCGCGGGCAGAAGCTAGTTCTCTATAAAACGAGCAAATAAATCACGTTTGTTGTATGGGGGCCCCTTTAACGTAAATGTATACACATGTTTATGCAAATAAAATTTCTTATTCTTAAGGAAATATTTATTTTAATCTATTTTTTAGTATTTATTGTAATCGCGGCAACAGAAATACTTCATCTGTGAAAATTTCAACTGTCTAACTATCACGGTTCATGAGATACAGCCTGGTGACAGACGCACGGACAGCGGAGTCTTAGTAATAGGGTCCCGTTTTACCCTTTGGGTACGGAACCTTAAAAAGGTAATGTTGTACCTACCTATTTGCGATATTAATCCAATAAAATACTTCAATTTTGTCTTCTTCACCTGTTACACTTTCACTGAATATAAACACTTTAGTTAGTGAAATAAAACAGATTTAAACACTTAAAAAAAAACAAAAAAAAAACAGAAAAAAAACTAATTTGGTGAAATGTCTATCCAATAAGTAAGTACTCTCAGCTTAGGCCTTTTCAGCTGTTACGATAAAAATAGAAGTAACCGATATATTTCAATTCACTGAAAGAGTCACTTTCAATCACTTCAAAGAGGAAACAACGATACTAATATTTCAAAATCACAATTTCTTTTTCATTTTATTTTATGAATCGCGATAATGTTTACGTTTTTTTTTGGGATATAGAGTGACGTGCGCTCCCCTTGGTAGCTCTTAAACGACTGGCGTTCATCGCGTTGCCGAATTTTTTTTTTATGTTAAGGAGAGTGAAGCTAGGGTATCAATAACTATTTCACTTATTTCTTTCATTATTTGAAACGGTCAAAAATAAAATAAATAAAATATGATACGTATAATAAAATATCGCATAGAAAAAAACCCGTTCGTCTTAAAAACTTCCATCACCGTATAGAAATTAAATATTATGCGCAGATATTGTTAAATTCCATTTAATAACCCTGGTCCCTGTATATATATATTTCTCTTTATTGAGTAACATTGACTCATTGTGTTAGTAACAATTTTCCTTATTCCTATGTTAGTATTCCTTTAATGCTAATAAGTATTCCATTTGATTAAATCTGTGACGTCACATTGTTATATTTCATACAAATCACGTACAAATTCCGCGTTTTGACAGTTCATAAAAAGTAGCGTTATTGACTACCCTTTCAAATACCCAATTGTTAACCGATTTTGAATTTTATTTTTTTTGTTTGAAAGGGTATACTTTAAATTTGGTCTCAGTGTCACCAATTCGGAATCTGATGACGGGATCCCATGAAAATAGGGAATATCTTCTCGTTCGATCATCTATCTCGGAACGAGGGAATATCTTCAAATTTAATAAGAATTTCACCGATTCGTCTTTCCGTGTATGCTGCTATAACAAAATCTATACTAATATTATAAAGCTGAAGAGTTTGTTTGTTTGAACGCGCTAATCTCTCGAACTACTGGTCCGAATTGAAAAATTCTTTTTGTGTTGGATAGTCCATTTATCGCGGAAGGCTATAGGCTATGTAACATCACGCTACGACCAATAGGAGCCGAGCAGTGGGTGAATCCGCGCGGGAGCAGGTAGTATACATAATATATAGATAGAGAGGCTAAGAATATAAATATTAAAATAAGTACAGACGCCAGCACATCAAGCTATCCCTGTCAAATTTTCTCAATTAAAAATGAACCTTATATCTTTGCAATAAAGTTGAAATACTATCAAAGAAATTTGACAGATTGTGGTAACTTGATGTGCTGGCCTCTGTACCACGCGTCGGGCCCCCATAACTTAAAATAAAAAATAAATTTATCGAGGGCAGTCTTAATTTGAAATCCCTTTGGGAGAACCCCTCTTTAAGAGAAGAATTTTAAAAATATAGATAGGGTTAGTCTATTCGATCATAGAGCGATGGTAGCCCAGTGGTATCTGCCTCGACTAACGAGTTGCAGGTCGTGAGTTCGAACCCAAGCAGGTGCTTTACTTTGTGTATTTAATTCCATCACCACTGCTCTCAAAACGGTGAAGGAAAACATCGTGGGGAAACCGCATGTCCTAGAACCAAAAATTCTTAAGTTTACCTGCCATTACTATAGTGTTCCAGAGTGAAAAACCCTGACTTCTAAACTAGGTTTATGTACCTGTATCTTAGAAGCCAGTGTCCCTTCAAAGTGATGTGCAAATAGCAAATAGGACACACATTATACACAATAATGCATTAGGACAAGTCCAAGAAAAATAAAAAGAGAGAAAAAAAAAAAAACAAAAATAAAAGAAAGTGTTGTGTATGTTTCTAGTGTGTATGTCTGGAGATATGTGTGTATGGGTGTTTGAGGGTGAGTGTATGTTTGTGAAAGAGTGTGTGTGACTGTGAATATAAGTATGAGTGAGTGTGCGAGCGTATGCAAGAATATAATAATGTGTTATGTGTTTTCTTTACACCTTTTGTGGTGTAGTGTTTTTATTCTGGGTGCATCGTCTTCACATATAATGTTATACAAAAAATTGCATTTTAAAAGAGTAACGGTGGAGTTTCTTGCCCATTCTTCTCAACACGAAACTACCATTTGGAAGGGGCGACTAGAATCAATTCTATTTCTTGTTCATTTTGACGTTCAAAAGTGCCTTACTTGTGTCTATTTGAAATAAATGATTTGACTTTGACTTTTACTTTGACTTCGTAGACATGTGACATCTATCAACCCGCACTGGGCCCGCCTGGTGGATTATGCCCCCCTGTCTTAGAGAGTACCAGCAGGGAGTGCCAGCAGTGGGAGTATAAAAAGCTGATTATGTTCGATCAGGAGCAGGGAGTGATCATCCATTATATAAGGTGACTGGTAATTAGTGACCGATATTTAAACACGTGATTGTACTCATGATCACAATCGACTTTCCCAAAGAAACTTTTTTTGTATACTCGATAGCTGCTAACAGCTGATCGGCGCGAAGGTCATTGAACTTTGCGCGCGCCAGTTGTATTATTATTGTGATAAAAATAAAACTATTGAGTATAAAAAAAAAGTTTATTTGGGAAAGTTGATTGTAGTAGTCAGGTTACCAAAGGCCAAGCATGGCTATGCTAGACTGAAGGCCTTGCCACGTTGTATGGCTATACAACGTGGCAAGGCCTTCAGTCTCTACGGTCTCTTCAGTCGATACGGAGGAATTTTTCGACGCCATATTTTAGTTATGAGTTTTAAATACTTCTACATAATACCTATATTCTTTTTAGTTTTTGTGTTAGATTATGTCAAAGTCAAAGTCAAATATTTTGTCATTTATTTCAAATAGGCACAATTAAGACACTTTTGAACGTCAAAATGAAAAAGAAATAGAATTGATTCTAGTCGCCCCTTCCAAAAGGTAGTTTCGTGTGGAGAAGAATGGGCAAGAAACTCCACCGTTACTCTTTGAAAATGTTTTACAATGTTTGGTATACATGAATTATAACATTATAGGTGAAGACGATGCAGAGTAATGTATTGTATATATCATTATAATGAATTAATTGTGATATAGTTTAAGGATTTAGCATGTAAGGCTACGCTGTCACATTGGATCGCAGATCAGGGGGTCTACACAAGTGTCAATCGCTCCTAGTCGATTCGATTTCGAAAATTGTTGACCGAACAATTCGTTATCCCAGCGATTCGGAGCGTCAAGAACGCCCCTTGTCAACGCATTTGTATGGGAATATTGATCGAGTTTCGTTACACAATTCGACATTGTCTAGCACTTAGCGATCGAAAACGATTGATCACGTGACATTTCGAAAGCATAAGCGGGATTGTTCGAAAGGGTTACCGCTACCCCGGAACATAAAGGGCTAAGGAAGGAACATGGATGGGTTTTACTCAGTAAGAGTTTGACACTCCCTTCCGCTGCACCCAGAGCGGTAGAAGTCATTGGATGATTTCCCAGCCTTAAAAAGCCAATTCCATACATTTCGGATTTATCTAATATCGTTATCGTTAATGTAATTGTGACTTTGTCTAGGTTCCCTGTAATGATAGTTGTAGCTTAGATTTACGTAAATAAATAAATATCTACGATTTGTTATAATGGAAGTGGGTTAAATTGATGAAGTAAGGGCATAGTTTAAGAATGACGCATGCGTAAACTGTATCATCAAAATGAAACGAATGTCTATTGTTCTCAATTGTTTACTTCCGTAAGTAAATCTATTTTTAACCAGCTTTTAAGAACATGGTAGTTCAGGATATTTTAAGAATTAAGCATGTGAGGGAACTCTATTGGGCCTTCCTCTACACAAACGCTGTTTTCTTCGTGAATAATGCCTCTAGAGCAATGATTTTTTTACCAAAAAATCTAGGTCTAATTAGTACTTGCCCCTGTCATTCCTTTTTTTCCAAAACATAATCACTACAAGAATTATGACAATCCAAAATCCCGAAAAATACCCCTTTTTTACCGCCATTTTCAGACGTCACTAAGGCAGATTTGATGAGAAGAACCAAAAAGAATAAGCATAAACATATTTTTCCTCTATATTTAGAAATAAGAATTATTGGAGTTTCTTGCCTATTCTTCTTCACACGAAAATACCTTATGGAAGGGGCGACTAAAATCAATTCTATTTCTTGTTTATTTTGACGTTACATGTGCCTATTTGAAATAAATTAGTCCAGGTTTGAAGAAGAAAACAGCAGAATGTTTGACTTGCTTAAAAATCGGTGAAGGAAAACATCGTGAAGAAACTGTCTGAGAGAGATTTCTCAACAGCATGTGAAGCTAAGTCAGAGGCCCATGGCCCTTTCTACAACAGTCTGCAGCGCACTTAGCTGCTAAATTGAATGCATGTGACATCAAGTGAATTCATTAGACAGTGTGTCACTCAAAAAAATTACGTTTAGATAGGTTTAGTTACGCGGGGCCCGTAGCAATTGCTACTCTTGCTATATTATAGTTAATCCGGCACTGATTGCTTTAGCTATCATATATTGGTAAGGTAAAATAACTTGCTATCTTACCTCTTTTTTGAAGCCAGTTTGTGTATGGCGAAGGTTTATTAGAAATCTGAAACAAAATAAAAATATAATTGAATTATTGAAAGTCTGACACAGAAGATGATCTATATAATCTTACCACTATTATTATAAACTAGCTTTTCTAGTTTTGCTCGCGTTATTTGGGTATTTGAAAGAGTAGTCAATAACGTTACTTTTTATGAACTGTCAAAACGCGGCAATTTGTATGAAATATAACAATGTGACGTCACAGATTTTTAGAATCAAATGGAATACTTATAAGCATTAAATGCAATTTTACAATTATATCTTCATATGATATTTAATTTCTGTACGGCGATGGAAGTCTTTAAGACGAATGGTCTTTTTTATGTGATTTCATATTTTATTGTTGACCGTTTCAGATAGTCAATTTAGAATTTGAAAATCAATTCGGGTTGGTCGAATTGTTACCGCGCCTAAACCACTGAACCGATCATCCTGAAATTTAGCATACACGTTGTCAGGTGTACAGAAACGGACATAGGGTACCTTTCGTCCCGAAAAAAAAGTACTTTTCCCGAGGAAAACAACAAAAACGTTCTTATGATAATAGATGGCGCCACGTGTCTTTCGAATCATGATTGAATTATATATTTTATTTGTCTTTTTTGGATGTATTTGTATACATAGTTAGTTAGATAGTCTTTTAATTTAAGTATGTTGTATAAGTTGTTATTGTATTAGATTGTATAAAGAATTTGTCTTAAAAAGCAATAAAATATAATTTTATATTTTTATAACAAGCAGAGAACGCTCGTGACTAAGTAATAACAGCCGCATGGGTCGATCTGTCTGGTTTAGCTACGCTTGCTGGGGTTGGTCCGTGGATGCGTGACCATCTTTACATACCGAGACGCCTCCGTGCCTCGGAAAGCACGTTAAGCTGTTGGTCCCGGCTGCCCTTTGTGCATCTTTGACAGTCGTTATGTGTCGTCAGAAGCCCGAAAATCTGACAGCCAGTCTTGCGAAGTGGTATCGTATTACCCAGTTACTGAGTTGCAGTCAGATAGGCAGTCACTCCATGTAAAATACTGGTATTCAGCTGCATCCGGTTACACTGGAAGTCGACCCCAACATGTTATTCGATGTCAAATCCTAAATTAATTCGAGCGAAGCCGCTGGCATATGATAGAAGCTGAGGTTATCACTTAACTTTACGTTGATAAAAATATTATGTTCATCATATATCTACACACAGAATTCATTAGAATTTGACATCAATCATCGACTTGACGTCACATATTAGATATGAGATAATTTATTAGTTTAACATGTGATGCTTTGATATTAATGTGTGAATGATATAACATAAAAATCGGGATTACATGATGTTTAAATTAGCGTTTTTTTTGAGGTTAGGTAAATCAATTAACCGATCATCCTGAAAAACACAATCATGTTCTTATTCTTTATCTGCCTGCCTTTGCCCAACTATGTTGGGGTCGGCTTCCAGTCTATCCGGATGCAGCTGAATACGAGTACTTTACATGGTGCGACTGCCTATCTGACCTCCATAACCCAGTAACTGGGCAATACAATACCCCTTGGTAAGACTGGCTGTCAGATTTTCGGGCTTTTGACGACCCGTAACGACTGTCAAAGATGCACAAATAACGAGCTTTCCGAGGTACGAAGGAGTTTCTATATATAAAGATGGTTACCCATCCACGACCAACCTCGGCAAGCGTAGCTTAACCTGACGGACCGACCTGTGCTTAGCCAAGAGCTCTTCTTGCCATAATGTGCAAATATAAGAGAACTGCCATTTAAATATTTTAAAGTTAAACTGCGAAGATGGCTAACAGAGAATTGTTTCTTTATTACAAGAAATCATGCAACGTAGAGAAAAATTGTTAAGGTAAATCTATACTAATATTATAAAGAGGAAAGTTTTGTATGTATTAAAAACTACTTAACGGATCTGGCTGAAACTTGGCACAATGATAAACTATAGTCTGGAATAGCATAGAAGCGAATTCCAGACGTTTCCCGTGGGATAATTTCCTACATACACGCGGGTGAAGGCGCAGGCAAAAACTAGTATTTAATAAATAGCTGGATAATGAAAATTGTTTTGTTTGTTATACATAGTTGTTTTGTTACTTTATAATACTTAGAACATGTTTAATAGTTTTGTAGTACCTACGTAACGTATTTATGTAAGTATTTAAAACTAATTTGCTTGTCCAAAACAGGCAAAATATGTAACAGTGCATAAACCACAAATTTTAACAACTAATAAAACCTGTATTTTCTGCAAATAAATGATTCTTATTCTTTTGATAATAGATGGCGCCACGTGTACGTACCGTTCTGAGTCGATGATTTCAACGGTCAAAAAACAAGCAGAGTTTAACACGAATTGATTGGAAATTCTATATAAACGCGAGCAAAACCATGGCCAAAAGCTAGACACCAATACGGACACTGTTTTGTCCTCCTAGGGCGTTTTCTTCAGTCGTTTAGAGCTCAGTTTTTCAGTCAGACCTTTTGTTAGGCGCCAAATCGGTAGCAATTGAATAAAATCTCTTTTTAAAACTTTTTAATGATACCCAAGCCTTAACTAAATAAAAAGAAAATACTTCTTTCAGCCACAGTCTCTAAATCGCAGTTTAAAAAAGAACTCTTTAAAAAAATAACTACAGCTGAATAAAATAAAAAAGAAATATCTAAGTATAAGAGGCAGTATTTCAACGCTGAATGAAATCATTCCTATTTTTAATTAAAAACTTTTTTAATGTCAATGAGGAGATAGAATAGACAGGCAGTCAACGGCTGTCAAAGTTTAAAAAGACGAGAAACTTTTCTTCGTAAACGGAGCAGGAGCTCGTGGCTAAGTTATAACAGCCGCACGGATTGATCCTCAAGGTAAAGCTACGCTAGCCGGGTTGGTCTGTGGATGGGTCACCATCTTTACATATCGAGACTCCTCCGTGCCTCGGAAAGCACGTTAAGCCGTTGCTCCCGGCAGTCATTCGTGGAAGCCCGAAAGTCTGACACCCAGTCTTACCAAGGAGTATCGTGTTACCCAGTTACTGGGTTGTGGAGGTCAGATAAGCAGTCGCTCCATGTAAAATACTGGTATTCAGCTGCATCCGGTTAGACTGGAAGCCGACTGCAACATAGTTGGGAAAATAATAATAATACGTAGAGACATAATTAAAACCTTTCACACTTTAAATGTAAAAAAGACTACAGATTTGTGGGGAATTCTGTAGAAGTTGCTAAATCTGTTATTGAAATTGTAGCACCTAATTTAGCTCTTATCTATACATATAATAAAACAGTAAAAAAACTGTGTCTGTACATTGAATATATTATCTATACATATAATAAAACAGTAAAAAAACTGTGTCTGTACATTGAATATATTAAAAAAAAAAAAATTGAGGGGGGTTTAGAAACAGTAATAGAGCATGAATCCAAAAAAAAATTTTTGTCTGTTTGTCTGTATGTCTGTTTGTCTGTTTGTTTGTACACGCTAATCTTCGGAACTACTGGACGGATTGGAATGATTTTTTTTTTGTTGTATAGGTATTAAGTCTGGGCAACATATAGGCTATAATTTATCTTGGAAACTTGAACACCTGATGCAGAACCGCAACAGACCAGCTAAACTATAAGAGATACAAAAATGATACCTTAGCAAAAATTGTTCCACGTGATTAGCATTTTCTGCTGAGAGAATAAATTTGAAGATCTGGAACACCTGATGTGGAACTCCAAGAGCCCAGCTACACTGTAACACACACTGTAACATATATAGGAATGACGTCTTAGCAAAAGTTGTTCGGTCTGATGGGCATTTCCTGTTGACTTATAAAAATCGAAGATCTGGAACACCTGTTGTGGAACTTCAAGAGCCTAGCTACACTATAACATTATATAGGAATGACGTCTTAGCAAAAGTTGTTCGGTCTGATGGGCATTTCCTGTTGACTTATAAAAATCGAAGATCTGGAACACCTGTTGTGGAACTCCAAGAGCCTAGCTACACCATAACACATATAAGAATGACGTCTTAGGGAAAGTTGTTCAGCCTGATGAGCACTCTCTGTTGATGTATAAAAATTGAAGATCTGGAACACCGGTTGTGGAACTCCAAGAGCCTAGCTACACCATAACACATATAGGAATAACGTCTTAGCACAAGTTGTTCAATCTGATGAGCACTCTCTGTTGACTTATAAAAATCGAAGATCTGGAACACCTGTTGTGGAACTCCAAGAGCCTAGCTACAACATAACACATATAGGAATGACGTCTTTGACGTCTTTGTTGTTCAATATGATGGGCATTTCCTGTTGACTTATAAAAATCGAAGATCAGAAACATCTGATGTGGAAATCAAAGCTATCACTAATTTTACTGTGTAATTATAAAATAACATAAACTGGGAGTACCTGCACGCGGTGAAGGCGGTAACAGTTTAGGACTGATTTTCGATGACGATTGTATATCATTGAAAATTTGACTCTACTGGCCAAAACTCCTATTTATTTTTTTATTTTATCGTATGAATATGCCTTCGGGCTTATGTTGTTTGAGTGTTTAATTTCCTTTTCCATTTATCTTCGTGACACTGTAGCCTACCCGGTAACGCAGGGGAGCAGTCATTTTAATTTAGATTTTTATTGATCAGGTATCTTCACAATAAAACTATGACCATGCCTAGAAAGAGGTCAAATCTTTCCCAATGTTCCAAGAGAGCTAAAAGATTGAGGATCATAAGATCCCAAGAATCTACCGAAGAGCGTCAGGAGAGACTTGATATTGTTCGAGAACATTAGGCTGCAACTCGCTCCGTAGAAACCTCTTCGGGTCGCGAAGCACGCCTGCGTTCTCAGCGTATTCATTAGGTCTCTAGAGACCAGTGAAGAATATGATGCGCGACTGACCGCTGATCGTGAACGTCATGTATTGTCTCGCGAGTCAGAGACGTTCACGGAAAGAGAATTACGCTTGAGTTCCAAGCGTATCTACGCATCGACTTCTAGGTCTCTAGAGGAGGAATATAATAATGCGGTTACCAAAATGAAAACGATGACAAATGGACTGTATGTTTTGGTGGTTGTTGGAATGAAATAAAACTAAAGCTCAGTGTGATAAAAGATTTAAATGGGAAAAATGATAAAAAATAACATAAATGGCGACCCCGTTGTCGCTGGCATAAGCAACAGGGTCCGCGTACGAAGTCGCGGGCAGAAGCTAGTCTTTAATAATTGTATCGACTGTGGGGAGTTTCCTGACCTAATGAAAAATAGTAAAGTAATACCTTTGTTTAAATCAGGTAGTACATCAGACCCCACTAACTATAGACCTATTTCAATACTACCTACCTTCAGTAAAATATTTGAGAAATTAATTCTAGAGCAATTACAAAGATTTTTTAACAAACATAAATTATTACACACCAAACAGTTCGGGTTTACAAGGGGTCGTTCAGCTACCGATGCCGGTGTTGAACTTTTAGGACATATTTACAATGCATGGGAAGATAAATGCGACGCCTTGGGGATTTTTTGTGATTTGTCTAAGGCCTTCGATTGCGTTCTTCATGAAACATTAATCAGGAAACTCCGCCATTACGGGATCCGAAGCACCGCTCTGGATCTTCTTACTTCGTACTTGAGTAATAGAATTCAGAGCGTTGACGTTAATGGAAAAAGATCTCCCGGATCTATAGTAACAATGGGAGTCCCACAGGGCTCGATTCTTGGCCCTTTTTTGTTTCTTATTTATATTAACGATTTGCCTTACCTCATAAAAAATAGTCATGATATAGTGTTATTTGCAGATGACACTTCACTTTTGTTTAAACTTAAACGTGTCAGCAGCCGGCTACTGACGATGTAAATAGCTCGATCGCAACGGTAGTTCATTGGTTTAATGTTAATAACTTACTTCTTAATGAAAAAAAAACCAAATGTATTATGTTTACGCTACCCCACGTTAGACAGGTGAAAACCAAAGTGTTGGTAAAGGGCGAAGAATTGAATCCTGAAGATACCACAGTATTCTTGGGCTTAACTTTGGATGCTAAGCTTCAGTGGGGGCCACATATAGATAAATTGTCAAAAAAACTAAGCTCCGCAGCATACGCTGTTAGAAAAATTCGTACTTTAACTGACACAGAGACAGCCCGCTTAGTGTACTTTAGCTATTTTCATAGTGTAATGTCGTTCGGTATTCTGTTGTGGGGAAATGCCGCCGATATTCAGACTATCTTTGTTTTGCAGAAAAGAGCTGTTCGAGCAATTTATAAATTAAGTCCGAGACACTCTCTGAGACAAAAATTTAAAGAAATAAATGTAATGACTGTACCTTCACAGTTTATTTTTGAAAATCTTTTGTATGCCCGCCCATAAAAATATAAAATTGTTTAAAAAATATAGTGATATTCATGATAAGAATACTAGGAACAAACACAAATTTGTTGTACCCACTACAAGGCTCAAAAAAATAGGAGGCTCGTTCAGATGTCAATGTATACGCTTTTGTAATAAACTTCCAAGCCACGTTCAAGATCTAAGCCTTAGTAAATTCAAATCGTTCGTTAAACGCAAGTTGTGCCAGAATGCTTATTATACTGTCAAAGACTTTATTGAAGACAAAAGGGCTTGGGATTGAGCTGCTCCAATTGTTTACATTATTGAATATTCTTTTTTTTTTTTTATCTCCTAAACTAATTGATTAGCATCTGAGATTACTCCTGGAGCTGCTGAAGATTCACAAAAACTTTTTGCATTATATAACTTCAATCTCTTAGCATTGTATAATTGCATAGCACGTTTGTGAGTACTATGTACCTACTATAAAGCTACCATTTACTGAGTACGTCTTACATTGACTTGAATGTGCCCTGGCGGCTGAGAGCATGTCATGCTCCCTGTAATGTCTCACTGATGGTGGCGGTATTTTGGACCATTTAGCTCCCATCAAAATGGTTGAGCTGAATGGTGGTAATCCATGCGTCATGTTCATGAACGGGCACCGTCAGTAGGGGCTGGTTACCTCTTAGCTGCCACGGCTGTTTTAATATTTAAATTAATTTTTGAATTGTTTTTTTAAATCTTGTAATTACGGACGCTTTTATTAAGTTCTGCATCGTTCTCACGTGTATATTTCAACATGAGTGATGTAACCCAGTTTTTGTAAACATATTTTGATTTAAAAGAGTGTCCATGGAGTTTCGTGCCCGTTCTTCTCCATAGGTACCTACTGCTTTGGAATGGGCAACTAGCTTCATCTTTCTGACTGACCGACCCCTTGACAATTCAAAAGTGCCTGTAATTGGTTTATTTGAAATAAATGCTTTGAGTTTGAGTTTGAATATAATTTATCATTCATTTCAGGTAACAAAGACCCATAACATAAATACCTTACAGACTATCATACATATTTATAAAAAACTGATAATAACTATTGTACACGAAGTGACGGTGTCGTGTTGCACTGCGTGGTGTCGCGTAGCCTTCCGCGGAAACGCCGCGATACATGACACCCTTCGGCCAAAACTCTTCCTTGAGGACGGTCTCAATATGATGAGTCGGAACTCGCACCACGAACGACTTGAAATTCGTGTTGTGGCGCGACTCCAACTTCTCAACCCTCAAGGTCCAGCTGGTCTTCGCTCGGACATACTCCACGATCTCCTCAACCTTCGTGGTGTGATGTAGCCGGGACACATAAAGCTGCGTCGTTGGTATTGTCGGACGCAGCACATTGGGTCCGGCCAGCGCGGTCCCGCACTGGTTCCGACTACGGGCCTTCTTCCTCTTCTTCCTCTTCTTCCTCTCCACCTTCACGAAGCCCTCCTTGTCACACGTGCTCATAGCTGGGCCTTGCTGTTTCGAACCCCTGTTGGCAGGTTCACAGCAGCTCTTCTTTTCCCCCTTCTTGGTACGAAAAGGCAGGCAGATTGATTGTTTAAGTTTTTTAATAAGATGAACGTCTGCGATAATGTCCGCTAGAGCCCGCCAGGGTCGCGGGTTTGTTCAAAAGAGTTACCGTGGTCAGCACAGGCATCTGAGGGAACACGGGTGAGTCCGTCTTCTTCTTCTTTTCGTGTGGTTAGCGACTAACCTGGTGTCAGAGTTTTCATGCTGCCCATGGGCCTCTGACTTAGCTTCTCATGCTGTTGAGAAATATCTCTCAGATATGCTGGTTCCCTCACGATGTTTTCCAATTATATCTTCGCATTATATTTAATTTACGGTGATGGAAGTTTTTAAGACGACCGGTCTTTTTTCCATGTGATTTCATATTTTATTTTTGACTGATTCAAATAGTCAATTCTATTAATCTATTCTACGTACTATATTTTACTCTACAAAAACCGTTTTAAAACTCCCTTCAATAAAGTTGGGGAATCGCAGACCAAACTCAGTGAATTTAATGAATCGAAAGTAAAAATAAAAGCGGTCAAGAGCGAGAGTCGCTCTGTCGCGCACGGTTCCGTGGATACACAACGCATTGCAAAAATCCTCATTTATCACTTTCGTCAATTTTCTATTACACATTTTTTACATAATTAAAAGATTACGTCGATACTCTGAGTTAAAATGTGTCATGACGTCACGCCTACGTACATTTTATATTTAAATTTTATCTAAGTATTTTTTTTTATTAAAATGATAAAGCAATGACCTTAGGTCTTTGCATTAAAGTTGAAATACTATCAAAGAAATTTGACAGATTGTGGTAACTTGATGTGCTGGCCTCTGTACATTTTATATTTGCATTTTATCTAAGTATTTTTTTTATTAAAATGATTAGCAATGTCTTTTTTTTATATCTGACTGATAGACTAAAACAGGGATGAATATAAACTCCATTCTTGAAGACTATGTAACCTTTTGACCGCCACAGCATAAATGCACGCGCGTGCCCTCCACGCCAAGCTACAATTTTATTTCTTATTGTTATCATGAATGTCCCAATATCCATGTGTCTTTTAATTTGTTTCACGTCTTTAAATACGTACGAGAGCTTCAGTTTTCAAGATATCTCTATATAAACACTCACCAAAGTAATGATTTGATTGTTTTATTTTGTGTTTTAGTGTTCCCTCATTGTCACATATTTGTGTCGTTATATCACGTATATGTGACAATGGCATTCTAAAAGTTAAAAAAGAGGAGCTACTCTCAATTATACGGTCTTATAATAACAGTGTTAAAGTAGAATGGTTTCCACATATTAATTTGGTCGCAGTACCCTAAAAGTCCTCTTTCTGTAAAAGTTTAGTGAATGCTTCACAATGACTGTACTTTTATTCAGTGAATTCAAGCTTATCTTTACGCCCGCTTGACTGACGGCGTGGGCAGAGATGTCAGTTATTTTCAAAGTATTATTTCTTACCTGGGTTTTTGGCAAAATTATAGCTACCTATTGCCGTTAGCAGTTTGACGAAAAATATATAGTACTAGCTTCCGCCCGCGGCTTCGCCCGCATAATATGTCGACAAATTATACATATAAACCTTCCTCTTGAATCACTCTACCTATTACAAAAAACCGCATCAAAATCCGTTGCGTAATTTTAAAGATTTAAGCATACAGACAAACAAACAGACAAAAATAGCGTCTTTGTTTTATACTATGTAGTGATACAGTTATCATCATCTGCCTAGCCTTTTCCCAACTAAGTTGGGGTCGGCTTCCAGTCTAACCGGATGCAGCTGAATACAAGTATTTTACATGGAGCGACTGCCTATGACCTGCACAACCCAGTAACTGGGCAATACGATACCCCTTGGTAAGACTGTCAGATTGTCGGGCTTATGCCGGGACCAACGGCTTAACGTGCTTTCCGAGGCACGGAGGAGTCTCGGTATGTAAAGATGGTCATCCATCCATGGCCAACCCTTGCAAGCGTCGACCTGTGCGGTGATAACAGACGTTATGCTATCATATTAAGAAATTGCCACCATTTTCATCCGATAAAATCAGAATTCCATTCGCATTTCCCTCCTAATTCAAGCGGAGTTTCTCCAACGTGGCGTATTTAAGTTTCTAAACGAGAACTCGGATCATTTGCACATTTTAACAACTCTTGATGAGTCAAAATAACTTTTTGTATAGATGATTATACTGTTTAAATGTTAACTGTGGCTTCTACGAACGTTTTAGCATTGTATTACTGAAGTTTTCGAACTGTGGCGCTTAGAAATGTAATGATCAGCGGTATTGTCCGAAAGGATTACCGCTACCCCGGACAATAAAGGGCTAAGGAAGGAACATGGATGGGTTTTAGTCAGTAAAAGTCTGACACTCCCTTCCGCTCCACCCAGAGCGGGAGAAGTCATTGGATGATTTCCCACCCTCAAAAAAAAGGGCTATTACCGAGAAACTCAATAGCACTTATATTAAGCCCGACCTGAGAATCGAACCCAGGATCTTTTTCTCAGCAATAGCACTTGCGACCACTTGACCAACGAGGAAGAACTTGAAAACAAAAAAAAAACCATTAATATTTTGCTATACAAAGTGGAGACTACAATACGATCATAAATTAAACTGCGTATATCTACTGCTGTCCTCAGCCTGCATACGAAAATTCAATCAAATACATCCAATAGTTTAGTCACTATAGCTAGTCAAAGATTGGCAAAACCCATAGTCGGCCCGTCACTATTATTTAGTTTGTTTGAAAAATTACTTTTTAAAGAGCGTTAGGATTTATTCGATATAATGTTCCAAAATAGTTCTAATCATTTATTGTCAGTGTTTTCATTTATGGTCGTATTGTTTTCTCTACATTGTATTACGAACCTCGCCGGCCCTAATCGTTCATACCAACAAATTATTTCTTAATGTCTGCAAATAAATCAAAGGTTTATAGCTCCATTCATTATTAATAACTCTTCACTTGAACCGTACAACGACTCTGCCGCGAGAATTTAGGATAATTCATTTCAAAATGAAAATAAAATGTTTAAATCCCAATGTCGAAAAGAAAGAGGAGCTCGTGGCTAAGTAATAACAGCCGCACGGATCGGTCCATCAGGTTAAGCTACGCTTGCCGGGGTTAGTATGTGGATGGGTGACCATCTTTACATAACGAGACTCAAATCAAATCAATCTTTATTTGTGAACATAAGTACAAAAAGGTGTTATTTATACATTTTAGCTGATCTGTATGTTCGGCCAATAATCGGCATACAAATACTCCTCCGTGCCTCGGGAAGCACGTTAAGCCGTTGGTCCCGGCTGTCATTTGTGCATCTTTGATAGTCGTTACGGGTCGTCAGAAGCCCGATCTGAGAGCCAGTCTTACCAAGGGGTATCGTATTGCCCAGTTATTGGGTTGTGGAGGTCAGATAGGCAGTCGCTCCATGTGAAATACTGGTATTCAGCTACACCTGTTTAGACTGGAAGCCGACCCCAACATAGTTGGGTAAAGGCTAGGCAGATGATGAGCTGTATGCATAATGAAAGTAGTAGCATATAAAAAGGATCAATCCCCGTCCCGACCTTTGGTAGAGTAGAGCCATCCCGCGATGTCACTGAGCCTGTAGTTTTAAATACGCCCGATCCAGCTTGTCCCTTGCTGGACAGCTAGCTGGATCCCCCAGCGACGCCCTAAGCCGAGGTCCGTACCCCACAGGGGGTGCCCTTAGCGTGTAGTCGCTTAGATTTGTAAGTTTATTAAGCCTTGGCTGGAGGTTGCATTTTATTGTGGCACACCCAGATGCAGATAAAAAAAAATTGGATAAACGAAAGGCAACTAACAGAATGTATTTACGAGGCAGATGCGAGTAAGCGGTATTGTCCGAAAGGGTTACCGCTACCCCGGAACATAAAGTGCTAAGGAAGGAACATGGATGGGTTTTAGTCAGTAAGAGTCTGACACTCCCTTCCGCTCCACCCAGAGCGGGAGGAATCATTTGATGATTTCCCACACTCAAATAAAAGAAAGATATGAGTGAAAAAGAAATATGGCGAGTCAAGTAGTATTTTTTTATGTACGCAAGCAGTCCGGCAGAATAGAATAACAATGGCGTCATTTGAAAAACGCAGTTTTTGCTAAAATAAATTGATTATACGTTATTTTTACTAAATATCGTCACACCTTATTAAAACTATAACAATACATTAACTAATGGTAAAATACATATATAAAGAAAATGTAGAACTGTCTCTTGGTAATTTTTGAGAATAATATTGTTTAGCCGTTGGTCCCGGCTGTCATTTGTAGATCTTTGACAGTCGTTACGGGTCGACAGCAGTGATAACCGAGTGGACAGCAGTGATAGCCTAGTGTGGTGCGACCGTCGGATTGCCAAGTCATAGGTCTCGAGTTCAAACCCATGCCATGCACCCCTGATTTTGCGGATTCATGTGCGTATTGTATTACTATCACTTGCTTAAAAATCGGTGCAGGAATACATCGTGAGGAAACCAGCATGTCTGAGAGATATTTCTCAACAGCTTGTGAAGCTAAGTCAGTGGCCCATGGGCAGCATGAAAACTCTGACACCAGGTTAGTCACTATTTTAGTAACCAAACGTAAAAGAAAGTGTGAGTTAATTCTATAATCCAAAGTGACGCCAAGGAATTTCGACTAGTAATAATTATGGTTATTATAAAAATAAAAATCGATTATTGCGTGAATATAAAAACTCTTTCGTTCATATAAATAGTGACGGACGGAGGAGTTGCGTTATAAAATAATAAATTAACTTCTATTATTATATATAGTAGACACAGCTGTTGAGTAACACAATGGGTGGCTGTAAAATATATTTTATTATATTCTTTTTAAGCGGTAAGTCAGAATTCAGTGTCGTTTTTTTTCTTATGGAGTAAACGCCAGGGTAGCCCGTGCCAGATCGCCCAGAGGACACGGTAGAGCACATGGTGGAAACCTGCCCCGCTTGGGTGGAGCATCACCGTGTCCTCTTAGAGGCGATTGGCGGCGACCTCTCGCGCTCGGCCCTTGTGCAAGCCATGGTCCGGAGCGAGAGTGAGTGGGATGCAGTCACCTCCTTCTGCGAAGCAGTCATGCTTGCAAAAGAGGTGGCAGGGTGGGAGAGGGAAAGGTCCTCCCGTCCCAACTGCCGCGGGAGACGCCTCACGCGTCGGTAGCCACGTGACGAATCCCGGCCACCGTAGGCGAGGGCCTGCGGCCAGTGAGAAATGGGTAGCTCACCGTCCGATCAGGACCAGGCCCGTGCCGGACGGCGCGGAGTGTTTCACGCGCGCCTCAAAGAGATGTCGGCATATGAAGTCTGCCGGGTAAGCGGGATTGTCCGAAAAGGTTACCGCTACCCCGAAACATAAAGGGCTGAGGAAGGAACATGGATGGGTTTTAGTCAGTAAGAGTCTGACACTCCCTTCGGCTCCACCCAGAGCGGGAGGGGTCATTGGATGATTTCTCAGCCTTAAAAAAGAGAAGCCAAGAGCGCTTGCGATTACTAGACCAACAAAGCAGTAGCGTCAAGAAAAAAAAACCGATAGGTAATTTTTTTTTCCCAAATTTTTTTTCCAGTGCTGCTGATTCTGTCTTCTGCCATGCCTCAGGGGGTGTCACCAACTGTCACCACCACGGATCCTCAACAGAACCCTCTGTCCCTGCTGACGCTGCCTCTCCAACTCCCCATGAACTTCCTTAATGGTCTAATGAAAGGATAATTACAAAACTATTGTTTTATTTTATCGTTAAGCTACCTAATAGTGATGATGACAGGGTACAGACGCCAGCACATCAAGCTATCCCTAACTGTCAAATTTTCTCAATTAAAAATGAACCTTATATCTTTGCAATAAAGTTGAAATACTATCATAGAAATTTGACAGATTGTGGTAACTTGATGTGCTGGCCTCTGTACATAAAGAGACCATATTCAGTTCGTCAGTCAGATAATCAAAAAATATTTGAAAAATATTTTGCTCTATCATCATCATCTGCCTAGCCTTTTCCCGTCGGCTTCCAGTCTAACCAGGATGCAGCTGAATACCAGTATCTTACATGGAGCGAGTGCCTATCTGACCACCACAACCTAGTAACTGTGCAATATGATACCCCTTGATAAGACTGGCAGATTTTCGGGCTTCTCACGACCTGTAACGACTGTCAAAGATGCTCAAATGACAGCCGGGACCAACGGCTTCGCGTGCTTTCCGAGGCACGGAGAAGTCTCGTTATGTAAAGATGGTTACCCATGTTGCCAAGGGGTCGGTCAGTCAGAAAGATGAAGCTAGTTGCCCATTCCAAAACAGTACGTACCTATGGAGAAGAACGGGCAAGAAACTCCATGGACACTCTTTTAAATCAAATTTTGTTTATAAAAACTGGGTTACATCATTCATGTTGAATTATACACGTGAGAACGATGCAGAACTTAATAAAAGCGTCCATAATACATTTAAAAAACAATTCAAAATTAAGTTAAGTTATAAAACAGCCGTGGCAGCTAAGAGGTGACCAGCCAGGCCAGCCAATGCCTTAGGCAATTGCAATTTTTTGACATATATATCAAATTGTCAGCTTTATTAAACAGGGCCCTTATCGATTGATCTGTGCGGCTGTCATTACGTAGTCACGACGCTGATTTTTACGTTATTTCAAGAAATATCCCGCGGACAAAGTTGCTGGCGGAATCCAAGTTCTTATTCTGTCGTAAGGATTTGATTTCAATCCTTGCCCCGGACGAAAATGTAATTTGATAGTGTTGTGCGAAATCTATAATATAGATAGTAGGAAAAATCTCATTTCAGAGCAGGATTTTGACCACGTCTATGGTTGGATAAATAAGCTTTTTATGCTCCGCTGCTCCACAAGACAATCTAGTGTCTAGACAAAATGAAACTGGTTGCTAAGTAAATTAGGTAATAATTTATAATTTGTACCATATTATTTTATTATATTGGAGTAACTTCTCACACATTGATTAAATTATGTGAGCACCATGTACTTATGACATACTTAAGTTTACCTGCCATTATAATATGTGTTTTTCTTTTCACCTTTTGTGGTGTAGTGTTTTTATTCTGGGTGCATCGTCTTCACATATAATGTTATAATTCATGTATACAAAACGTTGTAAAACATTTTAATAGAGTAACGGTGGAGTTTCTTGCCCATTCTTCTCCACACAAAACTACCTTTTGGAAAGGGCGACTAGAATCAATTCTATTTCTTGTTCATTTTGACGTTCAAAAGTGCCTTACTTGTGCCTATTTGAAATAAATGATTTGACTTTGACTTTGTAAACATTTGCCAAAAGAAACAATCATAGACCCTGTCGGGCACAGCAAAAGAAAGATATGTGGAGAAGAGGACTTATCATTTATATAACTTAAAATCTAACTTAACTATATTATATACTAATATGTTTTAAGGATTTATCATTTAAATAATCGTTGACACTATAATAACATTTTCATATTAATAACTTTTTAATTTGGTCGTGAATAGATGGAGTTATTTTTTTCTTCTCTTGTAAATTCGGGTAACATATTGTAAATTTTGATTGACATAACTAGAGGGCTTGTTGAGTGTATTTTTAAGCGGGATGTTGGTATGTTGAGTAGTGTTTTGTGTCGTAGTGTGTATCTTGTTTGTATGTCTTCTCGTGTTGTGTAAAAGTCTTTGTGTTTTAAGTCTTTGTCTTTTTATTCCCTTAATTTTGAGATAATACAGATCAAAAAATGTATGTTACGACTTTCATCAACTTTTTTGTTTTCGGGGGGAACCTAGGAGCTCGTGGCTGAGTAATAACAGCCGCACGGATCGATTCATCAGGTTAAGCTACGCTTGCCGGGGTTGGTCCATGGATGGGTGACCATCTTTACATATCGAGACTCTTCCGTGCCTCGGAAAGCACGTTAAGTCGTTACGGGTCGTCAGAAGCCGGCAAGTCTGACATCCAGTCTTACCAAGGGGTATCGTATTACCCAGTTGCTAACTGGGTTGTGGAGATCAGATAGGCAGTCGCTCCATGTAAAATTCAGCTGCACCCGGTTAGACTGGAAGCCGAACTCAAACTCAAAGCATTTATTTCAAATAAACCAATTACAGGCACTTTTAAATAGTCATAGGGTCGGTCAGTCAGAAAGATGAAGCTAGTTGCCCATTCCAAAGCAGTAGGTACCTATGGAGAAGAACGGGCCAGAAACTCCATGTACACTCTTTTAAATAAAATATGGTTACATCATTCATATTATCATTTACATGTGAGGACGATGCAGAATGTTAAAAGCATCCGTTATAAAATATGTAAAAACAATTCAAAAATTAAATTAAAATAAGTTATAGCCCTTTCTTCTTTTTTCTTCTTCGTGTGGTTAGTGACTAACTTGGTGTCAGAGTTTTAATGCTGCCCATGGGCCTCTGACTTAGCTTCACATGCTGTTGAGAAATATCTCTTAGAGATGCTGGTTTCCTCACGTTGTTTTCCTTCACCGATTTTAAGCAAGTGATAATTATACAATATGCACGCCTTGTGTTCGAACTCGAGACCTATGACTTGGCAGTCCGGCGGTCACACCACTAGGCTATCACTGCTTTTTTAGGCGCCGCTAAGAGATGACCAGTCCCTACTGACACCTGACCGACCCTAACATAGTTAGGAAAAGGCAGGCAGATTGATTTGATTTACTTCGAAGTGCATTGCTCGGTTTCTATGAAACACATTAATTGCTGTCCTAAGTAAAGTGTTAATGTGCTCACTACAATTAAACTGACCCATTTATTTACCCGTAGTTTCAAAGACGTATTCAATGCAGAGAAATCTCAAGACGCCGCTCCACAGTAAATCAGCCAATGACTTCTCCCGCTCTGGGTGGAGCGGAAGGGAGTGTCAGACTCTTACTGACTAAAACCCATCCATGTTCCTTCCTTAGCCCTTTATTTGCCGGGGTAGCGGTAACCCTTTCGGACAATCCCGCTTACCCGGCAGGCTCGGCCCTAACGGGCCCCTTTTATTTATTTATTTATTAGGTAGGTACACCAACAGCAGTACATACAAAAAAGAAAAAACAATAATAAAATAATAAAAGTGCTGGTATGTACGCCTATTATAGGTGTACACAGCATTTACCACAATACAACTACGTTATCTAAAAAAAAAAATGTATAATTATAAATGGAAAAAAAGGAAAGAAAATAAAAACAATTTCTAAACAAAATTAAAAAAAAATAATTAAAAAACAGTAAAAACAAAATGTTACCAAACAAGGTGGAGGGTTACTTAATGCAGTCCCGTACCTCAGTGACTGATCGTCTAAACTTGTTGAGTGATGCTCCGTGTAAATCGTTTTCTGGCGATTTACAGAAACTGTTGTAGTTTCTGCACATTCGGAGCAAGGGAGCGTTGAGACCGAGATTAGTATTTCTGAAAGGGATGTGAAACAACCTGGTGATGGCATGTCTGGGCAGTTTTGAAGGGACTGAATACTGGATACGCTCTACAAGATCGCTGCATTTTACTAACCCGTTTGCAACTTTGTACAGGAATATTAGATCACGCGAACGGCGACGGTCTCGCAGTGTCTTTATATTGAAAAAGTGTAAGCGCTGCTCATATGGGCAGCGATGGCTAATTTTCTTGGACATAAAGGCTAGATGTTTGGTGAATGCTCTTTGTATTCTCTCAACTCTTTGCGAGTGAACTGCATAAAAAGGATTCCAGGCAACACTAGCGTATTCCAACCGACTTCGCGCCAAGGCATTGAACAAGACTATTCTGGTCTTTGTTAGTTGGAAGCCCCGAGTGTTACGTTTTACAAAACCCAGCATCTGTGCCGACTTCTTTACAATGTCGTTGATGTGTGGCTTAAAACTTGGTTTATCGTCGACCAAAATGCCTAGATCCCGTATTTGATGTAACTTGGACAGCGTGGTGTTGCATAGGGTGTAGGTGGTAGAAAAGGATGACTTTTTTCTAGAGAATCGAATGAAAAAACATTTTTGTGTGTTTAAGGACATATTGTTAGCTACGCACCAGTTTTCAATGCTAGACAAGTCGTGTTGAACGAGCTTAGTGTCAGCAGGCCCCGTTATTTTCCGATAAATTTTTAAGTCATCAGCAAACAACAAAGCTTGACAGTACTTCATTTGACTTGTGATGTCGTTGACAAAGAGCAAAAACAAAACTGGGCCGAGATGGGAGCCTTGTGGGACTCCAGATCGTGCATGGAATACGTAGGAGTTATAGCCATTGATAGCAACGAATTGGGAGCGGTTCATAAGATAGGACGCGAACCATCTTAGCAACGATCCATGACACCACTAAGCTTGAGTTTTGCTACCATGTGTGAATGGCTCACTTTGTCGAATGCGCTACTGAAGTCCGTGTATATTGCGTCGACTTCTTGTCTGTCATCGAGCGCTTCAGATATGTCAGATATATATCGGACTAGATTAGTCTCGGTAGATCGCCCAGCTAGAAATCCATGTTGACAATCAGAAAGTTTACTATCCAAGTAAACTTTCTGATTGGCCCCTTCAAATGCTGACATCTCTGAAGCGCGCGTGGAACATGTACGAGCCGTCCGGCACGGGCCTGGTCCTGATCGGACGGTGAGCTACCCATTACTCACCGCCCGCAGAGCCCACAGCTAAGTTAAGCAAGGATGCGTGACACACATGAATCGTACCGCTAACAATACAATTTATGACGAATCGTCTTTATCTAGTAGAGATTAACTACGCTAACATGGCGCGCCCCTCCACATCACTGTTTCAATGTCTGTAGTCACATCCTTACGAAACAGTTTGTATGTAGTTGTCAGTATTCGTGTTCAGTAGCAGGCCGGCAGCGACATGCGTTGTGAGTCTTGGTGGCGATTTGTGATTACTGTCACAAATACTTGCAAACGTTTTGGATTTTGGAGGGGCGGGCCGTGTAATCGTAGTTTATCTCTAACTAGCGACCGGTCCGGGTTCGCACAGCAATGTTTATGCTATCGCGCGGGTAAAGCCGCGGGCGGAAGCTAGCTAAACTATACGTAGTTACTACCTTGCTCGTGAATCACTATCTATTGAAGTGTGGCGAACCTTATTACCCTTTTGAACGTCAGAGCATAAAACGCACGCGAGTGCCCTCCACGCCAAGCTACAAATTTATTTCTTCTTATTATCTTGAATTTCCCAACATCCATGGTGTCTTTTAATTAGTTTCATGTCATTAAATACGTACGAGAGCTTCAATTTTTAAGATATTTATAAACACACACAAGAGTAGGGTAGTTCTTCGAGGTCCCTCAAAACGCGGTCACGCGGTCTTAATTCGTAACCTATTAAACTTTCAGTCTTAGGACCAAATACAGATAAATCTTTATTTATATGTGTACATAATTTAAACATTAAACATCTAAAATTATTTATAATGTTTATAAAAAAAAATATCTAATGTCGAAAACGGGAGCAAAATCGGTGTTCTTCGCGCGTCACACTCTGTTCGCGCTCACGGCAAACTTTGATAACTTTTGTATTCAAATTATAAACATATAATGTAATGCATCAAATTAATAGTATTTAACTATGCATCATAATTATCAAAGAACATTAATTTTATCTCTTAAGTGACAATAGTTAATAGGCTTTATGTCTCTGTCACACGATTTTGTTAGTTTCGAGAGCGCGCAACAAAACTGCACCTATCTTCCAAGAGCGCCAACTTGTCGCTACACATTTTAGGTTCTCGGACGCTTAGTAGTATCCCGGCATCAGTGGGCGAGACACATACGTTCATCGCTTCTAAACAAAAAAAATACGAGGTGAGTTATTCTTTGAATATTTTCAAGTAGCTTTGGTCCAGAAACTTTCATGCGCATATTTTGAAGGATAATGCTTATAATTTTCCAAATCATTTTGCATGATGGAATAAGATAGATCTTCGAGATTATTTTATTTTATTTTATTTTATTTATTCAGGGACAATAAACAGCTACAATATGTGATACATAAGAAAAAAAACATACAAAACGTTAACAATATTGCAGCCCACTACATTATCCACATATTAGTAGTTGTCCAGTTATTAGTTTACGACTTTTTTATTCTTAGTGAAACTAATGCAACAGCACTTGGAAAGATTAAGGTGTAGCTTATTTTTTAGACAGTAGTCAGAGAGACTGTCCAGATCATGTTGGAACAGTCGACAGTCTTCAACAGTCTGAATGGATCTATAAGCTTTTAAGTCATCAGCGTCAGCATAAATAAGAAACTTTGTATTTTTAAAACAATTGCTTATGTCATTTATGTAGAGTATAAATAAAAGCGGTCCCAAGATTGAACCTTGTGGAACACCGGAGGTTATATGCACTGCACTAGACTGATGGCCATTCACGACAACCTTTTGTGTTCTATTTTTAATATAGGATGAGAACCAGCGAAGTAAATTTCCTCGTATACCATTGAACGCAATCTTATTGAGTAGAATTTCATGGTCGACCTTGTCAAAGGCTTTTTTGAAGTCAGTGTAAACAGCATCAACTTGTAACCGCCTGTCCATATTTTCGAAAAGATAGCTGGAGAAAACTAATAAATTAGAAACAGTCGAACGTCGCTGAACAAACCCATGTTGCTCAGGGTTGATGATGCTGTGTAAGATTGGATAGATTTGATTATGTACGAGCCTCTCAAAAAGTTTTGACAAGGTCGACAGTATCGAGATGGGCCGGTATTGCTCTACGTCATGTTTAGAGCCATTCTTGTGAACAGGCGTGATGTTCGCCTCTTTCCATTATTTTCTTATTCCCAAGTACTTTGTTTGTTTATTTACCTATAAGTTTAATCGTAATTCTCAAAAATGTGAAATTTTCGTAACTTTCGTGGCACAACTTTCGTGGTTATTTGTCCACGAAAGTTAGCTAGCGCACCACGAAAGTTATATATCTCCATTGAATGATAACTTTAGATTACTTGTGACGCTGCAGATGCATTTACTCGATTATCACGAAGCTCAAAAAAGGTGTCATGTAATTGTATAAGTGTCTATGCATGTTTGTATTTCATTTTTTTTGTTTTTACGACTCGTAGTAGGTATGTGTTTCTGTTTGTAGGTTTTCTCGTAGTCAATTTAACAAAATTTCCAACTCCAAACTGGGCTGTTTTACCAATTGTATTCCTCCTGCTTAAAAGTCCCAACGTCAGCGTCATACTTTCTTATTGTATTGTACTTTACCTACATTAATTACTCACAGCAGTCGTGTTATTTTTTTCTGATTAAAATTATTTCAGATTAAATTCAAACCGAAACTATGGCACCGCAAAGTGCAAAGGAGCGACGGGAGAAATAGCGTCTAGCAGAGATGAGAAGAAGAGGAAGAATAAAAAATGATACAGAATTACACAATGCAGAAAAAAGGAAGGCAAGAGAAAGGTACTACAAAAGAAAGCAGAAGGGAATGTCATCCCAGTTAGTAAATGAGTAGTAGAAGGAAAAGAGCCGTAAGAGAGCAAAACCGCATTAAAAGCCGACTTTTTCGTCAAAGAACGAAAGAACGTTGCTCTTCAGGAAAATATGATCGAGTGCCCCGAATCTCCAAATTTAGTTGAAGACCCACTGTGCCCTCCTAAGCAAAGCAATTGTTAGCAACCTAAGTACCTACTAAGAAGCTGATCTCAAAATACTAAAATTGTTGATCTCAAATACAAGCTGATTTATAAGTAATAAGTCTTTTATTTTATAAACTGGAAATTTGAGGAAAAATAAGGATTTGAAACTATATTTTGCTTGTAGAAAATGCGTCTGTAACTTTCGTGGGCACAGAAATTTCAAAATAGAATATCTCTGTAGTTTATGCACCGATTTACATAAAATAAAAAAAAAACGTATTATTTTTACAGCGTCTTAAATGTGTGTACATTTATTTGTAGATTATTAAATAAAAAAAAATCGCCATGAAAGTTACGCGGAGAACACTTTTTGAAGAACTACCCAGTAATGATTAAGTAATAGGATCCCATTTTACCCTTTGGGTTTGGAACCGATTTTTTTGAGGGTGGCAAATCATCAAATGATCCGCCCGCTCTGGGTGGAGCGGAAGGGAGTGTCCTTCCCATCCATGTTCCTTCCTCATCCCTTTATGTTCCGGGGTAGCGGTAACCCTTTCGGACAATCAAAGGTCTTTGTTCAGCAGTGGGCCAAAAAAATGCTGGTAAAAAAATAAAAAAGTACAAATAAAAAAAAAATAAGAAAAAAAAACGAACACTATATTTCATTCCAAACCATCAATTTTTAATTCGTTCCAAAACACAATTTAGTCACCAAATAAATATACCAACAGAAATTAAACATCCAAATTGAAAAACCAAATTTTTGAACCACCAATTTTGTATCGAGTCTTATGTCGTAGATTCATTTAGTAGCATGCGCAAGGGCATGGCGGGGGTGGGGGGCAAGGGGGCTGACAGGGGCAGGGGCAGGGGGGTGGGGGCGGAGGGGGCTGAGGGCACTGACAGGGGGTGTAAACAGTCGCTGGTCCCGTGCATGGGGGGTTCGGTCTCCCTATGCAAATGGATGGTGGGCTTATGCTTGGCTGACCAACTTCGCCGATGCAGACAGTACTACCGTCGCAAGTACTGTAACAGCGCCAGGGTGCGGCAGCTGCGACGCTGATGAGAGCTGGAATTGAAATCAAAGTAAACAAACAAAAAAAAAAAGGATTGTGTGGTTTTATGAAAACACGGTAAAAGTGAAACTTTTTTTCACATTAAAGACATTTGACACTATAGGCGCCGCTATATTGGCCTTGGCTGCTCTGACGAGCGCCTTTCACTTTATCCCTACTCCGCGGCCGACCGTCACGCGACATGCAACACACAGACGAAAAAGTTTGAGACGATGTAATAAAAGTTTCACTCAAACTTCATAAAAAAGTGCATCATAAGACTGAGCTGACGCTGTGGAAGTGGAAAGACGGATGAAGAAGAAGAAGAAGCATCATCTGCCTTCCTTTTCCTAACTATGTTGGGGTCGGCTTCCAGTCTAACCGGATGCAGCTGAATAACAGTATTTCACATGGAGCGACTGCGTATCTGACCTCCACAACCCAATAACTGGGCAATACGATACCACTTGGTATAAAAAATGATGCATTAGAAAAAAAAGTTGTTGAAAAATAATAATATCCTTGGACATTTCACACAACGCCATAAGCAACCTAATGCTTGTGTTATGGTAACGAGATGGCTGCTAAACTACTTAAATACATTTTTTTTTGTAAAATACATATTATATTATAGATAGAAAAACACCCAGACCCGTAACAAATACTTGTAGGTCGTACAAATATTTGTTCCGTGTGTAAAAGTTAAGAAAACAAAAAGTAAACGAGAAATAGCTATACCAGGTGTATTTTTTATATCCTATTACTCTAGGGTATGAATGTGACCCATAATCAAAGAATTAACTGGCTTAAGATTTTTTTTTTTTCACGCCTAATCCACTGAACCGATCATCCTGAAATTTTGTATATACGTTGCATATAGGTGTACAGAAACAGACATAAGGTACCTTTCAACCCGAAATAAAGTACTGTTCCTGAGGAAAACAACAATAACGTTCTTATGACAATAGATGGCGCCACGTGTACGTTCCGCCCATGATTGCAACGGCGGATTGACAAATTCTATATTATTGCGAGCGAAGTCGGGGGTAAAAGCTAGTAGATGATAGCGAGGGAGCAGGAAGTTAATGAGTCAGATAAAAAGTCAGATTTCCGTCTTACCAAGAACCACGAATGCCTGTAGACCCATTTTGCCTTTCAGTGCATTATTTAGTTGTGAGCAGTTCTTTTATACTTTAAAGATTATCATATTATGAACAGGTCAATTAACCGTGAATATAATCGAAGATTACGTTAAACGTAACATCATGGTCGTTTAAAGGAGTTGAGTTAAGTAATTCAGATGTTCCAGGGGCGATGGACTAGCTCGCGTCCGATCAGGACCAGGCCCGTGCCGGACGGCGCGTATATGTTCCACGCGCGCTTCAGAGATGTCAGCATATGAAGGGGCCGAAGGCCAAGCCTGCCGGGTAAGCGGGATTGTCCGAAAGGTTTACCGCTACCCCGGAACATAAAGAGCTTCTTCTTCTTAGCGTGTCGATGGCAAAAATTGTACTTAAATATAATTATATTTTAAATTATTTTGGCCCAAAATTCAGCAACGCGAATACCGTTCACTGACGCAGCCATCAGGTCCTTACGTGTGCATGTGACGGGGCATGCGGTGTGAGATGGGAGGTGAGCCATTGTCAGTGGGGAGACGCCGCATACACATCGGAGATCTGAGCCATCAATGAACCCCCACTTGTGGAGGTTGTTGACAATTATAAAGAGCTAAGTAAGGAATACGGATGGGTTTTAGTCAGTCAGAGTCTGACACTCCCTTCAGCTCCACCCAGAGCGGGAAAAGTCATTGGATGATTTCCCACCCTCAAAAAAAAAAATGGGCGATGGACATGAGTGGATTCCGTCGCCTTCCAAACATCAGGACCTGAGGTAGCGGCGCATAGTGTTCCACGCGCGTCCCTCTAAGACGTCGCGGGGGAGTCTAACTCCTCATTCCCTCCCTCGACCGAGATGGGTGGCACCAGCCGGGGGTTGCGTAGGTGTGAGAGGGAACACCCGGGGTGGTTGATAGTCAGTAAGAGTCTGACAGACCCCTCTGGTCTCCGCTCCCCAGGGTGGAAGACATCCATGAGAATTTCCAACCCGGATAAAAATAAGGTGTGCTATGTAATATGATATGCAAGTTTGCAGTAATAGCGTGTAAGTAGTTTACGTAGAATAGCGAATAAGTATTATGTTGAAGACAGTCAATAAATGGATTGTACGACATACGGGCGTTTCTTTATAAGCTCTACCTAACCTTCAGCCCCTGCATGGCGACCCTGCTAGGATAACTTCTGCGGATCAGAAGATGCCAGGACTTCAACTACGTTTCGGCGTTATTTAAATTCTACATGGACAATTAAAGTACCTCATCAAAATGTGTCAGTCCTTCCGCCGCGGGACCATTAGATCCGGAGAGGAACCTACCTGCGTTTCCTGCGAAGATTGTTTAAATCTGCTTTTTGTCTGGGTGTATCATATGCTAGTTATGTTATAGTTATAAGCAGTGATAGCCTAGTGGTGTGACCAACTGCCAAGTCATAGGTCTCGAGTTCGAACCCAAGGCACGCACCTCTGATTTTTCGGATTCATGTGCGTATTGTATAATTATCACTTGCTTAAAATCGGTGAAGGAAAACATCGTGAGGAAACCGGCATGCCTGAGAGATATTTCTCAACAGCATGTGAAGCTAAGTCAGAGGCCCATGGGCAGCATTAAAATTCTGACACCAGGTTACTCACTAACCACAGGAAAAGAAGAAGCGTGTTAAGCTAAACGAGGGACAAACTTTAAGGGTGTATTGTACTCATGAAAATGAACAACTTTTACTATTGGACCATACTTAAAATATGAAAAAAAATATCAGCTGTTTCATACATTTTGCAAAATGAACTTAACAACTGATTTATTTTTCATGATTTCAGAGTTGATCCCATAGTAAAAGGTGTTCATTTTCATGAGTACAATGTCCCGTAAAAGTATGTCCCTCGTTTAAACTACACATTGTATATACGCATAGTAGCATTTTTTTCAAGGCTACGAAATCATCCAATGACTTCTCCCGCTATGGGTGATGCGGAAGGGGTGTCAGACTCTTACTGACTAAAACCCATCCATGTTCCTTCCTTGGCCCTTTGTGGTACGGCAGCGGAAACCCTTTCAGACCATTCTTTGGCTCATTCTTTGTGTTGTTTTTTTCCTAAATGACCATAACTCAGGAACTGACCTGCATACTCCTCATATGATTTGACTAAGATTATGTCTGGACTTCAAAAGACTGACCCCTGACTTTATTTGGTCATTTCTTCTCAGGGGTAATCAGGGGCCCATTACAAAGTCATATTTTCATTAATGATAACGAAATTAGATAAATCCGACATTTATGGAATTGGCATAAGCTTTCGAAATTTCACGTGATCAATCGTTTTCGATCGCTAAGTGTCAATGTCACATTGTGTAACTGAACTCGATCAATATCCTTGGACATTTCACACAACTTCATATCGTCCCAAGCTAAGCAACCCAATGCTTGTGTTATGGTAACGAGATGGCTGATATACTACTTATATACATTTTTTTTTCTTAATACATACATAGATATTATAGATAGAAAAACACCCAGACTCGTAACAAATACTTGCAGGTCGTATACTTGCAGGTCGTACGTCAAATATTTGTTCCGTGCGGAAATCGAACCCACGACATAGTGCGCAGCAGTCAATCGCTCAACCACTGCGCCAACCACAGAACAGTTAAAGAGGTTTATCTGTTCTGTGGCGCCAACCGTGTCGTCAAATGCGTTGACAAGTGGCGTTCTTAACAATCCGAATCGTAATGAATTGTTCGATCAACAATTTTCGAAATCGAATCGACACGGAGCGATTAACACTTGTCTAGGCCCCTTGGACTTTTTAAAATTTCAAACATTATATGAGAAAGATTTTATGTGAGTAAGAGTGCAGGGCAATATCTGCCTTATGTGACATGTCAGTAGGGACTGGTCACCTCTTACCTGCCACGGATCTTTTAAAATTGAACTTAATTTTGATTTATTTTTTAAATCTTGTAATTAAGGACCCTTTTTCAAGTTCTGCATCGTTCTCACGTGTATATTTCAACATGAATTATGTAACCCAATTTTTGTAATTATATTTTGATTTACAAGATTGTTTTTGTAATTATAGTTCTTTTCCATAGGGACCTACTGCTTTGGAATGGGAAACTAGCTTCATCTTTTTGACTGACCGTCCCTTTTGACAATTCAAAAGTGCCCGTAATTGATTTATTTGACATAAATGCGTTGAGTTTGAGTTTATGAAAAAGCGCCATTACAGTTTCGAGTAGACCTGTCCCAACAGAGAGCTACACGATGACTCAAAACTCTTTTAGGGAGTTCAACGACACGTCACACGACGCTACGAGATCTGCAGGACATTTGTGTTGGTCAAAGTCAAAATTGGGTATTTGACAGGGTAGTCAATAACGTAACTTTTTATGAACTGTCAAAACGTCGAATTTGTACGTGATTTGTATGAAATATAACAATGTGACGTCACAGATTCAATAGAATCAAATGGAATACTTATTAGCATTAAATGCAATTTTACAATTATAAAGATATAATCAGGCAGATTGATGAAGACATCAATCTGCCTGTTTTTTCCCAACTTCATTGGGGTCGGCTCCCAGTCTAACCAGATGCAGCTGAATACCAGTATTTTACATGGAGCGACTGCCTATCTGACCTCGACAACCCAATCACTAACTGGGTAATACGATACTTGAAAGACTGTCAGACTTTCGGGCTTCTGACGACCTGTAACGACTGTCAAAGATGCTCAAATGACAGCCGGGACCAACGGCTTAACGTGCTTTGAAGCACGGAGGAGTCTCGGTATATAAACATCCAACTACAACATAGAAAAAATCAAGGAATCCGTCACTACTCAAGTCTCTACCAAAACAAATGCCAACGAGTTAAAAAAACAAGTGAAGTTTGTTATATTGACGCTCAGTGTAGCGAGAGTCTATGGTTAATTTGCGAGTTAAAACAAAATGACGATGCTTTGGAGTATAAAAGGTTCAATCATTTGGTGATTAATACACAAGGTTGTCAACCATGGGGCGTCTAACGGCATTGGGTATAATAGGTAACTAAACATTAAATATTTATCCATTAATTGTATATTAGATATTAACTATTTGAGGAGCTCGTGGCTAAGTACTAACAACGGCACAGGTCGATACATCAGGTTAACCTACGCTTGCCGGGGTTGTCCGTGGATGGGTGACCATCTTTACATACCGAGACTCCTCCGTGCCTCGGAAAGCACGTTAAGCCGTTGGTCCCGGCTGTTATTTGTGCATCTTTGACAGTCGTTAATGGTCAGAAGCCCGAAACTCTGACAGCCAGTCTTACCAAGGGGTATCGTATTGTCCAGTTAGGTACTGACATTTCAGATTCATGTGCGTATTGTGTAATATCACTAGCTCAAAAATCGATGAAGGAAAACATCGTGAGGAAACCTGTCAGAGAGATATTTCTCAACAGCATGTGAAGCTAAGACAGAGGCCCATGGGCAGCGTAAAAACTCTGACACCAGGTTAGTCACTAACCACACGAAAAGAAGAAGGAAAATACTTATAACTGTTCTTTGTCTTCCCAGCATTGGTAGCTTCAGCGGCAGCGGCGCCAGCGCCCCAGTACTGCGGGTGCATCCCGCCACCCCCGCCGTGTCCCTGCCCACCCCCGCCGCCGCCCTGCCCGCCGCCCCCTCCACCACCGTGCCCTTGCGACCCCTGCGCTCCCCCTGCTTGTAAGTATTGGATGTTCAAACCTCCCATAATCAGTAGCCATGCGGTCTGCTGAAACTGGTTCCCTACAAGGGCTGACTGCTTCATTCTAGTGGTCGCAAGCGCTACTGCTAAGTATGAGGTTCGAATTCCATGTCGGCCAGAGTGCAACGTGGATTTTTTTTCCGATTTTGGCCCGGTGATGACAATAGGCTTGCTCCCTTTGACGTGGGGCTTAAACATAGGTAGCTAAAGGTGGTTGTTGTGTTGTGGCTATGTTATATGTTCCACTCGCGCCTCAAAGAGATTTCATCATATGAAGGGCCGAGCCTGCCGGGTAAGCGGGATTGTCTGAAAGGGATATCGTTTGCCCGGAACATAAAGGGCTACGGAAGGAACATGGATGGGTTTTAGTCAGTAAGAGCCTGACACTCCCTTCCGCTCCACCCAGGGCGGGAGAAGTCATTGGATAATTTCCCAACCTCAAACAGAAAAAGGATATGTTATGGTTTTGTTTATTTTAGTACGATTTCTGTCACAAAAACCTCCACGACTATTACTATTTCTTTCAGCACCATGCGGTGATGGACCAGTCAAGGTGTTGCTGCAAAAGAACTGCGTGCCCGAACGTCTGAGGGCTGCCGGCTTCCAGGAGATCGCCGTCCCCGGAGGCACGTTCTTCATCAGCGCATCCCCCGACGTCATCATCCAGCCGCCCTCAATCTTAGTGCGACCTCCCCAGCAGCCAGCGATCCGTCCCCCGGCTCTGACCGTCCAGCCGCCCCCATTACCGCCAGTGACTCCAAGCCCGATCTGCGTGAGACCACCTCCCCTGCCGCCGATCACTCCTCCTCCAGTGCTGGCACGTCCTGGACCAGTTCCTTGCGTCCAGCCTCCTCCTCTAACTGTGAGAGTGCCGAAGCCAGCAGTCATCCAGCCGGCGCCGATAAGCGTGACCCAGCCCCGTCCATCCCCGATCAACCCTGCCCAGATTGTGGTGAGACCACCTAAGCCGCAGACCATTCAGCCTCCCACCATCTGCGTGTCGACCTCTTCGCTGCAGTCTCTGCAGTCGTCCCTGCAGTCGCAGTTAGGCGTCGCGGGTATCCAAGGGCAGTCGATAGGTCCTTGTGGATGTGTGCAGCCCATCGGCCCGTGTGGATGTGTGCAGCCGATCAGCCAGTGTGGATGCGTGCCCCCTCCTCCGCCGCCGTGCCCATGCGAGCCGCTACCTCCCTGCCCTTGCCCGTGCGAGCCCCCCCCACCTCCGCCGTGCCCCTGCGATCCCTGCCCCACCCCTTGCCCCTGCCCCTGCGAGCCACCACCGTGCTCGCCATGCTAAAAGACAAAACTTGAGGACTTACTTCTAGAACGACCCCATTTAAGTCTTGCTGCCACTGCTTAGAAGGATGACCCGAACACTGGTGGATTAAAAGGAGAACTGTATACCGTCGCCTGAACAACTTCCATCTGAGGTATCGAATGTAGAAGACTAAGAACTACCTCCATACTTCCTTTTTTCCACAAGAGCGCTGAAAATTTGCAAGAACCACAGTGTAGCGAAGAAAAGCAGTGTAACCACTTTTCAGTTAGAACATATTGTTCTACTGGAATGTTCTGTTCTCTACGGGGTCGTTTTTAGAAGAAAAATCTTTCGTTTTATTTTAGTATGTTCAAAGATCTCTTTATCGTTTTCTTTACGATAACGATTCGGCATGTTATAATGGCAAATTAATTACTTGTAAGACAATTGCCCGTATGAGTTTTGTATGTGTGTCGTTTACAAATGTATATTATAAGTATTTATGTATTTTAATAACGAATTAATATACGCATATATATATTTTAACTTTTGGTTTCCTTTTTTTTAATTTAAATAGCTTCTGCCAGCTGTTTTGGGCGCGTGGATAATTATAATAATTTCGTTTATATGCTTAAAATGTGGTGGATAAAAGATGCTACAGTATATATTATTTACTGCAAAGACACATTCAGCCATGCAATGATGGCATGTAAATGTTGAATAGTAAATAGGTAATACTTAAATTTTGTACAGTCACGAGCAAAACTATGTATACACTTAGCTAATTTCATAAGCGGTTTTCTGCTTAATAATTGAATGAATTTGTATGTTGTCACGCACATTGCATTTTCGAATCCATAGGTTTACCGTACATGTCGTATCTCAAAGTTGAAATAGTTATTTTACGAGAAAATCGGTTCTGAAAATTACTAGGTGTATACATATTGGTGCTCGTGACTGTACTACTTACAACGCATTCCTGAAGAGGTAAGACTGGCATGATTTTTTGTTGAGAAATTCGCTGACTGAATGAAACTATGCGATATTAACCAATTTTTCAAACACACGCTTTTCGGATGTTGGAAGAACGTACTCGTACCTACTACCGGTATAAAGAGTGTCGTTAGTAATATTTTATATTGACAATTCGTATTACTAAAATCACCGATAAACATCTTGGCATTTTAAAGTTTTCATTTTCTTGACATTCAGCGCCCTCTGCCGGTGGTAATTGAAATTATTAGTTCTCTGACATTTCCATTATTATTGCTTACACCAATAAGGATGATGCCAATTTATAGCCCGACTTAAAAAAGGCAGAGAATCTCAACTCAGTTGTGTTTCTTTTACAATATTTATTACCTACCTCAGAACGCAGAGAACTTAGAAATGACTCGTTTCTGTCAGCGGTTTTTTATGCGTGAATGTCGAAAATTATACCAAAGGAACGTAGTACCGGGATTAAAAGTATAATATTTGTTAATTCAGGCCATAAACTACCTCTGTGCCAAGTTTCATCCAGATCCGTTCAGCCGTTTGAGCTTGAAGAAGTGACAAACATACAAACTCATCACACACACACTCACAAGGAAGAGCTCGTGGCTTAGTACTAACAGCCGCACAGGTCCATCCATCAGGTTAAGCTACGCTTGCCGGGGTTGGCCGTGGATGGGCGACCATCTTTACATACTGAGACTCCTCCATGCCTCGGAAAGCACGTTAAGCCGTTGGTCCCCGGTCATTTGTGCATCTTTCACAGTCTTAACGGGTAGTCAAATCTGACAGCCAGTCTTACCAAGGGCTATCGTATTGCCCAGTTACTGGGTTTTGGAGGTCAGATAGGCAGTCGTTCTATGTAAAATACTGGTATTCAGCAAGTCAATGGATGATTTCAAAGCCTTAAAAAAAAATTCATCAATTTCAAATAAATGAAAGAAAGGCACTTTTGAACGTCAAAAATGGACAAGAAATATAATTGATTCTAGTCGCCCCTTCCAAAAGGTAGTTTCGTATAGAGAAGAATGGGCAAGAAACTCCACCGTTACTCTTTTAGTTAGTATACAATACTATTAGAACTGAAGCGCTGCCCTAGTGGTGCATGAGGTCCGGGGTTCGATTCCCTACAAGCTTTTGCTGTAAGAAAAATGTTATAGTACTTATCCAAGAATTTATGGAAAATCGATGGAAGTTAGTGGCTAAGTAATAACAGCCACATGGATAGATCCATCAAGTTAAGCTACACTTGCCAAGGTTGGTTCGTGGATGGGTGACCATCTTTACATATCGAGACTCCTCCGTGCCTCTGAAAGCACGTAAAGCCGTTGTTCCCGGCTGTCATTTGTGCATCTCTGAGAGTCGTTACGGGTCAACTGGGTTGTGGAGGTCAGATAGGCAGTCGCTCCGTTTACGTGAAAACACGTATAATACATATATTTCGACACTCTCCAGGGAATGAAAAATTATAGGGTGCTTTCCGTTGACCTAGAACTATGAAATTTGGCAAGTAATTATATCGTCATAAACTACATGTACAGGGAAAAATCTGCAAACTATACATTTGTAAAATCATTAAAAAATATAGTCTTTATTTGACTCTTAACCAGGCTATGGATTGAGCATTTCCCACCTAGATTTTTGAGAGTTTTTACCAGGTTTTAGTAAAGAATCTACCACAATCTGTCAAAAACGCCAATATATAATACCTATACAACATGTCCCAAAATTCAACGATAAGCCGGCACCAGAGGATGGACCTACTAATGACTACTCGAGAAAAAAAAAGAAAAAAAAAATACCTCTACTTTTTTTTAAATTACTTAAAAAAAATGGAAATTCTTCGAAAATGTATACCCCTTATGACACTTTTAACTACCATGACCACAATTTTTCAAATATTTCAGTTTTTTTGTTTGTATCGGCAACCTAAGTAGTACTACTATTCACCATAATCTTTGAAAATTACAGAATTTTCGTAGTTTTATACAAAAAAAACAACCAAAAAAAATTATTTCCCTATAATTTTGAAAGATTTTAACGTTCAGTACACTTTAAGTCATCGTAGTGTAAAAAAAAATATGGACACCACTATGGCAAGTTTTTTAAAAAATTAGCGCAACTAACCTAGATTTTAAAATGGTATAATACTTTATTAAAACTAGCCACAAAAAATAAATAATGATACTTTTTCTAATCAAGAACCAAATTTTATAAGTTGTTGTTAATAGTAATTACTTCTACTATGTGCCCAAAATAGATTTCTTTCGCAAATTCTTAGAATTTGGAAGGGACATGTGCGTAGTCAGTGAAGTTCAGAAGTCAGAAAGAGATAGATAGTATACGTTAGAGAGAGATAGATAGAGAGCGATTATACGTTAGAGAGAGATAGATAGATGTTTGTTGTTAAATAACAATAGGGCAGGTAGGAATGTTGCTGTTCTCTACAAAGTACAAAGTCAGTACGCTCTGCTTCTTTGTTTACTGTGCACCGTTTCGTATTCAATTGATGTGACTCTCGTACTAACGACTTTTGGCTTGGCTTTTTGGACTGGATTAAGTGATCTGCAAACTGTACTAACCTGGCATTATTTTGAACTGGACTGTGTTTTGTGAATTGGACTTTTGGCGTATTTTGGACTGTTTAGCGTTTATCATGCCGCTACCATACACACCGTTGGAATACGCTAATATGCACCTCATTTATGGAGAGTGCCGATGCAATGGTAGTGCTGCTAGCAGATTATATCGAGAAAGGTACCCAAATGCTCAAAGATACCCGAATTATCGAGTATTTATTAACGTGCATCAAGCGTTTTCGGAGGGCCGTTTACCATCTGACAGGAGAAATGCTGGAAGACCTAGATCGGAACGCGACGAAGACGTTCTCAATGAAATTGAAAATGATTCAACTACCTCGGTACGTGCCATAGAAATAGCTACGGGAATCCCAAAAAGTACTGCACATCGAATCCTAAAACGTCACAGACTTCACCCATATCACTACAGGCGTGTGCAGACGTTATTACCGCGGGACTATCCACTACGAGTCGCATTTTGCCGTGTGATGCTGCAAAAGCACAGAGAAGATCCCCAATTCTTGGATAATATTCTATGGTCGGATGAATCAACCTGCAAGAGAGATGGCTATTTAAATCTTCACAACCTACATAGCTGGAGCAATGAAAATCCGCACCTGATGAGACAAGACAAATCCCAATATCAATTCAAGGTTAACCTATGGACGGGCATATTAAACGGAAAAGTGATTGGGCCTTTTGAATTACAAGGAAACTTGGATGGCAATAGTTACTTGAACTTTTTACAAAATGACTTGCCAGTATTATTAGAAGACATGCCCATTAGTGATCCACAAAACATATGGTTCCAAAATGATGGCTGCCCAGCTCACTATGCCCGTCCTGTGCGAGAATACTTAAACCAAGAGTATCCAGGGCGTTGGATAGGGCGACTTGGTCCTATTTTATGGCCACCCCGTTCACCCGATCTAAACCCCCTGGACTTCTTCTATTGGGGTTGTCTCAAAGACAGAGTCTACTCGAAACCCATTGCAACACTGAACGACCTTCGCCAAAAAATCACTCAGGCTGCGGATCATATCAATAGTAGAAGATATGCACGACGAATAAAACGATCTTTTTTAAGGCGATGTCATGCTTGTATTAATGCCGGTGGTAAACAGTTCGAACATTTATTATAATATTATTAATAATGCAATAAATTTACATTTATTGACACCATTTGTTTCATTCATTCAACATTTTCCAACAACAAAAATCTATTTTGGGCACATAGTAGAAGTGATTACTATTAACAACAACTTATGAAATTTGGTTCTTGATTAGAAAAAGTGTCATTATTTTTTTTTTGTGGCTAGTTTTCCTAAAGTATTATACCATTTTAAAATCTAGGTTAGTTGCGCTAATTTTTAAAAAAACTTGCCATAGTAGTGCCCATATTTTTTTTTTACACTACGATGACTTAAAGTGTACTGAACGTTAAAATCTTTCAAAATTTTAGGGAAATAATTTTTTTTGGTTGTTTTTTTGTATAAAACTACGAAAATTCTGTAATTTTCAAAGATTATGGTGAATAGTAGTACTACTTAGGTTGCCGATACAAACAAAAAAACTGAAAAATTTGAAAAATTGTGGTCATGGTAGTTAAAAGTGTCATAACGGGTATACATTTTCGAAGAATTTCCATTTTTTTTAAGTAATTTAAAAAAAAGTAGAGGTATTTTTTTTTTCTTTTTTTTTCTCGAGTAGTCATTAGTAGGTCCATCCTCTGGTGCCGGCTTATCGTTGAATTTTGGGACATGTTGTATATAATAATTGATAAAATCTCATACCAAATGTTATCACTCATCTAAATCTACGAAAAAAACATTATTGCTAGGATTTGTCCGAGGCCTGGTAAAGGGTTAAAGTACGTAATCAATACTAACAAGTTTGTATTTGGACCCTCTGAGGCAAGTCCGGCTCTCACTTGTCCGGTTTTTTTTCAAATCATTTAATGACCCCTCCCGTTTTAGGTGTAGCAGAAGGGAGTGTCAGACTCTTACTGACTCCTGCCGGGTAAGCGGGATTGTCCGAAAGGGTTACCGCTACCCCGGAACATAAAGGGCTACGGAAGGAACATGGATGGGTTTTAGTCAGTAAGAGTCTGACACTCCCTTCCGCTCCACCCAGAGCGGGAGCAGTCATTGGATGATTTCCCAGCCTTAAAAAAAAAAAAAAAAAAAAGACTCTTACTGACTAAAACCCATCCATGTTCCTTCCTTAGTCCTTTATGTTCCGGGGTAGCGGTAACCCTTTCGGAAAATCCCGCTGGAAGTTCATATACTACGGAATGACTATTTCGTGAAATCATGACATTTGAGGCCAATATTCTAACTTAGTGCGTTGTATTGTTGGCTCTAATGATTACAATTCTATGAGTACGTACATACGTGTTACGGCCGATAATCATATTTTAATCAACATACCGACGACACGGTTGGCGCAGTGGTTTAGCGATTGACTGATGCCCACTATGTCGCAGGTTCGATGCCCGCACGGAACAAATATTTGTACGACCCGCAAGTATTTGTTACGAGTCTGGGTGTTTTTCTATCTGTAACATGTATGCATTTACAAAAAAAAAATTATATAAGTAGTCTATCAGCCATCTCGTTACCATAACACAAGCATTGGGTTGCTTAGCTTGGGATGATATGGCGTTGTGTGAAATGTCCAAGGATTTTTTTAAGGGTTGGAAACCATCAAATGACCTCCCGCTCTGGGTGGAGGTAAAAGGAGTATCAGACTCTTACTGACTAAAACCCATCTATGTTCCTTCCTTAGCCTTTTATCAATAAAGTATCGTGAGGAAACCGGCATACTTGAGAGATATTTCTCAACAGCATGTGATGCTAAGTCAGAGGCCCGTTGGTAGCATAAAAACTCTGACACCAGGTTAGTCACTAACCACACGAAAAGAAGAAGCCCTTTTTATGTTCCGTGGTAGCGGTAACCCTCTCGGACAATCCCGCTGCCCTGATTTACAGCCTACTTTGAATAAATGACTTTTGTTATTATCAACTAGTGTATATGGGTAGGGTATAGGTAGGCGAGAATAGGGCGCTGTCAGTAGGGACTGGTCATCTCTTAGCGGTTATGGCTTGTTTTAATTTAATTGCTTATTTATAACGAATGCTTTTAACGTTCTCACATGGATAGTAATAATAATAACGAAGAAACCAATATTTTGTAACCATATTTAGATTTAAAAGAGTGTCCATGGAGTTTCTTGCCCGTTCTTCTCCATAGGTACCTACTGCTTTGGAATGGGCAACTAGCTTCATCTTTCTGACTGACCGACCCCTTGACAATTTAAAAGTGCCTTATCATTCTCCTGCTCTTATCTCAATTTATTTGTGCTCGGCGCAACATGTCTTCTTCTTCCATACTTCTCTATTAGTCGTCATCTCGATAGTCACTCCCTTTCTAGCCATATAATCTTTAACACAATCCATCCATCGTTTCAATTCAAAAGTGCCTGTAATTGGTTTATTTGCAATAAATGCTTTGAGTTTGAGTTTGAAGTAGGATTGTTAGGGTAGGTGTGTGGGTAGGGTAGGTAGGCAGGTACGCCGTAATAAGTACTTTTACCCATGCAAGCCGGGCGGGAAAAGCTAAATAATATACAAAAACGAAAGGTCACTCATTCATACATTCACTCACTTATTAATCACGAAATATCATAAACTACTGGAGCTACGAAGATGATATTTGGCACAGAGGTAGATTATGAGTAGGAGAAGTTAGCTAAGAAAGATTTTAGGGGACTCCCCTCGTAAAGGGGTGAAATAACAGGTGGAAATTTGTATGAAATCAACACTGACGCGGGCGGAGACACTAATAAAATTGATATGAGGGATTTCAAATAATAATAATAATAATAATATTCTTGGACATTTCACACAACGCCATTTAAAACAAAGAGAAATGCAACATACATAGAAGTCCAAACTATGAGTAATAATACAATTATTTTTAAATCCATAGACTCTCTTATCTTCTATAACGAATTTAAAAAATCAAAATATTTAATTTGAAAAAATCTAAAGCAAATCCGTCAGCATTGTCAGTGTTCCAAAACTAAATAATTCGAAGTTTAAAAAATAAATTTAGAAACCGTTAAAAAACATTTATTTGAGTGTGACACTACAGTACCAATTTTTGCAGGAACGTACAATTGAAATTGAACTCTTACCCTATAACTATAAGGTTGAATGTAAAATGTAGTGGGCTATTGCAAATGGCAGCTCGCAGATTTGGATTTTCAATACCTAATTAAAGAGTATAAAAGGTGATTTTTCTGAATCAATTTCATCAGACGATCGAAAAATGGCGAAGGGCAAAGTCATATGGTTATCGGGTAAATATATAATTCAATATTTCCTTTTTTTACATTAATAAAATTTGTTTTTCTGGAGCCCCCAATTTAAAGTCATAACTATTTTAGAGTCTTTAGAGGAGTTTGAGGAACTCGTGGCTAAGTAACTACTGCCTCACGGATCAATCCATCAGGTCAAGCTACGCTTACCTGTGTTGGTCCGTGGATGGGTAACCATATTCACATGCTGAGACTCCTCCGTGCCTCGTAGGGTCCCAGCTGTCATTCGTGAATCTTTGATAGTCGTTACGGGTAGTCAGAAGCCTGTAAGTCTGACAGCCACTCTTACCAAGGAGTATCGTATTACCCAGTATAGTCACTGGGTTGTGGAGGTCAGATAGGCAGTCCCTCCATGTAAAGTACTGGTACTCAGCTGCATCAGTTAGACTGGAAGCCGACCCCAACATAATTGGGGAAAGGCAAGCAGATTTTTTTTAGGATCATCAGAATTAAATGATTTTTTCAAATAAAATTAATTTTTTCTTACACTATTACCAAAAATAATTTATATTTATTAAAAAAAAAACAAAACACTATTCTTAGTTCAAATTTATTACAATTTATTTTCTATTTTATAGTTTAGTTTTCTATAAAAAGCGTGTTTTTAGTTTTTTTATTTCATCTATCATGTTATCTGATACCCGTAAAGCCCTGTGACCCTATAATCTTGCTCCACAGTTCTTTTCCTGGGTACTGCTCTGGGGCAGCCGTGCCCGCAGCCGGAGCCTCAGTTCCCCTGCCCGTGCCCGTGCCCGTGTCAACCACAGCCTGCACCGCCCGCCCCATGTGATGTGGGACAGGCGCAGCAGATTGGACCCTGCAACCCATGCGAGCCACCCGTCAACTATGTGTATGGGCAAGCTCCCACAGGTAAGATTCAATGAAGGAATGGAAGGTGACATTAGCACAGATGCATATCAAGCTACTCCAATCAAGAAGAAGAAAATACGTTTATTTGCGGTTTTGAAGGATGGAAAGGAAAACCTGGTTAAACCTTTTGAACGCCATCGTCACATATACGTGACAAGCAAGCGCGTGCCCTGTACGCCAACGACACGAATATGTGAGAATGCGGGTACACGCGGAATAAACAATTAAATCATTACTTTTGTGAGTGTTTATATAAATATCTTAAAAATTGAAGCTATCGTACGTATTTAATGACATGAAACCAATTAAAAGACTCAATGGATATTGGAAAATTCATGATAACAAGAAGAAATAAATTTGCAACTTGGCGTGGAGAGCACGCGCGTGCGTATAAACGCACGCGCGTGCTCTAAGCATAAGCTCTGGCGTTCAAAAGGATAAAGTGCCTAAAATGCTCTGATGACATAAGTAAACAGGCCAGTACATCAAGCTACCCCAATCTTTTATGATGAAGAAGAAAATTTGCGACAAACCCAAAAAAAAAAACACAAGTTGTGGGTAAATATGTGTCACATCCGCGCAACTCTATCCAATTTCTTTGATAGTTTTTTAACTTTATTGTAAAAGGATAAGGTTCATGTTCAATTTGGAGTATTTGACAGTTCGGGATAGCTTGATGTGCTGGCAACTGAACTATGTTTTATCTTCAGCACCAAAACCCTCTAGATCTCATCCATCAGTTTCCATTTGTCAAGATTGAAAAGAAGGCAAATGGCAATTTAAAAAAAAAACAAAATGCAACAGTCAAAATCTAAGTTTAAAAAAAGAAAAAAAACGGTTCAGATTTTTACCATCGACGCGCGACGTTCGAATTTTGTAGTGTTTTTTTTTTAAACACGTCCTTTGTTTTTTTGAGTTTTTATAATTCACTTTTTAGTTGTCTAAGCACCGCCTACCCCTGATAAAAATACAGGTAAGACGTCATGTTCTCATGTAATTCTTTATCTCCGCAGGTTCCATCCTAATAAGACCAGGCCAGATCAGGTTCCCGACACCACCTCCGATCGTGGTGCGTCCTGGTGAGATCAGGCTGCCCCAACCACCCGCAATATGGGTGAAGCCCGCCCCAGTCCAGCCCCCGACCCCAGCCCCGATAACGGTGCGACCTCCGCCCGTACAGCCTCCAACCCCTTCACCCTTCTACGTCCGAGTGCCGCCCGTGAACCCGCCACAGCCGCCCCCACTGATCGTCCGACCCCAACCCGTTGCTGTGCCCAGACCACCACCAATCAGGGTAAGATAATTTTTCATTTATAATAGAAAGAGAAGAGAAGCCGTGATAGCCTATGTGACCGTCGGACTGCCAAGTCTCGAGTTCGAACCCAAGCCACGCACCTCTGATTTTACGGAATCATGTGCGTATTGTATAATTATCACTTGCATAAAATCGGTGAAGGAAAACATCGTGAGGAAACCAGCATATCTGAGAGATGTTTCTCAATAGCATGTGAAGCTAAGTCAGAGGCCCATGGGCAGCATGAAAACTCTGACACCAGGTTAATAACCTAACCACAGGATAAGGAGCTGTAGATCAGCTTCAGTGTTGCCATCTGACATTATGCTGGACTTACGAAGTCGTGGTGCTTGAAGGAGGTCCATGTCCAGACGTAGACGCCGTTCAGCTGAAATGAAGAGACTCTTTTGGCATTGTTCATAGTTTCAAAGTTCTTTTTGTAAATTTTGGTCTCCCTTCATCATAAACCTAATTCTTTCTCCGTTTTCAGGTGCAACCACCACCAGTCCAGCCCCCAGTCCCTGATGCACTCGTCGTCAAGCCCCCCAAGATCATCGTACCCGCCCCCCCGACTATCTGCTTCCGCCCGAACCCGCCCCAGAACTTCAGAACCCTTGGCGCCGCGACCATTTGCAGGGCTAACGGACAGAACGTGTTACCTTCGCCGTGCGGAGTGCCGTGTGGAGTGCCGTGTGGAGTCCCATGCCCAGTATGCCCTCCCCCTCCCTGTCCGTGCCCACCCCCCCCCTGCCCCTGCTCTTGCCCCTGCCCGCCCCCACCATGCCCCGTCTGCCCCCCTCCCTGTCTATGCCCATGCTAATAGGAATATAATATATATGTAGTTTTATGTATATATATAATTTAATATACATTTGTAAGTGAATGAGCGTCCGAAATAAAGTACGGGTAATTTGAGCAATTGTATGTTTTTTGTTTTATTTTTTTAACAAATTCTTGTCTATGTCACTATGGATTCTTAGGAAACGGTAACTTCTGCTCGCGGCTTCGCCCGCTTGATATAGGAAATTACGTATTAACAGTGTAAAAACTATCCTATGTGTTAATCCAGTTTATAAACTACCTCTATACCAAGTTTCATCCAGATACGTTCAGCGGTTTGAGCGTGAAGGATGGACTAACACACACACACTCACTCACAAGCTATCGCCTTTATAATATTGTGATTAGTTGCGGTGCCTGGGGTAGGCCTATGTCCAGAAAGATAGAAAGAAAATTCAGCTGGAATAACGATGATAATGAATGCCTACCTATGTTCGTATGTAATTTAACACTTCAAAAGTGTGTATTGTTCGCGAAGGGGGAGAATAAGAAATGATAGTTGGGAAGTCTGAAAGTGACGCTGGTGTCTGAAAAGTTGTATGGACATTGTCATGGTATGGGATGTAGTGGAATGAGGAATGTCGTGATAAAAGCTTTGAGTAAGAATTTGGGTGGCAACGAGATTAGGGGAATACCAAAGAAACGGGCAGGAAATGCTGCTTTTGAAGAAACGATTATGAACTAAAAATTAAATTATACAAAAAATTCAAATAAATACATTTTATTTTGCCAATGAGAAATACATAAATTATAATAATACTATAAAAATTTGGAATACATTTACATTTTTTTTTCGATCCAGGCATATTAGTTAGGGCAGACATAAAGAATTCAAAATAATAATAATAATTAAATAAATAACTCTGAGATCAGTGTCACAATTCAAACGGAAATTTTAACACACTTTAGAACGAAATTCTGTTACTTTGACTACATGAAAATGCCAAAAAATAATCAAATTACTTTTCAATAATTATTAACACACACAACAAAATAAATAAGTCTGCATGTCTATGCCTGAAGTTTTTTTTTAAATTGCGATTCTTAATTATAATCAAAATGCCATAATATGAGACTGGTCATTGTGTCCACTACAAGTGTTGGTTGATGTCATCGGCGAAGCTCCAGAGATATGAGTGTTGCTGTTATAATATACCGACGAGGAGTTGCTATTTATAAAAAACCACGGCCAAGACCACCCAAACCAAGACCCAAGCCGCCGAGGCCTCCGTATCCAAGGCCTCCCAGGCCGCCGTAACCGAGGCCTCCTAATCCGCCAAGCCCTCCGAGACCAAGACCGTATGATGGTACAGATTCACAGACCGTTGCGCTGCCTAAACCTCCAAGACCGAGACCGAGGCCGCCTAGGCCTCCGAGGCCTCCGATTCCGCCTAAGCCGCCAAGGCCGCCGAGACCGCCAAGTCCAATTCCACCAATACCGTAAGACGGCACAGATTCACAGACGGTTGCGCTGCCTAAACCTCCGAGACCGTAACCGAGGCCTCCAAGACCACCAATGCCCCCCAATCCGCCGAGTCCAAGTCCAAGGCCTCCGAGTCCTCCAAGACCATAACCGTAAGAAGGTACCGATTCACAAACGGTGGCGCTGCCTAGACCTCCAAGCCCTAATCCAAGACCCAATCCGCCGTATCCGATATTCGGTACAGACTCGCAGACAGTCGTCCCTCCGATGCCGCCGAAACCTCCATATCCTAGGCCTCCAAGTCCTCCGAGTCCACCCAGTCCTCCCAGTCCTCCCAGTCCTCCGAGGCCATAACCGTAAGAAGGTACCGATTCACAAACAGTGGCGCTGCCTAGACCTCCAAGCCCTAATCCAAGACCTAATCCACCGTAACCGATATTCGGTACAGACTCGCAGACAGTTGTCCCTCCGATGCCGCCGAATCCTCCAAGCCCGATGCCTCCGAGGCCTCCCAAACCGCCTAAGCCATAACCACCGTAGGCAGGTACAGATTCACAGATAGTCGCGCCGCCTAATCCTCCAAGGCCGAGTCCGAGGCCGCCAAGACCGCCCAGGCCTCCGATTCCGCCGAGGTAGCCTAGTCCACCCAAGCCAAGGGGTCCAGATTCACAGACTGTCGTGCCGATTCCGGGCAAGAAGTTGGGGCCCGACTCGCATACTGTGGTCTGCCCCAAACCCAAGGGATTGCAGCGAGCGACGCACAGGAAAGCTGCGGAAATAAAGCCTTTTTAGCAACTCATTTTTTTTTTGAGGGTGTGAAATCATCAAATCGTCAATCGTCACATAGAAGGTACGAGATAATTTATTAGTTGAATATTTGATGCTTTGACCTTAATGTGTGAATTATATAACATAAAAATCGGGATAATATTTTTTTTCAAATCATCCAATGACTGCTCCCGCTCTGGGTGGAGCTGAAGGGTGTGAGACTCTTACTGACTAAAACCCATCCATGTTCCTTCTTTAGCCCTTTGTGTTGCAGGGTAGCGGTAACCCTTTCGGACAATCCCGCTGATTTAGCAACTATCTGTTGGCCACGACTTCCTTTGCATGTATTTTGCATTTCATCATTTTTTAGACAGATATTCAAGCTCTTTTGCTCGGAAAAAATGCCACGGAAACATACTACAGCGATTAAAACCACCCCATGTGTTAATTCAGGTTGTAAACTATCTATCCAGGTCCTCCAGAGCCATTAGTAGGGACCATGGTTCCGAAACCGGGGTGCTACTAATTTTTTGAAAATGTATCTTTTTTGTAAAGGGGGATAGGATGTTTTTTTTTTGTTTTCTTCTATACTAATATTATAAAGAGTAAAGATTTTTTTTTGTTTGTTTTTTGAAATGAATAGACTCCGAAACTACTGGACCGATTGAAAAACATCTTTCACCGTTGGAAAGCTTAGTTTTCTAGGAGTAACATAGGCTTTTTATCCCGGGAAAAATAACGGGTCCCACGGGAAAGATCACGGGAGCGAAGCCGCGGGCAAAGTGCTAGTTTTAAATAAATAAAAATGAGACTTCTGGGCACGTTTCCGGACCACAGCGATGCGGATGAGTACCTACTTCGACGCCTAAGTGTCCTTTTTGTTTTTGTATATACATAGATAATCATTTACATAGATACATAGTACAGTATTGCACATGTAAGCGAGCACGCCCATTGTGCCTGGAGGCTTTTTTTTCTTTAATATTTTTATTTACGCTTGTGTACAGTCGGTTTTCAATGTTTTAATTGGTATATTGGCGTGTGCTAGCTGACATAATTATGGCAAATGATTGATTTAAATGCGATGTGTTTCGTAATGTTAACTACTTCTCATACGATAAGTAAATGTGTAGAATCAAGTTCTGTCAACTAAACAGACAGCTGTGCTGCTGGGGAGTTTGTTGCGCCACTTCTTCTTCCCAGCTTAAGCACTAGGAAGTGGTGAAGGGTGGGACTGTCTTTTGTAACTTTGACCTTCAGAAAGTGCTGATTTTCGGCCTAGTTTGAATAAATGACTTTTGATTTTGATTTAATTTAACAACGCGACAAAGTTTTTGCTGCTCTTTGATTATATACTTACCTTTTTTTTATTATTACATATTATTTCTGTACATATTATTATGAATATTTAGCTTTTTAATATAAATAGGGTTAGACTAAACTTTTTGACTTTAATACTGTGTGACGTAATAACTTATTGATTTTCATAGAATTAATTAAATTTATGTATGTATAAGTTGTTATTATATTTAGTTTTAGTGTTAGATTATATTGTAAAGTAAGAAATTGACAGAAAATTAAAGTCAATTTCGTATTTATCTTATTTCTCTGAAATTATACTGTTATTGATAACGTAATGTACCTACACGTTATTTTAGGATTTGTTTTTGTTGTAAATTGTGTTAATCTGGCAATAAAATAAAAGATCATGTACATAAAAATGAATAAAGGAAATATTCTTAGGATAATGATTCACTTACCAGCGAATACTAATGCCTTGGATGCCATTTCGTTGCTTTTAACAGTCTGTGTCAGGAACCTAAAATCTTTCACATTATATACCAAAAAAAAAAATAATTAACTACTTTAATTCATGTTGATTATTAAAACTATCTTTCACGGCTCGATAACTTCACCGTATCGGACGATGTTCGAAAAATATTTTAAGAAAAATGGATGTAAAAGTTGTATAATTAAAAAATGTTTTTAAAAACATCGCGTTGATTAAATTCTTTTAATGTATAAATATTAGTAGTGAGTAAGTTTGCATCTTAATGCGTGGCTTGTTATTGGAAAGGTAAGATTTGCTCAAAATCAATTTAAAATTAAAATAATTTATTTTAAACTAGCTTTGAAAATCTTAGGCTCTGTCTGTCATGGTCGCAACATTTTCTATTTTTTTTTTTATTTGTGTATATATTTTTTTGTGGCTAATTAACAATAGCTGCACGGGTCTATCCTTCAAGTTAAGCTACGCTTGCCGGGGTTGGTCCGTGGATGGGTGACCATCTTTTTCACACCAAGAAACCTCCGCGACTCGGAAAGCATGTTAAGCCGTTGGTCCCGGCTGTCATTTGTGCATCTTTGACAGTCGTTACGGGTCGTCAGAAGCCCGAAAGTCTGACTGCCAGTCTTACCAAGGGCTATCGTCTTACCCAGTTACTGGGTTGTGGGAGGTCAGATAGGCAGTAGCTTCATGTAAAGTAATGAAGCTACTGCCTATCTGACCTACATAGTTGGAAAAAGGCTAGGCAGATGATGAATAAGATAATAACATGATTGTGTTTTTCAGAATGATCGGATAATTGATTTACCCTATTTATGTTAAATTAATTGACTATGTTCTTTTTGTTTATATGTGTCATGTTAAGAGATTTTCTTTCTTTTAATAAAGAAAGAAAATCTAGCAGAATTTAGTCAGTAATCTGGCTAAATTCTTTCACTGACCTGGAATGATGCTGTCAAGTATGTGTGATTCTCTTCCTATAAGACAACTAGCTTCTGCCAGCGGTTTCGCCCGCGTGGATGGCAGAAATGATCCCAAGGGAACGTACTACCGGGGTAAAAGTATCCTATGTGTTAATCCAGGTCATAAACTACCTCTGTGCCAAGTTTCATCCAGATCCGTTCAGCCGTTTGAGCGTGAAGGTCGGATAAAGATACACACTCCCACACGCACTCACTCACAAACTTTCGCCTTTATAATATTAGTATGATTTCAAAGTCAAAGTCAAAACATTTATTTCAAATAGGCACAAGAAAGGCACTTTTGAACGTCAAAAATGAACAAGAAATAGAATTGATTCTAGTCGCCCCTTCCAAAAGGTAGTTTCGTGTGGAGAAGAATGGGCAAGAAACTCCATCGTTACTCTTTTAAAATGTTTCACAATGTTTTGTATACATGTATTATAACATTATATGAGAAGAGGATGCACCCAGAATAAAAACAATACATCACAAAAGGTGAAAAGAAAAACACATGTAGCAGTGGCAAGTAAACTTAATTATGTCATAAGTACATGGTGCTCACATATTTACAAACATTCTAAAAGTTAATAATAATAAATTAATCAATGTGTGAGAAGTTATTCCAAGATAATAAAATAATATGGTACAAATTATAAATTATTACCTAATTTACTTAGCAACCAGTTTGATTTTGTCTAGACACTAGATTGTCCTGTGGAGCAGGACCAGCAAGTTTCCAAGCATCCTTATCTTTGATTTAAGATACTAGTACTTACATGGTCCTCACAGCATCTGCTAAGGATATGTCTTCGTCCTCCGTCCTTCTCAAAAATTCACAAATTTTTCGCCGTAAATTTTAATTTTATTAATCAAGTATTATTTAGTATTTTTCAGGGATGTTAAGGAGCTCCGTAACCGTAACCGAAACTTTCGGATATCCGATAAAAAAAATTATCCATAACCGTAACCGAATCCGAAATAAAAGTTTCGGATATTATCGGATAGGGGCGGAACCTAATTGAGACTACCCAAAAGGTTTTAAGAATATCAGAGGTAGACTTGATGCAACCTCTCGTAACTAGAATAATAGGCAAGTTCCGCGGTTTATTTGCTATTTGTGTAACCCTTTTAGTTGCTATTTGTATTTTACTTTACAAATTCCTTAAAAATCTAATTTCCATAACCGAAATTATCCGAAACTAACAGATAATCCGAAATAATTTCATATCCGTATTCGTATCCGATATAATAATGATTCCTATATCCGTATCCAATTCGTAGCCGATATTTCATATCCATAACATCCCTGGTATTTTTACTATCGTCGAAGACTGAAGTTTTTCACATAAGTATTATTAGCAAAAGATTGTTTGACAATTTCTTATTTTGATAATATTAAAAAAAATACTAATTAATTATTAAATCTACTTACCGATATAATTTCTTCACTGAAACGTACCTGTAATGAAAAAAAAACCAAATTATTAATAAAAATGGCGGATTCTTAGTATGCAAAGATGGTCGGCCTCAGCTGAATACCAGTATTTTACATGGAGTGACTGCCTATCTATGTCATCATCATTCTCCTGCTCTTATACCAATTTATTTGTGCTCGGCGCAACATGTCTTCTTCTTCCATACTTACTTCTCTATTAGTCGTCATCTCGGTAGTGACTCCCGTCCTAGCCATATCATCTTTCACACAATCCATCCATCGTTTCTTTGGTCTCCCTCTACTTGTATAGCCATCCACATTCATGCTCACAACTTTCCTGACAACATTTTCCTCATTCCTCCGCATAACATGCCCATACCATGACAACCGATTTCCACACAACTTTTCAGTCACCGGTGTCACTTTCAGACTTCCTCTTATATACTCATTCCGTATTCTATCCATTCGTGTAACACCACACACAGCCCCCTTAGCATTCGACTTCAGGAGTCAGGATATGCTGAAACTAATTTACTATAACACCTAATGTCAATCAATCTGCCAGCCTTTTTCCGACTATGTTGGGGTCGGCTTCCAGTCTAACCGGATGCAGCTGAATACAAGTATTATACATGGAGCGACTGTCTATCTGACGTCCACGACCCAGTAACTGGGTAATACGATACCCCTTGGTAAGACTGGCTGTCAAATTTTTGGGCTTCTGACAACCTGTAACGACTGTCAAAGATGCACTAGTTTTGGTATGTTAAGATGGTCACCCATCCATGGACCAACCCCGGCAAGAGTAGCTTAACCTGATGGATCGATCGAGCGGCTGTTATAACTTAGCCACGAGCTCCTCAAGGTCCGATGAATAAATCCGATTTTATAAATATTGATATAATTAAACTAGTAATTCGAAATTAAGCATGAAAACCATGACGACGGAAAAATAAACCATCTAAGAAACAGAATAGAGTTGAGATTCGTATAACAAAACCTACTGGGAAATGATTCGTAAAGGGTATGTATAAAATGGTATTTTATTAACTTTCTCAGTTTGATCCAAATCGCAATGAGTGCGCTACTATTAATTATATTTGGTACGTATTTAATAGTGGCATGTATTTTTAATCAATCATTAATAATTCCTATTTTACTTTCTTAAGTTGAATCACATTTTATTACGTTTTTTGCAATGGGAATAACGACTACATTAAAAAATATTGGACACGTATTTTTTCTTTTTTTACATAAACAAAAGATTACGTCGATACATTGTGTTAAAATGTGGCATGACGTCACTTCTTCATAGATTTTATACTGAACTAGCTGCGCGCGCGGTTTCTCCCGGCTCCCATTGGTCGTAGCGTGATGTTACTTAGCCTTTAGCCTTCCTCGATAAATGGACTATCCAACACAAAAAGATTTTTTCAATTCGGACCAGTAGTTCCAGAGATTAGCGCGTTCAAACAAACAAACTCGTCAGCTTTATAATATACTAGCTTCTGCCCGCGACTTCGTCCGCGGAAAATTGCGATATACTGTAACTGTTTAGGCAGCGCATGCAAATAATTCTGTTTTCGGAGGTATTTCTTTCCGACTTGCTAGGCGAAAATTGCGATAGCTCGGCTAATATATATGATATAAATTTATAGCCTATAGCACTCAGGAAAAATGTAGCTTTCTATCAGTGAAAAATTTTTTGAAATTGGATCATTAGTTCCGGAGATTACCCCCTACATATAAACTTACAAACTTACAAATTTTACCTCTTTATAATATTAAGTATAGATTTTGTGTAGATAATAGCCATACCATTATTTTCTTTCAGGTATACTTCTACATCCTGCTGCAGTGGCTCCTGGATTTGGTTTCGGCGTTGACACGGACAAAAAGCAAGTTTCCTTTCGGTACAACTTCGTACCACGGATACCTCCTAAGTTTACCGACCTACCTAGTATTTCTTTTAATTCTTGGTGACCTAGAGACTTTCTTTTTTCTTTTAAGAGTGGGAAATCATCCAAATACTTCTCCAGCTCTGGGTGGAGCGGAAGGGAGTGTCAGACTCTTACTGACTAAAACCCATCCATGTTCCTTCCTTAGTTATAGCCCCTTTATGTTCTGGGGTAGCGGTAACCCTTTCTGACAATCCCGCTGACCCGGTAGACTTCGACGACAGTCCTTAACGGCGCCTTCACATGCTGACATCTCTTTGAGGCGCGCGTGGAACATGTACGCGCCGTCCGGCACGGGCCTGGTGCTGATCGGACGGTGAGCTACCCATTACTCAACGTCCGCAAGTCCGCGCCTACGGTGGCCGGGAGTCGTCACACGGCTCTCGACCTAGGGTCTAGGGTCGAAAAACTGCCCCTATTAGGGTTTGGGGGACGTAAAATTGGTTTTAAAGTGTGAGGGTCCCTTCCATTTGGGGACTGAGGACTTGAAAGTGACTCTTTTTATTGTATTTTGTATTATAACTTAATGGTTGGTTTTTCATGTATAATATATCTAAATTGATTAAGCATTAATGTTGTGAGTTACTTTAGGTAGGTACCAAGTTACTAGGAAGTAAAATGTATGTTAAATTATGTTGTTTTATTTGTGACCCAATTTGTGTGAAATAAAGAAATCAACTCAGCCTATCTAAGTCCACTGCTGGACTTAGGCCTCTCCCAGGCTGCGCCACTACACCTGTGGCGACATCTATCCAGCCAGCCATAGGAACTACAATGATAGCGAGCAAAGTGTCAAAAGCTGACAAGTGACGACACTATACGTCACACAAATCCTACATCGTGCAAACAGAGTTTACCGGGCGATCTAACATTTATATTCTCAGCCCCGACTAAGAGTTGTCGGGTAGTAGCCGGCCAGACGCAACACCTGTCTGATTGGAGGATGCTCCTTTTTTAATGGAGGGGTTTTCCACCCTGTTCCTCCATTCTGACTAAACGTACTTAGTTACTAGGAAGTAAAATGTATGTTAAATTATTTTGTTTTATTTGTGACCCAATTTGTGTGAAATAAAGAAATCAACTCAGCCTTTATAGCAGTGATAGCCTAGTGGTGTGACCTTCGGACTGTTAAGTCACAGGTCTCGAGAGACACGCACCTCTGATTTTTAGGATTCATGTGCGTATTGTATAATTATCAGTTGCTTAAAAATCGATGAAGGAACACATCGTGGGGAAACCAGCATGTCTGAGAGATATTTCTCAACAGCATGTGAAGCTAAGTCAGAGGCCCATGGGCAGCATGAAAACTTGACACCAGGATAGTTACTAACCACACGAAAAGAAAGAAGAATCTGACTACCCCTGAGAAGAAATGCCGCAACAAACTCAGAGGTCACAGTCTCTTAATGTCCAGACATAATGTTGGTCAGATCATGTGAAGACCATGTAGGTTGGTGTCTGAAATGGTCTTTTGAGGAATGAACCATACAGATTGAGTGAGCCTGTGCAGTCAGTGCTCACATAGCATCGCTTAGAAAAAAACTTGTAGAAACCAAAACTCAAACTCAAAGTATTTATTTCAAATAAACAAATTACAGGCACTTTTGAACTGTCAAGAGGTCGGTCAGTCAGAGAGATGAAGCTAGTTGCCCATTCCAAAGCAGTAGGTACCTATGGAGAAGAACGGGCAAGAAACTCCATGGACACTTTTTTAAACAAAATATGGTTGCAAAGTATTGGTTACATAATTCATATCATTATTATACATGTGAGAACGATGCAGAACGTTAAAAGCATCCGATCCAAAGATTCTAGAAGTCGCTAGCGAATCTAGTAACACCAAACTGGCCTCCAAATGATTTTAAACCTTAAATCGTTAATCGTTAAGTTCAAAATCGATTGAGAAAAGGAGAAAATTCAGGCTCCATACATTTTTGGGACTTTTCTGGAAGTGAAGGCAACGAAAAAAAAATGGTGCATGTGGTTCGAACTAGTCATTTGGAGCAATAGTTAATATGGCACAAACATTGTAGGATTGCTCTCAGCCAAGTTATACAACTTAGATGGCGTGTAATTTTCATAAATTTATTGATTTCTGAACTTGTATAACTATTGACTTAGAGCAATCCTACAACTTTTGTGCCATAACTACTACCTGCTCCCGCACGGTTTCACCCGGTGCTCGGCTCCTATTGGTCGTAGCGTGATGTTACATAGCCTATAGCCTTCCTCGATAAATGGACTATCCAACACAAAAAGATTTTTTCAATTCGGACCAGTAGCTCCAGAGATCAGCGCGTTCAAACAAACAAACTCTTCGGCTTTATAATATTTGTATAGATTGCTCCAAATGGTTTTTTTTTAAAGGCTGGGAAATCATCCAATGACTTCTCCCGCTCTGGGTGGAGCGGAAGGGAGTGTCAGACTTTTACTGACTAAAACCCATCCACGTTCCTTCCTTAGCCCTTTATGTTCCGGGGTAGCGGTAACCCTTTCGAACAATCCCGCTTACCAAATGGCTAGTTCTAACCCTATGTACCACTTTTATTCGTTGGCTTTCAGAAAAACACCAATAAAAATGAGGCCAGCACATCAAGTTACCCCAATCTGTCAAATTTCTTTGATAGTTTTTGATCTTTATCACAAAAGGATCCAGGAGGAAGGAAGGAAGGATGAGGATAAGGTTCATTTTCAATTGGGAAAATTCGACAGTTTGAGGTAACTTGTAATCTACGTAGACATACAACAATACAGTGTGTTAGGTTAAACGAGGGACATACTTTCAGAGGGTACTATACCCATGAAAATAAACAACTTTGACTACAGAAATATACCTGAAATCATGAAAAAAAATCAGCTGTTCAGTACCTACATTTATGTTCGCATAATTCGTCAAAATGTCTGGATCAGCTGATATTTGTTTTTCAGATTTCAGAGTTGGTCCCATAGACAAAGTTGTTGATTTCCATGAGTAGGTACTAAACAAACTGAAAGTATGTCCCTCGTTTAACCTAACACACTGTATACATATATGTCAGTTCAGGCTAGACTGAAGCCTTCTCAGCCAGCCTGCCTATATGTCACGTCACACTGACAGACGACCGGATTTACGTCACGTCACACAAACGTTCCCGAGACACGACATGAACACGTAGGATGTACGCCTTTTTGATTTGTTTTGTCTCAATATTTTCTTACATACTAGCTTCTCGTGGCTAAGTAATAACAGCCGCACGGTCGATCCATCACGTTAAGCTACTCTTGCCGGGGTTGGTCTGTGGATGGGTGACCATTTTCAGATATCGAGACTCCTCCGTGCCTCGGAAAGCACGTTAAGCCGTTGGTCCCGGCTGTCATTCAAAAATACAAAAATACAAAATAGTTTTATTGGGTCAACTAGAACACATTACATTTCAATGTTTTTGGAGCCCCCCTTTAGGCAAACAATGCCTGTATTAGAAGGCTCCGCTCTTTCAACAACATTGTCGTAGTTAAATCAACACGAGCTGATATTATAGTGTACTGTGTGTGACCTTAAGGGTAAATATGCAATGTAAGTACATTTTCTGGTTTTACTATATATTAATTTAGCTTATGTAATATACTAATCTTAAGAAAATAAAAATATATAAGTGAAGTTGCAATTTAAATTATTAATAGTAAAATAAAACTTATTCCCAGTCAGTGCAAGTGATATAAGGTGTGGTGTGGTAAGTAGTGCGGTGTTATGTGTGGTATGTGAGGCGCGCGATGTGGTGTGACGTGTGGTGTGGTACGTGGAATGTTCTGAGGTGCATGATGTGTGGTATGGTTTGTCGTCTGGTGTGGTGTGATGTGGTGTTGTGGTGTGGCGTGGCGTGTGTGAGTGTTGTGTGTGATGAGATGTGTGGTGCGGTATGATGTGTAGTTTTAAGATATGGTAATTATATGTGGTATATTTCAGCTACCCAACATGTTCCAGGAGTGCTTCGGTTTCCTCATAGGTAAGTGGTTTTATCCAATGTATTATACTTTTTTTACAGTCATGGTAACTTCTATTATAAACATAAACGTGTTTGTTAATTTTGTTGTACATACAGCTGAGTAGAGCGTTTATTAAATTGTTTGCATGCAAACCTAGTTTTAGTTTGGGGAACTTTCATGGATCTTTAACAGTTGTTACGGGTCGTCAGAAGCCCGAAAGTTTGACACCCAGTCTTACGAGTACCAAGGGGTATCGTATTGCCCAGTTACTGGGTTGTGGAGGTCAGATAGGCAGTCGCTCCATGTAAAGTACTGGTATTCAGCTGCATCCGGTTGGACTGGAAGTAGACCCCAATATCGTTGGGAAAAGGCTAGGCAGATTGATTTTTGGCTTTTGCCAGCGGCTTCGCCTGCGTGGATGTTATCCCACGGGGACGTATATACCAGGATACAAATCATATGGTTTGATTGACTTCAATACAACATTGTATAATTATCACTTGCTTAAACATTGGTGAAGGAAAACATCGTGAGGAAACCAGCATGTCTGAGAGATGTTTCTCAACAGCATGTGAAGCTAAGTCAGAGGCCCATGGGCAGCATGAAAACTCTGACACCAGGTTAGTCAGTAATAACACGAAAAGAAGAAATAAAAAATATCTACAGTTGGAGTTTTACCATGCATCTTGACAATTGGGTATTTGATAGGGTAGTCAATAACGTTACTTTTTATGAACTGTCTAAACGCGGAATTTGTACGTGATTTGTATGAAATATAACAATGTGACGTCAGAGATTTTTAGAATCAAATGGAATAGGTACTTATTAGCATTAAATGTAATTTTACAATTATATCTTCGCATAATATTCAATTTCTGCACGGTGATGGAAGTTTTAAAAACGAGGCGTCTTTCTTCTATGTGATTACATATATTTTTTTTCACCGTTTCAAATAATCAATTTCTCCGAATTATTTGAAACTTTAATGTGTTGAACGATAAGTTCAAAATCGATTGACAAAGTCTGACAGTTTGTCGTAACTTGATGTGTTGGCAACTGTACACCATGTTTATACAAATAAAAAAACTTACTTACTTTTCTTTGTAAAAAGTTAAACACTAATTCGAATACCACTACTTTTTTTTTTGAGGGTGGGAAATCATCCAATGACTCCTCCCGCTCTGGGTGGAGCGGAAGGGAGTATCAGACTCTTACTGACTAAAACCCATCCATGTTCCTTCCTTAGCCCTTTATGTTCCGGGGTAGCGGTAACCCTTTCGGACAATCCCGCTTACCCGGCAGACTTGGCCCTAACGGGCCCCTTCATATGCTGACATCTCTTTGAGGCGCGCGTGGAACATAAACGCGCCGTCCGGCACGGGCCTGGTCCTGATCGGGCGGTGAGCTACCCATTACCCCGGGAGTTGTCACGCGGCTCCCGGGGCGTCTCCCGCGGCGGCTGGGACGGGAGGACCTTTCCCTCTCCCATCCCGCCACCTCCTTCGCGAGCATTTGTTTCACAGAAGGAGGTGACTGCTTCCCACTGAATTTAATAACTTAAGTTTGGAAATATGTTACATTCGTTTATAACATAACTTCAACTATGAGTAATGACCGATTTTACTCATTTTAAAATTCAATAGTCACAAAACTCTTAACTTGACAGTGCAATCCTACAACTTTTGTGCCATATTGACTCTATTGCTCCAAATCACTAATTCTAACCACACGTAACAATTTTTTTTTTCGTTGGCCTTTAAGAAAAGATTAATATTTCCATACAAATGCGTTGACAAGTGACGTTCTTGACAATCCGAATCGCCGAATTGATCAATTCAATTCAATTCAATTTTATTCAGTAGCAATTTACACTGCGTTCGAAATAATCCAGCATGGAACATGATTACAAATTTATAAATAGACAAACATAATTAAATTTCATTTCATAATAAATAGTACTAATAATAATAATTGTAAAATGTCATGCAACTAAAAATTACACAAAACCATACGCATGTCAATAAATTAATAACAATAATGAAAAAAAAACTTAATAATTAAAAGTTACACGAAACAAAAACATGTCAGATATACATAATCAAAATGTTACAAATCGTCTATAGAGTAGAGACATCTTTCCAACAGGAATTCCCTGAGCCTTGACTTAAATGAGCCTGTGTACAGAATGCTTTTTAACTCGAGCGGTAATTTATTAATTATTTTAACTGCCTGATACTGTGGGCTATGTTTCACTATTCCAAAAGTCGGGGTTATTCTGTTTCCGAAGTCTTTCCTACGCGTTTTTTCCCTTACCAGTCTGTCCTCGTCCGTTTCGTAGTCATTAATATATTTTTTAAATGTGCATAACAGTACTACGACATATAGGCTAGGTACTGTGAGAATACCAAGCTCTTTAAAATATGGTTTGCAGGTGTCACGTTGTGAAATGCGGACAATGGTTCGGATTGCTCTTTTTTGGAGAATGAAGGCCCTGTGCCAGTTATAATGGTAACTGTTTCCCCAAAACTGTATACTATATCTAAGTTTGGACTCAATTAGCGCGTAGTATACCATTTTTAAGTGTTCTATACTCACTTCATCCCTAAGAATTCTCAAAGCATAGCAAGCAGATGATATTGATGAATCCAATGCTGCTAATTCTTTCTTCCAATTTAACAATTCATCAATATAAATTCCTAGAAACTTAACTTCCCTGACAAGTTCAATTTTAACTTTATTTAATTCTATGTCCATTTGATCTTTGCAACGTGCCGTAGTTTTAAACAACATAATGTTTGTTTTAGTAATATTAATTATAAGCCTATTAGCATTAAACCAACAATAAAATTTATCAAGAGCTGCATTCACCTTGACAGTAAGGTCTTGGATGTTGTTTGCTGCAACTATAGCATTTGTGTCATCCGCAAAGACTACAAGTTGTATGTCAGGTAAAAGATTGTGAATGAAATTGATTAAATCATTCGTAAATAATATATATAATAATGGGCCTAAAATTGATCCTTGAGGCACGCCGGCTGTAATATTTGTCATAAATGACCTGTGATTATTTCTATACCCATTTGGTTGCGTAGCATCAAGTTCGACAAACATTTTCCTATTTTTGAGGTAAGAAGAGAAGAGCTGTAAAGCTCTACCTCTAACGCCATAGTGCTCCATTTTTGTGATGAGTAGTTTATGGTCAATAGTATCGAAAGCCGCGCTTAAATCCAAGTATATACCAGCTACCTTCATTTTACGACTTATTTTATTCACTACATCATTTAGTAACGTATAAATAGCATCACCTGTACCAACATTCTTCTGGTATCCAAATTGTCTTAGATTAATAACTTTATTCAATTTCAGATGTTTACATAGATCGATCGATCAACAATTTTCAAAATCGCATCGACACGGAGCGATTTTGACACTTGCCTAGGCCCCTTGTACGGCTGTTATTACTTAGCCACGAGCCCCACAGATTATGTATGCTACAGATTATGGGTAAGACCTTTTTTTGCAATTGCTTTAGATATATTCATTTTAAACAGACAAAAAAAATATCAAACTCAATCAATCTGCCTGCCTTTTCCCACATACATATGTTGGGGTCGGCTAACAGTCTAACCGGATGCAGCTGAATACCAGTATTTTACAAGGAGCGACTGCCTATCTGAGCTCCACAACCCAGTAACTGGGCAATACGATACCCCTTGGTAAGACTGGCTGTCAGATTTTCGGGTTTCTGACGACCGTCGTCACGGACTGTCAAAGATCCACTAATGACAGCCGGGACCAACGGGTTAACGTGCTTTCCGAGGCACGAAGGAGTCTCGGTATGTAAAGATGGTCACCCATCCACGCCCAACATCGGCAAGCGTAGCTTAACCTGATGGATCGACCTGTGCGACTGTTAGTACTTAGCCACGAACTCTCAAAAAAAATATTAAACTAAAGTTAAAATATTTTGTTAATAAATTATACTCTATTAAATTTCACCTAAAACTAATTGTATTATATAAACACACACACACTATCATACATTTTTATATATAAAGCACGAAACATATAAAAATTTATTTTAATATCAAATGTATAACAAAATCTAAGGTTGATTTTTAATATTAAATCAAATGAATCGATTGATTTAAAAATATATAACAAATTGAATGTCATTTTCAACCTTATCGTCTTTAAGATGTGGTGCAGTGTCGTTTGCATGAGTAATTAGTCCTGAAATTATATAAATTCGATTAGAAAAACATTTTATTCTTGTTTTACGAAATGTAGACTGAAGATTAGATCTAAAAAATGGTTGTTATAAGTGTATTTATTTTATTAATAATTTTTGGTACGTAAAAATATTAACTTATATTATTATAAATGCGAAAACATCGCGAGGAAACCGGCATGTCTGAGAGATATTTCTCAACAGCATGTGAAGCTAAGTCAGAGGCCCATGGGCAGCATAAAAACTCTGACACCAGGCCAGTCATAAGCGGGAGACGCCCCGGGCCACGTGACGACTCCAGGCCACCGTAGGCGCGGGCCTGCGGACGGTGAGTAATGGTTTACTCACCGTCCGATGAGGACCAGGCCCGTGCCGGACGGCGCGTGTATATTCCACGCGCGCCTCAAAGAGATGTCAGCATAAATGAAGGGGCCCTTTAGGGCCAAGCCTGCCGGGTAAGCGGGATTGTCCGAAAGGGTTACCGCTACCCCGGAACATAAAAGGCTTGCTTTATATATATCATAGGGTACCTTACATCCCGAAAAAAACTACTGTTCCCGAGGAAAACAACAATAACGTTCTTATGACAATAGATGGCGCCACGTGTACGTTCTGAGCCCATGATTGCAACGGCCAAACAAAAAGCAGCGTACAACCCGAATTGATTGTCAAATTCTAAATGTTTTCTTCCCAGGATCCTCTAAAGTGTGTTATACCTTCAACACCTACTGCTCCCTGCCCTGCCCGTTCACGGGACCACTACAACCACCCAGCTCTTACGGAACCATACAGCTGCCTCCAAGGAGACCACGACCTATGCTCAGATCCTCATTTTACGGTAAGTAGTTGGTTCTGTTCCAACAGGCGAAAGACGATATAGTTAGAAAGGGAGTCAGTCGGGAGTGTCCTCACACTTAAGAGTGTCCATGTCAAAGTCAAAGTCAAATCATTTACTTCAAATAGTCACAAGAAAGGCACTTTTGAACGTCAAAATGAACAAGAAATTGAATTGATTCTAGTCGCCCCCTTCCAAAAGGAACTTTCGTATGGAGAAGAACAGGCAAGAAACTCCACCGTTACTCTTTTAATGTTTTACAATGTTTCTTATACGTGAATTATAACATTATATGTGAAGACGATGCACCCAGAATAAAAACACTACACCATAAAAGGTGAAAAGAAAAACATGGCAGGTAAACAAAATTATGTTATGAGTACATGGTGCACACATATTTATAAGTAGTACAGAGGCCAGCACATCAAGTTACCACAATCTGTCAAATTTCTTTGATAGTATTTCAACTTTATTGCAACGACATAAGGTTCATTTTTAATTAAGAAAATTTGACAGTTAGGGATAGCTTGATGTGCTGGCGTCTGTACTTCAGAAGATTCATGGAGATTCTTGCCCGTTCTTCTCCATATGTACTGTGAAGACTAGATGGGTCTTCACTTAGGGAGCTCTCAGAGATAGAGCTCGTGTAATGTGTTGTGTTGTAGGGAGTTCTATCCTACAAATAGAAACACACGGGGCAGCAGCTATTAAATATATTACTTTTAATAAATAAATGCGTCCAGTAAAAAAAAAACAGCTGTTCCCTACATTTCGACGAGTCACGTGACCAAAAACGTATAGAACAGCTGATTAACTATTCGATGTCGGAGTTGGTCCCATAGTAAAAGTTGTTCAGTTTGGTGGTCTGTAGCATAATATGCTTTTTCGTATATAATATATCCTTGGACATTTCACACAACGCCATATAGTCCCAAGCTAAGCAACCTTATGCTTGTGTTATGGTAACGAGATGGCTGATAAACTACTTACATATTTTTTTCTTTGTAAATACATACATATTATAGATAGAAAAACACCCAGACCCGTAACAAATACTTGCAGGTCGTAAAAATATTTGTTCCGTGCGGGAATCGAGCCCGCGACATGCTGCGCAGCAGTCAATCCCTCAACCGCTGCGCCAACCGTGTCGCCAAATATACCCTTTCGGTTACACCCAGTATAGCAAAGTCTTCTTTTACAGACGGTTACACAGACTATGATGAGATCCCTGAGGAGTCACAGCCGCCACCCAGCAGGAGACGCCAACAGCCAGCCAAGCCCGACTCATCACCGAAACCAAAGCCAAAACCTCCACAGGAAGACGCGGAACCAATGCAGAAGAAGAAGGCCCCTCCACCACCATCTTGTCCATCGATACAACCTTCTAGAAGATTTTTTACTTCGTTGTTCTCTATCCCAGGGGCTGTTGTAGATACGTTGATAGGGGGAGAGGTTACTTTGTAATTCAAAAACAAGTGACTACCAAAAAAACAGTACCAAATGAAAAATAATTTTAATGTTGGCAGTCGGTGTCTTTGGTTTTGTATTTTCAGTTTTTGTCGCCGACTTCCGGAATTAAAACTTTATTTTTTTACTTTGTAATGTTTTTTTTTTTTTTGTAAAAAAAACGTTTTTTATATTTCATTTTGGTGTTTTGGTACCTACCTTCCCCACAGTCCCTACACCAATACTAAACTTGCTATGTAAACAACAATGACCTTAATTTTTTTTTTAAGGCTGGGAAGTCATCTAATTACTTCTCCCGCTCTGGGTGGAGCCGAAGGGAGTGTCAGACTCTTACTGACTAAAACCCATCCGTGTTCCTTCCTTAGCCCTTTGTAATCCGGGGTAGCGGTAACTCTTTCGGTCAATCCCGCTTAAAACAACAATGACCTGAAGTGCTAATACATCATCAAGTTAAAAAGAGTTGATTAAATACGTACTATCGAAGCTAACTCAAAAACTGTTCAAACGAAGTTAATACATTTTATATGGGACCACCTCTGAAGTATGCCCTACCAAATAAAATAAGTAATTTCGTTCCAAAACCTTGGGAGGTGTCAAGGGACACTATTAATTAGTGAAGGAGTTGTAATAAAATTTTATTTCTTTTAAGTTATAATAATCAAAAAAATCTGAGCTAAAATTAACCAATCAAAAAATATAGATTAAAACGACATAATATTTTTACTCCAAAAAAGTGTCGTTACAACTTTTGGTCTTAATTTTTTGTGTCGTTACAACTTTGGTCTTTATTTTTTGTGTCGTTACAACTTTGGTCTTAATTTTTTCCGTCTAGCCCCCCTTCGCAACGCGCGATAAGGAACTTCGTTCCAAAAATAATCATTAAAAATCAATTCATAATTGGCGAAGTAATCGATTAACAATCATACAAAAAAATACAAAAAACAGTCGAATTGGAACCGCCTCTTTTTTTTGAAATCGTTTAAAAAGGGGGGATATTACTTTCGCTGTACACCGGTATAATATATGTATTCTTCTTTCTTATTCTTCTTTTCTTGCGGTCAGTGACCTGGTAACCTGGTGACAGTTTCTATGCTGCCCATGGGCCTCTGACTTAGCTTCACATGCTGTTGAGAAATATCTCTCAGACATTTCCGGATTTTTAAGCAAGTGATAATTATACAATACGCAAATGAATCCGAAAAGTCAGAGGTGCGTGCCTTGGGTTCGAACTCGAGACCTATGACTTGACAGTCCGATGGTCACACCACTAGGCTATCACTGCTTACCATAATATGCATATACCTATTAAACAAAAAATAATAATAATATCCTTGGACATTCCACACAACGCCATTAAGTCCCAAGCTAAGCAACCTAATGCTTGTGTTATGGTAACGAGTTGGCTGACAAACTAATTATATATTTTTTTTGTAAATACATACATATTATAGATAGAAAAACACCCAGACCCGTAACAAATATTTTTTTTTTTTTGAAATGGCATCTCGCAGTTCAACCAAAGGGTTGTCTACTGCTTAACCGGGCTTGCCTGTGGCTGTGCCACAAAAGAATTGTAGCCTCCAGCCAGGGCTTAATAAAAACTAAAGCTAACTTACAAAACTAAGCGACTACACGCTAAGGGCACCCCCTGCGGGGTTTGGACCTCGGCTTAGGGCGTCGCTGGGGGGGGACAGCAAGGGACAGCTGGATCGGGGGTTTTAAAAACTACTGGCTCAGCGGCAACGCGGGCTGGCTCGAGCAAGGGTCGGGGGAAGAGAACGGACAGGGTCGTCGCGACGGGCCTCGACGGCGAGGACGGAACGACGGAAATTTGTGTCTGTATGCTGATCTAACAATGCTAGTAGCCGGGCTGCTCTCCTGGAGGAGAGTGGTGGCATCGTCGGGGGCAACGAGGGTATGCCGTGGACGGCGAACCTTACTGATGCGGGACGGGGTGTATCGGGAGGCGGCCGCAATCAGGGGATTGCGGTGCTTTAAGGCAGTGTCAAAGAAACGCTTCGAGAGGCGTTTCATGAACTGCTGAACTGTGGGGAGTTTAAAATCTACATGAAGATCCATGTTACGGACGTAAAAGGGAGCTCCTGAGACCCTACGGAGGAACCGGTTTTGAAGTGTCTGCATTCGATGCAGATACTTGGGTTTGGCGTGCGCGAAGACGACGCAAGCGTATGTCATAATGGGACGGATTACAGCTTTATAGAGACGCAGTTTGCACCGGAGTGACAATTTGCTGCGTTCTGTAAGCATGAATTGGAGCCTACCGAGAGCGAAAGCGGCCCGCGAACGGACCTGCTTTATGTGCTCTGCGAAACTGAGGTGTTGGTCGAGAGTGACACCCAGGTACTTGGCATGCTTCGCCCAAGGGATTGGCTTGCCGTACATGGTGATCGGATTAGGGGGGTTGGGGAGGGCCCTACGAATTCTCCTAAAGAGAACAGCCTGGCTTTTATCGGGGTTGACCTCGATTCTCCATTTCCGGAACCATGCGCCGAGGACGTTGGCCGAGTTCTGGAGAGTCTGAGCTATAGCTGGCGGACTGGTCCCTGTGTAGTAAATGGCCGTGTCATCGGCGAATAACGCCAATTGGGCCTTTTTACTCTTAGGGACGTCGCTAGTGAACAGGGTAAAGATTAGGGGGGAGAGAACGGAGCCCTGGGGGACACCCGTAACAAATACTTGCAGATCGTACAAATATTTGTTCCGTGCAGGAATCGAACCCGCGACTTGCTGCGCAGCAGTCAATCGCTCAACCGCGCCAACCGTGTTGTCGATTGATTTGATTTGAAGGCTGGCAAATCGATTTTATACTTGACAACCGAATATCGAATAGCCTTAAAAAATATTCGGTTAATCTTTTATCTTGAAATAGGTGAAAAACAAACAACATCTATCGTTAAACAATTTGTCCCTTCCACTATCAATCACATGGCCAAACACGATAGGTAAACGTTATTTTCGAAATAAATATTTTCCATAAAATCATATTTGTAGTCAAGAGATTGTGGCCCATCTATTACAGCAGCCTATAATGTTGCCAGTCTAGGACACAGGCCTTCTCTCAGTGAGCGGGAGTGGGCCGTAATAACTCAAAACTCAAACTCAAAGTATTTATTTCAAATAAACCAATTACAGGCACTTTTGAATTGTCAAGGTGTCGGTCAGTCAGAGAGATGAAGCTAGTTGCCCATTCCAAAGCAGTAGGTACCTATGGAGAAGAACGGGCAAGAAACTCCATGGACACTCTTTTAAACAAAATATTGGTTACATAATTCATATTATTATTTTATATGTGAGAACGATGCAAAACGTTACACCACGCGGGGTCAGTGCGAGTTGCTGAAAGAACAAACAACAGAGTGTTTATTGGAGAGATATACTATTTAAGTTTTAGAGAAAGAAGAATTAGAAGAGTTTATTAATCAAACTAAAACACCTATACCTAAAATATATACAGGGATGTTCATTTGAGAGATATACAGGTATGCAAACGAAAACGACACCCTGTATTTCTCTAATCCACCCCGCGGGCCCAGTGCGTCATGGATGTCACTTGTCTATGAATGTTTGGTACTAGGACATTTCTGTTTCCTCGCGATGTTTTTCTTCACCGTTTTGAGAGCATAGTTTCGGTATCTCGGTTCACCTGTGCAAAGCGATGGCGAAATAGATCGGACTGTTAAGCATAGAATTAACACTGGGTGGATGAAATGGCGGCAGGTCACGGGAACAATTTGTGACTCCCGCATTCCCCTTAAGCTCAAGGCGAAAAGATTTATAAAAGCATGATTAGACCTGCCGTCTTGTATGGATCAGAGCGTTGGGCCACAAAAGGAATGAATGAAAGGGGTCCTTCTCAAAAAAGTGGCATCGGTGGAATAATTTTATCAATTTATGAAAATGTTTCAAATATGTGTTTTTTTTTACAGGAATCCATTCATTATATTTATATTACATGGAATTGATCTAAGGGAATTAAATTTTCGCATGAATAGACGAAATATAGCTTTTAGAAAAACATGCCACACAGGTTAAAGAGATATCGTACAGGTAAATGAGAAAATGTTACCAGGTTAAAGAGATTCAAACAGTTTACTGAAAAAAAAATCATGTTATCATGCAAAATCAACTTTTATTGTTATTTAACTACAAACAATAACAGTGCGATACATTAAAAATAACGGTTTTTATACTTAGCAAATACAAGATTAGGATAAACATTTATTCTGTGAAAAAAAAACTATATTTATAATACTCAATATTGACACCTAATTATCAATATATTCTGAGCTCTATGAAATTGGAATTCACTTTTTATAATTTAATCAATCTCAAACAATCACTAATCAGTCGGTCAAATAAAAATTAAAACAAAGCAACAAACAAAAAATTACTTCTAAACATAAAATTTAATCTTTGGAACATAATTACTTTTGGTTCTAGAAACCATCACATTTTGTCAAAGTATTTTGTTAAAAGATGCAGTAATCGGAATCACTATCGCTATCAATAACATGCTTATTTGAGTTCAAAGGAGACTCAGCTACATTTGTAGGCCCGTCATTTAAAATTGTATCTAAAGTACTTCTTTGCAGTTCCGGAGGCAATTCCATTTCAGATAGTGCTGAAAATGGTGTAGATCTATGAAGAACAGTAACGAATTCACTTGAATTTAAATCTTCTGCAACACTCGTGCTAGGGGCAACAAAACTGTCGTCATCCAAGTCTTTGAGCTCCAAGCAAGACTTCAAAACTCGAGCAGTGGACACAGCAGAAGCTCTCATTGCTTTTTTGCGTTTGGGCTTTGGTGTGCTGGCTTGTTGTTTTATAACATCATGAAAGCCAAGGTGTTTACCGTGCTTACAATTATTAACACCCTTTTTCTTCACGTATTCCTTTTTGCCAGCTGTGCAGCTACTATTTCCATCATCTGAAAGAAAGGTTTTCACGTCTTTTTTTTTCTGCATAACTGACGCGTTTTTAAGGGGTAGATTTCGTCTTCTAAACATACTCTAGAACCTTTTCTTTAATTTTCCGGCTTGAAGGGATGTCTCCAGATAAGGTTTGAGACTATTTGAAATAATTTGTTTCACTTTATGCGATTTGACACTATTGTAAGAACGTAATACACTTTCAGCGATGGAATTATCATCGCTAGTACAAGGTCGAACAAGGAGAGGATCTTTAGAAAGTCTGATGTCTGAGTTTTTCGGGTGAGTATTGTCTCCAAGGTTGGCATTCTCGAAGTCTATTGATGAACGTTTTTCTTGCAGTGGTTGTAATCTCGATATTCTTTTCCGATAGGCATCATTTAGTTTTGTTACTGATTGCAATTTAAGTCGTAAGGATGTTATTTCTTTATCTTTTTTATAGCGCAACTTTCTCAATAAGCGTTGGGCATTGGGTGATGCGATCTCAGAATTTACTGAAGAAACTTGCGAGGTTGCAGGACTAACTTCTCTTGACCTAGACTTGCACCTAGTAATTCTCCTGCATTCTGAATTACCCTGTGCAGAGCTAGATGGTTCTTCTCTATCGCCACCAATCACATTGTTAATATTGATTGGATTTAAATTTTCGATATCACTGAGAGGTGGACTGTTGCAATCAATGAAGCGTTGTATTCTTGCTTTTTCTTCTTTTTTGCGTTGATAGGACTTTTTTGCTTCTTCTCTCCACTTCCGTCTTAACATTTTCTGGTCTCTAGGTGTCAAACTGTTTATAGACACTACTTTGCCCTCATTTTTTCGTTTTAGGTATTTTGCTTTATTATTTTTTTTATATTTTGCATAAAGCTCTGGATCATTTTTTTATTTTTTCATATCTTTTTTTTTCAAGTTCTCTTTTCCTAGCTAATATATCTTCTCTTTTCTTATTTTTTGGCATTTTATCTAAGAACAATAAGTAAATAGGTTAGAATGCACAAAAATAGGCATTTCTCGAAAAAACTATCAAAGTACATCATTTAAACGAATTAAATTAACTTATTTTATTATTATGGTAAATCTTATGTAATTTTTAGTAATCACACCAAATTGTAACTTTATTTTTTCTAGTAAGATGGGTTTTAAAAATAAATAACAGTCAAAGTATCTCTAACCTGGTCACAATCTCATTAACCTGTGCATTTAAAACAGGTTAAAGAGAGTCAGGTTAATGAGAAAATGAAGATTATGATGTGATAATAACAAAACGGTTACGATAGTGAAGTTAACACTTAGTAAATAAGAAATAGGCACTAAATTACGTATTTAAAAGTTTTCATTTGCAAAGCAGTTTAGCTACAAATAAAAATATTAAAGTCAAGTTAAAGATAAAAACCTGTTACAAACTCCGATTGTGGCACTGCGACGTAATTTCTAAAAAAATGGCGCGAATCTCGACAGTTCTTTCCTTAGCGGCGGTTAGCCAGATACTGACTGGCAATTTTTATGCGTGCGTAGGATGTGAGTACGTAACTGTGTTTGTGTGATGCGCGTAAATGTGCAACTACAGGTTAAAGAGATAATCACACCGGACACAATTTAAACATGAGTAGCTCGAAAAATATGTTTATTCTTAATGTATGGGTTAAATTTAGTTAAATATATGAATATACAGATCTGTATTTTAATGATTTTAGACTCATATTTAAAATATTTGTGTTTTTATTGCATCTGAAAGTGTTCCTCGTTGTGTTTGGACATGACAAGTTAATGAGAAACAGATATTACAATTTTATTTTCTTGTAAATGTTTTACTTTACTTTTACTATTATTACTCGGCCTCTATGTAAAAAGTCTCTCTAAGTACAATATTGAACAGAATTCAATAAAAAGCGTTTATAAAATCACACTTTTCCCCTAAAAACTGCCTAACAGGTTATAGAGCCACCTTTTTGAGAACAATCCAAAGACAATTGCGTGCAGCTGAGATGAGAATGCTAAGAGGGATGTGTGGTGTTACGCGAATGGATAGAATATGTAATTAGTATATAAGAGGAAGTCTGAAAGTGACACCGGTGACTGAAAAGTTGTGTGGAAATCGGCTGTCATGGTACGGGCATGATATGCGGAGGAATGAGGAAAATGTTGTCAGGAAAGTTGTGTGTATGAATGTGGATGGCTATACAAGTAGAGGTAGACCAAAGAAACACTGGATGGATTGTGTGAAAGATTATATGGCTAAAAAGGGAGTGGCTACCGAGATGACGACTAATAGAGAAGTATGGAAGAAAAAGACATGTTGCAATAAAAATATTCTATTAGCCTATAGCCTTCCTCGATAAATGGACTATCCAACACAAAAACAATTTTTCTATTCGGACCAGTAGTTCCAGAGATTGGCGCGTTCAAAGAAACAAACTCCTCAGCTTTATAATATTAGTATAGATTTTAATAATGCTATACATCCCATGCAGAATTCGCTTTAGTTTCTAGCCAAACTTCAGTTTTTTCGCTTTATAAATAGTAATAAAAAATCTTAGGACTTCATTGTTGTTCTTTCTTTTACTGCATGTCAAAAAATCAATCTGCCTAGTGTTTTCCCAACTATGTTGGGGTTGGCTTCCAGTCTAACCGGATGCAGCTGAAAACTAGTATCTTACATGGAGCGACTGCCATCTGACCTCCACAACTCAGTCAGTAACTGGGTAATACGATACCCTTTGCTAAGACTGGCTGTCAGACTTTCGAGCTTCTGACTACACGTAACGACTGTCAAAGATCCACGAATAACAGCCGGGACCAACGGCTTAACGTGTTTCTCGAGACACGGAGGTCTTTAACTGCATGTAATACCCCTCATTTAAATAACTACCCCAACCATATTACGTGCTGGGTGAACTAAATTCGACCCCTTAAATATGAATTAAAAGCACATTATAAAACGATTTATAAATTAATACTACTTTTGAAAGTTGTCCATTATTATTAGTGTGACGGCGTAGGAAGTAGCGCCACCCCGTTTTGTTATGAAGCTGCAATCCAAAAAGGTCGAATAAGAGTGACACTGGCTGGCGACAATCATTCTAGCAGAGCATCGTGGCGATGGTTGCGTGCGGCTGTCAGAAAATGACGAATTACCATTCAATGCCATTGTTATACATTTGTTTTTCTTTTCACCTTTTGTGGTGCAGTAATTTTATTCTGGGTGCATCGTCTTCATATATAATTTTATAATTCATGTATACAAAACATTTTAGAGTAACGGTGGAGTTTCTTGCCCATTCTTCTCCACACAAAACTACCTTTTGGAAGGGGCGACTAGAATCAATTCTATTTCTTGTTCATTTTGACGTAGAAAAGTGACTTTCTTGTGCCTATTTCTAAAAGTTATATGACTTTTGAAATCTAATGACATGAGAAATTCGACAGTTTGGTATAACTTGATGTGCTGGTACTACATAAGAAGTCGTTCATATAATTTTTAACGACTCAAACTCAAACTCGAAGCATTTATTTCAAATAAACCAATTACAGGCACTTTTGAATTCTCAAAGCTATATTGACTAGAACTAGACAGGCAGCTTCGTCTCGTTGGTCAAGTGGCTGCAAGCGCTTGCTGAGCATGAGGTCATAGGTTCGATTCCCGGATCGGCAAAGTGTTATTGGGTAGTTCCATAAGAAATTTCTCAGTTACAGGCCGAATTTTAAAGCACGTTAAACAATTTGGTATATGACAGGGTAGTCAATAACGTTATTTTTTATGAACTGTCAAAACGTCAAAAATTTTATGAAAATGTGACGTCACAGATTTTTAGAATCAAATGGAATACTTATTAGCATTACCTAAATGCAATTTTACAATTATATCTTCGCATAATATTTAATTTCTGTACGGCGATGGAAGTTTTTAAGACGAGCGGTTTTTTTATGCGATTTCATATTTTAGTTTTGATCGTGTCAAATAGTCAATTGCTCCTTCGCCTGATATCTATCCAGTGGTGTCAAGCTAAGTCAGAGGCCCATGGGCAGCATAAAAACTCTGACACCAGGTTAGTCACTAACCACACGAAGAAGAAGAAAGAAACGGTGCAATAAAACCATGAAAATTAGAAGAACTCAGAACTTAAATTGAAATAAAATTGCAACAATTAATCGTACAGAAAAGTTAGGTTATTACAAGTTGTTTAATTACTTTTATATTCACGAATTTTTTGCTATCTCTCTGCGGAGTCGAAAAGTAATTAGAAATATCTGAACAAAAGATATTTTATTGATATCCAACTTTCCCGCTTCAAATTGTCAGAGAGAGGTGCAACTCAACACTCAAACTCAAAGCATTTATTTCAAATAAACCAATTACAGGCACCTTTGAATTGTCAAGGTGTCGGTCAGTCAGAGAGATGAAGCTAGTTGCCCATTCCAAAGCAGTAGGTACCTATGGAGGAGAATGGGCAAGAAACTACATGGACACTTTTAAACAAAATATGGTTACAAAATAGCTCGTAGTTAAACAATAACAGCCACATAGGTCAGTTAAAGCTTACGCTACGCTGGCCGCGATCACTTCGCGGATGGGTGACCATCCATTACATTTCATCCTCTGAGTTTGTTTCTATCCCTTCTTATTTTTGTAAAGAGGTTTTCGCAAACACTTTTACACGTCAATAATATGTTTTCAAACTAGATGAAGTCTAAGTTTCCTAACTGACTACCCTGTGAAGAAAGACCAAAACGAGAAGTCACAGTATCTTTTGTAAGTCCGGACATAATGTTGGTCAGATCATGTGAAGACCATGTAGGTTGCTGTCTGAAATAGGTAGTCTTTTGAGGCGCCCTCAGACTAGATGGAGCAACAGTCTTCAAAGGGGGCTGGTGCCAGATGAATGAGAGTTGCCAAGCATCGAGCTGGATGGCGTGCAACTGGAGAAGCCTATGTCCAACGATAGACTGATCATCATCATCTGTCTAGCCTTTTCCCAACTATGTTGGGGTCGGCTTCCGGTCTAACCGGGTGCAGCTGAATACCAGTATTTTACATGGAGCGACTGCCTATCTGACCTCCACAACCCAGAAACTGGGCAATACGATACTCCTTGGTAAGACTGGCTGTCAGATTTTCGGGCTTCTGACGATCCGTAACGACTGTCATGCAGAGATGCACGAATGACAGCCGGGACCAACGGCTTAACTAGCTTTCCGAGGCACGGAGGAGTCTCGGTATGTAAAGATGGTTACCCATCCACGGCCAACCCCGGCAAGCGTTACTTAACCTGACGGATCGACCTGTGCGGCTGTTAGTACTTAGCCACGAGTTCCTCTGAATTTTACATTTAAAAGTTACAACCTTCAACTTTACTCGTTCCAATTACAAAAACAAACGAAACCATAGCCAAAGACGCACCAACTGTAACGCTGTTATGAATTTATTTAAAAAAACCATAAACAATTGTATTTTTTACAAAAACAACAGATAAGGGACAGTGACTAATTTTTATTTTATAATTCGAATTACGTAGTTGTAAAGAAAATAATTGTATTTAGATAACATGTTACCCCCGTCAGTTGAATTTAGAAGTGGTGTTGATGTGGTCCACTTTTTTTTGGTAAAAAATAACAGTACCGCTTTTGAAATTCGTGGAGTTATGAATCCTTAATACAGATCATGCGAATAAAAGTAAGTTTTTTAATTCAAAATCTGTTCTCATTATCATAATTTCAGCCAAAACGCGCCCTCTGTTGGACAAAGCACTCATTTTTTTTGGCATCTCGCAGTTTATCCATAGGTTTCTCTACTGCTTAACCGGGCTTGCCTGTGGATACCACAATAAAATTGCAGCCTCCAGCCAGGGCTTAATAAAAACTTACAAACTAAGCGACTACACGCTAAGGGCACCCCCTGTGGGGTACGGACCTCGGCTTAGGGCGTCGCTGGGGGAGGACAGCAAGGAACAGGCTGGATCGGGCGTCATATAGCCCTCCCACAAGCACCGCCAATTTGACCGGTTTTGTATCTCACACTTCCAGCGGATTCCTGCAGCGATTACAAAGTCATGGGTCTTCCTTGTAGGACCTTGACCTTGACCTTGTAGGCCTTCCAACGCTACGCTACGCGGAACCCAAATAGACTATTTGACACGGTCAAAAATAAAATATGAAATCACATAAATAAAAGACCGCTCGTCTTAAAAACTTCCATCTCCGTACAGAAATTAAATATTACGCGAAGGTATAATTGTAAAATTGTATTTAATGCTAATAAGTATTCCATTTGATTCTAATAATCTGTGACGTCACATTGTTATATTTCATGAATTCAAACTCAAAGCATTTATTTCAAATAAACCAATTACAGGCACTTTTGAATTGTCAAGGGGCCGGTCAGTCAGAAAGATGAAGCTAGTACAAATCATGTACAGAGGCCAGCACATCAAGTTACCACAATCTGTCAAATTTCTTTGATAGTATTTCAACTTTATTGCAAAGACATAAGGTTCATTTTTAATTGAGAAAATTTGACAGTTAGGGATAGCTTGATGTGCTGGCGTCTGTACAAATTCCGCGTTGTGACAATACATAAAAAGTAACGTCAAATACTAAAACGATACCGAAACGACTACAACTAAACTACTACTAAACTACCCTGTCAAATACTTAATTATCCTAGTCTTAATTATTATTATATCTAGATTTTGCCGGCGGCATCCCTCGCGTTAATTTTGGAATCTAACTGATTGTTTCGGGCTGCTTGAAAGACACGTGGCGCCATCTATTATCATAAGAACATTATTTTTGTTATCCTCGGGAACAGTACCTCTTTTGAGATGCAAGGTACCTTATGTCCGTTTCTGTACTGCTTTTTTTTGAGGATGGGAAATCATCAAATGACCCTTCCACTCTGGGCGGAGCGGAAGGGAGTGCCATACTCTTACTGACTTAAACCCATCCATGTTCCTTCCTTAGCTCTTTATGTTCTTGGGTAGCGGTAACCCTTTCAGACAATACCGCTGACCCGACAGACTTTGGCCCTAACAGACCCCTTCCTTAAGTTTCTGTACACCAGACCACGTATAAGCAAAATTTTAGGATGATCAGTTCAGTGATATAGGAAGGAAAAGATAGCAAACAAACTTATTTTCGCATTTATAATATTACTTACGATTAGAATAGAAATAAGAGTGAACGGGCGCTGTCAGTAGACTGGTCATCTCTTAGCAGCTATGGCTTGTTTTAATTTAATTTTTGAAGTGTTTTTTACATATTTTATATCGGATGCTTTTATCGTTCTGTATCGTTCTCACATGTATGATAATAATATGAACTATGTAACCAATATTTTATAACCATATTTTGTATAAAAGAGTGTCCATGGAGTTTCTTGCCCGTTCTTCTCCATAGCTTCATCTTTCTGACTGACCGACCCCTTGACAATTCAAAAGTACCTGTAATTGATTTATTTGAAATAAGTACTTTGAGTTTGAAGCAAAGAAGACAGTCAATTTTGTAGAAATAAAAAAAAGAAAATGCGTTTATTAGCGGCAAACATGACACAGTAAAAAACAAACAAGTTGTAGGAAAGTATGCATCACATCCGCACGAAATATAATGATTTCTAGCAAATTAACCTCATTAACATGAAAATTTTATAAAACATCACAAATTGCTAAATCGACGGTCAACCGTGACAACATAACATTTCTAAAACATTGCTTTTTATGGAGAAAATCTCCTATTTTACATTTGACTTCCAATCTCACAAGAGGTGTCTAGCAGTCGACATGTTCAATCGTGTAACTAGCTTCGACCCGCGTCTTCGCCTGCGTGGATCTCAGAAATTATCCCACGGGAACGTTCTACCGAGATATAAAGTATAATATCTATTAATCCAGGTTATAATCTCTCCGTCTCAAATTTTATCCAGATCCGCTGAGTAGTTTTTGCGTAGAAGTCTTCTTTCTTTCCGTGTGGTTACTAACCTTGTGTCAGAGTTTTTATGCTGCCCATGGGCCTCTGACTTAGCTTCACATGCTGTTGAGAAATATCTCTCAGACATGCTGGTTTCCTCACGATGTTTTCCTTCACCGAGTTTTAAGAAAGTGATAATGGGGTATTTCAAAGGGTAGTCAATAACGTTACTTTTTATGAACTGTCAAAACGCGGCATTTGTACGTGATTTGTATGAAATATAACATTTTGACGTCACAGATTTTTAGACTCAAATGGAATACTTATTAGCATTAAATGCAATTTAACAATTATATCGTCGCATTAAATTTAATTTCTGCACGGTGATGGAAGTTTTTATGACGAGCGGGCTTTTTTCCATGTGATTTCATATTTATTTTTTGACCGATTCAAATACTCAATTGTACAATACGCTCATTGATCTGTAAAATCAGGGGTGCGTGCCTTGGGTTCGAATTCGCGACCTGTGATTTGGCAGTCCGACGGTCACAACACTAGGCTATCACTGAAGAAGACGTCAGGAGACGAAGTACCAAACATACAAACTCACTTACAAACTTTTGCCTTTATAATATTAGTGTGATTAAGACGAGTATAAAACATAGAATTCGTTTCAGTCACGTTTTTAAACAATGTTTGATTATTCTAGTGTTGGCATTCGTGGAAAATGTCGGTGTTTTTTTAAAGTATTTCAATGCGATGGCTGAAAAAGTTATTTAACCACGAAAAGGTAGGATTTCTTTATCTATTTACCTATATTTTAGAATTTAACAATCTATTCAGGCCTCTGATTTTTGTTTGGCCGTTGCAATCATGGGCTCAGAACGGAACGTACACGTGGTGCCATCTATTATCGAATAAGAACGTTATTGTTGTTTCCTCGGGAACAGTACGTTTTTCAGGATGAAAGGTACCCTATGTCCGTTTCTGTACACCTGACAACGTATATACAAAATTTCAGGATGATTGGTTTAGTGGTTTAGACGTGAAAAGGTAACAAACAAAGCGACAAACTTGTTTCGCATTTAGTATTTTTAGTTAACAAAACTTCAAACTTCAAACTGAAACAAAAAATACACAACTACTGAACAGAGGCCAGCACATTAAGTTACCACAATCTGTCAAATTTCTTTGATAGTATTTCAACTTTATTGCAAAGATATAAGGTTCATTTTTAATTGAGAAAATTTGACGGTTAGGGATATCTTGATGTGCTGGCGTCAGAACCTACCATACATACCTACAAACTTAAAATCTTGTCCCAACTATGTTCTGGTCGGCTTCCAGTCTAACCAATGCAGCTAAATACTGGTAGGTATTTTACATGGAGCGACTGGTTATATGACCTCCACAACCAAGTCAGTTACTTGGTAATACGATACCCCTTGGTAAGACTGACAGATTATCGGGCTTCTGACAACCCGTAACGACTTTCAAAGATCCACGAATGACAGCCGGGACCAACGGCTTAACGTGCTTTCTGAGACACGGAAGAAACTCGACTCTCGATATGTAAATCTAACCACCCATCCACGGACCAACCTCGGCAAGCGTAACTTAACCTGATGGAACAAACCGTGTGGCTGTTATTACTTAGCCACGAGCTCTTCTAATCTCCTATAAAGACTCGGAAATCGTTTCTTTATGAGTTGCACTGAGAGTGATTCTCACTGAGTCTAGTTGACATATTACAAGGACCCTTAATTGTTAATTATAGTACAGTAAACACATTAAAGGTTCTTTTTGTAAAATCCCTGTTGAAATTTCGTTCCAATTCACTCCTGCGTCCCTATTCACCCCGTTTAACTGTATGATGTTATTATTATACTACTCGTACGCGGATCCTGTTGCTTATGCCAGCGACAATGGGGTCGTCAAAATCGAAGATCTGAATCACGATCAGCGGTCAGTCGCGCATCACGTTCCCCGTTCACGCTTGGAACTCAAGCGTAAACTTCTTTCCGTGAACGCCTCCGACTCGCGAGACAGTGCATGACGTTCACGATCAGCGGTCAGTCGCGCATCATATTCTACACTGGTCTCTAGAGACCTGGATGTAGATGCGTAAATACGCTGAGAACGCAGGCGTGCTTCGCGATCCGAAGAGGTTTCCACGTAGCGAATAACATCCGGATGTTCTCGAACAGCATCAATCAAGTCTCTCCTGACGCTCTTTGGTAGATTTTTGGGATCTTATGATCTTCAATCTTTGAGCTTCTTTGGATTGAACAACTTTTGCTAAAACGTCATTCCCAAATGTATATGTTATAGTGTATAGTGTAGCTGGGCTCTTGGAGTTCCACATCAGGTGTTCTAAATCTTCAAATTTATTCTTTCATCAGAAAATGCTCATCACGTGGAACAATTTTCGTAATGGTAACATTTTTGTATCTCTTAAGTTTAGCTAGTCGGTTGCGGTTCTGCATCAGGTGTTAAAGTTTCCAAGATAAATTATAGCCTATATGTTGCCTAGACTTAATACCTACACAACAACAAAAAAACATTCAAATCCGTCCAGTAGGTCCGAAGATTAGCGTGTACAAACAAACAGACAAACAAACAGAATTTTTATTTTTTATTCGTGCTCTATTACTGTTTCTAAACCCCCCTCAATTATTATTTTTTTAATTTATTCAATGTACAGACACAGTTTTTATTATTTTATTATATGTATAGATTTATTCAATTTTTCGTTTGTTTTAGGTAACAATCTAAATGCCAAATAAATGCGGTGCCCGATATGAAAACGCTAACAACGATCACGGCTTGGATTTTAATATGTAAGTTATTTTATTTTATTTTATTTACCGACCGCTCAGCGGGATTGTCCGAAAGGGTAACAGCTACCCCGGAACATAGGGCTAAGGAAGGAACATGGATGGGTTTCAGTCAGTAAGAGTCTGACACTCCCTTCCGCTCCACCCAGAAAGGGAGGAGTCATTTCCCATACTTAAAAAAAAACAGGCAAAGTGCGAGTACCGTACCATTATCTATCTTCTTCTTTTCGTGTGGTTAGTGACTAACCTGGTGTCAGAGTGTTCATGCTGCCCATGGGCCTCTGACTTAGCTTCACATGCTGATGAGAAATATCTCTCAGACATGCTGGTTTCCTCACGATGTTTTCCTTCACCGATTTCAAGCCTTTATCTATTAAAAAAGGCAATAAAATCATGTCTGTTGTATGGGAGCCCCCTTAAATACTTATTTTATTCTGTTTTGAAGTATTATTTGTTATAGCGGCAATAGAAATCTGTGAAAATTTCAACTGTGTAACAATCACGATTCATGAGATACAGCCTGGTGACAGACGGACGGACGGACAGCGGAGTCTTAGTAATAGGGTCCCGTTTTACCCTTTGGGTACGGAAACCCTAAAAAGGATCCCTTACCTGTCACTATGGTTAACATAGCTTGTATCATCTGCCTGACTTTTCTCAACTATGTTGGGGTCGGCTTCCAGTCTAACCGGATGCAGCTGAATACCAGTATTTTACATGGAGCGACTGCCTATCTGACCTCCACAACCCAGTAATTGGGCCATACGATACCCGTTGGCCGTTGGTAAGACTGGCTGTCAGATTTTCGGGCTTCTGAGGACCCGTAACGACTGTCAAAGATGCACAAATGACAGCCGGGACCAACGGCTTAACGTGCTTTCCGAGGCACGAAGGAGTCTCGTTATGTAAAGATGGTCACCCATCCTCAGCCAACACATACGCGTAGCTTAACCTGATGGATCGACCTGTGCGGCTGTTAGTACTTAGCCACAAGCTCTTCAAGTTAAAATAGCTAGTAGTGGTATAAGAATTTAAAGTCTTTTTTTTTTTATTTGTAATTATTGTAAAAAAGGTTTGTATCTTTAAAAACTTTACACACAGACATACTCCCGCATTGACATACAGATCTGTAAGCTGAATACAGGCCATCATTAATTCAAGTGACCTCACAGATTTATAACAATTAATTTACTAAAAAAAACAACAACTAATTACTGTTGGACACGCTATCACTATGTTAATTAACGAGCTTAATGATCTATTGTTTATAAGGTGGCAAAAGTAGTCAATTTCTACGACCCCTCCGTGCCTTGGAAATCACGTCAATTCAGTGGTCCCAAACTCCCAACTGTCATTGTCAAATCTTTGACAGTCGTTACGGGTAGTCAGAAGCCCAAAAGTCTAACAGTCGGTCTTAACAATGTATTACCAAGTTACTGGGCTGTGGAGGTCAGATAGGCAGTCGCTCCATGTAAAATACTGGTATTCAGCTGCATCCGGTTAGACTGGAAGCCGACCCCAACATAGTTGGGAAAAGCCTAGGCAGATTGAAATTGACTCAAAAAGAAAACCTCTAATTTTCAAATCCAACTGTCAAATTCCAAATCTTGAAACCCGCCATCTTGGAATGTCACTTTATATTCAACACACGCCTTAACTTATTCAGAGGAGATTTGCAAAGAATGTTTTTTATAAGGACGCTGTTAATTTTCAGCATTATTTAATTGTTGAAACTTTTCAATGGGTTCGTGTCTCGAGTTTTTATTACCGACCTCAAAAGATGAGCTCTGCATTTGTCGTTTTTTCTTTATTTGCACAAAGACTCCGAGATTTCTGGCGCCAATAGGGATGTTGACTTAATTTTTTTGTTTGTCCGTCATCGTCAGCTAGATTGTTGAAAAATATTTGACATGTATTTCTTATTTTTTCACGTAATTAAAAGATCGCCGATATGTCATTCCTTTGTAGATTTTATACTGAGTTGTGACATAGTGCTGCCACTCCCCAACTTTAATACACTTTATGTAAATCATTCTTCACTACATAGTATAAAGTAAAAATCGCTTTCTCTGTCCCTATATCCCTGTATGCTTAAATCTTTAAAACTACGCAACGGATTTTGATGCGGTTTTTTTTAATAGATAGAGTGATTAAATTTCTCGACATATTTTTGCGGGCGAAGCCGCAGGCTAGAAGCGCGGAAGCTAGTTAATAATATGATAAAACAAAAAATACGTGTCGATTACTTTTTATTATCTGTCCTAAAACAAAACTTCGAACACTTGTTACGTCAACGGGGCAAAAACTTAAAAAAACATTTGCGACCAAACTACTGCTCCTATTTAATTGATTTTTGGTACAGAGCTTGAAAATGGTCCCTAGTATCTGTTTAAAGGAAAGCCCCTCTGTCGTATCAACTCTGTATACGGAACTCTATCCCCTCAAAATAAACTAACAATCCAAAGAAAACAGTCCCAACTCGTTCTAAGGAAATAAATTAAAATATTAACAAACAAATAACAATCTCCATTTTGTAAAACACCTGAGCGCTGTTGAATGTTTTAAATTAATAGGCGCCATCTCATGGATTTGCTTAAATTTTGTTTATCCTGCCCAGTTATCTATCTAAGCAGGCTTATAAATATACCGGGCTTAGAATATTATTATGAACGCCGAATGTAATCTATACTTCACTACATAGTCTGACCGAGTTTACTGAGTGCCTCAGTGAGATACATGCGATAATTGAAGGTAATAGTGTGGAATCGGTGTTCATTCTCGGAGACTTCAACGCGCACCCAGGTGAGCTGTTCTCAAATGAATTATTAACTTTTTGTACGGAACAATCGTGGTCATGTCTAGACATTGAGCAGCTACCTAGCGATACCTATACGTTTGTGAGTGAGGCGCACGGATGCCGTAGATGGCTCGATCACTGCGTGGTGACGAGTGCGGCGCGGCGCACTGTTACGGGCGTGTGCGTGCTGTATGACACATACTGGTCTGACCACTATCCATTACTAATTGAATGCATTACTAATTGAATGTAATACGAATGTTATTTTACCGAAAGTTACAAATAGTCCAGTTACCGTTAATGATGTCAGTTGGGGAAATAGAGATAACAATCAGATACAGGTATATAGTACGTATTGTAATTTAAAATTAAAGCAGGTTGACTTCCCGTCTGAGGTTCGGAATTGCGCAGATGGAATGTGTAGTGATCAGAGCCATAAAATGATAATAAGTGGGATGTATAATAATATTGTAAATATCTTGACTGAAGCCGCTAAACGAAGCAGTATTCCACCTAAACGGAACAATTTTAAATATGTTACGGGGTGGAACAGACATGTCAGCGATGCTCACCGGAGGGCGAGGTTTTGTTTTCAGACTTGGGTGTCTTATGGACGTCCTAGGTCCGGATATAGTTATAACAAAATGTGTGAATCTAGGAAAATATTTAAGGAAAAATTAAGGTACTGCCAAAACAATAGAACTCAGATAAAGTTAGACATTATTGCAGAAAATCACTCAAGGAAAAACTTTGGTGATTTTTGGAAGAATACACACAAAATGACTCCAAGGGTAGGCTCTCCGGTGAGTGTTGGTGGCGTGCATGAGCCACGGGACATAGCCTGCGCTTTTCAGCGGCATTTCAGTGTTGTATCACCGCTCGGGTCCGCGTCGCAGATGCTCGCTGCTGAGGATCGCACTGGGGATATTAACGTCAGATTCTCCGCCAAGGGTGTGGCCAAGGTTATACAGAAGATGGTGAGAGGCAAATCCCCGGGTCACGATAGTCTGAGCATCGAGCATTTGAAGTACGCGGGTGTACACCTGCCAAGAGTCCTCGCACTATTGTTTAACTTGTGTGTTAGTCATAGTTACCTGCCTGATGACTTAATGCGGACAATTGTAGTGCCGATCGTTAAGGATAAGACGGGTGACTCATCGGATCTGTCGAATTACAGGCCGATCTCTCTTGCGACTGTCATAGCTAAGGTGCTGGATAGTTTGCTTGACCAACAATTGGAAAAGCACCTCCATTTGCAGGACGCTCAGTTTGGGTTCAGACCCGGTTTGTCTACTGAGAGTGCTATCCTCTGTCTCAAGCAAACTGTTCAGTACTACACGGTCAGAAACACACCAGTTTATGCATGTTATCTAGATCTTTCAAGGGCCTTTGATCTGGTGTGTTATGACAAGCTGTGGCAGAAGCTACAATGTGAAACAGATTTGCCAAGTGAGATTATATCCTTGTTTAGATTCTGGTACAGTAAGCAGCAGAATACTGTTAGATGGGCGGGTGCGCAGTCGGACGTGTACGGGTTGCAATGCGGAGTGAGGCAAGGGGGTTTATCCTCGCCTCGCCTTTTTAACCTGTACATGAACCGGCTGATCGGTGAGCTCAGCAGAACTAATATTGGATGTTCTATCGATGGGGTGTGTATGAACAACATTAGCTACGCCGACGATATGGTTTTGCTGAGCCCATCGATAGGTGCACTGCGAAAACTTTTGAGCATTTGTGAGTCATATGCGGAGGCTCATGGGCTCAAGTACAATGTTAAGAAGAGTGAACTTATGATCTTTAAAGCCGGTACCAAAAGCTACTCATCTGTACCACCAGTCACTCTGGGCGGCATTCCCTTAAACAGGGTGCAGCATTTCAAGTACTTGGGCCACTGGGTCTCTGACGACTTGTGTGACAATCGGGACATTGAGCGGGAGCGCAGGGCGCTGTCTGTACGGTGTAATATGTTGGCTCGCAGGTTTGCGCGTTGTACTAGACCTGTCAAGGTGACACTATTTAAGGCGTATTGTCAATCGTTTTACACGTGCAGCCTGTGGACCAACTTTACGCAGCGGGCATACAGCGCACTGCGCGTGCAGTACAACAACGCTTTTAGGATTCTGTTGGGCCTGCCGCGGTTTTGTAGTGCTTCGGGTATGTTTGCTGAGGCGCGGACGGATGATTTTTTCGCGATCATAAGGAAGCGGAGCGCCTCACTACTCTGTCGCCTACGAAGCAGCTCCAGCGGCCTCCTGAAGGTGTTGTCCGAGCGGTGGGATTTACCACTATTACAGAGGTGGATGCAGCTTCATGCTAGCGCTTCTCCTCGTAGTTTTTAAGAATTATTTATTAATTGATTTTAAATTGTAAATTTGATTATATTGTGATGTATGTATGTAAATTATTGATTAATTAATTTTGTAATCGTAACTTTGATAATTTTTATTTTTAATTTTTATTATTGAATGTATTATTGTCAATATTATGGACTATGTCTGAATTTAAATAAATAATAATAATAATAATAATAGTATAAAACAAAGTCGCTTTCTCTGTCCCTATATCCCTATGTATGCTTTAATCTTTAAAACTACGCAACGGATTTTGATGTGGTTTTTTTAAATAGATAGAGTGATTCAAGAGGAAGGTTTATGTGTATAATTTGTCGACATATTATGCGGGCGTAGCCGCGGGCGGAAGCTAGTAATATTATAAAGCTGAAGAGTTTGTTTGTTTGAACGCGCTAATCTCTGGAACTACTGGTCTGAATTGAAAAAATGTTTTTGTGTTGGATAGTCCATTTATCGAGGAAGGCTATAGGCTATGTAACACGCGAGAGCAGCTAGTTGAAGATATTATTAAAGACTAGCTTCTGCGGCTTCGCTCGCGTGGTTTTCGGGAATTTTCCTTAGGGAACGGATTATCGGGATACAGAGTATCCTAGGTGCTTCCAGACTTAAAAACCATAAAAAATAGGGACTGAGATAGTTTATCTATCTCTCATCACCTGCCTAGCCTTTTCCCAACTATGTTAGGGTCGGCTTCCAGTCCAGGCTTTCGGGCTTCTGACTACTCGTAACGACTGTCAAAGATCCAGGAATGACAGCCGGCACCAACGGCTTAACATGCTTTCTGAGGCACGGAGGAGTCTCGGTATGTAAAGATTGTCCCATCCACAGACCAAAACTGGCAAGGGTAGCTTAACCTGATGGATCCGTGCGACTATTATTACTTAGCCACGCGCTCCTCAGACTTGTAGAACATAACCCTAGTATTAACCCTATTATTGTACAGAGGCCAGCACATCAAGTTACCACAATCTGTCAAATTTCTTTGATAGTATTTTCAACTTTAGTGCTAAGACATAAGGTTCATTTTTATTTGAGAAAATTTGACAGTTAGGGATAGCTTGATGTGCTGACGTCTGTACCATGTTTCAACGCAAATAAAAATATTCTGTTCTATTTTTAAATTGTCATACTATAGACAAGTAGGTATTTCATGTGTGGTTTCATTTATTGCTTATAATTGGCCTGAAACACAGGTTTTAATTAACCTAGCTCAGGCAGTTTGCCTCAAATTATAATGTCAGTAACAACGCACTTTTCATATGTAATTAAAAATGTGTAAATTAAAGTTATTAAAGAACTTGGTACTAAGTATTCATATGTTTGTAAATGTATTACTTTGTAAGAAGAATATTAAATTAATATTATATACAACGTGGCGCTACGATGGTGACATTAATTTAACACACGGGTAGGCCTAGTGGCCATTAATCATATAAACGTTGGTTAAAATAAACGGTAAATTGAAAAAAAAAATGATACTTACTAAATAATAAAATCAATTCGCCTACTTTTTGCAGTTGTTTCATCCTAATAGTATTGCTTATTTGTTTTAATTACATTGATGGTATTCAGCTGCATCCGGTTAGACTGGTAGCCGACCCCAACATAGTTGGGTTGGTTGGCTAGGCAGATGATGATGTTTTAATTACATAGATGCGGGCATGGAGCAAATACAAAGAAATTGCTCCATGGATGCGTGATCCCGGCAAATGACCGCTGCGCGACAGTTCTTTAAGTACAGGTTGCTCTAAGATGCTATTTTTTAACATTTTAAATAAATTCGCAAAAAATAACGTTTAATGGAAATATAATGTCTTCATGAAACGAAAATGTGAAAACGTATGTGTGTTAAATTAATGAGAACGAGCTCGTGGCTAAGTACTAACAGCCGCACAGGTCGATCCATCAGGTTAAGCTACGCTTGCCGGGGTTGGCCGTGGATGGGTGACCACCTTTACATACCGAGACTCCTCCGTGCCTCGGAAAGCACGTTAAGCCGTTGGTCCCGGCTGTCATTTGTGCATCTTTGACAGTCGTTACAGGTCGTCAGAAGCCCGAAAATCTGACAGCCAGTCTTACCAAGCGGAGTATTGTAAGTATTGCCCAGTTACTGGGTTGTGGAGGTCAGATAGGCAGTTGCTCCATGTAAAATACTGGTATTCAGCTGCATCCGGTTAGACTGGTGGCCGACCCCAACATAGTTGGGAAAAGGCTAGGCAGATGATGTGTGTTAAATTAATGTCTCCAATGGAGCGACACGTTGTACATTGTGTGGAAAAATAATAGCTAATATTAAATTGAAGGGTCAACAACAGCAGTATCCAGCGCCACAGAGCATCCTCCATCCTACCACCAGGTGTCGCATCATGGAGACAGTATACCGCAGCAGAAATATCAAAATACTATTGTACCTTTTGGAGTACAGGTGAGTTGGTACCTCATCATTCTCCTGCCCTTATCCCAATTTATTAGCGCTCGGCGCAACATGTCTTTTTCTTCCACACTTCTCTATCAGTCGTCATCTCGGTAGTCACTCTCTAGCCATATCATCTTTCACACAATCCATCCATCGTTTCTTCGGTCTCCCTCTACTTGTATAGCCATCCACGCTCATACTCACGACTTTCCTGACAACATTTTCCTCATTCCTCCGCATAACATGCCCGTACCATGACAACAGATTTCCACACAACTTTTCAGTCACCGGTGTCACTTTCAGACTTCCCCCTATATACTCGTTCCGTATTCTATCCATTCAGGTGACTGGTACAGACGCCAGCACATCAAGCTATCCCTAACTGTCAATTTTTCTCAATTATAAAAACTTTTTTACAAAAAATAAAACCGACTTCCAAAACAAACACTACAAAGTGACAAATAATTTTGATTTCGGAAGTCGGTGTCTTCGGTTTTGTATTTTCATTTTTTGCCACCGACTTCCGAAATCAAAATTATTTGTCACTTTGTAGTGTTTGTTTTGGAAGTCGGTTTTATTTTTTGTAAAAAAGTTTTTATTTTTCACTTTTTAGTTGTGGTACCTACCTACACAACCCCCCCCCCCTCCCCCCCCAAAATTACACTACCTGGTATGTAAATTACAGTGACAGGAACTTATTAGAACATCGTCCACATATATTAAGTAGGATTTTTTAGATTTTTGTTGATTTTTCAAAAACCGCTTATTCGATTTCGATAAAATTTATATGGGACCATTTGGGAAGTATACCCTTTCCAACAAAAAAAGAATTTTTCAAATCGGTTGGCAAGCAACGGAGTTATGCGCGAACAAACATAAAAAAAAAAAAATACAAACATCCGAATTGAGAACCTCCTCCTTTTTGAAGTCGGTTAAAAAATGAACCTTATGTCTTTGCAATAAAGTTGAAATACTATCAAAGAAATTTGTCAGATTGTGGTAACTTGATGTGTTGGCGTCTGTATCTACCCTACTAATATTATAAACATGAAAGTTTGTGAGGACTTATTGATGTTTGTTAGTCTTTCACGCAAACTACTGAACGGAACTGGGTGAAATTTGGCACAGAGGTAGATTATAGTCTGGAATAGCACATAGGATACTATTTATTCCCGTGGGATTGTTTCCGACATCCAGGCCGGCAAAATCGCTGACAAAAGATAGTCAAAGTCAAATCATTCATTTCAAATAGGCACAAGTAAGGCACTTTTGAACGTCAAAATGAACAAAAAATAGAATTGATTCTAGTCGCCCCTTCCAAAAGGTAGTTTCGTGTGGAGAAGAATGGGCAAGAAACTGACAAGCAAGAAAAAAAGATTGATTTATTATTATTAACTTTTAGAATGTTTGTAAATATGTGAGCACCATGTACTTTTGACATACTTAAGTTCACCTGCCATATGTGTTTTTCTTTTCACCTTTTGCGGTGTAGTGTTTTTATTCTGGGTGCATCGTCTTCTCATTTAATGTTATAATTCATGTGTACAAAACATTGTTAAACATTTTAAAAGAGTAACGGTGGAGTTTCTTGCCCATTCTTCTCCACACGAAACTACCTTTTGGAAGGGGCGACTAGAATCAATTCTATTTCTTGTTCATTTCTTTCTTGTGCTTATTTGATATAAATGATTTGACTTTGACTTAAGAATGCGAAAGTAACGGCTGTCTGTTAGCTTTTCAATAATCAATAAAAAATATTTCCTATGGGTCCAGGTTTTATCCTAACATCCATATCGGAGCAGCCATTTTAGGAAGAAGGAGTCATCATCATCATCTGCCTAGCCTTTTCTCAACTATGTTGGGGTAGGCTTCCAGTCTAACCGGATGCAGCTGAATACCAAACAAACACACACACTCACAAACTTTCGCCTTTATAACAGTATGATAATATGGAAGCTCCCATTTTTTTACAGATACCAGAAAACGTGTTATCAACGCATGATGTCGCCTGCGTTTCAGCAGACTCCAACATCTTTGAAATCATGAACAAAGCTCAAGAAACCTGCAACGGTACCGACCTGAGATGCACCTTCTACCATTTTCTGAACCATAACTATCAAAATATTGGTACCTTAGATGTTGATAAGCAGTTATTCGACGATCTTTTAATGAAATTTGATAACTGGCTACTAACTGCAGAAAACATTGGAAGCTATAACAAATCGTTACATGATAAAACAAAAGAAGATAGTTTTTTAGATACGGCGGATGCTAGCCATATTAATGACGTGCAAATTAAAAATTCAACTCATATCAATGATATAAAAAGGTTGTATACAAATCCAAGTGCACATATTGATAAAGTAGATGGTAATAACAACGGTAGTGATGCTGAAAGCATTTTAAATACGCATCATATTAAAAATGCAAATGACACGCATCATAAAAATCATCATCATCATAAAAACGGAAATCATATCAAATTAGTTCCAGAGTACAATAATGAACATAGATATTTTGAAGTTTTTCTACCAAAAGATAAAGACACGGGTAAACCGAGAACGATATATGTTGAAGTTAACAGGGACACGAACGAATTTGTACTGTTAGATGAGGAGATTGATAAAAAACTCCATGGCATTAAACCTATTAAAATTGAATTAGATGAGCTCTCTGAAATTGCTGACACGGCTTTTAATGATATAGCTAAAATTTCTAATCATAAACAACATATTAGCAATTCAAATAACGATGTCAGAATTAAAACAAGTAATATAAATACAAATTCAACAAATGAAGATATAACTAACTTAGATATAGATATAGAAGATTCAACGCAAATTAATTTCAATACACCTGATTGTAATCCTAATATTTGTAACATTAATGTCAATCAGCAACTTGTCCCAGACAACCCCACAGGAAATGTCAAAAAAACTGTGTTTGTCAATAAGAATCTTGTAGTACCTAACAAGTACATAAATCAAGCGCAATTTTATGTAGAATCGCAGATAGATAACACAACAGATGAAATGGCAGATGATCATATGGATTTATTAGAAAGTGCGAATGAGACAGATATACAGCAAACTAGTTTTTATGAAGAAACACCAATTGATAGTGTAGAATTTAGTGAAAATAATACTAACATTGATTTTGACTTAGACAATATGGAATCCCTTGAAAATTTTGAAATGCTATGCGACGATAATTCAACAGACAATTATGAATTTACTACAGAGCATGACAATGTAACCTTTTACGATGGTGACCTTCATTTAGAAGACAACAATAGTACTATTATAGATATTGACTCTGACGATACACATGATTACTCATCAATTGAAACAATACATATTAGTGAACCTATTTCTCAAATTAAACAGCCTGTTCAAGAAGATAGGCTGCAATCAACTCCGTACATTGATACTGAACTTAAATTAACAGCTGGTATATCGGATAATAGTAGCTCGCAACTAGTCAAAATTCCACCTGACAGTAAGCTAGGGTCTACAGACCTACAGAATCATTTTTCGATGCCAAGTGCAACATTATCACAATTCACTACTGTCCCAACTTTATCAAAAGACTTAGAAAATGTCTTGGAAACTGACGCTCGTTCAGAGTTTTTGCCAGCGCATGCGCCTTCAGATATACCAGCAGATGCTTCTCAAAATCCTACATCAAACTCTGTCTCGGAACATCCAAGTATAACGTATTTTAATTCTCCATTAGAATCTGATTCTAGACCAAAATTATCTACAATATTCCCTTCACCGCCTGTAGAATGTGTTGTAAAACTAAACAAAGGTTCTACATATTCTCCTCTCAACTTTGGTTTTAGCTGGCTACCTTCATATTCACGAATTGAAGAACTTAGATTACCTCCATGTGCCATGGACTCTCCACTGCAAGGATCCAGCATATTAATACCAGAACACAAAAATAATCCGCTTACTGACTGTATTTGTCTTGAACCTCCTGATCCAAGATTATTTCAAACTGCACCCTCGCTCAGCGTCAATATTCAAGATTCATCTTCAACTCCTGATACGGATCATTTAAATGTAGAAGCACCAATTCCACCAACACATATATTTCCATCAAAATTGGATGTACCAAAATGTAAAACTGATTTAGATAGATTATCTTCAACTGATCATCTGACTGAAACTTCTTTAGCATCAGTAATTCCTTACAGCCTTGATGACTTAGTAGACTCACCTTTAGAACAGATTCCACCTTATTTACAGCCAACAAAACCGAACCAAACGAACTCAGGATTCAACAATTATCCACCATTTGACAATAACTCAAAAGACCCAATGATTCCATATTCACAATACATAAACAGAATATATCCTTATACGTCAATTCCTTGCTTCGCAAATCCATACTTAAAGCCACAGTATCTGGAACCATTATTGCCTGTAACCCAACCAGCCTCTAAAATTCCAACAATACCAATATCTTTAGACCCAAGTAATCAATATATGAACGGACAGTACCCACGGGAAACAAAACCCATGTCACTTCTACCTAACATAGCATTTTCACCCTTAACCTATCAGCTAATAGAGCCGAGTTTCGTTCCAAATACATCACCATGTCACAATCTATGGAACAATATCCCTTATTTACCGTATACTGTTTTAACGGACCAAAATATCAGAAACTATCCGCCTATTGTTAATAATTATATAAAACCTTCTGCTGTTTTGCAACAAAATGAAATTCTTAAACCATTATTATCAAAAGCAATTTCTTTACCAGGCCCTGACCAGGCTTGTCCAATTAAAAATATTTCAGAAATAATCCCATCAAGTTACACACCATTTTTACCAATGTACACACCCCCGGCACAAAAGGATTTAAATCCAACGTCAGCGTTGGAACGTGATTTACAAAACCTATCACTAAAATATGGTATACCTCTTTCGAAGATCCTCAACTCTTTAGAGAAAGAAATGGTTGACGTTCATAGCACAAATAGTTCAGCAACTATCGATGCACCTTATACAATCATAACAAATACATATGCCGTAACCAATGATGAAAACAGAAGTGGTGATGAACAGTTACTACCACAATCAGATCATCCTGATTTGATAGCTTTAGATTCATCTCTCATAGGTCCTCATTTAGAAATAGAAGGCTCACTGATGCCAGAAACAAAAGACTCTCAATATTACACTGTTTTATCAGAAACTGAAATAGCACCAACTATACATTCTGGCTTTGAAAATCAAACAAAAGAAGGAATAAAAGATAGTTCTCTTATTGGACCACATTTATCTACCAGTAATGTTGTACTTAGTGATGAAAACCGAAATGAAATTGAGATGGATATTTTAGAATCAGATATTTTTAACTTGTCTTCGACCTTAGATGCATCTTTGATAGGACCTCATTTAGAAATAGGAAACCCACCAGTAGTACTACATACGAATAACTCCCGAGGAGACTTTATTACATCAGAAACCGAAATACCAATTACAATATCATCAAAAATTGAACCTAAACTTAATTTAAATGAAGCTACGAACTTATTATTAGACAGTTCTTTAATAGGTACACATTTACCTCCATTATCTGCGGTGAAACCTTTACTTAGTAATGAACTTCAAATGATTAATGACATGATCCCGGTAGAAACAGATCTTACTGACTTGGAACCTGTAGATTCAACGGTTATAGATTCACAAGAAGATTACGTAAATAAAGTAATATTATCTGCGGCTAATATCAGTCCTGAGTTACATTTAAAACCATTTGAATATTTGCCTACAAACTTAGTGGGAGAAGAGTTACAATTAAAAACGGATTCTTCTAGATTAATACCATTAGATTCCTCTCTTATTGGCCCTGGGCTTAAATTGGGAAACTCTCCTATTATAATAAACGCTATTGAAGATAAAACTGTACCAGCAATATCTCCAGATAGTATTGAATATACAGATATCAATGTAGAAGAATCGGAGCATATAATTTTACCTTCATCATTATTATCAATATTACTAAATAAACCAGTAGAATCTGAATCGAACCTAAACTTCGTGACCCAAGATACAAAATTGAATGAAGAACTTGACGAGTCATCATTTGACAGTAATGAATTACCGCTCACAGACATTTCAATTCCTTTGAAAGAAAATGACTTTGAAATTGTTGAACCAATTCTTGAGGTTCCATCACTTAAAGATGAAAACAATATACCTTTAATAACACAAGATTTTTCAACTATAAAGCACAAATTAAAATCACCAGATAATACTCATGTGGTTGATTCTGAAAGTCTTCTTGACAACTCCTTAACAGGCCCAAGTATACTTCACAAATTAGAGAATCCAGAAATTCCCACCATCTTAGATTCTTCAATTCACCTCGATAGCTCTTTAATAGGTCCGAAGATACTACACGAGATTCCACCAATCTTAGACTCTGTAAATCATTTTCAGAGCTCTTTAGAAGCTACAACGATCAATCAGAACACAAAGCCACCAAAAATGATGTCAGATGCCTCAATTCAACTTGAGAGTTCTTTGATCGGTCCATCAATATACCATGAAATAAACTCAAAAGAAACTTCAACTGCTTTTAATTCAGTCTCTCAATTAAAAAACTCTTTAGTGCCAAGTTTACATGAAACAAAAGAAGTTTCGGCTACTTCATCAGACTTTGGCTCTAAAAGTCAACTTGACAGTTCATTAATAGGTCCAAGTTTAAAACCAAAAGAAGGGACACTCGAAGTGTCACGTGCTTTTGACATTAAAGATCTTGACAGTTCGTTAACAGGTCCTCATATATCAACTGTACCTTTCTCACTTGATGACATTGAAATGATAAATGGGTTAGAAGCAACATCAAGTCTTGCTAATTCGGTGCCTTTAGATTCATCTCTCGTAGGTCCTCATGTAGACTATGAAAGTGAACTTGAAGAGTTAGATATCTCACGGAACCAAAATCCAGAATCATCATTGCTGGTTATTAGTCCTGATGTATTTGAAGCAACTGAATTATCATATGACTTAGAAGGAGAGATACCGCTAGAATCAATTTCTCTTCCATCAACATTTGCATCTGATCGATCAAAATTATTAACAAAATTCACCAAACCAGTTACAAAATCCCAGCTAAAACCACGTGACGATTTTCTATTATCAATAGCTAAGACATCATCAGGCAATAGTTATACGTTACCATCTTGTGACGACTTGCAAACATTAAAACTGAATACTTTATTCAATACTCCTTCGTCTTTACAAGATGAATTGGCTTCTGAGTTTTATCCAATAACAATGACTGCCCCAGCATGGGAATTGTCTCCCGTAGGATCTACAGTACCCTGTCATGAATCAAATTGGTTTCCAACTCCAAAAACTCCAAATTATGCTCAAGGAGTAGCTCAGATACCTTTCACGCCTTATTCTCCTTTTGTACAAAAGAAACCTTATGTAGGCTGTAATTGGTTAGTACCACAGACTCTTAATATTCAAAATAATCTTCACACTTCACCTAGTCTTAGGCCAGCAGTGGGAAATGCTCCTGCGTCTTTTATTTCGAATGCATTACCATTTTCATCAGATCAAGATTTAGTTTCCCACAGACATCCTGTCCCTCAATTGTTAATTCCTAATATGTGTACTCTAAGAGACGCTAATACACCACCACTGGAGTGGACTACACCATCATATATTTTGCCGATAGATAAACACCAAACTTTGTCTCCAAAAAATTACTCTCCAATTCTTCCATCGAATTTACAGTCGACAACTTCTAATTTAGAATACAACCCAATAGTAGTTGATGATGTGATGTCTCTTCTAGATGAAGATAGATTGCAGTTGCTAAAAGATATGTCTATTCTGCCGTTTAGTCAATCGTCTTTACCGTCTATTATTCCAGTATTTGGAAAAGGTGAGATTGTTTCGTCATCATTATCAAATACTACGCCAAAACTAAACTCAGATTTTGTCAAAGCAAGACCATTGTTGCCTAGTCCTAATACCAATTCATTTGTGCCATCATTTATCTACAATCCGCAAAACATACCCAACATAATACAATCACCAAATAACTCACCATGCAATTTAGAACCTTATTCTAATACACCATTGCACTCACAATACTCTGAAACAGTTGGTCCAACACCGCAATTAGTTACAGTACCTACTAAATCTCCGGAAGCGGTTTTACAACCATTATTTTCAAAACCATGCGTTGAATCACCAATCATTCTGCCTAGTTCATTATTGGATGCAATGTTACAACTACCTACAGCTTCAAATCAATTAAACAGCGTCCCATATCAACCAATATCTCCGATGTACGCAACCCCAGTATCAAATGCATTAACAAATCCAATATTACCAATGTATGCTAGTCCATCATCCGTCTCTTTTGCTAAATCAATTTCGACACCAAGTAATAATTTACCATCAAATGTGCCTTATGTAGATACCCCACTGACACTACCGTTGCCAATTCACCCTTACGCTGCTAGACCACTTATATCAACGTTTCCTACTCCACATATACCTTTCAAAATAACACCATTAACAGCACATCCATATCCATCAACAGCATCACAAAATAGACCAATACAATCAGAAATTCCTTATAAGCAATCTCAAACTTGTTCTAATGCATATTTACCTACTCATGCTAGTCTAATTCCAATCAACACGAGTCCTTGTTCACCGATTATTTTAAGTAAATTACCTCCAGCTATCCCAAGTTTGATGTCGCCAATTTCCTATGACGCTCTACCAACATCACACTTTAGTCCCTTTCCAACATCATTAACTAACTCTGGATTACCAGTGTATTCTGGTCCACTGGCACCAATTTCTCTAAGTACATTGGAACCAACTCCTACTAGTCTATTGTCACCTTCATATCTCAGTCCTGATATACCAACCAACTCTTTACCAGCTCCTATTAATACACCGACACGACCTTCAAATCTCCTTTCACCAACTTACATGACTCCAATATCACCAGTGAGTTCCAATCTTAAACAAAATAACAGGCCGTTTCTAACAAATTCAATATTGAACTTCAATCCTCAATTTAGCACACTAGAACCACCAACATTGCAACCAATAATTAGACCAATAAACGCCTTATCATTTACGAATGCCGCAAAGCCAACCTTAAATGCTTATCAAAACCTACTGTTAAATACAAACCAATTTCCAATACAAAGTTATTCTACATCTATTCCAAAATTGTCCAAAATAAAGCAAAATATACCTATTGAAGATGCATTAGAGTCCAATTTACAAATATTACCTTCAACAGGAGAAGCACCTTCATGTGTAGAAGAAGACATTTACACATACAGTAATGGTAAAGATGAAAAATATTATGAAGAACCTAATTTCAAATACCCCTTAGAATCTCTATCATATACTATAGAACCAGAAAAAATGCTTTCAGAAGATTTTATAACAGGAAATAATCTTAATCCTTCTCTTGCAAATAATATTTATACTGAACCATACATACAAACCAAGTTATACCAACATCATCGTCCAATGTACCCTAAACCTTCAATACAACCACGCCCAGCCCCAAAATTATTGTCACCACAATCTTTTACAGAAATTATTCCAGAAAGTATTTTTGATAATACACAACTACTGTCATATCTTCAGGAACACCCAGTCTCATTATCATCATCACATTTGTGCAGCCCGTTACTGGAAACAAAAACACCATTAACTTCTGCATCTAGCCTCTTTGTATCGTCACCTTTATTGCCTAGACCAAGTACAGATACATCTGCACATCCATATAATAAATTACCAATAACTAAAAACGCGTTAGTATATACTCCATATAACCCCGAAATAAATGAAGATATGTGGTCACCACCCATTGACCCAAGAGATTTAAAAAATATAGTTAGTTCACAAGTAACACCAGCTTTCTCACAAAATTTAGCAAATGAACCTCTTTTGACTATTTCATCGCCTGATACTTCATTCAAATCACAACCACAAACTTCGCCTTCTGTTCTAGACAATTATTTTCAATTACCATCAACATATTATGAACCTTATGCTAAGACATTTACGTCTCAAGGCTCTTTAGCAAAACCGTCGTCAATTCCACATTATTATCAATACGTTGAACCAATCATACCACACATTCCATCTCTAGAAATGCCAAATGCTCCTTTAAAACCAACTCAAAATTTGAAAAAGACAAAACCATTCGTTCCTCCTCAGTTCTACAGTTCTTCAGCATTACCAGCTCTGATCCCATGGCATGATAGCTTCCCATTAAATGAAGCACCAATGCACTATCAACCTTCCATTTCACCACCAACTGCGTTCACAAATGCTGCAAATAATATCTTTAAAACCTCACCAACTGCTTCACCAAATACTATGTTACCAACTGGTAATATGGTTGAAGCTGTAAGTACAGATCTTGAAACACCACCATCATCATTTTTGTCATCACAAAATTCTTTACAGTCATCATTTAAACCCGTTTCAAAATACTCCACGATGAGTCCACATACTTTGAAGCAAGCATTAGCAGGTCATATTATACCGTCATCACTGTTTACTACATCCGATATTGATTTCCAGACGCCAACACACAAATTATCTCCTCTTCATCCAAGTAAAAGTTATCCATCACTGTCAGTAATGGAACCTTTGGAAACCGTTCCCTTTTATACTCCAAGCAGACCCTTGGATACGACATCCAACCCACAAAATATTTTAAAGCCAAAAACGTTACCTAGTATTAAATATACACTGCCAATGTCATTATCAGCTTATTTAACACAACCACTACAGTCTAAAGATTCTAATCAAACTCAATCACTTCCTAATGAACAAAATACGGTGAAAACTCCTCCAAAATTATCGCCAGTTCAGGCTCAATACGCTTCGCCAGCTTCTGCGCCAAATTATTTAGAAAAAATCCCTAATCGACCCACAAATAAACCTATTTTCACTCAATACAGTTCTCCTGTATATGATTCTTCTTCACATTCACCACCAGGTAGGAACGCGTTCGTGAATCCAGGTTTTAAACGTATTGAAGAAGTACCATCATATCCCGTTCCAAAGAATATCATTTCAACACTAACATCATTAAGTCCTACTGAACGTATTTTATTATCAAATCTAAAACCTGTAGATATTTCTGAAGAACCTGAAAATTTATATTCTTCTCCGATAACATCTTTACCTTCATTATCATCGTCGTCTTTATTAAAAACTACAGCAAAAATATTGCCCCAAAAACCACGTCAATATCAACCTCATATGATTCCTAGTAACTCGCCGTATGTATCTCAATTAGCTTCTAATTCAATGCTGAAACCCTCATTTTCTACCTCCGAAAATAATGTTCCATTACTACCAATACATTTCTCTAAATCAAACATAGCATTCCCCGAAGGCTCTGAAACCAGCTCAGATATTGTTCCATCCGTTTTTAATAACAACAAATATTCTACTCTACACGACTCAATGGTTTCAGAAATACCTGAAATTGTGACGCCAATAAATCCATCATCAGCCACGCAAAATATTTTCTTAAAAACACCGTTGAAAAGGCATTTTCAATCGCCAGTAAACACTCCTACTGATTTGCCTTTATATTCCATTTATGATATTCTAGAACCCGCATCCGAACTTCCGGTGACAAATATTGTAAACTCTGTTGAGCCTGTTGGAGTTTCACCAATTAGACACTCAGAATCATCTCCACCAAATCTCAATTTAATAGATGCAAATACGATAGAAAAATCGGAACCATATGAACTAATTCCTGATTTGGAAGATACATTCCTGCCATTACCACTGGGTTCTAAGCAACACAGATCGTTTCATCCTAATTTTACTCCCAAATATTTAGGAATACCTCAACCATCTAAATCATGGTCCTCATCAACACATACAGCTCCAAATCCAAAGCCACCATCCTCCATACCTTCAGCAATGCCAGAGGAAGTAGAATCAATAGATACAACAGATTGGATTCCCATTTCACAAATTAAATATGAACCATTGACCGCAGATTACTCTCCGATTGATAGAAAAGCATCAAAGATCCCAGAACATGATATTATACAATTATCACCTTACACTACATTATTAAATACCGAATTCCCTTCTCCTACATACAAGCAATTATCACCAACATCATTAACGACACATGGCAATAAATTACCACAACCATCACCAATCTTCTTAAGTCCAGAAGAATATAAAGACTTAATCCAAGGCCGCTCACTTTCTCAAGTGTCATCATCATCACCCACTGTCTTGGCATCTTCCAATCCTCAGTTAAGCACCAATACATGGACAGAAGGACCTAAACCACAGATATCATTTGACACTAGCCCAATATCTACAACCCCTGATTGGCTTCAGTCCGCAACAAAAGCATTACCGTTAAATAAAAACTCTTTAGAATTAATACCAGAAAAAGATGATGTACAAACTTTTTTTAATAATAATAATCCTAATGAAATCACACAACTGGATTCCAACAATTATCCCTACGAACCGGAATATTCTTTAATATCTGAAGTGCCGTCAGAACCGGATTCTGTAAGACCTGTCACTCCTTTGATTAAACCCAAAGAACATTACGCGGAATACATAGAATATTTAGAACCAATTGAAGATAATTATGACAGCTCTGAATCAGACATTGAAAGTTTCGATGAAAGACAACCAACAATTTTCGAAGCTGAGCCGACCAAAAATCTACCAGAAATATTTAAAAGTTTGAGTACCCCAAACTACAATAATAGAGCGCACAGACCTCAAAGACTATCAAAATCTGACGAATTCTATGCAAATAATTATATAGGCAAAAGCCCACAGGTGTTTACTGCTCCCACTTATAACAACTCACCTATAAGTTCTTCTACAGATGTTAAAAGTGTCTCCAGTTCAGAATTCCAAGAGATTTTAAAAGATTTCACTGCTATACCCACTAAACATTTTGGATCGAAACCTAAATTAGACACTGGTTCGCATAAACCAAATGAATATGTCCCCGGAATAGCAGACTTTCCTAAATACGTCCCGATTACGAACACATATCCTCAAAATTACTTAAATCCTCACTTCAAATACAAAATTAAAGCCCCACTTAATACTATAGAATTTGCTGATGCTTCCGACATCAGTGTCACTTCTTGTAGTCCTTCCAACAATATTGAAGATATCAAATATTCAGGATATAAGACATATCGAATACCTCATTTCATATCTCCTCATCCTGGAGAAAAACAAGTGCCTCCTCCTTCTGGAGGCACTTATTCTTCTCCAAATCCTTCGAAGGTACAACAAAATCCAAACTATTCTCATTTTTTTAGACCAACAGAGAGCTATGAACCTCAAATTAAAATGACAACACCGCTTCAAACAAAATTAGAACTTAATACTTTGCAAGAAACTCCAGAATTGAACAAATATAATCCTATAGAAGACTCACCAATAAGTGTCGATAGCATAAATGAAGGTACAGAACTAAAATCAATTTTAATCAATTATTTAAATAAGAGAGCAAACGTTAAAAATGATTTGCTTAACAGTAATACTGAGTTAACGATTCCAATAGGTGATGTAACTATAACTAGAAAAGAACCTTACAACGCCAAAACGATAGAAACTAATAATCCATCAATAGGATTAAAAGTATGGAAATCAAATGCAAAAATAGCTGAAGCAGAATTGAAACTTAAATTCAAAGATATATCAGTGAATAATTTTATGCCTGTAGTTAATAGTTTAGAAGAATATGATATAGAAGAAATTCGTAAGATAGTAAAACAATATATTGATGCGAAATACGGAAATCATATAGAAGTTAATGTGCCTTATACTATTGATAATAAATACACAGTTCTAAAAGACTTTGATCATAATTCTGTGGATAGTAAATATAATATACTTTGGCCTACTAATTACATATGAAAGCGCTTGCTAGGCTTTTTACTAAGGCTCCGATGACTGTCAGTCCGTCCATCGATTCCCGTATATCAGGGCTGTATCATTTTAAGCGGGATTGTCCGAAAGGGTTATCGCTACCCCGGAACATAAAAGGCTAAGGAAGGAACATGGATGGGTTTTAGTCAGTAAGAGTCTGACACTCCCTTCCGCTCCACCCAGAGCGGGAGAGTCATTTGATGATTTCCCACCCTTAAAAAAGAAAAGGGCTGTATCATTTGAATCGCAAGTTCGCAACATGCAATTTTCAGCGTGTACTACTATAGAAGCTATAGCAATAGTAGATTATACAACAAGTTAAAAAATGGAAATTTCGAGGAACTACGTTGAATCCCGAGAGAAGCGAAGGATTCTTCATTAGAATCCTGAGCGGGGCGAGGGAAAAAATCTGTTTCATACGTTTCCACTTAGGTATTGCATTTTCTATGAAACAGCTGATGTTTATTTTTTATAATTGAGTAGTTTCAACGCAGGGTGTCAGAATCATGCACTGAATACAATGGTAACCGGCTTAGCTTTAATGTCCTTTCCACACTGTATACAGAAGAATAGAGATGACAACCAGAATTTCTTTTTTAGTCAGTCAGCTAGATTATTAAAAAATATTGAACACGTATTTTTTTTATGTAAGTAATCCAAAGATTACGTCGATGCATTGAGTTAAAATGTGGCATGACGTCACGGTTAGGTAGATTTTAAACCTAATTGTGACGTAGCGGCCCACTCCCCACTTTAATGCGTTTAATCTTAGACATTTTTTATTAATATGATAAAGCAAGAAATACGTGCCTAAGTATTTTTTTTTATTATGTGACTGACGGACTAAATATTTTTTTTTGTACCCTATTGTCATCCCTATTACGTATGCATTTGAATACACCGTTTAATCATGTGAATCAGGGGTTCCCAAACTTATTTTGTCTACTGCCCACTTTGAGAATAAATTCTTTTTAGCGCCCCAATTTTTTCACCGACTTAAAAATCAGTATCTAGATGAAATTACAAATCTAAGCCTCTACACAATACCCCTTTTTTTCTAAGTCTCTTACTGTCCCCCTCTAAGTCTGCAGCGTCCACTAGGGGGCGTTATCGCCCACTTAGGGAAAGGCTGATGTAAATGTATACAGCCTTATTGCAAAACAAAGTTTATCTTAACGCCTAGGTTTAGAGCAACGAAACATTTTTGAATTTCGAATTGTACAGAGGCCAGCACATCAAGTTACCACAATCTGTCAAATTTCTTTGATAGTATTTCAACTTTATTGCAAAGATATAAGGTTCATTTTTAATTGACAAAATTTGACAGTTAGGGATAGCTTGATGTGCTGGCGTCTGTACTTAATGTTAAAGTTCTAATTACAAAACCTGACTCCATGCCCGAGTTCAAAATGAAAATTTTGTAAAACGAACTTTACCGTGCTCGGAATAAAAGTCAAAATACAATAATTGGATCCAAGGTTTAGGCATAGACTAAAAATATTTGAACTCGTTTTTTAAAATAACGTTTAGTGTTTAGGTGTAGCGTTATTTATATACAATGTGTTAAGTTAAACGAGGGACATACTTTCAGGTTGTATACTTGTATAGTACTCATGAAAATCAACAACTTTGTCCATGGGACCAACTCTGAAATATGAAAAAAAAATATCAACTGTTTGACGAGTTATGCGAACATAAATGTACTGAACAGCTGAATTTTTTTCATGATTTCAGGTATAGTTCCACAGTCAAAGTTGTTCATTTTCATGAGTATAGTACCCTCTGAAAGTATGTCCCTCGTTTAACCAAACACACTGTAGAGTAAGAGTGTCTTTGTATATTATTTTTGATGTAACATTGTAAGTTGATTGTTATTATTATGTTTATAAGACTGAATGTTTATGAAATTAAATAAGCGATATGATTGAAATTATTTTCTTTTATTATTCCATTTATTTACGTAAAACTAGCTGCCGCCGCTTCCCTTGCGTGGATGACGGAAATTAGTACTACCAGGGTTAAGTGTCCTATGTGTTAATCCAGGTCATAAAGCGACGAAAGGCGCTGTGATGGACTACGAACATCAGGTTCCGCGCAAGAACACTTGCGATGATGACGCCTTCATCAAGGTGGAGAGGAAGAAGAGGAAGCCTACTTATCGCAACCAGTGCGGGCCGGCGCCGGCTGGATGTAACATACTGCTACGTCCTGCAGTGCCGACGACGCAGCTGTAAGTGTCCCGTTTGCACCACTCTACGCAAGCTGAGGACGTCGTAGAGTACATACGGGTGAAGACCAACTGGACCGTGAGGGTGGAGAAGTTGGAGGCGCGCCATAGCACTAATTTCAAGTCGTTCGTGGTGCGCGTTCCCACTCACCATTTGGTGACCTTCCTCAAGGAAGAGTTTTGGCCGAAAGGTGTGCTGTATCGGCGTTTCCGCGGCCGGCTACGCGACACCTCGCAGCGTAACTCGACGCCGTCACAACGAGTGCAGTAGTTTTTAAGTTTATTTTTGAAATTATGTATTAGTTTATAGTTATTATTTTTATACATGTACTCTATTTTATGGGCCTTCATTGCCTGAAATAAAAGATAAATAATAATAATAAACTACCTCTGTGCCAAGTTTCATACAGATCCGTTGAGCTGTTTGAGCGTGAAGGACAAACTTATAAACTCACACACATACATGCGCCTATAATATTAGTGTGTTTTGTGTGTCATTTTAAGGTTTTTTTTTTATAAAAACATAAAAAATTACATTTTAAAATATTTAAAGTCGGGTTATCTAATCATTAATTTTTTATTTACGCACAATACCAGCTACTGCCAGCGGTTTAGAATTTTTTGATGCCCTTTAATTTTCATTCCCGTTTTATGTATTTGTACACATAGTTATTATTAAAAGTGTAAGTCTTAGCTATGAAAATATAATTGGCTGACTCTGACTATTGCCCAATGATCGCTGTATCCACATCCCACATGTGGACAACCTCGCAAGCCAGGAGCAAGCTGCAAAAGTTAGTAGTCTCAGCATCTAGTACTTAGTCTGCTTATCTTCCGCAGCTTTCACGAGGATCTCGTCATTAATATATTATTTCTTTACTAACATAAACCCAGGGAGGAGCTCATGTCTAAATACTAACAGCCGCACAGGTCGATCCATCAAGGTTAAGCTACGCTTGCCAGGGTTAGCCGTGGATGGGTGACCATCTTTACATAACGAGACTCCTCCGTGCCTCGGAAAGCACGTTAAGCCGTTGATCCCGGCTGTTATTTGTGCATCTTTGACAGTTGTTACGGGTCGTCAGAAGCCTGAAAGTCTGACAGCCAGATTTAACAAGGGGTATCGTATTGCTAGATTGTGGAGAACAGATAGGCAGTCACTTCATGTAAAATACTGGTATTCATCTGCATCCGATTAGACTGGAAACCGACCCCAACACAGTAAAAGGCTAGGCAGATGATGACTACTTAAAAAACTTAAACACTCAAATCTCTGTAATAAACACCCTGTATATATTTAGTTATACAGTGTGATCTACTCGTCCCTTTTACAACAAAATAATAAACACGAAATATTCGAGCAATGTCCGTTATACTTCTTAAAAAGGGTCAGTCGCAAACTTTTTACCCACTCACTCGTTAAATTGCAAAATGCCTGTGGATGACCCTTTTGGTAAAATGGAGACGTCGGGGATCATTTACGGGTTTCAAACGCTGAAAGGGGCTTAGAGGACACCGACAAGTGTATGGGGAAGCTTAAAAAAAAACAATTAAATAGTTGGTACAGAGTTGATACGACAGAGGGGCTTTCCTTTAAACTGCCTATACCTACTAGGGACCATTTTCAAGCTCTGTAGCAAAAATCAATTAAATAGGAGCAGTAGTTTAGTCGCAAATTATTTTTAAGTTTTTGTCCCGTTTGCACACGATGCCTACGACGATTGTATACGTAGTTAGTATTAATTCGATGCAGTATAAAAATAAAAAGCACCAAATTTTTTTTTTACCTACCTACCTATTGTAAATAAAAACTGACCTTGTAACAAAGCATCAAAGACGCGCGCGCGCCGGAGCACTTTTAAGAAAGATACATCGTGTTCAAACGGAGCAAATACTTTAAAAATAATTTACGACTAAACTACTGCTAATATTTTATTGATTTTTGGTACAGAGCTTGAAAATGGTCCCTAGTACAGGCAGTTTAAAGGAAAGTCCCTCTGTCGTATCAACTCTATATAAAGAGGATATAAATATTCCAGGGGGCAAAGTCACATTTTCATTAACGTTAACGAAATTAGATAAATCCGAAATGTATGGAATTGGCATAAGCTTTCGAAATGTCACGTGATCATTCGTTTTCGATCGCTAAGTGCTAGACAATGTCAAATTGTGTAACGAAACTCGATCAATATTCCCATACATATGCGTTGACAAGTGGCGTTCTTGACAATCCGAATTGTCGATCTCGGCGCGCTACGGTGAAGAATAAAGTGTTGCCAGAACAAAAAAATTGACTTATGTAGGAAAAACGTAAATTTTGAAGAAAAAGTTAGTGAAAAACTACTATTACGACTATCAAACGGGACTCTAGCAGGCGTAACGCGTACGGGAGTACCGCAAGGCAGGTAAGTTAACTATTGTAAAGTACTAGATTTAATCATTTTAGCAAATGAACTTAAAAAAATGGTTTCGGAGTATTTTTTGAATAAAATGTAGGCAAAAATTTCACAAATCTTATAAAGGTAAATTATGTTCGTTAGTAGGTTTCCACATTAGCATTTACAAAAAAAAAAATACAATATAATCTTCCAAGGAGGTAAATAACATTATTCTTAACAATAAACTTTTTGGCAACAAAAGAATCATTTTCCACTTTTAAGGAAGTAAAGTTAGTAAAAAATCTCTCCTATTGTAAAGGTTTGTTGTTCAAAAACTTTGCTTGGTAAGTACCACCCAAGACTAATTTAATAACAAAATTACTCTTCTATTTCTCGAAGGGTAGACAGGCGCGACTTAAACATAAATGTAATAATTTTTAAGTAGGTAGGCCGTTAGTGTTTTTTTTTTATAAGGCTGTGAAATCATCCAATGACTGCTACCGCTCTGGGTGGAGAAGGAGTGTCAGACTCTTACTGACTAAAACCCATCCATGTTTCTTCCTTTGCCCTTTGTGTTCCGGGGTAGCGGTAACCCTTTCGGACAATCTCGCTTAGGCCGTTGGTGTGGGATGCAACGTGTGTCGACACCCTTGCGCCATCCCATCTTCCTTGCACGGCGAGTTGTGCTGGGGTAGCTGCTGCAGGTGCAGAAAACCTCAAACGGCGCAAATACTCCAACCTTGTTGGGACTTACATGTTCGAGCCGTTTGGAGTTGAAACACTAGGGCCATGGGGTCCGAATGCCCACTATGTTTATCGAGACATTGCCAAGCGATTGGTCGACTCTTCACGTGACCAGAGGGCTGGCCTATTGTCTGGTCAAAGAATCAGCATTGCCACACAACGTGGCAATTTTAGGATGATTATAATTAATGTGTTCAAGATATGCGCGAAAATCGTTAATAGCTAGTCGTTTTCTCGTCGGCAGTGGAATAGGTGCCCATTCTTAGGCACCAATCCTCTCCCTCAAGAACTCATTCAAAAGATCGACTTCCTAAGCTCATGCATACTTACAAAGTCGATCTAATATTTACGCAAAACTTGAACCGATACGGGTGATCCATTTGGAAGTTACTCTGTTTAATTATTTAAAGGTTTTCCTGTGTTTTGTTGCCAGACTTTTTATCTGCCTGCCTCCCAAATATGTTGGGGTCGGCTTCCAGTCTAACTGGATGCAGCTGAATATGAGGATTTTACATGGAGCGACTGTTTAGCTAACCTGGACAGTCACATTTTCATTAACGATAACGAAATTAGATAAATCCAAAATGTATGGAACTGACACATAATTTCGAAATGTCACGTGATCAATAGTTTTCGATCGCTAAGTGTTAGACAATGTCTAATTGTGTCACGAAACTAGATCAATATTCCCATAGAAATGCGTTATCAAGTGGCGTTCTTGACAATCCAAATCGCTGAGATAACGAATTGTTCGTTCAACTATATTCGAAATCGAATCGACACGGAGCGATTGAGCTGTATCGACTGTCAAAGATATATGAAATGTGAAAGTAAGTTTGTCAGTTTGTTTGTTACATGTTCACACCTAAGCCACTGAACCGATCATACTGAAATTTTGCATATACGTTGTCAGGTGTACAGAAACGGACATAGGGTACCTTTCATTCCGAAAAAAGTTCCCGAGGAAAAAAAACAATAACGTTCTTTTGATAATAGATGGCGCCACGTGTACGTTCCATTCTGAGCCCACGATTGCAACGACCAAACAACAAGCAGAGTACAATCCGAATTCGCCAATGAATTTTAAGTTAACGCAAGCGAAGACGCGGGCAAAAACTTGCATACAATAATTATATTGAATAAAATATACCTACCCTTTGAACGTATGGTCACAAAACACTATTACACGAAATAATGAAATCATTACTTTTGTGCGTGTTTATATAGATACTTATCTCAAAAATTGAAGCTCTCGTACATATTTAATGACATGAAACAAACTAAAAGACACCATGGATATTGGGAAATTCTTGATAACAAGAAGAAATAAATTCGTAGCTTGGCGTGGCGGGCACGCGCGTTTAAGCTCTGGCGTTCAAAACGTTGACACAAAGTGATCATACTGTCTTATGTACAGAGGCCAGCACATCAAGTTACCACAATCTGTCAAATTTCTTTGATAGTATTTCAACTTTACGGCAAAGACATAAGGTTCATTTTTAATTGAGAAAATTTGACAGTTAGGGATAGCTTGATGTGCTGGCCTCTGTACATTGAATAGAGCCGTACAGGTCTCCCAAAGTGATAATGCGCATAGAAATTTTCGCCACTGTTCGGCAACGGTCGTATTCCCCGAGCGTCGGAAGACGATATGTATATAGAGTGGTTAAGTGCATTTTCTTCATGCATAATTTAGTAAGATTATGTGTTTTGTCCTAAAAGAGATAAATATTGATTTATCAGTAACGAAATTTGATTCAATAATTCCATGTAAGTAAATAGCGAGCTATAATTTATTCATATAAGCCTAAATCTGATTTTTAATATGTTTTTTCTAGTACTAATTATGTACCTATTTTACGTAGGTATTTTTAATTTTTTAACTTTTAAATGAAATAAAAAAACGTGAAAAATGTTAGTATATTTAAATACTTTACAAAATCAACTATTTAAATTTGAATAAGATAATTAAAGTTGAAATTAAATTCACCTTTGAAAACAAAACCAAGAAGGGTGTGTAATAGCAGCTCTATATAATTCCAGACAAAGAGAACACGTGCAGTCACCACCAATATAACAAGACGACTGACGGACCTTTGACTGACCGCCGACCGCCGCCGACCGCCCGAATTGTTTTCGATTGTGTACACATGATATTGACTCCTATTTCTTTCGAACAAGGTGCAAAATGCAAGTGCATTGTTAAGAACAAGAACGATTCAATGATTCGGGTGTTTCCGGGAATACGACAATTAGCGAAGATTTGCATGTGCATTATTAATTTGGGAGTACTGTACATCTGATTATATTGCGTATACTTACCAACCTACTTCTAGAGATTCGCGCTAAAAGTTTCGACTTGTGGGAAGAGATTGTGTTTTGTTTGCGTCGTGTTTCATGAGGGGGGTTAGGGGGGAGGTAAGGGCATAAGAAGCATTTAAACAGCCGGTAATGTTCCCACTGCTGGCCACGAAGGCTGTAATCTACCACGCGGGTCCAGTGCGAATTGATAATGTCACATTTTAGAATGTTTGTAAATATGTGAGCACCATGTACTTATGACATACTTAAGTTTACCTGGTTATAGTCAGTAAGAGTCTGACACTCCCTTCCGCTCCACCCAGAGCGGGAGGGATTATCTGATGATTACCCACCCTCGAAAAAGAAAACTGTAGTAAGCTATATATGTATTTGACTTAGTCCAAATAATATAATATCCTTGGACATTTCACACAACGCCATATTGTCCCAAGCTAAGCAACCTAATGCTGGTGTTATGGTAACGAGATGGCTGATACATTTTTTTTTTCTAAATACATACATATTATAGATAGAAAAACACCCAGACCCGGAACAAATACTTGCAGGTCGTACTGTAAATATTTGTTCCGTGCGGGAATCGAACCCGCGACATGCTGCGCAGCAGTCAATCGCTCTACCACTGCGCCAACCGTCGTCAAATAAACATTATTATTAGTAACCACTACTCTAAGTAAAGCAGCTCTGGGTTGCCTGGATGATATATGATTTTTTTCCTGGTTTATACACCCTTCGACCGAACCCTGTAACCGTGTATATAGCCACGAGCCCCCCACGGCGCACGCGCCACCAAACAAACCTCTTTACCTTAGCCGACATAAAACAAAAGTTCGGAGATGTATTTCGTCTTCGATATGATTGAAAGCCGATCGACTTTCAACTTCCAAAGTCGAGTTTTCTCCGTGATTTATTCAAACTTTCTTAATTTTATTGCAGGTCTGATACTTTTTTAGAAAAGTTTTCTTTTTGTAAGGCTTTTCCTTGTTTATATCTTGTTTATGGAAATACTAGACTAGCTTTTACCCGCGGTTTTGACCATGTAGAGATCGGAATAAAGATCAATCAATCTGCCTGCCTTTCCCCAACTATGTTAGGGTCGGCTTCCAGTCTAACCGGATGCAGCTGAATACCAGTATTTTACATGGAGCGACTGCCTATCCGACCTCCACAACCCAGTAACTGAGCAACACGATACCCCTTGGTAAGACTGGCTGTCAGATTTTCGGGCTTCTGACGACCCGTGACGACTGTCAAAGATGCACAAATGACAGCCGGGACCAACAGCTTAACGTGCTTTCCGAGGCACGGAGGAGTCTCGGTATGTAAAGATGGTCACCCATCCACGGCAAACCTCGGCAAGCGTAGCTTAACCTGATGGGTGGACCTGTGCGGCTATTAGAACTTAGCCACGAGCTCCTCACTACATAGGTACCGTAAAAGTTGGTGTACTATACAAGTCTGCCTGTCCCCTAAGGCTATACAAGCGTGATATTATACCCTGTTTCACACATAACATCTTCCTTGAATCGATGCGATCTTGTGCATGTTATGGGGTAAGTTGAACACAGTGTCAACAAGGGTTTATATTCAATATGCAGTTCGTTGCATGTTTCTGTAGTACATAACAATTACATAATATTGATTTTAACACCACGTTAGCTGAGGACTTCGGACATAATTATATTTCGTACCTAGATTCTTATTTTTTTTTGGGAATGGCATCTCGCATTTCAACCATAGGGTTGTCTACTGCTTAACCGGGCTTGCCTGTGGATGCCACAAAAGAATTGCAGCCTCCAGCCAGGGCTTAAAAATAAACTTACAAACTAAGCGACTACACGCTAAGGGCACCCCCTGTGGGGTACCTAGCTTCTGCCTGCGGCTTCGAATATTATTCTTTAGAGGGAATGGAGGAACAGGGTGGAAAGTCCCTCCATTGAACAGGGAGGATCCTCCAACCAGACAGGTGTTGCGTCTGGCTGGCTACTGCCCGAAAACTCTTAGTCGGGGCTGAGTATATATGTTAGATCACGCGGTAAACTCTGTTTGCGCGATGTAGGATTTTGTGTGACGTATAGTGTCGTCACATGTCAGCTTTTTGACACTGCGCTCGCTATCGGTGTAGTTCCTATGTGGCTGGATAGATGTCGCCACAATGCAAAGCCGGGTAACGGGGATTGTCCGAAAGAGTTACCGCTACCCCGGAACACAAAGGGCTAAGGAAGGAACATGGATGGGTTTTAGTCAGTAAAAGTCTGACACTCCCTTCCGCTCCACCCAGAGTGAGAAAGGTCATTTGATAATATCCCTAATTCCAAAAAAAAAAACCCGCAGTTCCGGTCGCAACAATAAGAAAATTGTTCATACAATCTTCCACCCCCTAATTCACCCCTTCACGGGGACAGTTTCCTAAAATCCTTTCTTACCTGACGTCTCCTACTCATCATCTACCTCTGTGCCAAATATCATCTTCATAGGTGCTAGTTGCCCATTCCAAAGCAGTAGCTACCTATGAAAAAGAACAGGCAAGCAACTCAAGAAACGATTCTACTTATAAAAGACCCTGGGGAACGACGTGACCCTAGTGACGTAAAACTCAAACTCAAAGTATTTCAAATAATAATAATATCCTTGGAAATTTCACACAACGCCATATAGTCCCAAGCTAAGCAACCTAATGCTTGTGTTATGGTAATGAGATGGCTGATAAACTACTTATATACATTTTTTTTTATAAATACATACATATTATACTCAAACTCAAACTCAAACTCAAAGTATTTATTTCAAATAAACCAATTACAGGCACTTTTGAATTGTCAAGGTGTCGGTCAGTCAGAGAGATGAAGCTAGTTGCCGATTCCAAAGCAGTAGGTACCTATGGAGAAGAACGGGCAAGAAACTCCATGGACACTCTTTTAAACAAAATATGGTTACCATCATTCATGTTATTACTATACATGTGAGAACGATGCAGAATGTTAAAAGCATCCGTTACAAATATAGAAAAATAATTCAAAAATTAAATTAAAACAAGCCATAGCCGCAAAGAGATGACCAAACTCTACTGACAGCGCCCGTTCACGAACATGACGCATGGATTAGCACCATTCAGCTCAACCATTTTGAAGGGAGCTAAAAGAGAGCGTACCTACTTTCCGAAGTCCAAAGCTTCAGCGTACGTAGTGTATGTAGCATGTCACCCGAGGGCTATCAGGCACGCGAACATTGTACATGTTATCATACCCAGGGACTGCTATGATTAGACTGTGATTGACAGAGCTCAGGATATTTATTTAGCCAGTAATTATAGTGCAGAATCAGTCATAATATGTTGGGTAGTTTAAAAGTCAAATTCAAATAATTTACTTCATATGTTCGAGCCGTTTGGGGTTAAAAACACTAGGGCCATGGGGTCCGAGTGACCACTATTATCGAGACATCGGCTTCACATATAATGTTACAAATCATTGTAAAACATTTTAAAGGAGTAACGGTGGAGTTTCGTTCTCATTCGTCTCCACACAAAACTACCTTTTGGAAGGGGCGACTAGAATCAATTCTATTTTTTGTTCATTTTCACGTTCAAAAGTGCCTTTCTTGTGCCTTTTTGAAAAAAAATATTTGACATTGACTTTGACCATAATTATTTTGATCAACATACCTGACACTGACCTGCAAATTACAAAATACTTATGAAAACTGGAATTTCGCGGGCTATCCTACTACACGCTTTGCCCTTTCAATAATACTACTAATGGAGGTAATGGTTGACCCCCCGCAAACATATATAAGTCATGTATACTTCATGTTGGTACAACAGTGATAATGATTTTAACTTCCAACCGCCATACATCACAATGGAACAAGGCTCCAACCACTTCTTGGATATAATATATTATTAGCGGTCACGCGAGCAGTGAGCGAAAGTGACTAGGGTTGACAACTACTTGATTTTACTTCGATGGCCCTTTTTTATGAGGAGTTCGTGGCTAAGTAATCACAGCCGCACAGGTCGATCCATCAGATTAAGCTAAGCTTGCGGTTGGCCGTGGATGGGTGACCATACATATCGAGACGGTTTAACGTCGCCGAGAGCCTATGGTCCCGGCTGTCATTTGCGCATCTTTGACAGTCGTAACGGGTCGTCAGAAGCCCGAAAATTTGACAGCCTGTTTTACCAAGGGGTATCGTATTGCGCAGTTACTGGGTTGTGGCGGTCAGATAGGCAGTCGCTCCATGTAAAATACTGGTATTCAGCTGCATCCGGTTAGACCGGAAGCCGACCCCAACATAGTTGGGAAAAGGCGGGCAGATGATAATATCCATACAGCTGTTCCAGTTTCAGGGGCACACCCTTTAAGTCTGGAGGCTTCTATTTAGTTTTGTTTATGCTGGAGTATAGTCTGTTTTCAATTTTTTATTGGTATATTGGCGTGTGCTACCTAACATAATTGACTATTTGAAACGGTCAAAAATAAAATATGAAATTACATAGATAAAAGACCGCTCCTCTTAAAAACTCCCATCTCCGTATAGAAATTAAATATTACGCGAAGATATAATTGTGAAATTGCATTTAATGCTAATAAGTATTCCATTTGCTTCTAAAAATCTGCGACGTCACATTGTTATATTTCATACAAATCACGTACAAATTCCGCGTTTTGACAGTTCATAAAAAGTAACGTTATTGACTACCATGTCAAATACCCAATAACGTCAAATAGTTTCATTAATGTGGTGTGTTTCGTAATGTTGATTACTTTCCATGAAATGTATTCTATAGAATCAAGTTCTTCGAACTGAACAGACCGCTGTGCTGCTGGCGAGTTTGTTGTGCCACTTCTTCCCAGCTAAAGCATAAGGAAGTGGTGAAGGGTGGGCGTTTTGGGAGACTGTCTTATATAATTTTGATTTTCAAAAAGTGATGATTTTCATTTATTTGACTTTTGTTTTAAAACAGCAACCCATTATTAATAAAACAGGTATTTAATCAAACTAATAATTCCCATTTATATCTCCTAAAACATTATTGATCACTCTAATCCTACTACTATTATAAAGGCGAAAGTTTGTAAGTATGGATGTATGGATGTTTGTTACTCTTTCACGTAAAAACTACTGTATAGATTTGGATGAAATTTGACACAGAGATGGTTTATATCCTGGATTAACACATAGGATATTTTTTATCCCGGTAGAACATTCCTGTGGGATAATTTCCGACCTCCACGCGAGCGAAGCCGCGGGCAGAAGCTAGTATATCATAAATTTTAGAGGATCGTTTAAATAATTTATGAAAATGAGAATATTTAATTAATTTAATTGCGCCAACCCTAGCCAACCCCTGCCCTCGTTGAACTTGGCCACAATCAAGCTAATTGTAAAAAGCGCCATCTATATTACCATTATCGCAACTACAAATAGCATTCTGTTCTATATTTAGATATTTTCGGCCTTAAACAAAATAAGGTTTAAACCTTATAGACATTTTGAATTTCGAACTACATTTCGATTAAGTTCAAATTCGAGTTACAAAAAAACTTTATTACCTACCTACCAAAAAAAACAACCGACCTCCGAAATCATTATAAAGTCCATGTTTTTGGTTTCGTATTTTAAGGTTTTGCCACCGACTTCCGAAATTAAATTATTTTTAACTTTTGTTATATTTCTCGTATGGAAAACCTATACAATAAAGGAGATTGTTCTAGACCGCCCTATAAACAACAAACATTTGACGTGTACGTTAATTTTAATTATATTTTAATATGCTTTTTAAAAATAATAAATTCAAGCGGACACTGTTTAATTCTTAATAGGTTTTTAAAAGTGACCTCATTGATTTTTTTACCAACTGAACTCGCCATCTTTCAAATAATTGTCAATGTGAATGTCACAAAAGATTTGACAGTGTCGCTCTCGCTCATATTACATAAATATCGATATCGACGACGATGTCCATAATATCTAGTGATAAATAATGGATGTTCGATATTTATCACTTCCAAAACATTGAAAATGTGCAACATAAAAGTTTTTCATGCATATTTTTTTCATGGAATTAGTTCCGTGAACATTTTAATGGAACTTATGATGAATATGGCCTAGCACGATTATGATGAAAATATAATGAACAAAACAAACTCACAAAATGTACCTACAAGTCGAATGAGGGATTTTCTCACAAGTGAGAAAATATTAGTTCAAAAGAGGCGTTGGTAAAAAATACGTCACTGTCTCAGGTTTTTGACATCAAATAAGCTTTCTTATTTACGGATCTTATTTTTGTTATCAGTAGCCAGTAAAACATAGACGTATTTTTTACCCACGCCATCTATTGAACTATGTTTTTTCACTTATCAGAAAATCTCTCATTTAACGATTGAAATATCATTTACGACGCAACTCTAGTGAATTGTTCTCATAACCATTTCACGACTTCAATAGCCATATTTTTACTTCTTAAGTACTTAAACTCTATTTTTAAATGTCGCAAACTAAAACGTTACACATTGTTCGTTGGGAACAAAATATTTTATTTAAGCATTAATTTAATTGGAGTAGAATCATAGCAACAACGTGTTTATGTTTGAAACGGAACAAATTAATTTACATTTGACATATTGATCTTTCATTTTGGTCTACTAAATTAAAACCACAGATTAAATAGGTGGTCATTGATAATCGATATATGTACAATGAATGATCTTCAAGAGAGCATCTCTACGTCACTACGTCAGTCGGTGCCTGTGGCTGTGTTGCTTAGAGCATTTAATCTAATGCTCTAAGCTGTGTTGTGTTGTTGTGAATACCTACCTATTTGGCGATTTCTTTTGGCGTTTTTGATTTTGTTTCTGTTTAACGGAATACAATTTGGATTGCTTTCAACGTGACCTGGCTTCGAATAACTGATTCTGTGATCTGCTTAAACGTCACCTTAGCATTTTGACAACGGATAACGGACTTCGCTTAAAGTAAACTTCAACCAATAAATAATAACTGTACCTAAAAGGCATAATACAACTGTATTTACGGTAATATTTTACTGTATTTGAAGTTTAATGCTTTGTAGAAAACAGAAATAGCAATTTTAGAAGGAATTACTTACGTTTTCTTTTATTAAAAATAACCTCAAAATCTATTCCTTTTCTTTAAATAAATCTTTTCTCTAAAGTGTCCGTCAAGAAACTTTGTTCTTATGGGCTACTAAGGGCAGTTTACAAATAGAAAATGATTTTTTCTATGCTGTTGGCTCCAGGGCGAACAATGTATGGGCGTAGAACAATCTCCTTTAAGTACCTACCCTTTTTTTTTTTGATGGTGGGAAATCATCAAATGATTACTCCCGCTCTGGGTGGAGCGGAATGGAATGTCAGGCTCTTACTGACTAAAACCCATCCATGTCCCTTCCTTAGCCCTTTATGTTCCGGGGTAGCGGTAACCCTTTCGGACAATCCTGCTTACTCGGCAAGCTTCGGCCCTAGCGAGCCCCTTCATATGCTGACATCTCTTTGAGGCGCGCGTGGTACATATACTCGCCGTCCGGCACGGGCCTGGCCCTGATCGGACGGTGAGCAACCCATTACTCACCGCCCACTGGCCCGGGCCTACGGTGACCGGGGGTCGTCACGCGGCTCCAGAAACCCGGGGCGTCTCCCGCGGCAGCTGGGACCGAGGCTTGCACCAGGGCCGGACGCGAGAGGTCGCCGCCGCCGCCAATCGCTTCGACGAGGACACGGCGGTGCTCCGCCCAAGCTAGGCAGATCTCCAACGTATGCTCCACCGTCCTCTGGGCGATTCTCATAGTGGTGACACCCAGGCGTTTCCTCCCGCCTGATTATGTGCAGGAACCTCCCGAAACATCCATGTCCGGTGAGGACCTGCGTCAGGCGGTAGGTGAGGGCGCCGTGACACCTCTCTAGCCACTCCTCAAAGAGGGGTCTTACCGCCACTATCGTGGCAGGCCCTAAAATAAATTGGCTAAGGATACTTTACATTCCAAAAGCAGTGATAGCCTAGTGGTGAGACCGTCGGATTGCCAAGTCACAGGTCTCGAGCTCGAAGCCAAGACACGCACCTCTGATTTTACGGATTCATGTGCGTATTGTATAATTATCACTTGCTTACAAATCGGTGAAGGAAAACATCGTGAGGTAACCAGGATGTCTGAGAGATATTTCTCAACAGCATGTGAAGCTAAGTCAGAGGTCCATGGGCAGCATGAAAACTCTGACACCAGGTTAGTCACTAACCACACGAAAGGAAGAATTTACAACATTGACGCGAGTGGAGCCGCGGGTAGCAGTTAGTGTATAATATAAACCAATTCTGTTTTTAGTATACACAATACCCGTCAGTTTCTCCTATTTCCTAGTTGTGTTTACAAACACATCGTAATTGAACCAACAATCTGCAGGTCGTACTCAAATGTTTGTTTTAGGCGAGAACCGAACCCACTACCTACCGTTACAGTATTAGATAAACACTAAACAGGGATGCATCTCTTCTTGTATTGTACAATAGAGATAACATGACCCGCCCATACAAAATTCAAAATGTTTGAAAGTATTTGTGACAGTAATCAACTAATCACCGCGCGCCACCAAGACTCACAACGCATGTCGCTGCCGGCCTGCTACTGAACACGAATACTTATAACTACTTACATACAAACTGTTTCGTAAGGATGTGACTACAAACATTGAAACTTAAGTTTTTCTTCGGGCAGAAAGGTACCCTATGTCCGTTTCTGTACACCTGATAACGTATATGCAAAATTTCAGAATGATCAGTTAAGTGGTTTAGGCGTGAATAGGTAACAAACAAACAAACTTACTTTAGCATTTATAATATTATCACACTAATATTATAAAGACGAAAGTTTGTGAGTGAGTGTGTGTGTGAGTTTGTATGTTTGTCCGTCTTTCACGCTCAAACAGCTGAAGGGATCTGGATGAGATTTTGCACAGAAATAGATTATAACTTGTATTAAAATATAGGATACTTTTCATCCCGTTAGAACGTAGGTACCCGAGGGACAACTGACTATTTGAAACGGTCTGAAATAAAATATGAAATCACATAGAAAAAAGACCGCTCGTCTTAAAAACTTCCATCTCCGTACAGAAATTAAATGTTATGCGCAGTAATTGTAAAATTGCATTAAATGCTAATAAGTATTCCATTTGATTCTAAAAATCTGTGACGTCACATTGTTATATTTCATACAAATCACGTTGAAATTCCGCGTTTTGACAGGTCATTAAAAGTAACGACTACCTTGTCAAATACCCAATTCCTGACATCCACACGCGGGCGAAGCCGCTAACAGAAGCTAGCCAGTTCTAAATGACTGAGTTCTAAGGTAACAAATATTTAAAAAAAATACAACTGAGTGGAGATTGAGAGTGGAGAAAATTGACATCATTCATATTAGCAATTGGTCTCTTCTTAGCGTGTCATGGCAACCTAAATGTACTCGGCCCAGAATTCGGCTACGTGTTTGGCGCCATCACTAGCGTCCATCAGTTCCTGTAACGTGCAGACGACAGGACACGCAGGACACGATCTTAAGTGTCCCATCGTTTGTGGAACAGCACCACATTTACACTCCAAGGCGGAGTTGTCTATGAATACCCATCTGAGCTGGTTTTTCCTTGCTTCGGCCAAACTGGGTATTCAATACGGTTTCCATAACGTGCTTGAGTAAGCAGCCATAATGAAAATGTCAGAGAACTAATAATTCCAAATACCACCGACAGAGGGCGCTGAATGTCAAGAAAATGAAAAGTTTAAAATGCCAAGATGTTTATCGGTGATTTTAGTAATACGAGTTGTCAATATAAAATATTACTAGTTACAGAATAAGAATAAATTATTTGCAGAAAATACAGGTTTTCCCAATTGTTAAAATTGGTGGTTTATGCACAATCCATATTTTGCCTGTTTAGGGCATGCAAAATTGGTTTTAAATATACTCGTATTAATACTAGTTAGATACTACAAAACTATAAAATATGTTCTAAATATTACAAAATAACAAAGCAACTATAACAAACATAACAATTTCCAGTATCTATTAATAAAATATCTATTTATTAAATATCTAGCTATTTTAAGGCATCTCTTGGTGTCTGTTTAATGTAATTGTCACTCTCTGTGTAGTGTAATTGTTTGAATCTAAAGAATTAATTATAAATGCTTCCTTACAAAAACAGTAATAATACAGTTTATTTAGCATAGTATCACACCTTGTATTAAGGTTAGAGGGGTAGTTAGAGTTGCAAAGATTCTTGTCTTCACATACCAAAATCTTTGCTTTTAAGGTTCCGTACCCAAAGGCTAAAACGGAACCCTATTACTAAGACTCAGCTGTCCGTCCGTCCGTCTGTCACCAGGCTGTATCTCATGAAGCGTGACAGTTAGACAGTTGAAATTTTCACAGATGATGTATTTCTATTGCCGCTATAACAACAAATACTAAATAACAAAATAAAATAAATATTTCAGGGTCCTATACAGCAAACGTGATTTTTTTCCGGCTTCTAACGACCCGTAACGACTGTTAAAAATACACAAATGACAGCCGGGACCAACGGCTTAACGTGCTTTTCGAGGCACGGAGGAGTCTCGGTAGGTAAAGGTCATCCATCCACGGACCAACCCCGGCAAGCGTAGCTTAACCTGTCAGATCGATCTGTGCGGCTGTTATAACTTAGCCACGAGCTAAATAGGGGTCTAGACTGGTTCGTATTCACGCATTCATAAAAGGGTGTGATTCCAATTAGTAATTAAGAAATTCTTTGTTAGTGAGACAACAGCCCAGCGTGTCGTCGAGAGATGGATTGGAGCCCCATTCATACATGCATTGCTTTTGTGGTTGAACTAATTCACAACCCCCTACGAAAAAAAGGGGTGATGTAAGTTTTTAGTGTGTTTCTGTGTGTGTGTGTGTGTGTGTCAGCGACGATAACGAATTGAGTTTGTTTCGCCAGTTCTTCTCTGAGTAGTCAGAATGCATAGTAACATAATTATTTAACCTTTTGAACGCCATTGTCACATATAATGACAGCAAGCGCATGCCCTGTACGCCAACGACACAAATATGTAACAATGCTGTACACTACAACACGAAATAAACAATTAAATAATTACTTTTATGTATAAAGATATCTTAAAAATTGAAGCTCTCGTACGTATTTAATGACATGATACATATAAAAAGACACTATGGATATTGCAAAATTCATGATAACAAGAAGAAATAAATTTGTAGCTTGGCGTGGAGGGCACGCGCGTGCGTTTGTGCTCTGGCGTTCAAAAGGTAAAAAGATATATATTTAATTATAATATGACGTGTAAAAGCAATTCTGATATTGTATTTACAGAATAAATTATTCGATTTGACTTCCCAATATAAATTGTTTCACAAGAAACGTTACAAGTAAGTAGAGACGCCAGCATATCAAACTACCCCTGACTATCAAATCCCAATTGAAAATGAACCTTATACTTTTGTAATAAAGTTGAAAAACTATCAAAGTTTGACAGGTTGGTGTGACTTGATGTGTTGGCCTCAGTAAATTTTATGTCATTCCGACTTCTGTATAATATCTGTGTGACTATCCAGTGGTCGCAAGCGCTACTGCTGAGCAAGACGTCTTGCGTTCGATTCTCGAGTCGGGTAAAGTGTTTTTTTTTTCAATCTTGAATTTCTCAGTAACTTGTTGTTCTGTGTACTTCAGAGCCTGAGTGAAACCTTATGTTGAACATGGCTGGTGATAATCTGACGGCATTCGAACCTTTAAATTATATTTAAACTAGTTGATAGGTTTTTGTACAAGTGACAGATCGACTTGGGCCGCGGGGCTTGGCAGATGTATTCGTTATAATATATGTGGTGTTTCTCGTCCTGTGTGTTTGCTTTCATAGCATAGCAATACCCGATACACACAGATTACACGCTCTACCACTGAACCCCATCAGTAGAAGGTCTTCAACCTTCTACAGTACTGTAGAGCCTAGGTTGAAATCTTCTGAGGAACCTAGACCTGGTCGGTTAGAAAATAACTGACAGCATTTGACCTTACAAAATGATAGAATATTTTGATAGGTTTTTATAAAAGAAATGAATAAAAGTCTGTCAGTAGCCGTGTTGCTGGACGCATGTATTCTTAAAAATTAATAGAATTCAATAGTTCTTCTTCTTTTCATGTGGTTAGTGACTCACCTGGTGACAGAGTTTTCATGCTGCCCATGAGCCTCTGACTTAGCATCACATGCTGTTGAGAAATATCTCCCAGACATGCTGGTTTCCTCACGATGTTTTCCTTCACCGATTTTTAAACATGTGCTAAATTATACAATACGCACCTGAATCCGTAAAATCAGAGGTGCGTGCCTTGGGTTTGAACTCGAGACCTATGACTTGGCAATCTGACGGTCACACCACTAGGCTATCACTGTTCGTATATGTTCCACGCGCGCCTCAAAGAGATGTCAGCATATGAAGGGGCCCCTCAGGGCCAAGCTTGGCGGGTAAGCGGGATTGTCCGAAAGGGTTACCGCTACCCCGGAACATAAAGGGCTAAGGAAGGAACATGGATGGGTGAATGAATGACTAAAGTCAGTAAGAGTCTGACACTCCCTTCCGCTCCACCCAGAGCGGGAGAAGTCATTGGATGAATTCCCAGCCTTAAAAAAAAAAGGCTATCACTGTTAAATAGCTGCTGCCCCGTGTGTTTCTATTTGTAGGATAGAACTCCCTACAACACAACACATTACACGAGCTCTACCTCTGAGAGCTCCCTGAGTGAAGGCCCCTCTGGTCATCACAGTACGTACTTCCGTAACTAAATTTAAACTCACCCCTTAAACTGTGAATGCAGGCAGAAGCCTCGATACACAACCTGAAATAAAAAGAATATTTATTCAGAAATTAAAGAGAAAAAGAAATGTAGATATTGAATATTTTATTTTTATTTTGTTTATTTAACCATTTATGTACACACATTGTCATCATCTGCCTAGCCTTTTCCCAACTATGTTGGCGTCGGCTTCCGGTCTAACCGGATGCAGCTGAATACCAGTATTTTACATGGAGCGGGTGCCTATCTGACCTCCACACCCCAGTAACTGGGCAATACGATACCCTTTGGTAAGACTGGATGGCAGACTTTCGGGCATCTGACGACCCGTAACGACTGTCAAAGATGCACAAATGACAGCCGAGACCAACGCAACGGCTTAACGTGCTTTCCGAGGCACAGAGGAGTCTCATTATGTAAAAATGGTCACCCATCCACGGACCAACCTTGGCAAGCGTAGCTTTACCTGATGGATCGTCCCGTGCAGCTGTTACTACTTAGCCACGATCTTGTCTTCTCTTCTTACCATACAATAAATGTGACCTCTTAAATAAAACCTTTTAAAAATGAAGTTATTTCAAAAATTTAAACTCTTAACATACCCGTCATTATACAAACACAATAAAAACAATTTGCTTTGACTAAAAACTCATTGTTAAAAACTATTTGCACTTTAAAACAGGCAAAACAAACAACTCTCAACCTTACTTCTATCAAAATAACTCACATATTTCTTTGAAACTGTATAAATAACCCAATTTGCGTTCCACGAAGCTTTCGCAAATGATTTCCGACTGTACTCCACTAGTTTTAAAGGGTAAATTTGGTCGTAGTTTACATCAATAGGGGTTTTAAGGGCATCAAATGCAATAAACCATGGTTTTTGCTATGATTTCCTTCTATCATATGTCAAGGGGTGGCGCGGAGGGCCATCAAATGTCATTACGGGGTGCGCCTGTCAATTTAAAGCTTTTAACAGAAACAAGATCAACAGAAATGGCGGTAGAGAACTTTTAAATTGTAATTCACTTTGGTACTGCTTCGATTTTAGTGTTCGGCGCGTCAGGGATTGATCATCTCAAAGCTGCCACGGCTCTTTTAAAATTTAATTCCATTTTTGATTTTTAATCTTTTAATAATTATGGACGCTTTTTTACGTTTTCATAATTATGTATATTTCAACAGAATGATGTAACCCAGCTTTTGTAACCATATTTTGATTTAAAATAGTGTCCATGCAGTTTCTTGAACACACAACATGTAAGTGAACGGGCGCTGTCAGTAGGGACTGGTCATCTCTTAGCGGCTAAGGCTTGTTTTAATTTAATTTCTGATTTTTTTTATTTTTATTTATTTATTATAACCAACTTGCATTACCAGTTAAACAACCACACAAACAAGTTATTGGTCTGTAAAAAATGACAAAAGTAAAAAAGCTTATTAGACTGTATAAAATAAGAAATTATTAGGAATTATAATAATTAAATTAACAATGTTTGAAATATAATTAAATTAACCATAAAATAATAAAAAAATATCAATTTAAACAGAAATAAAGTACAATTTAAATGAGAAATAAAAATAATAATTAGTAAACAATAATATAAAATCAAATAGTAAAAATAACGACGACACGGTTGGCGCAGATCAGCCATCTCGTTACCACAACATTAGGTTGCTTAGCTTGGGACGATTTGGCGTTGTGTGAAATGTCCAAGGATATTATTATTATTATTATAAGTAACATTAGTGCAGAATTGTTTTTACATATTTTATATCGGATGCTTTTAACGTTCTGCATCGTTCTCACATGTATATTTCAACATGAATGATGTAACCAATTTTTTTAACCATTTTTGGATTTAAAAGAGTATCCATGGAGATTCTTGCCCGTTCGTCTCCATAGGTGCCTACTGCTTTGGAATGGGCAACTAGCTTCATCTTTCTGACTTAAATCGATATTTAAATTGCATAAAGTGTTATTCTTTTTTGAAACATCTCCAAAACTAAGAAAGAGGTTCTCAATCCGACTGCATGTTTTTTTTTTGTATGTTTGTTACGCGATTACTCCGGCAATAGACAAAAAAATAAAATTTATTCAACGTTCAATATTAAGTTAGTCCATCAACTAGATTAAGAAAATATTTAACACGTATTTTTTCTTTTTTCACACAAACAAAAGATTACGTCGATACGTGTTAAAATGTGTTTTTTTTGGTAATGGCATCTCTCTATTCTACCATAGGGTTGTCTACTGCTTAACCGGACTTGCCTGTGGATGCCACAAAAGAATTGCAGCCTCCAGCCAGGGCTTAGTTTTCGTGTGGTTAGTGACTAACCTGGTGTCAAAGTTTTCATGCTGCCCATGGGCCTCTGACTTAACTTCACATGACGTTGAGAAATATCTCTCAGACATGCTGGTTTCCTCACGATGTTTTCCTTCACCGATTTTTAAGCAAGTAATAATTATACAATACGCACATGAATCCGTAAAATCAGCTGCTGCTGTGCAGGGCTAACTAAAACTTACAAACTAAGCGACTACACGCTAAGGGCACCCCCTGTGGGGTACGGACCTCGGCGTCGAGGACGAAAGGATGCGGCGGCCATCGGTATCTGTAGAGTTTCCTAATAATTGTTAAAATGGATTCGAACTCGAGACCGAGACTTGCGATGAGTTGGCAGCCCGACGGCCACACCACTTTTTTTTTTTAAGGCTGGGAAGTCATCCAATGACTGCTCCCGCTCTGGGTCGAGAAGAAGGGAGTGTCAGACTCTTACTGACTTAAACCCATCCATGTTCCAGGCTGTAATTCGTTGGCCTATTCACACCGCTTAGGAGTAAGACTGCGCCATGCATGGCATGTCCCTTCTCACTCAATACTCGTATAAGTAATAGATACCTTATAATATCCTTGGACATTTCACACAACGCCATATCATCCCAAGCTAAGCAACCTAATGCTTGTGTTATGGTAACGAGATGGCTGATAGACTACTTATATAATATATATTTTTTTGTAAATACATACATATTATAGATAGAAAAACACCCAGACTCGTAACAAATACTTGCAGGTCGTACAAATATTTGTTCCGTGCGGGAATCGAACCCGCGACATAGTGCGCATCAGTCAATCGCTCAACCACTGCGCCAACCGTGTCGTTGAAAACCTTCTATAAAAAGATTTGGAGCCCCTGGGGCGGACGATTTCCGAACAAATTGCATTTGTGAGCGGCGATCCTAAATCGCACAGGGTTTGGTAAAAAGCTTTAGCTTATTGATAGAAAACATTTATTTAGCTATTGGATATATTATAATTTTTTATTATTTGTTGGCGCAGTGGTTGAGCGATTGACTGCTGCGCACTATGTCGCGGGTTCGATTCCCGCACGGAACAAATATTTGTACGACCTGCAAGTATTTGTTCCGGCTCTGGGTGTTTGTCTATGTATATGTTATGTTTGTATATGTATATATTTACAAAAAAAATTATATATGTAGTTTATCAGCCATCTCGTTACCATAACACAAGCATTAGGTTGCTTAGCTTGGGACTATATGGCGTTGTGTTATTATTATTATTATTATATTATATATATGTCGTAGGATAATTTGATACTTCGAATCTTCGCGGAAATCCTAGGGGTTTTGCGAAAACGCGGATAATTAGACATAGGCGAAAAATTATCAAATCTTACTGGACAAAGTCAGGATTTTTGCGAAAATACTCGTTATTATAGCAATATTGCGAAACGAAACGCTGGCTGTTATGAAATAAGAACGCTGATTGGTCGGTCAGCGCGTTCAATAAGAGATCGTCTCTGATTGGTTGACGTCTTAATCATCGGCAAACTAGGAACCAATTAGAAGTCAGCCAGCAAAATTGTAGCCAATCAGTGTTGAGCACATCAAATCTTACTATAGTAACGAGTATTTTCGCAAAAATCCTGACTTTGTCCAGTAAGATTTGATAATTTTTCGCCTATGTCTAATTATCCGCGTTTTCGCAAAACCCCTAGGATTTCCGCGAAGATTCGAAGTATCAAATTATCCTACGACATATACACTACCATCTTATGTCCCAATTCGGTAGTGTTATTAATTACCAATTAGTAAAGACAAGAAAGAAAGAAAGAAAAATTGTTTATTCTACACAACCCAAGTTTTAAACGCTGTGGTGATGAAATTATTTACACAAATTAAAGCGCCTGCCAAGGTTTGAACCTATGACTCTAAATTTGTATGTTCAAGTTGTTTCTCATTTTTATGGTTCCGTACCCAAAGGGTAAAAATAAGACTCCGCTGCCCGTCCTTCTGTCCGTCTGTCACCAGGCTATATCTCATAAACCGTAATAGTTAGACAGTTGAAATTTTACATACAGTTTATTTAGCATAATATCACGCCTTGTATTTACGTTAGAGGGGTAGTCAGAGGTGCAAATCCTCTTGTCTTCACATACCAAAATCTTTGTTTTTAGGGTTCCGTACCCATAGGATAAAACGGGACCCCATTACTAAGACTCCACTGTCCGTCCGTCCCTCTGTCACCAGGCTATATCTCATAAACCGTGATAGTTAGACAGCTGTAATTTTCACAGATGATGTATTTCTTTTGCCGCTATTACAACAAATACTAAAAAACAGAATAAAATAAATATTTAAGGGGGCTCCCATACAACAAACACGATTTTTTGTGGCTTTTATAGATAACTAGCTTCTGCCCGCGACTTCGTCCGCGAGAAATATCTACCCCGTCACATCGCATCGCCCGCGCGCGCTATTTCATAGTTTTTGCTTAGCATTCTTAGTGTTTTTTTTTTATTTTTTGCTCGGCGCCTGAGAGTCCCAGCGTGATGTGAAATATATAGGATATTTCACATCACGCTGGGACTCTTCCTTAAAAATTAGCCTACTCATCAACTTAAAAATATAATAATAATAATATAATAATAATATCATTGGACATTTCACACAACGCCATATCGTCCCAAGCTAAGCAACCTAATGCTTGTGTTATGGTAACGAGATGGCTGATAAACTACTTATTTACATTTTTTTTTGTAAATACATACATATTATAGATATAAAAACACCCAGACCCGTAACAAATACTTGCAGGTCATACAAATATTTGTGCCAAGCGGGAATCGAACCCGCGACATGCTGCGCAGCAGTCAATCGCTCAACCGCTGCGCCAACCGTGTCGTCTTAGTAAGTCAAATATTAGTAAAAATGGTACGGAACCCGGTTTTTATTATGTTTTATATTTCCTGTGCCTGTCCCAAATAAAACATTTTTCTTTATTTCAGTACGTTACACGGAGTGACTGCCTATCTGACCTCCACAACCCAGTAACTGGGTAACACGATACCACTCAGTAAAACTGTGTTCACAACAGATTTAAATTGAAAAGGCTTCACGGGAAGCGAGTGTCCTTTCACGTCATAAAAGATGTTTCGATTTTCAATTCACAAAGTGAGGAATTATTTATAATCCTTGAGAAATATCGAAGCTCTCGTCTATTGAGGGGAATCTTAAATTCGTTGTCATTAAAAAACGATTAAATAATCATTTAGGTACCTTTTAATACCTTTCAGACAGCATTAATGAAGACTGTTAATAACATGCAGAAATGTTTCGACACATCGCCAAGCGGTTGGTCGACTCTTCACGTGACCAGAGGGCTGGCCTTGGTCGAAGAATCAGCATTGAGAGACACGAGACAGAGATATTTCTCAACAGCATGTGAAGCTAAATCTGCCCATGGGCAGCATGAAAACTCTGACACCAGGTTAATCACTAACTACACGAAAAGAAAGGAGAAGTCTTACACTTATAGTATGTAACTAATGCGTTTTTCTTATAATTTTTTTATCATTAACCTTATTTTGGTAGTTTAAAAGTTCGTCCGTATATTTTAATAGGACTTTAATAATTATATTACTAACATTATACCTCTTGGAACAATTTCGTAGCGTCGTAGCAATTTCGTAGCACCGTCGTAGGCGTTTCGTAGCTGACTCGTAGCGAGGTGCTACGAAATATTATTACAGTTGATGTTTCCAAACAACGTGTAACATGCAAGGATGTATGTAACCTAGAACATAAAGGTCTCGCCCCACAGCAACCCTAATATAACCCTATTTTGTTTAAAAGAGTGTCCATGGAGTTTCTTGCCCTTTCTTCTCCATAATATATTATGTACCTACTGCTTTGGAATGAGCAACTAGCTTCATCTCTCTGACTGACCGACCCCTTGACAATTGAAAAGTGCCTGTAATTGATATATTCGAAATACATACTTTTAGTTTGAGTTTGAGTTTGACCCACGGCTAAGGGCCTGTTCACACGGTGTCTTCATACGTGCGTGCCATGAAACGCGTTTCTGTCTAGAAAGAGTCGCTAGCGGCGTTAGACGCACGTCTAATATAAAAAACCGCCGTATATTAGCCCTTTTTTTAAGGATGGGAAATCATTAAACGACCATGAATGAAGGATGACCCTTCCCGCTCTGGGTGGAGAGGAAGAGAGTGTCAGATTCTTACTGACTAAAACCCACCCATGGTCCTTCCTTAGTGTTGGATCATTTAGCTCCCTTCAAAATGGTTGAGCTGAATGGTGCTAATCCATGCGTCATGTTCGTGAACGGGCGCTGTCAGTAGGGACTGGTCATCTCTTAGCTAACACGGATCTTTTAAAACTTAATTTAATTTTTGAATTGATTTGATTGTTTTTTAAAACTTTTATTATGGACGCTCTCATATATTTAAAATTTCAACATGAAGGATGTAACCCGTATTTAGTAACCATATTCTGATTTAAAAGAGTGTCCATGGAGTTTCTTGCCCGTTCCTCTCCATAGGTACCTACTGCTTTGGAATGGGCAACTAGCTTCATCTCTCTGACTGACCGACGCCTTAACGATTCAAAAGTGTTTGTCTATTTCTTGTTCAATTTGACGTTCAAAGGTGCCTTTCTTGTGTCTATTTGAAATAAATTATTTGACTTAGACTTGACTTTGACTTTGACGCGTGACACTCTTGTTTATGAGCTTTGACGTGACTATTTCGTTGGTCTAGTGGTCGGAAGCGCTTAAGCTAAGCCTGAGCTCCTGAGTTCGATTCCCAGGTCGCTAAAAATTTTATTGGATTTTTACAGCCTGCGTCTGGTTGTTGCTAAATCCTCGCTCCTATGACATGGAACTTAAAGCATGATGATACTGTAGAGCCTAAGTGAAACCTTCTGATAAACATGGCTGGTAAATAACTGCCAGCATTCGACCTTTGAAACGAATAGAATAGTTTGATAGGTTTTTATAAAAGACTAGCTTTTGCCAGCGGCTTCGCCCGCGTATATGTAGGAAATTATCCTACGGGAACCGTACATTTTTCCGGGATAAAAAGTATATTTCCGGAATATAATCTATATTTGTGCCAAGTTTCATTCAGATCCGTTAAGAAGTTTTTGAGTTTATTCGTTACAAACATACGTAAGTACAAATCGATCCTCTTTATAATATTAGTATAGATACTTATAGAAAATGATTCCGTCCGTGGCAGTGCTGCTTGACGCATGTATTCGTTACAAAGTAATATAAGGTGTCAAAAAATTAACTCTAAGAATTTCGTGGGAGCATTGTACTCATCGTTACGAACAACTTTTGCTATGGGATGAACCCTGAAATCTCGAAAAAAATATGAGCTGTATATTCCATACATTTTATTCATAAATATAATTTACTAGCTTCCGCCCGCAGCTTCGCCCGCAAAATATGTCGACAAATTATACACATAAACCTTCCTCTTGAATCACTCTATCTATTAAAAAACACCGCATCAAAATCCGTTGCGAAGTTATACATAGGGATATAGGGACAGAGAAACGACTTAGTTTTATACTATGTAGTGATATTTATACCTTGTAATTCATCATCATCATTCTCCTGCCCTTATCCCAATTTATTAGCGCTCGGCGCAACATGTCTTTTTCTTCCATACTTCTCTATTTGTCGTCATCTCGGTAGTCACTCCCTTCCTAGCCATATCATCTTTCACACAATCCATCCATCGGTTCTTTGTGTTTGTATTTTATAGCATAAGAAATACCTACAACACATTAAAAAAAAATTTAACTTCCTACACATTTGAATTAACCTCCTATTGCATCTACCACTGTTTTTTATCTCTGCATCACCCAAAGGTTGACTGGTAGAAAATGCCTGGCATTAAGTCCGCCTTTGTGCATTTCTGTGCTTAAAGTATTAAATAAATTACACACGCTCTACCACTGAGCCCCTTAAGTTAAGGTCCCACTGACCTTGACAGTACTGTGGAAGGTTGAGGACCTTCACTGAGGGAGCTCAGTGGTAGAGCGTGTGTTCTGGTATAAGGATTTGCTAGGCTATCAAAGCAAACACACAGACCGTGAATAATATATTCCCCTTAAACTTAAGGGGAAGATTTATAAAAGCATGGTTAGACCTGCCGTCTTGTATGGATCAGAGTGTTGGGCCACAAAAGGAATGAATGAAAGACAATTGCACGCAGCTGAGATGAGAATGCTAAGAGGGATGTGTGGTGTTACGCGAATAGTTAGAATACGGAATGAGTATATAAGAGGAAGTCTGAAAGTGACACCGGTGACAGAAAAGTTGTGTGGAAATTGGTTGTCATGGTACGGGCATGTTATGCGGAGGAATGAGGAAAATTTTGTCAGGAAAGTTGTGAGCATGAATGTGGATGGCCATACAAGTAGAGGGAGACCAAAGAAACGATGGATGGATTGTGTGAAAGATGATATGGCTAGTAAGGGAGTGACTACCGAGATGACGACTGATAGAGAAGTGTGGAAGAAAAAGACATGTTGCGCCGAGTGCAAATAAATTGGGATAAGGGCAGGAGAATGATGAATGAATTATATCAAATACATCTGCTAAGCCCCGCGGCTAAAGACGGAGTCGTGTTACTTGTACAAAGACCTATCAACCTATTCTAATCATAATTCAAAGGTTCGAATGCCATCAGACTATTACCAGCCATGTTCAACATAAGGTTTCACTCAGGCTCTACAGTAACTACAACTCTGCCTGACTCTTCCGCATTACACGCGTGATGTTATAATAATTATGTTATTAACGATCACTAGTAATTATTGTACTAATAGCTTTGTAACTGCTATTAATCGTTTCCCTAAATACAGTCATTTCCGATACTAAAATGTCTTTCGTCATCAATCAATCAACGATCAATCCGTTTATTCCTAGTCGCCCCCGCGGGGATTGCCACCAGAAGCAAATGGGAATAAAAATTCCCAGTCACCGCCGGTGGCGACTGGGAATTTACATTGCTTATATCATCGCTTTTACATTGCTTATACATTGCTTTGTTTCTTGTGAAGAATAAAATAATAAGGAAATTTATTCCAAACCTGCATCTATCTAATTGATGATAACATTGAAATAAAGTTTCCAACATAGACTCTGTTATTTTGCCTTTAAAATCATGCGTATCAAAATGTTAAACGCAAATAAAATGCAGAAAAAAAGATGCAGGTTTGGAATAAATGTCCTTATTATTTTATTCTTCACGAGAAACAAAGCAATGTATAAGCAATGTAAAACCGATGATATAAGCAATGTAAATTCCCAGTCGCCACCGGCGGTGACTGGGAATTTTTATTCCCATTTGCTTCTGGTGGCAGTCCCCGCGGGGGCGACTAGGTGTCTATGTTGCGTCTATGTTGGAAACTTTATTTCAATGTTATCAACATTGAAATAAAGTTTCCAACATAGACTTTGTTATTTTGCCTTTAAAATCATGCGTATCTTAATATTAAACGCAAATAAAATGCAGAAAAAACGATGCAGGTTTGGAATAAATTTCCTTATTATTTTATTTTTCACAAGAAACAAAAGCAAAGTATAGCGAAACTGAAGTGGGGGCAATGACTTCCCAGTCACCGCCGGTGGCGACTGGGAATTTTTATTCCCATTTGCCTCCGGTGGCAATCCCCACGAGGGCGACTGGGAATGAACGAACCGATCGTTTCCCAACTATGTTGGGGTCGGCTTCCAGTCTATCCGGATGCAGCTGAATACCAGTATCTTACATGGAGTGACTGCCTATAGAGTAGTGTTGACCCAGTGGTATCGGCCTCGACTAACGAGTTGTAGGTCGTGAGTTCGAACCCAAGCAGGCGCTTTACTTTGTGTATTTAATTCCATCACCACTGCTCTCAAAACGGTGAAGGAAAACATCGTGAGGAGACCGGCATGTCCTAGCAGTGGGAACTTGATAGGCAGATTTTGACTGCCTATTTGGACTCCATAACCCAGTAACTATGTAACATGGTATCCTTTGGTAAGACCGGTTGATAGACTTTCGGGCTTCTGACGACCCGTAACGACTGTCAAGGATCCACGAATGACAGCCGGGACCAACGGCTTAACGTACTTTCCGAGGCACGGAGGAGTAAAGATGGTCACCCATCCACGGACCAACCCCGGCAGGCGTAGCTTAACCTAATGGATCGACCCGTGCGGCTGTTTTTACTTAGCCACGAGCTACACGAGATTACCCAACCTCAAAAAAAAAATGCCAGTGGTATCCGAATTTCCGAATATAAGTAGGTCAAACGTAAACTTTTTACAAAGAAAAGTAAGTAAGTAAGTTTATTTATTTGTATAAACATAGTGTACTAGCCAATACGTGACATTACCATAAACTGACAGATTTTCTCAATCGATTTTGAACTTAACACTCAACGCATTAAGGTTTAACGTCATATGGAGAAATTGACTATTTGAATCGGTCAAAAATAAAATATGAAACCGCATAGAAAAAAGACCGTTCATCTTAAAAACTACCATCACCGTACAGAAATTAAATATTATGCGAAGATATAATTGTAAAATTGCATTTAATGCTAATAAGTATTCTATTTCATTCTAAAAATCTGTGACGTCACATGCTGCATTTTGACAGTTGATAAAAAGTAACGTTATTGACTACCCTTTCAAATACCCTATTTGACAGTTTGGTATAACTTGACCGTAGTAAATTACATGCAAGATATTAAATAGCGAAATGTTCTGTCATGTTCAGCCGTGTATCGTGGCGTACAAATTGGTAAGAAGAGATGGAAAAAATAACCAACTTCCAAGAAAAACAACTACATAGTGAAAAATAACATTCATTTCGGAAATCTATGGCAAAAACAAAAATACCAAACGAAATGCGTGTCTTCCGAGATCTATAAACCTAGTATAACAGCGAAAGGTCATCCACTAAAAGTCAAAGTCAAATTATTTATTTCAAATAGGCACAAGAAAGGCACTTTGAACGTCAAAATGAACGAGAAATAGAATTGAATCTAGTCGCCCCTTCCAAAAGGTAGTTTCGTGTGGAGAAGAATGTGCAAGAAACTCCACCGTTACTCTTTTAAATTGTTTTGTATACATGAATTATAAAATTATATGTGAAGACGCCACAATAAAAATACTACACCACAAAAGGTGAAAAGAAACAAATATAACAATGGCAGGTAAAATTAATTATGTCATAAATACATCTAGTCTATCTTCATTAAACATTTATAAAAGCAAAAGGTCCCTCATTCATACATTCACTCACTCATTCAATCACGAAATGTCACAAACTAGAGCTACAAAGAGAAAATTTGACACAGAGGTAGATTATGAGTAGGAGACGTAGGCTAAGAAAGGATTTTAAGAAACTCCCCCGTAAATATGTGAAATAGGGGATGGAAGTTTGTTTGAAAAATATCAACATCGCCACGGGCGGAGCCGTGGGCAGCTAAGTTAATGATTTTTATCACTTTAGTGTCTTTCTAAGTCTATCTTGGTTAGATTTATGAGGAACTAGCTTCCGCCCGCGGCTTCGCCCGCATTGATAAATACATAAACCTTCCTCTTGAATCACTCTATCTTTTAAAAAAAACCGCATCAAAATCCGTTGCGTAGTTTTAGAGATTTAAACATACATAGGGATATAGGGACAGAGAAAGCGACTTTGTTTTATACTACTTATGTAGTGATTGAGGACCATGCAGAATATTCTAAATTTGAGTCTATGGTCAGTGACAATAGGCTCGGCATTTATTACCACATAGGACGTAACATAACCTACTAAGTGTGGGTGTACGAATTTTTATTTAATATCTTTCCCGTGGGACCCGTTATTTTTCCCGGGATAAAAAGTAGCCTATTTTACTCCTAGAAAACGAAGCTTTCTAACGGTGCAAGAATTTTTTAAATCGGTCCAGTAGTTTCGGAGCCTATTCATTTCAAACAAACAAATTCAAATCTTTCCTCTTTATAATATTAGTATAGATAGTATAGGATAAGTAATAATAATACAAAAAGTCCTAGAAAATGTGGTCCAAAATGCATAGTTTCGAAGATATCATCAATCATAATTTATTTTTTAGCTCGATGTGTGTAGGTATCTGTGTTTCAGTTATAAACACGAGTCATTCATATTTTTAAAGCTAAGAAAATGCAACGTTGTCTTTCAAGTAAGGGTGTTTTACATTAATATTAGTATTTTTTGACGTTCCAAAGTGCCTTTCTTGTGAATATTTTGACTTTGACTTTAAATAACCGTGACTTTATAAATAAAATTAAAACATAAAAAAGAAATTTGGAAAATAATTATGCCAGTTGATTTTTTTGATATTATGGTCTCATTTATAACTTATGGGATATCAAAAACACAGTGTATATGCCCGTTTTATACATTAAAAAAAAATTAAGTCACCTGTTTCCATTTTTAAAGTAACATTTAAAAAATTAACCGTTCTCTTTGGTCATCACATTAAATATGATTCATATTCTGGCTTTTAATGACAGAATATTTCCAAATACTTTTCTACATTTAATTAAGAATCTACAAACAAAATGTGACCTTTCTACGCTGTTTAATTCTGAAGATTTCACGGCATTTCGTTTCTATATACCCAGACATGCGCTTAATGAAAGAACTGTGTTCGGCCTATAAACCACATTGTCAAGCTCAGCAAATACTGATCAAAACCTATCTTTCACGTTGAAAATTACACTTTTATAAACATATTTTTATATAGAAAACTATGCTAGACAAACTTACTAGCGTTTCGGAAGACAACACCCCAAAAAATCCACTGAAATTCCTATATCTTTAGGAGCAATACTCCAGCCATCTTGACTCAATTTGTTCGTTTATTTCGCGAAAAGCACACACTAAAACACACTGAAAAACACTAGTCCACACTTAGATACAACTTAAGCATTTAATTTTACACAATTCAAGTCTTTTTTACAGTTTTTTTGTAAGGGTTTTTTCAGGATAATTACGAGAAGGGAACGCACGTGCTTTCCCCAGCGCTTTCCGGGGACTACTGAGTAAGGTTCGATATTTTCAACCGAGGAGCTATGCGGTAACGCGAGCTTTTTGGATATGACATCTTGTTATGTGCTGTTTTTATGTTTATTTGATAGGATTGTGCTATCTATAAGGATTTGTAGTTGGTTTTTTTTGTCTTCTTCTTCTTTTCGTGTGATTAGTAACTAACCTGGTGTCAGAGTTTTTATGCTGCCCTTGGGCCTCTGATTTAGCTTAACATGCTGTCGAATAATATCTCTCAGACATGCTGGTTTCCTCACGATGTTTTCCTTCACCGATTTTTCCGCAAGTGAGTGAGTGTTTTTTTTTTTGTGAGGGTCGGAAATCATTAAATGACCCCTCCCGCTCTGGGTGGAGTGGCAGGGAGTGTCAGACTCTTACTAACTAAAACCCTCCTATGTTCTTTCCTAAGCCCTTTTTGTTTCGGAGTAGCGGTAACCCTTTCGTACAATCCCGCTTAATTTAGGTTGGTTGGAGTTGAGTTTATTATAAGCCTTCTTGCGCAGTCATGGCGTGCAACTGCTGACATTTTATGTTTTGTGTTCGTGAGTCAACCATGTTGGGGTCGGCTCCAGTCTAACCGGAAGCAGCTGAATATTAGTATTTTACATGGAGCGACTGCCTACCTGACCTCCACAATCCATTAACTGGGTGATACGATACCTTTGGTAAGACTGACTGTCAGATTTTATGGCTTCTGGCGACCCGTAACGACTGTCAAAGATCCACAAATGACAGCATGTACTTACATGGCTTAACGTGTTTACCGAGACACGGAGGAGTCTCGGTACGTAAAGATGGGCACCCATCTACGGACCAACACCGGCAAGCGTAGCTTTACCTGTTAGATCAATCTGTGTGGCTGTTATTACTTAGCCACGAGCGCCTCTTTGAGTTCGTGAGTATGAAACCGCTAACAAGCTGTCAGTTTTGTATTAACACGTTGAACGCCAACGCGGTCACTGTGTGTCCGACAAACAATAGTTTTTCTATTGTGTCTGCTGCGTGGCAGTCAATGACTTAAATACCTTTTTATTCGTGTGGTTAGTGACTAGACTAACCTAGAGTCAGATTTTCATGCTGCCTATGGGCCTCTGACCTAGCTTCACATGCTGTTGAGAAATATCTCTCAGACATGCTAGTTTCCTCACGATGTTTTCCTTCACCAACAACAACAACACTTAAGGCCTATTCATAAACAACGTGGTTTCTTTATATGTCATAATGCTATGGTTATATTCTATAAGTAAAGTAAAAATAATACAAAAAGGCCTAGAATATGTGGTCCAAAAATATATAGTTTCGAAGATCTTTCATCAACCATGTATCGCGATGTGTGTGTATGTGATAAGAGTTATTCATTTTCAATCATTATTCAATTCATAATTGAAGCTAAAAAAAGCGATATTGTCATATTTCACATAAGGGTGTTTTACATTAATAATCGTGACCGAATTATTTTGTATGAAAAGTGAAAAGTGAAAACAAATAAAGAAAAATAATTCATAATACGTATCAAAAATACAGGTTCAGGATGTATTTTTAAAGTACCTAGCTAGCTGCATGGATTTGGATGAAATTTCGCACACAGATAGTTTATAACCTGGAATAACACATAGGTTATACATACTTTTGATACCGTTACTGTGTAGTGAAATTGTGAATTTAAATTTATTTATTTGATGTTACAAAGTAAAAATGTGGTGTCACTATGCAACTTTGCAAGGCTTACAAATATTGACAAACAGTATCTTATAGCACAAGTAGTAAAGCCTAATTATATTTAAGTTATAAAAATATTGCTAGGTAACTTTAGCAATAAAATAAACATAGTCGAAATAATATAAATTAAGATCTTGATGCGTTGGCGTATATTGGTCTCGTATTCTACAAATTCAAAGTCAAATTGTTATCAGTGACTTTTGGTATTTACTTTACCTATATCTTTTAGTCACACTAATATTATAAAGACGAAAGTTTGCGAGTGAGTGTGTGGATGTGTTTGTATGTTTATCTCTTATTCACGATCAAACGGCTGAACGGATCTGGATGAAACTTGGCACAGAGGTAGTTTATGACCTGGATTAACATTTTATCCTGGTAGTGCATTCCCTTGGGATGATTTCTGACAACCACGCGGACGAAGACGCTGACAGCGGCTAGTTTAGTTAATAAGTTTATTCAATAACTGTTGTTTCTTATATCCTAAACTGCCGTATTTTTCTAATTTTAAATAAACCTTATGCTTTTGCAATAAAGTTGAAAAATATCAAAGAAATATGACAGATTGGGAGAACTTGATACGCTGATATGTGTACAGACGCCAGCACATCAAGCTATCCCTAACTGTCAAATTTTATCAATTAAAAATGAACCTTATGTCTTTGCAATAAAGTTGAAATACTTTCAAAGAAATTTGACAGATTGTGGTAACTTGATGTGCTGGCCTCTGTACGTACAGATCCAGCACATCAAGTTACCATAATCTGTCAAATTTCTTTGAAAGTATTTCAACTTTATTGCAAAGACATAAGGTTCATTTTTAACCGACTTCAAAAAGGAGGAGGTTCTCAATTCGGATGTTTGTATTTTTTTTTAATGTTTGTTCGCGCATAACTCCTTTGCTTGCCAACCGATTTGAAAAATTCTTTTTTTGTTGGAAAGGGTATACTTTCCAAATGGTCCCATAACAATTTTATCGAAATCGGATAAACGGTTTTTGAAAAATCAACAAAAATCTAAAAAAAATCCTACTTAATATATGTGGACGATGTTCTAATAAGTTTCTGTCACTATAGTTTACATACCAGGAAGTGGTATTAAAATTTTGGGAAGTCGGTTTTATTTTTTGTAAAAAAAGTTTTTACTTAAGATTAAACTTACCGTTTTGCTAAAAATCGCGAAAAACTCATTTTTTTTATATTTGACTTTGAATAACTTTTTAATTGAGAAAATTTGACAGTTAGGGATAGCTCGATGTGCTGGCGTCTGCGACCTTGTCGACATATTAGCTAGGAAGGAAGCTAGGAAGCGGCGGAAGCTAGTTATCCTATAAAAAGTAAAAAAAAATGAGCTCAAACAGAAACAACGCCCGTTTTACAATTCAAGAATATTATACCACCTCCATTCCACCCCTTGCTAGACGCCATGATCACTGCGAGAAAAGGACAGAAAACAAGTGAAGGAGACAGCGAAACGGCGCAAGTTTCTTTATGAAATATACTGTACGTAATTGTTATTGTTTTTTTATATATTTACTTAATTATTTCTATATTAGTAATTTTTAATTATGTGTTAATAAATGTATAAACCAGCTTACAAAGTTATTTTACTATTTATTGCAACTTTAATATTAAGTTTATCGAATCATATTTACATTTAAAAGCTAATACTCAAATAAATCTTTGTTTGCTAAATGTTTTGTTTATTATTAAACATAGTTCTGACTACAACTGCTGCAAGTTAAATAATAACATGTAATTTTAAGTAATGAAGAGCTCGTGGCTAAGTAATAACAGCCGCACGGATCAATGCATCAGGTTAAGCTACGCTTGCCGGGGTTGGTCTGTGGATGGGTGACCATCTTTACATATCGAGACTCCTCCGTGTCTCGGAAAGCACGCTAAGCCGATGGTCCCGGCTGTCATTCGTGGATCTTTGACAGTCGTTACGAGTCGTTAGAAGCCCTAAAGTCTGACAGCCAGTCTTACCAAGGGTATCGTTTTACTTAGTAATTAAGTGACTGGATTTGGAGATCAGATAGGCAGTCAGCTGCATCCGGTTAGACTGGAAGCCGACCCCAATAAAGTTGGCAAAAGGCAGACAGATTTATTGAATTAAGTAAGTAAATACTGATACGGCTAGAGTACAACATTTTTTTTAAATAATCTATACTAATATATATTATAAAGCTGAAGAGTTTGTTTGTTCGAACGCGCTAATCTGGAACTAGTGGTCCGATTTGCAAAATTCTTTATGTGTTGGGTAGTCCATTTATCGAGGAAGGCTATAAGCTATGTAACATCACGCTACGACCAATAGGAGCCGAGCAGCGTGTGCAGCAGCTAGCAAAGTATATAGCTTGTTCATATTGACAGGATGAATGAAAGGTAATAAAAGGTATTATAAAGGCATATATTATGCGATTGGAAACGCCCAGACTGGACGCCTTAGGAGGACATACCGTGACCTCATTGGACCTTCAGAAAGGTCAGGTGCGAGGTACTTTCTTTTCCGTGTGGTTTGTGACTAACCTGGTGTCAGAGTTTTCATGCTGCCCATGGGCCTCTGACTTAGCTTCACATGCTGTTGAGAAATATCTCTCAGGCATGCCGGTTTCCTTACGCTGTTTTCCTTCACCGGTTTTTAAGTAAGTGATTATTATACGCACATGAATCCGAAAAATCGGAGTTGCGTGCCTTGGGTTAGAACTCCAGACCTATGACTTGGCAGTCCGACGGTCACACCACTAGGTTATCACTGCGTAGTACTTAGTACCCGGCCGGCGTATATGAATGTAGACGAACAAAAAGTTAACGCGGCACGTTCCATCACATAGATAAAAAACAATAACATACCCCGCCCCTTCAAAATTCAAAAACGTTCGAAAGTATCTGTGTCGGTAATCACAAAGCGCCACCAAGACTCACAAAAACTTGAGAGGTGTCAAGGGAACGAAGTTCCTTTCGATTAATTAGTGAAGGAATTGTAATAAAATTTTATTTCTTTTAAGTTATAATAGGTAATCGGAAAAAATATTGATTAAAAAGACAACATATTTTACTCCAAAAAAGTGTCGTTACAAATTGTGTTCTTAATTCCGTCTAGCCCTTCTCTCAACGCGCGATAAGGAACTTCGTTCCAACGCATGTCGCTGCCGGCCTGCTACTGAACACGAATACTTACAACTACATACAAACTGTTTCGTAAGGATGTGACTACAGACATTGTAACTGTCATTTGGGCGCGCCATGTTAGCGTAATTTATCTATACTATAATAATATCATCAATTAAATACAAGGAAAAAAAGGAGTAGATATATATTTAAGTCATTGACTGCCACGCAGCAGACACAATAGAAATCTATTGTTCGCGGCTCACCGGTGACCGCGTTGGCGCTCAACGTGTTAATTTCTGTACGGTGATGGAAGTTTTTAAGACGAGCGGTCTTTTTTCTATGCGATTTCATATTTTATTTTTGACGGTGTCAAATAGTCAATTTCTGAGGTAAAATTAAATAAAATCTGTACTTTTATCACACGCCAGCACATGAAGCTATACCAAACTATATTATTTTTCCAAATGAAAATGAACCTTATACTTTGCAAATAAAGTTGAAAAACTATCAAAGATTTTTGACAGATTGGGGTAACTTGATGTGCTGGCCTATAGACATACTTATCCAAGCAATTCTTGACAATTAAAATCATTCGTTCATTCATTCGCCATGTTCGTGAACGAGCGTTATTTGTAGGGACTGCTCATCTGTCAGTTGCAACGTCGTATATAAATTTAATTTTTTAATTGTTTTTTTTTTATCTTTTAATTACGGACCCTTTTAACGTTCTACATCGTTCTCACAATGACATGTAGGTACCTATAATTTCAACATGAATGATGTAAACAATATTTAGAACCATGTTGTGATTTAAAAGAGTGTCCATGGAGTTTCTTGCCCGTTCTTCTCCATAGGTACTTACTACGATTTGGAATGGGAAACTAGCTTCATCTTTCTGACTGACTGACTCCTAGGGAATACAAAAAGTGCCTGCAATTGACTATTTGAAACGGTTAAAAATTAAATATGAAAGCACATCGAAAAAAGACCGCTCGTCTTAAAAACTTCCGTCACCGTACAGAAATTAAATGTAGTGCGAAGATATAATTGTTAAATTGCATTTAATGCTAATAAGTATTCCAATTGATTCTAAAAATCTGTGACGTCACATTGTGTTGTTATATTGCATACAAATCACGTACAAATTCCGCGTTTTCACTTTCACAGTTCATAAAAAGTAACGTTATTGATTACCGTTTAAAATACCCAATTGGTATATCACACTAATATTATAAAAGCAGAAGATTGTGAGTGTCTGTTTATATGTTTTTTCAGTAATTTGTTCAAACTAGGCTGAAAATCAGCACTTTTCCAAGGTCAAAGTTAGATAAGACAGTCCCCCAAAACCGCCTACTCTTCACCACTCCCTAGTGATGTAGCTGGGAAGAAGAAGTGGCGCAACAAACTCTCCAGCAGCACAGCTGTCTGTCGCACATTTAACGTATGAGTAGTAATTAAAATTACGAAACACATCACATTAAAATCAATTATTTAGCTCATGTCAGCTAGCACACGCCAATACACAAATAAAACTGACTGTATTCAAGCGTAAATAAAAAAGATTGCCCGCTTACAAGTGCAATATTTGTGCATTAATTTATTTAATTAATACCTATGTAGGTACTATGTCCATACAGCCGCGCGGCTTCTTCACGTTCAAACAACTGAACAGATCTGGATGAAATTGGCACACATTATTTATACACAATTTTAGCTCGTGGCTAAGTAGGAACAGCCGCGCAGGTCGATCTTCCAGGTTAAGCTACACTTGCCGAGGTTGGCCGTGGATGGGTGACCATCTTTACATACCGAGACGCCTCCGTGCCTCGGAAAGCACGTTAAGCCGTTGGTCCCGGTTGTCATTTGTGTATCTTTGACAGTCGTTACGGGTTTTCAGAATCCCGAAAGTCTGGCAGCCAGTCTTATCAAGGGGTATCGTATATTATTACTCAGTTACTGGCAGGGTTGTGGAGGTCAGATAGGCAGTCACTCAATGTAAAATACTGGTTTTCAGCTGCATCCGGTTAGACTGGAAGCCACATTCAACATAAATGTAACTTGTGAAGTCTTCTTCTATTCGTGTGTTTACTGACTAACCTGGTGTCAGAGTTTTTATGCTGTTGCTGCCCATGGACCTCTGACTTAGCTTCACATGCTGTTGAGAAATGTCTCTCAGACATGCTGGTTTCCTCACGATGTTTTCCTACACACATGAATCTATCAGTAAAATCAGAGGTGCGTGCCTTGGGTTCGAACTCGAGACCTATGACTTGACAGTCACACCATTAGGCTATCAAGTGAAGTTGGAGTACTATAAGGCCTTTCTTCGGGAAATACAAGTGCGGTGTTGTTATGTCGTCGCTTTTTTTAAGGGTGGGAAATCGTCAAATGACTCCTCCGGCTCGTTTGTTCTCACTAGTTCGATTCATTAGTTCGATCGTCGAACTAGTGAGAATTATTTTTCTCGTTTGTTCGATCGTCGAACTAGTGAGAGTATTTTATTTTGTGTAATAGGGAGTATAATTTACGTCCTTATAGAAATAACGAAAGAGTGATAACCGTTATTTGTCTAATGTTATAACGAATAGAGTATAGTAACTTAGTCAGTTCAACGCCATCAATAGAGTTCTTGGCAACTATTCTTTTTAATCCTCAAAAAAACATTCTCTTGTTGCATTTATTGGCAGTCGTAGGTATCCACATCCTGTTGTCGTATAGGTTTACTTACTGTACTGTACTGAGGCCAGCACATCAAGTTACCACAATCTGTCAAATTTCTTTGATAGTATTTCAACTTTATTGCAAAGACATAAGGTACATTTTTAATTGAGAAAGTTTGACAGTTAGGGATAGCTTGATGTGCTGGCGTCTGTACCTACCTACCTGTATTATATGTGATGCAAATTGTCTTTGTAATCAGGGTCTGTATGTGTGATGACTTCGCCATTTAAGTTCAGGCACCTCGCGCACTATACTCCGTTGATTATAACATTAGAAATAACGGCTAAATAACGATCAGTTATTGTGTAATATTGTTGACATAACTGCACTTTACAGTTGTTTTTTTAATTTAAATGGTTAATGTGTAATGGAGTTTAATATACGTTATGTATAGAAATAACGAAAGGGTGGTGACCGTTATTTGTCTAATGTTATAGCGAATAGAGTATAGACTGCCACAACCACGACTAAGGGCCGCAAGGGCCAGATTAACCTTTTGAACGCCATTATCACATATACGTGACAAGCAAGCCCATGTCCTGTACGCCAGCGACACAAATATGTGACAATGGCATCGCATTACGTACTAATAATACGAAATAAGCAATTAAATCATTACTTTTGTGTGTGTTTTTATGGATATCTTAAAAATTTAAGCTCTCGTACGTATTAAATTGTATGAAACAAATTAAAATACACCATGGATATTGAAATATTCATGATAAGAAAATACCTAGTTAAAAATGTATATAAGTAGTTTATCAGCCATCTCGCCATAACACAAGCATTAAATTAATTATGCAAGGCTGCAAAGTTGACTTTTGGCGCGACTACTTGTATTGAAACCTGAGCGTAGCGAAGGTTTCAAAGGTACGAGACGCAGAAAAGCTTTGCTGCCGAGCGCAACACACAACTTTTCACCTTACTACAGCGAGGAAACTGTTAGGTGCAAGAAAACAGGTGTTATATGTTGAGTTTTATTTTGTTCGAGCGTGTCAGATACATTGACTCATGTGAAGAAAATAACAGATACTTGGCAATCTAACATAGGAAATGAGGATATCTAAATGTAGGAGTTGTTGGGAGAAGCTAGTCGGCAGGTTGATATAATTTTTCATGCAAATACGATCAACAGCGCATCAATTTGTATCAAACTGTCTTTCTCCAATGATTTTAAACCTTAAATCGTTAAAACTTAAGTTCAAAATCGATTGAAAAAGTTTGACAGTCTGTGGCAATTTCTGCAGGCGAAGATAAGCCTAACTGCCAAACATTCCCCAATTGAACATGAACCTTATTCTTTTGTAATAAAGTTGAAAATCTATCAAAGAAATTTGACAGGTTGGCGTAGCTTAATGTGCTGGCGAATGTATTAAAAAAAAACCCAACACTTTAGAGACCTTCCTCAAGGAAGAGTTTTGGCCGAAAGGTGTCGTGTATCTGCGATTCCGCGGAAGGCTACGCGACACCTCGCAACGCAACACGACGCCGCGCGCCGTCACTTCGTGTACGGAGGCCAGCACATCAAGTTACCACAATCTGTCAAATTTCTTTGATAGTATTTAAACTTTATTGCAAAGACATAAGGTTCATTCTTAATTGAGAAAATTTGACAGTTAGGGATAGCTTGATGTGCTGGCGTCTGTACAATAGTTTTTATTTTAGTGCTTTTTACAAGTATGCTATGTGATAGTCTGGAAGGTATACTTGGTGTAACCGAAAGGGTATATACATACAAAAGCATATGCTACAGACCACCAAACTGAACAACTGGGACTAATTCCGAAATCGCAAAAAAATCTGCTGTTCTATACATTTTTGGTCACGTGACTCGTCGAAATGTAGGGAACATCTGATTTTTTTTCATGATTTCATAGTTGGTCCCATAGTACAGAGGCGAGCACATCAAGTTACCACAATCTGTCAAATTTCTTTGATAGTATCTCAACTTTATTGCAAAGACATAAGGTTCATTTTTAATTGAGAAAATTTGACAGTTAGGGCTGGCGTCTGTACAAATTGTTCAGTTTGGTGGTCTGTAGCATATGCTTTTGTTTGTATATACCCTTTCGGTTACACCCAGTATATGTTATGGGTGTTTTTTTACTAAAATAAATGGTATATTATTTAAAATAAATCGTGTATTTCATCCGCCATGTAACGTAGATATGAACAGTATCGTATCTCTATTCTGTAATTCATAATCCAGCTCTCCGCTCAGCTCCCAGTCTGCATCATTGATAAGAACCAGAATACCTGGTCGGACTGATTCACCCTGCAACAAATGAAAACAAATTAATAGTTTATTTATTTCAATAACGAAAGGTGGGAAATCATCAAAGGCCTCCTCACGCTCTGGGTGGAGCGGAAGGGAGTGTCAGACTCTTACTGGCTAAAACCCATCCATGTTCCTTCCTTAGTCCCTTGTGTTGCAGCGGGAATGTCGCTGGAGCTGGAATTACTGTTACGAGAAGTAAGAAGAAACATTTGAAATAAATGATTTGACTTTGACATTGATGGATGATGGATGATGTGCGAATTTTTATTCTTTTTAATTTTTATTTCATTCTTTTATACTTTGGATAAATGACTTAATATGTTAGTCCCATTCCGTGGATAGCGAAAACCCTTTCAACGCCATGTTCCAAAACTACTGTAGATAGTTTTGGAACACAGCGTTGAAAGGGTTACCGCTACCCTAGACCATAAAAGGCTACGGAAGGAACATGGATGGGTTTTAGTCAGTAAGAGTCTGACACTCCCTTCCGCTCCACCCAGAGCGGGAGGAGTCATTTGATGAATTTCTATGCTTAAAAAACAAGTGGAAAGAAGAAAAAGAATAAAAGGAAAAAAAAACTCATCCACTGCTGGACATATAGGTCTGTCTCTTAGCTATACAATAATTAAAATTTAATAAACTATATTTAATATTACCTGTAAAAACAATTCCTCTCTTTCTTTCAATAAGTTTTCTTTTATCCATAATAATAATTCTCTGATTGTCCATTTTTCTCGTTGGCAATCTGGTAAATACTTTTTTAATGCTGGCAACTCAATTTCTCTTTTCTTTATTTTGTCAAAGAGTAGTTCCGCTCCTCCACCAAAGTGTATGCTGAGATTTAGAGCTTCTGTCATTTTATTAGGTACTGGAAACAATAATAGCATTTATTAATAAAATTAGTTGTTTATCCCATATACTGCCATGAACACAGAACTCAATACATTTTGATTCATTCTAATCCATACTAATATTATAAAGCTGAAGAGTTTGTTTGTTTGAACGCGCTAATCTCTGGAACTCCTGGTCCGAATTGAAAAAATATTTTTGTGTTGGATAGTCCATTTATCGAAGAAGGCTATAGGCTATGTAACATCACGCTACGACCAATAGGAGCCGAGTAGCGGGTGAAACCGCGCGTGAGCAGGTAGTACAAAATATTGTGTTTATTGTCCATACATTGCAATGCCTGCTGAAGGCACTTAGTAGGAATTTTGGCGACTTGTATGTGAGCATAAAGTAGCACCTGACAAAAAATAGTGGTAGTGTATGTGTTAAGAACTTAAGTACAAAGGCCAGCACATCAAGTTACCACAATCTGTCAAATTTCTTTAAATAATAATAAATAATAATAATGATATCCTTAGACATTTCACACAACGCCATATCGTCCCAAGCTAAGCAACCTAATGCTTGTGTTCGTACCCCCTGTGGGGTACGAACCTCGACTAAGGGCGATCTAGGGACTTTTTATGATGAATTGGCATCTACTATTTATCCATTTACAGCGATTTTTGTGAGTTCGTGACTCACAAAGACATACGGATTAGTTTTAGCCAGCAAGAAAGAAAATGGCCGTCTGCATGTAAATTAAACCTAAATATGTACAAATGTGGACGCTATAACGTACCTTACAATTAGTTTTGTGCTCATAAACACTTATTTACTTAAATATTTAATTTATAATCGTATTATTTGAGTTTATTTACAATCGCAACAACATACGTCTGTTTTTAGGTTATATTTTACCGTCGGGCTGTCACTGTCATAATGACATTGACATATTGAAAAATAGGGATTGGTCAAATAAATCTGTGCTATAATTATGTAATATCCGATTCATAAGAGATATCGATATCATGTCTTAGTATTTACTAATCGATTACTGTTTTCCGGATTTGCATGCACCACGCTGAACTGGAAGACTGGGTCTAAGAGGTAAGGTTCGAGTACTAATTGGTACCAATTGAGGACTAATTATTTCTCAAATATCACAAACACTGCCACTATTTTCTGGCAAGTGCTATTCTAAGCTGTGCCTCCAACACGCATACGTGTCGCCTAAATCCCTACTCAGTACCTTCAACATGCATTGCAATGTATGGACAATAAACAACAAGTTGGTTATAATAAATAAAAACATTTGTGTTGAAGGCACTGAGCTTAGAATCACAATGTATTGAGCACGTATGTGTGTGCGCACTGTTAGATAGAACAGAAACACAGCCGTGTTCATGGCAGTATATGGGATATAGAAGCGGTTGGCGATGGTCCGGTAGACGAAGAGCGTTGCCGCGGGCATCACTACATAATATAAAACAAAGTCGCTTTCTCTGTCCCTATATCCCTATGTATGCTTAAATCTTTAAAACTACGCAACGGATTTTGATGCGGTTTTTTTAATAGATAAAGTGATTCAAGAGGAAGGTTTAAGTGTATAATTTGTCGACATATAAGCGGGCGAAGACGCGGGCGGAAGCTAGTACAAAATAAAACAACTTCATACCAAATTGTAACATTTTATTAATTAGTTATTAAAAACTAATCCATCGTCATTCATGTGCACAGCACACGTTTAATCGACACAGAATTCATAACTTAGTTTATGTAGAAGTATCCAAACTCGATTATCAAATTATAGACGCGCAACGAGCTATCCCAAACTGTCAAATTTTCCCAATTGAAAATTAACTTTATACTTTTATAATAAAGTTGAAAAATTATTGACAGATTGGGGTAATTTGTCGTGCTGACCTTTGTACAATGAATGGGGTAAAAGAATCGAAGAGATAAGGCATCTATCAAGATAATAGAAGTGACGAAACATCACTAAAAGTGAAAACGCCAGTGTAGCCTGCAAACTTAAAATTCTGTTACGTTTTTTTCTTTTTTCTACTCCGGCGTATATTACTCAGAATAAATTATTACTCGTCTGTAAGTATGATTAACCGTTAATTTTCTATTTATCATAGTGATGATGCCTAGGTAAAAATAAATAAACTATAGTGGGTGTAGCCGAAAGGGTATATACATACAAAAGCATATGCTACAGACCACCAAACTGAACAACTTCTACTATGGGACCAACTCCGAAATCGTGAAAAAAAATCAGCTGTTCCCTACATTTCGACGAGTCACGTGACCAAAAATTTATAGAACAGCTGATTTTTGTTTTGCGATTTCGGAGTTGATTCCATTGTAAAAGTTGTTCAGTTTGGTAGTCTGTAGCATATACAACACTATAGGTAAAACTATGTAGCAGTGATAGCCTAGTGGTGTGATCGTCGGACTGCCAAGTCATAGGTCTCGAGTTCGAACCCAAGGCACGCACCTCTGACTTTACGGATTCATGTGCGTATTGTATAATAAAATTATCAGTTGCTTAAAAATCAGTGAAGGAAAACATCGTGAGGAAACCGGCATGTCTGAGAGATATTTCTCAACAGCATGAAGCTAAGTCAGAGGCCCATGGGCAGCATAGAAACTCTGACACCAGGTTAGTCAGTGACCACACGAAAAGAAGAACTATAGGTAAATGAAATAAATTATTATGCTTAGGGAGTGCCAGAGGGTTCAATTTCATAAATATTATAGCCTAGAATGGCTGTGTACCTATTACGATTGGACAAAAGTGCAAATATTGACAGTGAATTAAACATATATTTCTATTACCAAACTGCGTCATCATAGTTTAATAAGCGGGACTATTTTACCGTTTGAACGCCAGAGCATAAAAACACGCGCGTGCCCTCCACGCCAAGCTACAAATTTATTTCTTCTTGTTATCATGAATTCCCCAATATCCATGGTGTCTTTTAATTTGTTTCATGTCATTAAATACGTACAAGAGCTTAATTTTCAAGATCTATATGAACACTCACAAAAGTAATGATTTCATTGTTTATTGTGTTATAGTGTTGTTGCCATTGACACATATTTGTGTCGTTGGCGTACAGGGTATGCGCTTGCTTGTCGCGTATATGTGACAATGGCGTTCAAAAGGTTACTTGGGTATTTGACAAAGTAGTCAATAACGTTACTTTTTATGAATATTGTCAAAATGCGGAATTTGTACGTGATTTGTATGAAATAATAAAATGTGACGTCACAGATTTTTGGAATCAAATGGAGTAATTATTAGCGTTAAATCCAATTTTACAATTATATCTTCGCATCATATTTAATTTCTGTGCGGTGATAGAAGTTTTTAAGATGAGCGGTCTTTTCTCTATGTGTTACAACATTTTACATAATTTTTAATTTTAAGACAATGTAAGGTAATTGAATAAGTCACTGTTGCTATTGGCACTATTTGCGGTGCTATAAACCTAAATCTTCTATCACTAACTTAGTTAATCACTCATTAACCAAGTTAATGTCACATTAACCAACTTAACCACTCATTAACCGAGTTAATCACTTATTAACCAATTTAATCAATTTAATTTAATATTAACCAAGTTAATCACTCATTAACCAACTTAACCATTCATAAACCAACTAAACGTCTCACAAATCCCGCTAATGCCTCATAAACAAAGTTAACGGTCCATTAACTACAGTTAATGTTTCATTAACTACCGACACAAGTTCGCGGCGAGAGGCAAGGTGTTCTTTTTGCTGCTTGCAAAGAAACGTATCGTATCTCTAAGGGCGTTGGGGAAGTATGGAGCGTCGAGGACTCGCGACAGAGACATGTAGCAGGGCCCTAGAGCCCAGCGGATCTTGCGGTTTTTATCCTCTGACTGTAACAAATGAAAAGTAATAGTTAGTAAATACACTGGTCAGCGGAATGGGGTATTTGAAAGGGTAGTCAATAACGTTACTTTTTATGAACTGTCAAAACGCGGCATTTGTATGTGATTTGTATGAAATATAACATTTTGACGTCACAGATTTTTAGACTCAAATGGAATACTTATTAGCATTAAATGCAATTTAACAATTATATCGTCGCATTATATTTAATTTCTGCACGGTGATGGAAGTTTTTATGACGAGCGGGCTTTTTTCCATGTGATTTCATATTTTATTTTTGACCGATTCAAATACTCAATTGTAAAGGGTCACCGCTACCCCGGAACATAAAGGTTACGGAAGGAACATGGATGGGTTCTAGTCAGTAAGAGTCTGACACTCCGTTCCGCTCCACCCGGAGCGGGGCGATCATTTGATGATTTCGATCGTGTGAACGGAAACTGGGCCAACATTGGCCATCATATACACAATAGTATGGCCAGCATAGGCCATTATGTAAACACTAGTTAGTCCAACATGGGCCATCATGTAAACACTAGTTAGGCCAGCATGTGCTATTATGTAAACACTAGTAAGGCCAGCATGGGCCATTATGTAAACACCAGTTAGCCCAACATGGGCCATCATGTAAACACTAGATAGGCCAACATGGGCCATCATGTGAACACTAGTTAGGCCAGCATAGGCCATCATGTACACACTAGTTAGTCCAGCATGGGCCATCATGTAAAGACTAGATAGGCCAACATGGGCAATCATGTAAACACTAGTAAGGCCAGCATGGGCCATCATGTAAACACTAGTTAGGCCAGCATGGGCCATTTTGTAAACACTAGTTAGGCCAGCATGAGCCATCATGTACACACTAGGCCAGCATAGGACATCTTTACACACTAATTAAGACAACATGGGCCATCATATACACACTAGTTTGTCCAGCATAGACCATCATGTACTGACAGGTTAGGCCAGCATGGGCCATCATGTATACACTAGTTAGGCCAGCATAGGCCATCATGTACACACTTCTTAGGCCATCATGTAAACACTAGTTAGGCCAACATGGGCCATCTTTTTTTTCTAATAATAAAATTTTCTCACCTTGATAAGCCCCAATGCTGATAGCACGGTGTTGGCTAGTATCCAGGCCGCGGCATGCTGTTGGCCCGCCCGCTGGACCAGTATGGGATACATCTGTTCCGCTATCTCGCCCGCCTTGGGGTACTGCTCCGAGAGGCCGGCCACGCAGAAGGTGGCGTCTACGTACGCCTGGATCAGGACTGTCGGGTCTTTTATAGCCTGGGGGTGGGAAAAGAATTGGATTATTCACTAGGAACCCGCCCTGGAGTTGCATAGGTTTAAATCTGTCAGCAAGATTATCAAACAAAAATTGGAGACGTATTTGTTTTTTTTTACGTAATCAAAAGATACATTGTGTTAAAATGTAGCATGACGTCACTTCTTTAAAGATTTTATGCTGAATTGTGACGTAGTGCCCCACTCCCCTAACTTTAATGCGGTTTATCAATTTTTTTTTTTAATAAAATGATGAAGCAAAAAATACGTCACTAATATTTTTTATTATCTGACTGACGGACTGAATATATACAGGGTGAAATTGAATTCATGGACATTATTAAACCACCCTGTACCCTATATTTTTTTTCAGGTTAAGCTACGCTTCCCGGGGTCGGCGGTGGATGAGTGATCATCTTTACATACCGACTCCTCCGTGCCTCGGAAAGCCGTTGGTCCCGGCTGTCGTTTGTGCATCTTTGACAGTCGTTACGGATCGTCAGAAACCTGAAAATCTGACAGCCAGTCTTACCAAGGGAATACCCCTTGGTAAGACTAGCTGTCAGATTTTCAGGCTGAACCCAGTAACTGGGCAATATTGCCCAGTTACTTGGTTGCAGTCAGATAGGCAGTCGATCCATGTAAAATACTGGTATTCAGCTGCATCCGGTTAGACTGGAAGCCGACCCCAACATAGTTGGGAAAACGCTAGGCAGATGATGATGACCTATATTTTATTTTCACCTAGGCATCATTCCAATATCCGACCTCAAAGCGGTCGGAACTGCGGTTAAAAGCTAGTAAATTATAGTCACCTGTAAATGCACATCTATGACATCGGCTGCGTTCGCTCCCAGTCTGTTCAGGTTCTCGACTGTCGGCTGCGCCAGGAACCTGCCCACGTCCGATTCCACCTCCTCCACTCCTGAAAGCAATACAAATAAGTATTTACTCCATTAATATAGATATTTCTCAACAGCATGTGAAACCGGATCCGTAACCGCGAATCTTGACGCCAAAGATCCGAATCCGATCCGCAGATCTTGACGCCAATCATCCGTATTCAGATCCGTATCCGCGGGTTTTGACGCCAATAATCCGGATCCGTATCCGCGCATCCTGACGCCAATGATCCCTATCCGGATCCGTAACCGCGCATCCTGACGCCAATGATCCCTATCCGGATCCGTAACCGCGCATCCTGACGCCAATGATCCCTATCCGGATCCGTAACCGCGCATCCTGACGCCAATGATCCTTATCCGGATCCGTAACCGCGCATCCTGACGCCAATGATCCCTATCCGGATCCGTAACCGCGCATCCTGACGCCAATGATCCCTATCCGGATCCGTAACCGCGGATCTTGACGTCAATGATCCGTGTCCGGATCCGTAACCGCGGATCTTGACGTCAATGATCCGTGTCCGGATCCGTAACCGCGGATCTTGACGTCAATGATCTGTATCCGGATCCGTAACCGCGGATCTTGACGTCAATTATCTGTATCCGGATCCGTAACCGCGGATCTTGACGTCAATGATCCGTGTCCGGATCCGTAACCGCGGATCTTGACGTCAATGATCCGTGTCCGGATCCGTATCTGCAAATCTACATTTAATGATCCACGCACATCACTACTTTGACCATACCTGATGTATCCAGCGTGATATCTTGAGGAATCTCTGTAACCGTGTCGAAATGCTGCGCGTCTTCTGTGGCGCTATCTTCTGAATCCTGTCCGTCGTTCTCTTCTTGTTCTTCTTCTGAATTGTCTTCTTCAGAGTCGGTCACGTCTGGAAAAGAAAGTTTATGTTATTAATCACTATATTTTATTTTGAGTGTAGGACATATCAGATGACTCATATATACCCATTATGATTAAGATATTGAAATCGAAATAAAAACACAACACTAAAATGAAAATCGAAATCAACACTTAATAAAATTCAATCTGTCTAGCCTTTCCCAACTATATTGGGATCAGCTTCCAGTCTAACCGGAAGCAGCTAAATACGAGTAAATTACGTGGAGCGACTGCTAATCTGATCTGTACAACACAGTCACTAACTGGGTAATACGTTACCCCTTGGTAAGACTGGCTGTCAGACTTTCGGGCTTCTGACTACCCGTAACGACTGTCAAAGATTCACAAATGACAGCCGGGACCAACGGCATAACGTGCTTTCCGAGGCACGGAGAAGTCTCGGTATGTAAAGATGGTCACCCACCCACGGACCAACCCCGACAAGCGTAACTTAACCTGATGATCCCTGTAACTATTATTATTTAGCCACGAGCTCCTCAACACTTAAAACAAAACCACAATTTAATTTACACTCAAATGATTTTACAAGTATTTGTATAGAGGATATTACGATATAATTATATCTATAATATAAAAATAAGTCGGGTTTTCCTTCCTGACGCTATAACTCCAGAACGCACGAACCGATTTCCACGGTTTTGCATTCGTTGGAAAGGTCTAGGGCTCCGTGAGGTTAGTAGCACAATTCAAAAAACAAGGGTAGGGTGGGTAGGTAGGGTAGGTAGCGTAGGTAGGGTAGGTTGGGTAGGTTGGGTAGGTAGGGTAGGTTGGGTAGGTTGGGTAGGTAGGTAGGTAGGTAGGTAGGGTAGGTTGGGTAGGTTGGGTAGGTAGGTAGGTAGGTAGGTAGGGTAGGTTGGGTAGGTTGGGTAGGTAGGTAGGTAGGTAGGTAGGTAGGGTAGGTAGGTAGGGTAGTTAGGTAGGGTTGGTAGGATAGGTAGGGTGGATAAGGTAGGTATCATAGTTAAGACAGGACAACGTCTGTCGGGTCAGCTAGTTATATTATATTATTATTGTCGTTACGGGTCGTAAGAAGCCCGAAAATCTGACAGCCAGTCTTACCAAGGGGTATCGTATTGCCCAGTTACTGGGTTGTGGAGGCCAGATAGGCAGTCGCTCCATGTAAAATACTGGTATTTAGCTGCATCCGGTTAGACTGGAAGCCGACCCCAACATAGTTGGGAAAAGGCTAGGCAGGTGATGATTGTACAGAATTGATGCTTTTCTTTTCACCTTTTGTGGTGTATTATTTTTATTCTGGGTCTTCACATATAATGTTATAATTTCATGTATTCAAAACATTGTACAGAGGCCAGCACATCAAGTTACCACAATCTGTCAGATTTCTTTGATAGTATTTCAACTATATTGCAAAGACATATAAGGTTCATTTTTAATTTAGAAAATTTGACAGTTAGGGTTAGCTTGATGTGCTGGCGTCTGTACAACATTTTAAAGAGTAACGGTGGAGTTTCTTGCCCATTCTTCTCCACACGAAACTACCTTTTGGAAGAGGCGACTAGAATAAATTCTATTTCTTGTTCATTTTTGACGTTCAAAAGTGCCTTTCTTGTGCCTATTTGAAATAAATGATTTGACTTTAACTTGGAAGTTATACAAACATTCATCCTCGCTCCCCTCACCGTCGCTGAGCTCGGCGGAGGCACCAAGCTTGTCTCTCATGGTCTTTTTATTATTGGCTCCACCAAGACTGTTACCTGCAAAAAAACATGAACATCACGCCTCTAGTCTCTGAAGGGTAGGGCAGTGAAGATAGATGGAAATGTATGTTTTTTTTTTTTTTAAATTATTTAGCCTACACTGTCCCTCTGCTGAGCAAAGGCCTCCCCCAAATCCTTCCACATCTCTCTCTTGAGCCACCTCGATCAATCCTTTGCGGTATACGTCTAGGTCGTCTCGCCACCTCTTCCTGGGCCGGCCTCGACGGCGCCGATAATTAAACTTAGAAGTTTAATTTTTTCACAGCTCAAGGGACTATAGTGTATATGGTTTTAATTTCAACTCGATACGGGTTTCGTTAAAGGGTTTCGTCGTTCCGTCTGTAACCAGGCTGTATCTCATGAACCGCGATATTTAGACAGTTGAAATTTTCACAGATGGTGTATTTCTGTTGCCGCTATAGCAACAAATACTAAAACACAGAATAAAATAAATATTTAAGGGGGCTCCCATAGAAAGAAAGCATCAGTTAAGAACTGTAGCATCAAGTTCTTCCAACTAAACAGACAGCTGTGCTGCTGGGGAGTTTGTTGCGCCACTTCTTCTTCCCAGCTAAAGCACTAGGAAGTGGTGAAGGGCGGACGGTTTTGGGGGACTGTCTTATGTAACTTTGACCTTCAAAAAGTGCTGATCTTCAGCCTAGTTTGAATAAATTACTTTTGATTTCTTCTTCTTTTCGTGTGGTTAGTGACTAACCTGGTGTCAGAGTTTCTATGCTGCCCATGGGCCTCTGACTTAGCTTCACATGCTGTTGAGAAATATCTCTCAGGCATACAGGTTTCCTCACGATATTTTCCTTCACCGATTTTTAAGCAAGTGATAATTTAATTATACAATACGCACATGAATCCGTAACATCAGAGGTGCGTGCCTTGGGTTCGAACTCGAGACCTATGACTTGGCAGTCCAACGGTCACACCACTAGGTTATCACTGCTATATATTTTGATTTCTTACCAGCTAGTACTACTCTGCTGAGCCTGTCGTAGCTGTCCGGCAGCGCTGTGATGGCTTCAACTACCTCCATGCAAGCTTCACGTCCAATCTCGTTGTGGCTTAAGTCTAGTGACTGCGAACAGAAAGAAATATTCATTTTGGGTGTTTGTCTATCTACAATATGTATGAAAAAAAAATGTATGTAAGTAGTTTATCAGCCATCTCGTTACCATAAACACAAGCATTAGGTTGCTTAGCTTGGGACTATATGGCGTTGTGTGAAATGTCCAAGGATATTATTATTATATTATTTTATTCAGATCAAAAATCTTCAATCTCTACCTGCCTTTCCCCAACTATGTTGGGGTCGGCTTCCAGTCTAACCAGATGCAGTTGAATACCAGTATTTTTACATGAAGCGACTGCCTATCTGACCTCCAGACAGTAACTGGTTAATACGATAAGACCCTTGGTAAGACTGGCTGTCACTTTCGGGCGTCTGACTACTGATCCATAAAAAAAATAGTTCTTACCTCCAAAAGTAAGGAGTTTTCCTTAAAAGCCTTCGCCAGCGCACTGGCTCCTTTACTCTTGAGTAGACAGTCACCAAAATTTATACTCTTCAAGTTTTTCAGGCTGAAACAATTAAAAAAGACCAATAAGTCTAATATCATGAGGAAACCAGCATGTCTGAGAGATATTTCTCAACGGCATGTGAAGCTAAGTCAGAGGCCCATGGGCAGCATGAAAACTCTGACACCAGGTTAGTCACTATCCACACGAAGAACGAAAGACTAAGTCCCAATTCCAGCAAAGAAACTGAACCCTATCAGCACATTTTAAACGCTTATGTGATAGCTTACATGAGACGTATTTCAAATGAGACTGAACTGGTAGTGTTTGCCGATGACACAAGCGCTATTATAGCTAGCGACACTATAGAAAATTTAGAAAATAAAATTAATTTTATCTTATGTGCTCTTGAAAGGTGGTTCACTATGAATAATCTAAAAATAAATTTTAAAAAGACGCAATGTTTAATATTCAAATCGACTACAAAGAACAAGGACACCGTCAAAGTACAGAGGCCAGCACATCAAGTTACCACAATCTGTCAAATTTATTTGATAGTATTTCAACTTTATTGCAAAGATATAAGGTTCATTTTTAATTGAGAAAATATGACAGTTAGGGATAGCTTGATGTGCTGGCGTCTGTACAACGATTAGGGAGTAAAGTAGATATTGTAGACAATGTAAAATTTCTGGGGGTACAGATAGATTCAGTTTTGAATTGGAAGAAAGAATTGGAAATGGTCACAAACACTATGAGTAGTGCTTGCTATGCTATCAGTAGTCTAAGGGATGAATTAACCATTGCTCACCTGAGAATGGTTTATTTTGCACTCATAGAAGGCATAAAGTTCTGGGGCAACAGTTACCAATATAACATGAATGCTGCTTTCGTTATACAGAAAAGAGCGTTGAGAACTATGCTTCGCATTGAACAAACGGAGTCTTGTAGTTGAACAAACGGAGTCTTGTAGGGATCATTTTAAAAGACTGCAAATTCTCACAGTACCATGCCTCTATATCCTAGTATTGCTCAGTCATTTCATAAAAAATATCCATAAGTTTGAAACTGAGGAACAGAGACATATTAGGATAAAAACTCGACGAAAGGATCTACCTAATTTCATACAGCCTAAACTTAATGTCGTTAAACATGCCTCAAGAGTGCAATCAGTATATATGTACAATAAACTGTCTGTACAATTTAAAAATTCTATGAATCGAAATGAATTCAAGAGAAAATTGAAGACATTGTTATTGAGGAAATGTTATTACAGCATAGAAGAGTTTCTCCAAGATAATAATAGTTCAAACTAATATGCGAACGTAATATGTATTGTAAATGACTATATTTGATTTATAATCGGCTTGATAACAATTTGATTTTAATTTTGACGTATTTTTAATCTATTTGTTTTATATTTGACATGATTTTATTTGATTCACATTTGACATGATTTTATTTGATTTACATTTGACATCCACACTAATATTATAAATGCGAAAGTAACTCTGTCTGTCTGTCTGTTACCTTTTCACGCCTAAACCGCCCAACCGATTTTGCTGAAATTTGGTATGTAGATAGTTTGCATTCATCAGAAGGACATAGGCATATTATTTTTTGGAAATTCAACCCCTAAAAGGGTTACAAGGGGTGGCAAAGTTTGTATGAGAAAAATATTTTTATTGCACATTTTTGCTAGGGTAGGTAGGGTAGGTAGGGTAGGGTAGGTAGGGTAGATAGGGTAGGTAGGGTAGGTAGGGTAGGTAGGGTAGGGTAGGGTAGGTAGGGTAGGTAGGGTATAGGTAGGGTAGGTAGGGTAGGTAGGGTAGGTAAGGTAGGTAAGGTAGGTATCATAGTTAAGACAGGACAACGTCTGTCGGGTCAGCTAGTAATTTATATGTTGCTTTATTTTATGTTGATTCCTATGTATTTGATATTTGCTGAATGAAATATTGAAATGCTTTAAGTGGCCAATTTTAATTTTTATAATTTATATTGAATTATTATAATATTTAAGACTCATAATGTTGACGAATGTAATTGATGCCAATGCTTAAGACTATTTTCATTACTTGTGTTTGTTTATTGTACTTACCGTTTTTTTAAAAATCACTGTTCGACACAAATGTAAATTTGTTATGAATAAATAAATAAATAAATAAACGCATTCAAGAGCTGTCAATATTTACCAAAATTGTTGGTACTGATAGCTCTTGATCGCATTTTCAATGTTTTTTTAAACTTTTGAACGCCATTGTCACATATAAGTGACAAGCAAGCGCATGCCCTGTACGCCAACGACACATATATGTGACAATGCGGTACATTATAACACGAAATAAACAATTAAATCATTACTTTTATGTGTGTTTATATAGATGTCTTAAAAATTGAAGCTCTCGTACGTATTTAATGACATGAAACAAATTAAAAGACACCATGGATATTGGGAAATTCATGATAACATGAAGAAATAAATTTGTAGCTTGGCGTGGAGGGCACGCGCGTGCGTTTGAGCTCTGGCGTTAAATATTTTAAATAAGGCGTGGGCATCGTTTGACCAGCATTGGGCAAAAATTATTGTCTATCATGATTATATCTTAGGATGGGAAATCATCAAATGACTCCTCCCGCTCTGGGTAGAGTGGAAGAGAGTGTCAGTCTCTTCCTGACTAAAACCCATCCATGTTCCTTTCGTAGCCCTTTATGTTCCAGGGTAGTGGTAACCCTTTCGGGCAATTGGTACAATAGAAACTGCCTAGCAATGTGTGTGCATTGCTAAGCAACCACATGCCAAGCCACTTTAAGTCTCTAAATATAAGGTTGCTAAAGCTTAAATTCTATAAGTGATTAAGTGTACGTAGTTATTATAATTTGAAAGAGTTTATGGATACTAATTAATGTTGGTATGTTTCGTTATTAAGTATACAGATTGTTTACCAAAAAAAATTGCATGCTATAACATAGCAAAACATGTTTGTACTTTTATTTTATTAACACCATTTTATACCATGTTCTATGCAAATAAATTATCTTATATATAAAATTCACGTGTCACAATGTTAGTTACCTAACTCCTTCGAAATGGCTTGACCGTTTTTTATGAAATTTTATATGCATATTTAGCAGGTCTGAGAATCGGCTACTATCTATTTTTCATACCCCTAGGTAGGTAGGGTAGGTCGTGTAGGTAGGGTAGGTAAGGTAGGGTAGGTAGGGTAGGTAGGTGGGGTAGGTAGGTAGGGTAGGTAGGTAGGGTAGGTGGGGCAGGTAGGTGGGGTAGGTAGGTGGGGTAGGTAGGGTATGAAGGGTAGGTAGGGTATGTAGGGTAGGTAGGTAGGTAGGGTAGGTAGGTAGGGTAGGTGGGGCAGGTAGGTGGGGTAGGTAGGTGGGGTAGGTAGGGTATGAAGGGTAGGTAGGGTATGTAGGGTAGGTAGGTAGGTAGGGTAGGTAGGAAAGGTAGGTAGGTATCATAGTAAAGGCAGGACGACGTCTGCCGGGTCAGCTAGTTTTTTTAATCCCGCTGAGTTTACCTATAACTTACTTGGGCAACGCTGTAGCTATGGCTTGAGCGCCTTTAGCACCAACCGTATTGTCGTTCAAATTAAGTCTTGCTAACTGGGCGTTGTGTTTAAAAGCTTCTGATAGCGCTGTAATACCAATGTGGTATATTCCATTCTGTGGCATAGCTAGCTCCTCTAGTGTGCCCATGTTCTGAAACAAGTATAAATAAAATATAATATCGCATACACTCAATGCAAAAAAACCTAACTCTCTCTCTCTTGTAAAATACTGGTGTTCAGCTGCATCCGGTTAGACTGGAAGCCAACCCCAACATAGGCTAGGTAGATGATGATCGCATACACTCAATCAAACTGCCTACCTTTTCCCAACTATGTTGGGGTCGGCTTCCAGTCTAACCAGATGCAGCTGAACACCAGTATTTTACATGGAGCGACTGCTAATCTGACCTCCACAACCCAGTAACTGGGTAATACGATACCCCTTGGTAAGACAGGCTGTCAGACTTTCGGGCTTCTGACGACCCGTATCGACTGGTCAGCCGGGACCAACGGCTTAACGTGCTTTCCGAGGCACGGACGAGTCTCGATATGTAAAGATGGTCACCCATCCACGGAACAATCTCGGCAACCGTAACTTAACCTGATGGGATCGATCCGGATTATTGTTTTTTTTTTCTCTTTCTTATCATGTCGTTTATTTAGTGTCTATAATATATATTTATTTAAATGTACAGAGGCCAGCACTTCAAGTTACCACAATCTGTCAAATTTCTTTGATAGTATTTCAACTTTATTGCAAAGTCATAAGGTTCATTTTTAATTGAGAAAATTTGACAGTTAGGGATAGCTTGATGTGCTGGCGTCTGTACATGCACAACATTACAGAAGAACTCCCAAGGCGTTGCACAGTAAAAATAGAAAAAAAAAATGACAAAAGGAAAAAAAAACCCTTTCACAAACAACATACAAGATGTTTCGCAAACAAAATGTGTTTGCGCTACTCAAACTCAACGCATTTATTTCAAATAAACCAATTACAGGCACTTTTGAATTGTCAAGGGGTCGGTCAGTCAGAGAGATGAAGCTAGTTGCCCATCCCAAAGCAGTAGGTACCTATGGAGAAGAACGGGCAAGAAACTCCATGGACACTATTTTAAATCAAAATATGTTCACAAAAACTGGGTTACATAATTCATGTTGAAATATAGGTACATGTGAGAATGATGCAGAACGTAAAAAAAATCAATTAAAAATTAAGTAATTTTTTTTTTAATTACTCACTTGGAACACCTTGGCGAGGGCTGTGGCTCCATCGTTCTCGAGCCTGTTCCGTCCAGCGATGAAGATCTTCAGCTTGCGCGGGCGCGCGGACAGCGCTTTGGCAAGCAAGCGGCCGCCCGTGATGCCAAGCCCGTTGTTGTTCAAGCGTAGCTCCTGGAAAGAGGTGATTACGTCAAATATGGGCGAAATTACACTTATGTTAGCATTTTTTTTTAACTGAATTCAACAAAGGATTAGGTTGATATATATAAGGTCCCATTAAAATAGATGGACAAATTTTAACACAACATTCAGTACGTCTAACCAAAGATATCCAAGCAAAAAAAAACTTAATTAAAGTGATTTTATTTTGACCTAAAATAATAAATTGCCCATACACTAGAATAAACGCATCTATTATGAGTAGGTACTTGCACACTTCTTGTAAGTATCTCATGTGGTTTGTTTACCATTGTCCTTATTTTGGTGGTCCGAGTGATTTCTAAAAGTTTGTCCATCTATTTTATTGTGACCTTATATGGTCTTAAAAAATTAACTCTTAAGAATTTCGTGGGAGCATTGTACTCATCGTTACGAACAACTTTTACTATGGGATGAAAACTGAAATCGCGAAAAAAATATGAGCTGTTCAACATTCATTTTGAAGGGATGTTCGAACACAAATGTAGGGAGCAGCTGATATTTTTTATTCAGTATGTATGGATGCTATACTATTGCGGGAACACCTTTCGTTAATTGTGAGAGAATTGTAAAAGAGTCTGACTATCCTTTCCGCTCTACCCAGAGTTGAAGGAGTCATTTCATGATTTCCCACCGTCAAAAAAAAACCTTCTAAAAGACAAAAAAACTTAATACTATCAATAAAAATCAAATGCTACCCAGTGCTTACCTCCAATTCACTGCACACATCACTCTGCAACAATTTGGCCAAGCCTTCGACACCAATGGGTCCAAATGCGTTGTCACTCAGGTCCAGGACACTAAGTCGGGCTCCAGCTGCTATCATGCCATCTCCTAGAGCTGCCTGGAATACAAGATGTGAATGAAAATATAAGTAACAAAATCATCATCATCTGCCTAGCCCCAACTATGTTGGAATCGGCAGTCTATTTAACATGGAGCGACTGCCTATCTGACTTCCACAACCCAGTAACTGGGCAATACAATAGCCCTTGGTGAGACTGGCTGTCAGATTATTGGGCTTCTGACGACTTGTGACAACTGTCAAAGATGCACAAATGACAGCCGGGACCAACGGCTTAACGTGCTGTCCGAGACACGGAGGAGTCTCCGTGCAAAGATGGTCACCCATCTGGTCAGCCAGTCTTACCAAGGGGTATTGTATTACCCAGGTAATGGGTTGTGGAGGTCAGATAAGCGGTCGCTCCATGTAAAATGGAACTGGAAGCTGACCCCAAGATAGTTGGGAAAAGGCTAGCCAGATTGATTGACATGCAATCCAACATAGCTTTTATTAGCTAGTAAAATAGTAAATGACTTACCAAAGCCGGCGGTATCTCAGTCTTCATTCTACCCGTGAACATATCAGAGAACCGGGCCACCTTCAGCTCTGGGTGATGTTCAAGAGCTTTGGAGATGGCCTGGGCTGCAGACACCCCCAGGGTATTGCCCGTGAGTGTGAGGTATTGCATGTCGGGGCAGCCATTGATGGCATCCACGATAGGTTGCGCTGAAAAAATGGATTTTATTTTATTTGTAACTAGCTTTTGCCGGCGACTTTGTCAAAGGTTGCGAGTACTTTGTAATAATAATATCCTTGGACATTTCACACAACGCCGTATCGTCCCAAGCTAAGCAACCTAATACTTGTGTTATGGTAACGAGATGGCTGATAAACTACTTATATACATTTTTTTTTGTAAATACATACATATTATAGATAGAAAAATACCCAGACCCGTAACAAATACTTGCAGGTCGTACAAATATTTGTTCCGTGCGGGAATCGAACCCGCGACATGCTGCGCAGCAGTCAATCGCTAAACCGCTGCGCCAACCGTGTAGTCACTTTAAACCTACTCTTTCTGAAGAACATCACCAATATGGCTATAATATGCCATTCTAGGAGCTTGTGGCTAAGTAATAACAGCTGCACAGATAGCTCCATCAGGTTAAGCCACGTTTCCAGTGCTTGGTCCGTAGATGGGTGATCCTTACAAATCAAGACTCCTCTGTGCCTCGGAAAGTGTGTTAAGCTGTTGGTCCCGGCTGATATTCATGGCCAGTTGTTACAGGTAGTCAGAAACCAGAAAGTCTGACAACCAGTCTTACCGAGGGGTAGCATATTACATATAACCCAGTTACTGAGTGGGTTGTGGAGGTCAGATAGGCAGTCTCTGTAAAATACTGGCATTCAGCTGCTTCCAGTTAGGCTGGAAGCCGGCACAAACATAGTTGGGAAAAGGCAGGCAGATTTATTGAATATGTCCTTCTAGAGAGTCATCTCAGTGTTTCCACACATATATTTTGTAATCTAGAATGATTAAGGCTTGTACCATTATAACAATGGGACTTCTATAGTGTCTCGTTCAGTGTTCTTGAATGAGTTACGTGATACAAAAGTTCAATGCATTATGCCCCCTCCTAAGGAAATAAAGTTGATATCATCATCATCATTCGTCTGCCCCTAACCCAGTAAAATCAAGACATTATCTATGGTTAACGACATGACTACAGTCATGTGCAGGAAAATTGATTGATCAATAGCAACTTAAGTCATAAATTGTGTAATTTAGGTTATGATTTACAAACAGTTATTTAACAATAAAAAGCACGAAAAATTGGGTTTTAAAGTAACGTGTCACTGAAATTTTGTATATTTTAGTTATTTTTATAGGTTTATATGCACAGAAATGCGAAAACAAACACTATTCATACCATCATTCGCAGTGTCCAATTTTAAAGACTTTCCAGAAAAATCCACGCCGCTGCTCGGCCTGCCGGAATCAGATAGCGCTGTATTTATGGAGTTTAAATCAAAAGTCGACATTTTGGTGGTTACTTTAAACGTATTAACAAATAAAAACGCTATAAATTATGAAAACAATGACAGTCAACGAACTTTTTTCAATTTTTTGTCATGGATACCGCGTTTGACAATTGTCGTTAGAAGCATCATGTTTTGTCTCTTTTTAGTGTCCCGAGTTACACGAGACAAAGATATAAACAATGAAGTTTGTTAGGTAACATGATTGAAATGGAACGCGGTCAGTGCTTGGGTCCTAAAAAGCTGCATTCAAATTCAAAAATATAATTGAAATTATGTTGTTCACTGTTTCGAACCTACTTATTAATAATTAAAGTAAATTAACCCACCATGCGCAGTGTTGCTGATATCATACTTCTATGTATTCCAGCGGTAGTCATTTGTATACTTAATTAGTAATCGGGATTACTAGATTATTCACGGGTAATCGGTTTAATTATTTTTATTATTATTATATAGCTTTGTGACAGTAATACTGAGAAAAATGGAAGGGATTTTTTCTCGAGATTAAGTGGGACATAAGCAGGAACAAAAAGATTAGGTAAGAAGTTTAGAACTACTTATCACACCAAACTTGAACCCATAATACGTGTTTAGAAGGTGGAGATCCGGACACCTCCAAAAACACGACTCTAACTACACAAAACCAAAAATGTTTACAATTTCAAAAGCACTTCCACATCGAGCAACATTAGTTCAATCATTTCTGATGGATTTCCCTCAATACCCTGAATCACTGTCTTTATTGTTCACGGTGCAATTTTTATTACAAGCTAATAGTCGTTTTTTTAATAATTTGCTGGTATCACAGTCTAAGTTCTGGCTGTGGTTCTGAACTTCTGACGTTGCGCAACCCGGCAACATTTATGTCAGTGTCAAATTAATCAAACCGTGAGTGGCGTTGGTAATATTCGTGACGTAGATTTAGTAATTTCTCGTGCGTTTTCCCTTTTCATAATCGGGATTCGGGAGTGTGCCTGTGCCTTCGAGTAGTGCGCAAAAAAATCAACAACAAACATGGCGGGTAAACGAAATTTTAAATATATTTGTTTTTTACACTTAACTCTAAATATTTTCGTAACTTTTTTTGCCCAAAAGTATTAAAAGAGTACTTGATAAGAGTTTTATTATAACTTTGTTTATGTAATAAACTTAACTTTGTTTCAAAAGTAGTAATATAATTTAGAAGGATTTGGAAACCGGGTCAAAGCGATATAAATTGTCGAAATAACCGTTTTCATAGCCAAAAAACGGGTTATCAGAACTAGTAATTACAAAATAACCACTACATTATTTTATCTAACGCAATTAACGTCTTAATTCATGTTTACGTTAACTTTTTTAGGTTACAACAGGTGTCAATGTGCATTAATTGATAAATTTGTCGTCAATGCCGTGATTTGAATTTTCTTATCACAATGAATAAACAAATATGTATATTATCTTATTAGAATTCACATAGTAATAGCCGAAAACTGCTTGGTCACCTGCATGGAATTTCTTGCCCATTCTTCTCCATAGGTATCTACAGTCAAACGGGGTGAATCGGGACAAAACTTCAAAAGGGATTTTAACATTGAAACAATATAGTTTGAGGCCAACAAGGACCCTTATTTGTTAATTATAATACAGTAAACACATTACAGCTCCTGTTTGGCCACAAACTATATTATTTAAATGTTAAAATCCCTTTTGAAGTTTTGTCCCGATTCACCCCTGCGCCCCTATTCACCCTGTTTGACTACTGCTTTGGAATGGCCACCTTTCTGACTGACCGACCCCTTGACAGTTTAAAAGTGTCTGTAATTGGTTTATTTAAAATAAATGCTTTGAGTTTGAGTATCTAATACTAGGGTACATTTAAGTGTAATACCAAAATAATATTGAATGATAGATTTTTAACTCCCATTAGCATTAAAAACGTGGTAAGCGGGATTGTCCGAAAGTGTTACCGCTACCCTGGAACATAAAGGTCTAAGGAAGGAACATGGATGGGTTTAAGTCAGTAAGAGTCTAACACTGTACCGCTCTACCCAGAGCGGAAGGAGTCATTTGATGATTTCCCAAATCTAAACAAAAAAAAAACATTGTAAATCTCACAGTCCGTGTTTAAGAATTATGTATAATCTGTCTATAATGTTTCCACTGCTGGTATACTTGCCCACTCTAAGCAAGGGATTGAGACATAATCCACCACGGGCTGATGTCACATGTCTTCGAATTTTTGGTTCTAAGACATGCTTGTTTCCTCACGATGTTTTCCTTCACCGTTTTGAGAGCAGTGGTGATGAAATGAAATACACAAAGTAGCGCCTGCTTGGGTTTAAACATACGACCTACAACTCGTAAGTCGAGGCAGATACCTCAATGGGCCACCACTGTTTAACCATTACATTAATGTATTTTAAAGTAAAAGTATTTATTTCAAATAAACCAATTACAGGCACTTTTGTATTGTCATAGGGTCGGTCAGTCAGAAAGATGAAGCTAGTTGCCCATTCCAAAGCAGTAGGTACCTATGGGGACAAACGGGCAAGAAACTCCACGAACACTTGAAACAAAATCATCATCTGCCTAGCCTTTTCATAACTATGTTGAGGTCGGCTTCCAGTCTAACTGGGTGCAGCTGAATACCAGTATTTTACATGGAGCGACGGTCTGACCTCCACTACCCAGTAACTGGGCAATACGATACCCCTTGGTAAGACTGGCTGTCAGATATCGAAACAAAATATGGTTACAAAATATTGGTTATGTATGTGACCTCAGTATCAGATAGCCTTGCTTCAATGTATAATTATTATGTAAATGTAAATAAGCGACTTAGAAATAGACTTTTGAACTTAGTGAAGTTGTTTTTACTTTATGTCATGATGACGTACGTGTTAAGCGACACACCTCCGAGAAATTACGCCACGGAATTTCGTTTCGGCTTTTTTATACCTACATCGCTTTTTAGGGTTTCGTATTTAATAATAATACCTAATATCTTTGGACATTTCACACAACACCGTATAGTCCCAAGCTAAGCAACCAAATGCTTGTGCTATGGTAACTCGTTACCATGGCTGATATACTTACTACTTATATACATTTTTTTTGTAAATACATACATATTACATATTATAGATATAAAAATACCCAGATCCGGAACAAATATTTGTACGACCTGCAAGTATTTGTTCCGGGTCTGGGTATTTTTACCCGGAACAAATACTTGCAGGTCGTACAAATATTTGTTCCGTGCGGGAATCAAACCCGCGACATGCTGCGCAGCAGTCAATCGCTCGACCACTGCGCCAACCGTGCCGTTAATAGTATCTGAAGGGGTGCCAAATGGAATCCTATTACTATGCCTCCGCTGTCCGTCCGTCTTTCTGTTTGTCTGTCAGCGGGCTGTATCTCATGAACCATAATAAGTTTAAACTTTCACAAATTGTGTATTTCTATTGCCACTTTAACAACAAATACATAATAAACATGAAATTGCGAAAAAAAATCAGCTATTTCATACATTTTTGTTGACATAAATCGACAAAACGTATGGAGAACAGCTGTTTTTGTTTTCGTATTTTTAGTGGTTCTATAGTAAAAGTTGTTCAGTCCCATAGAGCTGTATCAAAAGCAGCGGGATTGTCCGATAGGGTTACCGCTACCCCGGAACACAAAGGGCTAAGGAAGGAACATGGATGGGTTTTAGTCATTAAGCCCTGGCTGGAGGCTGTAATTCCATTGTGGCATCCACAGGCAAGCCCGGTTAAGCAGTAGACAATCCTATGGTTGAACTGCGAGATGCCATTAAAAAAATAAAATCGGGCCGACATTTTTCGTATTTCTTTGACGCTTAGAGCATTTAAACTTAAAGTATTTATTTCTAATAAACCAATTGCAGGCATTTGAATTGTCAACGGGTCAGTCAGTCAGAGAGATGAAGCTAGTTGCCCATTCCAAAGCTATGGAGAAGAACGGGCAAGAAACTCCATGGACACTCTTTTAAACAATATATTGTTACAAAATATCTATTACTTAGTTCATATTAATATTATACACGTGAGAACGATGCAGAACGCTAACCGTCAGAATGTGAATATTTTCAAACTTATTAACGTAATATTATTTTGTTCCAGCCACAAACAACCCGTACAACCATCTCCTGAAGTCCATCAACATTGATGGGAAGGATTACAAGTATTATGACGTCACTGATTTAGGAGAGAAGTATGGTAAGTTTATAATCAGAAAAGAAAGCAACCGATCCGAAACAACACTACAAAGTGAAAAATTTCGGAAGTGACCACACCAATTCGTATCCACTAAACTTGCTATGTAAACAACAGTGACCTGAAGTACTTATATCAATCTATCAATCTACCTGCCTTTTCCCAACTATGTTGGGGTCGGCTCCCAGTCTAACCAGATGCAGCTGAATACCTGTATTTTACGGAGCGACTGCCTATCTGACCTCCACAACCCAGTCACTGGGCAATACGATACCCCTTTTCGGGCTTCTGACGACTCGTAACGACTGTCAAAGATGCACAAATGACAGCCGGGACCAAAGGGTTAACTTGCTTTCCGGGACACGGAAGAGTCTCGGTATGTATAGATGGTCACCCATCCACGGCCAACCCCGGCAAGCGTAGCTTAACCTGGATGATCGACCTGTGCGGCTGTTACTACTTAGCCAGTACTAATATGTCAACAAGATGATGAAAAAATTTAAGACTTATATGGTTTTCTTATGGATGTCAGAACTCGACCAAATTGGGACCACACCGGAAGCACCAGCTTTCAAATAAACAAAGAATCATAAAATCGCTTCACACAGTCGCAAGGTTCTGAGGTAACAAACATTAAAAAAAATTGTCGAATTGAGAACTTCCTCCTTTTATGAAGTCGGTTAAAAACGACCCCAATTTTGTGTACTTTTTGACGTCATATTTAACGCAAGTAAAGGTATTTTCTATCAATACTCTATCTGCATAAAAGCCAGTTCAAGGTAATATTGAGATAAATATTTATACAAAGATGAACTGATAAGCGTGTCAGTTCACTGATAACAGGAAGGTACCACTCACGGAGATTGTATGCTCTAAATGTGACTAACTGATTAAATAGAGTACCTGTTTTCTAGAAAAACCGTCAGTATAATCTATTCATCATCTGCCTAGCCTTGTCCCAACTATGTTGGGGTCGGCTTCCAGTCTAACCGGATGCAGCTGAATGCCAGTATTTTATATGGAGCGACTGCCTATCTGACCTCCGCAACCCAGTAACTTTGCAATACGATACCCCTTGGTAAGACTGGCTGTCAGATTTTCGGGCTTCTGACGACCCGTAACGACTGCCAAAGATGCACAAATGACAGCCGGGACCTAGGAGCCGGGAATAGAAGTGCGCAGTCTCATCTCGCGCGGAATTCGCCTGTTTGATAAAAAATTGAGTCTTTTGTGACCTAATCATGTCCACTGGTACGCCTCAATCGTTGACTAATAAAATTCCCATTGTACTTCGTGTAGATAGCTCTACGCTTGCCCAGTGGGTTGATTTAACCCATTAGATGTTCGCCTATTAGAAGGAATTATTCTCGTTCGTCCCATCAACAAAATTAGTGGGACGATCGGGAAAAAAAAAGAACGAATTCCCGTTCGTCTCACGAGTGGGTCGAAGTCGATGCGACGAACGGGAATACACGTCCCATTTATCCCTCTAAAATCCCGAATAGGACGATCGAGAACAAATTTTAATATTATTTTTGTAAATTCCCGTTCGTCCCACGAGGGGGACGAAGTCGGTGAGACGAACGGGAATACACGATGAGACGTGAGCCGTTTGCTTATAAGAGCTCAACGATTTATATCAGCCTTTCCCAAAGTGGCAATAACGTACCCTTGTAGGCGCTGCAGGACTAAAGGGGCAGTAAGAGACCCAAAAAAATGGGGGCATTTTGTAGAGGCTTTTTTTTTTAAGGCTGGGAAATCATCCAATGACTGCTCCCGCTCTGGGTGGAGCGGAAGGGAGTGTCAGACTCTTACTGACTAAAACCCATCCATGTTCCTTCCGTAGCCCTTTATGTTCCGGGGTAGCGGTAACCCTTTCGGACAATCCCGCTTACCCGGCAGGCTTGGCCCTGAGGGGCCCCTTCATATGCTGACATCTCTTTGAGGCGCGCGTGGAATATACACGCGCCGTCCGGCACGGGTCTGGTGCTGATCGGACGGTGAGTCACCCATTACTCACCGTCCGCAGGCCCGCGCATTTTGTAGAGGCTTAGGGGGCGATTTGTAATTTCATCTAGATAGTGGTTTTACCATTATCTGTCGCGGTGTGGTGGTAGCAGTGTGACCGTCGGACTGCCAAGTCTTAGGTCTCGAGTTCGAACCCAAGGCACGCACCTCTGATTTTACGGATTCATGTGCGTATTGTACTACTCTGTCAAGAAAGTACCGGGAAAAGATCAATAATACACAAAGTGTCTGTTATTCATCCAAATTTATTTTATCACCTTCAAAGTATGCTCCTTTAGAAACGATACACTTGCGTCAACGAATAATCCATTCATCATAACATTTTTTAAACGCTGCTTCCGGAATTGAGTTCAGATCTCGCCGCGAATTCTCCTTTATGTCTTCTATCGATTGAAAACGGGTGCCACGAAGTGGTAATTTGAGTTTAGGAAAAAGAAAAAAGTCAGCAGGAGCCATATCTGGTGAATATAGTGGTTGCTGGATGGTATTTGTTGAGTGTTTGGTCAAAATTCGTTCACAATGATAGCCTTGTGCGAAGGCGCATTGTCGTGGTGCAAAATCCAAGAATTTTCTTTCCACAAATCTGGCCTTTTTCGTCGGATTTGCTCTCTTAAACGCCGCATAACGCTCAAATAATATTCTTTATTTACCGTTAGACCTTCCGGTAAGAATTCAGAGTGCACAACACCGCGATAGTCAAAGAAAACAGTCAACATGACTTTGTCTTTTGATCGACTTTGGCGTGGTTTTTTCGGTTTCGGTTCAGTTGGAAGGCGCCACTCCGAAGCTTGTTGACTAGTTTGCATGTCAAACTCGTAAACCCACGTCTCGTCACCAGTAACAATGCGTTTCATGAATGTTGGGTCCGAACTGACTCGTTCTAGCATGTCCTCAGCGACTTTCATGCGATTGAGTTTTTGGAGAAAATTCAGATCTTTTGGGACTAGCCGAGCAGCAACATGTTTCATACCCAAATGATTAGTTAAAATGGTACGGATCGACTCGTGAGATACAGAAAGTTCGGCGGTTATCTCTCTCAGAGTTGAATGGGGATTTTCAGTCACTATTTTCTTCACTTTTGCGATGTTAACTTCAGTTGCAGACGTTGACCTACCAGAGCGAGGCAAATCTTCCATCACATCTCGACCGCTTTTGAACGCTTTGAACCACTCATAAGCACGAGTTTTTGATAAAGTCGATTCACCGTAAGCCTTCTGTAACATTTTCAGTGACTCCGAACACGAAATTCCATTGGCGATGCAAAATTTAAGACAAACTCTTTGTTCGATATTTTTGTCCATTATGAAATTCGCAATACACACTATATTATATGATATTACTAAAACCAGCACTGTATATTTTATTATAAATAACAGATGCAACTCAAACTCCGCGCCAAAATGGAAAACAGTTGTGCCAATCTAACAACTACAAAAAAACAAAAATTTGAATTTGGGACCATAAACAAATCATCCATTCCCGATACTTTTTTGACTGAATGTATATTATCACTTGCTTAAAAATCGGTGAAGGAAAACGTCGTGAGGAAACAAGCATGTCTGAGAGATATTTCTCAACAGCATGTGAAGCTAAGTCAGAGGCCCATGGGCAGCATAAAAACTGACACCAGGTTAGTCACTAACCACACGAAGAGAAGAGAGTGGTTTTTAAGGAGGTGAAAAAATGAAGGGTGCTAAAAAATAATTTATTTTCAAAGTGGGCAGTAGGCAAAATAAGTTTGGGAACCCCTGATTTAACAAATTCGATGTTCGCCTATTAGACGCCGTTTGCTTATACGAGCTCAACGATTCATACGGTTGTATTTATTGTCGTTTTGAGAGAATTTTTCTTATGAACCTATGGGGTTTATATGACTTCTGAGAAGTTAATTTGGCGCATCTTTTCGTCTCGCAGCGGTAACTTACCTATTGGTATACTGCCTTTTTGCCCCGGCTCTAATTCAAACTCAAACTCAAAGCATTTATTAAAAAAAAAACAATTACAGGCACTTTTGAATTGTCAAGTGGTCGGTCAGACAGAAAGATGAAGCTAGTTGCCCATTCCAAAGCAGTAGGTACCTATGGAGACGAACGGGCAAGAAACTCCATGGACACTCTTTTAAACAAAATATGTTTACAAAATATTGGTTACATAATTCAAATTATTATTATACATGTGAGAACGATGCAGAACGTTAAAAGCATCCGATATATTAAATATGTAAAACAAGTTCAAAAATTAAATTAAAACAAGCCATGGCCGCTAAGAGATGACCAGTCCCTACTGACAGCGCCCGTTCACGAACATGACGCATATATTAGCACCATTCAGCTCAACCATGAAGGGAGCTAATTGATCCAACACACGCCACCATCAGAAAATCTTATGAAATTTGAAAAAAATTAAGAAAGAAAATAAAAAAAGTGGAGAGAGAGAGAGAGAGAGAGTGTATGAGTGAGTGTGTTAGTGAAGTGAAAATTGGCTTGGTGAGGAGGGCTTTCGCGTGTTTTGTTTATGCGTTCAAAAGGTTGCCTTGATTTGGTGATTCGGGTGTTGGGGTCAAGAGTCGGCTGTAATTAATATTCTTATTTTGTTATCGATGGTCACGTCGACTTTGTACAATAACATTTGGATGCGTGCCTTATGCAATAGCTGATAGTAAAAAGAATTATCATCACTGTAAGTGCGAGTCGCACTCGCGCCCCATCTATACGTAGTATAGTTTGTTTGAACGTCGTTGGCATGACGTCACTTCTATGTAGATTTTATACTGAGTTGTGACGTAACGCCCTCACTCCCCAACTTTAATGCGTTTTATCTCAGTATTTTTTTATTAATATGATAAAGAAATGCTGATTTTCAACCTAGTTTGAATAAATGACTTTTGATTTTTATTTTTGAGAACAAAAAATACCAAAGAAAATGTATATTTCACGGGCTTTGACAAGATTTCTGTTGATGTCAAAATAAATATGAACAAATCCATACTAATTTTATAAAGCTAAAGAGTTTGTTTGTTTGAACGCTAATCTCTGGAACGACTGGTCCGAATTGAAAAAATCTTTTTGTGTTGGATAGTCCATTTATCGCGGAAGGCTATAGGCTATGTAACATCACGCTACGACCAATAGGAGCCGAGTAGCGGGTGAAACCGCACGGGAGCAGATAGTTATCTATAAAAATGAGCAAAAACATCACTTTTGTTGTATGGGGTCCCCCTGAAATATTTATTTTATGTTGTTTTTTGGTATTTGTTATTATAGCCAGTGGCGTGCACACAGTTTTAAGACAGGGTAGGCAGAAAATTTTACTCACCAAAAATACTACACGTTGGTTTTGGTTCGTCGTCTTGTCGATTGATAATGTAGGTAATTGCCAAATGCCAACTCAAATATCCATAGATTGACTGATTTTCTAGACATATCAATTTACGGATATTCGAAGTGGCCTTTCGGCGCGTTTATTTGATGTTTTGTAATGTTTGTGTGAATTGCAAAATTTAAATAAAATCATTGAAAAGATGGTGGTGTGAGTATACTAAGTATAGGTATAGGATTGTTTTATTTGTATATTAAATCTACACGCCTTTCTTTCTGTAAGAATATCTGCAATATGGAATCGTAAAAGTTGGGAAGGCGTTTTATTTCCGTAAGAAGGTTTTTTTCTATTGAAATCGTGGAAAGATCTGTAAGTCGTTGCTGGCCTTGTGTATTTCTTAAATAGGTGTGTATACGTTTTAGCGACGAGAATGACCTTTCGGTTGAAGCACTGCTCGCGGGAACTGTAACAATTAATTTTGCCAAACGCAGTACTTCGGGAAAAACTGTAATTATGTTATTTTCGTAAAAATGTTCTATAATTTTGTAAATACTAAGGTTTTTGAATTCGGCAGATTTATAAACACATTTGAGCTCATTGATAAGGCGGTCTTAGTTAAAGTCGTATAATTTATAAACATTTACGAATTGCGATACTAATTCAACCGGAAAATTGTCATTATATTTATTGAAATTTTCGCATGAAAGTTAGTCCAAAAATTTTTTACTCTTTCAGATTTTTATATCGGTCGCGACATTCGATGGATATATTGTCTATAATTTCAATAAAAATCCGCTTAAAATTGGTTTTCGCGTCCTCAACATTACGTTTTCGTTTTGGCGGCCCTGTGCTTATTTTTACGCCTTCAAAAATTAATTCAAACCTAGATCTGAATGATTCCAAAAACGATTCAAAGTCCCTAATTTTTTTTATGCAATAAGTCACATCTCATGTCTTTTTTTGCATAATTTCGTAAAGCACATCAGTTTCTGCGAATATTAAATATTATCGAGATAGGTCGTCCAACACCGGATTTGCAATTAATACAACCTAAAGGTAAAGTTAATCGTAAATTTAATACAAAACAAAATGATTCGCGTTGCTTAACGAAACTTCATGTGTTTAACGAAATTTTCGTTAAACACATGCAAGTAAAAACTGGATTAAAAATCTTTTAAATTGTGTAACAAATACGAAACTTGACTTAATGTCTCGCCATTCCAAGAGTCTTCGTTTTCAGCCATATCCTCAAATAAATCAATTAAATGTAAAGAAGAATTGAAAATTACATTTACATTACGCGAATTGTAAGTCCATCGAGTGTCAGCAACGCGAATCATATTGTTTTGTATTAAATTTACGATTACCTTTAGTTATTTAGTTATTTACCTTTAGTTTGTATTAATTGCAAATCCGGTGTTGGACGACCTATCTCGATAACTTGTTTTTTTTCACTGAAAGATAGTTTTGAAAACACATCATATTTTATTTCCTCAATACACACACCATCTGAACCACTTTCACAGACAATATTATCCATTTTTCACTCTAATAACAATGTTAAAATCCTAAATATCCGATAGCTCAAGTCACAAACACAACACACATAAAACAATATGGCTGTTAATGACTATTAAAATTACTAAAAAGGAAAATTTAATACGACAAAAAAATGATGACTATCAAAATATATAAAATTCAATGAAACAATGTTACTTCTTAAAATATTTGCACTGCATAGCAAACTTTCGTTCGTAAATGTTCGGAAGAGATCGTAATTTTTCGTGTTAGCTTTAAAGAATAACCAGTGAGACACTGGCTGTTCATGCAGTTGTGTGCGTGATTTTTGTCATTGTGTGTCAGCAAAGCCCACGTAGCTATAGAAACGCACACACATAAAAATCCGTATCACCACGACATTCTACTGAGCACACATACAAAACATTCAGACACGAATAGTTTGTGTCTATGCCGTGGCGCTAGTGCAGCGCGAATCGATGATGTGAAATTACTTGAACGACCAACTGTATCGGATCATAATGATAACACACCGGCCACTCGATAGGTGGAGCTGATTTATGTTTTAAGATTTTTATGTTGTTTTGTTTATTGATAAAATAATATTAGATCTATTATCAGAACTAGGGTAGGCAGTGTCTTTTTGTCTTTATGAAACGCACGCCACTGATTATAGCGGCAACAGAAATACTTCATCTTTGAAAATTTCAAGTGTCTAATTATCACGGTTCATGAGATACAGCCTGGTGACAAACGGGCAGACTGGTCCGTCCGTCAGCGGAATTTTAGGAATAGGGTCCCGTCTTTCCCTTTGGGTACGGAACCCCTTAAAACGGATTACTAAATATAGTTATGTGTGATCATACATAAAAAAAATATACCTAAATAATATATAGGTTGTTAAAATACAAAAAATACATTTGACACTATAGGCGCCGCCATATTGGGCTTGGTTGCTCTGACGAGCGCCTTTCACTTTATCCCTACTCCGCGGCCGACCGTCACGCGACATGCAACACACAGACGATAAAGTTTGAGACGATGTAATAAAAGTTTCACTTTAAAAACAGCAAATGCTGTTTTTTCATACATTTTATGTGCATAAATGTACAGGTCATATTTTTTTCGCGATTTCACGGTTCATCCCATAGTAAAAGTTGTTCGTAACGATGAGAACAATGCTCCCACGAAATTCTTAGAGTTCATTTATTAACACCTAATATACGCGTCAACTTAGGAACCTCCTCTTTTGTTTCGTCGGTTAAAAATGAAGGTGTTCTACATAGTATAAAACAAAGTCGCTCCACGCCGTCTGTCTCTCTGTTCGCTTAGATCTTTTAACACTTTCACTGCCCAGTTAAAACTATTCTCAACTTATTTCTGGCAACCCTAGTAGCACGTTTTGATTTGCACCCGGTAGGCGGGTGCTGGGCATGGTCACAAGCCACATACATCTATTTATATGTAGGACGCGGGAGCCGCGTTGTGGGCACGGGAACAAATTATCGTTCAACCCGGGAGCCGAGTGCTGGGCAGTGAAGTGTTAAACTACGCAACGATTTGAATGCGGTTTTTCCGTTTGCAAACTTCAGTTTTATTTCATTGGAAATTTTCAATCCAACGAATTCCAAACAGACTTCCACCCTTTATTTCATCTCTTTAAGGGGGCAGTTTCCTAAAATCCTTTCTTAGCTGACGTCTACTACTCATAATCTACCTCTGTGCCAAATTTCATCTTCGTAGATCCAGTAGTTTTTGAGATTTCGTGATTAATCTGTGAGTGAATGTACGAATGAGTGAGCTTTTATTATACACTCGAGAGCAATGAATCCGGGTCACTTAAAGAATGTTAAAAATCTCGGAAACTAAAAATGATAGGTTAATGCAATAAATTGTATTTAATAGACAATGTAATACTCCTTAAATGAAAGTAAAAAAAATATGAGTCACCATACATTTTATTAACACAAAATTACATAAAGAAAAAAACTGCTGATCTCTCCTTAAAACAAAAATAGGAAACATGAAATTTTTGAACTTTATTACGATTTTCTTGAATTTTAATACTTCGTATTGCCTCCTCGTGCTTCCATTACTGCGTTTACGCGGTTTGGCATGCTGTACACCAAGTTCCTTATACGATTTTGGGGAATATTCTCCCATTCCTCTGTGAGAGCAATTTTGAGCTCACGAAGCGTGATTGGGGGAGGGTTTCGTTGTTTTACGCATCTGCCTAGCTCGTCCCAAGCATGCTCGATCGGGTTGACATCCGGGCTGCGCGCTGGCCCCTCCATACGAGTAATGTTCATCTCTTGAAGGTAGTCATTCACAATCCTACCTGTATGAGGTCGGGCATTGTCATGCATAAATATAGCGTCCTCACCTAAATTGACCATAAATGGACCAACGTGATCATTGAGGATTTCTTCCACATATCTTACGCTGGTTAAAGAGCCGTTTTCTATGATCACCAGCTCTGTGCGACTTTCAGAAGAAATTCCGGCCCACACAAGTACAGACCCACCACCGTAGGCTACTTTTTCTTCGATGCATGCTTGCTTGAATCTTTCCCCTGGTCTTCGATACACTCTGTGTCTTCCATCGTGCTTGTAGAGCATAAATTTTGATTCGTCGGAGAACATAACTTTTGACCAATCTTCAATACTCCAATTTACGTGGCCCTGGGCATACCTTAGTCTTGAAATACGATGCCCACGCTCCAGTTTAGGGCCGTTTGCAGGTCTAAGGGGTTTTAAGTTAGATTCAGCAAGCCGACGTCTTACTGTCCATGCACTTGGGTTACTTCCTCCGAGGCGTCGAAACTGATTTGTGAGTTCAGTTCCTGTGAGAAAGCGATTTCGAAGCATGGTGTTCACCAAGTATCGGTCTTCTCGTGCTGTGGTACACCTGGTTCTGCCCGTTCCTGGTCTGCGTAGGTTAGAACCAGTTTCTTCGTAACGTCGGAGAACTCTTTGTACTGTTGACAGCGACACACCGACAGTCCTGGCTGTATCGCGCTGACTCCGGCCGGTTTCCAGCATTGTAAGTATTCTGGTGCATTCTTCAGGCGTAAGCGACATAATTTCAGCTTGAATAATGAATATAGAGCACTATCAACATGGTTTATGTACCCACATAAATGACAGATTACAAACAAAAGCAAAACCAAATGCTGTAATTTCGTAGTTCCATCTTCGAAAGTGGCCCTTTTTCAAATTTGATTTTTTTATGATATAACTTTACAAAAACTAAGAAGTTTTAATACCTTCATTTAAGGAGTATTACATTGTCTATTAAATACAATTTATTGCATTAACCTAGCATTTTTAGTTTCCGAGATTTTTAGGATTCTTTAAGTGACCCGGATTCATTGCTCTCGAGTGTATTAATCATCATCTTCCTAGCCTTTTCCCAACTATGTTGGGGTCGGCTTCCAGTCTAACTGGATGCAACTGAATACCAGTATTTTACATGGAGCAACTGCCTATCTGACCTCCACAACCCAGTAACTAGGCAATACCCCTTGATATCTTGATACTCCTTGGTATCCAGCCAGGGCTTTTCTGAACTTCGTTGGGGTCAGCTTCCAGTCGATCCGGATGCAGCTGAATACCGGTATCGGACTGCCTATCTGACCCCCACAACCCAGTAACTAGTCCACAATACCCCTTGGTAAGATTGGCTGTCAGATTTTCGGGCTTCCGACGACCCGTAACGACTGTCAAAGTTGCACAAATTACAGCCGGGACCAACGGCTTAACGTGGTTTCCGAGACACGGAGGAGTCTCGGTATGTAAAGATGGGCACCCATCCACGGCCAACCCCGACAAGCGTGGCTTAACCTGGTGGATCGACCTGTGCGGCTGTTAGTATTTAGCCACGAGCCTTTTATTATATTAATATTAGCATAAATAGATGCCAATAGCGTCCACATTCTGTCTAATTGCTCGAGTTGAGCCTACGTGACTAGGCGCCCGTCCGCGCGAGGTATTTGACCTTCGTGGGCAAGGTCTGGGAGCTATTCCAATTGCGAGTGTCTTCCAATCTCTGGATTTGAATGCCTCGTGACTCGTGAGTGCTGTTTACGATATGCCAGATAGTTTTGAGCCAGTATGGGTCGATCCATCAGGTTAAGCTACGCTTGCCGGGGTTGGTCCGTGGATGGGTGACCATCTTTATATACCGAGACGCCTTCGTGCCTCGGGAAGCAAGTTAAGCCGTTAGCCCCGGCTGTCATTTGTGCATCTTTGACAGTCGTTACGGTTCGTCAGAAGCCCAAAAGTCTAACATTCAGTATTACCTACAGGTATCGTATTACACAGTTACTGAGTTGTGGAGGTCAGATAGGCAGTCGCTCCGTGTAAAGTACTGGTATTCAGCTGTGTCAGGTTAGACTGGAAGCTGACCCGAACATAGTTGAGAAAAGGCGGGCAGATGGATTGAGACGGAGCCGTGAGATCAAAAAAATAAAAGTATATTGTTGAAGTTTTTTAGTTAATTATCAGAATAAGATGATGCCTAGGTAAAAAAAAGAATTTAGGGTGTGTGGGCGCGCTACGCCACAAGTAGATATAAAAACTAAATACTCGTGACGTCCGATATCCGATCCAGCCTGTTCCTTGCTGTCCTCCCCCAGCGACGCCCTAAGCCGACGTCCGTACCCCACAGGGGGTGCCCTTAGCGTAGTCGCTTAGTTTGTAAGTTTTTTTGAGCCATGGCTAGAGGCCCCAATTTCTTGTGGCATCCACAGGCAAGTCCGGTTAAACAGTAGACAACCACTTGGTTGAACTGAGACATCTAATCTTTCATTCGGACTTCGTAAAGAAAAAATACGTGTCCAATATTATTTTTTAATCTAGCTTACTGACTAAAAAATTTAGTCAGCATCACTATTGGCGTTCTGATTCGCGAAAATGATCCATGTGTGGGAATTACTTGTTCTTCGAGGCCCTCATCCGGAGTCTTTCTCCGGACGTGTCGGATTCCTGTCAATGCTATACATCAGAAATGTAATGTTGGTAAACAAAGGGGTTCAATACTCGGTACATGGCGGCATACCAAGTATTGTTGAGAAATATCTCTCAGGCATGGCGGTTTCCGCGGGAGACGTCCAGGCGTCAGGAGCCACGTGACGACTCCCGGCCACCGTAGGCGCGGGCCTGCGAGCGGTGAGTAATGGGTGACTCACCGTCCGATCAGCACCAGGCCCGTGCCGGACGGCGCGTATATGTTCCAAGCGCGCCTCAAAGAGATGTCAGCATATGAAGGGGCCCCAGGGCCAAGCCTGCCTGGTAAGCGGGATTGTCCGAAAGGGTTACCGCTACCCCGAAACATAAAGGGCTAAGGGAGGAACATGGATAGGTTTAGTCAGTAAGAGTCTGACACTCCCTTCCGCTTCACCCAGAGCGGGAGAAGTCATTGAATGATTTGCCAGCCTTAAACAAAAAGGCATGCCGGTTTCCTCACGATGGGAAACATCGCGAAGAAACCGGCATGCCTTTTTTTTTCACCGTTTAAGCAAGTAATCATTATACAATACGCCATGATTCTGAATATTTCTCAAGATCATGTGAAGCTAAGTCAGTGGCCCAGGGTAGCATAGAAACTCTGACACCAGGTTAGTTACTAACCACACGAAAAGAAGATAAGTAAAGCAGTAGCGGACAGTTACTCAGTAGACATGTTTAAAATTCTGTCACCAGAATTTTAACATTCCTTCCATCCACCCCTATTTCACCTCTTTACGGGGGGAGTTTCGTAAAATGTTTTCTCACCTGACGTCTCCTACTCATAATCTACCAAATGTCATCTTCGTAGGTCCAGTAGTATAAGAGATTTCGAGATTAATCAGAGTCAAAGTCAAATCATTTATTTCAAATAGGCACCAGAAACGCACTTTTGAACGTCAAAATGAACAAGAAATTGAATGGATTCTAGTCGCCCCTTCCAAAAGGTAGTTTCGTGTGGAGACGAATGGGCAAGAAACTCCACCGTTACTCTTTTTCAATGTTTTGTATACACGAATTATAAAATTATATGTGAAGACGACACTGGCAGGTAAAATTAATTTTGTCATAAATACATGGTGCTCACATATTTACAAACATTTTAAAAGTTAATAATAATAAATCAATCAATGTGTGAGTTAAAGTTATTACAAAATGTTAAAACAGTGTGGTACAAATTACAAAATTATTACCTAATTTACTTAGCAACCAGTTTGATTTTGTCTAGACTAAATTGTACTGTGGAGTAGGAGTGAATTGTATGAATAACCTTTCGCTATTATACAGTGTGTTAGGTTAAACGAGGGACATACTTTCAGGTTGTATAGTACTCATGGAAATGAAGAACTTCGTCCACGGGACCAGCTCTGTAATATGAAAAAAAAATCAGCTGTTCCATACATTTTGACGAATTATGCGAACATGAATGAACTTAACAGCTGATTTTTTTTCATGATATCAGGTATAGTTCCATCGTCAAAATTGTTCATTTTCATGAGTATAGTAAGACCTGAAAGTATGTCCTTCGTTTAACCTAACACACTGCATATAGTACTAGCTTTTGCCAGCGGCGTCGCCCGCATGTACGTAGGAAATTATCCCACGGGAACCGTACATTTTTCCGGGATAAAAAGCTTAGCTTATATGCTATTCCAGATTATAATCTATCTTTGTGCCAAGTTTCGTCCAGATCCGTTAAGTAGTTTTTGAGTTTATTCGTTACAAACATACATACAAATCTTTCGTCTTTATAATATGTATTTATATAGTATAGATAAACCAATTACCGGCACTTTTGAACTGTCAAGGGGTCTGTCAGTCGGAAAGATGAAGCTAGTTGGGCATTCCAAAGCAATAGGTACCTATGGAGAAGAACGGGCAAGAAACTCCACTCTCACATAAACATCCCTCTCTGGGCACATCCCGTAACCACAATAAATTTTCCATCTCCTTCCCCAGATCGCCTGCCGTACTCAGTGCGCGTTCTCCTGGAGTCATGTGTGAGGAACTGCGATGGCTTCCAGGTGCTGGAGAAAGATGTCCAGAACGTGCTGCAGTGGGAGACCAACCAGGCAGGGGACGCCGTGGAGATTGCCTTCAAACCTGCCAGGGTTATTCTGCAGGTGAGGAGACCAGGTGGATGTAGGGGCCAGGATTGACGGAGAACTGGTGGTAGATACTGCTGGGAAGGAGTAGGATTTTAGGTGGATGAGGATACAGGACGTGGGATAGGTAACAAGATCGCCTTCAGAACCCGCCAAGGTTATACTGCAGGTGAGGAGACCAGGTGGAAGTAGGTACCAGGATTTGACGGAGAACTGGTGGTAGATACTGCTGGGAAGGAGCAGGATTCTTGGTGGATGAGGATACAGGAGGTGGGATAGGTAATAAGATCGCCTTCAAACCCGCCAGGGTTATACTGCAGGTGAGGAGACCAGGTGGATGTAGGGGCCAGGATTGACGGAGAACTGGTGGTAGATACTGCTGGGAAGGAGTAGGATTGTAGGTGGATGAGGATACAGAAGGTGGGATAGGTAATAAGATCGCCTTCAAACCCGCCAGGGTTATACTGCAGGTGAGGAGGCCAGGTGGATGTAGGGACCAGGATTGACGGAGAACTACTGCTGGGAAGAAGTAGGAGTCTAGGTGGACGAGGATATGCAACATTAGTTTTGGTATATGCGAAACCCGTAACACGTGTCTAGTATTTTTAGGTAAATAATATAAACTACTCAAAACTAAATACTAAATAGGGCCCACCATGTTTTTTTGCTGCAACTTAAAATTTAACCTAAATAATCAGTTTTTATGAATATACAAGTTTTAAGAGTGCATTCAGGAACAGTGTACACATAAACAATAGAAACATTTATTTATTTTGTTTAATAAAAACACAAAATAACAGTTTTTAGGAAAAATTACACAAAATAAAGGAAAAACATAATCTTGTAAAACACAACTTTTCTGGAAAAAAATATATTGCTTGTTATTTTTTAATAACGAGTGGGTCCTCTTGTACTCCCAATGCACTCTCTTAGCCTATCTGGGACACTTTCAATGAAGTGCGTCACGTTTATATCCGGTATTTGTTCCCAACAGACTTTGAGGGCGTTAATGAGCTCCTGCTGGCTGATCACATCACTGTATTGTTCTTTCAGGCGTCCTTTAAGCTGATCCCATAAATGTTCGATGGGGTTGAGGTCGGGACTCATGGCTGGCCATGGCAAAACTGTGATATTGGCTTCAGAGAGTGCTCTTTGTGTAGTGCGGGCTGTGTGTGCGCGAGCATTGTCATGCATAAAGACAAAGTTATTGCCCACTCTTTGTGAAAATGGGATGACATATGGCCTGACTACTCGCTCGATGTAACTGGCGGCGGTTACGGTACCTTGATTCAGAATTACCAGCTCGGTTTTGCCGAGTAAGCTTATTCCGCCCCATACCATAACACTGGGACCCCGAAATCGGTCTGTTCCATGGACGCATGGTTCAGAAAAACGGTCTCCTTCTCTTCTCCACACGCGTATCTGTCTGTCGTCACTGTAAAACTTCACTTTGCACTCGTCCGTAAAAAGCACATTCGTCCAGTTATCCATGATCCATTCCAAATGTTCCCGGGCGTACCTTAAGCGTGCTGCACGATGAGCTCTCTTCAGTTTCAGTCGAATAGCACGTACTCTGGAGCGTTGTCCATCTTCGTGAAGCCGATTCCGAATGGTTTGATCGCTAACTCTCGTCCCTGTGGATTGGCGTAGTCGAGTTTGTAAGGTCCGAGCGGTTACAGTACGCTCCCGACGTGCGGTTAACCTTAGGTATCGGTCTTCCTGGGCAATTAAAGCCCTAACTCTTCTTGTGCCAGGTTTCCTAGCTACACTCCCGGTCTCCTGATACTGTTCCCAAACGTTTCGGATGGCTCGTCGCGATACACCGAGGTGTATAGCCACAGATCTCCGAGACTGTCCCCCTTGAAGCAAAGATACTGCTCTTGCAGCGGTCTCCATGTCCATATGTCGGCGAGAGCCAGGCGTAGTGATCACAACTAACACAGGAACCAAACAAAATGTTTAAAAACGTGAGTGTTCCACAACAGCGTTTAGTGTAGACTGAAAACTTAAGTGACTGAGAAATTGTGCATTCGATGTTTTTTTCGAGAACTTTACTTTTTTAGCTACCCTTTTGAAACCAATATGAATTTTGTCGGAATAAACATTCATAAGGGCTCCTAAACATGTCAGCTTAACGGTTCAATGCATAACTTTGTCAACAACTAATAGGATAACTTTATTTAGACAAAAAAGGTGACTGGTTCGAGGTGGGCCCTATTTTGTTTTGAGTAGTTTATTAAAAAAAACCACAAAGTTATAAGCTTGTTATGTTACCTGGTTGTCCGTACAAAAACAGTCACTACGCGAGCGCTCGCGCCTCCAGCATCGTCTTGCGCTCATTGATAATGTTCGGTGTCCAACTTGTAACCTTTTTTAAATATTTTTGGGGAAAAATATAACATGGTGTAAAAATTATTGGAATCGATTCAGTTCCTCATTTTGAACAAACTATATTCAGGTTTCGCATATACTGTAAATAATTTTGTAGAAGGTGGGTAACAGGATCGTGTTCAAACCAGTCAGGGTTATTCTGCCGGTGAAGCCCCCTCCCCCCCTCTCGGGGCTACTCTGAGAAGGCCGAAACAAACTCAGGGGTCACAGTCTCTTTTGATGTCCAGACATAATGTTGGTCAGATCATGTGAAGACCATGTAGGTTGGTGGCTGAAATGGTCTTTTGAGGAAAGACCCATACAGATTGAGTGGGCCTGTGCAGTCAGTGCACGCATTTGTCGCAATCGTTGAGCTCAACTCAGAATTGGGTATTTGTAAGGGTAGTCAATAACGTTACTTTTATGAACTGTCAAAACGCGAAATTTGTAAGTGATTTGTATGAAATATAACAATTTGACGTTACAGATTTTTAGAAACAAATGGAATACTTATTAGAATTAAATGCAATTTATCAATTATTACCTCGCATAGTATTTAATTTCGGTACGTTAATGGAAGTTTTTATGACTAGCGACCCGTAACGACCCGTAACGACTGTCAAAGATCCACGAATAACAGGCGGGACCAACAGCTTAACGTGCTTTCCGAGGCACGGAGGAGTCTCGGCATGTAAAGATGGTCACCCATCCATGGACCAACCTTGGCAAGCGTAGCTTAACCTGAAGGATCGATCCTTGCGGCTGTTATTACTTCACCACGAGCTCCTCTGCGAATAGTAATAATATATAAATCATTGGTAGCTAAAATACCCTTTATTGCGTATTACAGGATTTGACAGGAGTACCAGCGGTGGTAGACTTCGCAGCCATGAGAGATGCTGTGAAGAACTTGGGCGGTGACCCTCAGAAGATCAACCCGATATGTCCAGCTGACCTGGTGATTGATCACTCCGTGCAAGTGGACTTTGCTAGGAGGTAAGTCTATTAGACTAGAGCAGTCATGGTGGCCTAGTGGTATCACGGCTCACATTATATAAGGTGACTGGTAATTAGTGACCGATATTTAAACACGTGATTGTTGTAGTTTTATTTTATCACAATAACAATACAACTGGCGCGCGCAAAGTTCAATGAACTTCGCGCCGATCAGCTGTTAGCAACTATTGAGTATACAAAAAAAGTTTCTTTGGGAAAGTTGATTATGATATCAGTCACCAGTCACCTTATATAAAAACCTATTGCAACCTACACACATCAAAAGTGTCTAGGGATCAAGCATTTTTATGCGGATTTCTTGAGATTGAGATGTGGCTTTGTAATAAATTTATGATTTTATAAATTTATATGGATCCTTTTTGGTGCATTTCATAATTTGAAACAGGAACTGTCAATCAAATTCGAGTAAAAGATGAAAATCAGCTGTCAATATTTTCCCTATAAAAACATACAACGCATTGAAGACATTATTAGTGCTACTGTTTCCCTACTACTGATTAAAACCAACGTTATTATGGAGCGGCGACGTCATTTAAGCAGGGAAGAAATGCTCAGAGCCGTGGGAATGATAGAAGCTGGTTCCCGGCAACGTACTGTGGCTTTAGCTCTGAATACAAGTCAGAGTGTTATCAGTCGACTTTGGACACGTTACCGAAGCACTGGTACCGTGGCTGAGCGCCATGAAGGACGGTATCGCTGCACCACACGGAGACAAGACCGATACATTCAAATCTTAACTCGAAGAGCTCCAACAATAACCGCCATGATGTTAGCCGTGAGGCTTCATCACTCTTCAGGGAACTTAATTAGCGACCAAACAGTCAGAAACCGCTTGCATGAAGTGAACCTTCATTCCCGAAGACCGCTACGGGTACCACCTATAGCAATGCACAATCGTAGGATTCGATATCAATGGGCTCTTGAACACAGAAATTGGGCAGAAGAACAATGGCGTTTCGTGTGCTTTTCTGATGAGTCTCGTTTTGGTATGAGACCGGATACAAGACGTATACGACACTGGAGAACCCCTGGACGCCAACAGCGATCCTCACCACTATAAGGATGGAAATCCTGCCAGGAAGTCCATCCTTATAGTGGTGGAACCATCATGGTATGGGCGGGTATTTGGATCGGCGGAAGAACTGAGTTGATTTGGATCAGAGGCAACCTCAACGCTCAAATTTATGCTGAGACGATTGTATCTGACGTCATCGTTCCTCTACAAGTGCAAATCGGTCCCTTATTTCAGTTAATGCATGATAATGCACGACCGCACACCGCAAGAGTTGTAAGACAGACTCTCGCCGCAGCTAACATCAATGTCCTGCCCTGGCCTGCTCAGTCGCCAGACTTGAACCCGATTGAGCATGCATGGGATATGCTACAGAGAAGAGCTCTGCCGAATATGGAGGGTATCCAGTTGCAAGAAGACCTTTTTTTGTTGTTGCAACGAACATGGGCGGCCATTCCACAGCGTGATTTGGATGAACTCATTTTGAGTATGCCAAACCGATGTTCTTGTGTTGTTAGTGTTCGCGGTAGAAACACGGATTATTAATTGTTTAAGTTACCCAATAAAATTTTAAAGAAAACTGTTATTTCAGTCTTTTTTTCGAACTTTAATGTTAGTGGTTCAAATGTCAAAAATCCCTTTATTAGGAAAATGGCAAATTTCTTTATTAATGCAAAGGTGACTTGGTTTATCGTTACTGTGACAAACGAAAACACTTTATTTGATGAATCCTTAAAGAAAATTTAAATTAATATCAATCAAGAGAAAAGTTATTGCAAAAATATATGTTGATCCCTAGACACTTTTAATGTGTGTATTTGTCAGCGATTGTCATTTTTGTATTGACTTGTACTTATGACATAATTAAGTTTACCTGCCATTGCTATGTGTTTTCTTTTCACCTTTTGTGGTGTAGTGTTTTTATTCTGGGTGCATCGTCTTCACATATAATGTTATAATTTAATGTATACAAAACATTGTAAAACATTTTAAAAGAGTAACGGTGGAGTTTCATGCCCATTCTTCTCCACACGAAACTACCTTTTGGAAGGGGCGACTAGAATCAATTCTATTTCTTGTTCATTTTTGACGTTCAAAAGTGCCTTTCTTGTGCCTATTTGAAATAAATGATTTGACTTTGACTTTTGTGTAAATGTGACGCAGGTTTTCCTAAACCTTTGCTATTTTTTTTATTGTGTCCATGTTCTTTTTAGTGTTTCCGTACCCAAAGGGTAAAACGGGATCCTATTACTAAGACTCCGCTGTCTGTCCGTCACCAGGCTGTATCTCATGAACCGTGATAGTTAGACAGTTTAAATTTTCACAGATGGTGTATTTCTGTTGGCGCTATAAATGAAATAAATATTTCTCATACAACAAACATTATTTGTTTGCTGTTTTTATAGATAAGTCTGTGTCTAAATATAAGAAACTTTTATTAGATTTGTTTTGAGTACCGATGTCTATAGGTTATAGGTATCTTCTTATATAATTTAAAAAAAAAAATTATTACGTTTTGTGTCCTTTAATTAACTTTTCCAAATTTTACCCTTGTCCAGTGGAGTACACTTACTTATTACCTGACGTAACTCTTTACTTATGTGTCATGTATTGTGTACATCTTTTGTTGGAGATCCTAAATAAATAAATAAATAATGGTACGGCACCCGTCGTGCGCGAGTGCGACTCGCACTTGGCCTATTTTTGCATGCGTCATGCAAATAAACGTATTTTTAATAATATTTATATAATATTTTCTTCCAGCCCAGATGCTCTGAACAAGAATCAGGAGCTTGAATTCGAGAGGAACAAGGAGCGCTTCCAGTTCCTGAAGTGGGGCGCGCAGGCCTTCGACAACATGCTGATCGTGCCCCCGGGCTCCGGGATTGTGCACCAGGTACTGAAGCCGTGATATAGTTAAATCCCCCGATATAGCTTAATAAAGTTATATGAAAACGGTCCATAGCTTTCAGAGTGCCATTTTTTTTTTGAGGAAGTCATGAAAAGCCTCTTCCTTCTCTTGGTGCTCACAGATTTACAAGCATTCCAACTATGTCCCCGTCTGTCTAAATCCCCGTCTGACTTAGTCCCCGTCCGTCTAAGTCCCCGTCCGTCCTAAGTCCCCGTCTGTCTAGGCCCCCGTCCGTCTAACTCCTTCTGTAAGTCCCCGTCTGTCTAAGTCCCTGTCCGTCTAAGTCCCCGTCCGTCTAACTCCCCGTGTAAGTCTCCGTCCGTCTAAGTCCCGACCGTCTAAGTCCCGGTTCGTCTAAATCCCCGTCCATCTAAGTCCCCGTCCATCTAATTCCCTGCCCGTCTAAGTCCCCGCCCATCTAAGCCCCCGTCCGTCTAAGTCCCCGTCCGTCAAGTCCCCGTCCGTCTAACTCCCCGTCCGTCTAACTCCCCGTCCGTCTAACTCCCCGCCTGTCTAACTCACCGTCCGTCTTTGTCCCCGTCCATCTAAGTCCCCGTCCATCTAAGTCCCCGTCCATCTAAGTCCCCGTCCATCTAAGCCCCCGTCCGTCTACGTCCCCGTCCGTTTAACACCCCGTCTGTCAAATCCCCGTCCGTCTAACGATGTACGGTATAATTCCAGGTGAACCTGGAGTACCTGGCGCGCGTGGTGTTCAGCGGAGACGTGCTGCACCCTGACTCCGTGGTGGGCACCGACAGCCACACCACCATGATTAACGGGCTCGGAGTGGTGGGCTGGGGCGTGGGCGGTGAGCGAGTTATTTATCTTCACTACATAGTATATAACAAAGTCGCTTTCTCTGTCCCTATATCCCTATGAATGCTTAAATCTTTAAAAGTACGCAACGGATTTTGATGCAGTTTTTTTAATAGATAGAGGATTCAAGAGGAAGGTTTATGTGTATAATTTGTCGACATATTTTGCGGGCGAAGCCGCGGGCGGAAGCTAGTACTATATACAGGGTTATTTGTAAAACACCGACAATATGTCAGGTCTATGTTACTAACATCATAATCAACAACTTTTGTGCTATTACTTTTACAAATTCATCACAGTTTCGTTCAAAAATTCAAAAATATTTAATTGAACTCCCTAAATGTTACTATGCGAGGCGAAAAGTAAGCGATAGTATAATAGCGAGGCGAGCGGGATTAGGTACAGCAAAATACAGAGTTGAAATGTGTTGGATAGGACAACGAATTCTTGAAGTTTTTTTTTTGGTAAATGTTTTATAATAAGTCATAGAACAAAAGTTGTTGTTTATGATGATAGTAATACAGTCTTGCAAGGTTGCCGGTGTTTTACAAATAACCCTGAATACAGAATGAATTTTTCAAATGGACGTGTATGGCCAAATCCTAAACGATGAGGAACAGCGAGAAGTACCTACTCATACGAGTCGCGGACTCGATTTTGATGAAAATTAAAACTGCATTATTGGATTTTTTTACAATAAATATTTTTAGACGGGAATCGAACCTATTGATCTTGAAAAAAAGACATACTGAGTAATTCCACACTATTTATTATATAAATAATTATTTCAGATTAAATTATGATTTTATTAAATACTTTTGACATGACTGTATACACTTTGACATATTGTATTATTAATTCCTTTTTATTTTTAATTATGATTTATATTTTTTTACTTTTGACATTAATTACTTAGTTGTTGATTGTGCAGACATAGATTAAATTAAGTTTTTTTTTTGTTAAATTGCCTTCTCTTGAATTGAAGGATATATAAAGAATCACAATTATTATTCAAAACATTCGCACGCCATAGTACGTGGCAAACAAGTCTGAATCAATTTTGTTTACATGCACTTATTATTATTGAATGTATACACATGTTTGGGCAAATAAATCTTATCTTATCTTATCACATAGATAAACCTAATTTTTATTGTTCTCAATTTAGCATAAATTATTAAACTTAATATTTACATACCTAAAACATTATTAATAACTATGTACAAGTATATAACAGGAGGATATTTTTTCCCTCCTGAAAAACCTAAAAACACTTCTCTGCCTGGAAATTGAACCCAGGATATCATGCTCACCAGTAGCACCTGCAAAGATTAGAGCAATGCGGCGGAGGAAGAGAAAGTTAAGAGTCTTTAGGACGTCTTTTTAATACATACTTTTCTATTAGGCCCGGCGCCTTTATAGTCGCCCCTTAGTTATATTTATAGTCTTCGCCTAAAAATACCTCGCCATGCCGTTCCGCCAATGGGCGCCGGGTCTTAGGCGGCATCTCGGTAGCTACCCTTTCTAGCCATATATAACCTAAATGGCTCGGACATTTAAGTCCCAAAATGTATGTGTAAATAATAAATGATTCTCTCATCTACCAGGTATCGAAGCGGAGGCCGTGATGCTGGGTCAGGCCATCAGCATGCTGCTACCTAAAGTGGTCGGGTACAAGCTCATCGGGGAACTGAACCCCCTCGTCACTTCCACTGACCTGGTCCTCACTATAACCAAGGTAAGCTTTCCATCTTCTAGATTCTTCAGCAGGATTGTCCGAAAGGGTTACTGCTACCCCGGAACATAAAGCGCTAAGGAAGGAACATGGATGGGTTACTGACTATAGTCAGTAAGAGTCTGACACTCCCTTCCGCTCCACCCAGAGGAGGCATTTGATGGTTTCCCTCCCTCAAAAAAAAACCCTGAGAGGTGTCAAGGTACACCCGGATGGAACGAAGTTCCTTTCGACTAATTAGTGAAGGAATTGTAATAAAATTTTATTTCTTTTAAGTTATAATAATAAAAAAATCTGATCTAAAATTAATCAATCAAAAAATATTGATTAAAAAGACATCATATTTTACTCCAAAAAAAGTGTCGTTACAACTTTTGGTCTTAATTCCGTCTAGCCCCCTTCAACGCGCGATAAGGAACTTCGTTCCAAAATAAAAAGCATTCGATTTGTATCCTAACTTCCTCAGGCTGATATCACACTGGCGATTTCATAGCGAGGCCTATCAACCATCAACCAGGTCAAATCACACCTTCAGACTCAGGGTTGTTAGTGAGAAATTCCAGATAGAAAACCCAAAAACACTTTGCCTGGCTTTGGAATCGAGCTCATGCTTGCGCTTGCGACGACTAGACCAACGAGGCTGTTTTTTTAAATTTTTTATGTTTGTTTTACTATTTCGGAGTAGGAGCTTGTGGCTAAGTAATAACAGCCGCACAGGTCGATCCATCAGGTTGAGTTACGCTTGCCAGGGTAGACCGTGGATGGGTGACCATCTTTATATACCGAGAGTCCTCCGTGCCTCGGAAAGCACGTTAAGCCGTTGGTACCGGCTGTCATTTGTCCATTTTTGACAGTCGTTACGTGTCGTCAGAAGCCCGAAAACCTGACAGCCAGTCTTACCAAGGGGTATCGTATTGCCCAGTTACTGGGTTGTGGAGGTCAGATAGGCAGTCGCTCCATGTAAAATACTGGTATTCAGCTGCATCCGGATAGACTGGAAGCCGACCCCAACATAGTTGGGAAAAGGCAGGCAGATGATGATGTGGTCGCTTATAATTGGACGAGCACACTTTGATTTGTACCGGTTTATGTTAATATACATACAATTATGTAGCCTCTGTTGGCGATCTAAGAAATAAATAAATAAGAATAATTAATAAACCTTAGTTTAATTCTATTCACAGCACCTCCGGTCCCTAGGCGTGGTGGGCAAGTTCGTGGAGTTCTACGGGCCCGGAGTGTCCGCTCTGAGCATAGCGGACAGGGCCACGGTCGCCAACATGTGTCCCGAGTTCGGTGCCACGGTGGCGCACTTCCCGGTCGACGAGCGCTCCTTGCAGTACTTGAGTCAGACAAGTGAGTCGGGGGAGTTAGGATAGTGGGGGGAGGCATGATAGTGGAGGAGACATGATGGTTGGGGGGATTCATGATTGTGGGGGGAGGCATGATAGTGGGGGGAGTTATGATAGTTGGGGAAACATGATAATCGGGGGAGCCTTGATATGATAGTCGGGGGAGTCATGATAGTTGGGGAAACATGATAGTATAGTATAGTTAGGGGAGTCGGTCGGGTCATGATAGCTTTGCTTGGGAATTAAACACAACGTTTAATTCCTAAGTTTTATTAAATTTGATTAAAAACTAAATTTTCTATCGATCACATCGAGATTATTTTATTAAGTTTAAAAAATTCTATACTGTTAATACTGAAGATAGCAAATTTTACTCAAAGGAAACATTCCTTTATTAAAGAAATGAAACAAATCACACACACACGCAAACACACACACACGCAAACACACACACACAGTAGACACACACACACATACACGCACTCACACACGTACACGCTACTTTTATGGTACACCTCTGGCTAACCTTTAGAAGATTTTAGGCGTGATGTTATGTAATAAACTCTCCTTTCAGACCGTTCCGTGGAAAAGATCTCCATCATCGAAGCTTACCTACGAGCCACCAAACAGTTCCGAGACTACAACAATCCTGCGCAAGATCCCGTCTTCTCTGAGGTAAAGTGACTCCCATACTAACCGAGCCTGCCTTTTAGCAGTGATAGCCAAGTGGTGTGACCGTCGGACTGCCAAGTCATAGGTCTCGGGTTCGAACCCAAGGCACGCACCTCTGATTTTACGGATTCATGTGCGTATTGTATAGTTATCACTTGCTTAAAAATCCGTGAAGGAAAACATTGTGAGGAAACCAGCATGTCTGAGAGATATTTCTCAACAGCATGTGAAGCTAAGTCAGAGGCCCATGGGCAGCATGAAAACTCTGACACCAGGTTAGTCACTAACCACACGAAAAGAAGGAAAGACCGAGCCTGCCGGGTCAGCGGGATTGTCCGAAAGGGTTACCGCTACCCCGGAACATAAATAGCTAAGGAAGGAACATGGATGGGTTTTATTCAGTAAGAGTCGGTCACTCCCTTCCGCTCCACCCAGAGCGGGAGCTCATTTGATGAGAGAGGTCATTTGATGATTTTCCACCCTCAAAAAAAAAACCATACAAATCAGGGCACCCACCAATACAAAAGTTAAATAAAGCCATTATATTCCGTTTTGAGAGCAGTGGTCGCCCGCAAAAAATCGGAAAAAAGTTATTCACCGTCAAGAAAAAATGCTTTTATACTAAACCTTTGTCCTTATATTCTAGTCAAAGTCAAATCATTTATTAATCAAATAGGCACAAGAAAGGCACTTATTATCGTCAAAATGAAAAAGAAATATAATTAATTCTAGTCGCCCCTTCCAAAAGGTAGTTTCGTATACAGAAGAATGGGCAAGAAACTCCACCGTTACTCTTTTAAAATGTTTTGTAAACATGAATTATAAAATTATATGTGAAGGCGATGCACCCAGAATAAAAATACTACCCACAAAAGTTGAAAAGAAAAACTAATATAACAATGGCAGGTAAAATTAATTATTCAATTCAATTCAATTTATTTGCAATAAGCGTTGGTACAATTTAGGTCTTATGTCTTTATGTCAGACACGTGGTGCTCACATGTTTACAAACATTCTAGGTGGTAGAGCTGGACCTGTCAACGGTGGTGACGTCAGTGAGTGGCCCGAAGAGGCCCCAGGACCGGGTTTCCGTATCCGTCATGAAGAAAGACTTCCAGGACTGTCTGACTAACAAGGTTAGTTTATTTATTTAACCCGTTAGATGTTTGCCTATTCGAAGTTGTTTGCTTATAAGCTCAACGATTTATACGGTTATATTTATAGTCGTTTCGAGTGAATTTTTGAACCTATGGGGTTCATACGACATTTGAGAGGTTGACTACTTACATCTACTGTTACAGGGTAACCCAATGCAATAAATGCGCTTATCCTAACTTAATCTACACGAGTAGTATTTAAACGGAAATTTTAATACATACTTTTTGTACCCAAAAAATAACCTGAATTCCAATGAAAACAGCAAAATATTCAACTTAAAATATAACAAATTTCGTGGCGCACCGCTATCGTAAAGTAAAGCGTTTTATAATATAATGCATATGTCGACGAAGCCCGGCCAAGTGAGGCTCCTATTTTTATTTAAATGAACATCTCCCTGCAGCGTGTAACCTTTCATGGTTCAATTGAAAGTCCTTGATAGGTTTTTCCGTCTGGAATTTCCGTATAAACTAAATTTTGTAGCCCGGAGACTGGATCTGTGCCCTGATTATAGTAGGAATATAATATAATACAATAGGCTCGCCCTATATTACATGGTACTTAAACGTAACTGGTGAAATGTACTATAGGTACATCTCTGCCCAACCTTTATAACTTCTTTTAAGGGCTAGATAATTAATGTGAATGATTCTTCAAACCGTGATAATAAATGATTCTTGTTTCACTCAGCAACAGTGATCACTACATCCAGTGACAGAATTATAAACATGTCTACTGAGTGACTGACGGCTACTGCTTTTACGATTTATCGATGGCATATTTTTTTATGAAGATTCATCTCAGTGTGATGTGAATGTTGATAGTATCACTCAGCAACAGTGATCACTATAGGTACCCAGTGACAGAATTATAAACATGTCTACTGAGTGAGTGACAACTGCTGCTAAGGTCGAATGAAAGCTGATGTAGTTATGCGTACTGAATTGATAAGAAATTATAAATAAAATAACTAAACAGAATAAAAAATAAACATCATAACATAGGAACACAAAAAATAAAAAAGCTGGATTCAATAATATGATAAAGACGTCTCGGAATTGCTCGTGTTTAATATCTCACAGCAGCAGCAATCACTACATCCAGTGACAGAATGATATAAACATGTCTAGTGAGTGAGTGACAACTGCTACTAATGGATGATGATCCTGATGTAACTACAGAAATTGGGTTGACGATATAAGCCTCACTGGGCGGCAGTGATCACTACACCCAGTGACAGAATCATAAACATGTCTACTGAGTGACTGACCGCTACTGCTTTGAGGTTTACCGATGGTCTATTTGCTGATGATAATTCTTCTCAGTGTGATGTGAAATGTTGATAATATCACCCAGCAACAGTGATCACTACACCCAGTGACAGAATTATAAACATGTCTACTGACTGAGTGACAACTAATGCTGGGGGATGACTATGACATAGAACCACACATGTTTATTATACGGAACCACACATGTAAAACAGAAAGTTTCAGGACAACGTGATTTTAGGTCTCGTTTAGCGACAATCATCATTGCACCCAGAGACATAATTATAAACATGTCTACTGAGTGAGTGACAACTGCTACTGATGGATGATGATCTGATGTAACTATAGAAATTCGGTTGATGATATAAGCCTCACTGGGCGGCAGTGATCACTACACCCAGTGACAGAATCATAAACATGTCTACTGAGTGACTGACCGCTACTGCTTTGAGGTTTACCGATGGTCTATTTGCTGATGATAATTCTTCTCAGTGTGATGTGAAATGTTGATAATATCACCCAGCAACAGTGATCACTACACCCAGTGACAGAATTATAAACATGTCTACTGACTGAGTGACAACTAATGCTGGGGGATGACTATGACATAGAACCACACATGTTTATTATACGGAACCACACATGTAAAACAGAAAGTTTCAGGACAACGTGATTTTAGGTCTCGTTTAGCGACAATCATCATTGCACCCAGAGACATAATTATAAACATGTCTACTGAGTGAGTGACAACTGCTACTGATGGATGATGATCTGATGTAACTATAGAAATTCGGTTGATGATATAAGCCTTACTCGGCGGCAGTGATCACTACACTCAGTGACAGAATTATAAACATGTCTACTGAGTGATTGACCGCTACTGCTTTTAAGGTTTACCGATGGCCGATATTTGCTGATGATGATTCTTCTCATTGTGATGTGAATGTTGATAGTATCACTCAGCAATAGTATCACTACTCCCAGTGACATAATTATAAACATGTCTACTGAGTGAATGACAACTACTGCTAAGATCAAATAAAAGCTGATTTGACGAGAAGTGACGAAGTAACCAGAGAGAATAAATAAAATAATAAAAAAAAACATTCAAATAGAGTAAAACAAAACCGAACAAAAAACAACAGAACACAGCAAAATAAAAGCACAAGAAAAGAAACAACAGAATTGAGTATCTGAATCGGTCAAAAATAAAATATAAAATCACTTGGAAAAAAGCCCGCTCGTCACAAAAACTTCCATCACAGTGCAGAAATTAAATATTATGCGGCGATATAATTGTTAAATTGCATTTAATGCTAATAAGTATTCCATTTGAGTCTAAAAATCTGTGACGTCAATATGTTATATTTCATACAAATCACGTACAAATGCCGCGTTTTGACTATTACAAATAGACGAAGACGTTACAGAATTGCTCGTGTTAAATATCTCACAGCGGCAGCAATCACTACACCCAGTGACAGAATTTATAAACATGTCTAGTGAGTGAGTGACTGCTACTGCTTTTACGAGTTACTGATGGCCTATTTGCTGTGGATGAATCTTCTCGTGATGTGAATGTTGATAGTATCACTCAGCAAGAGTGATCACTACACCCAGTGACAGAATTATAAACATGTCTACTGAGTGACTGACCGCTAGTGCTTTTAAGATTTATCGATGGCCTGATTGCTGATGATGATTCTTCTTAGTGTGATGTATAGTATTACTCAGCAACAGTGATCACTACACCCAGTGACAAAATTATAAACATGTCTACTGAGTGAGTGACAACAGCTGCTAAGATCGAATGAAAGCTGATGTAGTCATGCGTACTGAAGTGATAAGAAAGTATAAATTAAATAAAGTAAGAGTCATGAGAAGCTATAAATTTTGTAAACAAGTGTTCAGGAGTTCACAACATTTGGACCAACAAAAAAAAATGAATTTGGTTAAGATTTAATAAATTATTAAGTAACAAATATTAATTAACATGTATTATTTAAGAATAATTATTCGTCATATTCAGATGTTTCCATTTCTGTGTGAAACAAACTTGTACGCATTCGAAACTCGAATGACGCGTTTATTTCAAAATGGTGTCCCGATAGTTTACAATCCCTGCGACGGACGCGTTCCGGTACCAAGAAACACAAACGATAGCGCTTTGCGTCGTTAAAATATGATCCGACTAAATTAAATAGGTTGTTACTTTCAAATAACCCGTCTATATTTCATGTCGATTGAAAATGGTCAATTTATTATTATCTCGCATTATAAAATGTTTACTTAGTAAAAGATGTTTGTTTACATAATTTATAGCTTCTCGTGGCGTTCACTTTAGACAAATCAACCAAACAGTATAACACAACAAAAAACAACAGAACAGCGCTAAACAAAAACAAAAAAAAACAATTGAATTAAAGAAATAGATGAAGACGTAACAGAATTGCTTGTGTTTACTAATATCTAACAGCGGCAGTAATCACTACACCCAGTGACAGAATTATAAACATGTAGACTGAGTGAGTGAGAACTACTGCTTTTATGGTTTACCGACGGCCGATATTTGGTGATGATGATTCTTCTCAGTGTGATGTGATTGTTGATAGTATCACGCAGCAAGAGTGATCACTACACCCAGTGACAGAATTATAAACATGTCTAGTGAGTGAGTGACTGCTACTGCTTTTAAGAGTTACTGATGGCCTATTTGCTGTGGATGAATCTTCTCGTGATGTGAATGTTGATAGTATCACTCAGCAAGAGTGATCACTACACCCAGTGACAGAATTATAAACATGTCTACTGAGTGATTGACCACTACTGCTTTTACGATTTATCGATGGCATATTTTCTGATGAGGATTCTTCTCAGTGTGATGTGAATGTTGATAGTATCACTCAGCAACAGTAATCACTACACCCAGTGACAGACTTATAAACATGTCTACTGAGTGAGTGACAACTACCGCTAAGATCGAATGAAAACTAATGTGTTCATGCGTTCTAAGGTGAAAATTATAAATAAAATAACCAAACAGAATAGAACAAAAAACAAAAGCACAGAAAAACAAAAGCACAAAAAAAAGCACAAAAAAAAACTGAATTAAATCGGTGATGATGACGTCACAGAATTGCTCGTGTTATATGTATGTCTCACAGCGGCAGCAATCACTACACCCAGGGACAGAATTATAAACATGTCTACTGAGTGAGTGACAACTACTGCTGGGTATGATTTTATTATATAATCACATGTAAACACAAAACGATATGGAGAAAGTGATGTTAAGTCTCGTTCAGCGGCAATCATCACTACACCCAGTGACAGAATTATAAACATGTCTCCTGAGTGAATGACAACTACTGCTGGGGGATGATTATGATATGTAACCACACATGTTAAACCCATAACGTTATGAGAATGAGATTTTACGTCTTGTCGGCAACAATCATCACTACACCCAGTGACAGTGCTACTGATTGATGATGAGATGTAACTACAGAAATTCGGTTGACGATATAAGCGGAAGCCTCACTCGGCGGCAGTGATCACTACACCCAGTGACAGAATCACAAACATGTCTACTGAGTGACTGACCGCTACTGCTTTAAGGTTTACCGATGGTCTATTTGCTGATGATAATACTTATCAGTGTGATGTGAATGTTGATAGCAACACTCAGCAACAGTAATCACTACACCCAGTGACAGAATTATAAACATGTCTACTGAGTGAGTGACAACTGCTGCTAAGATTAAATGAAAGCTGATATAGTGATACATACTGAAGTGACAAAAAGTATAAATAAGTATAAAAGTATAAAAAACGAAAACTGAAAAACCAAACAGAATATAATAAAACAGAACAAAAAACAACAGAACACAGCAAAACAAAACACAAAAAAAAGTAGAATTATAGAAATAGAGGAAATGTATGTAACAGAATTGCTCGTGTTTAATATCTATAAGAGTGACAACTGCTGCTCTTAAGGTTTACCGATGGCCGATATTTGGTGATGATGATTCTTCTCAGTGTGATGTGAATGTTGATAGTATCACTCAGCAACAGTAATCACTACACCCAGTGACAGAACAATATAATAATGTCTACTGAGTGAGTGACAACTGCTGCTAAGATCGATTGAATGCTGGCGTATACATGCGTACTCAAGTGACAAGAAAGTATAAATAAAACAACGTAACAGAGTTTAAAAAAACAAAACAAAAATCTTCAACACAGCGAAACAAAAACATAAAACAATAGAATTAAAGCAATAGATGATGACGTCACAGAATTGCTCGTGTTAAATATCTCACAGCGGCAGTAATCACTACACCCAGTGACCGAAATATAAACATGTCTACTGAGTGAATGACAACTACTGCTAAGATCGAATAAAAGCTGATGTGACGAAGTGGCAAGAGAGAATAAATAAAATAAAAAATAAACATCCAAATAGAGTATAACAAAACAGAACAAAAAACAACAGAACACAGCAAAATAAAAGAAACAACAGAATTGAAGAAATAGACGAAGACGTTACAGAATTGCTCGTGTTAAATATCTCACAGCGGCAGCAATCACTACACCCAGTGACAGAATTTATTAACATGTCTAGTGAGTGAGTGACTGCTACTGCTTTTAAGAGTTACTGATGGCCTATTTGTTGTGGATGAATCTTCTCGTTATGTGAATGTTGATAGTATCACTCAGCAAGAGTGATCATTACACCCAGTGACAGAATTATAAACATGTCTACTGAGTGACTGACCGCTAGTGCTTTTAAGATTCATCGATGGCCTGATTGCTGATGATGATTCTTCTCAGTGTGATGTATAGTATTACTGAGCCACAGTGATCACTACACCCAGTGACAAAATTATAAACATGTCTACTGAGTGAGTGACAACTGCTGCTAAGATCGAATGAAAGCTGATGTAGTCATGCGTACTGAAGTGATAAGAAAGTATAAATTAAATAGACAAAACAACCAAACAGTATAACACAACAAAAAACAACAGAATAGCGCAAAAAGAAAACAAAAAAAAAAACAATAGAATTAAAGAAATAGATGAAGACCTAACAGAATTGCTTGTGTTTACTAATACCTAACAGCGGCAGTAATCACTACACCCAGTGACAGAATTATAAACATGTCTACCGAGTGAGTGAGAACTACTGCTTTTAAGGTTTACCGATGGCCGATATTTGGTGATGATGATTCTTCTCAGTGTGATGTGATTGTTGATAGTATCACTCAGCGGCAGTAATCACTACACCCAGTGACAGAATTATGAACATGTCTACTGAGTGAGTGACAACTACTGCTTTTACGATTTACTGATGGCATATTTTCTGTTGATGATTCTTCACAGTGTGATCTGATTGTTGATACTATTACTTAGCAACAGTTATCACTATACCCAGTGACAGAATAATATAAACATGTCTTCTGAGTGAATGACAACTGCTGGTAAGATTGAATGAAAGCTGATGTAGTTATGCGAACTGAAGTGACAAGAAAGTATAAATTAAGAAATCAAACAGCAAAACAGAATTTAGTAAAATGATGATGACTTCACAAAATTTCTCGTGTTAAATACCTTACAGCGGCAGTAATCACTACACCCAGTGACAGAATTATGAACATGTCTACTGTGTGAGTGACAACTACTACTAGAGAAAATGTTTGGCGGAAACAATGATTACAGGTACAAATGACGAGAATGTTATATTTCTGCAGCAATCATCACACTCCCAGTGACAGAATTACTCACTTGTCTACTGAATGAGTTATAACTGCCACTGAATTATTGTGGGTCGATAAATATTCGTGATAATTTTCTGAAAGACATAAATACAATAAATGAAATCGTGAAAACAATATGATGGTAAGTGTATCTTTGTAGCAATAATCATGACACCCAGTGACAGAATTGGAAACATGTCTGCTGAGTAGACGATTACTACTTCCAAATGATACACTTATTTAAGAATTACAAATGTTATTTAGGCATAATCAGCGTATAATTTTCCGACTGCTGGGACTCAGCCCTCCTGTTTCTGTGAGAGGGAAGCATGTAGAACGTCTTTATGATTATTCAGCTCAAATCATCAAACATCCATTGATAGAATTATAAACATGTCTAATGAGTAAGTGACAACTATTGCTAAATGACATTTATGAATAGACATGACGACCAGAAGTACCTTATTATAACTCACGATACAAAAAAAATAGCAGTAAAATTACATTTCAAATCAATTTTGTAAGCTCGTGATATTTCCCGTCTTTCAGCGGTTATCACTGCAACATGCATGACAACATTTTGCAAAATAAAAAAATACAAAATAAACAGCGAATAATAATAAAAGCAAGAATCTCTCATTAACATTAAATGCAACATGACTTAAATTCGCTTGGTAATGACTGTATCACTCAGGAGCAATCATCACGCTCCCAGTGACAGAATTTAAACATGTCTACTGAGTGAGTGATCACTACTTCTAGAAGACAAATCGATAAAAATGGTGCTGAAAACGAGTATATTAAAAAACATGCGATGATTATTGTCATTCAGCTGCAGTTATCACAACACCCAGTGACAGAACTGTAAACATGTCTACTGAGTGAGTGATCACTGCTACTGAAAGAGAAGTCGATGAAAATGGTGCTGAATACAATTATATCGCAGAAAATACGATGATTTGTGTCATTCAGCTGCAGTTATCACTACACCCAGTGACAGAATGACAAACATGTCTACTGAGTGAGTGACTACTGCTACTGAAAGACGAATGAAGTGATGATAGTAAAACAATAAGAATGTGATGATTCGTATCATTTAGTGACGGTCATCAAACTCCCAGTGACAGAATGATGAACATGTCTACTGAATGAGTGACAACTGTTTCGAAATGATAAATAATTAGACTCAGTATGATCGTCGCTCAGCCAGAGTTATCACTGCACCCAGTGACAGAATTATAAACATGTCTACTGAGTGAGTGAAAACTGAAGCGAAGAGATCGTGACATTTGTATATGTGTCCCGCATCGACAAGCGCTGTTGTAATGTTATCATTCAGCAGTAGTTACCACTACTTCTAGAAGACGAATCAATAATAATGGTGCTGAAAACAATTATAACAACGAAAACTAGTTGATTACTGTCATTCAACTGTAGTTATCACTACACCCAGTGACAGAATATAAACTTGTCTACTGAGTGAGTGATATCTACTACTGAAAGACAAGTCGATGAAAATGGTGCTGAAAACAATTATATTAAAGAAAATACGATGATTTGTGTCATTCAGCTGCAGTTATCACTACACCCAGTGACAGAACTATAAACATGTCTACTGACTGAGTGACTACTGCTACTGAAAGACGTATGAAGTGATGTTAGTAAAACAATAATAATTATTCGTAATGAATATTCGTATCATTTAGTGACAGTCATCAAACTCCCAGTGACAGAATGATCAACATGTCTACTGAGTGAGTGACAACTGTCTCGAAATGATAAATAATTGAACTCGATATGATGACAATCGTCGCTCAGCAGGAGTTTTCACTGCACCCAGTGACAGAATTATAAACATGTCTCATGAGTGAGTGAAAACTGAAACGAAGAGATCCTTGTGTAATTCACGTGATAATCATCAGCAAGCGCTGGTGTAATGTTATCATTCAGCAGTAGTTATCACTACTTCTAGAAGGGAAATTGATAAAAATGATAATGAAAACAATAATAACAACGAAATCTAGTGGATAACTGCCATTCAACTGTAGTTATCACTACACCCAGTGACAGAATGATATAAGCATGTCTACTGAGTGAGTGATGACTACTGTTGAGAGGCAAGTACAATGATGCAATAAGATGATAGGTTGAAATAAACGCTTTTTAGAACGATCTAAGGTGTCAATCAGCGGCAGTATTCACAACACCCAGTGACAGAATGAAAACATGTCTACAGAGTGAGTGATCACTACCTCTTAAAGACAGATAGATGAAAATGGTGCTAAATACAATTATATCCAAGAAAAAACGATGATTTGTGTCATTCAGCTGCAGTTATCACTACACCCAGTGACGGAACTATAAACATGTCTACTGAGTGAGTGAAAACTGAAGCGAAAAGATCGTGACATGTTTACATGTGTCCCGCATCGGCGGTTGTAATAATATCATTCAGCAGTAGTTATCACTACTTCTAGAAGACAAATCGCGATTAAAATGGTGTTGAAAACAATTATAACAACGAAATCTAGTGGATTACTTTCATCCAACTGTAGTTATCACTACACCCAGTGACAGAATGATATAAACATGTCTACTGAGTGAGTGATCACTACTAGTGAATGAAATACTCGAAGAGATATTATTGATTATATTGTTACTAATAGAAATACGCCACAACAGGAATGAGATATCACACAGCAGCAGTTATCACTACACCCAGTGACAGAACGATAAACATGTCTACTGAGTGAGTGACTACTGCTACTGAGAGACAAACGATTCAAGCAACGAAAAATTACAAGAAAATGAAGTTAATGTCATTCAAAAGTAGTTGTCACTACACCCAGTGACAGAATGACATAAACATGTCTACTGTGTGAGTGACACCCATTACTCAGATGCACTTTTTATAAAAATATTGAGACTTACCTTGGTTGTGGGGACTGGAGACCAGAATTCGAAATATTGATATTCAGCTGCGTCCGGTTGGACTAGATGCCGACAACAATATAATACAATGCACAAGAAACTCACGATCATCTTACTTTACCAAATTATCACTGATTCAAAACTCAGCTTTTGATAAACTTTTTTTCAAAGCTTATTGCATTGTTCTTGTGCAAGGACCAAGTGTGTACTGATTTAAATTTCGAAATGGAACAGTATTTATATTAAAATCACTAATGTGATGTACCTGTGTTTAATTAGGTTACTTTACTAATTACCTCATTGGAAAATATTACATCTTTCGTAATGATTAGTGACACCTTATAGCGTTGAAGTCATTTACGGGGGATTAAGGTTGAAAACAAGAAGTGTTTTTTATCGGCTACTACTGAGAGGCAAGTACAATGGCGAAAACAGATAAAAGGTTGAAATAAAGGCATTTTAGGACGATCCAGTGTCAATCAGCGGCAGTATTCACTACACCCAGTGACAGAATGAAAAAAACATGTCTACTGAGTGAGTGATTACTGCTACTGAGTGGCAAGTACAATGATGCAAACATGTGATAGTTTGAAATAAACGCATTTCAGGACGATCAAAAGTGTCAATCAGCGGCAGTATTCACTACACCCAGTGACAGAATGAAAAAAACATGTCTACTGAGTGAGTGATTACTGCTACTGAGTGGCAAGTACAATGATGCAAACATGTGATAGTTTGAAATAAACGCATTTCAGGACGATCAAAAGTGTCAATCAGCGGCAGTATTCACTACACCCAGTGACAGAATGAAAACATGTTTACTGAGTGAGTGATTACTGCAACTGAGTGTTAAGTACAATGATGCAAACATGTGATAGGTTGAAATAAACGCTTTTCAGGACGATCAAAAGTGTCAATCAGCTGCAGTTATCACTACACCCAGTGACACAATGACAACATGTCTACTGAGTGAGTGATTACTGCAACTGAGTGGCAAGTACAATGATGCAAACATGTAATGTTGAAATAAACGCTTTTCAGGACGATCAAAAGTGTCAATCAGCGGCAGTATTCACTACACCCAGTGACAGAACGATAAACATGCCTACTGAGTGAGTGTCTACTACTGCTGAAAGACTTATGAGGATGACATCACTCGGTAGCAGTCATCGCAGACTGATAAAACTGTTCCAAAGTGATAAAACATACAAAATTTCTGTGTCATGCAAATAATTAAAAAACGAAGAAGATAACGTACAGTTAGTATCGCCAAGCAGCAGTTATCACAACACCCAGTGACAGAATGATATAAGCATGTCTACTGAGTAAGTGACTACTACTGCTAAAAGACTTATGAGGATGACATTACTCGGCAGCAATCGTCAATGTGCCAAAGTGATAAAAGATGCAATTTTTAGCTGTGGTGCAAATAATTAAAAAACGAAGATGATCACGTAGAATTTGTATCACACAGCTGCAGTATTCACGACACCCAGTGACAGAATGACAACATGTCTACTGATTGAGTGATTACTGCTACTGAGTGGCAGTGCAATGATGGAAACATATGAAAGGTTGAAAAAAAAAACGCTTCTTAGGACGATCAAAAGTGTCAATCAGCTGCAGTGATCACTAGACCCAGTGACAGAACGATAAACATGTCTACTGAGTGAGTGACTACTGCTTCTTAGAGACAAACTATTCAAGCAACGAAAAATTACAAGAAAATGAAGTTATTGTCACTCAGAAGTAGTTATCACTACACCCAGTGACAGATTGATATAAACATGTCTACTGTGTGAGTGACACCCATTACTGAGACGCACATTTTTATAAAAATATTCAGACTTACCAAGGTTTTGGAGACCGGAGACCAGAATTCGAAATATTGATATTCAGCTGCGTCCGGTTGGACTAGAAGCCGACAACAATATAATACAATGCACAAGAAACTCACGATCATCTTACTTTACCAAATTATCACTGATTTAAAACTCAGCTTTTGATAAACTTTTTTTCAAAGCTTATTGCATTGTTCTTGTGCAAGGACCAAGTGTGTACTGATTTAAATTTCGAAATGGAACAGTATTTATATTAAAATCACTAATGTGATGTACCTGTGTTTAATTAGGTTACTTTACTAATTACCTAATTGGAAAATATTACATCTTTCGTAATGATTAGTGACACCTTATAGCGTTGAAGTCATTTACGGGGGATTAAGGTTGAAAACAAGAAGTGTTTTTTATCGGCTACTACTGAGAGGCAAGTACAATGGCGAAAACAGATAAAAGGTTGAAATAAAGGCATTTTAGGACGATCCAGTGTCAATCAGCGGCAGTATTCACTACACCCAGTGACAGAATGACAACATGTCTACTGAGTGAGTGATTACTGCAACTGAGTGGCAAGTACAATGATGCAAACATGTAATGTTGAAATAAACGCTTTTCAGGACGATCAAAAGTGTCAATCAGCGGCAGTATTCACTACACCCAGTGACAGAACGATAAACATGCCTACTGAGTGAGTGACTACTACTGCTGAAAGACTTATGAAGATGACATCACTCGGCAGCAGTCATCGCAGACTGATAAAACTGTTCCAAAGTGATAAAACATACAAAATTTCTGTGTCATGCAAATAATTAAAAAACGAAGAAGATAATGTAGAGTTAGTATCGCCAAGCAGCAGTTATCACTACACCCAGTGACAGAATGATATAAGCATGTCTACTGAGTGAGTGACTACTACTGCTAAAAGACTTATGAGGATGACATTACTCGGCTGCAATCGTCAATGTGCCAAAGTGATAAAAGATGCAATTTTTAGCTGTGGTGCAAATAATTAAAAAACTGAGAAGATGACGTAGAGTTAGTATCACACAGCTGCAGTATTCACTACACCCAGTGACAGAATGAAAACATGTCTACTGAGTGAGTGATCACTGCTACTGAGTGGCAGTGCAATGATGGAAACATATGAAAGGTTGAAAAAAAACGCTTCTTAGGACGATCAAGTGTCAATCAGCGGCAGTATTCACTACACCCAGTGACAGAATGAAAGACATGTCTACTGAGTGAGTGACTACTACTGCTGGAAGACTTATGAGTATGACATTACTCAGCAGGAATCATCGCAGACTCTAAAGATGTTCCAAAGTGATAAAACTTACTAATATTGCCGTCGTGCAAATAATAAAAAAAAACAAGAAGATAACGTAGAGTCAGTATCACCCAGCGGCAGTTATCACTACACCCAGTGACAGAACGATAAACATGTCTACTGAGTGAGTGATCACTACTGCTAACTGAAATACCGGAAGATGATTGATTTTATTGATACTAATAAATATACATTGCAACAGGAATTAGATGACCAGTATCACTCAGCTGCAGTTATCACTACACCCAGTGACAGAATGATAAACATGTCTACTGTGTGAGTGATCACTACTACTGAATGAAATACTGGAAGAGATATTATTGATAATATTGTTACTAATGGAAAAACACCACAACAGAAATGAGATGATCATTATTACTCAGCTGCAGCTATCACTACACCCAGTGACAGAATGAAAGACATGTCTACTGAGTGAGTGACTACTACTGCTGGAAGACTTATGAGTATGACATTACTCAGCAGGAATCATCGCAGACTCTAAAGATGTTCCAAAGTGATAAAACATACTAATATTGCCGTCGTGCAAATAATAAAAAAAAACAAGAAGATAACGTAGAGTCAGTATCACTCAGCGGCTGTTATCACTACACCCAGTGACAGAACGATAAACATGTCTACTGAGTGAGTGATCACTACTGCTAACTGAAATACCGGAAGATGATTGATTTTATTGATACTAATAAATATACATTGCAACAGGAATTAGATGACCAGTATCACTCAGCTGCAGTTATCACTACACCCAGTGACAGAATGATAAACATGTCTACTGTGTGAGTGATCACTACTACTGAATGAAATACTGGAAGAGATATTATTGATAATATTGTTACTAATGGAAAAACACCACAACAGAAATGAGATGATCATTATTACTCAGCTGCAGCTATCACTACACCCAGTGACAGAACGATAAACATGTCTACTGAGTGAGTGACTCCTGCTACTGAGAGACAAACGATTCAAGCAACGAAAAATTACAAGAAAATGAAGTTAATGTCATGCAGAAGTAGTTATCACTACACCCAGTGACAGAATGATATAAACATGTCTACTGTGTGAGTGACACCCACTACTGATATTCATATTTATTTTAAAGTAGTCAGACTTACCAAGAGAGAGGCTCTCTCTCCATGTAAAATATTGGTAATCAGCTGCGTCCGGTTAAACTAGAAGCCGACAACCACAGAAATTCATGCTCATATCACTTCACTAACTTATAACGTATTTAAAACTCAGTTTTTTATATTAACTTTTTTTTAAAGCTCATTGCAACCATCTTGTGCAAGGACCAAGTGTGTACTGATTTAAATTTCGAAATGGAACAGTATTTATGTTAAAATCACTAATGTGATGTACCTGTGTTTAATAAGGTAACTTTACTAATTACCTAATTGGTAAAGATTACATCGTTCGTAATTATTAGTGACACCTTATAGCGTTGAAGTCATTTACGGGGGATTAGGGTTGAAAACAATTAGTGTTTTTTATCGGTGAGAGGAATCTGGAAGTGTGAAAAATATGTTTGTGTTAATTTGGAGTCAAAATACAGTGTGTTAGGTTAAAGGAGGGACAAAATGATTCTAAAAACAAAAAAATAACAAGAAAATATAGCGGTTACCGTCATACAAACTCAAACTCTAAGAATTTATTTAAAATAAACAAATTACACCCGCAAAGGATGGATCGAGTTGGCTCAAGAGAAATATGTCTGGCAGGATTTGAGGTACCCTTTGCTCAGCAGTGGGACAGTGTAGGCTAAATAAAAAAAAAACATGTCATTAAGGGGTCGGTCAATCAGAAAGATGAAGCTAGTTGTCAATTCCAAAGCAGTAGGTACCTATAGAGAAAAACGGGCAAGAAAGTCCATGGACACTTTTTTAAAACGAAATATGGTTACAAAATCTGCGTTACATCATTAATGTTGCAATTATACATAGATATAAGATAGAATGAAAAACATGTTTACTGAGTGTGTGATCACTACTGAGAGGCAAGTCGCCATCGCATCAAGTTATAACAAACTGTCAAAATGATTTTAAACCTTAAAACATTGTTAGTCAAGTTCAAAATCGACTGCGAAAGTTTTACAGTTTGTGGTAACTTGATGTGTTGGCCACTTTACAATGATGAAAAAAAAATTATAGGTTGAAAGAAATGCTTTTTAGGACGATCTAAGGTGCACCCAGTAGATGGAAGGTTTCTGTGAGAATAATAGATATGTTAGTGTTAATTTGTAGTCAAAATACAGTGTGTTAGATTAGTGTACGTGGAGTTTCTCGCCCATTCTTCTCCATAGGCACTGAAGGTCTGGAGACCTTCACTGAGGGGGCTCTGTGGTAGAGCTTGTGTCTTGTGTGATGTAGGGAATTGCTATGCTATAAAATACAAACACATAGACCACGAATAATCAGTACATAGTATAAAACAAAGTCACTTTCTCTGTCCCTAAATCCCTATGTATGCTTAAATCTGTAAAACTACGCAACGGATTTTGATGCGGTCTTTTTTAATGGATAGAGTGATTCAAGATTTTTGTGTATAATTTGTCGACATATTATGCAGGCAAAGCCGCGGGCGGAAGCTAGTTATAGTTAGCTCTAGTTAGTTATATATTACTTTATAACGAATACATCCGTCGAGCCCCGCGGCTAGTTACAGGCTTAGTTTTCTTCTATTAGAACCTATCAAACGATTCTATTAATATTTAAAGGTGGAATGCAGTCAGATATTTACCAGCCATGTTTCACATAAGGTTTCACTCAGGCTCTATAGTACCTACTGCTTTGGAATAGGCAACTAGCTTCATCTTTCTGACTGACCGACCCCTTGACAATTCAAGAGTGCCCGTAATTAGTTTATCCATACTAATATTATAAATGCGAAAGTAACTCTGTCTGTCTGTCTGTTACCTTTTCACGCCTAAACCAGCCAACCGATTTTGCTGAAATTTGGTATGTAGATAGTTTGCATTCATGAGAAGGACATAGGCATATTAATTTTTGGAAATTCAACCCCTAAAAGGGTTACAAGGGTGGCAAAGTTTGTATGAGAAAATTTTTTTTATTGCACATTATAGGTAGGGTAGGTAGGGTAGGTAAGGTAGGTATCATAGTTAAGACAGGACAACGTCTGTCGGGTCAGCTAGTTTGAAATAAATGCTTTGAGTTTGAGTTTAAGGGGAGAATGGAACATGAAAACGTGTTGTGACGTCTATCGCAAACACTGCCACTATTTTTTGTCCGGTGCTATTCTAAGCTCAGTGTTTTCAACACGCATACGTGTCGCCAAAATCCCTACTGAGTGCCTTCAACACGCATTGCAATGTATGGACAATAAACACACCTTTGTGTTGAAGGCACTGAACTTATAATGAATCAAAATGTATTGAGCACGTATGTGTGTGCGCACTGTGAGATGGAACAGAAAAACAGCTGTGTTCATGGCAGTGTTTGGGCTAGATAGTAATGGAGACAAACATCATCATCTGCCTAGCCTTTGCCAACTACGTTGGAGTCGGCTTCCAGTCTAACCGGATGCAGTTGAATAACAGTATTTTATATGGAGCGACTGCCTATCCGACCTCCACAACCCAGTAACTGGGCAATACGATACCCCTTGGTAAGACTGGCTGTCAGATTATCGGGCTTCTGACGACCCGTAACGACTGTCAAATATGCACAAATGACAGCCGGGACCAACGGCTTAACGTGCTTTCGGCACACGGAGGAGTCTCGGTATGTAAAGATGGTCACCTATCCACGGCCAACCCTGGCAAGCGCAGCTTTACCTGATGCTTTGACCTGTGCGACTGTTAGTACAGACGCAAGCACATCAAGCTATCCCTAACTGTCAAATTTTGTCAATTAAAAACGAACCTTATGTCTTTGCAATAAAGTTGAAATATTATCAAATAAATTCGACAGATTGTGGTAACTTGATGTGCTGGCCTCTGTACTTAGCCACAGATAAACAAGTTCTCCTTAAAAATGTTGTTTTTTATATTTTTTTCAATACAGCCGTGTTATTGTTTGTCAAGATATTTTTAAAGTAACCCCTGCTTGTTATTGTTTATATAATAAGGACGGTAATTAAATAAACAATAGTAAAGTGATAAACAAATATTTGCAATGGTAAGGGAGACAAATAAAACTGCATAATATAAGTATGTAACGGAAAATAATCTTTATGATGAAAAAAAAAAAACAAAAACAACAAACAAACAATGAGTGCAATTTCAAAATGCGAAATTCAAATTTTCATCTGTTTTTTGCAATTTGCAGGTCAGTGTCAGGTTGTTTATTGATCGAAATATGATTCGCGGCCGTCACAAGTATGTGTTTACAGAACGGTTATCATTAGAATCATCAATACAACACTAAGTTAGAATTGCCCACAAATGTTTCTGTAGGGTTTTAAGACCGAAATTGAATTTCGCGGGCTACCTGCCACGCAGCAAACACAATAGAAAAACTATTGTTCGCGGCTCACCGGTGACCGCGTTGGCGCTCAGATCGCATCCAGCACTAAGCCTCTACACTACTACATTCCTTGCCAAAATCGTCCGTTGAATATTTTTTTTAGGATGTGAAATCATCAAATGATTCCTCCCGCTCTGATTGGTGCGGTAGGGGGTGTCAGACTCTGACTAAAACCCACCCATATTCCTTCCTTAGCCCTTTATTTTCCGGGGTAGCGGTAACCCTTTCAGACAATACCGCGGACCCAGCAGGCTTCGGCTCTTCATTAATGCTGATGTCTTTGAGGCGCGCGTGGAACACTCCTTACCGTCCGGCACGGGCCTGGTCCTGATCGGACGGTGAGCTACCCATTACTCACCGTCCGCTGGCCCGCGCCTACGGTGGCCGGGAGTCGTCACGCGGCTCCCCGACGCCCGGGGCGTCTCCCGCGGCGGCCGCGACTTGGAGTTCTGTCCCTCAATCGTCCGGTCCTTGTCATAAAGTAGGTAATACCCAGTAATACTATTTAGTGATATAGCTTTATGATTGTCAGTGTCACCTCATAAGCTAACTCACCAAATCGTACGACTGGGCCGTGTCGGCCATCTTGAAAATTAGCTGAAAACGTTAAAAAAAATATAGAATAATTAACCTATCTCTTCTTTTATTCGTGTGGTTAGTGAATAACCTGGTGTCAGAGTTTTTTATGCTGCCCATGGGCCTCTGACTTAGCTTCACATGCTGTTGAGAAATATCTCTCAGACATGCTGGTTTCCTCACGATGTTTTCCTTCACCAATGTTTAAGCAAGTGATAATTATACAATACGCACATGAATCCGTAAAATCAGAGGTGCGTGCCTGATAAGCCTATATTGTTTCTACTCGTGGATGGTCGGCCATCTTTACATACCTTGTCTCAGAAAGCACAGCGTTAAATAATTTTACAGGAGGAGCTCATGGCTAAGTAATAACAGCCGCACAGGTCAATCCATCAGGTTAAGCTACGCTTGCCGGGGTTGGCCGTGAATTGGTTACCTTTTTTACATACCGAGAGTCCTCCTTGCCTCGGAAAGCACGTTAAGCGTTGGTCCCGGCTGTCATTTGTGCATCTTCGACAGTCGTTACGGGTCGTCAGAAGACCGAAAATCTGACAGCCAGTCTTACCAAGGGGTATCCGATATTGCTCAGTTACTGGGCTGTGGAGATCAGTTAGGCAATCGCTCCATGTAAAATACTGGTATTCAGCTGCATCCATTTAGACTGGAAGCCGGCCCCAACATAGTTGGGAAAAGGCTAGGAAGGCAGGCAGATTGATAATACTCACCAACTGAATAGTTTTTGTTATAATAAATGCATTTGTGGTTAGAACAAAATATATAGCGACTAAATATGTTTTATCAGTTTTGTGGTTTAGATAATTGTTATAACATATATAGTGTGTTTTGAAACTAATAGAATTATTTAAAAATTTCCTTTTTTTTGTGGGTGGGAAATCATCAAATAACCTCCCGCTCTGGGTGGGGCGGAAGGGAGTATCAGACTCTTACTGACTAAAACCCATCCATGTTCCTTCCGTAGCCTTTTGTGTTCCGGGGTAGCGGTAACCCTTTCGGACAATACCGCTGACCCGGCATTCGATTCCCGGGTCTTATATCCGGGCTTTTGGATATAAAAGTAATTTCTTTACAAAAAATTAAATAATTGAGGATTTAAAAAAGTAACATTAAAGTTATTTGTCCGGACTTTTTAGCAAATATTAGGCTTTTTGTAGGATGTTTAAAATAGGGATGATGACAGGATTAAGTAAATACTTTAATAATTATACAGGAGGTCGTGGCTTAGTAGTAAAGCTACGCTTCCCGGGGTTGGCCGTGGATGGGTGACCATCTTTACATACCGAGACTCCTCCGCGCCTCGGAAAGCACATTAAGCCGTTGGTTCCGGCTGTCATTTGTACATCTTTGACAGTGGGTCGACAGAAGCCCGAGAGTGACAGCCAGTCTTACCAAGGGGTATCGTATTACCCTTTTACTGGGTTGTTGTGCAGGTCAGATAGGCAGTCGCTCCATGTAAAATACTGGTATTCAGCTGCATCTGGTTAGACCGGAATCCGACTTCAACATAGTCCAAGTGTGTTGGGGTAAAAGATTAGGTAGATTGATTAATTTAATCATTTTACAAAAACCAACAACCTGTGTACAATTACCTCAAAAATTCCAGTATCTCTAATGATAATTAAATCAATTTTAACGATGACCTAGTCTTGTTGTGGTCAAATTGATGTTCATATTTATTTTGTGGTTAAAGCCAAGTTTATAACATTGAATCAATATGAGCAGTGATAGCCTAGTGACGTGACCGTCAGACTGCTCAAACTCAAACTCAAAGAATTTATTTCAAATAAACCAATTACAGGCACTTTTGAATTGTCAAGGGGTCGGTCAGTCAGAGAGATGAAGCTAGTTGCCCATTCCAAAGCAGTAGGTACCTATGGAGAAGAACGGGCAAGAAACTCCATGGACACTCTTTTAAATCAAAATATGTTTACAAAAACTGGGTTACACCACCATCAGTGAGACATTACAGGGAGCATGACATGCTCTCAGCCGCCAGGGCACATTCAAGTCAATGTAAGACGTTCTCAGTAAATGGTAAAAAAATGCTGCTAAATCTTAGGTCTCGAGTTCAAACCCAAGGCACGCCCTCTGACTTTTCAGATTCATGTGCGTATTGTATAATTATCACTTGCTTGAAAAACGGTGAAGGAAAACATCGTGAGGAAACCGGCATGTCTGAGAGATATTTCTCAATAGCATGTGCTATTCCACCAGAGATGTGCTATGCAGCTATGCTGTGAGGATGTGAAAGCTAAGCTACGAAACTGTGACCATTTCCACTGACGCTAAGCTATGTAGCGGGCTAGTAAGATGCGCTATGAAGATGTGTCGTCGCGAGGTAGCTGTGCGAGGGAGATGCGCAGCTCTAGCTATGCGATGTATCGACAGTAGGGGAGGCACGGAGAGCATCGCTCTGCACATAGCTACACCACTCTTGACTATCCATAGCACGCATCCAGATCATGCATCCAGCCATATAAAAAACATAGTTTAGCAGAACACTTTTCCACCAGTGCTATGCTATATGGACCAATGAATATGATTGGTGGATATCAAACGCATCCACTTAGCAAGCATATCTCTGGTGGAATTTTTCGCCCATGGACGGCATTAAAGATTGTACATGCTTATATAAAAAGAGGCAAAAAAATTATAGCGCATCTAAAAGTTCGTCACATCGCTGTTAAAAGTACTTACCCAAAAAACTGACAGCATTGCACTATAAACTAAGTACATTTTAGACACATTCTGCCGGATAATGCAGTGGACTGCAACATTACCACAACTTATGTTAACATTATGTATTATATATGTTGTAGTTGTTTATTATCCCTTAATAAATAAAATAAAACATTCTGACCATACAATTGTCTCATCATTCTCCTGCCCTTATACCAATTTATTTGTGCTCGGCACAACATGTCTTTTTCTTCCACACTTCTCTATTAGTCGTCATCTCGGTAGTCACTCCCTTCCTAGCCATATCTTTCACACAATCCATCCATCGTTTCTTTGATCTTCCTCTTCTTGTATAGCCATCCACTCAAAACTATCCTGACAACATTTTCCTCATTCCTCCGCATAACATGCCCATATAACCGATTTCCACACAACTTTTCAGTCACCGGTGTCACTTTCAGACTTCCTCTTATACATATACTCATTCCTTATTATATCCATTCGCGTAACACCACACATCCCTCTTAGCATTCTCATCTCAGCTGCATGCAATTGTCTTTCATTCATTCATTAAGTTGCTTAGCTTGGGGCTATATGGCGTTGTGTGAAATGTCCATGGATATTATTATTATTATTTTATTATTATTCCTTTTGTAGCCCAACACTGTCCATACAATTGACTAAAGTAATTTATTTTAAATGCATTGAGTATGAAAAATCAACTTGTTAATTAGATACTTATTATAATACCCTATAATTATTATATCATTACTCATTAAGGTAGACACTTTCCCTTATTACGCATTGTCCCCGTAATGACCTAATTAGTCACTAATGACTTTAATTAATATATTATAGAATGCGTTTAGCAGAAATAATAATTGATTAAGTTGACACTTCCCGTGGCCCAATGCGTTTTTTTTTTGAGGCTGGGAAATCATCCAATGACTGCTGCCGCTTCTTGGTGGAGTGGAAGTGTCAGACTTTTACTGACTAAAACCCATCCATGTTCCTTCCGTAGCCCTTTATGTTCCGGGGTAGCGGTAACCCTTTCGGACAATCCTGCTTACCCGGTAGGCTTGGCCCTAAAGGGCCCCTTCATATGCTGACATGAGGCGCGCGTGGACAAATACGCGCCGTCCGGCACGGGCTTGGTCCTGATCGGACGGTGAGTCACCCATTACTCGCCGACCGCAGGCCCGCGCCTACGGTGGCAGGGAGTCGTCGCGTGGCTCCCGACGCCCGGGGCGTGACCTAAGGGCTGGCTTTTTACCTTGGCCAGAGGCTTAGCATTGCCATATAACGTGGCAATGCCGCGAGTCAAAGTACCCGGTGGGCCATGAGAAATCACCCTATTGCTCTATGCTCTTATTCTTGCAAATGGCGGCCAATATCAAATTTGTTTTGACATTTGTGGACTAGGCAGATGTAGAATACAAGTGAACAAGCCATGGAGCGATACACTCCCCAAGAACGCGGAATAATCGGAATAAACGAAGTAGACGATTTTTCAACCAAAATCATAATGAGCGATGAGGCTGATTTCCACCTCAGCGGGTACGTGAACAAGCAAAACTATCGCTTCTGGGGCCCGAAAATAACAAGCAAAACTATCGCTTCTGGGGCCCGAAAATAGCAAGCAAAACTATCGCTTCTGGGGCCCGAAAATCCACGAGTGATGCACGAAAAGCCATTACACACACTCAAAGTGACTGCATGGTGCGCTGTTCACGCTGGAGGAGTCATCGGGCCGTTTTTTTTCGAGAATGCCGCTAGCCGCTTTTAACAGAGTTTTTTCTGCCGCATTTGGACGAATTGGCCCACAAGATCGCCTGATTTAACCGTTCCAGACTTTTTTTGTGGGGTTTTTTTAAGTCCCGTGTTTACGTGAACAAGCCCGAGTCTCTGGAAGCCCTCAAGGACAACATTCGACACGAGTTCGATAATCTGTCGCCCGAAATTCTCGCCGATGAATGGATACCACAATCAAATAGCAGCCTCCAGCCAAGGCTTAATAAAAGTTACAAACTAAGCGGCTACACGCTAAGGGTACCCCCTGTGGGGTACGGACCTCGGCTTAGGGCGTCGCTGGGGGAGGATAGCAAAGGACTGGATGGATCGGGCGTAAAGCGGTTTTCTTCTTAATAATTGAATTAAGTTGTATGTCGTCACACACATTGTATTTTGGAATCCATAGGCTTACCCGAAAATGTCGTGTCTCAAACTTAAAATAGTAATTTTGCAAGAAAATTGATTATGAATATTGGAGCTCGTGGCTAAGTAATAACAGCCGCTCGGATCGATCCATCAGGTTAAGCTACGCTTGCCGGGGTTGGTCCGTGCATTGGTGATCATCTACACTAATATTATAAAGCTGAAGAGTTTGTTTGTTTGAACGCACTAATCTCTGGTACTGCTAGTCGGAATTTAAAAATTCTTTTTGTGTTGGATAGACCATTTATCGAGAAAGGATCGCTCCATATAAAATACTGGTATTCAGCTGCATCCAGTTAGACTGGGAGCCGACCCCAACATAGTTGGTAAAAGGCAGGCAGATTGATTGTATGTATATGTCACCGTTAGATTGTAAAGATCGTTAGATTACAATCTATCTAGCGAGATTGTAAACTATCGATAGATTGTGAACCGTATCATTATGATTGCACTTTGACTCATTATTCTTCGCTATACAAGGTGTTAAAAAATTAACTTTAAGAATTTCGTGGGAGTATTGTACTCATCGTTACGAACAACTTTTACTCTGGGATGAACCCTGAAATCGCAAAAAAAATATGAGTTGTTCCATACATTTATGCACACGTAACTTAATAAAATGTATGGAACAACTCATATTTTTTTTATAATAGTCTAGATTATATTTTATAATATAATCTAGTCGTTACTGGCACTCGCCGGCCGCTACCGCGGCACCGCTCGCTTCGCTCGCTCGGCTCGTGCGTAGGTGGTCACAGTTTTAACCTAACCTAACCATTTTTTTAAACGTCCTACGCCGGTTCACAATTTGCCCGCTTCCCATCGATAGATTACAATCAAGCGAAAAATGATGCGTTAAACTGCAATCATAATGATACGGTTTACAATCTATCGATAGTTTACAATCTTACTAGATAGATTGTAATATAACGATGTTTACAATCTTACGGTGACATATACAAATTCTTGCTCGTGAGAATCTAGAAAAATAAATGCATCAACTTACTTGTATAACATGATGACTCACGACACTATTGCTTAGCGTGTCGATGGCAAACTAAATGGACTAGAATTCGGCTACGTGTTTGGCGCCATCACTAGCGTCCATCAGTTTCTGTAACGTGCAGACGACAGGAAACGCAGGACACGATGTTAAGTGTCCCATCGTTTGTGGAACAGCACCACATTTACACTCCAAGACGAATCTCCACCTGAGCTGGTTTTCCTTGCTTCGGCCAACCTGGGTCCGGAGTCTGATTAAAGAGTTCCAAGTTGACCAAGGCATCTTGTAGGTGATAGATAGCACGACACTGAAGTTCGCAATATATCACAGAAACTAATATACAAACACAATTTTTCACAATTGGGTATTTGACAGGGTAGTCAATAACGTTACTTTTTATGAATTGTCAAAACGCGGAATTTGTACGTGATTTGTTTCAAACATTAAAGTGTGACGTCACAGATTTTTCGAATCAAATGGAATACTTATTTACATGAAATCCAATTTTACAATTATATCCACGCATAATATTTAATTTTTGCAGTTTTTGACCGTGTCAAATAGCCAATTCAAAAAACGCGATTTAATTATCACGAGTAGCAAATAACACAATTGGAAAGAAAGTCACAATAACCAAATGAATTATTAAAAGTACAATAACATGTTTTATTGCTCAAAAAGTTTTAAGTCAGCATTTTCTTTTAACTCTTCCGTGTTTATATTATGTACAGACATAATTTTGTTTGTCTGTGTGTCAATGTATAATTTAAAAAAACAACTCATTTACGTACTACTTTATATAACATTTGCCCTAAATATTTATTATGTACAAAAATCAATCTAACTGCCTAGGCTTATCCCAACTATGTTGGGGTCTGCTTCCAGTCTAACCGGGTGCAGCTGAATACCAGTATTTTACATGGAGCGACTGCCTATCTGAGCTCCACAACATGTCTTTTTCTTCCACACTTCTCTATCAGTCGTCATCTCGGTAGTCACTCCTTTCTAGCCATATCATCTTTCACACAATCCATCGTTTCTTTGGTCTCCCTCTACTTGTATAGCCATCCACATTCATACTCACAACTTTCCTGACAACATTTTCCTTATTCCTCCGCATAACATGCCCATACCATGACAATCGATTTCCACACAGCTTTTCAGTCACCGGTGTCACTTTCAGACTTCCTCTTATACAACTCATTCCTTATTCTATCCATTCGCGTAACACCACACATCCCTCCTTAGCATGCTCATCTCAGCTGCCTGCCTTTTATTAATTCCTTTTGTGGCACAACACTCTGATCACAGACGGCAGGTCTAACCATGATTTTATCAGCGGCATTGTCCGAAAGGGTTACCGCTACCCCGGAACATAAAGGGCTAAGGAAGGAACATGGTTAGGTTTTAGTCAGTAAGAGTCTGAAACTCCCTCCCACTCTACCCAGAGCGGGAGGAGTCATTTGAAGATTGCCCAACCTTATAAAATATTAATATTAATGATCAATTAAAAAGCAAGCATATCCATGTAAAATCAACGTCTTGAACAATGCTTAGTAATCAAGGTCATTACGGAGAACTGACAATTAAATTCGCCTAGTAAGCGGAAGTGCTACTTGTTCTTATTAAATATTATTAGTATTACATACTTATGTATAACACACGTGCCATCTCGTTGTTAAAATCAGCTTATTTTATAGAAAAATACATTTAAATCTTGCACTTTTTAAGGTTCCGTACCCAAATGGTTAAATGGGACCCTGTTATTAAGACTTCACTGTCCGTCCGTCTGTGAAACTCAAACTATTTATCTATTATCTATACTAATATTATAAAGAGGAAAGATTTGATTTTTTGTTTGTTTGTTTGAAATGAATAGGCTCCGAAACTACTGGACTGATTTAAAAAACTCTTTCACCGTTGGAAAGCTTAGTTTTCTAGGAGTAACATAGGCTACTTTTTATCCCGGGAAAAATAACGGGTCCCACGGGAAAGACCACGGGAGCGAAGCCGCGGGCAAAGTGCTAGTTTAAAATAAACCAATTACAGGTACTATTGAATTGTCAAGGTCGGTCAGTTAGAAAGATGAAGCTAGTTGCCCATTCCAAAGCAGTAGGTCTGTACCTATGGAGAAGAACGGGCAAGAATGTCCGTCTATCACCAGGCTATATCTCACGAAACGTGATAGTTAGAGAGTTGAAATTTTCACAGATGGTGTATTTCTATTGCCGCTATAGCAACAAATACTAAAAAACAGAATAAAATCAATATTTAAAGGAGCTGCCATACAACAAACGTGTTTTTTTATAGATATTGGTGCAGAACCTTTCGTGCGTGAGTCCGACTCGCACTTGGCCGGTTTTCTTTGTTGCTTTTCAGATTAAGAATCTGCCCTCTATCTATACCACTTAACATTATAAATGCGAAAGTGCAAAAACTGCTGAACGGATCTGGATGAAATTTGGCGCAGAGATTATAACCTGGATTTACACATAAGATACTTTTAATCGTAAAGGGATAAAAATAATGTACGTGTGGGGTAATTTCCGACATTCAAGCGTGCAGAAGCTCGTATCTAGTACGTATAAAGCGAAAGATCACTCCTTCATGGCCTGTTAGGGCCGAGTCTGCCGGGTAAGCGGGATTGTCGAAAGGGTTACCGCTACCCTGGAACATAGAGGGCTACGGAAGGAACAAGGATGGGTTTTAGTCAGTAAGAGTCTGACACTCCCTTCCGCTCCACCCAGAGCGGGAGAAGCCATTGAATGATTTCGCACCCTCAAAAAAATAAGGTTACTCCTTCATACATTTACTCACTGATTAATCACTAAATCAAAAAACCTACTGGACCTACGAAGATGAAATTCAGCACAGAGGTAGATTATGAGTAGGAGACGTCAGCTTCGGTAACCCTTTCGGACAATCCCGCTGACCCGGCAGGCTTGGCCCTGAGGGGCCCCTTCATATGCTGACATCTCTTTGAGGCGCGCGTGGAACATATACGCGCCGTCCGGCACGGGTCTGGTGCTGATCGGACGGTGAGTCACCCATTACTCACCGTCCGCAGGCCTGCGCCTACGGTGGCCGGGAGTCGTCACGTGGCTCCCGACGCCCGGGGCGTCTCCTGCGGCGGCTGGGACGGGAGGACCTTTCTCTCTCCCATCCCGCCACCTCCTTCGCGAGCATAACTTTTTCGCAGAAGGAGGTGGCTGCCTCCCACTCCCTCTCGCCCCGGACCATGGCTTGCACCAGGGCCGGGCGCGAGAGGTCGCCGCCGATCGCCTCTACGAGGACACGGCGGTGCTCCGCCCATGCGGGGCAGGTTTGCACAGTGTGCTCTACCGTGTCCTCTGGGCGATCCTCGCAGTGGTGACACCCGGGCGTTTCCTCCCGCCTGATGATGTGCAGGAACCTCCCGAAACATCCATGTCCGGTGAGGACCTGCGTCAGGCGGTAGGAGACGTCAGCTAAGAAAGGATTTTAGGAAACTGTCCTGGTGTTACATAATATATTTTCTCCCAACTTTTAACGAAATTAATCGCATTTATTTCTTTTTTCGATACGTATTTTATTCATCCTCGAGGAGCTCGTGGCTAAGTAATTACAGCCGTACGGATTGATCCTTCAGGTTAAGCTACGCTTGCCGTGGTTGGTCTGTGGATGGGCGACCATCTTTAGATATCGAGATATTCCGTGTCTCGGAAATCACGTTAAGCCGTTAGTCCCCGCTGTCATTCGTGGATCTTTGACATTCGTTACGGGTAGTCAGAAGCCCGAAAGTCTGACAGCCAGTCTTACCAAGGGGTATCGTGTTACCCAGTTACTGGGTTGTGGAGGTCAGATGGGCAGTCGCTCCATGTAAAATACTGGTATTCAGCTGCATCTGGTTAGACTGGAAGCCGACCCCAACATAGTTGGGAAAAGGCAGGCAGATGATACACCGCTGACGGAAATTCTGCGTGTTTATGTTGTTTATGAAAACTTACTTAGCCTGCTACATCCGCCCGCGGCTTCGCCCGCAAAATATGTCGACAAATTATACACATAAACCTTCCTCTTTAAAAAAACCGCATCAAAATCGTTGCGTAGTTTTAAAGATTTAAGCATACATAGGGATATAGGGACAGAGAAAGCGAATTTGTTTTATACTATGTAGTAATTATTCTTCCTCACTCATCCCAATTTTGTCTTTCCCCAGGTTGGTTTCAAAGGCTACGGCATCTCTCCCGCCAACCTATCAACTACGGGTAGCTTCAGTTACAGCGATGGCAAGACTTACTCCATCACCCACGGCTCCGTCATCATCGCTGCGATTACTTCCTGTACCAATACTTCTAACCCTAGTGTGATGCTCGGTGCTGGTGAGTTACACAACCATTTATTTTACCCCCAACAAACACACACATTAGAGACAAACTTTGATAACACGACCCGCCGCTCCAAAATCCAAAACCATTGAAAGTATTTGTGACAGTAATCACAAAGCATCACCAAGACTCACAACGTTAAGCGGGATTGTCCGAAAGGGTTACCGCTACCCCGGAACATAAAGGGCTAAGGAAAGAACATGGATGGGTTTTAGTCAGTTAGAGTCTGACTCTCCTTTCCCCTCCTCCCGCAGCGGAAGGGGTTACCCTTTCGGACAATCACGCACACACCTTTCCCCAACCCTTCGAGATATACAGCCGTTATGTTATGACTCACACATTGATTTGTTATTATCAGAGGTCGGCATTAGGTAGTTATTTTTGTACTTACACTGATTTCATACAGCGAAAGAATAAAGTGGATTTGCTTCAAATCCCGGGATTAATTATAAAGACCAGAAAAATCCCGTGATTTGTTAAATAAAATAGTTTTTTACTTTTAAACAATTTAAACCATCCGACAGTGGCCGAGCGATTAACTGCTGCGCTGCGTGTTGCGGGTTCGATTCCCGCACGGAACAAATATTTGTATCACTACATAGTATAAAACAAAGTCGCTTTCTCTCTCCCTATATCCCTATGTATGCTTAAATCTTTAAAACTACGCAACGGATTTTGATGCGTTTTCTTTTAATAGATAGAGTGATTAAAGAGGAAGGTTTATGTGTATAATTTGTCGACATATTATGCGCGTGAAGCCGCGGGCGGAAGCTAGTGATCTATAAGTAGTTGTTCCGGGTCTGGGTATTTATGTATGACATGTGTGAGTTTAAATGTTTGCAAACGCATCCATACAGGAAAAACCCTAGTACGGGGAAACGTAAATATTTTATTTATTGTGAATTAATGTAAATACTAATAAAAATTGTATGTTAATTATCTTTGTTTTATTTGTCTTATCTATCTCTGAGGTTTTTATTATTATTTATTCGTAATATTGTTGGCCACACGGGATGGGACACATTGTATTATAAATCCCGGGTAGATCCATATTAATATCAACATATCGATGCAAGTACATAAATAACTGTACCTAATTCCGAATTCCCGACCTATAATTATTATGCATGAGCACCATGTATCTATGACATAGTTAATTTACCGGTAATTCTTATATTTGCTTTTCTTTTCTCCTTTAGTGGTGTATTATTATAATTATTTATTTATTTATTTTATCTAAAAAAGGTACATTTTAGAGTTTGTAACATAAATTATGTCCAACAAAACTATACACATAGTTTGTCTGTTGGATCAAGGTTATTATTTTTGCTTAGGTATTATCATGAACTAAGTACAATTAAGTAAATAATATTGTAGTAGCTAGTTATATTAAGTACGTATGTATGATTGTAGTTTAGGATATGTAACACCTACTTAGTACACTGCCTTAACCTTATATTGATAAAGCTAAGGCAGCGTACCAAGTAGGTATTTTTTTTGATTTGTCTTAAATTTCTTTTTCCTTTTTTCGTCTCTGATTTCTACTGGTAAGCTGTTGAGCATGTAAGGGATACGCTTTTCTAATGTTCGGTCTCCATAAACATTATTTACTCTCGGTATTACATATTTTCCCGACGACATCGTTCGTTCGTTCGTAGTATTTTTATTCTTCACCCTTTTGAAACCAATATGACTGTTGTAAGAATAAACATTGATAAGGACTCCTAATCACGTCAGCTTGATGGTTCAATGCATAACTTCCAACAATTACTTAGATAACTTTATTTAGACAAAAAAGGTGACCGATTCGAGGTGGGCCCTATTTTGTTTTGAGTACTTTATATAAGTTGACTGGTAATTAGTGACCGATATTTAAACACGTGATTGTACTCATGATTACAATCAACTTTCCCAAAGAAACTTTTTTGTATACTCAATAGTTTTATTTTTATCACAATAACAATACAACTGGCGCGCGCAAAGTTCAATGAACTTCGAGCCGATCAGCTGTTAGCAGCTATTGAGTATACAAAAAAAGTTTCTTTCAATCAATCACGTGTTTAAATATCGGTCACTAATTACCAGTCACCTTATATAAAACATTTTAAAAGAGTAACGGTGAAGTTTCTTGCCCATTCTTCTCCACACGAAACTACCTTTTGGAAGGGGCGACTAGAATCTATTCTATTTCTTGTTCATTTTGACGTGCCTTTCTTGTGCCTATTTGAAATAAATGATTTGACTACGACTTTGTGTGTTATTTTGGTTATTCCAGGTCTCCTAGCCAAGAAGGCGGTAGAGAACGGTCTCAGCGTTCTGCCATACATCAAGACATCCTTGTCACCTGGATCTGGGGTCGTCACCTATTATCTAAGGGTATGTGTTCATATTTTAGTTATAAACTTACTATCCGTCTCCTTTTCCTGGAAATGATAGCTGCCAGACCGGACTGTCCCTTTCAAGGACACTGGGTGGGGACAGTCATAGCTGGTCATCTCTTAGCGGCTTTTTTTTTTAAGGCTGGGAAATCATCCAATGACTGAAGGCTTGTTTTAATTTAATTATTGAATAGTTTTTACATATTTTATATCTGATGCTTTTAACGTTATGCATCGTTCTCACATGTATAATACTAATATGAACTATGTAACCAATATTTTGTAACCATATTTTGTTTAAAATAGTGTCCATGGAGTTTCTTGCCCGTTCTTCTCCATAGGTACCTACTGCTTTGGAATGGGCAACTAGCTTCATCTCTCTGACTGACCGACACCTTGACAATTCAAAAGTGCCTGTAATTGGTTTATTTGAAATAAATACTTCGAGTTTGAGTTTGAGTTTGAATTAGTGCTCGTGGCTAAGTCGCACAGGTCGATCCAACAGGCTAAGCTACGCCGTGGATGGGTGACCATCTTTACATAACGTGCTTTCCGAGGCACGGAGGAGTCTCGGTAAGCCGCTGGTCCCGGCTGTCATTTGTGCATCTTTGACAGTTTTTTTTTTATCTTCCAGGAATCAGGTGTGGTGCCCTATCTAGAGAAGCTAGGATTCGACATTGTTGGCTACGGTTGTATGACATGCATCGGTAACTCGGGACCCATCGACGATAATATTGCTAACACGATTGAGAAGGTATGCCAATTTTTTTTTTGAGGGTAGCAACTCATCACTCCTCACGCTCTGGGTGGAGCGGAAGGGAGTGTCAGACTACTGACTAAAACCCATCCATGTGCCTTCCTTAGCCCTTTATGTTCCGGGGTAGCAGTAACCTTTTCGGACAATCCCGCTGAAGGTAAGCCTAAAACCGTGTTGTTCTGTCCTACGGCCTGATACGACGATATGAAGACCGCTGGTCTTAAAAACTTCCATCACTGTACAGAAATTAAATATTATGCGAAGATAATAGTTGTAAAATTGCATTAAATGCTAGTATTCCATTTGATTCTAATAACCTGTGACGTCACATTGTTATATTTCATACAGATCACGTACAAATTCCGCGTTTTGACAGTTCATAAAAAGTAACGTTATTGACTACCCTGTCAAATACCCGATTATAAAATGTTACAGAACGAGCTAGTCTGCTGCGGCGTGCTGTCAGGTAACAGGAACTTCGAGGGTCGCATACATCCCAACACTCGCGCGAACTACTTAGCGTCGCCACTCTTGGTCATAGCGTATGCGTTGGCTGGCACGGTGGATATTGACTTCGAGACGCAGCCACTAGGTAACTAGATAATATAAGCGAAATTAAGTAAAAAAAAACATTTTTGTAATGTCACTAAAGTGACATTCAATCACTTTTCTTTCATTCATTCGTTCACTGATAATTCATTCATTTAATCGTGGTCCTGATCATTCAATCATTCGTTCATTCACGCTCTCATCAATCATACATTCGTTCACTCACTCGGCATTCACTCGTTCACTCACTCGGCATTCATTCTTTCACTCACTCGGCACTCATTCGTTCACTCACTCGGCATTCATTCGTTCACTCATTCATCATTCATTCAATCACAGTCCGGATTGTTCAATTATTAACTCACTCTATATTCGTTTCTTCATTAGCTCATCATTTTATTCACTCACTCATCATTCATTAAATCACTCTATTTGTTGCTTCATTCACTCTTCATTCATTCATTCTTTACTCACTCATAATTTACTCATTGAGTCCCTTACTTTTTATGCATTAACTCTCTCATAAGTCATTCATTCACTCACTCGCTCATCGTACATTAAACTAACTCCGAAGCCCTCTCGTTTCAGGCAACAGAGCTGACGGCACTCCCGTGTACCTCCGCGAGATCTGGCCGACGCGGGCCGAGATACAGGAGGTCGAGAACAAGCATGTCATACCTGGCATGTTCAAAGAGGTAAGTCTTCAAACAAACTATTTACTAAGATGATTTCTGAACTATTTACTCATCTCCACGATGGCGACACTGTTGGCGCAGCGGTTGAGCGATTGTCTGCTGCGCAGCATGTCGCGGGTTCGATGCCTGACGGAACAAATATTTGTACGACCTGCAAGTATTTGTTATGGGTCTGGGTGTTTTTCTATCTATAATATGTATGTGTTTACAAAAAAAAACTGTATATAAGTAGTTTATCTCGTTACCATAACACAAGTATTAGGTTGCTTAGCTTGGGACTATATGGCGTTGTGTGAAATGTCCCGGCTGTCATTTCTGCACCTTTGACATAGATGTGGATGATGTTGTAATTACTTACTGTCGCCTTATTAACATAGCTAGTAGTGGTATTCGAATTTGTTTGGGGTAAAATACAAAATCAAAGACACCGACTTCCGAAATTACAGATATTTTTTACTACTGGTACTGGTTGACTTGTATAAGAATCGTGATTTAACCTTAAGGCTAATGCAGTGAGAAAACATGCCAGGTGTAATATAATAAATAATAATACCATTTTATTTCGGATTACTTAGGAAGTATCAGCCGTAACAGCCTTCAGGATGCTATGAATGTGAAATAGGTAAAACTTAAATAACATTGTTTAAAAGACAACCTATTGGTCACATAATATTTACATACCTAAAAATACTTAAAATATTCTTCTGTACTTAATAACTAGCTTCTGCCCGCGACTTCGTCCGCGGAAAATTGCGATATACTGTTAAGGCAGCGCATGCACATAATTCTGTTTTCGGAGGTATTTTTTTCCGACTTGCTAGACGAAAATTGCGATAGCTCGGCTAATATGTATGATATAAATATAATTTATAGCCTATAGCACTCAGGAGTAATGTAGCTTTCTATAAGTGAAATTTTTGAAATTGGATCATTAGTTCCGGAGATTACCCCCTACATACAAACTTACAAACTTTACCTCTTTATAATATTAGTATAGATAACTATGTACAAGTATATAAAACAGGGAATCAAAAAATTCGTCCACATCGCTGTCAACAGGAAAAGTTCCCAAAAGGCTGGCAGCATTGCCACGTTGTATGGCAATGCTAAGTTTTTGACCGAAAAATAGGCCAGCCCTCTGGTCACGTGAAGAGTCGACCAATCGCTTGGCGATATCTCGATAAACAACCATAACAAAAACCTATTGGTTTATTTCTACCTTGCGTCTATACAAAATTTTTCATTCATTTCATTTCATTTATTCATAACAATTTTTACATTGTGCCGAATATTAAAGATTTTACAATTTAAAAAAATACATTCAAAAATTACATGCCACTTAATTACTATGAGGGAGAGTAATAATAATAAATAAATGTCATTTAAATAAACAGATTATCAATGTCACAAAAAAATAATAATATAGCCATGCCATTCTCTTGATTTCTTCCAGGTATACGCCAAGATCGAGCAGGGCTCCCCCTCGTGGCAGGCGCTGGACGTGCCGCAGGGCAAGCTGTACGGCTGGGACCTCAGCTCCACCTACATCAAGAGGCCGCCCTTCTTCGATGGCATGACCAGGGTAAGTCTTCTTCTTCTCGTGTGGTTAGTGACTAACCTGGTGTCAGAGTTTTCATGCTGCCCATGGGCCTCTGACTTAGCTTCACATGCTGGTGAGAAATATCTCTCAGACATGCTGGTTTCCTCACGATGTTATTCTTAACATGTTGAACGCCAACGCGGTCACCGTGTGTCCGACAAACAATAGTTTTTCTATAATTGTGTCTGCTGCGTGGCAGTCAATGACTTAATACACACACATGAATCCGAAAATTCGGAGGCCTTGGATTCGAACTCGAGACGTCAGTTCTCGAGTGTATTGCCATCAACCGGACAGAAATCCAGATCCGGGCATCTACTGAGAAATTCCAGATGGAAAAACCCAATAACACTTTGCTCGACCATCGAATCGAACCTAGGACCTCTTGCTCAGCAGTAGCGCTTACCACAACTAGACCAACGCGGCAATCAGATCACGAGTCACTGAATAATCGTATATTGCAACGAAGTTCCTTATCGCGCGTTGCGAAAGGCGGTTAGACGGAAATTAAGACCAAAAGTTGTAACGACACTTTTTTGGAGTAAAATATGATGTCTTTTTAATCTTTTGATTGGTTAATTTTAGATCAGACTTTTTTATTATTATTATAATTTAAAAGAAATAAAATTTTATTACAATTCCTTCACTAATTAATCGAAAGGAACTTCGTTCCATTCGGGTGTCCCTTGACACCTCTCGAGTTTTTTTTAAATTTATTTCAGGAGCTCAAACCCAGTGTAGGCGTAAAGAACGCACGTTGTCTGCTACTCCTGGGCGACTCCGTCACCACCGACCACATCTCTCCAGCCGGTTCCATCGCTAGAAACTCTCCAGCAGCCAGGTTTCTAGCTGATCGAGGGTGAGTTGGACACGGAGTACACTCTTTTTTTTAGGGCTGGGAAATCATCCAATGACCCCTCCCGCTCTGGGTGGAGCGGAAGGGAGTGTCAGACTCTTACTGACTAAAACCCATCCATGTTCCTTCCTTAGCCCTTTATGTTCCGGGGTAGCGGTAACCCTTTCGGACAATCCCGCTTAAAACTGATGCAGCGAGAAAAAAAATCAGCTATTCCCTACATTTTGACGAGTTACGCGAGTATAATGTGCGGAACAGCAGTTTTTTTTTTCGTGATTTCAGGTGTGTTCTTATAGTAAAAGTTTTTTATAATGCTGAGTACAATGACTTTTTAAAATAATGCCCATAAGTTCAATTTTATAAGAGACTAGCTTCCGCCCGCGGCTTCGCCCGCATAATATGTCGACAAATTATACACATAAACCGTCCTCTTGAATTACTCAATCTATTTAAAAAAAAACTGCATTAAAATCCGTTGCGTAGTTTTAAAGATTTAAGCATACATAGGGATATAGGGACAGAGAACGCGACTTTGTTTTGTACAGACGCTAGCACATCAAGTTACCACAATCTGTCGGATTTCTTTGATAGTATTTCAACTTTATTGCAAAGATATAAGGTTCATTTTTAATTGAAAAAAATTTGACAGTTAGGGATAGCTTGATGTGCTGGCGTCTGTACTATGTAGTGATAAGGTCCCATGAAAATAGATGGATAAATGGCAACACAGCATTCAGTACGTCTAGCCAAAGATATCTAAGCAAAAGAAACACTGATTAAAGTTATTTTAATTTTATTTAGAATAATAAATTGCCGGCGCACTAGAATTCATTGTACTCATCATTATAAACAATTTTCACTATGGGAACAAATCTGAAATCACAAAAAAAAAAATAGCTGTCCTCTACATTTTGACGAGTTGCACGAGCAATATGTATGGAACAGCAGATTTTTTTAAGCCCATTCATTTCATTAAAATAGATAGATGTGTTTATTCTAGTGTGCTGGGAATTTAATACCTTAGGTCAAATCAAAATCACTTTAATCAGTGTTTTTTTATGCTTGGATATCTTTGGTTAGACATACAGAACGCTGTGTTAAAATTTATCCATCTATTTCAATGGGACCTTACATTTTATACGTGAAATTGTATTAATGGGCAATTGTATTATTTTAAGGGGTCATTGTACAGACGCCAGCACATCAAGCTATCCCTAACTGTCAAATTTTCGCAATTTTAAAATGAACCTTATGTCTTTGCAATAAAGTTGAATTACTATCAAAGAAATTTGACAGATTGTGGTAACTTGATGCTGGCCTCTGTATTGATCATTATGAACAACTTTCACTATGGGAACACACCTGAAATCGCGAAATAAAACATCCGCTGTTCCCTACATTTTGACGACGTAATGTATGGAACAGCTGATTTTATTCCCAATTTCACCCTGTATAAAAATTGTCCAATCAAATTGTATGTACTTTTCCCCCACAGCCTAACTCCCAGAGAATTCAACTCGTACGGGTCCCGGCGCGGCAACGATGACGTCATGTCCCGCGGCACGTTCGCGAACATCCGGCTCGTCAACAAGATGGCCGCCACCGCCGGACCCAAGACCACGCACCACCCCAGCGGGGACGCCATGGATATCTTCGATGCGGCCGACAGGTACGCCTAGGACTGGTAGGGATGATGACTAGGTACAGACGCCAGCACATCAAGCTATCCCTAACTGTCAAATTTTCTCAATTAAAAATGGACCTTCTGTCTTTGCAATAAAGTTGAAATACTATCAAATAAATTTGACAGATTGTGGTAACTTGATGTGCTGGCCTCTGTACATATATATAAGGTGACTTAATTAGTGACTGATATAAACACGTGATTGTACTCATGATTACAATCAACTTTCCCAAAGAAACTTTTCTTGTATACTCAATAGTTTTATTTTTATCACAATAACAATACAACTGGCGCGCGCAAAGTTCAATGAACTTCGCGCCGATCAGCTGTTAGCAGCTATCGAGTATACAAAAAACGTTTCTTTGGGAAAGTTGATTGTAGTCATGAATACAATCACGTGTTTAAATATCGGTCACTAATTACCAGTCACCTTATATACATACTAGCACTTTGCCCGCGGCTTCGCTCCCGTGCTCTTTCCCGTGGGACCCGTTATTTTTCCCGGGATAAAAGTAGCCTATGTTACTCCTAGAAAACTAAGCTTTCCCGTTGGAAAGCTACCGATTTAAAAAATTCTTTCACCGTTGTGAAAGAATTTTTTAAATCGGTCCAGTAGTTTCGGAGCCTATTCATTTCAAACAAACAAAAAATCAAATCTTTCCTCTTTATAATATTAGTACATATAGACAAAAGCATAATTATATTACAGAGTACAGACCAGGGATGTTACGAATATTCGCATCCGCATCCGTAAATGCGGAATTAATTCAGACCTCTGCATTCGCATTTACATCCGCATCAATCAATGCGGAGTTTTAACCGATGCAGATTCACATCAACAAACTTAAATTTTGAGTAATTTTGCTCTAAAAATATAATTAAAAAAATAACCTTAAAATTAAATTGCTTTTCAGTTATTTATGCATGCGGATTTTGGCATTTTAAAAGGATTTTTTAAAAATAATTATCCTTTTAAAATCATAAAATCCGTATCCGCATCGCATCTGCATCGAATTCGCATCCGCGGATGTGATCTTCTTATAATCCGCATCCGCATCTGCATCCGCGGATGCATCCGTAACAACCCTGGTACAGACCACCAAACAGAACAATTTTAACACAAACACAGCCACTATCTTTTGTGCTATTCTAAGCTCTGTGCCTCCAACACACATACGTGTTCATGACAGCGTATGAGTTAAAAAAGAAAATCAGCTGTTCTATACAATTTTGGTGACTACGTGACTCGTCGAAATGTAGGGAACAGGTGATTTTTTTTCACGATTTTGGAGCTGGTCCCATAGTAAAAGTTGTTCAGTTTGGTCGTCTGGTTGATTAATTTTACTTCGATGGTCCTAGTTTATCATTTGTAACTTTGAATTACGGCTGTATGGACATAGTACAGTATTGCACATGTAAGCGGGCACGCACATTTACCGTACAGACAGTTTTTAATGTTTTAATTGGTATATTGGCGTGTGCTAGCTGACATGTGGCAAATTATTGATTTTAATGTGATGTGTTTTGTAAAGTTAATTACGTACCATACGAAAAATGTGTAGAATCAACTTCTTCCGACTGAACAGACAGCTGTGCTGCTGGGGAGTTTGTTGCGCCACTTCTTCTTCCCAGCTAAAGCACTAGGAAGTGGTGAAGGGCGGACGTTTTTGGGGAACTGTCTTATGTAACTTTGACCCTCAAAAATTGCTGATTTTCAGCCTAATTTGAATAAATGACTTTTGATTTTGATTATTTGATTTTGTAGCATATGCGTTTGTTGTGCCTTGGGTTCGAACTCGAGACCTATAATTATAGCTCTAATACTAATTCTTCTTCATCAGATATGCGTCGGAGAATGTTCCTCTGATAGCCATCGTGGGTAAGGACTACGGGTCGGGCTCCAGTCGAGACTGGGCTGCTAAAGGACCATATCTACTTGTGAGTATACTTAAACTAGTTTCATCCCGCGTCTTCGCCGGCGTGGATGTCGCAAATAATCCGAAGGGAACGTTCTACCAAGTATCCTATGTGTTAATCTAGGTTATAATCTATCAATCTGCCTAGCCATTTTTTGTTGGGGTCGGCTTCCAGTCTAACCGGATGCAGGTGAATACCAGTATTTTACCTATGCACGAATGACAGCCGGGACCAACCGCTTAACGTGCTTTCCGAGACACGGAGGAGTCTCAGTGTGTAAAGATGGTCACCCATCCACGGCCAACCCCGGCAAGCGTAGCTTAACCTGATGGATCGACCTGTGTGGCTATTATTACTTAGCCACGAGCTCCTTTATTCAATTTTTTTATATCCTCAGGTTATAATCTATCTCTGTGCCGAAACCCATCCAGATCTGTTCAGTAGTATTTGCGTGAGGAAGTAACAAACACACATAACGCGAGCGAAGCCACGCGCAAATGCTAGTTAACTTATAACCTAGCCAACGATTTCCTACTGTATTGAAATAGTTTTTTTTTTTTTGGAAACAGTAATAAGTAAAATTTTCTGTCATTTGTGCATCTTTGACAGTCGTTACGGGTCGTCAGAAGCACGAAAATCTGACAGCCAGTCTTACCGAGGGGTATCGTATTGTCCAGTTATTGGGTAACACGACATCAACGTATATATACTAGTCAAAACAAAATAAGGGCCACCATGTTTTTTTGGTATTTTAATGAATGTATTAAGTTAAGGGGTTGGTGAATGATTTAGTTAAAGGAATTGATCAATCAATAATTAAAAAAACCTAAAATTTGAAAGATTTTATTTAAAAAAAAACGTATACGATCTGGTGGAGGTCAGATAGGCAGTCGCTCCATATAAAATACTGGTATTCAGCTGCATTCAGTTAGACTGGGAGCCGACCCCAACATATTTGGGAAAGGGCTAGTCAGATGACCTATAGCAGATGATGAATAAGTAAAATTTCCTCCTTCCTCAGGGCATCCGCGCAGTCATAGCCGAGTCGTTCGAGCGCATCCACCGCTCCAACCTCGTGGGCATGGGCATCATCCCGCTGCAGTTCCTCGAGGGGCAGAACGCGGACACCTTCGAGCTGAACGGCAGCGAGCAGTATGATATCGACCTGGGCAGTGACATCGCGCCTGGGAATATTGTTAACGTGAAGGTGAGAGGATATAGTTGTCATACTCCCATTTTATTTTATTTTTGAGGGGGGAAATCATCAAATGTATCCTCCCGCACTGGGTGGGGTGGGCCGCTAGGGTTGGAAAATAAAAGTTTGCTGTCTATGTATGTACAGAGGCCAGCACATCAAGTTACCACCATCTGTCAAATTTCTTTGATAGTATTTCAACTTTATGGCAAAGACATAAGGTTCATTTTTAATTGAGAAAATTTGACAGTTAGGGATAGCTTGAGGTGCTGGCGTCTGTACAACGTGTCCCAGAAATCAAATCAACGTCAAGCTGAGAACGGGCAATAAGTCGTGACAGTTATTATAAAAAAAAAAATCTTGATCATGTACAGACGCCAGCACATCAAGCTATCTCTAACCGTCAAATTTTCTCATTTGAAAATGAACCTTATGTCTTTGTCTTTATTGTCTTTGTGATTGTGGTAACTTGATGTGCTGGCCTCTGTACTTTTCAACTTGTATAGATTCAAAAAGAAATCTCATTTTTCAAGTCGTGTGATGTCAAATATTATCTTTTTGTCAGTTTTTTTTTTCTTTGACGTAACCATGTTTTTTTTTGAGCTTGGGAAATCATCAAATGACTGCTCCCGCTCTGGGTGGAGCGGAAGGGAGTGTCAGACTCTTACTGACTAAAACCCATCCATGTTCCTTCCGTAGCCCTTTATGTTCCGGGGCAGCGGTAACCCTTTCGGACAATCCCGCCTACCCCGCTTCCGTCATACTCACTTCAACTCCGTGAATAGAACGCCGACACCTTCGAGCTGAACGCATGGCTCTTGGTTTCTTAGCCACGAACCCCTCAATTAGGCAGAAAATCAGCACTTATTGAAGGTCAAAGTTACATAAGACAGTCCCCCAAAACCGTCCGCCCTTCACCACTTCCTAGTGCTTTAGCTGGGAAGAAGAAGTGGCGCAACAAACTGCCCAGCAGCACAGCTGTCTGTTTAGTTGGAAGAGCTTTATAATTAGCCACAAGCCCCTCAATAATACTTTGGTACTGAGCCACAAGCCCGCCCATCACCTTTTTACTTAGCCACGAGCCCCCCTACACAGTTTCTTTTTACTTAGCCGCGAACTCTTCTGTGACTTTTTACTTAGCCACGAGCCCCTAAATAACACTTTGGTACTTAGCCATTTAACTTAGCCACGATCCCCTCAATAACACTGATACTTAGCCACGTGCCCCTCTATAGTTCCTGGTTACTTAGCCGCGAACCTCTCCATGACTCTTTTTTACTTAGCCACGAGCCCCTCAACAACACATTGATATTGATACTTAGCCACGAGCCGCTCAACAACAATTTAGTATTGATACTTAGCCACAAGTCCTACAAACAACACACTGTTATTGCTACCTAGCCATGACCCCCTCAACAACACTTCAGTATTTATAATTAGCCACGAGCCCCCAATAATCTTTTTTTTTATTGCCCACAGGTGAGCAACGGCAAATCATTCCAAGTAATAGTGCGTTTCGATACAGAAGTCGACCTGACGTACTTCAAGAACGGAGGTATCCTCAACTATATGATAAGAAAGATGCTGTAGATTGTTGGGACGTAAGTCGTGACGAATTGGGATGCTGGGGCGAGTCGGGACGAAACTTATCACATTCAAATAATACAGATCAGGGATGTTATGGATATGAAATTTCGGATACGGATATAGGAATGATTATTATACCGGATACGGATATGAAATTATTTCTGATTATCCGTTACTTTCGGATAATTTCGGTTACGGATATTAGATTTTTAAGGAATTTGAAAAGTAAAATACAAATAGCAAATAAAAGGGTTGAACAATTAGCAAATAAACCACGGAACTTGCCTATTGCTTCATATTCTAGTTACGAGAAGTTGTATCGAGTCTACCTCTGATATTCTTAAAACCTGTTGGGTATAGTCTCAATTAGGCTCCGCCCCTATCCGATCGATACTATCCGAAACTTTTATTTCGGATACGGTTACGGATAATTTTTTATATCGGATATCCGAAAGTTTCGGTTACGGTTACGGAGCTCCCTAACATCCCTGATACAGACACAGGTCTTTTCTTCTCCCGCGGATATCGGCGGATACGGATATCCGGAACATCACTAATTATATCGATATTATGATATCCAGCATATTAGAGGTCAGTGATCCCGACTCACCTTTAAATGTTACTTTTGTAGGTAGTGTATGATAGTGTGATGGTTGTTATATTATGTAATGTGCTTTAATGGTATCTGTTGCTAATATATGGTGATAAAATCAACGGAGAATCCTATTTTTATTCAAAACTACCTGCTCCCGCCCGCTGCTCGGCTCCTATTGGTCGTAGCGTGATGTTACATAGCCTATAGCCTTCCTCGATAAATGGACTATCCAACACAAAAAGAATTTTTCAATTCGGACCAGTAGTTCCAGAGATTAGCGCGTTCAAACAAACAAACTCTTTAGTTTATAATATTAGTATAGATTTGTTCATGTTTATTTTGACATCAACAGAAATCTTGTCAGAGCCCGTGAAATATACATTTTCTTTGGTATTTTTTGTTCTCAAAAATCAAAATCAAAAGTCATTTATTCAAACTAGCCTGAAAATCAGCATTACTTTATCATATTAATAAAAAATGCCTGAGATAAAACGCATTAAAGTTGGGGAGTGAGGGCGTTACGTCACAACTCAGTATAAAACCAACATAGGAGTGACGTCATGCCACATTTTAATACAATGTATCGACGTTATCTTTTGATTACGTGAAAAAAGAAAAAATACGTGTCCAATATTTTTTAATTATCTAACTGACGGATTAATTAAAATATTTTAGTCATCATACCTATACAAGATGACTGGTAATTAGTGACCGATATTTAAACACGTGATTGTACTCATGATTACAATCAACTTTCCAAAAGTAACTTTTTTTGTATACCCCATAGTTTTATTTTTATCACAATAACAATACAACTGGCGCGCGCAGAGTTCAATGACCTCCGCGCCGATCAGCTGTTAGCAGCTATTGAGTATACAAAAAAAGTTTCTTTGGGAAAGTTGATTGTAATCATGAGTACAATCACGTGTTTAAATATCGGTCACTAATGACACTAATTACCAGTCACCTTGTATACTCGTATATCATATGCAACAGATATGTCAAAGTTTTTTGCTAATAAGCATTCGGTGTAAGGGTACTTTTTGCTAATTTATTTTAACCTAATATTTTAGTTTATAAAGGGAATATTTTTAATCTGTATGGTGTTGATTAATATAAATCATTAAACATTGAAGATATATTATAGTATGTGTGGAAAAGACTGGTTGAACTGAGGCGAATCCAGCGATGACACAGTAGACTAGCTACTTTTAGTAGCTGCGATTGGCGATTTTGCGACTGTGCTCACATCTAAATAGCGCCTAAATCGCAGATGGCAAAACTAGCTAGCCTGTTCTTACTATTAACCTTTTGAACGCCATCGTCACATATATGTGACAAGCAAGCGCATGCCCTGCACGCCCACGACACAAATATGTGACAAAGCGGGTACACTATAACACGAAATAAATAATTAAATCATAACTTTTGTGTGTGTTTATATAGATATCTTAAAAATTTAAGCTCTCGTACGTATTTAATGACATGAAACAAATTAAAAGACACCATGGATATTGGGAAATTCATGATAACAAGAAGAAATAAATTTGTAGCTTGGCGTGGAGTTAATTCCGGCGTGTTATTCGTCTCAGTTGGACCAGATCAGCTGTGTAATATATTTTTTAACAATGTTAAGATTTCTGTACCTCCCTAATTAGTGAATAAATACAATAAAATATTAATTGCGAACAATAATTATTATAATCATGTCTAGATTTAAGACTAGATTTTAGAAAAATATATTTGTTATATTTTGTTATTTTTTTTTTGTGTTTTTATTTATTGCATCCCTTTCCTATGGCTTACTCAGTGATCAAGTCTGACTCACAAATCATTTATTTCAAATAGGCACAATAAAGGCACTTTGAACGTCAAAAATGAACAAGAAATAGAATTGATTCTAGTCACCCCTTCCAAAAGGTAGTTTCGTGTGGAGAAGAATAGGCAAGAAACTCCACCGTTACTCTTTTAAAATGCAATGTTTTGTATACATTAAATTATAACATTATATGTGAAGACGATGCACCCAGAATAAAAACACTACAGCACAAAAGGTGAAAAGAAAAACACATATAGCAATGGCAGGTAAACTTAATTATGTCATAAGTACATGGTGCTCACATATTTACACTGCCACTATAGCATACACTGCCACTTTTTTGTCAGGTGCTATTCTAAGCTCAGTGCCTTCAACACGCATACGTGTCGCCAAAATCCCTACTGAGTGCCTTCAACACGCATTGCAATGTATGGACAATAAACACACATTTGTGTTGAAGGCACTGAACTTAGAATGGATCAAAATGTATTGAGCACGTATGTGTGTGCGCACTGTGAGATAGAACAGAAACACACAGCTGTGTTCATGGCAGTGTATGAGCTAACAGTCTGACCAAGATATCTTGTTACCCAGTAACTGAGGTCAGATAGGCTGTCGCTCCATGAAACATACTGGTATTCAGATGCATCTGGTTGAGCTTTGCTGAAGAACTTTGTGAACTATTCGATCTACCTGTTGGACTATACCTTACTTAATGGAACTTGGATTATATCTTCTGAACAAAGACCCGATTAAATCTGAAACTTGGCGACAAAAAGCGATTTAATTTAGAACAAACAGATTTGCGCTAGGTGTCCTAGATTTTGAGATATAAATGTGGCCAAGCTGGGGAGACTAGATCGGCCACCTAACCTATAAACCCGTATGTAACAGGTCATCAGATAGGCAGTCGTTCCGTCCGTCAAACATACTGGTATTCAGCGGCATCCGGTTAAGCTTTGTGTTAAAGGTAAATATAAGGATGATCTAGCTACTGGAGAGGAAAAGGTTGATTGAATTATACTCGGTAACTCGGAAGTATGGCGTATGCCAATGAAAAAGTTGCACTTACTCACAAATGTCCAAGGATATTATATTATTATTATTAAACGGCGGAGAATCTTAACACCGCGATTCAGATTTCAAAGATTTCCGTACAGCGCCATCTATGAACCAGAATGTTAACTAAGTTTGCTTGACGGTTTCAAAGAACTACTTCATCATCATCATCATCATCATCATTTATTTATTCATTAACAATATACATTGTGTTGAACATTACATATTAAATATTAAGTAAAACTATAATTTACAGAAACAATACTAATTTAAATGGAACATAAAATTATCACATGCAAAAACACTACATATAAAACGAACAATACATATAAAACCTAATTTGAGTTAATGTGAAATGTCTAGTTCAAAAGTCACTTCGTTTAAAATATGTCAACTAAAAAATTATAATATAATGTCAAATTAATTGCAGGTTTAATGTCAGAAAAGTGTCAGATTTAAAACAAAAAAAAAAAAAAAAAATATTAATATAATTTAATTTAACAAAATTATAATTTAATCTTTCAATTTAATTACTTCTAACTAATGAAAGTGACCTTTATCATTTGTCATAAATTCTGACACCGAGTACAAACATTTTTCCAACAAGAAGGCTTTCAATTTAGTTTTAAAAGAGTGAGAGCTATAAATTAATAATTTTAAATCATTCGGTAACCTATTAAATAACTCCACTGCTTGGTATCTGGAACAATGCTTAGCTATGTTAAAATTTGGTGCCATTTTGTGTTTAAATTCCTTCCTTCTTGTGCTTTCTCGTACCTTACGTTCCTCTTGTGATTCATACTCATGAATATACTTAGCAAAGTGATTTAGAATGACTAATATATAAATACTTGGTACTGTTAAAATTTCTAATTCTTTAAAGTGCTCTCTACATGAGTCTCGTTGTGAGATCCTTACCATAGTCCTTATGGCACGTTTCTGTAAAATAAACGCTTTCTGACAGTTATAGCTGTAGCTGTTACCCCAAAGCATTATGCTGTATCGTAGTCTAGACTCTACCAGCGCGTAATATATATTCTTCAGTTGCTTTAGATCCAACATATCTCTAAGGCTCCTGAGTGCATAGCATGCTGATGAAATTGAAGAATCAATAGCAGCAAGCTCCTGTTTCCAATTTAAATGCGCATCTATGTTAATACCTAAAAATTTGACTTTGTCCACTAATTCAATATTATTTCCTTTCACTTGTATATCCAAATTGTCGTTATGTCGAGTTGTGTTCTTAAATAAAATTATGTTAGTCTTACTCGCATTTATCAAAAGGTTATTGGCTGTAAACCAATCGCAGAGATTTTGTAGGCTTTTATTTACATTTTTAGTCAATTCTTTCAAGTCATTTGCACCAATTATTATATTGGTATCATCTGCATAAACAACAAGTTTTACATCAGGCTGAAAGCAATGCATAAAGTTAAGCAAGTCGTTTGTAAATATAATAAATAATATTGGCCCCAAAATGGAGCCTTGGGGCACACCACGTTTTACATTTGTGATTTTAGAGTTGTATATGACTTCATGATTACGTTCATCGATGCTTTTTATTTCTACAAACATTCGCCTATTTTGTAAGTAGGATCTTAAAAGTTTTAAGGAATTGCCTCTGATACCGTAATATTCCAGTTTAGTGAGTAGCAATTCATAATCAACCGTATCAAACGCGGAGCTAAGGTCGATGAATAGCCCTGCCACTTTCATTTTGTCATTTAATTTAATAATTATGTCATTTATAAGAGTGTCTATTGCATCAGAGCAGCCGACGCCTTTCTGATACCCAAATTGTCTTAAATTAATGATTTTATTCTTATTAAAATGTACCATTAGCCTAGTTTTAATAATAGTTTCAAATATTTTTGATAAGGTCGGCAAAAGGGATATAGGTCGGTAATTTTTAGGATCAGTCTTAATACCTTTTTTGAATATTGGAACTACTTTTGCCAATTTCAACTGGTCAGGAAAGACTGACTCTTCCAAACACTTATTTAAAAAATCAGACAGAGGGAGCGCCAAAGAGTCTATATTCTCCTTCAAAATTGAAACCGGCAAATCATCAAAACCACAAGATTTTTTATTGGCCATTCTACTGATAATCCTTGCGATTTCAGACTGTGTGGTTTTATAGAAAGTTAAATCACTTTCAACTCTTTTTGTACTTTGCAATAGAAAAGTCATTGCCCTTTCTTTTTCATTGCTAGCGAGTACCGATTTGAACACAAAACTGTCAATTAAATGATTCGCAACCTGCTGGGGGTCAGTTATCACTCCACCATCCACTTTTAGGATTAAATTTCTACATTGCCTATTTGTTGTTTTCTTTGTACATTCATTAACAAGTTTCCACGTCTGCTTTGTTACATTTGTAGCGGAATTTAAATTATTTATTATGGCCTTTTTCCTGATTTGCTGAATTACTCTCCTATAAATTCGAACATAGTTGGTTTTATACTTTTTAAGGCTAGCATTATTTACTGTACCTGAGCATAGTACTTCGAACACTTTGGTTCCCAATAAAATTGATAATTAAGCATAATCAGTCTATAATGTTCCCGCTGGGACACAGGCCTTTTATATTAAATACATTCCACAAGGCATTTGACTATTTGAAACGTTCAAAAACAAAATATGAAATCACATAGAAAAAAGACCGCTCGTCTTAAAAACTTCCATCTCCGTACAGAAATTAAATATTATGCGAGGATATAATTGTAAAATTGCATTTAATGCTTATAAGTATTCCATTTGATTCTAAAAATCTGTGACGTCACATTGTCATATTTCATACAAATCACGTTCAAATTCCGCGTTTTGACAGTTCATAAAAAGTAATGTTATTGACTACCCAGTCAAATACCCAATTGTACGAAGGGCCCGATCACTCGTAGAACAACAAGAATAAGTGGACATGGAGTGGCTAGAGAGGCGTGACGGCGCCCTCACCTACCGCCTGACACAGGACCTCACCGGACATGCGATGTTTCGGGAGGTTCTTGCACATCATCAGGCAGAAGGAAACGCCCGAGTGTCACCACTGTGAGGATCGCCCAGAGGACACGGTAGAGCATACGGTGAAGGTCTGCCCAGCCTGGGCGGAGCACCGCCGTGTCCTAGTAGAGGCGATTAGCGGCGGCGGTGACCTCTCGCATCCGGCCTGGTACAATACTTGCCCGTAGCGAGAAGGAAGAATAGGCAGTCACTTTCAGTCATGCTAGCGAAGGAGGTGGTGGGATGGTTGAGGGATAGAGCCTCCCGTCCTAACCGCCGCGGGAGACGCTCCAGGCGTCGGGAGCCGTGTGATGACTCCCGGCCACCGTAGGCGCGGGCCACCCAGAGCGGAAGGACTCATTTGATGATTTTCCACCTTCAAAAAAAGGGCGAATTTCAGGTAATAAAACTAAACGCGAGAAGCAGACTGTTAGGATTCATGTGCGTATTGTATAACTAGCTTCTGCCCGCGACTTCGTACGCGGACCCTGTTGCTTATGCCAGCGATAACGGGGTCGCCATTTATGTTATTTTTTATCATTTTTCCCATTTAAATCTTTTATCACACTGAGCTTTAGTTTTATTTCATTCCAACAACCACCAAAACATACAGTCCATTTGTCATCGTTTTCATTTTGGTAACCGCATTATTATATTCCCCACTTTTCTCTAGAGACCTAGAAGTCAATGCGTAGATACGGTTGGAACTCAAGCACAATTCTCTATCCGTGAACGTCTCCGACTCGCGAGACAATACATAACGTTCACGATCAGCGGTCAGTCGCACATCACGTGCCCCACTTGTCTCTAGAGACCTAGAAGTCGATGCGTAGATACGCTTGGAACTCAAGCGTAATTCTCTTTCCGTGAACGTCTCTGACTCGCGAGACAATACATGACGTTCACGATCAGCGGTCAGTCGCGCATCATATTCTTCACTGGTCTCTAGAGACCTAATGAATACGCTGAGAACGCAGGCGTGCTTCGCGACCCGAAGAGCGAGATTTCCACGGAGCGAGTTGCAGCCTAATGTTCTCGAACAGCATCAAGTCTCTCCTGAAGCTCTTCGGTAGATTCTTGGGATCTTATGATCCTCAATCTTTTAGCTCTCTTGGAACTTTGGGAAAGATTTGACCTCTTTCTAGGCATGGTCATAGTTTTATTGTGATGATACCTGATCAATAAAAATCTAAATTAACATGACTGCTCCCCTGCGTTACCGGGTAGGCTACCGTGTCATGAAGATAAATGGAAAAGAAAATTAAACATTCAAACAACATAAGCCCAAAAACACATAAGCTCTTTTTTTTTATTTTATACGATAAAATAAAAAAAATAAATAGGAGTTTTGGCCAGTAGAGTCAAATTTTCAATGATAATACCATCGTCATCGAAAATCAGTCCTAAACTGTTACCGCCTTCACCGCGTGCAGGTACTCCCAGTTTATGTTAATTTATAATTACACAGTGAAATTTGTGATAGCTTTGATTTCCACATCAGATGTTTCTGATCTTCGATTTTTATAAGTCAACAGGAAATGCCCATCATATTGAACAACAAAGACGTCAAAGACGTCATTCCTATATGTGTTATGTTGTAGCTAGGCTCTTGGAGTTCCACAACAGGTGTTCCAGATCTTCGATTTTTATAAGTCAACAGAGAGTGCTCATCAGATTGAACAACTTGTGCTAAGACGTTATTCCTATATGTGTTATGGTGTAGCTAGGCTCTTGGAGTTCCACAACAGGTGTTCCAGATCTTCGATTTTTATAAGTCAACAGGAAATGCCCATCAGACCGAACAACTTTTGCTAAGACGTCATTCCTATATATGTTATAGTGTAGCTAGGCTCTTGGAGTTCCACAACAGGTGTTCCAGATTTTCGATTTTTATAAGTCAACAGAGAGTGCTCATCAGATTGAACAACTTGTGCTAAAACGTTATTCCTATATGTGTTATGGTGTAGCTAGGCTCTTGGAGTTCCACAACAGGTGTTCCAGATCTTCAATTTTTATACGTCAACAGAGAGTGCTCATCAGGCTGAACAACTTTCGCTAAGACGTCATTCTTATGTGTTATGGTGTAGCTAGGCTCTTGGAGTTCCACAACAGGTGTTCCAGATCTTCGATTTTTATAAGTCAACAGGAAATGCCCATCAGACCGAACAACTTTTGCTAAGACGTCATTCCTATATATGTTACAGTGTAGCTGGGCTCTTGGAGTTCCACATCAGGTGTTCCAGATCTTCAAATTTATTCTCTCAGCAGAAAATGCTAATCACGTGGAACAATTTTTGCTAAGGTATCATTTTTGTATCTCTTATAGTTTAGCTGGTCTGTTGCGGTTCTGCATCAGGTGTTCAAGTTTCCAAGATAAATTATAGCCTATATGTTGCCCAGACTTAATACCTATACAACAAAAAAATAATCATTCCAATCCGTCCAGTAGTTCCGAAGATTAGCGTGTACAAACAAACCGACAAAATTTTTTTTTTGGATTCGTGCTCTATTACTGTTTCTAAACCCCCCTCAATTATTATTTTTTTAATATATTCAATGTACAGACACAGTTTTTTTACTATTTTATTATATGTATATAGATTATCACTTGCTTAAAAATCAGTGAAGGAAAACATCGTGAGGTGAGCTAAGTCAGAGGCCCATGGGCAGCATAAAAACTGACACCAGGTTAGTCACTAACCACACGAAAAGAAGAAGATTTAAAGAATTATAATTATAAACATTAAAATAATCAATACAAATTTCTAAGGACAAAGGCATCAAATTACCCCAATCTGACAATTTTCTTAGATAGTATTTCTATTTCATTGCAAAGACGTACGATTCAGTTTAAACTGGGTATTAGAAAGGGTAGTCAATAACATTACTTTTTATGAAAACTGTCAAAACTCGGAATAATATACATAATATGTGATTTGTGTTAAAATGTGACGTCACAAATTTTTAGAATCAAATGGAATACTTATCCGCATTAAATGCAATTTTACAATTATATCACAGGGCAGTGCCGCCGGTGTACCTATATGGTTTTGCTCTAAAAAGAGTGCCTTATTTTAAATACCTTGGACACATAGTAGCCGAGGATCTTCATGATGACCAGGACATAGAACGGGAACGACGAGCGTTGTCGGTCCGATGCAATATGTTGGCCCGTAGGTTCGCAAGATGTACGAGACCGGTCAAAATCACCCTTTTAAGGCTTATTGCCAGTCATTTTACACATGCAGCCTGTGGGTCAAGCATACGCAGAGGGCCTACAACGCTCTTCGTGTTCAGTATAACAACGCCTTCAGGGTGCTGCTGGGGCTACCGCGGTTCTGTAGCGCGTCAGCCATGTTTGCTGAATCAAGTACCGATAGCTTTTCAGCAATCATGCGGAAAAGAACGGCATCATTGTTACGCAGGATTCGTGGGAGTGCCAATGGCATCCTGAGGGTGATTGGGGATAGGCTGGACGGCGTTTTCCTGAGGTATTGGACCCGTATGCATATCTACGGGTCTGATACTGCAGGAAAATACTTGAATTGAGATTTTATTTATTTTATTTTTATTTTGTTTTTTAATTAAATGTAGATACTAACATAGTTACGTAAGTTGTATTACTAACAAAGATCTATGGAGCAAGTCTGCGAAATAAACGTTTTATTATTATTATTATTATTATATCTTCGCATAATATTTAATTTCTGTACGGTGATGGAAGTTTTCAAGACGAGCGGTGATTTCATATTTTATTTTTGATCGTTTCAAATAGTCCATTAGGAAAATTAGACCAGTTAGGGATAACTTGATGTGCTGGCGATTACTCGAGCCCCTCCACCGAGGCAGTAAATCCTACGTCTTCTTCTTCTTATCGTGTGGTTAGTGACTAACCTAGTGTCAGAGTTTTTAAGCTGCCCATGGGCCTCTGACTTAGCATCACATGCTGTTGAGAAATAATCTCTCATACATGCCAGTTTCCTCACGATGTTTCCCTTCACCGATTTTTAAGCAAGTGATAATTATACAATACGCACATGAAACCGTAAAATCAGAGGTGCGTGCCTTGGGTTCGAACTCGAGACCTATGACTTGGCAGTCAACGGTCACACCGCTAACGAAAACAACCACGAAACTACCTTTTGGAAGGGGCGACTAGAATCAATTCTATTTGTTGTTCATTTTTGACGTTCAAAAGTGCCTTTCTTGTGCCTATTTGAAGTAAATGATTTGACTTTGACTTTGACTTTGACTAGGCTGCTAAAGCAGTAGATCCTACAAAAAGTATATCAAAAGGAGGTCGAATGTGCTACTCCCGGGGGTATTAGAGACTAGAACTCTGGTTTAACAATCTTGTCTATATCATGCTGGACTGTCAACAGCGAGATAGCTAGGATTTAGATCGGCTCCTAATATACCGATTTTCGGAGTAGCAACGGACCCCCCAACTTGGTACCTCGAAATTTTCTTCCCTACAAAATTGCAAGAAAACTTTGCTTGCGAGATGTAGGATTTCAACTTTGGATTTATTTTTCTCTCAACTCGCTATAGTTTTGTTCTAACATTGATGTCTGAAATCAAAGGTATTTCAATAAAGATTCGACACATATTTTTTGTTTTTTCATTCAGCTTTTCGTTTTTATTTTATTTAAAGGTGAATTTTAAGAAATTCATTTATTGGTTTTCCTGTGAGCGGGAGAAGGTGCAAAGATTTCCCTCTACACTAGTTTAGCGTGTTCTCATTGGCTCAAGTTTTTCAACAGTGACACCCATTTATGGATTAAAAGACGAGGATAGCAATAGGATATTCTGAGCACTGAAAAGGGATGACTAATGTATTTCATCTCTTTATCTTTCAATACTTTTCTTTGTGTTGCAACAAATAAAATACTCTTACTTATATGTTTATATAACAGATTAAATAAGAGCAAATTAAATTATAACAAAATTAAATTAACTTACACACTAAAACAAATTAAATAAGAATTATAAAATTAGAAGGCTAAAACTCGTTTCCTTTGCCTGCTAACTGTCAAAACAACGGATTCGCGCATGCGTGGTGGGTTTCTTAGGACATATGACTTATGGCCATGACAGTAGCCATTTTGAGACCAGAAAATGTAGCTATATATGATATATAGATGATACGAGTAATCATTAACAAACAACGGCTGATAAAAGACAAAACACTTATTAAAATGGCTCCTATTTCCTTACGAATCATCTTAAGGATTAAGAGGGGAAAACAATTTCCCTCCAAAACATTTTAAAGGATTTTCTTGGTTGTGTCTTTACCTAAACACTTTTAAAGACGACATAAGTAATTTATTACGCCGACGGTTTTTGATGGCGAATTGGATGTTTAATTCTAAGGCCCGTATTACAGAACCTCACTCAAGACCCAAGCATTACTTCAAACTAGTTTTAACCAATCAAATGGCTTCAATCGAGACTCAAGCAATGCTCGAGTATTGAGTGAGGTTCTGCAATATGGGAATAAGTATGTATGTCCAATACTACATTCTTAGGTCCATTTTTGTACAAAAGATTAAATAGAAAACTTTTTGCTGTCAAAAATATGTTACTTAAATATTTACTAATCATAGATTATGCACAGACAGAAGATCTACTTGTTGCTTAGAGCAACTTGTTGTCTACAAATAGAATCGCTAAGATGCTATTTTACTTTTATTCGCCTAAGTTTTAATTTGGTTTTTTACTCATTGTCAATTTATTAGAATAAGTATTTATGCACTTTCTAGCCTGTAGCACAGGTTCAACCTAGTTTAGGCAAATAAGCAAATGTGCTCAATTTTAATCCATTTAAGGTATTTCTTGTAAACGTACAACTTTTTATAAAATAAACAATTATTATTATCATAATAGAGCGCATCCCATCGCGTCAAAAATACCTACACACTGTTGGATTTTCAACTCTCTGTATTCTAGAGAGCGTTGAAATTCCATTGCGCGAAAAAATATCGTCCGTTAGTTCGAGGCCCGTGTAAGCTACGCCGTAGCACAGTTCAAGCTACGCTGTAGCACAGATCAAGCTACGCTGGAGCGAGTCGCGTAGCAAATATAATTTTGGGAATGTTGATAGAACAGATGAGCTCGTGGCTAAATACTAACAGCCGCATAGGTCGATCCATCAGGTTAAGCTACGATTGATTGGGTTGGCCGTAGATGGGTCACCATCTTTACATACCGAGACTCCTCCGTGCTTCGGAAAGCACGTTAAGCCGTTGGTCCCGGCTGTCGTTTGTGCATCTTTGACAGCCGTTCCGGTTCGTCAGAACCACGAAAATCTGACAGCCAGTCTTACCAAGGGGTATCGTATTGTCTAGTTACTGGGTTGTGGAGGTCAGATAGGCTATGAAAAATACTGGTATTCAGCTGCATCTGGTTAGACTGGAAGCCGACCGCAACATAGTTGGGAAAAGGCAGGCAGATGATGATGAGCGCATCCACCATAAGCTAGCGTAGCTTGGTTATGTAATCAAACAATCTTAATGATATTATGATAAAATATACATCTATCTACTATCTATCGCTACAAAGATTAGTCTTATATACGGCTTCACCATCTATCCACGGACCAACCCCGGCAAGCGTAGCTTAACCTTGATCAACCCGTGCGGCTGTTAGTAATGAGCCACGAGCCCCCACCGAGGCAGTTATAAGCCACGAGCCCTTCCACCGAGGCAGTAATGAGCCACGAGCCCCTCCACCGAGGTAGTAATGAGCCACGAGCCCCTCCACGAGGCAAAAGGAGGTCAAATGTGCTACTGCCGTGGGGTTGAGAGACTATCTCTGGTTTATTATTGTTGTTTGTATCATTATATTATCCCAATATTTAATAATATGCTGAGTGGTCATCAGCCAGGTAGCTAGGACTTAGGTCGGCTCCCAGCGTGCCGATTTCCGGAGTAGCAACGGACCCCCCGACATGAAACCTCGAAATCGTCTTCGCTACAAAATTGCAAGAAAACTTTGCTTGCGAGATGTAGGAATTCAACTTTGGATTTTTTTTTCTCTTAACTCGCTATAGTTTTGTTCTAACGTTTTTGTCTGAAATCAAAGGTATTTCAATAAAGTTTCGACACATATTTTTTGTTTCTTCATTGAGCTTTTCGTTTTTATTTTATTTAAAGGTGTATTTCAAGAAATTCATTTATAGTTTTTCCTGTGTGCGGGAGAAGGTGCAAAGATTTCTCTCTACACTAGTTTAGAGTGTTCTCATTGGCTCAACTATTTCAACAGTGACACACATTTATAGATTATAAGACGAGGATAGCAATAGGATATTCTGAACACTGAAAAGGGATGACTAGATGTATTTCATCACCTCCAGCTTTCATTAAATATTTTCAACATTTATTTGTTTTACAATGTTTTACAACAAATATCATATTATAATTATATTTCTTAGTAACAGATCAAATAGAAGCAAATTAAATTAACTTTAACGCTAAAACAAAATTAGAAGGCTGAAACTCGTTTCCTTTGCCTGACAAACTAACTGTCAAAACAACGGATTCGCGCATGCTTGGTGGGTCTCTTGTGGCCGCCATGACAGTAGCCATGTCGAAACCAGAAGAGGCTGCAGCTATTTATGATATATATAGATAAAACCTCGAGTGATAATTAACAAATAACAACTGATATTGATAAAAGACTAAACACTTATAAAAATGGCTCCTTTTCCATTACGAATCATCTTATCTTACCAAGCTTGCTAAATATAATAAAAGCTGCTTATATAATTGGGTATTTGAAAGGGTACTCAATATAATGTTACTTTTTATGAATTGTCAAAACGTGGAATTTGTACGTGATTTGTATGAAAGATAACAATGTGACGTCACAGATTTTTAGAATCAAATGGATTACTTATTAGCATTAAATGCAATTTAAAATTATATCTTCGCCTAATATTTAGTTTCTGTACGGTGATGGAAGTTTTTAAGATGAGCGGTCTTTTTTCTATGTGATTTCATATTTTATTTTTAACCGTTTCAAATAGTCAATGTGTTGGTATATATACATATAATAACATACCCAATACCATAAAAAACATAAACGCCAGATTATTTAAGGAAAAATTGTTAATCTCGAAAAAAATTTATAGTCTTAGAGAATTTATGGATAACAAATTCTCATGTTAGTAAAGTGAATATATGCACGCTAAGTACAATTCTGGCAAAACATGTAAGATCTATTGTAAATTATTGTATCACCATGTATGCCATGTTTTATGCAAATAAATACTTACTTACTTACTTATGGCTTGGAGAGGGAAAAACTATTTCCCTTCAAAACATTTCAAAGGATTTTCCTGGTTGGGTCTTTACCTAAACTCAAACTCAAAGCATTTATTTTAAAAAACCAATTACAGGCACTTTTGAATTGTCAAGCGGTCGGTCAGTTAGAAAGATGAAGCTAGTTGCCCATTCCAAAGTAGTAGGTACCTTTGGAAAAGAACGGGCTAGAAACTCCATGGACACTCTTATAAACAAAATATGGGTACAAAAAATTGGTTACACCATTCATATTGCGAGTACGATGCAGAACGTTAAAAGCATCCGTTATAAAATGTGTGAGCTACGTCGTAGCATAGTTTAAGCTACGCCGTAGCGAGCTGCGTAGCAAAGATACGAAATGCCAGAAACTACTCCTTCTCTACTATTAAGAGGAGACTCTAGTCTCGAGGAATTTGAAAAATAGGTATTTGAAGAAACTGTTGCCATCGCCCTCACCTCCAACCTCCCTTCGTAAAGTGCGAAAGGGATAACTGCAGCTCAGGCTGATACTACATAAACCTTGACGAAAAGACGTTTTGTATTCCGCTGTTTTCTTCTTCAAAACTGGACTGACCTGAAAAAAAAATTGAGTAAAAAAGTAATCTATGCTTCTATTATTTTCTTTTTTGTTAACAGCTTATCAAAGTCTGATAGTCTTCTGAAAATGGCGGTAAAAACGGGCTATATTTCGGGATTTTGGATTGTCATAATTATTTTAGTGTTTATGTTTTGGAAAAAAGGAAATTATAGGGGCTCGTACTTAATAGACCTAGATTTTTTGGAAAAAATGATTGCTTTAGAGGCATTATCCACGAAGAAAACAAGGAACGCGTTAGTATGGAGAAAGGCTCTTCAGTCTTAGAAAATATTAAATACTGGCTTTTGCTAGCGGCTTCGCCCGCTTGTATGAAGGAAATTATCCCACGGTATACGTACATTTTTCCGGGATAAAAAGTAGCTTATATGCTATTCCAGACTTCATTCAAGTTTCATCCAGATCCGTTAAGTAATTTTTGAGTTTATTCGTTACAAACATACTTACATACAAATCTTTCCTCTTTATAATATTATTATAAGTATACTAGCTGTCCCTGCGAACTTCGTTCCGCCTTGTAATTTTTTTTTTTTTTTTAATCTAAACCATCCTCAAAGCCACTGTAACACACACAACAAATTTCATTAAAATCGGTCCAGCCGTTTAGGAGGAGTTCAGTGACATACACACGCACAGAAGAATTATATATATAAGACTAGCTGTCCCTGCGAACTTCGTTCCGCCTTATAATTTTTTTTTTTTAATCTATACCATCCTCAAAGCCACTGTAACACACACAACAAATTTCATTAAAATCGGTCCAGCCGTTTAGGAGGAGTTCAGTGACATACACACGCACAGAAGAGTTATATATATAAGATTAGTATAGATAAAAGAGTCAGCTATGAAATGCCGGCCATCTAGCTTAAAAATACTGACGTGTAAGTGTCTTGAAAGACCTACTTACAGAAATGAACGTTACTTAGCTGTCACGGCTCTTTTAAAAATTTTAATTTAATATTGAATTGTTTTTTTTAAATCTTTTAATAATATTATAGACGCTTTATTACGTTCCGTATCGTTCTCACGTGTATATTTCAACATGAATGATGTAACCCAGTTTTTGGAAACATATTTTGATTTAAAAGAGTGTCCATGGAGTTTCTTGCCGGTTCTTCTCCATAGGTACTGTGAAGGCCAGAGACCTACACAGAGGTAGGGCGTGTGTTCAGTGTGTGTAAAAGGATTTCCACGCTATAAAAAAAACGGACGGACGGAGAATAATTAATTATATATTACTTTTCATCGAATACATCTGGAAAGAGTACCGTATCTGCTCAATCGATTGCCTGCTGACCTTAGAACTCAGAAAACAAAACCTATATTCACCAAATTACTTAAGCAGTTCTACCTCAAGTGTTCCGTTCCCACAGACAAACCGTTAAAACGGTTTTGTGGGGCATAGTTGATAAATTAAGACTTTTTGTAAACTTTACTTTAATAATATAATAAAAATAATAATAAGCCCCACAGGCCCCAGGCCAATGGCAGAGTCTTGCTTTTACAAAAACCTATCAACTATTCTATTCATAATTTAAAGGTTCGAATGCCGTCAGATTATTACCAGCCATGTTCAACATAAGGTTTCACACAGGCTCTACAGTACCTACTGATTTGCAATGGGCAACTAGCTTCATCTTTCTGACTGACCGACCCCTTGACTATTCAAAAGTGCCTGCAATTGGTTTATTTAGTTAGTCTGTTGGGTCATCTAGTGACACATATACGTGGCACGCTTCATATCTCTGGCAAAACTGAGATGAAACAAAACAATTGAAGATCATGTGCACTAAAACAATAAACACTAGTATAATATTTACATCAACAACAAACAATTGAAAACAAACTCGAGTTATACTACACTAGCGGCGTACCCCGACTTCGCACGACACTACAAAAACAACGAGATTATGTCTATACTTTAATATTATAAAGATGAAAGATTTGTATGAAAGTATGTTTGTTACGAATAAACTCAAAAACTACTTGATAGATCTGGATGAAACTTGGCACAAAGATAGACTATAGTCTGGAATAGCATATAAGCCACTTTTTATCCCGGTGAAATGTACGGTTCCCGTGGGAAAGTTGCCTACATACACGCGGGGGAAACCGCTGGCAAAAGCAAGTTTATTATACAAGGTGAAATTGAATTCATGGGCATTATTTTAAGGGTTCATTGTACATATCATTATGAACAACTTTTACTATGGGAACAAATCTAAAATCGCGAAAAAAAAATCAGTTGTTACATACATTTTGACGAATTAAGCAAGCACGGCTTCACACTGCTTTTACGACGTAACAAAATCAAGGAGATATTATTATGTTTATTAGGTACAGACGCCAGCACATCAAGCTATCCCTAACTGTCAAATTTTCTCAATTAAAAATGAACCTTATGTCTTTGTAATAAAGTTGAAATACTATCAAAGAAATTTGACAGATTGTGGTAACTTGATGTGCTCGCCTCTGTACATAAGGTCCCATTAAAATAGATAGATAAATTTTAACCCAGCGTTCAGTACGTCTATCCAAAGGCAATCAATCAATTTACCTAGCCTCTTCCCAACTATGTTGGGGTTGGCTTCCAGTCTAACCGGATACAGCTGAATACCAGTATTTTACATGGAGCGACTGCCTATCTGACCTCCACAACCCAGTCAGTAACTAGGAGACAGAGACTTTCGGGCTTCGGGCAAAAATGACAGCCGGGACCAACGGCTTAACGTGCTTTCCGAGACACGGAGGTGTCCCGGTATGTAAAAACGGTCAACCATCCACGGACCAACCCTGGCAAGCGTAGCTTAACCTGGCAGATCGATCTGTGCGGAAAGCACGTTAAGCCGTTGGTCCCGGCTGTCATTAGTGCATCTTTGACAGTCGTTACGGGTCGTCAGAAGCCCGAAAATCTGACAGCCAGACTTACCAAGGGGTATCGTATTGCGCAGTTACTGGATTATGGAGGTCAAATAGGCAGTCGCTCCATGTAAAATACTGGTATTCAGCTGCATCCGGTTAGACTGGAAGCCGACCCCAACATAGTTGGGAAAAGGCTAGGTAGATCAAACAGACACAACAATTTTATTTATTTGTATATATATATTGGAAGGTGAAGATTACAAACGACCGTTACAACAGTGTTTCATATAACAAAACAAATAAATATAATGTGTAGGTATATATTAACTGGGTGAACTTTTTTTGAATAGTTCAAGTTGGTTCATTGTAGTGTCAATATTTAATGTGTGATTTAAATGCAACGCTTGAAGAGTGTTTTACGTATTCAGGATTTAGTAAGGTTCTTATCTTTGTAACGACTCTTAATACAAACGTATTGTGTTTGTATGGTGTGGAGACTGTGGGGTAGGTAGGTAGTGTAGAGCCTTAGTGAAACCTTCTGTTGAACCTGCCTGGTAAATTACTGACAGCATTCGACCTTTGAAATTAATAGAATAGTTTGATTGGTTTTTATACAAGAAAAGATTATTGCTTGACGCATGTATTCGTTTCACGAAATAGAAATCGAATCGTTTAGGATAGAAATTGTTATAACACATTACATAAAGCTCTCTCTACCTCTGAGCCCCCGAAGTGACGGTCCCCCTGATCTTCACAGTGGGTAGTCTTAAGGGCGGAATATCACTACATAGTATAAAACAAAGTCGCTTTCTCTGTCCCTATTCCCTATGTATGCTTAAATCTTTAAAACTACGCAACGGATTTTGATGTGGTTTTTTTTAATAGATAGAGTGATTCAAGAGGAAGGTTTATGTGTATAATTTGTCGACATATTTTGCGGGCGAAGCCGCGGGCGGAAGCTAGTTTTTTTTATAAAAGAACGAACCTACTTCCAAAACAAAGTAGCGCTATTAAAAAATGCGCGGTTCTTTCCACAAAATACCATTTCCGACATGGTCCTTACATGATCTGACAAAGATTACGTCTGCACTTTAAATGAGACCGCTGTGCGATATATAAGGTGACTGGTAATTAGTGACCGATATTTAATCACGATTGTACTCATGATTACAATCAACTTTCCCAAAGAAACTTTTTTTGTATACTCAATAGCTGCTAACAGCTGATCGGCGCGAAGTTCATTGAACTTTGCGCGCGCCAGTTGTATTGTTATTGTGATAAAAATAAAACTATTGAGTATACAAAAAAAGTTTCTTTGGGAAAGTTGATTGTAATCATCACGTGTTTAAATATCGGTCACTAATAACCAGTCACCTTATATACAGAAATACTTGATGAGCACTCGGAGACCACGGCCCTAGTATTTCACCCCAAACGGCTCAAACGTTTCCACTCCTTTTGGATTCGAGTTTCACTCTCACCAAGAGGAGGTCTGTGTCCCAGCAGGAACAATTTAAATTGTGTTTGATACATCATCATTAATAATATTAAAATAAATAAGTGACATGCAATAATATTAAACATGCAGCAATAATTAAAAACAAAACAGACAATATACTTGACATAATTAATCCAAAAACAATAACAATAAATATAATTTTTTTTATAGAATATTGGAATTATAATATTGAATTACAGTTCGTCTACTGAGTACAAGTTTTTAGCCAACAGAAATGCTTTGAGCTTGGCCTTAAAAGAGCCAGTGTGAAATAATATTTTTAAATCTGCTGGCAGTTTATTAAATATTTGTACAGCTTGGTAATGAGGGCTATGCTTGACAATATTGAACTTAGGTACAACAATATTTCTAAAATCCTTCCTACGAGTGTTTTTCCTGGATATTCTTTGTTGTGTATTCGCGCCTCCCCGCGTAAAGTGCGAAAGGGGAGTAATGTAAGGATATTATATTTATGCCTTAATAAAATTAGGTATTAAAGTAATATAGCAAATTAGTAGCAACACCTGAACGTTTGTGTGTGGACTTGCCTTTACGCGCGGCAACGGGAGACAATACCCCGCCTGCGCACTCAGACTCCCGCCAACTGATAGTGGACGAAAGATCGCGCGACGGTACGCCTCACTGGCGAACCACTTCGTGAAGTTTTAGTTTGTTTTGTAATTTTATAGAAAAAAAATCAGCTGTTCCCTACATTTCGACGAGTCACGTGACCAAAAATGTATAGAACAGCTGTTTTTTTCTTTGCAATTACGGAGTTGGTCCCATAGTAAAAGTTGTTCAGTTTGGTGGTCTGTAGCATATGCTTTTGTATGTATATACTCTTTCAGTTACACCCTGTATACTTTATTGCTGATAACGTGCATTCGAACTCATTTAACCAACACACAACCCTGAGAAAATAACTTTTCTACAATATTTTATAACATGTCCTACTTTATGTGTGCAGATTAGAACAATGTTATACACAATACTTTTACAACTGTTGGGCCTGTCGCCCGTTCTGACGATGACCCCAGTAACGAAGGATCTGCTGACCCCCATTACTGAGTACGGCGAGGGATGCGGGTATTCGGTGAGTACAATAATCCATACTCCTTAATTAACTATACTTTATCACTACATAGTATAAAACAAAGTCGCTTTCTCTCTCCCAATATCCCTATGTATGCTTAAATCTTTAAAACTACGCAACGGATTTTGATGCGGTTTATTTTAATAGATATATTGATTCAAGAGGAAGGTTTATGTGTATAATTTGTCGACATATTATGCGGGCGAAGCCGCTAGCAGACGCTAGTAGGTTATATGGCCTACATTTTAACATACCCTAAGGAATGATGACTATTCCTGCACATCATCAGGCGGAAGGAAACGCCCGGGTGTCACCACTGCGAGGATCGCCCAGAGGACACGGTAGAGCACACGGTGCAAACCTGCCCCGCTTGGGCGGAGCACCGCCGTGTCCTCGTAGAGGCGATCGGCCATGGTCCGGGGCGAGAGGGAGTGGGAGGCAGTCACCTCCTTCTGCGAAAAAGTCATGCTCGCGAAGGAGGTGGCGGGATGGGAGAGAGAAAGGTCCTCCCGTCTCAGCCGCTGCGGGAGACGCCCCGGGCGTCGGGAGCCACGTGACGACTCCCGGCCACCTCCTGCGCGGGCCTGCGGGCGGTGAGTAATGGGTGACTCACCGTCCGATCAGCACCAGGCCTGTGCCGGACGGCGCGTATATGTTCCACGCGCGCCTCAAAGAGATGTCAGCATATGAAGGGGCCCCTTAGGGCCAAGCCTGCCGGGTAAGCGGGATTGTCCGAAAGGGTTACCGCTACCTCGAACATAAAGGGCTACGGAAGGAACATGGATGGGTTTTAGTCAGTAAGAGTCTGACACTCCCTTCCGCTCCACCCAGAGCGGGAGAAGTCATTGGAAGATTTCCCAGCCTTAAAAAAAAATAGGGATGATGACTAAAGTTTTAGTCCGTCAGCTAGATCCTTAAAAAATATTGGACTCGTATTTTTTCTTTTTTACGCATCAAAAGATTACGTCGATACATTGGGTTAAAATTTGGCATGACGTCACTCCTATGTAGATTTTATACTGAGTTGTGACGTAGCGCCCCCACTCCGAAATTTTAATGCGTTTTAACCAACCAAGTCATTTTTATTAATATGATAAAGTAAAAAATCCGTGTCAATTTTTTGTTATATATTTTTAATATATATTTTTTTGTGGATATCATCAAATGATTCCTCCCGCTCTGCGTGGAGCAAAAGGGAGTGTCAGACTCTTACTGACTAAAACCCATCCATGTTCCTTCCTTAGCCCTTTATGTTCCGGGGTAGCGGTTACCCTTTCAGACAATCCCAACTGACCCTGTCATTATCCCTATTACGTGCGGTGGCAGTACGTCTTTGGACGAGCTCCGTCAGTTCAGTACCACTGCTGGGCGTTCTAAACTTTGGCTCTTCTTCCAGAGCTGTCCGGTAATGGGGCAGAACGTATTGAACGTGCACATAGTACCAGCATCACACGGAGAACTGGGATACACACGGACCTTCTACCAACATTATACTGGACGTGAGTATATCATTAATTGATACAAGATCTTGAAGTTTTATTAGGAGCTCGTGGCTAAGTACTCACAGCCGCACAGGTCGATCCACCAGGTTAAGCTACGCTTGCCGGTTGGCCGTAGATCTTTACATACCGAGATTCCTCCGTGCCTCGGAAAGCACGTTAAGCCGTTGGTCCCGGCTGTCATTTGTGCATCTTTAACAGTCGTTACGGGTCGTCAGAAGCCCGATAATCTGACAGCCAGTCTTACCAAGGGGTATCGTATTGTCCAGTTACTGGGTTGTGGAGGTCAGATAGGCAGTCGCTCCATGTAAAATACTGGTATTCAGCTGCATCCGGCTAGACTGGAAGCCGACCCCAACATAGTTGGGAAAAGGCAGGCAGATGATGAACTTTTAGAACGCCATTGTCTCATACACGTGTCACGCAAACGCATGCCCTGTATGCCAACGACACAAATATAACAATGCGGGTACACTATATCACTAAATAAAAAATTAAATCATTACTTTTGTGTATGTTTACATAGATATTTTAAAAATTGAAGCTCTCATACACATTTAATGACATGAAACAAATTAAAAGACACCATGGATATTGGGAAATTCATAATAAACAAGAAGAAATACATTTGTAGCTTGGCGTGGAGGGCACGCGCGTGCGGTTTTGCTCTGGGATACAAAAGGTTAAATAATTACTTAGAGCTAAGCACAATCAGAGACCCTGTAGGGCACAGCGACATGTTATCAAGCTGCCTAGCCTTTTCCCAACTATGTTGGGGTCGGCTTCCAGTCTAACCGGATGCAGCTGAATACCAGTATTTTACATGGAGAGACTGCCTATACTGATCTCCACAACCCGGTGACTGGGCAATACCTCTTGGTAAGACTGGATGTCGGACTCTCCGGCTTCTGACGACCTGTAGCGACTGTCAAAGATCCACGAATGACAGCCGGGACCAACGGCTTGACGTGCTTTCCGAGGCACGGAGGAATCAGAATCTTTATTTGTTAAACATAGGTATTTACATAAAGGTATTAGGTTAACATATATATAGGTGTAGTAATGGTGTAGTAATGGTTATGTAAAGCTAGTCATCCATCGACCAACCCTGGAATGATATTTTGATGAACATACAACTTGACACTGACCTGCAAATTGGGTATTTGACAGGATAGTCAATAACGTTACTTTTTATGAATTGTCAGAACGCGGAATTGGTACGTGATTTGTATGAAATATTTAAATATGACGTCACAGATTCTTAAAATCAAATGGAATACTCATTAATATTGAATGCAATTCGACAATTATATCTTCGCATAATATTAAATTGCCGCCCGGTATTGGAAGTTTTTAAGACGAGCGGTCTTTTTTCTGTGTGATTTCATTTTTGTTTTTTACCGTGTCAAATAGTCAACTGCAAAATATATCCTTATAACATAAAATACAGTGACATACCGGTCAAAAACATGATACTTACTTCTCGTCTCTGGCTTCAGGTAACAGAAGTATTTTGTTTTTGGGGGTGGGAAATCATCAAATGAATGATGAGTGTCAGACTCTTACTGACTAAAACCCATCCATGCTCCTTCCTTAGCCCTTTATGTTACGGGGTAGCGGTAACCTTTTCGGACAATCCCGCTTACCAAGTAATTATAATACTTAACCTTAATTTCAGGTGAACCCGGGTTTGATCCATCTAAAGTTAACATGAAAAATATTTTAGATAACGTCATCACGGGGCTTTGGACTAATGAAATGAGAAAGTATGTACAATTTGATCTATATCCAATGCTTATAGATAAACTCCGCTAACATGGCGCGCCCCTCCAAATGACTGTTTCAATGTCTGTAGTCACATCCTTACGAAACAGTGTGTATGTAGTTGTAAGTATTCGTGTTCAGTAGCAGGCCGGCAGCGACATGCGTTGTGAGTCTTGGTGGCGCTTTGTAATTTCTTCCACAAATACTTTCAAACGTTTTGAATTTTGGAGGGGCGGGCCATGTTTTCGTAGTTTATCTGTATACTAATTAGTGCCAATGGCCAATTAAACTGAACGCTTGCAGCATAGTATATCATAACCGCGTTTAAGAGCCGTCAGTATCATCATCATTCTCTTGCCTTTATCCCAATTTATTTGTGCTCCGCGCAACATGTTTCTTCCACACTTCTCAATTAGTCGTCATCTCGGTAGTCACTCCCTTCCTAGCCATATCATCTTACACACAATCCATCCATCGTTTCTTTGGTCTACCTCTACTTGTATAGCCATCCACATTTATAATAGAAATTTTCCTGACGACATTTCGATATACAGACGCCAGCACATCAAGCTATCCCTAACTGTCAAATTTTCTCAATTAAAAATTAACCTTATGTCATTGCAATAAAGTTGAAACATTGAACATGTGGTCAGTACTAGGTCACAACACATTACACGAGCCTTCTGAGAGCTCCCTAAGTGAAGACCCATCTGGTCTTCACAGTACATATGGAGAAGAACGGGCAAGAATCTCCATGAATCTTCTGAAGTACAGACGCCAGCACATCAAGCTATCCCTAACTGTCAAATTTTCTCAATTAAAAATAAACCTTATGTCTTTGCAATAAAGTTTAAATACTATCAAAGAAATTTGACAGATTGTGGTAACTTGATGTGCTGGCCTCTGTACCATTTAATTTATTTTCATAATAACACGATATTCATCAAAATAATCTTTCATTTTAGATTCACCTGGTCGGATATGCCGTATTTCTACCACTGGTGGAAGAACAGGGATTTAACAGGTAATCTTTTAGTCTTCATCACGATAATAGTCATTCAATTGTATAATGCAGCAGTGATAGCCTAGTGGTGTGACCGTCGGACTGCCAAGTCATAGGTCTCGAGTTCGAACCCAAGGCAGGCACCTCTGTCTTTTCGGATTCATGTGCATATTGTATAATTATCACTTGCTTAAAAAACGGTGAAGGAAAACATCGTGAGGAAACCAGCATGTCTGAGAGATATTTCTCAACAGCATGTGAAGGTAAGTCAGAGGCCATGGCCAGCATGAAAACTCTGACACCAGGTTAGTCACTAACCACGCGATGAAGAATGAAGAATATAATAGAGTAATCTGTACTTGGTTGTATTGAAAACTTAGTTCTTATAATTCTGTGTATACATAAATATTGGAAGATTACGGTATTACAATTGACAACGAAACGCAATTAAATATTTCACACTTTATGCCCCAATCATTCTGATGTTACTATAGCATTTGGATAATAACATTATAATAATTTTCAAGCATTTGGGTATTTGACAGGGTAGTCATTAACGTTACTTTTTTTGAACTGTCAAAACGCGGCATTTGTACGTGATTTGTCTATATCTATACTAATATTATAAAGAGGAAAGATTTGATTTTTTGTTTGTTTGAAATGAATAGGCTCCGAAACTACTGGATTGATTTAAAATTCTTACACCGTTGGAAAGCTTAATTTTCTAGGAGTAACATAGGCTACTTTTTATCCCGGGAAAAATAACGGGTCTCACGGGAAAGACCACGGGAGCGAAGCAGCGGGCAAAGTGCTTTTGAAATATAACAATGTGTCGTCACAGATTTTACGAATCAAATTAAATACTTATTAAAATTAAATCCACTCCACACCTCACATAATATTTAATTTCTGGACGGTGATGGTAGTTTTTAAGACGAGCGAATTTTCCATGTGAATTCATATTTTATTTTTGACAGTTTCAAATAGCCAATTGAAAAGTCAGCCCTACCTAAGTGGATTACAATTTTACTTCATGTTGCAGTAAAACGCATGGTCTACCAGCTCCTCCGTCAAGGCAGGCTGTTCTTCGTGGGTGGTGGATGGAGTATGAGCGACGAGGCGACCACCAGCTACCACGCTATAATTGACCACTTCACCTATAACTTGAGGTATGAAGGATTAAACTTTGTTATTTTATGTTGTCTGTGTGTGACTAGGATCACATGAGGAGAGACCTGTAATGGTAGTTATAAGGTTTTTTACCCCATACACTGTCATGCACACCTATATTTGTGTTGAAGGCACTGAGCTTAGAATAGCACAAAAATAGTGGCAGTGTTAGTGTTAAATGAATATTTGTTATATTTGACGAAGGGATTCGTTATCAGTGGGTCGCGACATCGGAAATAACACTCACAAAACCGTTGTTAACACTTTTAATTACTTGCTAACTCGCACCGAATACACAATAATCAAGGATTGCTCGATTAAGAACTAAGGAACGTGGGAAGTTTAGCGCAGAGTAACGAACGTCCACTCAGACTGACGGACCGATTCAAAGTGTCTTTACTCAACTGTCACCGCACACTTGTGCCTCCCCACTTACAGGTTAGTCAACCTACCTGTCAACGTCAGTACCTGTCAATGTCAAATAACCAATTATACTTCCGGATCGACATTTGACTCGATTATTCGCTCGGTGTTGCCATTACTCCACGCTAACCATCCCCAAGTTATTACTTGACGTTCCGAAACGTAAGCTGTCAAATCTAACTACATAGTTCCTCCAGTCAGAGATAGATGGCGTTGATCCAGATTGATTGATATGCGTCAACGCTTCGACATATTTATTTTATTTTTAATTTAACCATTTATGCACACACATAAAAACAGACAAGAGGAAAGGAACAGAAAATACGTACAAAGGTGATGCTTATTTCCAAAGAAATCTCTTCAAACATACCTGCGATAGGAAAGAAAATTATAAAAAAAAAACATTAATTATGACGGCTTCACTCGTGTGGAAGCCAGTTTTTGTTCCGGTAGTTTTCTCGTGGCTAATTAATAACAGCCGCACCGGTCGATCCATCAGGTTAAGCTACACTTGCTGGAGTCGGTCCGTGGATGGGTGACCATCTTTTCATACAGAGACTCCTCCGTGCCTCGGAAAGCACGTTTTTGTTTTTTAAGGTTGGGCTATCAAAAAACCCGCCCATGTTCCTTCCGTAGCCCTTTATGTTCCGGGGTAGCGGTAACCCTTTCGGACAATCCCGCTTACCCGGCAGGCACGTTAAGCTGTTGATGCCTGGCTGTCATTCGTGGATCTTTGACATTCGTTACGGGTTGTCAGATACCCGAAAGTCTGACATCCAGTCTTACCAAGGGGGATACCCCTAATAATAATAATAACTTACTGATAAACTGGGTTGTGGAGGTCAGATAGGCAGTCGCTCCGTGTAAAATATTGGTATTCACCTGCATCCGGTTAGACTGGAAGCCGACCACAACGAAGTTGGGAAAAGACAAGCAGATTGATTGATTGAGTTTACTGAGAGAGTTCGTGTTCCACACGCGCCTCGAAGAGATGACAGCATGAAAACGGGGCCCGTTAGAGCCGAAGCCTGCCGGGTCAACGGGATTGTCCAAAAGGGTTACCGCTACCCCGGAACATGAAGGGCTAAGGAAGGAACATGGATGGGTTTTAGTCAGTAAGAGTCTGACACTCCCTTCCGCTCCACCCAGAGCGGGAGATTTTGATGATTTCCCACCCTCAAAAAACGAGGTAATTAAATTAAGTACACAAAGTAAATTGCCTGCCTAGGTTCAAACTCACGACCTACAACTAACAGCGAGGCAGTCGATTGGGTTTGAAAGGGTAGTCAATAACGTTACTTTATACGAACTGTCAAAACGCGGAATTTGTACGTGATTTGTATGAAATATAACAATGAGACGTCACAGAATTTTAGAATCAAATGGAATACTTATTCGCATTAAATGGAATTTTACAATTATATCTTCGCATAACATTTTCATTTTATTTCATTAAACAAAATCAAAAGAGGGTAACTGGCAAATCGGCCAATATTATACCAGTCAAAGAATGTGCGGCCACGAAATCCACAAGTTCAGTGTCGGAGGACAAAACACCACTGTCTATAAATGAAGTAAGTGAAATGAGTACCAGTTTAGGGGTGGTAGCTGAGGAAGAGAAGAGAAGTCGGAATAGAGAAGAAAACTGGACAACCGTAAATAGGAAGAAAAACCGATATTCTAATAAAGACGTGAAAAAAGGAGGAAGTACTACGATAAATGAAATTCATGGAACAGAAAAGAAAAAATATTTACACGTCTGGCGGCTACAGAAGGAGACCAAAGAAGAAAACTTAGAAGTATACGTAAGAAACATATGTGGATTGGAAACACCAGTTAAAGTGGAACGAATTAAGCATAGAACGGAAAGGGATTATGCATCCTTTATGATTGGAGTACCAGAGAGTAAGTATGACATATTATGCCATCCTGAGAATTGGCCAATAAATGTGGAGTATTGTGAATGGGTTTGGTTTCGTAGACCATTCCAAAAACCAAAAACCTCGGAATAAATCTACTCTAGACATATATTATCAGAATGTAAGAGGTCTGCGAACAAAAGTAGAGGAGTTTTATGCAGGAATATCGAGTCATAACTCGGATCTATTTGTTATTACGGAAACGGGCCTGAACGAATCAATTTGTGACACAGAATTAATCCCTCCTGGGTTCAATATAATGCGATGTGATCGAGCGGATGGACGTAAGCAGGGCGGCGCGTGTCTCGTGGCCACACCGCGAATCGAGCTGCGACGGGTACCTGTGCCGAGTGGCGTAAACATTGATGACCATGTTTTTGAACTAGTAGGTGCCACTGTTTATTTAAGTAATAGGTTTTTGTTTTTTTATATGTGTTGTTTATATCCCACCCAATAGCAGTGAGAATGAATATGGATTGTTATTTAGAATCATTGAACAGTATTGCAATAATTATCGTGAAGTGGTAGTGATAGGGGATTTTAATTTATATTCGTGTACTACAAGTATTATTTCGTATTATGAGTTTCTTATGACATATTGTGGATTTACTCAGAGCAACAGAGTGAGTAATTGCAATGATCGCTGTTTGGACTTAGTATTAGGTACATTACGTTACGTGTACGTACATTATTTGTACGCCGGAAACGGCAGAATATTTTGGACGTAATACGCACATAACAGCTTTGTACAATATTCTGACAAATAAATGCATTCTATTCTATTCTATTCTATTCTATTCATTTGAGGAGGGGGAACGTGTGAATGTTTGCGCGGCGCAGGCGCCGCTCGTGCCGGTGGACGCTTATCACCCGCCGCTGGAGGTATCCGTCAGCCCGTGTTTACGTGCAAATACCCACTTAGAGCAAAAGAGCACATCGGAATCGGAAGCGCGCGCGCATATCGGTTGGAATTTTAATAAAGCCGATTTTTTCCTTTTATATTCAAGGATTGTATCCGTCGACTGGACTCCTTTATATAAATTAGATTTAGATATGAGTTTAAAGTATTTTTATGACACAATTTATTCAATTATAGATGACTGTGTTCCCAAAAAGAAGCGAAGTCGTGTACGCTCGAGGTACATTTACCCCGAGTGGTATACGGGTGAGATAATTCGCGACATAAAACTCAAAGCTGCTCTTCATAAAAAATATAAAAGTAGTGGTTTAGGGAATGATTACGAAATGTTTGCTCAGTATAGGACCCTAGTAAAAGGAAAGATTTTATTAGCGCATGATCAATATCGGCAACGTATGCAAAACCAAATGTCGAGCGACCCTAAATCTTTTTGGGCTTTCGTTAATTCCAAAAGACGTAACACTAGTAGCCAAAAGATTGTAAAGAACGGACAGGTCTTGACAGATGAACAAGCGGTTCATGAATTCGCTGAATATTTTCACTCAGTGTACAATGTAGATAAACCTAGATTAGATGTAGATGCGGCGATAGTGGAAGCGGGCAGTCACAACGGAGCAGGGCGGGTTCATCTTGACAGCTTGGAGTTGGATGACGTGGTACGCGCCCTGCAGAAACTTAAGCTGAAAAAATCGTCAGGGCCTGATGGTATTCCGCCGTACATTTTTAGGGACTGTCGAATGGGATTAGCAAGACCGTTGTTGCACATCTACAATCAATGCCTTAAAACTACTGTGTTTCCCGAGATGTGGAAGATTACCCGGGTCATACCGGTACTGAAGGGAGGTTCGGGAACTAAAGTTGAAGAATACAGACCGGTTGCAGTATTGTCAACAATGGCTAAAGTATTGGAATCTGCTATACATAAGAGCGTTTTCCAGCAAGTTAGCTCGCAACTCACGGACGCGCAGCATGGATTTCGGCCGACTAGAAATACTACCAGTAATTTACTCAGCTACATGGCGGATGTGGTTCCGATAGTAGACAGCGGGGGACAAATCGATGCGGCATATTTCGACTTTAAAAAAGCGTTTGATTTAGTCGATAATGACGTTTTACTGAAAAAGCTGGCAGGCGTCGGTTTCACCCCGCATTTACTTAAGTTTTTTGCAAGTTACATGAATAACAGGCAACAGTATGTTGACTATGCAGGATATCAATCGGACGCATATTATACTAGATCCGGGGTAAGCCAGGGAACGAATCTAGGGCCTCTGGAGTTTCTCTTAATGATTAATGACCTACCAAACGTTGTGCAAGATGCTAAGTGTTTATTGTTTGCCGATGACCTCAAGCTTTATCTCCCCATCACAAACGTGAATGACTGCGAAAGACTGCAGAGAGATATAGCCAGAGTGGTAGCTTGGAGCAAGAGTAATCTCCTGCAGTTTAACGCATCCAAGTGTGTGACCATAAGTTTCTCACGCGCACGCGCACCCATCACGCATGTTTATATGGTCGACGGAGTGCAGATGGATATTAGGGCCACTGAAGTCAGGGACTTAGGAGTTTGTTTTACCACTGGCCTCACATTTCGTGATCATATAGTTAAGGTGTGCAAAAAAGCATATAGAAACTTGGGACTTGTGCTTCGAATGGTTAAAGGCTTCACAAATATTAAGGCTATAATGGCATTATATAATGCTTTAGTAAGAAGTCAACTAGAATGTAATGCAGTTATCTGGGCTCCACATGAAACTAAGTATAGCCTTATGTTGGAGCGAGTACAGAATAAATTTATTAGGTACAAATATATGAAGGAATACGGGGTATATCCATTTTACCCATTGATGTATCCAACTCTATTTGTCTTGGGAATGGTCGGATATAATGAACTAAGGGTCAGGAGGCAACTCACACTAGTGACTTATATCTTTAAGGTAATAAGAGGGAAGATACACAATGCGGATATATTGCGAAGGGTAGAGCTAGTCATGCCTGACGGGTATGTGGGTCGACGTCGTCTGCCGCGGTTGCTGGTGGAACCGCGCGCGCGAACTAACTTGCTGCGCGAGGCGCCGCTCACGAGCGCGCTCCGCACTCTCAACCTCATTGCTGAGGATTTGGATATATTCTGTTGCGCTTTGGGTGAATTCACAAGAACAGCCACGTATAAAATTTGTTATGCTAAGAGCAATTGAACGATGTATGGTATTTTTACTTTGGTAAACAATTATATATTTATTACTACAATCTAATACAATAAAAACTTATACATACTTAAATTAAAAGACTATCTAACTAACTATATATACAAATAAATCCAAAAAAAAAGACAAAAAGGACACTTAGGCGTCGAAGTACTCATCCGCATCGCTGTCATCAGGAAACGTGCCCAGAAGACTGGCAGCATTGCCACGTTGAATGGCAATGCTAATTCTTTGGCCAAAGAACAATCCAGCCCTCTGGTCACGCGAAGTGTCGACCAATCGGCGAGAAATTTCCTTAAAAAGGAGTTGCGCACTCGGGCCCCATGACCCCAAACGGCTCAAATCTGTAGTTACACATCAGGTTACTGTATTTACGCCGCTTGAGGGTCTCAGCAGCGGCAGCAGCGGCGCCAGCACAGCCCGCCGTGCTAAGAACATGAGATGGCGCAAGGGTGTCGACACAGGTTGCGTCCCACACCAGAGGCCTACCCACCTTCCAAGGCAACAAAGTCATTCCGTCTGGTCGCTTACCATCGTCACGTACCAAGCCGTTTGGTTCTAATACCGCTGGTACGCCGGCGGTGGCAAGGGCTCGACGAATAATGTCGTTGATGCTGGCGTGACGTGATATGCGACCTGCACTCCTGCCGCAGGACAGGCCATGGTGCCCGAGACTAATGTATGGTATTTTAGATAGGTTATAATTTAAGGTGTTGTTATGTATTCTAGCAAATAAATATTTTGATTTGATTTGATTTGATTTGTACCTAAGTAAGTTAATTGTAAGTGTGCTACAATATCGCATTGGGTCTAGCCTGTAAAGATATTTGTATGTTTAAATAAATAAATAAATAAATAAAAATTTAATTTCTGTACGGTGATGGAAGTTTTTAAGACGAGCGGCCTTTTTCTATGTGATTTCATATTTTATTTGTGACCGCTTCGAATAGTCAATTATGTCGTGTTTTTTTTTAGTAGTAATTAAATTTTTATTAAACAATTCTATAGATACACATAACATTTACATACCTAAAAATACTTAAAATATTAATAATAACTATGTACAGACGCCAGCACATCAAGCTATCCCTAACTGTCAAATTTTCTCAATTAAAAATGAACCTTATGTCTTTGCAATAAAGTTGAAATACTATCAAAGAAATTTGACAGATTGTGGTAACTTGATGTGCTGGCCTCTGTACAAGTATAACAGGAGGGAAAAAATAAATAAAAATATGTCATGTTTTATTTTGTTTTCAGAAAAATTAATGCGACGTTCTTGGAGTGTGGGCGGCCATTGGTGACCTGGCAGGCAGACGTCTTCGGGCACTCCAGGGAGTTCGCTTCCCTCATGGCTCAGATGGGCTTTGATGGCCACTTCATCAATCCAATCAGCTTCGATGATGAGCTGACTCGAATGAAGTCAAAGTCGTTGGAGTTCGTGTGGCGAGGGAGTGATGATTTAGGTAAGATTATATGTATAAAGTAAGCCTCTTGTCCTACCGTCGACAGGAGGCAGCTAGCTATCAACTATTCTCTCGCTTAAGAAACTTGCAGATTGTTGGTTCCGGAAGTAAAAGAGATGAACAGGCGCCGTCAGTAGGGACTGGTCATCTTTTAGCTGCCATGGATCTTTTCAAATTGAATTTAATTGTGAATTGTTTTTTTTAATCTTCGTAATTATGGACGCTTTTTTACGTTCTGCATCGTTCTCACGTGTATATTTCAACATGAATGATGTACTGCTGCTGTAGCTTCACATGCTGTTGAGAAATATCTCTCAGACATGCTGGTCCCGCATGGGCGGAGCACCGCCGTGTCCTCGTAGAGGCGATCGGCGGCGGCGAACTCTCGCGCCCGGCCCTGGTGCAAGCCATGGTCCGGGGCGAGAGGGAGTGGGAGGCAGTCACCTCCTTCTGCGAAAAAGTTATGCTCGCGAAGGAGGTGGCGGGATGGAAGAGAGAAAGGTCCTCCCGTCCCAGCCGCCGCGGGAGACGCTCCGGGCGTCGGGAGCCACGTGACGACACCCGGCCACCGTAGGCGCGGGCCTGCGGGCGGTGAGTAATGGGTGACTCACCGTCCGATCAGCACCAGGCCCGTGCCGGACGGCGCGTATATGTACCACGCGCGCCTCAAAGAGATGTCAGCATATGAAGGGGCCCCTCAGGGCCAAGCCTGCCGGGTAAGCGGGATTGTCCGAAAGGGTTACCGCTACCCCGGAACATAAAGGGCTACGGAAGGAACATGGATGGGTTTTAGTCAGTAAGAGTCTGACACTCCCTTCCGCTCCACCCAGAGCGGGAGCAGTCATTGGATGATTTCCCAGCCTTAAAAAAAAAAAAAAAAGACATGCTGGTGCCTCACGATGTTTTCCTTCACCGATTTTTTTAAGCAAGTGATAATTATACAATACGCACATGAATCCGTAAAATCAGAGGTGCGTACCTTCGATTCGAACTCGAGACGTATGACTGAAAATACTGGTATTCAGCTGCATCTGGTTAGACTTTTCAGTCTACCTTTTCCCTTTTATAACCCAACATAAAAGGGAAAAGGCAGGCAGATTGAGAGTAAAATAGAAAACTTGAGAGGTGTCAACGGACACCCAGATGGAATCAAAGCTCCTTTCGATTAATTAGTGAAGGAATTGTAATAAAATTTTATTTCTTTTAAGTTATAATAATCAAAAAAAATCTGATCTAAAATTGACCAATCAAAAAACATTGATTAAAAAAACATCAAATTTTACTCCAAAAAAGTGTCGTTACAACTTTTGGTCTTAATTCCGTCTAGCTATTTCGCAACGCGCGACTAGGAACTTCGTTCCAATAATAATAATAATCTTTATTTAGTACACACAAGATTCATGATACTCAAGACCAGATGTACAAAAATAGCATAGGATATCTACATAAATCTACACAAAACATGTAACCCTGTCTCTAAACTAGGTAATCCTGTATGTTATTTTATTACCAAACTCAAAGTATTTATTTAAAATAAACCAATTACAGGCACTTTCGAATTGTCAAGGTGTCGGTGAGTCAGAAAGATGAAGCTAGTTGCCCATTCCAAAGCAGTAGGTACCTGTGGAGAAGAACGGGCAAGAAACTCCACACAACACAATAAAATATTGGTTACATAAATTCATATTATTATTAAACATGTGAGAACGATGCAGAACGTTAAAGCATCTGATATGAAATATGTTAAAAGAGTTCAAAAATTTAATTAAAACAAGCCATAGCCGCTAAGAGATGACCAGTCTCTACTGACAGCGCCCGTTCACGAACATGACGCATGGATTAACACCATTCAGCTCAACCATTTTGAAGGGAGCTAAATGATCCAAGACACACGCCACCATCAGCGAGACATTAAAGTGAGCATGACATACTCCCAGCCACCAGGGCACATTCAAGTCAATGTAAGACGTACCCAGTAAATGGTCGCTTTATAGTAGGTACATAATACTCACATTTGTGCTAAACAATTACACAATATTAAAAGATTGAATTTATACAATGCAAAGATTATTGAAAGTGTGGTTGAATCATACATATGCGTGTAAAAGTGTAAGAGTTTGGTTGTGTGAGTGAATGAGCATAAGAATGTGTAGTGTATGTGTGGTGGGTATGGGAGTGTGTGAGTACCACTAAGGGTTAGAGTGAGTGTTACTAATTATGCAGGGATAGTTAGAGAATAGTTACTGGATAGTATACGAAGACTGATGCCTTGAACATTCCAGGATCGGACACTGATATATACACCCATAAGCTGTTCGATGGCTACTGGTCTCCACCTGGCTTCTGCTTTGGGGAGCTCTGTGAAGATCCTCTCATCGTCACGTCGGATTATTCGTTCAGGAATGTGGAGGAGAGGGTATGTTAGCACAACTACTAACTCATTTTAAAGTTCTGTAGTCAACAAGGAGCCCTATGGCCCGCGAGTCACACCGGAACGGCAGCGGCCGGCAGCGACGCGGCGAGCACTTTCAGTGTGAAATAATTTTAAACTTTATCTACATACCTTAAAGACCAGTACCGCTTGAAAAGCTTAAAAAGGTCGCGAGGCCGCCCGCGGTGCCGCGAGCGGCCGCACGCCATGCGCGTCTTTCGGTGGTTCTGCCTCGGCTGCCAGCGGTGACGCGAGGCCACTCGCCGCCCTAAGGGCCGAGTCACACCAGAATGGCAGAGGCCTCGCGCTAACTCCAGATCGCTCGCGCCTAGTCGCCTCTTGACTAGTTTAGTTTCGAGAAACTCGTGTGTTTGCAGTAAACATGATGAAATTGGTTATTATAGCACTTATTGCGTATACGTATCCCATCGCTAGACTACAGAGAAATGTTGCGGTCAGTGTTGTTGCGGGGGGGTGGGTCATCAAATGACACCTCCCGCTGTGGGTAGAGCGGAAGGGAGTGTCAGACTCTTACTGACTAAAACCCATCTATGTTCCTTCCTTAGCTCTTTATGTTCCGGGGTAGCGGTAACCCTTTCGGACAATCCCGCTTACCCGGCAAACTAAAAGGCTGGTTTAACAGCTGTCAAAGCTGGACAGCTGTGAAACCACTCTTCAAGGAATGCAGGAGTGATATATTTGACGACACGGTTGGCGCAGCGGTTGAGCGATTGACTGTTGCGCAGCATGTCGCGGGTTCGATTCCCGCACGGAACAAATATTTGTACGACCTGCAAGTATTTGTTACGGGTCTGGGTGTTTTTCTATCTATAATATGTATGTATTTACAAAAAAAAATGTATATAAGTAGTCTATCAGCCATCTCGTTACCATAACACAAGCATTAGGTTGCTTAGCTTGGGACGATATGGCGTTGTGTGAAATGTCCAAGGATATTATTATTATTTATTATTATTTATTTCTGTCACTTTATACAACAACCCTTGATCCCCCAGGTGGAGACCTTCATGCAGCAAGCTCTAAAGCGCCAGAGCCCGTACTACACGACAAAGCATATAATGGTTATGATGGGAAAACGACTCGGGTACCACGACGCGCAAGTCTGGTTCGCAAACATCGACAAGCTCATAGCGTAAGTCATCATCAGCATCATTCTCCTGCCCTTATCCCAATTTATTTGTGCTCGGCGCAACATGTCTTTTTCTTCCACACTTCTCTTTCAGTCGTCATCTCGGTAGTCACTCCCTTCCTAGCCATATCATCTTTCACACAATCCATCCATCGTTTCTTTGGTCTCCCTCTTCTTGTATACCAATAGCGTGACTCATCATTCTTCGCATTCTGTCAACTAATTTTGGGTCAGCTTCCAGTCTAATCGAATTTTGTCAGTCAGGGCCTATAATGCGCGCTCAGCGAGACACTGACAGTTTTTAAGGGGAATAATTTTATGGAGGTATTTTTGGGGGTAAAATTTTAATTGTGTAATAATTTTTAATTGCACTACTCTCCATACTCCATCCGTAAATTCAAAAAAGTTTACAAAAAATTTGAATTAATCAAATGGTGCTACTGTCATTGATGGTGCTGATTTGAAAATGATATACTTGTGTCACATAGTTCGGGAGTTTTAGTTTGAATTTAGTGGGTTTTGAAATTTCTTTAGGGGGAAAGTTTTCAAACAGTTGGCAACTGTTTGAAAACTGTTTACGCGCGCGGTTTTCTTTGCATAGCCTGTTATTTGTGCAAATTAAATACAATATACGAACATCGATATATGTATAGTAAAAGTACCAATTACCAAAGAGGTGATTGATCTCTTTTGTCCTTGGAACTTTTTAACATTCCAAATTCAAAACACTTTTAGTCCAAAGCAAAGTCAGTTCGTCTTTACGAAGAATAAACTATGCTATTTTTTTATACAGATACGATAAAAAAATTATTTTTGAATTAATTTTTCAGCCATACGAATTCGAAACAGAGACCACAAAAACAAAAGGTTTTTTTGTTCTATTCAACACCAGCGTGCTATCTGAGGGCCGTCCATGAAGCTTCGTAAGTTATATTCTAGACATCTATACTAATCACTCAAGTCAAAACAAAGTCGCTTTCTCTGTCCCTATATCCCTATGTATGCTTAAATCTTTAAAACTACGCAACGGATTTTGATGCGGCTTTTTTTAATAGATAGAATAGATAGAGTGATTCAAGGATTCAAGAGGAAGGTTTATGTGTATAATTTGTCGACATATTATGCGGGCGAAGCCGCGGGCGGAAGCTAGTATTATTATAAAGCTGAAGAGTTTGTTTGAACGCGCTAATCTCTGGAACTACTGGTCCGAATTGAAAAATTCTTTTTGAGTTGGATAGTCCATTTATCGAGGAAGGCTATAGGCTATGTAACATCACGCTACGACCAATAGGAGCCGAGCAGCGGGTGACACCGCGCGGAAATAGCTAGTTAAAGATAACATCACGCACTTTTACTCTGAAGAGTGAGGCAGAAGTAAGGAGGGGACGCCACGACAGTGGCGGTAAACCCCTCTTTGAGGAGTGGCTAGAGAGACGTCACAGCGTCCTCACCTACCGCCTGACACAGGTCCTCACCGGACATGGATGTTTCGGGAGGTTCCTGCACATCATCAGGCGGGAGGAAATACCCGGGTGTCACCACTGCGAGCACACGGTGGAGATCTACCTAGCTTAGGCGGAGCACCGCCGTGTCCTCGTAGAGGCGATTGGCAGCGGCGACCTGTCGCTTCCGGCCCTAGTGCAAGCCATGGTCCGAAGCGAGAGGGTGGCAGGCAATCACCTCCTTCTGCCAAGCAGTCATGGTCGCAAAGGAGGTGGCGGTATGGCTGAAGGACAGGATCTCTCGTCCCAGCCACCGCGGGAGACGCTCCGACGTCGGGAGTCGCGTGACGACTCCCGGCCACGTTACAAGGGGCCCGTTCGCGTTAGGGCCAAAGCCTAGCGGGTCAGCGGGATCGTCCGAAAGGGTTACCGGTAACCCGGAACTTAGAGGGCTAAGGAAGGAACATGGATGGGTTTTAGTCAGTAAGAGTCTGACACTTCCTTCCGCTCCACCCAGAGTGGAAAGGGTCATTTGATGATCATTTCTCACCCCCAATAAAAAAAAGCTACTGGTGGAAGTTAGTATACTACATCATCATCTGCCTAGCCTTTTCCCAACTATGTTGGGGTCGGCTTCCATTCTAACCGGATGCAGCTGAATACCAGTATTCTAACATGGAGCGACTGCCTATCTGACCTCCAGAACCTAGTAACTGGGCAATACGATAACCCTTGAAACCTACAGACCTAGCTATCCTAAGACAGGCTGCTTGGACGCTAGTACACAGCATACCTTTGCTTATTTATTTGATGTCATTTTCAGGCCAAAACTGTCGACAAAACAGGATGATTTCTATCCCTACGCGTACGACAAGGACACGCACGGGTCGGGCGCGTTTACTTCGCGACCTGTCATCAAGTACATCTCCAGAGAGATACATTTATTTGTTCAGGTTAGTGAACACATTAGGTGGTACAGACGCCAGCACATCAAGCTATCCCTAACTGTCAAATTTTCTCAATTAAAAATGAACCTTATGTCTTTGCAATAAAGTTGAAATACTTTCAAAGAAATTTGACAGATTGTGGTAACTTGATGTGCTGGCCTCTGTACTAACTGCCGACAAATTGCTTTGCAGTTTGGCAGGTCAATCAATCTGCCTGCCTTTTCCCTTTTATATTGGGGTCGGCTTCTAGTTTAACCGGATGCAGCTGAATACCAGTATTTTACTTGGAGCGACTGGGCAAAACGATAATCCTTGGTAGGACTGGCTATCAGACTCGGGCTTCCGACAACCCCTAACTACTGTCAAAGATCCACGAATGACAGCCGGGACCAACGGCTTAATGTGCTAATAATATATTTTCCTCATTCCTCTGCATAGCATGCCCATACCATAACAGCCGATTTCCTTACAACTTTAAAACTAAAAACCTGTTGGAAGTTAATGAAAATTTTTATGCTACCATTTTAAAATCCCAATTAAAATGTGCCTAGAGATCAGCCTGGATTAAAAAAAACTAATTATTTTTAGTCCGTCAGGCAGATAATAATAAAAACATATTAGACACGTATTTTTTGCTTTATCATATTAATAAAGAAAACACAAAACGCATTAAAGTTGACGAGTGGGGGCTTCCTGCGTCACAACTCAGTATTAAAACTTCACACTTCTGACGTCATGTCACATATCAACTCAATATAGCGAAGTAATCTTTGGATTACGCAAAAAATGGAAAAATACGTGTCCAATATTTTTTTATAACCTAGCTTTAGCTTTAAAAAAAGAAGTCATCTTTAGTTGAAAAATGCTTTGAGTTTAAGTTTGTTTTTTTTTTCATGTTCACAGATAGCCAAACACTTGCAAATATTTGGACAACTCGGCAATTTTGACCAGCATTTTGAAGAAATTATGTGGATCCACGGTTAGTGTGCTTCTTCTTATTTTCGTGTGGTTAGTGACTAACCTGGTGTCAGAGTTTTAATGCTGCCCATGGGCCTCTGACTTAGCTTCACATGCTGTTGAGAATTATCTCTCAGGCATGCCGGTTTCCTGACGATGTTTTCCTTCACCGAATTTAACCAAGTAATAATAATAGGTGGGTGGATCGGTAGGTGTCCAGCTCTTCTCGGGAAGTTGCATAAAATGCAACATGAAACAAAAATGTGTGAAAATTCCCGAACCAAACTGTGCCTGTGCTCAGTTCCTAATACGTGCTTTAATACGCACATGAAGCCGAAAAATCAGAGGTGCGTGCCTTGGGTTCGAACTCGCGACCTATGACTTGGCAGTCCGACGGTCACACCACTAGGCTATCATTGATTTACGGTTAGGGTTCAATACTTTTAATAGTTCGTGCGCTGTAACCATACCGGAGCGTCATTCAATCAGTCTGCCCGCTTTTTGGGACTATGTTAGGGTCGGCTTCCAGTCTAATCCAGCAAATACCATATTTTCACATGGAGCGACTGCCTATCTGACCTCCACAACCCAATAACAGGTTAATACGATACCCCCTTTTTTTTGAGGGTGGGAAATCATCAAATGACTCGTCCCGCTCTGGGTGGAGCGGAAGGGAGTGTCAGACTCTTACTGGCTAAAACCCATCCATGTTCCTTAGCCCTTTATGTTCCGGGGTAGCGGTAACCCTTTCGGACAATCCCGCTTAAATACGATACCCCTTGATAAGACTGGCTGTCAGACTTTCGGGCTTCTGACGAACCGTAACGACTGTCAAAGATGCACCACGTAGTGGAGGTCGGATAGGCATCCGCTTGATGTAGAAATCAGGTATTAGCTTCATCCGGGTAGACTGGAAGCCGACCCTATGCAAGGTTATATTGCCGGACCATGGGCAAAAATGTATGAAGCCTGGGCTCACCCACCAACAGAGATGAGACCACTTTGAATATACTTGTAAAGCACTAAATATAAAGATTTAAACTCATTTTTGCGAAGAATCCATGGGGTTATTTTGCTATAAATATTTTTCTCCGACCCTAAATAAGCTAAAATTCTGCAAAAAGTAGTGCTGTTATGGCATTGTAGGTTTTGTTATTGAACATCTTTAACTAGTTTTAATTCCAGGTTTAATGTATACATAAAAAACAAATATGGAGAGTAGTGCAATTAATAAAAAACTTGAGAGGTGTCAAGGGACACCCGGATGGAACGAAGTTCCTTTCGATTAATTAGTGAAGGAATTGTAATAAAATTTTATTTTTTTTAAGTTACAATAATATTTTTTTAATATTAAAAAAAAAAAAAAAAGTAAAACGAAAATATCTGGCTTGCTTTCTATAAGAGAGAGAGAGACAGACAGAGAAACATGCGACGCCGCACAGCTTACAATAGCTTACTATAGCAAAAAGTGTCGTGACAACTTTTCGTAAGAATTTTTTCCGTCTAGCCCCCTTTCACAACGCGCGATAAGGAACTTCGTTCCAATAAAACAGCTGCTAACAGTTAAAATTATTTTTATTAACATTTCAATCAATATCAATAATAATGTCGTCTAAATATCCTGCCGGTGGATTAAATTGTATGTGCCTGCCTAACCCTAGATACCATATTCCCTAGATATATATAGGCGCATCTATTGTTTACCACTATTTTAAGCATTTTAAGAATGAGTATATTGTTTCAATAAGTTTTACGACTCCTAACAATTGTCTTTTTCTACAAAACCTATTTAGGTGCATATTTTTTTTCTGCAATGGAATTGAAGGTGGTGCCCATAGTAACAATTTTAGTACAAACAAAATCCTTCACAACGGCATATGCTATAACTCTGTTGGACACTGAGCCCAATTTGACTCATGGTCCTTTGCTTGCTAAACTACGCAGACGCGATGTATGTTGGTATTTACACATGATAAAAACAAAAGAAAATAAATTTGATAAAATATTTTGTTTTTTTTTTACTACGCAAATAAACGGATTTTCTTTCCTTCTTTCTTTGCCTTCAGGAGTACTACAAGATCATTCAATAATGTCGGGGGCCAGCAGACCCCATGTCATCGATTATTATGCCAGGAAGGCTTTCCTAGCCAAGCAGTTGAGTTTACAAATATTCCGACAGGCGTTCAAGTAAGTAATCTAGTGTTCTCATCTGTGTTGTGACCGACATGTTCCATAATTGACGCTTATACAGGGTGTAACCGAAAGGGTATATACATACAAAAGGATATGCTACAGACCACAGAATTAAACAACTTTTACTATATGGGACCAACTCCGAAATCGCAAAAAAAATCAGTTGTTCCATATATTTTGACGAATTATGCGAACATCTGATTTTTTTCATGATTTCAGGTATAGTTCCATAGTCAAAGTTACTCATAAAAAAAGGACCATAGTGTCACTGTCACAGGTGCACACTTTGCGACCTTTTTTTTGTCCACACAAACATGTGTGGTTCTTACCACAAAAGACCATATCACCCAGATAGCGGAATGTGGATCCACTTTTTTTTTTGAGGGTGTTCTCACTCCACCCGCTCTGGGTTGAGCGGAAGCACGTGTCAGACTCTTACTGACTTAAACCCATCCATGTTCCTTACTTAGCCCTTTATGTTCCGGGGTAGCGGTTACACTTTCGCACAATCCCGCTTACCCGGCAGGCTTCGGGCCTAACGGGCCCCTTCCTTAATGCTGACATCTCTTTGAGGCCCGCGTGGAACACGTACGCACCGTCCAGCACGGGCCTGGTCCTGATTGGAGAGCTACCCATTAATCACGTGAGGCCTCTCTAGCCACTCCTCATACCGCCACAATCGTGGCGTAACCTACAATCTGCGCCTGGACTATGACATAGCGTCATAGTCCAGGCGCAGATCCCTAAGATAGAGAATTTTCTTTCAGCAATCTCCGAGGCTCTCCGAACAAACTGATCTACTACGCCTGTCAGTTCAACATGTCATCCTGTTGGAACATACAGGGACAGCAGTTCTTTGTAAGTCTTCTTTTGTTTTTTCGTGTGGTTAGTGACTAACCTGGTGTCAGAGTTTTCATACTGCCCATGGGCCTCTGACTTAGCTTCACATGCTGTTGAGAAATATCTCTCAGACAGTTTCCTAACGATGTTTTCCTTCACTGATTTTTAAGCAAGTGATAATTATACAATACGCACATGAATCTGAAAATTCAGAGGTCTCGGGTTCGAACTCGAGACCTATGACTAGATTAGTATGGACCACCACAGACTATGGATGTAACTCGTCAGAAATCACTACATAGCATAAAGCAAAGTCGCTTCCCGCGTCCAAATGTCTGTTCGTATGTCTGCTTAGATCTTTAAAACTACACAACGGATTTTGATGCAAGTGTGATTCAAGAGGAAGGTTTATATGCATAATAACAAGCAATTTCCGTCGTACCAATATTTTATTTCTTACTAGCTGCTACCGCGTGGTTTAACCCGCTACTCGGCTCCTATTGGTCGTAGCGTGATGTTACATAGCCTATAGCCTTCCTCGATAAATGGACTATCCAACACAAAAAGAATTTTTCAATTCAGACCAATAGTTCCAGAGATTAGCGCGTTCAAACAAACAAACTCTTCAGCTTTGTAATATTAGTATAGATTTACTACAATATTTTTTTATATTTCTGATACAGGTTGTGATATACAATCCGCTAGCCTGGCCGGTCACCATCCCCGTTAGATTGCCTGTGGCTAGAGGAATATACAGCGTGGTTGATCCAAAAGGTAATTAATTGACGACACGGTTGGCGCAGTGGTTGAGCGATTGACTGCTGCGCCGCATGTCGCGGGCTCGATCCCCGCACGGAACAAATATTTGTACGACCTGCAAGCATTTGTTCCGGGTCTGGGTGCTTGTCGATCTATAATATGTATGTATTAAAAAAAAAAACATGTAGTTATATAAGTAGTTTATCAGCCATCTCGTTACCATAACACAAGCATTAGGTTGCTTAGCTTGGGACTATATGGCGTTGTGTGAAATGTCCAAGGATATTATTGTTATTATTATTATTATAGTTAACACCATTTCATAGTCACCATCCTCTGTTTAGCTCATTTACGCCCGATCCAGCTGTCCCTTGCTTTCCTCCCCCAGCGCCGCCCTATGCCGAGGTCCGTACCCCACAGGGGGTGCCCTTAGCGTGTAGTCGCGCTGTTTGTAATTAAAACTAAGCCTGGCTGGAGGTTGCAATTCTATTGTGGCATCCACAGGCAAGTCCGGTTAAACAGTAGACAACCCTATGGTTGAACTGAAAGATGCCATGACAAAAAAAAATGCCTACCTCATTCCCAACTATGATGTGCTCAGCTTCCAGTCTAACTAGATGCAGCTGAATACCCCTTATCTGTTCTCCACAACCCAGTTACTGGATAACACGATACCCCTTGGTAAGACTGGTTGTGTTTCGGGCTTCTGACGACCCGTAACGACTGTCAAAGATTTACAAATGACAGGGACCAACGGTTTAACGTGCTTTCCGAGGCACGGAGGAGTCTCGTAATAGACAGTCGTCAATCCATGATCCGACCGCGACAATCGTAGCTTAATCGACCGGTGCGGCTATTATTATTTAGCCACGAGCTCTCCTTCTCTTTCGGACCTTTCTTTTAAGGATGGGAAATCATTAAACGACCCTCCTACTTTGAGTATCAGACTTATATTACCTAAAACCAATCGATGTTTCTTCCTTACCGGGGAAGCGGTTACCCGTTCAGACAATCCGCTGACCCGGCAGGCTTCGGCCTTTCAACTGCTGATATCTCATTGAGGCGCGCGTGGAACACTCCCTACCGTCCGGCACGGGCCTGGTCCTGATCTGACGGTGAGCTACCCATTACTCACCGCCCGCAGGCCCGCGCCTATGGTGCCCGGGAGTCGCCACGTGGCTCCCGATGGCTGACTCTCGCGGAGACTGTGACGTGAGGCTCTCTCCCTCCTCTTTCAGACCTTTGCCCTAGCTGCTGGGCAGTTTGTTGCGCCACTTCTTCTTCCCAGCTAAAGCACTAGGAAGTGGTGAAGGCCCACCCGGGCGTGCCGGGGGACTGTCTTATGTAACTTTGACCTTCAAAAAGTGCTGATTTACAGCCTAATTTGAATAAATGACTTTTGATTTTGATCTTGATATTACTATCATTTCTTTTTCCAGGTGTCAAGCAAAATCACTCAATAGTAACAATTCCACATTTAGTAATGTCACTGCCAGGTCGAGACGAATTCCTCACAGAAGATGAACTGGTCTTCATTGCCGAAAAACTACCTCCCATGGGCTACAGGTCATACTACGTCGACAGGCTCCAAGTCCGGACAAGATATAAGAGATCTATTATCAAGAAACTCAACAAAAACTCCAAGAAGAAGAAGTACTTGACCAGACAAACGAATGCCCTAAAGATAGATGACAAATCGCTGCTAGATGACATTCCCGAATATGAATACTTCGAAGATGTGACGGAATCTAACAAGGGCCAGTCCGTGAACGGCTCCAAGGCCAGGGAGCTAGAACTATATGATGATAAGCAGGAACCCTCAAGAGGTTCCAGTGTAGAAGATGATGGGAATGAGGCTCGCAGTATTGTCCTGTCCCCAACAACTACCACGCAGCACTTCACTTCTACCACGTAAGTGATTTTGTTGTTTATGCATGTAATAAGAAAGAGATTACTTAAAAGATTTTTTTTATTCTGCACAAACAAAACGCACTTTAGAGAAAAATCAATGACATAAAATCATTTAAAATACACTCGTATAAATAGCCAAAAAGCCTCGTTTTCAACCTGAAAAAAAAAACTTTTATTCACATAATATTTACATACCTAAAAAGACTTAGAATAGTAATAATAACTATGTACAGAGGCCAGCACATCAAGTTACCACAATCTGTCAATTTTTTTTATAGTATTTCAACTTTATTGCAAAGACATAAGGTTCATTTTTAATTAGGAAAATTTGACAGTTAGGGATAGCTTAATGTGCTGGCGTCTGTACAAGTATATAAAATGGGAGAGAAAAAAAATCAAAGGGCATCAAAAAATTCGTCCACATCCCTGTCAACAGGAAAAGTAACCAGAAGGCTGGCAGCATGCCGCGTTGTATGGCAATGCTGATTCTTTGACCAAAAAATAGGCCAGCCCTCTAGTCACGTGAAGAGTCGACAGCTTGGCGATGTCTCGAAAAACATTTAAAAAATTTACCCGTTAAACAAAAAATAATTTTCAAAAATTCTTATGTTTGAAAGGGTATACTTCCGAGGTGGTCCCATTGTAACCAAGTCGGAATCTGATGACGGGATATCATGAAAATCGAGGTCGAGTGGGAAGGGTCAGTTGATAATTTCCCATCCTTAAAAAAAGGCTAGTATTGAGAAATTCCTGATGGAAAATCTAAAAAACGCTCTATCGGACCTTCGATTCGAACCCACATACCCAGTAGTAGCGCTTGCAACAAACGAAGCAATGCTTTGTAATATTTTTCCAATTAATTTTCTCTTTCAGCCCGCCCACAACATCACCACCAACTCGCACCACAACGACTCGCCCCACCAGGACTCGCCCCTCAACGATTCGCCCCCCAGTGAGGACCACGAAAAAAATCGGCCTCACAATGAAAACCACCCCAGCTAATGATATAGAATACTATTATGAGGATATAACTGAACCCGTAATCAGTACTACGCCTCATTTTGACTTCGAAACGTACTATAGAAGAATGGAAAAATCGGGTTATTATAGCTCCGAATCTAGTGACAATTTCATCAAAAATGAGGTTCGTACGACAATTTTTTTGTAAGACATTCTCATACGATTCAAACTTTATGGCCGCTTTGAATAAGAGGCGTGTCGCTGAGCAGTAAGGCGATTTACACACGGCACCGCACTCCGCCGCGGTAGGCGGTGAACCGGATCTCATGTCGCATTGGTCTCTAAGAAATCCGTTGATGCCTAACACACGTACACCGCCCGACCGGTCGAGCGGTGCTCGTTTCTACCGAAAACTGCTCCTACCGCGCGGTCGAGCGGTGCCGTGTGTTAATCGCCTAAAGGCCAACGCAGACCGGGACAGGATGGACATTCAAACGTATCGATATAGAAATACGACATAAATTATTATGCTTTAAAATAATACCGTGACATCGAAAGGGATTGTGACGCTCTACGGGCTCCCGCAGCGGGATACCGTGGCGTACTGCGGTAGGCAACGGCATGCCGAGGCCGCCGGCGCTTGTTGTGACATACCGCGGGGTGAGGGATGCAAACTATGAAATCTGTATCGGGCATGCCGTGGTAAAGCGCTGGAATACCGCGGTATCTAAGTAGGTAGTCTGCGCTGACTGTCGGCAAAATCCTTTGCCATCCCGTCCCGGTCTGCGTTGGCCTTGACTAATTCATTTCTTGCCCATTCTTCTCCACACGAAACTTTTGGAAGGGGCGACTAGAATCAATTCTATTTCTTGTTCATTTTGACGTTCAAAAGTGCCTATTTGAAATAAATGATTTGACTTTGATGTAACCGCGGGGGGTGAGCTGGTCGCACACTTACCAGTCGCCATCAAGTTTGACACGGACTATGCTCCGTCTTCCCCCGACCCTTCCTCCAGCCAGCCCGCTCAGCCTGTAGTTTTAAACTCGCCCCCAAATAATCAATCATCTGATCCAGCCGGTCCATAGGTTCGACGACACGGTTGGCGCAGTGGTTAAGCGATTGATTGCTGCGCAGCATGCCGCGGATTCGATTCCCGCACGGAACAAATATTTGTACGACCTGCAAGTATTTGCTCCGGGTCTGGGTGTTTTTTTATCTAAATTTATATATGAATTTATCAAAAAAAAAAAATATATTAATTTATCAGCCATCTCGTTACCATAACACAAGCATCAGGTTGCTTAGCTTGGGAATTTTTGGCGTTGTGTGAAATGTCCAAGGATATTTATTTATTAGTTTAAAAGGTTAAACTCATGTATTTGTTTTTTTCAGTACATCCAAATAAACTTCGATTCCAATCGCAAATTATCAAGCATTGCGCTTTCGAATGGCGTCAACATTACTTTCGACGTTCAGATGTGTTATTACGTATCTGATGACCCGGATAAATTGGAAATAGTAAGAAAGAAGCCAGGAGCGTACATTTTCAGACCTATAGACCCCCATCCTATATTAATAACAGATTTTTACGAAGCCAAAGTTCTAAAATCTGACATTGTTCAAGAATTGCAGATTCGATTTTCGAATTACGCGGGTTTGACTTTTAAATTGTACAAAGGTCTGCCAACCATAGAGGTTTGTTTGTTTTATAATTTAAGCATACATAACTGGGTATTTGACAGGGGGGTAGTCAATAACGTTACTTTTTATGAATTGTCAGACCCTGATTTTATGTAATTTGAATGAACTATTGACACAGATTTTGGAAATCAAATGGAATAGTTTAAAATAACATTAAATCTAATTTTATAGTTATTATATCCTCGCATAATATTTAATTTCTGTACGGTGATGGAATTTCTTTAGACGAGCAATGTTTTTTCTGTGATTTAAAATTTTATTTTTACCGTGTCGAATACCCAATTTTCATTAATAGCAACATTTAACACTAGTTTTTATATACTGGTAACAAAAAGTTAAGGATTATAACTATTTTGGAAAGAGAATTTCTTGCAAAAAAAACTACCTCTCCGTTGATCTAGTCGTCGCAAGCACTACTACTGAGCTAAGTATGAGTGAGTGAGAGAGTCCTGGGTTCGATTCCCTCGACGGACAGTGTAATTGGGTATGGCAATATGCCCGTCACATATTACATGGGACTTAACCTTACATGGTTACATGTATGATGGTTTTGGGGAAAAAAAATTGATCTTATTTATGTTGCGCGTCTTCGCCCCCGGTGTCCCTCATTATATTTCTAAAAAAAGATTAGTTTAAGTTACTTCCCATAACGTTAACTATCGGTCAGTGAAAGTCCCGTCAAAATCGGTCTAGCCGTTTGGGAGAAAAGACTGAACAAACAGACGAACAAAAATGTTAAAAGTAGGTTTCCTATGCATTTAGCTATTTAGTACAACAGTGTTATTTTGACATAGGAAACGAACACTTAAATTTATTTATTTAGATTACATACGAAACTAGTTTTTGGAAGGGGCAACTAGAATCAATTCAATTTCTTATTCATTTTGACGTTCAAAAGCGCCTTTCTTGTGCCTATCTATACTATTTTTTGTGTGTATGTTTGTAATGAATAACCTCAAAAACTTCTGTGCCGATTTCAAAAATTCTTTCACCATTAGAAAGCTTAGTTTTCAGGGAGTAGCATAGGCTAGGGAATAACATAAGCTTTTTATCCCGGAAAAAAATAACGGGTCCCACGGGAAAGACCAAAGTGCTAGTTTGAAATAAATAATTAGACTTTGAATAGCAAGTATTTTCTTCCACAGGTTGATTGGATCGTGGGTCCAATACCAGCCGACGATAATTTGGGTAAAGACATTTTCGTGAGATACGTGACCAATCTCCAGAATAATGGAGCGTTCTTCACGGACAGCAATGGAAGACAGACCATCAAAAGGATGAGGGATGTCAGAGCTACGTATACTCCGGTCCTGGATACTGCAGAGTCTGGAATTGCTAGTACGTAGCATAAACATCTATAATATAACAATGAATCGCTGAATGTGTCGCTAAGCGCAAATCTCGAGAGCAGCTGAACCGATTTTTCTAATTCTTTTTTTTGCTGTGTTTGTTATTGTCAGGAGAAGGTTCTTACATTAAATGGTAGGTAGGGTAGGTATCATAGTTAAGACAGGACAACGTCTGTCGGGTCAGCTAATACACAAATAATTACTAATATATAAACTAGAAATAGAAATATGCCAATAATGTAGATATACAGATATGATGGTTATTTTGGATGAGAGTCGCGATACATTTTGCCTTACGGCATGTAAAATTATTAATGCCAAACATAATGCAAAAAAAAACACAAAAAACATGAACAAACATAATAAATTACAAATGTCAATAAATCTGAATGAATATCCACAAATTAAATTTCAAACAAGCAGCATACACAATATGTGTATGCTGCTTCTTTGAAATCTACCCTTCATATTTAAGATACAGGCCTTTAATTGGGTATTTGGAAGGGTAGTCAATAACGTTACTTTTTATGAACTGTCAAAACGCGGCATTTGTACGTGATTTCTATGAAATATAACAATGTGACGTCACAGATTTTTAGAATCAAATGGAATACTTATTAGCATTAAAAGCAATTTAACAATTATATCTTCGCATTATATTTAATTTCTGCACGGTGATGGAAGTTTTTATGACGAGCGGGCTTTTTTCCATGTGATTTCATATTTTATTTTTGACCAATTCAAATAGTCAATTGGGTATTTGAAAGGGTAGTCAATATCGATACTTTTTATTAATTGTCAACACAGACTTTCCGTTTTGCCTTAGATAAAAAATAGAATAGAGTTTACGTAAGTTTTATTATTTATTTAATAACTATTAATCTTCAATAACGTTCCAGGTAACTTCTATCCAGTGACATCAAAACTATACATAGAAGATTTAGAAAAGAACATTCGCTTTTCAATATTCACTGACAGAGCTCAAGCGGGGACAAATCTTTTTGATGGAAGCGTCGACATGATGCTACATAGAAGAATATTTACCGACGACTTAGGCGTCCTAGAAGGATTAAATGAGACAGAATATAACAACGGGCTTATTGTCAGAGGAAAACATAACTTGTACATAACAAAAGCTGATTACAAACCTAACCGGATTTTCGAGAAGAAATTCGCCAAAGAATTGGAGTTAGCTCCTACAGTTTTTTCTTCAATCCATCAGTCATATTACAACATAACTTACGAGGGATGGTCGAGCAGAAAAAATGAGTACTCAGCTCTAAAAACTAAATTACCCGTCGGCGTACATATTTTGACATTAGAAAAATGGCATGACAAATTGTTACTGAGACTAGAAAATTATTTAGAAAAACATGACGTTGTCAAGAACGGAGTTAAAAGAGTTTTTATTCAAGAACTTTTTGAAGATTTCAAAATAACTGGTGCAAAAGAAACGACTTTGTCAGCCAATATATGGTTACAAGATCACACGCGTTTGAAATGGAAGACGGATAAATTCGTAAAGAACTTCAATGAGGCGTATGGAAACCATACTAATATTGAATTTAGTTCTGATCAAGGAGATACTACGAAGCCAACGCCTGTGTTTTATTTTAATAAAGGCATCGTGCTAAACCCGCAAGAGATTAGGACATTTGTTATTAGTTATGAGAGAAGATAGTCTATGGTTTTATCATAGACATATCGCCACTTTAGAATGCAAACGATATAATAAAAAAAAAAAAAACAAAAATTGAGAAACGACTTTTTAAATTGTAAATTATCACGAAATAATAGACAAAACAATACGAAGGTGTTAAGAATTTCAAAACTTGTTTTGCTATTTCCCGAAGTCACTTTTTTGAGTTACGTCGTATTCATTTTAAAGGTGCGATATATACTCATTCACAAAGTTGATACGACAGTGGGGCTTTCCTTAAACTACCTATACTAGAGACCATTTTGAAGCTCTGTACCAAAAATCAATTAAATAGGAGCAGTAGTTTAGACGCAAATGATTTTTTAAGTTTTTGTCCCGTTTGAACACAGTGTATCTTTCTAGACAGCGCTCCGGCGCGTCGTTGCCGCTTTGTTACAAGGTCAGTTTATAATTACAAAGGGTGGTTGCGTTTTACTCAGATTTGTAAACTATTGTAAATTTGTTGGAAAAAAAATCTCATCCTTGGTACTTTTTATTTTTATACCGTATCGAATTAATACTGAACACGTATAGTATACGTAGTGTAATTTAATGCCCCTCTGTCATATCAACTCTGTATCTATGGTTGAAATTGTTAAGTTGTATTAATAATATAGTTCTAGGATTTGTTGTTTTATTTTACCCCTTAGCTTTTGACCGCGGCTTTACGCGGGATATAAAATTTATTAAGCAATTCGGCTTGTACTCTGCTTGTAATAAAATAATTCATCATAATTTGAGAGACACGTGGCGCCATCTATCGTTATAAGAATGTTATTCTTGTTTTCCTCGGGAACAGTACTTTTATCGGGACGAAAGGTACCCTATGTCCGTTTCTGTACACCTGACAACGTATATGCAAAATTACAGGATGAACGGTTCAGTGGTTTAGGCGTGAAAAGGTAACAAACAAACTGACAAACTTACTTTTGCATTTATAATATTGGTAAGGATAAATAAAACATCAAAATTAATTAAAAAATATGAAAAGTATTTATTTGGTTCATCATTTTTAGATCACACAAAATATATGAACATTACACACAATATACGTATAGTATAACTATAAAATATATAATACCTATTTATCAAAATATAAAAACCTAATCATCTAATCTTATGATTCGTGGATCTTCGATAGTCGTTAACCTTTTGAACGCCACTGTCACAGATACGTGACAAGCCAGCACATGCCCTGTACGCCAACGACAAGTATGTGACAATGGCAACAACGACAACGGGAAAACAAAGCATTACTTTTGTGAGAGTTTATATATGTATATAAACTTACGAGAGCTTCAATTTTTAAGATATCTATGTAGATATCTTAAAAATTGAAGCTCTCGTACGTACTTAATGACATGAAACAAATTAAAAGACACCATGGATATTGGGAAATTCATGATGACAAGAAATAAATTTGTATCTTGGCGTGGAGGGCACGCGCGCGCGTTTATACTCTGGCATCCAAAAGGTTACAGAAAGTCTGACAACTAGTCCCACTAAGATGTATCGTGTTACCCAGTAACTGGGATGTGGAGGTCAGATAGGCAGTCGCTCCATGTAAAATACTGGTATTCAGCTGCATTCGGTTAGACTGGAAGCCGACCCCAACATAGTTGGGAAAAGGCAGGCAGATACATTTTGAAAACATTTTTTGTACCATCATTAAAATTAAATGTAAATATCACTATGTCTAATAATTGGTATGGAATTATACAACAACACTCTATATTCCTACTAAAGGATAGAGATAAACTACGATAACATGGCGTGCCCCTCCAAATTACTGTTCCAATGTCTGTAGCCACATCCTTACGAAACAGTTTGTATGTAGTTGTCAGTATTCGTGTTCAGTAGCAGGCCGGCAGCGACATGCGTTGTGAGTCTTGGTGGCGCTTTGTAATTACTTTCACAAATACTTTCAAACGTTTTGAATTTTGGAAGGGCGGACTTTTTTATCGTAGTTTATCTGTAATATTCTTCAACTTTTACAACTACATTAGAAACGCCACACACCAGCCGATGAAAATGCGAGCTGTCAGTTGAGTAAAAAAGAATACATGTTTTACGAATTTAAACCTTATTTGTTCCCAATCACGTCCAATTGACAGGTGTCACAAACCAATTCTCGCGGTCGAAATGATTATAATGAGAGGTTTTCTTTTTGAGTATTAAAAAAAAACATCGTTTCCAAAAACTCTGTAGATGGCGTTGAACTGACTACGTTACTAGGTGCCACTCAGTGGCGTAACTGTAGGGTAGCAGGACTGGCAAAATGCCACGGGCCCCCGGCCTGACGGGGCCCCCAGCCCGAGAGGCTGCGAGCTCAAAAGTGACCTAAAGTATTTAACAAAATTTAGTAAAAAAAAAATTGGGGCCCCTTGCAATGGATTTGCTACGGGCCTCAGATGGTATAGTTACGCCACTGGTGCCAAAGCCAAAACGCTTGGATAAAACCATTGCGTCACGTCACATGCGCTCGTTGACTGACAAGTTTACGTTGTTTCGTGTACTTTTTATGTACGTTTCGTTTTACGATCTCAAAATTACATCCAAGTGAAATGATGTGACGTTCCGTTCCTTGCAGTAACTAACCAAGTTTAACGCCATCTATCCAGTGACTAAGGAAGAGTTAAAAAGAAAATCCCTCATTTTAATTGCTTTTAACCTGTTTTCATATTATACTAGATGTATTTTTGTATCCCATAACTCTAGGGTATGAATGAGAATATATGAAATAATCAACTGGCATAATTATGAATTATTTTTCAATTTTTTTTTTTTCTCAAACAATGTTGTGATTCGACATAGTCACTTTGATTGTGAAAGTAAAACACCCTTACGTAAAAATTATAAAAACGCTGTTTTTAGCATTATTAAAGAAAATAAATAACTCTTATTTATCAATGAAACATAGATACCACCTACACACATCGAGACAAAATTAATTATGATTGATGATATCTTCGAAACTATGCATTTTTCGACCACATATTCTAGGACTTTTTGTATTATTTTTACTTATAGAATATAGGTAACCAAAGAGTTATGATATATAAAAAAAAACACGTTGTATAGATATCTTAAAAACTGACGCTCCCATACGTATTAAATGGCATAAAACAAATTAAAATATACAAAAATATTGAGAATTCATGTTAACAAAGAAAGGCATATCGTGGCTTGGAGTAGAGGGCATGCGCATGCGTTTATGCTTTGGCGTTCAAAAGAGTAAATGACATTTTTAAGAGCAGTACAGAGATCTACTAAAGAATCATAGTCTATAATTTCTCTTTACTCTCAAAACACGCAATAAACGTCCTAATCTGTTTCGACTTGAGTTTAATTTTCAAATCATTATCAACCAGTTCAATGTGTTCCTCTGATTTCTCCTCATCGCCTTCTTTCTTCCAAACCCATTGTTCATACTCATCAACAAACATATTAGCAGAAAGCATAGTTTCCTTCAAGCATTTAATTTCAATATTTTGGAACAAATCTTTCAAATCGACTTCGACCGAATCATCTTCCAAAAAATTCTCGAATCTGATCAACAATTTCGAGTCCCACGGTTCTAAGGTCAGCAAATGAAGTCCTTTGGGCAAATCTTTGTTCAACCAACTAAATTCATTATTCATTTTTAGCCAATCATCATATTTTACATTCTTTGCATCTGAAAATAAGACTGTCGGACTCAAATGCATGCCTAAAACATTTCTTTTGATGATTTCTTTATCTTTGCCTATGATAATTCTATGCTTGCCTCTAGCTACCAATCCTTGTCCATTCGCAGTCTCATTCAACGCTTCTCCTACCCCAAAAGCATCATCACACAATAGTCTTCTATGCAACATGAGTTCTACTTCTCCTTCAACCAAGGACGTCCCACCTTCCGACCTATCAGTCAATACTGTGAACCTAACATCCTCATTCTCAATATAAATCTCATTGGTAACTGGGTAATAATTCCCAGGAATGGGTTCAGCTAGCGTCAGATTCCATTGCGGACGATAATTCAATTTCCTTTTCAACATCTGTCTACCACTCGAATCGGTGTAAAATTCACCATTGTTTATAATGTTCGTTTGGTATTTTATAATGTATTCTTTGCCTACTTCGTCTGTTATAGGTATCGGGCCTACAATCCATTCGGTTTCAATGAAGTTAAGTCCGTCGTATAACTTTGCGTTAATATATCCAGCCGGGCTTAGGTTAACTCTGAATTCTTTGACCAAATCGCCGTTGACTACATCTGTTTTTTGTGTCGATAGTTGTATTGGGTTGTTGATGATGGGTCTGAAGATGTAGGCGCCGGAGGAGCGGTGGTCAGTGTCATGGTTATCTCCACAGCTGCCCGTGTAATAATACATGTTGATGGAGAGATTTAAGTTAGAATGATCAGGAAAGGTTACTTCGTTAATATCTCCTGTAGCTTTGTTCACTTCTAGTTTGTAGAACTGAAAAGAAATTGCATTTTTAATGTTATGTTTGGTATTTCCTGTAATAATACACATATATAATAAACCTTTTCACCTCGCAGGCTCGGAAAGAGTCTGTTTGTCATTCGAAATCTGAGCGCAAAACTGCATTTTGCGTGCTACCGTGGAAAGAGTTTTTAAAATTCGAACCTTTCTATTTAGTAATTTTCTATACTGCCGGAAGATAATTTAATATGTCCAAGTATCTGTTATTTTCTTGACATGAGTATCTGAGACGCTCGAATAAAATAAAACTCAACATAATATAACACCTGTTTTCTTGCACCTAGCATTTTCCTCGCTGTAGTGAGGTGAAAAGTTGTGTGTTTCGCTCGGCAGCAAAGTTTTACTGCGTCTCGTACCGTACTCGCGCCAAATATCAACTTTGCAGCCTTGCATAACAAATAACTATTTTATTTTTGAGGGTGGGATATCATCCAATGACTGCTCCCGCTCTGGGTGGAGCGGAAGGGAGTGTCAGACTCTTACTGACTAAAACCCATCTATGTTTCTTCCTTAAGCCTTTATGTTCCGGGGTAGCGGTAACCCTTTCGGACAATCCCGCTGAGAATATAATAAGCCTGTATTGACGGGACGGTTGACGGGAACGCCTTTTGTTAATTAACATATTTAATAACATTTAGTTAAACGTGTATTTAGTGATTTGTGGTGCAAGGACAGCAAGAAACTCACCTGATTGCCAATAACCAGTTCATCATCCAACTTCTCAACCGTCCTCGGCTCATCGGAGAGCATCCTCAACTCATCCACGCTTAAATTCGGATAGAGTATCATCCTATCAACTTTATTGTCTTTCTTCTGTCTACCTTCATTCAAAAACTTCTCTAGCTCCAAGACTTCATCATCATTTTTACCATCTTTCAAGATGTCTAAATTCGTTTCTCTGTCATCGAGAATTAAACTGTCTTCAGAATAAACTGGAGCGTATGGTATAGCTTGGACTTTATTGAATATTTCTTTTGTGTCTATGTCTTTGATTCTATCATCTAGTCTATTAATAATGGGTTCTTTTAACGGGTCCCAGTAATTGAAGTTGCTATTAGAATAAAAGTCATATTCTTTTTTTAAATTTCTCTTCGGCCTGCTCTGTGTCTTTTTTATAAAAAGAGATTTGTACGAAAGAGGTTTTAAGTTTGTAATAAAAACTATTTCTTGTGTCGCTTTGGAGTTTCGGGTTGGTATGCTTGTCACTCTCTTTGGGAGAGGTACCATTTGGATTTTTATTAATTTACCTGTGAAATAAAATAGTTAATTGAGTAAGATATTGTCATAGAAGGGAGGAGTTAGTTGAGGAGCTCGTGGCTAAGTAATAACAGCCGCACGGATCAATACTTCAAGTTAAGCTACCCTTACCGGGGTTAGTCTGTGGATGGGTGACCATCTTTACATATCGAGACTCCTCTGTGCTGCCGAAAGTATGTTAAGCAGTTGGTCCCGGCTGACATTTGAGCATCATCGACAGTTGTTACGGGTCGTCAGAAGCCCGAAGGTCAGACAACCTGACGTCTGACAGTTACTGACTGGATTGTGGAGGTCATTCAGCTGCATCCGCGCAAAACGGCCATCGCTCAGCATAATGCTATGACCCTATGCGAGACAGAGCCCCAGTGCTGGTGTCGACCGGTGGAGCATACAACGAGAAACTCCACAATTAAGTTATCACTTTTTTTAAAAGATGGGAAATCATCAAATGACTCCTCCAACTCTGGGTGGAGCAGAAGGGAGTGTCAGACTCCTACTAACCAAAACCCATCCATGTTCCTTCCTTAGCGCTTTATGTTCCGGGGTAGCGGTAACCCTTTCGGACAATCCCGCTTACCCAGCAGGCATCAGCCCTTCAATTATGCTGATCTCTCACTTACCATCAGAACCATATACTTGGAACGTGCCAGCACCCACAGGTATCCTGATAGGCTCCTTGACAGTCCAGCCCAAGGGATTGTAAATAGTAATCTGTAACCAAAGTCAAATAATGTATTCCAAATAAGCACTTCCAAATAAGAAAGACACTTTTGAACGTCAAAATGAACAAGAAATAGAATTGATTCTAGTCGCCCCTTCCAAAAGGTAGTTTCGTGTGGAGAAGAATGGGCAAGAAACTCCACCGTTACTCTTTTAAAATGCTTTACAATGTTTTGTATACATGAATTAGGTATAATATGATTAACAGTACAATAAGGAAGATGCGCCCAGGTAATTTTCATTCGTTTTTTGCAATTTGCAGGTCTGTATCAGGTTGTATGTTAATGAAAATATAATCAAGTAAGTATTGACAATCAATTCGGGTTGTACACTGCTTTTTGTTAGGCCGTTGCAATCATGGGCTCAGAACGTACACGTGTCGCCATCTATTGTCATAAGAACGATATTGTTTTTTATCTCGGGAACAGTACTTTTTTCGAGTTGAAAGGGTGGAATAATTGGCTATTTGACACGGGCTAAAATTAAACATGAAAATATAAAGAAAAATGACCGCTCGTAAAAACTGTCATCATCGTTAAAAAGTAAATATTATGCGAGGATATAATTGTAAAATTGGATTTTATGTTAGTAAGTATTTAATTTGATTCCAATAATCTACGTCACACAATTATAATCACTAGAACATGCATACAACCAGTTGTTGTATTGTGTGTGTTGTTGTTGTTATTGTTGTTTTCAATTACAATTTTACGTCGCGATATAATAGAGTGGGTCTAAAGATATAGAGGGATTTTTTTTTGAGGGTGGGAAATCATCAAATGACCCCTCCCGCTCTAGGTGGAGCGGAAGGGAGTGTCAGACTCTTACTGACTAAAACCCATCCATGTTCCTTCCTTAGCCCTTTATGATCCGGGGTAGCGGTAACCCTCTGGGACAATCCCACTTAACCGGCAAGCATCGGCCCTTACGGGGCCCCTTCAAATGCTGACAAGGGCATTGCACATGGCTTGCAGTTTTTTTTGACAGCAGGGAAAAACGTTTCTCCAGGTCGAAAAGTACTACTTTCGTCCCTCTGATCTGGTAATTCAAGAGTACTTTCCAAGTATGAGAAATGAAAAAATATATACTCACAACAAATTGTTCGCTGTTCTCTGAAACAAAACAGCTCGATTCGTTCAGATGACATCTTTGGAAGTCAAATAGAGGCGGTTTTGTCGCGTCCCTCGCGGTCATTTTACTGTAAATAATAATATTAATTTAGGCTTTATTGTAAACTCTGGTCACAGCTTCACCCGCGAGGACCCTTAATTCTTTTTCTTAAAGAAAGCCAAGTTACTCTATCTGCCAGTGAAACTCCCTTCAAAATCGGTCTAGCCGTTTCGAAGATTAGCCGGAACAAACAAACAATTTAAATATAGTATTTTTTTTGTTATAACGTTTGTTGTTAATTGCATTTAGTTAAATTTATTTAATCAAGGTCATTGAATTAAATACATAATAATATCCTATGAATTACTATTGTTAAGCAGTGATAGCCTAGTGGTGTGACCTTCAGACTGCCAAGTCATAGGTGTCGAGTTCGAACCCAAGTCGCGCACCTCTGATTTTACGGATGCATGTGCTTATTGTATAATTATCACTTGCTTAAAAATCGGTGAAGCCAAACATCGTGAGAAAACCAGCATACCTGAGAGATATTTCTCAACAGCATGTGAAGCTAAGTCAGAGGCCCATGGGCAGCATACAAACTGAGACCGGGTTAGTTACTAACCACACGAAAAAAAAAGGAAGAAGATTGTTATATTAACGCTTTTCGGTTTTTTTGACAAAATGCTTGGAACAGCTGATGTATATGACGATTTCAAGGTCAAGATCACTTACTTGAGAGCCTGTTTGGCAATGATGAGGGCGTCATCGATGGCCTGGTTCAGGAGTCTCTCGTAGTCGTGCGTCACATGCTGCTTCTCCGTGCCAGTGATAGCATCATGATGCTGCATCACACCTGGTTTGGAAGAAAAAAATAATATATACCAGAAACAAAAGGGGATTAAGCCGTTGGTCCCGGCTGTCATTTGTGAATCTTTGACAGTCAAAATCAAAAGTTATTTATTCAAACTAGGCTGAAAATCAGCAATTTTTGAAGGTCAAAGTTACATAAGACAGTCCTCCAAAAACGCCCACCCTTCACCACTTGCTAGTGCTTTAGCTGGGAAGAAGAAGTGGCGCAACAAACTCCCCAGCAGCACAGCTGTCTGTTTAGTTGACAGAACTTGTATGAGAAGTAATTAACATTACGAAACACATCACATTAAAATCAATCATTGATGTGTCTTCCGTTTTGTATTTTCATTTATTGCCACCGACTTCCGAAATCAAAATTATTTTTTACTTTGTAGTGTTTTTTTTGGAAGCCGGTTTTATTTTTTGTAAAAAAAAAATTTATTTTTCACTTTTTAGTTGTGGTTTTTTATACCACACCCCCCAAATTTTAATACCACTACCTGGTATGTAAATTACAGTGACAGGAACTTATTAGAACATCGTCCACATATATTAAGTAGGATTTTTTTAGATTTTTATTGATTTTTCAAAAACTGCTTATCCGATTTCGATAAAAAAATTATCGAAATCGGATAAGCAGTTTTTGAAAAATGACCATTTGGGAAGTATACCCTTTCCAACAAAAATAGAATTTTTCAAATCGGTTGGCAAGCAACGGAGTTATGCGCGAACAAACATAAAAAAATATATATATATATACAGTCGAATTGAGAACCTCCTCCTTTTTTACAAGTCGGTTAGAAACATTAAAAACTGACTGTACTCAAGTCGTAACGGGTAGTCAGAAGCCCGAAATTCTGACAGTCAGTCTTAGCAAGGGGTATCGTATTGCCCAGTTACTGGGCTGTGGTCGTCAGATAGGCAGTCGCTCCTAGTAAAATAGTGGTATTTGTGATGATATTCATAAGTGGGTACATGAATAATGTCGGTGTGGTATGAGACCGATACAGGAATATACGACAGTCATTACACAAGCTTGTTGTTTGATTCACGTTCCACATAACCTTACATGGCGCAGCCGGAAATTAGTACAGTAGAATAAAGTATAATCAAATCTAATTAGCAGTGAGTGAAATAAAGTGAAAAAGGCAATAAAATAGAACACATAAATAATTAATAACAATGGAAACAGTGTTAACTCCGCCATTACCGTTCAAATATGATGAGAACTCGATTGATGTGGCATCAGGCAAACTAAGTGATAGTTGGGAAAGATGGAAGAAAGGCTTCACGATATATTTCAACGCATGTGAGTTGTCGACAAAAACACCAGGGGTACAGCTCAACATTTTTCTGCATATAGTTGGCGAGCAATGTCGCGAAATATTAGAACAAAGCAAAGAAACAACTTTAGACGGTGCGTGTAAGAAATTAGATGAACATTTTAAAACGAAGAAAAACTTAACGGTCGAACGGCACAAGTTCTTTACAAGAGAACAGCAACAAAATGAGTCGATAGATCAGTATGTGTTTGATTTGCGTAAACTGTCCAAGACTTGTGAGTTTGGAAATTTAAATGATGAGCTCATAAAGGACCGACTAGTGTGTGGAGTGACAAGCCCAGCAATTAGAGAACGATTACTACGTGAAAGTGACCTAACATTAAAAAGATCTTTGGAGATATGTCGAGCAGCGGTAGTATCAAGAATGTATTCAGAGAACATAAAGAAGGAGAATGAAGCAATACACAGCATTAAACAGGAAAGTAGCATTCAAGAAGAAAAAAACGAGATATGGGCAGTACGGCGTAATGACAAAATAGGATATGGTGGATCATCTTCTACAAGAACATGGAACGGCAATAAGATGCGATCACGCGGTGGACACGACCGAGGAGGCGCGGCGTGGCGCGGGGGCGCTGCAGACGCCGCCCGTCAGCTGCAGCAGCCGACAAACAGACCGCGCACGACTCCCCAGTGTGGCAGATGTGGTGGTATGCACGGAAGGAATGCGTGTCCGGCGTATGGTAAGAGGTGTCTACGCTGCTCGAAAATGAACCATTTCGCAAAAGTGTGTGGCGTGTACTTTGTGGAGGCTTCAGATGAAAAGGTAATATTTACATTAAATAAAGACTTGAGTGATTGGACTATAGATCTAAGAATAAATGAACATAGCATTAACTTCAAGCTAGATACGGGCGCAGATGTTAATGTGTTACCAATGCGTTTCCTGCCCAGATTAGGGATAACTGACAAACTATTGGAAACTAATACTAAATTAAGCGGTTATTCAGGCGATTTAATTACTGTCTTAGGTAAAATACATTTAAAAGTATATCATAAGAATAAGTTGTATTTATTGGAGTTTAAAGTAGCAGATGTCAATAGTACTCCTATATTGGGACGTCATGCATGTGTAGAAATGAACTTAATTAAGAGGGTTATGTCTGTGCAGCGGTCAGATATCAAATCCAGGATAAAACAAGATTATAAAGACGTATTCGAGGGTATAGGTTGTTTGCCGGGAGAATACAATATACAACTGAGGGACGACGCCGTTCCTGTAGTGCATGCGCCTCGTAAATTGCCATTTGCAATTAGTGAGGACGTTAAAAAAAAGTTGTTGGAAATGGAGTCACAAGGTATTATAGCGAAAGTAGAGGGACCATCAGATTGGGTCAGCAGTATGACTGTGGTTAAAAAATCTAACGGTGACCTAAGAATTTGCTTGGATCCCAAAGAATTAAATCAGGCTATCAGAAGAGAACATTTCAGGCTCCCAACTATAGATGAAATTGTGTCAAAATTAGCAGGGGCTAGGTATTTTAGCACATTAGATGCAGCTTCAGGGTTTTGGAACGTGAAATTAGGAGATAGTAGTAAGTTTTGCACATTTAATACACCTTTTGGTAGATTCAAATTTTTACGAATGCCATATGGTATAAGTTCGGCCTCGGAGGTCTTTCATAAGAAAATATATGAACATTTGGATGATATAGAAGGCGTATGTATGTATATAGATGATATATTAATATATGCCTCAGATCAAAACAGGCATGATGAAATTTTAAAGAAAGTTCTAGAAAGATGTAGAAAAATTAATTTAAAATTAAACATAAATAAGTGTAAGTTCGGCTTACAGGACATAAAATATTTAGGTCATCGAATTACAAAAGATGGACTTAGCCCAGATGACTCACATCTGTCAGCAATAACAAACATGCAAGTACCAAAGAACAGGAAAGACGTAGAACGATTTTTAGGATTGATTACGTACGTAGGCTCGTTTGTTCCGAATCTTTCAGATAAAACATTGCCACTCAGAGAACTACTTAAAAAAGAAATAGAATGGCATTGGGATGACCGACATGAGCAGTGTTTTGCTTATTTAAAAACTTGTTTAATGAAACGGCCTGTTCTTCAATATTATAGCTTGGAAACCCCAATAGTTATATCCGTGGATGCCAGTTCCACAGGGTTAGGTGCTTGCTTAATGCAAAATGGGCTTCCTGTTTGTTATGCTTCAAAAGCTTTAACTATTACCGAACAAAGGTATGCACAGATTGAAAAAGAATTGTATGCTTCCGTCTTCGCCTGTGAGCGCTTTTATGCATACATATTTGGACGTTCGGATGTTACCATAGAAACGGACCATAAACCTTTAATCAGTATCATTAAAAAACCAATCGTAGATGCTCCGTCACGCTTGCAGAGGATGCTGTTGAGATTACAGCGCTATACATTTACATTAGTTTACAGACCGGGAAAACACTTGTACATTGCTGACGCGTTATCTCGTGCTTACGAAACGACGTCTCAAGTGAGCGAACGAACGTCACATACCGGTATAGGTAACGATAAGGAACAGGTTTGCGCGTTGACCGATAGTGTGAAAAACAAATGCGAATATCTAACGGACGCTCAATTTATAGACATACAGAAACAATTAGAAACAGATGAAGAGATGATTGAATTAAATAAACACGTTTTACAAGGATGGCCGGAATATAAAGACAGGATAAAAGATAATATAAAACCATATTGGAAATTTAGAGAGGATATAACTATAGCTAATGGGATAATCTGGAAATCGGATAAAATAATTATACCTAAAGTAATGAGAAAAGAGATGTTAAAAAAGATTCATATGGGACATATGGGAATCGAAAAATGCAAATTACGAGCTAGAGAAATAATATTTTGGCCCGGTATCAACAACGACATAGAAAACATGATAAAAAGTTGCAATATTTGTATAACGCATAGAAAAAATAATCAGAAAGAGGAGCTTAATTGTCATGAGGTTCCTGACAGACCATGGGCTAAGGTTGGCGTAGATCTATTTCAATATAAAGGCACGGACTACTTGTTGCTTGTGGATTATTATAGTAAATATTTCGAGTTAGTTAAATTACATAGTACAACTTCTGGGAGCATAATTAATCATCTAAAAAATATATTTAGCCATCAAGGAATACCTCATACTGTAATGTCAGACTGTGGTCCACAATTTTCATCATTCGAATTTAGACAATTTGCACTAGATTGGAATTTTACTCATATGACGTCATCACCTTATTATCCCCAATCGAATGGGCAAATTGAACGCACAGTTCAAACAGTAAAAAATATTATTAAAAAATCAACAGAAGACAATACGGAGTATCGTCTAGCATTGTTAGAATGCTTAAATACACCGCTGGGTAGTGATCTGGCATCACCAGCGGAAATTTTACAAAGTCGTAAATTAAGAAGTATTGTTCCGACACCCATAGTATTATTGACACCAAAGGTGCATAATAACATAAAAGAGAAATTAATAAATCGGCAAAATAAACAAAAAGAATTTTACGATAAAGGTAGTAAGAACTTGACTCCGTTACAAGTAAATCAGAACGTAAGATATTATGATACAATTAAAAACTATTGGGTACCAGGCGTAGTTGAGCGCATTCTGAGAAATAGGTCATATGCAGTACGTTTACTAAATGGAAAAGTAGTTGTAAGGAATAGAAGGCACATGATAGCAGACCGCTCGCACAGACACTGCCCACCTCGAGACTATGAGTTTGCCTATGATTGCGAAAATACAGCGTCTCAAAGAAATGAACAACATGAGCAGTCGTCTAATACTAATTATGTTACTCGTTCCGGCAGGACGGTGCGACCGCCGAATAGATGGGGGTATCCGAGAAATTAACAAAACACCACTATGTAAACCGTATTATCAACGGTAACGCAATATTGATAAGTATTCGAAATTGATTTAAATGAATTTTTGTATGATTATGAGATTGTATTTATAAATGAGTGAAACTTTAATAATAAAGTAATAATTAAATGGTATATGTAACTACTATGTATTTCTTTCTAAGAAAATGTGAAAGTTAAAATACTAAAATAAAGTACATACGTTTAAATATGTACTCATGTTTAGGATACAGTAATAACTATGTTACTGTTGCACTGTAAGCATTGAGATTTATGTATATGTATATAACGATCTCTAATAGATGATTATGCATGTAACATAATTAGGGCAACATACCTACTTATTATTAATATTAAAATACTATTAACATACCTACTCATCTATGTATATCTTTAGATTTGTTACTTGAAAATGGAATTAGCTGCATGTATATTAGTAGAATAAGATATTTTTTTTTTGTTTGTTTTAATTGAGGGAGGAAGATGTGATGATATTCATAAGTGGGTACATGAATAATGTCGGTGTGGTATGAGACCGATACAGGAATATACGACAGTCATTACACAAGCTTGTTGTTTGATTCACGTTCCACATAACCTTACAGTATTCAGCTGCATCCGGATAGACTGAATAGATGAAAAGAAATTTTTTGAAGCCCGTAGAACTTTTTGTACGCGAGATATTTTTTTATTTTTTTTATTGGTAGTTTCAATACGATTTCTCCAGACCCAAGCATGATAAAAAAAATTCATCATCATATCTGAAAACTAGACGCTTGGAGCTACAATTTCATTTTTTAAATCACTCAAAAAATTGCAATTTTTTTAAAATCCTTTATTTTTTTTTGACTAGTGTCTAGTGAATTTCGGAGCGAAAACGTAACGTGTTTATGAAAACCTATTTACAAAAATAAAATCATTTGTCCCAAATAATATGATTAATAAGTTTGTCAGTTTGTTTGTTACCTTTTCACGCCTAAACCACTGAACCGATCATGTTGAAATTTAGCATATACGTTGTCAGGTGTACAGAAACGGACATAGGGTACCTTTCATCCCGAAAAAAAGTATTGTTTCCGAGAAAAACAACAAAAACGTTTTTATAAGGATAGATGGCGCCACGGGTACGTTCTGAGCCCATGATTGCAACGGCCAAACCACAAACAGAGTACAACCCGAGTTGATTGTCAAATTCTAAATTTCAACTATCTTAAGTAAGTACTTGATTTCTCTTACCCATAGCGCTCTTCAGTTCGTCCAACACAAATTGGTTGTGTTTTTCCAATTCTGCTAGCACTTGCAGTTGTTTAACGACCTGCAAACAAAAAGAAACTTTGTCAGACTTTACATATCACTTCCCGCGTCTGTCCTAATGTCTGTATGTATGTATGCTAAGATCTTTAAAACTACACAACGGATTTTGATGCAGTTTTAATAGATAGAGTGATTCAACTGGAAGGTTTATATGTATAATAACATGCTTAATATATGAGAGAACCATTGATAATTTCTAATGCGAAGTCGTAAATAAACACATTCAATTTTTAAGATATCTAAACACTCACAAAAGTGATGATTTAATTGTTTATTTCGTGTTGTACCCGAATTGTCCCATATTTGTGTCGTTGGCGTACAGGGCATGCGCTTGCTTGTCACGTTTATGTGACAATGGCGTTCAAAAGGTTAATTTCTTTACGTACCTGTAAATAATTGTTGCCCTCCCTCTCAAAGTACTTAGTGGTTGGCCTGGAAGTGAAATAGCCAGTCCAATATGCCGTTGAATCGCTGGCGTACGGGAAGAAATCGTCTTGTTTTGTAGGCAGAGTCGGGCTGGAAACAAAGTATGCAATTTAAAGTAAAGATAAACTACGATAACATGGCCCGCCCGCCCAAAATTCAAAACATTCCTGCCGGCTTTTCCCAACTATGTTGGAGTCGGCTTCCAGTTTAACCGGATGCAGCTGAATACCAGTATTTTACATGGAGCGACTGCCTATCTGACCTTCACGACCCAGTAACTGGTAAAACGATACCCCTGGGTAAGATTGGCTGTCAGATTTTCGGACTTCTGACGACCTGTAACGGACTGTCAAAGCTGCAGAAATGACAGCCGGGACCAACGGCTGAAAGTGCTTTCCGAGACACGGAGGAATCTCGGTGTGTAAAGATGGCCAGTCATGGGGTAGTCAATAACGTTACTTTTTATGAACTGTCAAAACGCGAAATTTGTACGTGATTTGCATGAAATATAACAATGTGACGTCACAGGTTTTAAGAATCAAATGGAATACTTATTAGCATTAAATGCAATTTTACAATTATAACTTCTATAATATTTAATTTCTGTGCGGTGATGGAAGTTTTTAAGACGAGCGGTCTTTTTTCTATGTGATTTCATATTTTATTTTTGACCGTTTCAAATAGTCAATGACTACAACAACATACTTACTTGGCATCTTTAATAGCTTTCAAATAACAATCTGGTGTTGAATAAAACAATGTTATATTTAGACCATCTTTGGCGGCCTTCAAGTTAGCATACCTGAAATTATAAAAACAATATTAATAAAATAATAATAGCGATGATAACTAAAATTTATATTTTATTCCGTCAGCTAGATTATTAAAAAATATTGGACACGTATTTTTTCTTTCCACACGTAATCAAAAGATTACGTCGATATGTTGTGTTAAATATGGCATGACGTCACTCCTATGTAGGTTTTATATTGAGTTGTGACGTAGCGCCCCCACTCCCAACTTTTTTTTTATTAATATGATAAAGAAAAAATACGTGTCTAACTTTTTTTATTATCTGATTGACGGACTAAATAATTACTTGTTTGTTACCCTGTCTTGATCCCTATTATGGGGGATAAACCAGTATAGCTCGCAAAAATCCAATTTCATAAGTTTTTTTTATAATTTGCAGATCATCTTTCTCTTTTGCAATTTGCAAAAAAAAACAAGTAAATTTTGAATTTCGCGGCTACCTTGCGCATTCATCCTGATTTACAATATTTCCAAAATTAAAAATAATATCATTCATTGCATGCAATGGTAGCCTAGTGGTGTGACGTGTGTGTGTGATGAGTGTGTGGTCGGACTGCCAAGTCTTAGGTCTCGAGTTCGAACCCAAGGCACCTCTGACTTTTCGGATTCATGTGTGTATTGTATAATTATCACTTGCTTATAAAACGGTGAAGGAAAACATCGTGAGGAAACCAGCATGTCTGAGAGATATTTCTCAACAGCATGTGAAGCTAAGTCAGAGGCCCATGGGCAGTATAGAAACTCTGACACCAGGTTAGTCACTAACCACACGAACAAGAAAGATTGCATACAATTGTTAGTCATTTTCATGCACACACATGCCAAGTTACACATCACATCATGCTTTGAGCCAATAGAAGCGTCAGTGTGAAGTTCACGAAGTTTACGTCAAAAATGGCCCCCCGTCACCAGTGAAGATTGTTCCTTAGTACAGACGCCAGCACATCAAGCTATCCCTAAGTGTCAAATATTCTCAATTAAAAATGAACCTTATGTCTTCGTAATAAAGTTGAAATACTATCAAAGAAATTTGACAGATTTTGGTAACTTGATGTGCTGGCCTCTGTACATCACACACACATCTGCCTAGCCTTTTCCCAACTATGTTGGGGTCGGCTTCCAGTCTAACCGGATGCAGCTAAATACCAGTATTTTACATGGAGCGACTGCCTATCTGACCTCCACAACCCAGTAACTGGGCAATACGATACCTCTTAGTAAGACTGGCTGTCAGATTTTCGGGCTTCTGACGACCCGTAACGACTGTCAAAGATGCACAAAAACAGCCGGGACCAACAGCTTAACGTGCTTTCCGAGGCACGGGGGAGTCTCGGTATGTAAAGATGGTCACCCATACACGGCCAACCCCGGCAAGCGTAGCTTAACCCGGTGGAGCGAACTGTGCGGCGGTTAGTACTTAGCCACGAGCTCCACGAAGAATGTTAGTGCTATTCTGTAAAACAACTCACCGTGGAAACTGAGGTGAAGTTTGTTTAAAGTGTCAATAGTGTCAATCCCTGGTATTAGATAAGATCACTTCACCCAAGTTTAAACGGCGAAATTTTTGCAGATTCGACCGACACTGCTAAGTTTAACCTTTTGATCGCCATAGTCACATACGTGACAAGCAAGCGCATGCCCTTTACGCCAACGACACACATTTGACGACACGGTTGGCGCAGTGGTTCAGCGATTGACCGCTGCGCACTATGTCGCGGGTTCGATTCCCGCACGGAACAAATATTTGTACGACCTGCATGTATTTGTTACGGGTCTGGGTGTTTTTCTATCTATAATATGTATGTATTTACAATACAAAAAAAATATGTATATAAGTAGTATATCAGCCATCTCGTTACCATAACACAAGCATTAGGTTGCTTAGCTTGGGACGATATGGCGCTGTGTGAACTGTCCAAGGATATTATTATTATTTATGTCACAATAACACGAAATAAACTACTAAATCATTACTTTTGTGTGTGTTTATATAGATATCTTAAAAATTGAAGCTCTCGTACGTATTTAATGATATGAAACAAATTAAAAGACATGGATACTGGGAAATTCATGATGACAAGAAGAAATACATTTGTAGCTTGGCGTGGAGGCACGCGCGTGGGTTTATGCTCTGGCGTTCAAAAGGGTATAAATATTATTATCGTGTAAAAGTGTTTGTGGAAATCTATTTACAAAAATGAAATCTTTTATATGTAACTAGCTGCTCTCACGCGGTTTTACCCACTGCTCGGCTCCTATTGGTCGTAGCGTGATGTTACATAGCCTATAGCCTTCCTCGATAAATGGACTATCCGACACAAAAATAATTTTTCAATTCGGACCAGAAGTTCCAGAGATTAGCGCGTTCAAACAAACTCTTCAGCTTTATAATATTAGTATAGATTTATTTTTCAATACATAGCATATGAAAATACTTACTTTATTAGCTTATCGAGGTTTATATACCACATCGCAGCATCTTGATACGTAAAATCACCTCCCATAGTAAATATAACATTATTTGTTCTATAATACCTCGCCTGATTCTTAGCATTATCTAAAAATACTGCTATCTGCAAATAAATTTATTTCATGTCTGCAATTTGTATGTATAATAGTGGAAAAATTGGACAGTAATGGCAGCCGTTTTTTTGAGGGTGGGAAATCATCAAATAACTTCTCCCGCTCTGGGTGGAGCGGAAGGGAGTGTCAGACTCTTACTGACTAAAACCCATCCATGTTCCTTCCTTAGCTCTTTATGTTCCGGGGTAGCGGTGACCCTTTCGGATAATCCCGTTTACCCGGCAGAGGCGTAGACCTTACGAAGCGCCGCGCAGCGGTTTTTATTGCCAAGCAATTATAATCAGTGTGTTTATTAAAATAAAGTCAATAATAAATAACTGTGTCCGCCATTCATGGACTCTTGGACTAAATAATCTAGTCAGTTAATCTATTTTCAACTTTATTTGTACAGAAGCAAGGTCGATATTGGTGTGGCAGTGAAAACCTTCTCCCTAGCGAAGCCTCGCCTGGTCTGTGCCGGCGCTAAAGCTACGTATACTATAAAAGCAGTGGCCGCCACAATCAACTCAAGCCCGGTTAAGCAGTAGACAAACCCTATGGTTGAATTGCGAGACGCCATTAACAAAAAAAAAAACCATTCAGATACGCCCGATCCGGCTGCCTCTTGCTGTCCCCCCCAGCGACGCCGTAAGCCGAGGTCCGTACCCCCGTTTTTTGAGGGTGGGAAATCATCAAATGTCCCCTCCCGCTCTGGGTGGAGCGGAAGGGAGTGTCCGACTCTTACTGACTAAAACCTATCCATGATCATTCCGTAGCCCTTTATGTTGCGGGGTAGCGGTAACCCTTTCGAACAACCATTCATGTTAAACGCTGGCATGTGATATACAAACCTTGACAAACTATATAAAGCGACACATATACAACGTGTTTTTTTACATTCTACTTGCTTCTGCCCGCGACTTTGCCCGCGTTAATGACGGAAATTGCATGTTATTATACATATAAAAGTTCCTCTTGAATCACTCTATCTATTAAAAAAACTGCATCAAAAACAGTTGTGTAGTTTTAAAGATCTAAGCATACATACATACAGACATTAGGACGCTGGAAACGACTTTGCTTTAAACTATGTACTGATAAGTAAAAATAAAACAAAATTGCATAATTTCCGGATATCATCAATCATAAAGGTAGGGTAACTAAGTTTAAACCAATCATTCATATTTTCGAAGCTAATAAAATGCAACTACTGCTCCTATTTAATTGATTTTTGGTACAGAGCTTGAATATGGTCCCTAGTAAAGGCAGTTTAAAGGAAAGCCCCTCTGTCGTATCAACTCTGTATATAATTAAAAATTATTCAAATGCCAGGTATTTTTTTATTTGTGAAAGTCTTTTTATAAAGTCGTTTATTTTTTTGTAAAACGGTTTGTTAATAGTGTACGTATCTAAAGCAAAGCAAGCGTCAGCTAACATTCCACGCGTGCAACACCTTACGACATGCAAAAACACACATAAAAAGCTAAGTACATCTAGCTACATACATAGATCTACCAAATCGAATTTTCCTTTATTTTTGTACAAAGTTCTTTAACGCAGCGAGTATCCTGGCAGAAGCCGTCACTCAAATTCAAACTCAAAGCATTTATTTCATACTAGCTTCCGCCCGCGGCTTCGCCCGCAAAATATGTCGACAAATTATACATATAAACCTTCCTCTTGAATCACTCTATCTATTAAAAAAAACCGCATCAAAATCCGTTGCGTAGTTTAAAAAAAATTAAGCATACAGACAAACAAACAGACAAAAATAGCGACTTTGTTTTATACTATGTAGTGATAAACCAATTACAGGCACTTTTGAATTGTCAAGGAGTCGGTCAGTCAGAAAGATGAAGCTAGTTGCCCATTCCAAAGCAGTAGATAACTATTGAGAAGAACGGGCAAGAAACGTTGACGAACATGACGCATGGATGATGGATTAGCACCATTCAGCTCAACCATTTTGAAGGGAGCTAAATGATCCAACGGTCGGCGCCATCTAACTTTAAAATTTACGTGTAATGATCTTTAAAAAGATCTACTTACACCAACAAACATTTCATTTTAAAGCATGCAATCCGAATTCCGATCTTTACACCCTTTAATGACGATAGTTTAGAGTGATACGGAAGAATACATAGGTAACAATAACTTTTATTGAATGATGATGAAATTGATTGAATGATAACAGTTACAATAAGTTTTACTAAAGTATAGACCATGCGTAGCAAGTAAAGTGCTGACACTATGATGTCAAAGAAACATGCAGACTCACTCAATTAATTTGTCTAAGTTTTTGAACCACATGGCAGCGTCCTGATAGTGGAAGTCTTCGCCCATTGTTATCAAGATATTGTTGCTTCGATACACCTTGGAAATGTTCGCACAGATCTCCAAGAACGTGTTTATCTTAAACAAGAGGAATAATAGAATATTTGAAGGGGTAGTCAATAACGTTACTTTTTATGACCTGTCAAAACGCGGTATTTGTAAGTGATTTGTATGAAATATAACAATGTGACGTCACAGATTTTTAGAATCAAATGGAATACTCATTAGCATTAAATGCAATTTAACAATTTTATATCTTCGCATAATATTTAATTTCTGTACGGTGATGGAAGTTTTTAAGACAAGAGGCCTTGCCATATTTTATTTTTGACCGTTTCAAATAGTCAATTACTTATCGCACTATACAGTGTGTTAGGTGGGAGAAGCAAGGTAGCCCGCGAAATTCAAATTTCATACGTTTTTTGTAAAGATGCGCCGTATAGTGAAACCACTTCACCGAATATCCGAATACCGAATAATATTCGGTTACGTTCTTACCTTCAATATTTAGAATGTTTGTAAATATGTGAGCAGCATGTGTTTATGACATAGTGAATTTTACCTGCCATTGTTATATTTGTTTTTATCTTTTTGTGGTGTAGTATTTTTATTCTTGGTGCATCGTCTTCACATATAATTTTATAATGCATGTATACAAAACATTTTAAAAGAGTAACGGTGTAGTTTCTCGACGTTCAAAAGTGCCTTTCTTGAGCCTATTTGAAATAAATGATTTGACTTTGACTTTGAACATTAAATCCAATTTTACAATTATATATTTTTTTTTTTTTTTTTTATTGTAATTCACAAAACTGATGTACAATCACAAACATACAATTATAAGTTTTACCAGACTGCTTTAGACTGACATCTACTAGATGTGAATCTAGCACGCATATAAGAAACACATACAATTTATAAAAAAATTAAACATAATCTACATATAATTAACTTAAAACTTACAAAACAAAATTGCGAATAACTTCACAATTTAGGAAATTGAAAAAGACCTGCAAAGATTATTTATATGTATATTCCTCGCATAATATTGAATTTCTGTACTGTGATAGAAGTTTTCGAGATGAGTTGTCTTCTTTCTATGTGATTTCATATTTTATTTACAACTTTGTCAAATAGTCAATTGGACAATGAAAACTGAAAAAACGGACTGACACACTGAATTAAAATGTAGAAACCAAAATAATAAAAAAACAATTAACTACAGCAAAAAAAGGAATTAACGAGAACTAGGTTAACAAGAATCCAAAGGTAACCTATTGACCGCAAGAGCATAAAAGCACGCGCGTGCCCTCCACGCCAAGCTACAAATTTATTTCTTCTTGTTATCATGAATTTCCCAATATCCATGGTGTCTTTTAATTTGTTTCATGTCATTAAATACGTACGAGAGCTTCAATTTTTACGATCTATATAAACACACGCAAAAGTAATGATTGAACTGTTTATTTCGTGTTATAGTGTATCCGCATTGTCACATATTGGTGTCGTTGGCGTACAGGGCATGCGCTTGCTTGTCACGTATATAAATATCCTTGGACATTTCACACAACGCCATATCGTCCCAAGCTAAGCAACCTAATGCTTGTGTTATGGTAACGAGATGGCTGATAAACTACTTATATACATTTTTTTTTGTAAATACATACATATCATACATAGAAAAACACCCAGACTCGTAACAAATACTTGCAGGTCGTACAAATATTTGTTCCGTGCGGGAATCGAACCCGCGACATAGTGCGCAGCAGTCAATCGCTCAACCACTGCGCGAACCGTGTCGTCAATATATATATGTGACATTGGCGTTCCAAAGATTAAAAAGAACACACACTCATAGCCACAAGCACACACACGCAACATATTAACATGCACACACACATATTATTCGCACACACACAAACTCACTTACTCAATCAATTTATCTAAGTTCGTGAACCACATGCCAGCGTCCTGGTAGTTGAAGTCATCGCCCATTGTCACCAATATATTACTGCTGCGATATTTCTCCGACATATTTCGAGATATTGACAGGAAATTATTGACCTATACAAACATATTTATTACTAGCATCTGCCCGCGGGTTCGCCCGCTTGGATGATAGAAATTGCATGTTATTATACATATAAACCTTCCTGTTGAATCACTCTATCTATTAAAAAAAACTGCATCAAAATCCGTTGTGTAGTTTTAAAGTTCTAAGCATACATACAGACATTAGGACAGTGGAAGCGACTTTGCTTTATACTATGTAGTGATACAGGGTGAAATTGTATTCATGGGCATTATTTTAAGGGGTCAATGCTCATCATTGAGTGGCTCGTGGCTAAGTACTAACAGCCGCATAGGTCAATCCACCAGGTTAAGCTCCATTTACCTGGATTGGTCCGTGGATGGGTGACCATCTTTACATACCGAGACTCCTCCGTGGAAAGCACTCATTTGTGCATCTTTAATAGTCGTCACGGGTCGTCAGAAGCCCGAAAATCTGACAGCCAGTCTTACCAAGGGGTATCGTATTGCCCAGTTACTGGGTTGTGGACGTCAGATAGGCAGTGGCTCCATGTAAAAGACTAGTATTCAGCTGCATCCGGTTAGACTGGAAGCCGACCCCAACCTAGTTGGGAAAAGGCAGGCAGATGATAATGATTGTACTCATCATTATGAACAACTTTCACTATGGGAACAAATCTGAAATGGCGAAAAAAAATCAGCTGTTCCCTATATAAGTCATCATCTACCTAGCCTTTTCCCAACTATATTGGGGTCTGACCACCCGTAACGACAGTCAAAGATGCACAAATTACCGCCGGGACCAACGGCTTAACGTGCTTTCCGAGACACGGAGGAGTCTCGGTATGTAAAGATGGTCATCTATTCACGGACCAACCCCGGCAAGCGCAGCTTAATCTGGTGGATTGACGTGTGCCGCTGTTAGTATTTGGCCACGAGCACCTCCTGTCCCATATATTAGTATTTGTTATATATTAAAGCGACAACAGAAATACATCATCTGTGAAAATTTCAACTATCACGTTCATGAGATACAGCCTGGTGGCAGACGGACAGTGGAGTCTTAGTAATAGGGTCCCGTTTTAACCTTTGGGTAAGGTTCTCGAAAAACTAACTGCTGCCTGCGACTCCACCCGCGTCAACTGTCAATGCTCCACGAATGACAGCCGGAACCAACGTCTTAACGTGACACGGAGAGCTCTTGGTATTTAAAAATGGTCACCCAATCACGGACCAACCCCGGCAAGCGTAACTTAACCTGATCGATCGACCCGTGCTGTTATAACTTAGCCACAAGGATTTTTTTTTCGGAATGGGCATCTCGCAGTTCAACCATAGGGTTGTCTACTGCTTAACCGAACTTGTCTGCGGATGCCACAAAAGAATTGTAGCCTCTAGCCAGGCTTAGCAAAACTTACAAACAGCGCGACTACACGCTAAGGGCACCCCCTGTGAGGTACGGAGCTCGGCTTAGGGCGGCGCTGGGGGGGACGGCAACGCGGGCTGGCTCGAGCAAGGGTCGGGGGTGATGTTCACCCTGTATTTATAATAAAAACGTAAATTTATCAGTACCTTGTCCTCCACGTTGTAGAGAGGCGAGTTGGGATCGTCTATAATAGGTTCATCAGAGCATAAGACATCGAAACAGAACCCAGGGGGAGGAGAGTACGTGTTGTGGAGAACGCCAGTGAATATATCCGAGGATTTACCTGGAACATAGATCGATAATTAAACCGACAGAAAATAATATAGGTTCAACTTAACTTTTTAAGTGTCAAGGGGTCGGTCAGTCAGAAAGATGAAGCTATTATAGTTGCCCATTCCAAAGCAGTAGGTACCTATGGAGAAGAACGGGCAAGAAACTCTATGGACACTCTTTTAAATCAAAAGATGGTTACAACATACATGTTGAAATATATACATGTGAGATAGATGCAGAACGTAATAAAACGTCCATAGTTAAAAGATTAAAAGAAACAATTCAAAATTAAACTAAATTTTAAAAGAGCCGTGGCAGCTAAGATATGACCAGTCCCTACTGACGGCGCCCGTTCACGAACATGGCGCATGGATTAGCACCATTCAGCTCAACCATTTTGAAGGGAGCTAAATGATCCAACACAAGCGCCACCAGCAGACATTAAAGTGAGCATGGCATACTCTCAGCCGCCAGGACACATTCAAGTACTCAGTAAATGGTAGGTTTATAGTAGGTAAATCTAATTCACAAACGTGCTAAACAAAAAAAAATCAGCCGTTCCTTACATTTTGACGAGTTATACGAGCATAATGTTTGAAACAGCTTTCAGATTTGTTCCCATAGTGAAAGTTGTTCATAATAATGACTACTATGAGCCTTTAAATTTTGCCCATGAATTCAAATTCACCCTGTATGATTTTTGGAACGAAGTTCCTTATCACGCGTTGCGAAAGGGCGCTAGACGGACATTAAGACCAAAAGCTGTAACGATTTTTTGTTTGGAGTAAAATATGATGTCTTTTTAATCAATATTTTTTGATTGGTTAATTTTAGTTAAGTTTTTTTTAATTATTATCACCAGGTTAGTCACTAACCACACGAAGAAGAAGACTTAAAAGAAATAAAATTTTATTACAATTCCTTCACTAATTAATCGGAAGGAACTTCGTTCCATCCGGGTGTCCCTTGACAGATCTCAAGTTTTTTTTTAAGGATTGGAAACCATCAAATCACCCTTCCCGCTCTGGGTGGAGCGGAAGGGAGTGTCAAACTCTTACTGCCTAAAACCCATCCACGTTCCTTCCTTGTTCCGGGGTAGCGGTAACCCTATCTAGAAAAAATCAAACTGGTTGCTAAGTAAATTAGGTAATAATTTATTATGTGTAAAATACTATTTTATCATATTGAAATAACTTCTCACACATTGATTAATTTACTATTATTCACTTTTAGAATGTTTGTAAATATGTGAGCACCATGTACTTATGACATAATTAAGTTTACCTGCCATTGCTATATGTGTTTTTCTTTTCACCTTTTGTGGTGTAGTGTTTTTATTCTGGGCGCATCGTCTTCACATATAATGTTTAATTCATGTAGGTATACAAAACATTGTAAAACATTTTAAAAGAGTAACGGTGGAGTTTCTTGCCCATTCTTCTCCACACGAAACTACCTTTTGGAAGGGGCGACTAGAATCAATTCTATTTTTTGTTCATTTTGACATTCAAAAGTGCCTTTCTTGTGCCTATTTGAAATAAATTATTTGACTTTGACTTTGGACAATCCCGCTGACCCGGCAAGGTTTTACTTACCCAGTACATCATCACCTCTCCACACCATTTCCATGTTCCTTTTCTGGAACCTGGCCCTCTTGTCTTGGTAGTCGATCCTGCCGAGGAAGAGGCCGTCGAAGCCCATCATGGCTAGCAGAGAGGCGAACTCCCTGGAGTGTCCAAACGGATCTATTTGCCAGCCAACGCGAGGTCGACCGCAGAAACCGAAGGTTTGATTCAGCTTACTGTGATAAAAAAGAAATTCTCAAATGTATGTGCTAACGCCATGACATTTGTTGAACATTTTAAAAGAGTAAAGGAGTTTCTTGCCCATTCTTCTCCACACGAAACTACCTTTTGGAAGGGGCGACTAGAATCAAGTTGTTAGAATTAGAATCAATTTTGACGTTCAAAAGTCCTTTTTTTTAAAGGCACAAGAAGGAATTTTTTGAGGGTGGGAAATCATCAAAATCTTCCTCCCGCACTGGGTGGAGCAGAAGGAAGTTGCAGACTCTTACTGACTAAGACCCATCCATGTTCCTTCCTTAGCCCTTACAGTTGCAAGTTGCTAGGAAAACCTGCTCAGATGGGGATTCATAAACAGCTCCGCCTTGGAGTGTAAATGTGGTGCTGTTCCACAAACGACACACTTACGGACACTTAATATCGTGTCTTGCGTGTCCTGCCGTATGCACGTTACAGGAACTGATGGACGCTAGTGATGGCGCTAAACACGTAGCCGAATTCTGGGCCGAGGAGATATAGATTGCCATCGACACGCTAAGAAGAAGAAGCCTTTAAAGTTCCGGGGTAGCGGTAACCCTTTCGGACAATCCCGCTCAACCCTCCAGTTAGTTCCTCACCTGTGTCCCCAAGTGAACTGGTCGATGGTGCTCTGGTAGTGCGCGGCTGCCTCATCATTCATGCTCCAGGCGCCGCCCACCATCTGCAACCTGCCCTGCCGCACCAGCGCGCGCACCTTCTGCTGGATGCTGGCTGGCTGGCGCACCCACCATTTCCAGAAGAATGCTGTCTCTACGTAGATGAATCTGTGATGAAGAAGCGGTAAACTTGGAGTAGGCGATTTTTTCAAGAAGTGGCTTAACATGAATCGGAAAGAACGTTAAGCCGTTGGTCCCGGCTGTCAATTGTGCATCTTTGACAGTCGTTACTGGAAGTCAGAAGCCCGAAAATCTGACAGCCAGTCTTACCAATGGGTATCGTATTGCCCAGTTAGCTTTTCAGCTTAGTTTGAATAAATAACTTTTGATTTTGATGTTACCTTCTTTTTGGATCTTCCCAAAGTTCTTTGATGACGGAATCCAAGATGTACTGGACACCAGCCTTCTGGATGTTGTTCCGGCCTGGAAATGTGAAGATGATCATCGTTTACTATTACGCCGGCCCAAATCATCGTACAAAGCGCTGCTCCTCTACATTTATTTTGCGCAAAGAAAAAGTGTGGAACTCTGTACCAGAGTCGCTGTTCGTTTCGCATGGAGTTTCTTGCCCGTTCTTCTGCATAGGTACCTTCTTCTTTGGAATGGGCAACTAGCTTCATCTTTCTGACTGACCGAACCCTTTTTTTAAGGCTGGAAAATCATCCAATGACTTCTCCCGCTCTGGATGGAGCGGAAGGGAGTGTCAGACTCTTACTGACTAAAACCCATCCATGTTCCTTCCTTAGCCCTTTATGTTCCGGGGTAGCGGTAACTCTTTCGGAACAAACACAAACGACTTCATTCAGGACGACAATCCCGCTTATCTGACCGACCCCTTGACAATTCAAAGGTGCCTGTAATTGGTTTATTTGAAATAAATGCTTTGAGTTTGAGTTTTCTACATATAACCCTCCTGTTCACTCTGACTCAAAAACTCAAACTCAAAGTATTTATTTTCAAATAAACCAATTACAGGCACTTTTGAATTGTCAAGGTGTCGGTCAGTCAGAGAGATGAAGCTAGTTGCCCATTCCAAAGCAGTAGGTACCTATGGAGAAGAACGGGCAAGAAACTCCATGGACACTCTTTTAAACAAAATATGGTTACAAATAATTGGTTACATAATTCATATTATTATTATACATGTGAGAACGATGCAGAACGTTAAAAGCAAGGTCAGTCAGAAAGATGAAGCTAGTTGCCCATTCCAAAGCAGTAGAGCGTCGTTTTTCTTTCTTTTCGTGTGGTTAGTAACTAACCTGGTGTCAAAGTTTTCATGCTGCCCATGGGCCTCTGACTTAGCTTCACATGCTGTTGAGAAATTTCTCTCAGACATGCTGGTTTCCTCACGATGTTTTCCGAGAGCGTCGTTAAACATGGTATACTCACTGCCATAATAGTACTGATCCACAGTCTTCAGCCAGCCGACGTCGTCGTGCGTGTGAGGAACGATGTGGACATTCAGCATCCCAGCTGGAGTGGCGTGACAGCTCTGGAGGTTTATAAGGAAAATTATGTAATTCTTGGCAGAATGTTTTGGTAGATATATACATATTTACATCAAATCTATCTATACTAATATTATAAAGAGGAAAGATTTGTATGAAAAGTATGTTTGTAACGAATAAACTCAAAAACTCGTTAACGGATCGGGATGAAACTTGGCACAAAGATAGTTTATAGTCTAAGATAGCATGCTACTTTTTATCCCGGAAAAATGTACGGTTTCCGTGGGATACTTTCCGACATACACGCGGGCGAAGCCGCTTGCAAAAGCTAGTACTTAATATCTTCTTCTTTTCGTGTGGTTAGTAACTAACCTGGTGTCAGAGTTTTAATGCTGCCCATGGGCCTCTGACTTAGCATCACATGCAGTTGAGAAATATCTCTCGGGCATGCCGGTTTCCTCACGATGTTTCCTTCACCGATTTTAAGCAAGTGATAATTATACAATACGCACATGAATAAAAAGCTGAAGTATTTGTTTGTTTGTTTGAACGAGCTAATCTCAGGAACTACTGGTTGGAATTGAAAAAATACTTTTGCGTTTGATAGTCCATTTACCGAGGAAGGTTATAAGCTATGAACATCACGCTATGACGAATGGGAGCGGAGAAATAATAAAAAATATAGCTAGGGAAAAAAATCTTTTTTTTTTTGAGGGTTCCTCCAAAATTGAAAACGTTTAAAAGAATTTTTGAAATTATTACAAAGCGCCACCAAGACTCACAACGCATGTCGCTGCCGGCCTGCTACTGAACACGAATACTTACAACTACATACAAACTGTTTCGTAAGGATGTGACTACAGACATTGAAACAGTCATTTGGAGGGGCGCGCCATGTTAGCGTAGTTTATCTCTATTCTTTTTACTTTGTTTACGTTCATACATCTGGTCATACATGCATGCTGGTTGCGAGTACTGCGCTAAATTAAATGTCATTAATTCAACCCTTTTTGGCACCCAAGTCCTCCTGATTTTACGGATTCATGTGCGTATTGTATAATCATCACTTGCTTAAAAATCGGTGAAGGAAAACATCGTGAGCAAAACATGAGAGTATGTCTGAGAGATATTTCTCAACAGCATGTGAAGCTAAGTCAGAGGCCCATGGGCAGCATAAAAACTCTGCCACCAGGTTAGTCACTAACCACACGAAAAGAAGAAGTGGCGCAACAAACTGCCCAGCAGTAACATTTTGATTTATAGAAATTCGACCATTACCTTACTTTATTAACTTACTTTTTTTAAAGATTTGCTGTGCGTTCAACAAGCTTATTCTAAACACACATCTATCCACATATCTTGCGTTAACATACAAGAAGAGACCCCATTGACCAGTAATTATTATTTACTAGCTTCCGCCCGCGGCTTCGCCCGCATATGTCGACAAATTATACACATAAACCTTCCTCTTGAATCACTCTATCTATTAAAAAAACCGCATCAAAATCCGTTGCACAGTTTTAAAGATTTAAGCATACATAGGGATATAGGGACAGAGAAAGCGACTTTGTTTTATACTATGTAGTGATAGTGACAAGCGCTATTATTGTAAACAATATGAACGATAACACTTTGAACTTTACTTCGCGATTATAAATGATTCTGTACCTACATGCCCAAGTTGATGTATGGAAAGTGTTGTTGGTAATTTAATAATAGCTCATTTATTTATTTATTTAAAATACATATACAACACTAGGTGTGCCCGCGACTTCGTCCGCGTGGAATAGTGACAATGTTCGCCGTGATTCTTTAAATTAACATAACTTTTTTATTTATGAACCGATTGACATGAAATAAACACTAAATATTAAGTGAAGCTTACTACAATATATTAGTGAGCAACCTTATTTAAATCGTTTCTGATATTAGCGTGCACAAACATACAGACAAACAGACAAAAAAAAATTAATTACAATTCCGGGTATTTATTTAAATAATCTAAAGCGTTGTACAGTTAAATCTAACAAATGGTCAGCAAAAATAAATCATGAGAAATTGTCACAATAGAAATAGAAATAATGTAAAAAGACAAGTACAACTCATTTGTCTGCTATTTGATCTCGTGGCTAAGTAATAACAGCCGCACGGATCGATCCATCAGGTTAAGCTACGCTTGCCGGGGTTGGTCCGTGGATGGGTGACCATCTTTACATATCGAGACTACTCCGTGCCTCGGAAAGCACGTTCAGTGGTTGGTCCTGGCTGTCATTCGTAGGTCTTTGACACGTCGTTACGGGTAGACTGGAGCCCGAAAGTCTGACAGCCAGTCGTACCAAGGATTATCGTATTACCCAGTTAATGACTGTGGAGGTCAGATAGGCAGTCACTCCATGTAAAATACTGGTATTCAGCTGCATCCGGTTAGACTGGAAGCCGACCCCAACGTAGTTGGAAAAAGGCGGGCAGATTGATAGATTTGTATGCTATTATGAATACAAGCATAGAATTTAATTTTAAAGATAATTTAGGTAAAAGTTCCTGCGGATGTATGGATGTTTGTTACTTTTTCACGCAAAAATTACTGAACTCATCTAGATGAAATTTGTCACAGAGGTGGGTCTGGAATAGCACATAGGCTTTTTATCCCGGAAAATAGAAAATTTACGGTTCCCGTGGAATTATTTCCTGTATACACGCGAGCGAAGTCTTTTCTCTCCTCCACGCCAGGCTACAAATGTATTTCTTCTTGTTATCATGAATTTCCCAATATCCATGGTGTCTTATAATTTGTTTCATGTCATTAAATACGGGAGAGCTTCAATTTTTAAGATATCTATATAAACACTCACAAAAGTAATGATTTAATTGTTTATATCGTGTTATAGTGTACATTGCATTGTCACATATTTGTGGCGTTGGCGTTCAGGTTATTTATCTTGATCCTAGTTAGTAATCATTAGCAATTAATTGATTGATTTTACTTCGATGGTCCTAGTTTATCATTTGTAACTTCGAGTTACGGCTGTATGGACATAGTACAGCATTGCACATGTAAGCGGGCACGCACTTTTACCTGGAGGCTCTTTTTTTTTCTTTTTAAATTTACGCTTGAGTACAGTCAGTTTTAATGTTTTAATTGGTATATTGACGTGTGCTAGCTGACATGTGGCAAATGATTGATTTTAATGTGATGTGTTTCGTAATGTTAATTACTTCTCATGCGATAAATGTGTGTAGAGTCAAGTTCTTCCAACTAATCAGACAGCTGTGCTGCTGGGGAGTTTGTTGCGCCACTTCTTCTTCCCAGCTAAAGCACTAGGAAGTGGTGAAGGGTGGGCGTTTTTGGGGGACTGTCTTATGTAACTTTGACCTTCAAAAAGTGCTGATCTTCAGCCTAATTTGAATAAATGACTTTTGATTTTGATTGATTTTGATTTTGAGGGCATGCGCTTGTTTGTCACTTATATGTGACAATGGCGTTCAAAAGGTTAACCACTTATTTTTATTATACACTACCTGCTCCCGCGCGGTTTCGCCCGCTGCTGGGCTCCTATTGGTCGTAGCGTGATGTTACATAGCCTATAGCCTTCCTCGATAAATGGACTATCCAACACAAAAAGAATTTTTCAATTCGGACCAGTAGTTCCAGAGATTAGCGTTCAAACAAACAAACTCTTCAGCTTTATAATAGTAAGTATAGACTAGCTTCCGCCCGCGGCTACGCCCGCATAATATGTCGACAAATTATACACATAAACCTTCCTCTTGAATCACTCTATCTATTAAAAAAAATCGCATCAAAATCCGTTGCGTAGTTTTAAAGATTTAAGCATACATAGGGATATAGGGACAGAGAAAGCGACTTTGTTTTATACTATGTAGTGATACCTCATATCCACACGTCTCTTCTACTCCTGGAGGCACCACATCCTGCAGCGGCACCAGATACACGCTGCCAACTGCACACAGGAGCAGGAGTAGTTCCTGCATTGTCCTCTGAAACAATTAAATAAATATTATATATCAATGAAAGCAATAGAACGAAAGATATTTTTTATTTTACATTTGTTCTAACAAAACACCCGTAAATACTTCGGAATGGTAGGAATTTATGCTCATCATATAACATAATGGGCATAAATTTTTTTTATTTTTTATTTTTTATTTATCCTTTATTTCAGGCATCGTAGGCCCATAAAATAGAGTACATGTATAAAAATAATTACTATAAACTAATACATAATTTTAAAAATAAACTTAAAAACTACTGCACTCGTTGTGACGGCGTCGAGTTACGCTGCGAGGTGTCGCGTAGCCGGCCGCGGAAACGCCGATACAGCACACCTTTCGGCCAAAACTCTTCCTTGAGGAAGGTCACCAAATGGTGAGTTGGAACGCGCACCGCGAACGACTTGAAATTAGTGCTATGGCGCGCCTCCAACTTCTCCACCCTCAAGGTCCAGTTGGTCTTCACCCGTATGTACTCTACGACGTCCTCAGCGAAAATAATGATTAAGTACAAATATTACAATCATCATCATCATCTGCCCAGCCTTTTCCCAACTATGTTCGGATCGGCTTCCAGTCTAACCGGATGCAACTGAATACCAGTATTTTATATGGAGCGACTGCTAATCTGACCTGCACAACCCTGTCAGTAACTTAAATACGGTACCCCGTGGTAAGACTGGCTGTCAGACTTTCGGGCGTCTGGCGACCCGTAACGACTGTCAAAGATCCACGAATGACAGCCGGGACCAACGGCGGGATTGTATTGTGCGAATAAACACATTATTTTTTTTGTGACGAATTGACTATTTGAATCGGTCAAAAATAAAATATGAAATCGCATGGAAAAAAGTAGGCTCGCCATAGAAACTTCCTTCACCGTACACTAATTAAATATAATGCGACGATATAATTGTTAAATTGCATTTAATGCTAGTAAGTATTCCATTTGATTCTAAAAATCTGTGACGTCACATTGTTACATTTCGTACAAGTCACGTACAAATGCTGCGTTTTGACAGTTGAAGAGTAACGTTATTGACTACCCTTTGAAATCCCCCCAAAAAACCCCATCAAAGATCTGAGCCGTCTAAGACAGTCGCCAGACATCTAGACAGAATCAAACTGGTTGCTAAGTAAATTAGGTAATCATTAATCATTTGTAACGTACTATAGTAACATATTGAAATAACTTCTCACACATTCATTGATTTATTATTAACTAGCTTCCGCCCGCGGCTTCGCCCGCAAAATATGTCGAGAAATTATTCACATAAACCTTCCTCTTGAATCACTATCTATTAAAAAAAACCGCATCAAAATCCGTTGCGTAGTTTTAAAGATTTAAGCATACATAGGGATATAGGGACAGAGAAAGCGACTTTGCTTTATACTATGTAGTGACTTTTAGAATGTTTGTAAATATGTGAGCACCATGTACTATATGACATAATTAAGTTTAACTGCCATGTGTTTTTCTTTTCACCTTTTGTGGTGTAGTGTTTTTATTCTGGGTGCATCGTCTTCACATAATAATGTTATTATAATTCATGTAAGTATACAAAACATTGTAAAAGACAAACAGTGGAGTTTCTTGCCCATTCTTCTCCACACGAAACTACCTTGTGGAAGGGGCGACTAGAATCAATTCTGTTTCTTATTCATTTTGACGTTCAAAAGTGCCTTACTTGTGCCTATTTGAAATAATAATAATAATAATAAATTTATTTAGCTAAGATTACATTCGTGTGGAATTGAATTCCTAGATCTCACACTAGGATTCCCTGTGTTGTGAGATCCAGGGTCCTTCGTTCCGTTAACAATTTTATGTAATTTAAGATACATTTTTAAACTTAAAACTTAAAATAAAAGAAGTTATGTTATACATGGTGGTGTTTGTGTCAGATTGTGTTAGTGTTGTGATATAGTGTATGTATGCTATAGGTATGTATATAAGCGAGTACACTTATGTATTTGTGAATTGTCAATCTGTGTGTGTTTTACTTATACTACGAGACTTTCTGTCATATCGTAGTCCAGTGTTCGAAGCCAATTTGTTACCGTCACTCTGCATTTTTTTTGTGTTAGTTTTAGTATTTTGTGTAGATCATTGAGTTTAGTGTATATGTGAGGTCCCATAAAACCGTAAGACCTTCTGCCGATGGTTTTACGACATCGGATTTTATCCCAATTAACTCTTCGACTTGAGATGACACAAGTGCTCAAGGCAGTTTTATGGAATCGTAAGGTGACAGACAGTATGTAAAGCTGTCTGACCCTTAGTACTCCCTAATAAATGATTTGACTTTGACTTTGACCAAGTGCGGGTTCCCACTTATGTAGGTTATGCTTACTGCCGTAATATAATAGCACTAGGTCACAAGAATCACTCGGACATGACAGTAATTCTACACTATCTAGACGTAGGATGTAATTAAAAGAAAGCTAGATTGCTTACACTCAAAATGTAATGACCCGAGACAAGCGTACTCGATTTTTTCTTTTCGTGTGGTTTGTCACTAACCTGGTGTCAGAGTTTTTATGCTGCCCATGGGCCTCTGACTTATCTTCACATGCTGTTGAGAAATATCTCTCAGACATGCCGGTTCCCTCACGAAGTTTTCCTTCACCGATTTTTAAGTAAGTGATAATTGCACAATAGGCACATAAATCTGAAAAGTCTGAGGTGCGTGCCTTGGGTTCGAGCTCGACACCTATGACTTGGCAGTCCGACGGTCACACCACTAGGCTATCACTGCTATTCAAGCGTCATGATGGCCGCTCATGCCCGCTTTAGTTTATTTTAAAACAACTTTATAAACAAAGAAGTTCAAATACCCGATAAAAACAAAGACTATACACAGATACTGATTCTGAATACGTCATTATTATCAAAAAGTCAAAGAAATTTAGCTAGAACATTGAGTCATTCACAAATAAAATGTGGTCAAAAACAATCTGAGGGTCTACCATAAACTCCTAAAGCAGGTCGACGAAAAATAACCTGTCGTGTTAGTTTGACGACACGGTTGGCGCAGTGGTTGAACGATTGACTGCTGCGCAGCATGTCGCTGGTTCGATTCCCGCACGGAACAAATTTTTGTACGACCTGCAAGTATTTGTTCTGGGTCTGGGTGTTTTTCTATCTATAATATGAATGTATTTACAAAAAAAAAGTATATTAGTAGTTTATCAATCATCTCGTTACCATAACACAAGCATTAGGTTGCTTAGCTTGGGTTCGAACTCGAGACCTATGGTTCGGCAGTACGATGGTCGCACCACTAGTCTATCACTGCTATTCAAACATCATTATGGTAAGTTAACATACTTAACTTTATCTCAAATATTATAAGAATTTGTAACAAAATCCTAATGTGGTAATAACTTAACGAGTTTTACGATAAAGCCAGTAAGTATTTAAATACTTACATACTCGTAACTAAGAAATATAACAATAATTATCTTTAACATAATTACTAGTTTAAAAATGTCTTTCTTATCTAACGTTTAAAAGAATTTAGTTTACTTTGAAAGTAAGTTAATTGTTTTTAAATCACATATAAATGCGGTCCATGACCCCAAAAAGAGTTACCAATATTTAAATTTAACTGTCTTCAAAAAAAGGAGGATCTCGTGGCTAAGTAATAACAGCCGCATGGTTCGATCGATCAGGGGACCTAGACAGTCACATTTTCATTAACGATAACGAAATTAGATAAATCCGAAATGTATGGAATTGGCATAAGCTTTCGAAATGTCACGTGATCAATCGTTTTCGATCGCTAAGTGCTAGACATGTCAAATTTTTTGATGCTTTTTGATTATTACCTATACATATTATTTTTGTACATGTTTTTATTAATATTTAGCTTTAAAAGTGAATATGTCAAATTTGTGTAACAAAACTCGATCAATATTCCCATACAAATGCGTTGACAAGAGGCATTCTTGACTATCCGAATAGCTGAGATAACAAATTGTTCGATCAACAATTTCCGAAGTCGAATTGACACGACAATTTTACGGATTCATGTGCGTATTGTATAATTATCAATTGCTCAAAAATCGGTGAAGGAAAACATCGTGAGGATACTGGCATGTTTGAGCAGCATGCTGCTGAATACCAGCATTTTACATGGTGCGACTGCTAATCTGACCTCAACAACCCAGTAACTGGGTAAGACAATACCCCTTGGTAAAACTGACTGTCAGATTTTCGGGCTTCTGACGACCCGTAACGACTGTCAAACATGCACAAATGACAGCCGGGACCAACGGCTTAACGTGCTTTCCGAGGCACGGAGGAGTCTCAGCATGTAAAGATGGTCACCCATCCTCGGCCAACCCCGGCAAGCGTAGCTTAACCTGATGGTTCGACCTGTGCGGCTGTTATCACTAAGCCACAAGTCCGTCATATTAATCAAACACTACATTTATAATCGACTTCAGTAGCTAAGATAAGTGGGTATTATGCAAACTATTTACTTTGAACTGCATTTATGAAACCCGTTCAAGATAAGAGATAATAGATTAATTCAAGTGTTTGTGACCTAAATCTTCATTGCAACATTGGATTGGTGCTGTGATAGCGTAGGGCCTAGTGGTGTGACCGTCGGACTGCCAAGTCATAGGTCTCGAGTTCGAACCCAAGTGACGCACCTCTGATTTTTCAGACCCAAGTGCGTATTTTCCTCAAAGAGATGTCAGCATATGAAGGGGCCCCTCAGGGCCAAGCCTGCCGGGTAAGCGGGATTGTCCGAAAGGGTTACCGCTACCTCGGAACATAAAGGGCTACGGAAGGAACATGGATGGGTTTTAGTCAGTAAGAGTCTGACACTCCCTTCCGCTCCACCCAGAGCGGGAGCAGTCATTGGATGATTTCCCAGCCTTAAAAAAAAAAAAAAAAAAGTGCGTATTTTATAATAATCACTTGCTTAAAAATCGGTGAAAGAAAACATCGTGAGGAAACCAGCATGTCTGAGAGATATTTCTCAACAGCATGTGAAGCTAAGTCAGAGGCCCATGGGCAGCATAAAAACTCTGACACCAGGTTAGTCACACAAGCGAAGAAGAACGAAGAATGTTGGTTTAGCTGTCAATACTTTGTTGATAAGCCAATAGGTCAATACCGATATGAATGTGGTGGAACGATGGCTTGATAAGCGAGACAGCAAAATCTATAGGTACTAATATTATAAAGCTGAAGAGTTTGTTTGTTTGAACGCGCTAATCTCTGGAACTACTGGTCCGAATTGAAAAATTATTTTTGTGTTGGATAGTCCATTTATCGAGGAAGGCTATAGGCCATGTAACACGCTACGACCAATAGGAGCCGAGCAGCAGGTAAAACCGCGCGGGAGCATTTAGTGTAATAATAAAAGAAAAATTTAAAAACCATGCGACACAAATTAATATTTTATATTATTAATATATCCTTCTTCTTCTTTGCGTGTGGTTAGTGACTAACCTGGTGTCAGAGATTTCATGCTGCCCATGGGCCTCTGACTTAGCTTCACATGCTGTTGAGAAATATCTCTCAGACATGCTGGTTTCCTCACGATGTTTTCCTTCACCGATTTTTAAACAAGTGATTGTGACACAATACGCACATGAATCCGTAAAATCAGAGGTGCGTGCCTTGGCGTCGAACCTATGACTTGGCAGTCTGACGGTCACGCCACTAGGCTATCACTGCCGAGAAAGGAGAAAAGCGAGCGGAGCAGCGGGCATTAACTAGTAGGGTAGGTTTATTCAAATTTCACGCGTACCAATTCCCTGACAGAAGCGAGGTATATAAATAAAATGGTGGTGATATCAAGAAAATACTTCTAAGTAACAAATACAGTCCAAGCTAGCGATTGAAACAGGAATGGAATGAAAAAAAATCTATGTCAAGTAACTGTGGCACACCAGTTACAACTTATGGTATCCTGGTACTTTGTCGCGCTGTTTTAGTTAACTTACTAACCGGGTTTTGTCTTATTTAACTGGGTTATTAAACGTTAACTTTAAAGGTACAGTTACACATCATGCTTATTTTAAGCACGAAAGCATGCTTCAACCGAGCATCTGCTGCTTACAAGCACGTGTGTCCATACCTTTCTCAAAATAAGCATGCTTATTTCGAGTATACTCAAAAATCGACAGGCGTGCGATTTTTGAGCATGCTACCTGCGGCGCGGGTGGCGGGGGGCGTGGTTTAAGCACGTGTGGACAGGTCTGCTTATTGAGAGCATGCTTGTTAGCAGAATTCCGATCGTCGCTGCAGGAACACGCGCCGATTTCGAGTTTTTGAACACATTGTATGCCAATTAACATTATGATTTTATTCAATTCTGTTGTAAGGGCCACTTGTTTTTCCATTTTTACATAGACAAATGTCAAATCCGTGAATCTCCAGACCGTGCTATCGAGCATGTGTTTTGAATGGTTTGCTTTGAGCAAGCTTATTTAAAAGCATGCTTATAATAAGCATGCTTGATAGAAGCAAATGTATCGAGTTCCAACAGCATGCTCATTTTAGGCATGCTAATAAGCATGCTATTTTTGAGCATGTGTAACTGTACCTTAACTTCTGTTTTAATATGACTAAGTAACAAATATGCTCGTGGCTAAATACTAACAGCCGCACAGGTCGATCCATCAGGTTAAGCTGCGCGTGCCGAGGTTGGCCGTGGATGGGTGAACATCTTTACATACCGAGACCCCTCCCTGCCTCGGAAAGTACGTTAAGCCGTTGGTCCCGGCTGTCATTTTTACATCTTTGACAGTCGTTACGTCAGAAGCCCGAAAATTTGACAGCCAGTCTTACCAAGGGGTATCGTATTGCCCAGTTACTGGGTTGTGGAGGTCAGATAGGCAGTCGCTCCACGTAAAATACTGGTATTCAGCTGCATCCGGTTAGACTGGAAGCCGACCTCAACATAGTTGGGAAAAGGCTAGGTAGATGATAATTAAAAGTTAACTTTTTCCATTGACAGCTGTGCGGACGAATTTTTTAATCGCCACGGAGCTCTTTCCTGTTTAGACAGCATCGTCTTCACTTAGAATTTTAAAATTCATGTAGGTATACAAAACATTTTTACAAATTCCAGTTAGAAAAGCGCAATAACACTGCCCGACCCGGGAATCGAACCAACCTAATACTGGCGACCACCTGGACCAACGACCATATAATTCCGTGCTCAGGTAATCTGATTTTTTTATCTACAACTAGCACTTTGCCCGCGGCCTCGCTCCCATGGTCTTTCCCGAGGGACCCGTTATTTTTCTCGGGATAAAAACTAGCCTATGTTACTCCTAGAAAACTAAGCTTTCCAACGGTGAAAGAATTTCTTAAATCGGTCCAGTAGTTTCGGCGCCTATTCATATCAAACAATCAAACAAAAAATCAAATCTTTCCTCTTTATAATATTAGTATAGAAAACACATAATACATAATAATTATGTATGGAGGTATATGGGTAACTTGTATGGTAAGTAATGTCATGGGAATTAAAAAAAAACAAGCATTATTCATTATTGTATGGCCGATAGACACGCTATGGCATCAATCTGCCCGCCTTTTTATAATATTTAATCAGTCTAACCGGATGCAGTTGAATACCAGTATTTTACATGGAGCGACTGCCTATTTGACCTCCACAACCCAGTCAGTAACTGGGTAATACGATACCCCTTGGTAAAACTGGCTGCCAGACTTTCGTGCTTCTGCGAATACCCGTAACGACTGTCAAAAATCCACAAATGACAGCCGGGACCAACGGCTTAACGTGCTTTCCGAAGCACGGAGGAGTCTCGATATGTAAAAATGGTAACCCATCCACTGAACAACCCCGAAAAGCGTAGCTTAACCTGTTAGATCTATGTACGGCTGTTACATAGCCACGAGCTCCTTTACTAATGGCTAGAACGGCAATATGGATGGAGTTATGAAACCAGGAGAGGTTTCTTGACGCTGTTTATTGTGGATTTTAAAGCTATCTAAAAAGCTTATCTCACTTAAGGTTGATGTTCCAGGGTAGCCCGCGAAATTCAAATTTTCTTAAGTTTTTTGCAATTTGCAGGCCAGTGATAGGTTGTATGTTGATGAACATTTGATTCGCGGCTGTAAGACGTATGTAGTTACAGAATTATAATCATCAAAATCATTAATACAACCCTCCGAGCTCATAAAGGTTCCGGAATGACTTTGACATTGTTAAAAGTCATGATGGCCTGCAAATTGCAAAAAACTTAAGAAAATTTGAATTTCGCGGGCTGGTTGGAGGATTCACCTTAACCAGCCATGTCGCGGGTTCGATTCCCGTACGAAACAAATATTTGTACGACCTACAAGTATTTGTTACGGGTCTGGGTGTTTTTCTATCTATAATATGTATAGTATGTATTTACAAAAAAAAATGTATATTAGTAGTCTATCAGCCATCTAGTTACCATAACACAGGCATTAAGTTGCTTAGCTTGGGACTATATGGCGTTGTGTGAAATATCCATGGATATTATTATTATTATTATTCTCACATAAACGTGACAAGCAAGCGCGTACTCTGCTGTACGCCAACGACACAAATAGGTATTTGACAATGGCAACAACACTATAACACGAAACAAACCATTAAAATCATTACTTTTGTGAGTGTTTATACAGATAGATATTATCTTAAAAATTGAAGCTCTCGTACGTATTTAATGACATGAAACAAATTAAACGACACCATGCGGGAAATTCATGATAACAAGAAGATAGTTATTTGTTATGCAAGGCTGGAAGGTTGATTTTTGGCGCGAGTACTTCTATTGAAACCTGAGTAAGCGAAGGATTCTAGGGTTGAACCATGAGCGAAGCGAGTGGTTCAAATATAGAATCCTGAGCGTAACGAAGGTTTCAAAGGTACGAGACGCAGAAAAGCTTTGCTGCCGAGCGCAACACACAATTTTTCACCTCACTACAGCGAGGAAACTGCTAGGTGCAAGAAAACAGGTGTTGTTGAGTTTTATTTTGTTCGAGCGTCTCAGATACATTGACTCATGTGAAGAAAATAACAGATACTTGGCACTGTATCTTATGAGTTACATAGAATATCTCCAAAATTAAATACCCTGTATTTTGTTCTATATCCTACTTGTCCTCTAAGGAGAATGAAAGAAAAAAACTAATTTAATACAAATAACTAACTAATTTAATTTAATACATATTTATTTTTGCCAAGCAAAGGATTAAATAACATATTATATTAGTATTTATTTTATTTAAAAAACTAAACATAGATTACTACACAATTGGGTATTTGACAGGGTAGTATTTTTATGGCATATTCAAATGTGACGTCACAGATTTTTTTAATCAAATTGAATACTTATTAACATTAATTCCAATTTTACAATTATATCCTCGCAAAATATTTAATTTCTGTACTGTGATGGAAGTTTTTAAGGTGAGCGGTATTATTTAATATTTTATTTTAGACCGTGTCATGCATTTTCAGTGGACTGGCAGTATAGAAAATTATTAAATAGAAATGTTCGAATTTTAAAAACTCTTTCCACGCTAGAGAGCAAAAATCGATTTTCGGCTCAGATTTCGAATGACAAACATACTCTTTCCGAGCCTGTGAGGTGAAATAGTTATTTGTTATGCAAGGCTGGAAAGTTGATTTTTGGCGCGAGTACTTCTATTGAAACCTGAGTAAGCGAAGGAGTCTAGGGTTGAACCATGAGCGAAGCGAGTGGTTCAAATATAGAATCCTGAGCGTAACGAAGGTTTCAAAGGTACGAGACGCAGAAAAGCTTTGCTGCCGAGCGCAACACACAATTTTTCACCTCACTACAGCGAGGAAACTGCTAGGTGCAAGAAAACAGGTGTTGTTGAGTTTTATTTTGTTCGAGCGTCTCAGATACATTGACTCATGTGAAGAAAATAACAGATACTTGGCACTGTATCTTATGAGTTACATAGAATATCTCCAAAATTAAATACCCTGTATTTTGTTCTATATCCTACTTGTCCTCTAAGGAGAATGAAAGAAAAAAACTAATTTAATACAAATAACTAACTAATTTAATTTAATACATATTTATTTTTGCCAAGCAAAGGATTAAATAACATATTATATTAGTATTTATTTTATTTAAAAAATTAAACATAGATTACTACACAATTGGGCATTTGACAGGGTAGTATTTTTATGGCATATTCAAATGTGACGTCACAGATTTTTTAAATCAAATTGAATACTTATTAACATTAATTCCAATTTTACAATTATATCCTCGCAAAATATTTAATTTCTGTACTGTGATGGAAGTTTTTAAGGTGAGCGGTATTATTTAATATTTTATTTTAGACCGTGTCATGCATTTTCAGTGGACTGGCAGTATAGAAAATTATTAAATAGAAATGTTCGAATTTTAAAAACTCTTTCCACGCTAGAGAGCAAAAATCGATTTTCGGCTCAGATTTCGAATGACAAACATACTCTTTCCGAGCCTGTGAGGTGAAATAGTTATTTGTTATGCAAGGCTGGAAAGTTGATTTTTGGCGCGAGTACTTCTATTGAAACCTGAGTAAGCGAAGGAGTCTAGGGTTGAACCATGAGCGAAGCGAGTGGTTCAAATATAGAATCCTGAGCGTAACGAAGGTTTCAAAGGTACGAGACGCAGAAAAGCTTTGCTGCCGAGCGCAACACACAATTTTTCACCTCACTATAGCGAGGAAACTGCTAGGTGCAAGAAAACAGGTGTTGTTGAGTTTTATTTTGTTCGAGCGTCTCAGATACATTGACTCATGTGAAGAAAATAACAGATACTTGGCAATGTATCTTATGAGTTACATAGAACATCTCCAAAATTAAATACCCTGTATTTTGTTTTATATCCTACTTGTCCTCTAAGGAGAATGAAAGAAAAAAACTAATTTAATACAAATAACTAACTAATTTAATTTAATACATATTTATTTTTGCCAAGCAAATGATTAAATAACATTATATTAGTATTTATTTTACATATTTAAAAAATTAAACTTAAATTACTACACAATTGGGTATTTGACAGGGTAGTATTTTTATGGCATATTCAAATGTGACGTCACAGATTTTTTTAATCAAATAGAATACTTATTAACATTAATTCCAATTTTACAATTATATCCTCGCAAAATATTTAATTTCTGTCCTGTGATGGAAGTTTTTAAGGTGAGCGGTATTATTTAATATTTTATTTTAGACCGTGTCATGCACTTTCAGTGGACTGGCAGTATAGAAAATTATTAAATTGAAAGGTTCGAATTTTAAAAACTCTTTCCACGCTAGAGAGCAAAAATCGATTTTCGGCTCAGATTTCGAATGACAAACAGACTCTTTCCGAGCCTGTGAGGTGAAAAATAAATTTGTAGTTTGGTGTGCAGGGCACGCGCGTGCGTTTATGCTCTGGCGTTCTAAAGGATAATTGTCCCAAAGAGTCAGGATCTGTGCCCGGTTGCTGGCAATAGGCTCGTCCCCTATTACATGGGACTCAATCTTAAACAACGAAATGTGGCGTACACCACTGCCCAACCCTTTAAGAATTGCAGTCGTGGTTTTTATATTAGGTATTTTATCGAAGCTTTGTCAAAAACTGCTCTAGCCAAATTAATTCAATCGCGAGCTTCAAAAACAGGCGAGAAAAGAGCCATGTTGTTCGGTGTAATCATCAATTCGGTGTAAGTACACAGATTAAAAAATAATTGTTAAAAAAACTAAATTACCTGATTTTTATGTAAAACCGAACTAAAAATACAAAATAAATTTGAATTATAATAATAAAAAAAAGCGCGGGGTGCTTTTTAAGATATTATCGAAAACTATTATTTATTTCCTACTTTTTAGTTTGGTTTATTTATAAAAGCGTGTTTATTAAACTATTATTTGCTTAGTTGAATTAAAAATTCTCTTTGGTATTCGAAAAATTCCTAATCTATACTATAATCTATAAGATTATAATATAGATCTAAATATTATGATTTGTCAAAACGCGGAATTTGTACGTGATTCATATGAAATATCTTATATATATAATTCTCCTGTGCGTGTGTATGTCACTGAACTCCTCCTAAACGGCTGGACCGATTTTAATGAAATTTGTTGTGTGTGTTACAGTGGCTTTGAGGATGGTTTAGATTAAAAAAAAAAAAAAAAATTACAAGGCGGAACGAAGTTCGCAGGGACAGCTAGTAATATTATAAAGAGGAAAACTTTGTTTGTTTGTTTGGTTGTAATGAATAGGCTCAAAAACTACTGGACCGATTTTAAAAATTCTTTCACAGTTGGAAAGCTTAGTTTTCTAGGAGTAACATAGGCTACTTTTTATCCCGGGAAAAATAACGGGTCCCACGGGAAAGACCACGGGAGCGAAGCCGCGGGCAAAGTGCTAGTATTAGATAAATCGGTTAAAGATAATGTTTGGAATTTAAAATTAACATCAATTCCTGCCATATCGACTATAGATGAAAACTATATCAATTAAAAAAATATATAGTTACCTATAGGTATTTTGCAAATTGAAAAATAGAATAATTTTATCAAATTAATGTATTGTCATCGGTTCTCGATAAATCTACAAAGTTAGAACGAAATCTGGCCGTTTAAAGTGGGTTAGAATCGCGGCCAAAGAAATCGGTTACAAACAAATAAACAAACATACAGGTGAAGCTAATATAAAGCGTGTAAAAAAACCCGCCGAATGTATAATTTCCACGTTTTTTAAGTTAGTTACAATGAAGAAGAATGTGTATGGACATAAAACATGAAGGGAAGTTATTTAATGCGTCTAGAATAACCTACAGACCTGCATAAGTGATTAATCACATACCCATTATGACGACAAAAAAAAACTTTTTTACAAAAAATAAAACCGACTTCCAAAACAAACACTACAAAGTGACAAATAATTTTGATTTCGGAAGTCGGTGTCTTCGGTTTTGTATTTTCATTTTTTGCCACAGACTTCCGAAATCAAAATTATTTGTCACTTTGTAGTGTTTGTTTTGGAAGTCGGTTTTATTTTTTGTAAAAAAGTTTTTATTTTTCACTTTTTAGTTGTGGTACCTACCTACACAACCCCCCCTCCCCCCCAAAATTACACTACCTGGTATGTAAATTACAGTGACAGGAACTTATTAGAACATCGTCCACATATATTAAGTAGGATTTTTTAGATTTTTGTTGGTTTTTCAAAAACCGCTTATTCGATTTCGATAAAATTTATATGGGACCATTTGGGAAGTATACCCTTTCCAACAAAAAAAGAATTTTTCAAATCGGTTGACAAGCAACGGAGTTATGCGCGAACAAACATAAAAAAAAAAAAATACAAACATCCGAATTGAGAACCTCCTCCCTTTTGAAGTCGGTTAAAAAACTTATTCGCGAATCTATGAATAGGATCAATGTTTTTATCCCCAAATTGCGGTAAAAACATACATTTTACGAAACTGGGCTCTACAAGGAAAATGTACACAAAAATAAACCACAACATTTATCCGTATTTGAGATATTTAGGTACTAGCTTCTGCCCGCGGCTTCGCTCGCGTGGAGGTCGGAAATTATCCCACAGGAATGTTCTACCGGGATAAAAAATATCCTATGTGTTAATCCAGGATATAAACCATCTCTGTGTCAAATTTCATCCAAATCTATACAGTAGTTTTTACGTGAAAGAGTAACAAACATCCATACATCCATACTTACAAACTTTCGCCTTTATAATAGTAGTAGGATATAAAACCGGCTATGTAAATAAAATTTAATAATTCCGCCGCGTCTCAATTAATACAGCGAATCAAAATAAAATTACAGTTCAAAAAAACTCAATACTCACCACAGTCTTCTATTTTCTTCTTACATTAAAAATAACACACGACGTAATCGAAATATTGATTCTGAGATAATTTTCAACACGACCCTACTCCACAGTAAACAACATCAAACTGACAATGACAAATTGACAATCATGGCAATTTATTTGACGGAGAACATCACTATTACTTTCATTCGTTCTATCGTCACTCATTCAATAGTCGGAAAATGTCAACATGAATGAGTACCTACTCAGAGCATTAGGTTAAATGCTCTAAGCATTTAACCTATGCTCTAAGGAATGAGTATTGTCTCTGTAATGCATAGTCGATCGATTATGTTGACATATAGTCGATATTTCAATGACTATTCATTTATTTTAATTTTATATAAAGGGCTAAGGAAGGAATTCGGATGGGTTTTACTCAGTAAAAGTCTGACGTCCACTTCCACTCCCCCCAAAGTGGGAGAATTCAATTGATGATTTACCACCATCAAAAAAAAATGTGGGTTAAATACAAGCATGGCCCGTCGCGTCGCTTTATTCATAAATAGTTTGTAGTCATTAAGCTGACTAGTGGCTTGAGCTTCAACTTTAAAGAGGATCATTTATGTTTAGAGATTTAAAACTCGTATACAGCAAGTGTTGGAAGGAACTTGTTAATAGTTGCTCATACAATTAACTAATAACCTAATTATTTCTTATTATCCGTTATAAAACGCCACAGCGTAATAATTAAGAACAAAGGTTTTTTTTTTAACTTTAACCCTTTAACGAGATCGACTAATTGTAAAAGTAAAATTACCACGAGTAGACAATGGCAATTTAAAACAATGGTTGCAGGTAAAGAGACTTATTTACCTTGAAAATGTTAACAAGTTATTCCAGAGTGCTGCATTTATTTAGTACGTAAGTAACCGTCAGCGTGCAAAGGTGTGATGAAACTAGCTAGTTGAATTTTAAAAACGAAAAGTGCTTATTTTGGTATTAATTTACTAAGTTCAGAGAAGTTGAACTAAAGTTGGTTGCCTATATGGAGAATTGATAATATAGCTGCGAGACTTTTGTGTTTTAAAATAGATGTGATATCCGTGAATACAAGGACTAGTGATGGCAGAATAAAATAAAGTAAAATAGTGACTGAAACTAAAAAGTTTTTATACAAGTCTGTAAACACAATTCGGAACATGAGCCATTCAAATGACGAATCAGAAAACTGCTGCATTGAAACCATAGCGCCCAGAGAAGACTGGCTGGTCAGAATAGGTCACATAGTGATGAACCTGAACTATCTAAGAAGTGAAGACATGTTGAACAGAAGAATGTTTGAACACGGTCATGTATGTCGTGGACAACTGATTCGCCCGACCCCACAAGCACTCGAGAGAAGCTTATACGACATCATTGAAGAAGATCCTATAAAAAGCTACAATTATATAGAAAATGAATCGATCAAAACTCTTATCTTAATACCAAGAATGGCTCTCTACTTGTCCGCTAGAACTATAGACAAAATCTGTGATAAAATTTTCTCGAAGAAATCCATAAACGAACAGTTTGTTCAACTTTTGTACCAACACTTCTTTCGTGTCTACGTCAACAGAGTTTATTCTTGGTCCTCGCTGCATTTACTGATAAAAGCAAGTAAGGCTTACCCTGTGCATTTTAAAACGACTATAAAAACAATGTTGATAGACATCGAGCTTCCAAATAATGTTTTACTAGATTATATTGAAACCTTAAGTGAGAAGGATTGCACAAATTTAATGAAAGTTGTGAGTGAGTTACAGTTGACACCGGAACAATTCAATCATAATTTATCGGTGATTTACTTGATATACAAGAAATGTAAACAGGACGACAATATTTTCCAATACATACAGGCTAATTTAGAATTGTATAACCTATACTGTGCTTACAACAAAAATTATGGTAGACTTTTATTGTGTTTCATACAAAATCTATCGGGATTCAACGTAAGAATAAGAGTTATTAAGAGAATTATTGAAAATCATTGTACGTCGTACAAAAATCCATGTATGACGGCTTTAGAGAAATTCGTGTTAGAGTTAATAGCTTTGCAGTTAAATGTACTCGAAGGGCCGAGAATTGTTATTCCGAGACCAGTGGAACATTTCCAATTGTAGAATTAATTATTAATATTACGAAGTTTAAGTGCCAAAATGTGATTTTAATTAGTTAAATTATTACTACTACTAATTTAAAAAAAAAAACAATCCTGCAACGTATGTATACAACTCTTTGCCGCAAATAAATAAATTAAAGATTTTTTTTTAGTGTGTGTGTGTGTGTGAATATAGGCGATTTTTTGTTGAGGAATATGTCACATTGATAGATGATAGAGTGAAATAACTAATGTTTTCTTGTGCAATTAGAATAATGTGAAATACTGATATATTTATAAATTATAATAAGAACAGATCATACTAAGTCGATGAATTTAAAACATTTTAGCTAGTAAGGTAACATATTGTACATTATTGTTTTTCTTAGAAAAATATTACTTTTGTAACTAGAATAAGTATTACCTCCTGCTAATTTAAATAAAATGTACAGTAAAACGTCAGTTGTTTGTTTAAATGGCATCATAAAATCCGCGAATACAAAGGCTTCTTAAATCCTTCCAAGCAATATACAATTTCTATTGAATAATACTGTTCTTCTGGGAACAAAAGAGTTTAAAGAGTCTCCAAAATTAAAGTTTTACTTCTTGTGTCATACTTTTTATGAATCTATAAACGCCTTTTCTGATATGTATTTTAATCGATCGACTTAAAATGCATGCTATAATTTTGGGCATCTCTACCGACGTCAAAACTAATTGTCAAACTCCGACTTGTCACTTGACTTGACATGACAGTGACTTTAGTTTGTTTATTTTGATGTGATTCAATTATCAGTCTTATTATTTTACTCTTTGGATTCAATTGATTGGTTCACTTCAGCTCAGTCAGGGTAATAATTGTTTTGTGTTACAGCTGTAGCTTCAATAACAAACTTTAGATTATTGAACAGATATAAAATTAACACCAAACCAACGATGTCATATATTTGGACATTTGCACCTGAAAACAAAGCACTATTACAGCGCTGTTTAAGTGCCGCCGCGCCCCCAGACGAGTTAAATAAATGGTTACAAAAGTTCGGGCCAAAAAACTTGGATCTAATCAACAAAACTACTGAAACTATTATCGTAAATGACTCTCCGGAGAATGAAGAAAGCCTAACAACGCTAGAAAATCAAGATGAAGACATTTCAAACGCGGTAGCAGAGTTTTTAGACCCGGAGATCGATTTATTGTCGAAGTTTGATTATTTGGTTGAGAAGTGTAGAAAAACTCCGAAATTATTAGTGATACTAGCCGAAAAACTATCTACAAGTATGGCAGAGAAGTTATTTGAACATATTCTGAACACTGAGGAAGTGAAAACGGATTTCTTAGACGCATTTTATAAATATTTCCTACACAGCTACATTAAACGTGAAAACTCTCGATTTTGTACTAATGTTCTACTCCAAACCCATAATAAATATCCACAACACTTAAAAATAGCATTAAAATTAATTTTAAAAGACTTGGAAATAAAAAATAATGTGGTCAACGATTTTATTTTGAATTTAAGTGCCAACAATCATTCCGAGCTCCTGGAAATCGTATCAGACATTGAATTTACTTCTGCGGAGTTCTCACATAACTTATTTAACATTTACACAGCATACAGATCTTGTAATAAAACAGATAATATACAAACTTACATATTTTCTTGCATAAAAAATCATTGCGATTTCTGTTGTAATGATAAAAATTACGGGAAACTTTTGTTAGCATTTTTACAACATGAAAAAAATATAAAAAGAGATGTTGATTATACCGTTATAGAAGGTATTATTGAAAGACATAAGTCACCATTTAAAAGACCGTGTTTGTCCGTGTTGAAAGAAATAAAAGAGAAATGATATACATACTCTTGTTGTTTTTTTATGACCGATGATTTACATTTTGTTTATGATATTATTTTTATGTATTTTCACAAATCAACACCTACAATAAACAAGTAGACTAAAATATATACTAGCCTAGCAATGATAGCCTAGTGATGTGACCGTTGGACTGCCAAGTCACAGGTCTCGAGTTCGAACCCAAGACACGTATGTACCTCAGATTTTACGCATACATGTGCATATTGTATAATTATCGTGAGGAAACACCAGGTTACTCACTAACCACACCAAAAGAAAGAAACCTAGCTGCTGTCTCTGGGTCTCCTACTCATCGGGTGCCCCAGATCGAGCTGAATAACTATTGTTATAGAATTAGCCCTTTATAGGGCAAGATGAACATTATTCCCACATCCATTTTTGGTTGTAAACTTTTTTGCCCCTATACAGTGTACCTGTATAGGGGCAAAAAAGTTTGTATGATGGATAAAAGGATGTGTATGAAATATATTTCCCATATGTAGGGAATTAATTTCCCACATATGATGATGTACATGGACAAGAGGAATTATTTACCCACAAGTTTTCCTGAAAAAACTGAAAACACTTGGGAATTAACTAATTTATAATCCTACAACACTATATACGCATAATGCCAAATTGACTGCGTTTTTGTTTCAAACACCCACAGTTTGCCCATGCCCTATTAAGGGTTAATAAAATATTTAGTGGTTTATAATATATATCGTAAGCTTAGTTTTCTAGGAGTAACATAGGCTACTTTTTAACCCGGGAAAAATAACGGGTCCCACGGGAAAGAGCACGGGAGCGAAGCCGCGGGCAAAGTGCTAGTAATATATATATAGTGGTTTATAATATAATGACAAGTTTGCAAGAGTTTTTGTTATATTAGGGGGAATAACCATAATCAGCTTATAATATTCCCACGCCCGAATTAAGAAATCCTCTCATTGAGTGCGCCGTAAGCGACTACTCAGACCTAACGCCAGTTGGAAAATGTGACCAAATATTCTAGGACATGCCTGTTCCCTTACGATGTTTTTCTTCACAGTTTTGAGAGCAGAGGCGATGTTATCACCACTGCTATGTGAAGATGTTTGGATGTTTGTTACTCAATCATGCCAGAAGGGCTGAATGGATCTGGATGTTTGGCAGACATATAGTTTATAACCGGTATTACAACATAGGATACTTTTTATCCCGATAGTACAGACGCCAGCACATCAAGCTATCCCTAACTGTCAAATTTTCTCAATTAAAAATGAACCTTATGTTTTTGCAATAAAGTTGAAATACTATCAAAGAAATTTGACAGATTGTGGTAACTTGATGTGCTGGCCTCTGTACATTCCCATGGCAGAAGTTCCGACATATATGCCGGCAAAGTCTCTGCGAGAAGCTAGTAATTTACATTAACTAAAGTGCCTACCTGGGCCACCTTCACAATACATAGGGAGGCATATAAAACAAACATTGTCACATTATTAAATCTATATTATCCACAATTATTTTTATAACAATTCTATTTGTTAGTAAAAGTCCTCTTGGCCTTCTGCTCTGCTGCATCGCTGGCCTGCACAAATGTTCTCTTCAGTTTGTTTTTCCTACTTTCTCTATATCTAGCGGATACACTCTCTGACAGCTTAGATATGCGTTTCATTGTTTCTGCTGGGTACCTGGAGACAGTGAGATAAATATTTTATTAGAATTTGATAGGAAAACGCTGCCAAGCGCACGACGGAGTCACGCACAGAGGGCCACCATACAATATAACACTAGATTTCTTGTATAGACCCTGTACAAAAATGTTAATGCCTGTTTCATGAACACTACGTGTTTGAAATAAAGAAACTATTTACTTGCTTAAATTGTAGGTACAGAGGCCAGCGCATCAACTTACTCCAATCTGTCAAATTTCTTTGATAGTATTTCAACTTTATTTTAACGGATTAAGGTTCATTTTCAATTGGGAAAATTTGACACTTTGGGATAGCTTGATGTGCTGGCGTCTTTACATGACATAAGATATTCCACAAGTTGTGATCCTTGTACACACGCACATCAAGCTATACCTAACTGTCAAATTTTCTCAATTAAAAATTAACCTTGTCTTCGTAATAAAGTTGAAATACTATCAAAGAAATTTGACAGACCTACAATTTTCATTTAAGGGTATACATATGTATACCCTTAAATGTAAATAAATTGTACAGAGTTTGCATGCCTATTTCTGGGTAAATACCCATAAATATAATAGATGAATGTCGAATAAAAAAATAAACAAACACAATTGCATGAGTGAGTGACCTATGTCGAAAACTTATTGCTTTATTTGTTCTAAATAAGTTAGTAACTATTAAATTAGAAATTTACTTTTATATTAGGAGTCATTTAGGAAGCCGACCTCAACATAGTTGGGAAAAGGCTAGGCAGATGATGATTAGGAGCAATTTAAATCACTATCATTTATAAAGTCGTTAATCGTGTAATAACATTTCTCATTTAATAGTGCTGTTAATCTCTTTTTGAAATTGTGTATTGTGTCATTCTTAACTATGTCAGGTAGTTTGTTATATATCATAGGACCCATACTAGTAATATTTTTAGTTAATGAAAGCGCCCTAGTGGATTTTGAACGTCCAACAGTTTTATCATTTACAATAATGTTAACACATAGGTATACAAACAAGAGGTCCGAAAATCGCTAACACACGACGTAAGCTATTATTATTAATTTGAAATCTGTAAGCTATACATTATAAATATTAATAACTTTATATTTATAATACTTATTTACATACCGACATCCCAAAAACTCGATGTTTGTAAATAATTGAGCCAGAGTAATCAGTTCACCCTCTTCAAAATTATCTTTATGTTCCTCCATAAAATTGCGTCTCACTTCCCATTGTTCGTCAGATTCATGCTCCGTGCGTAGCGAGTCAATGTCTACGATGGGTTTCATTGTTTAATTACGCATTTACAGCGAATTTTCAACAAAATAAAAGCGATGGATTGATGAGAGAGAGGATATTACTTTCCTCTATGGAGAGAGGAATTATGAATGCTGGTTTTGTTTTGACAGCTGTTACGTTTCGTTATACGTTAATGTAATGTTAAAACTTCATGAAGTTATGTTATTGTTAATCTGTTATGCTTAACAAACAGTTAATGGTCTTTTTTTTATTGTCTATCTTTGTACATAAATAAATGAGTTGGTCTTTTGGTAGTACAAAAATTATCTAAGTACTAAACTCAACTGTACAAATTAAAAAGGAACTTTTCGTAATGTTGCAAAATATTTGTGGTATTTTTACCGATTTAGAAGACATAATAATTATAACACAAAAACAGTTACCAAAACAATAATTATTTTCAGCTTGTAGAATTATTTATTTTTATAATGGGATGGGCGTGCTTCTCACCACTATATCCTATGATTGTATGTTTACAAATAAAAATATTCTACCATCAGTATCGATTTCAACCGTAGCTTTAGTTAATGTCAAGCTAGCAATATAAATATTGACGTATTACCCTATCAAAAACAGAAGTTTCTAGAAAAAAGCGTAATTTCTCACAATGCCTTGTTACATTTCCAAGACTACTAGCGCCAAAATAAGGTGATAATACAAACCAATGTACCATTTAAATCGATCGAGTAATACATAAAGTAGTTTTACGATTTGTCATTAGAATTTTTGTTTTGCCAAAATATACATCATTTTTATTGTGATCTGAAGGTAATCGTAGTTAAGAGTTTTACTTCTCAAATATGACTTAGAGCATCAAAAATAGTGGTGAACGAGCCGCATAGACATCGCAGAAGGTAAAAAAAAACGATTATTTATTCATTATTACATTCCCTTTGTTACGAAATTAATAAAGTTAGATTTTTATTGTCTAACAGGTCGTTAGATTAACTGTAAACTGGAGAAACGTTATAATTGCCATCGAAAAGTAAGATTACGCTACCAAAATGGCGTTTTCTATACGAAAAATGTTGTCAAATATATCGTATTTTTCAAAATCTGGAGACCAGCCCAGCCCAGACGGCTATCATGCCAGTGATTCTTCAAGTAGACGATACATGGTGGATGAACCGCCTCAAAACATGGATTTCCAATCAATAGAACCTGATTCCACATCAAAACATTACACTTCAAGTTTAAAATTGCCTGAATCAGTGAAAAAATTCGCTGCTAAAAAAGTTTCTTTATCCGATACCGACCTCCTTCATATCGACGAAGTTGGCGCCAAGAACCATAGAGGAAAAAATAGAAAATTAAAACTAGATATCAGAAAAGCCAGCCTGTCCATGAACGAATCTCTGTCCCGATCTCAAACAGACAATCCTGACATCGAAAACACTCCCACGCACATCTCTCTGGATTGCAAAAGTGCTGATTTATTTAGCCAGAAATTCAAACAGTTAAACTTCAGTCGTTCCTTTGAGTTCGACATTTCATCGGACTCCGAGGAGGAGATGGATATAGAATCCTTGTCTGAATGCTCCGATACGGACATCTCCATTAAAGAAGAAGAAAAATCTGAGGTAAAAATGTGCCGGAAAGTTGAATCGAGTTGTGAAAACCAGTTGGTGCCTTCTGCTACTCCAGAATCATTTGGTGATGTTGAGTTAGACCGAAATGAAGAAGAACGTATCTCGTTACTCCTGAACTACCAAATGAAGTTTGAGAAAGTTGAATGCATTTTAAAGAAGCTCTTATCTGAGTTTCAATTCCACATTGAAGTCTCCAAGATATTTAACGGCAGGTCTTTCGTCACTGCCCTACCAGGCACTGATGTTTCTAACATACCGAAGATGTTGGGACAAGTCACGTACATGGATAACGTCAACCGTGACAGCCCAACAGAATCCTGGAACATTATAATGGAGAAAGAAGACGTTGCAACAAAATACAAGTTCCGCAAGCAACTACAGTCTTTAAAACACTGCCTGGATAGTTTCACTGGAAATTTCTTGCAGACTCAAGAGCCTAAGACGAGGGTGAAGCCGATGATCAAACGCAGCATCACCTTTGATCTTCACAAAGGCAAACGAATGCACAGAAACATGAAAATCTCAAACAAGAAACGCATAAAGCACTTTGATTTCCCAGACTACAGAGATGCTCTTCTCAACTTATTTAAAGAGGGTGATTTTGATGAGACGGACACACACTTAGACCGTACAGATGATGGGTCAGTTCATAATTGTGGCTGCAACTGCCACAATCAGTCTTTAAGCCAATCGGACTCTGGTCTAACAACCAAAGAGAATCTCTCAAATCAGTCCATCACTTCGTCTATCGGTAACTTCAGCCTGGATTCCACTACTCTCTCCGCTTATTCAGAGTCCCTTGATCAAGTTATAAGCTACAATAGCTTCGACGATTCAACTCTTTTTAATACTCTGCAGCAAAAGCCAGCGGTAGAACGCATTACCTTCTATGTTCAAGTTCATAGTATACAGATACGCTGTGAGACAACCGATAAAGATGAATCCAAGAACTCCATTTCTTTCTACTGCCCAGCATGCGACACCACAGAGAATGATGAAGATGGCCTACTTAAACATATCCTGTGCCAAAAACATTGTGAGAAAATACATTTTCTGTACAAAAGCGTTTACATCAAAAAATGTGTTGCGTTAGGAAAAGAAATACAACCAAGTACAGTCCTTAATCCAATGACAATGTACCGAGATGACAACAAAATTGTTTGCTTCGGAGATGCAGTGTATGCTTGTTCGCTGTGCTTTGAAAATAATATTGTTGGGGAGTCAATTCTAATGGCTCATTGCTCTGAAGAAATACATGCAGACCGCAGAGAGAAAATGTATGAGATGCTTGATTGAAAATGGAGGATAAATTAATCTTACGTGGCCGGACCTGGTAATTATCATTTATCTAATTTCTTCTTTTTTTTATACGATGGTATTCTTCCAATTTCTTCTCTTATACTGTTTTCTTTCTCTGGACTGTATGCCATGTTTTTTTTTTCGTTGCATAGTATGCGAAAGAGCTGGCTGTTGAAATGATTATGAAGTTTTTATTCATTAATGTTGTATTTAAACATGTCTTCCGAAGTTAGCGATTTTTTTTTAATTTTTTACAAGTCAGCATCTTCAGAGTGCAAAAAAAAAACAATAATCGGCTCTTTTGCAGAAATAATCTCAACCAATGACATTTTAAATCTATTTCTTTTTCTATTTTTACAAAAAAAAAAAAGAATTAAATCTACATATTTTTATACCTATTCCTTGTCTTTTTTGTGTTTACAAAAATCGACGATTAGTAATTATTATTAATTAGTAAAAATAAAAAATATGAAGGTGCTTGTGGGCTCACTTTAGCGCAGATTGTGTTCAAATAATTCTGTCTGTCCATTGTTACACTTTTAGCGAAATAAAAAACCGTTCGTTTCTTGTGGTTGTCGCTTTTTCGTAAAAAAAAAAAATTGTACATGTTACCAGTAAAAAAAAAAAACTTTATTCGGTTCTGACAAATTATTAAAAATAAAACGAATAATAGATTATGTAGGAGCCTTAGGTGCTATATTTTACATTCTAGGATTTCCTCCGTCGTCAGATATCCATTAAAATAATATCTGTTAATATGTAATAATAATTAATTGATCTCATAAAAGTAAATAGGTAATCTGATCCAAAGTTATTATAAAAGTGAAGCGAGAGGGCAATAATTTACCATAATTTAATTATTAGAATAAACGGAGTTATTTGAAGTGGCAATAATAAGTAATGCAATTTCTAAGATAATATTGTCATAATTTAAAAGATAACAGTCATAAAATAATAATGATAATATTGTAATATAAAAAAAGAAGGGAAAGAATTAAAAAAAAAACCCTCTCGCTGTCAACAAGAAAAGTGCCCAAAAGGCTGATTCTTTGGTCAGTAAATATTTAAATAATACCAACGAATTTTTTTTATATGCAACGAAAAGCGACTACTGCAAAAAAAAATCTCAAAAACAGGGTGTTTTCTAGAAGACTTTTTACATCTTTTTTTTTTAACGTAATGTAGTTCTTGTGTGTAATATTAGTATTGTAAGTACATTTAAACCCCTCTATATTATAATATAATAATCTTTACTATAAGAAAAAATAGCAAAATCATGCAAAATATTACGGACTGATTTAAATTTTGTTTATTTTTTTTTAAACGAATTTTTAAGATATTTATTCGAATGTATTTTTTAACTTTTGTTGTTAATTCGACGTTTTAAATTGTTATTTTTGTGTAAATTTTGAGCGTTCTGTTTTAACCCGAAAGCGATAGAGGGTTATGTTTTTTATTGATTTAAGTGTAATACCCATTGTCAGTGTCATACAATTTGTTATAAACTTGTAAGGTCTAAGAAAATAATAATATAAGTTTGTGTTAGAGCTCCGTACTAACTGAAAGGTTAAAAAAAAACACGTTTGGCTGCAAGTTACTGCGAAGTTCGTGTCCATGTTTTAAAAAAAAACTTTCGATATTATTTTGTTACTGTTTGGAAGTATTAATCATGGTGTTATTACTAAATTCTCATAAATTTCTGTGTGTGTGTGTGTTTTTTTACGCTGTTTCCATGCGTCATAATTGGTCTTCGAGGCTTCTTGTTGAACAGTTTTTCTTTAATTTCTTCATGTGGTATTGGAGCTACTTCGTATTTAGTCAATAGCAATCATTACTGATCTCAAATCGCCTCAATTTTGAAAAAAAAAAACCTCAAAAGACTGATTTTTGATGCCATTTTTTATCCAAATGAAATGTTGTTATCCAGGAAAAATAATAGAAATTTGGTAAAAATAAGAAAAAATCCCCTCCCTGCTGTGATAAAAAAATGGGTATGTTTTCGCCGCACACAGATTTTTTTTTGTGAAAAATCCTAAAAAAGAATACAAAACTGTGATAAGATTATATTTTAATTTCATGAAAACCGAATCTGAACATTCGATTTCTTTTTTCTTATTTTTACTCAATTATTTTCGTGTTTTTCGCAATTTCACAACCGCCTATGCTAAGCTAGATTGTAATTAGTACTTTTAATTAAATATAATCAATAATCATATACTAATATTGATAATAAGCTTCGTAGAAGACCTGAAAAATTACCGTATTATACACAAATTGATAAAAAAAGACACTGTTACACGTATTAATTAAAAAAACAACACAAATAATAACTTCAGAGTTAAAAAATCTGCACTTACAAAAACGAAATTATTGGAAAAACACAGTTTTGAAAATTATAATATTATAAGATACACATATTCCATTGCAATTACTTTTTAAATTAAAAAGATAAACTCATGTATTCTTAGATTAAGATAAATGAAAAAAAAAAACAATAAAAAAACTAATTGTAAGGCGTATCTTGGCGGTCTAGTTAGTAAGCCATATATGTATGTGTAACTTTAATATAATACAAGTAAAAATAACTTAAATACGTAACTTTAAACTTTGTGAACAGCATGTTTAAAATGGCGCCGATTTTCTTGAGATCTTAAAACACGCATAGCATCTAAACCTATACCATTTATTTCAATTAAACCAACTTCAGGCACTTTTGAATTGCCAGGGAGTCGGTCAGTTAGTCAGAAATTATGGAGAAGAACGGGCAAGAATACCCCAATATAGAAATGTCTAAATTTAGTGTTGTCAATTGTAAACTAGACATTGCTAATAGTCATTTTTAAATATATTTAAACCTAAATTGGCAGCTAATACATCCATCTCTTTCTAATGCAATAAATGGCAGTAGTGTCCAAAAGATTCGGTGCCATCATATTTAAAACAAACCTAATTAATTACTAAAATTGTCTTCAAATAAATTTCTGACCTTTTAGCGTATGTCTATGCTGAATCACTCTCTTACAACCATTATCTTACTCTTGTCAATTACCTATTTCTAAAAGAGTGTGCATTAGAACTCAAAAACCTATTTTATTTTGGTCCAAATATACATTTAGCTCATCTTAGTGTTTAGAACGAAAATAGCATCATAATACATACATAAAGGTTCAGGCACAGCTCATTAGAGCTACCCAGCACCCACGCACAGCCTCCCCTCCTGCGGCTAGTATTATTTATATGGACTTGTATGGGTATGCGCTCACTACTTAGACTCCGTCGAGTCGCGTCACCGGATCGCTTCGGTCGTAAGTCCTCCACGCGCGGACGGCGGGTGGACCTCCCGGTGACAACTCGCTGCTCGCATGCTTGCCTTGCGTTCACTCCAATGCGAGTTGTGAAGTCCACTGGTTGACCGCGCGACGTTTATTGGTGATAACGCGGCGTCCACCTGTGGACCACCTAACGACGCCGTGCGATAAGGCGTTGCGTGGTGGATGCCGGGTCGCTATAACGAGCTACCTGTAGCATAATTAATCTCACACACACCTTAACTTGTAAAGTAATAGTGAGTTGAGTTATATCGCCAGAAATAAAAAAATCACTCATGCGGCGAGGCGAGGATTTACCAAACTACCAATGACGATGCAGTTTCGGAACCTCAGAGATATTTTTAAATATGCTACCAGAGGAGATCGTGGCTAATGAACAGCCGCACAGGTCGATCAACCAGGTCAAGCTTCGCTTGTGAGGGTTGGACCGTGGATGGGTGACCATCTACACAGACGGAGACTCCTCCGTGCCTCAGAAATCACATAAACCCGTTGGTCACGGCTGTTATTCTTGGATCTTTGACAGTCGTTACGGGTCGTCAGAAGCCCGGAGGTCTGAAATAATCTAAAATACTGGCATTCAGCTGCATCTGGTTAGACTGGAACCCATCCACGGACTGACCTCGGCAAGCGTGGCTTAACCTGATCAGTCTTTACTTACCCTCAAGAACAGCTGCGCCTCTGTCTAGCATAAATTAATAATCTTCTAGCCATTTCATCTAAATAACTTGACCCACTGTTACTATTCACACAACATGATCAATATGATCATATTGATCAGTCATGTTTTAATTGTAAATCATTCAATAATTTTAACCCTTTGCAAATGAGGCAAAAATGTGTTCCATAGAACGTTAGTAAACGTAATTGTCATTGATAGTGTAACATTACTGTGATTAAAACTGTTATTAGGGAAAAAAAAACATTGTTAAAAAAATAGTTGTTGGAATTAATTGTGCGATGGCTTTTGAAAAACATTTTTTTTTAATCTGGCTTCTTAAAATTTTAATTAAAAAAAATGTTTTAGTTATTCCAAAATTAAAAGAATTGATTTTCTTCAAATTTAATAAGCAAGCAATCATTGTTTCTTTGATTTTTGGAAGAGTTTTGATTTTTTTTAAACTGTTTTTTAGAAGTCATCGCATGCAATGGCCTTTTGATTGTAATCTGTGATCCCAAGAACGTGTTCATATCATTGTACAGCAGTTGTAGATTATAGGAATTCTCGAAAATTATTTAATTTTCTTTTTCAATTAGGGGCGATTTTTCAATCTCCTTATAATTTTTATCTAAAGAATAATAATGGCGGTTTGACATACCTATTGTCTATGCAAAAGCTGTCAAACTGCCTAAATGTCATCGGCCCTAAATATTCCTTTTCACAAAAAAAAAAACACTTTTTCTTTTTTGTTTATCAAGTTTACACTTATTCTTTTTTTAAGAATATTGTATTGTCTACTAAATATAAAGCCATAATAAAGCCAAACAATTAAGTAAATGCTTAGTTTAAAAAAGTAACGTGCTTAAAAGTTTCTATTCTAAACTTCTAGCAAAAAAAAAGTTAATTTCTTTTTTACATTAATTTAAAATCAAAAGTAATTCAAGTAGGTAATCAAATTCAGCTGTTCATTATCACTTTTTGAACGCCAAAATTACTAATACTGAAATACTATCTAATAACCGGTTGGTGTACTTAATAAATCTAAAGTCATTCGAACTAGATTGAAAAAAAGTAATTTTTGAACGTCAAAATGACATAAGACAGTCCCCCAAAAACGCCCACCCTTCACCACTTCCTAGTGCTTTAGCTGGGAAGAAGAAGTGGCGCAACAAACTGCCCAGCAGCACAGCTGTCTGTTCAGTTAAACATATTTGTGCAATATTTATTTACCTTTCTACCTCTAATTATAATTATTTCTCAAACAGAGTACCTCTTGTCTTATTTATTCAGAATTAAAATGAAATACAATGTGTTAGGTTAAACAAGGATCATTTATGAGCGTGTAGTGCCCATGCAAATTACCTAACAACTTTTAATATTTAGCTGACACTAAAATTTTAAGAAAACAAAATGCATCTGGTCCGTACATTTTGTCCAACTATGCGAACAAAAATGTGTGAAGCAGTAAGTTTTTTATTCATATTTCTAAGTTGGTACCTTTGTAAAAGTAGTACATTTTCACGAGTACTTTACACCCCTTAATTATGACCCTAGTTTATTTATTTATATATGTAAGACTTACAGCTAAAACAAACAGAGCAAGACAGTACATTAGTCTGAAAACCAATTACAGGTCTCCAGTTATAAAATACAGAGAAAAAAGTACTTTCTAATGACTTACACCAATTAACTACATACTATGGTATAATTGCTATGTTGTTTACACTGCATAACAACCATTATAACAAAGTAAATTATCTAAACAAAAAAGTATCGGCTTAGCACTTCCTGGCTGACGACACGCTAATAGGAACGGATCTATATCTTACTGATTACAAAGCTTGTTTAAATTTCTGCTCGCACACACATTGTACGAATTCTACCTAGAATGAAGAAAATGGCACGTGCAAAGGTGGATTGTAGCTCTTCCTTTAGATATCGAAACTCCTCTGTGCCTCGGAAAGCACGTTAAGCCGTTGGTCCCGGCTGTCATTTATACATCTTTGACCGTCGTTACGGGTAGTCAGTCAGAAGCCCGAAAGTCTGACAGTCTTACCAAGGGGTATCGTATTACCTAGTTAATGACTGGGTTGTGGAGGTTAGATAGGCAGTCGCTCCATGTAAAATACTGGTATTCAGCTGTATTTGGTTAGACTGGAAGCCGACCCCAATATAGATGGGAAAAGACAGGCAGATTGAGAATGTCGGAATGTTTAACCTAACACATTGTATACTGAGTACCTGCCAAGTGTTTTGATAGAGTTAGGTTCGTATAATAAATCGTAAATGGCAATTATTTATATAGTTTTTCCCTGTTATCTTAAAAAACAGTTGTTTTGTTTATATTCTTTTATCAAGTCCAGACGTTTTTATTAACTTTTTAACCGACTTCAAAACAGGAGAAGGTTCTCAATACAATTTTTTTTAAATATTTGGTGTCTTAATTTTTTTGTGCTGATTTGAGAAATTGTTCTTTTTATTTAAAAGGATATACTTACAGATTGGTCCCTTGTAAGTTTGGTCAACTTCTGATCAGTGGTTTTTAAGTTAGCTTCAATAATACATTTTTTTTTTGCTGACACACATTTAAACTAAATTATTTTAACCCCACTGCGATCAATCCTATAATGAGCATAATGTTTTTATTTACATTTGAAACTTTAATTTAAACTAATTTTTTATTCGCATCAAGTTACCGCAAACTGTCAAATTTTCTGAATCGATTTTAAACTTAACTGTCAACGTTTTTAGGATAAAAATCATTTTGAGAACTGACAGGTTGGCATAATTTGACGCGTAGGCTACCATAGCTTTCTCAATTAATTTTTGCAGTTAAGAAAATTGAAAAGTATAATATACTTACGTAATAATTCAACCTAAATTTAACTTACACCAACTCTCATTTCAACTGTTTTATTTTCTGTATTTTATCTTCGACTTTCTAAACTATAAAACTGAATTCCTATAATCTACAAACGATGTATCCCTGTTGTATTCTTGACTGTTATCATTATGATTTCGGGTATTAAAAATAAACCATTTTCGACTGATTAAATATACCGTTTTGGAAATTATCTTTGTTTTATTTATTTATCAATCAACTCAGCCTATGGCAGTCCACTGCTGGACGTAGGTCGCTCCCAGGCTGCGCCAGCCACCTTCTTAACCCTTTAACCGTCCTACTAAGTATCAGTTGTCGTGCCCCCAGCGCCCAACTCAAAAAAAAAAACTTTTATTTCAGACGAATATGGTCTTGCAATTACATAAACAACGAAATCCGAACATAGATTCTCAGTCGTATAAACACGACTCAGGCGGCACGGGCACGACAACATTTGTCGTATTAATCCGACTGGGGCGGTTAAAGGGTTAAGGTCATCGGTCCATCTATCTGCGGGGCGTCCCACACTACGATTGCCGATATGCGGTCTCCAGGACTCGTCTGCTATATGAAGCAATGGATTAGCCAGTGTTCTCCTGGCTACTGATCTGATCAACAACTGGTTGCTTTTCCCAACTATGTTGGGTCGGCTTCCAGTCTAACCGGATGCAGCTAAATACAGTACCCGGCCATAAATATTGTACATCGACCTCTGGAAAGAGACAATCGGCTGATTGTCAAAATGTTCAAAATATACAAGATGACTGGTAATTAGTGACCGATATTGCGCCACAAAGTGTGCGTTCGCGCAGCGGAATGTTGTTGAATTTAAAGATTTTAATTATGCAGATATTTAGTGTATGACGTCGTATAATTGTGTATGGTAAAAAAAAATTTGTGCACGCAGCCATTGTGGAGAAATTCACCAAAAACTGATTCCGCTGGGCGAACGTTGTCCTGGCGGAACTTTTTTTAATCCATAGGCTTTAGAAGAAATGATGTGTCCAAAAATTAGTGTGTATTTGTGTGTAATTGTGTATGTATGAATAAAATTAGTGCATGCATAAACTTCGGAGAAATTCAAGTTTCCGCTACGCGAACGTTTGGCCATTAGCTAGTTTTCATATAAAGCGCTTACATAGAGAGCTGTAGATTTTTACATACGTTGTTTTGAATTTGTTTATATTTGTTTAAAAAACAGATTTAGAAAAAATCGTAGGGATTAAAAGATAAAAATATAAACGTAAAATACGCTTATTAGGTCTTAGTTCTTAAAGTATGCACTTTGGGGTCTAGATTTTCACGTTTATACAAACCTTGTAAGTGTCTGCAACATGTTGCCAAGTATCAATGATGTTCCGTTAGTAATTAAAGAGTTATAGGACAATTTACCATGAATAGATCACTGTTTACAAAGCAGTCAAATATCACGACGTTCTAAAGGAATTGCATGGTAAAATGTATGCCAATAATTAGTGTATTCATTCAACTATTCACATGCAAAATTTCATGTCATTAAATTCAGTAATTAAAGAAAAACAATTATAATACTGACGAAGCATCGAAAACCTACATAACCCGACCAAGTTCGGATAGCTACAAAAAAGCGGCCGTGCCATATATCTAAGAAACGTTCGCGTAGCGGAAACTTGAATTTCTCCGAAGTTTATGTATGCACTAATTTTATTCATACATACACAAATACACACTAATTTTTGGACACATCATTTTTCTTCTAAAGTCTATGGATTAAAAAAAGTTCCGCCAGGACAACGTTCGCCCAGCGGAATCAGTTTTTGGTGAATTTCTCCACAATGGCTGCGTGCACAATTTTTTTTTTACCATACACAATTATACGACGTCATACACTAAATATCTGCATAATTAAAATCTTTAAATTCGACAACATTCCGCTGCGCGAACGCACACGCCACAACACCCTGTCCTCCGCCTTCCGCAACCAGTCTGTCCCAGCCACCTTCTTATAATTTTGAACGCCATTCTCATATACGTGACCAGCAAGCGCATATGCGACAGTGCGGGTACACTATCAATATGAAATAAACCGTGTATTCCCGTTCGTCCCTCGAGGGGGACGAACGGGAATTCGTTATTTATTTTCCCAATGGTCCCTCTAAATTTTTTGGGAGGACGTATGGGAATAATCTAATAATTCTTTATTTTAGGTCTATTGCTCCACCAAATAATATAAGACTGGTGGTTTTAATTGGTAAAAAAAAACAAATTTGAAATAAAAATCAGTCATTTCAATCAGTCATCAACTACGAAACAACGAATTAACATATTTCTGCACAAATATAAAAAAAAAAATATAAAAAAAAAAATATAAAAAATAATTTTTTTTTTTTTTTTTTTATTAAAATATAAATATTTTTTCTTTCTTTCTTTCAAATCTTTTTAGTGGACGAATGGCACTAATCGAAGAACATATTCCCATTCGTCCCCTCTTGAATTAGGATTGGGACAATCGGGAACAAATTAAATATTATTTTTGTAAATTCCCGTTCGTCCCCCTCGGGGGACGGAGTCGAGGGGACGAACGGGAATACACCAAATAAACAATTAAATCATTACTTTTGTGTGAGTTTATATAGATATGTTAAAAATTGAAGCTCTCGTACGTATTTAATGACATGAAACAAATTAAAAGACACCATGGATATTGGTAAATTCATGATAACAAGAAGAAATAAATTTGTAGCTTGGCGTGGAGGGCACGCGCGTGCGTTTTTGCTCTGGCGTTCAAAACTTTAAGGTCATCGGCCCATCAAGTTGGCGTCCCACACCTACGCTTGCCGATACACGGTCTCGACTCCAGGACTCGTCTGCTCCACTGGCCGTTGGTCCTTCGACAAACATGGCATGGTAACTCTATAAAGCTGAAAAGTTTGTTTGTTTAAACGCGCTAATCTCTGGAACTACTGGTCCGAATTGAAAAAATATTTTTGTGTTGGATAGTCCATTTATGGAGGAAGGCTATAGGCTATGTAACATCACGCTACGACCAATAGGAGCCGAGTAGCGGGTGTGACCGCGCCGGAGCAGCTAGTTTAGCCATACAGTGACATTGTTGGTGATATTAACGCAATTGAAGTATGTGTATGAGCGTATGTAAACGAATTATAATTTATTTAATTGTAATTCTTCTAATATGAAGACACAGCAAGACTTGCCGTGATTCTCTCGACCGTTGATATGGCATCTGCATTGAAGTGGAGTTGCGGTCACACTAACCCATATTATTTATTATCTGTGGCGCCTTACTAGTTTAATTGGCTCTATCGGTGAACAAAAATTGAAATCACATAGAAAAAAGACCGCTCGCCCTAAAAACTTCCATCACCGTGCAGAAATTAAATATTATGCGAAGATATTATTGTAAAATTAGATTTAATGTTAATAGGTATTCCATTTGATCCGAAAAATCTGTGACGTCACATTCTATATTTTACATATTATAAATCACATACAAATACCGCGTTTTGACGGTTCATAAAAAGTAACGTTATTGACTACCCTGTCAAATACCTTATTGCAATAGCCAATAACAAAATAGTGCAGGTACAGAAAAAAACAAAACAATTTAAAAACGTTTATTTATTTATAAAAAAAACCTTTACGATAATCTTTACAATTACTAAAACTTTACTTAGTAATTAAGAACTTTAAATACTATTGTTTATAATTACTATAACTTTATAGAAGTATCTAAGTTGATTTCATAAGTTTACACGAATAGAAAATATTTCAAATCAGCATTTTCAAGTCGTAAATTAGACTTTGATCAAGACAAACTTACAAAAAAAATATAATATATCTAGTACTAAACAATTAGAAAAATAAATTAACTACTTAAGTTTATTAAAATTTTAGATGTATTCGATTTATCCACCATTTTTAGCCTAAATATTTATTGTTGTGTTGTTTTTGTTGTTGTTGAGTTATGTTTTTGTATGTTAACCTTTTGAACGCCAGAGCATAAAAACACGCGCGTGCCCTCCACGCCAAGCTACAAATTTATTTCTTCTTGTTATCATGAATTTCCCAATATCCATGGGGTCTTTAAATTTGTTTCATGTCATTAGATACATACGAGAGCTTTAATTCTTAACATATCTATATAAACACAAAAAAGAAATGATTTAATTGTTAATTTCGTTTTGATAGTGTACCGAATTGTCACATATTTGTGTCGTTGGCGTGGAGGGCATGCGCCTGCTTTTCACGTATATGTGACAATGGCGTTTGAAATGTCCAGTTGTTGTATGTTAATGTTGTTGTTGCTGCCATAACGGGCTCTTAAATCCATTTATAGGGATGCTACAATGAGATGTGTGCAAAACACTTTAAATTAAGTAAATGCAATCAATTCATACCTTTTAAGCGCTGGAAGTCAGAAATTTTAACTACATATTAACACAAACATAGATTTTAACAAATATAACTTCTAAATTTTTATAACTCTAGAAATACCGGCCGACTCTGAATTCTTTTGCATTCTCTCATAGGTTAAATGTACTCAAAAATATTAAAACCTTCGATGAATGATCATCATTAGATACAAAAACCCCTCCATGTCTCGGAAAGCACGTTAAGCCGTTGGTCCCGGCTGTCTTTTGTGGATCTTTGACAGTCGTTACGGGTCGTCAGAAGCCCGAAAGTCTGACACTCAGTCTCAAGGTGTATCGTATTGCCCAGTTACTGGGTTGTGGAGGTCAGATAGGCAGTCGCTCCATGTAAAATACTGGTATTCAGCTGCACCCGGTTAGACTGGAAGCAGACCCCAACATAGTTAGGAAAAGGGAAAAAGATTGGTTGATTTTGAAATACATTTGAATTCAAAGTCAGCCGAGCCACTTTATGGCATAAATTATCTATACTAATATTATAAAGAGGAAAACTTTGTTTGTTTGTTTGGTTGTAATGAATAGGCTCAAAAACTACTGGACCGATTTTAAAAATTCTTTCACCGTTGGAAAGCTTAGTTTTCTAGGAGTAACATAGGCTACTTTTTATCCCGGGAAAAATAACCGGTCCCACGGGAAAGAGCACGGGAGCGAAGCCGCGGGCAAAGTGCTAGTTGCTAGTGCTAATGCGTTCTTCTTTTCGTGTCGATAATATTTTTTATTAAGCATTTGAACAACTACAGTAAACATATTTACAAAATAATAATTGTACAAAACTCAAATATAATCTTTATGTACAGAGGCCAGCACATCAAGTTACCACAATCTGTCAAATTTCTTTGATAGTATTTCAACTTTATTGCAAAGATTTAAGGTTCATTTTTAATTGAGAAAATTTGACAGTTAGGGATAGCTTGATGTGCTGGCGTCTGTACTAGCTTCTGCCAACGGTTTCGCTCGCGTGAATGTCAGAAATAAGAATGATGACTTAAATGTATTTCTTAGTCCATCAGCTAGATTATTAAAAAATATTGGACACGTATTTTTTCTTTTTTCACGTAATCCAAAGATAACGTCGATACATTGTGTTAAATGTGGCATGACGTCACACCTATGTAGGTTTTATACTGAGTTGTGACGTAACGTCCTCACTCCCCAACTTTAATGCGTTTTATCTTAGTCATTTTGTATTAATATGTTAAAGCGAAAAATACGTGTCTAATATTTTTTCATTATCTGACTGATAGACTAAATATAGAAATATTTTTTTTACTATCATCATCCCATTTATCCCAAGGGAACGTACAGAGGACAGCACATCAAGTTACCACAATCTGTCAAATTTCTTTGATAGTATTTCAACTTTATTGCAAAGACATAAGGTTCATTTTTAATTGAGAAAATTTGACAGTTAGGGATAGCTTGAGGTGCTGGCATCTGTACTATCGGGATAAAAAGTATCCTATGTGTTAATCCAGGTTGTAAATTTCATCCAGATCCGTTTAGCCTATGTTTTCCCAAAAGACCATTTCAGACACCAACCTACATGGTCTTCACATGATCTGACCAACATTATGTCTGGACATTAAAACAGACTGTGACCTCTGAGTTTGTTTCGGCCTTTCTTCTCAGAGTAGTCAGTTAGGAAACGCCGACCTCATTTAGTTTAAAAGCATAATTTCATTCCGACGTATAAATCTGATTTTTGAACCAATTTACACAAATAAATATTTTTTTTTTATTATAAATTCATAAGTTTTACTATTAAAATATTCAACACAACGTTTTTTTAATAGGACAATGTTAATAGTAGCTAGGTTCTCAAATCCAATAAATGCCGATAGGGTCGCCCCCTATTACATGGGACTTAGGTGAATGGACTAAGGTTCAAAATACAAATTTTCTATTTTTTTTTGCAATTTGAATGTCAGTATTTGTTTGTGTGCTCATAAATATGAGGAATCAGTGATATTACTACATACTCGTACATACGAGGTGTGTTCAAAAACGTACAACCAGATACACTGGCACTCTTTGGAACGAAGTTCCTTATCGCGCGTTGCTAGACGGAAATTAAGACCAAAAGTTGTAACTTTTTTCGGAGTGATGTCTTTCTATCCAAATTCGTGATGTCGGATTTTTTGATTGGTTAATTTTAGATCAGATTTTTTTTGATTATTATAACTTAAAAGAAATAAATTCTTATTACAATTCCTTCACTAATTAATCGAAAGGAACTTCGTTCCATCCGGGTGTCCCTTGACACCTCTCAAGTTTTTTTTTTAAGTGTGTGAGAAATCAAATGACTCTTCCCGCTCTGGGTGGAGCGGAGGGGAGTGTCAGACTTTTACTGACTAAAACCCATCCATGTCCTACCTTAGCCGTTCTGGGGTAGCGGTAACCCTTTCGGACAATCCCGCTGAATACACTGACATTCAGTTCCAAAAAGGAGGTAAATTCGAAATTTGCAGGCTACCTTGCTATGCCAAACATAACTAGCCAAACATGAGTGTACTATATAAGGTGACTGGTAATTAGTGAGCAATATTTAAACACGTGATTGTACTCATGATTACAATCAACTTTCCCAAACAAACATTTTTTGTTTACTCAATAGTTTTATTTTTATCACAATAACAATACAACTGGCGCGCGCAAAGTTCAATGACCTTCGCGGCGATCAGCTGTTAGCAGCTATTGAGTATACAAAAGAAGTTTCTTTGGGAAAGTTGATTGTAATCATGAGTACAATCACGTGTTTAAATATCACTCACTAATTACCAGTCATCTTATATACACCTGTCTATCCCCTCAAGTCATACAAGCGTGATGATGATATGCTTAGTGTTATATAATATATCAGTCTCTAGTCCGTAGTCCCCATATTGACGTGCGACGCGTCCCGACGGTAGGCCGAGCGATGGCACTGAAACAAAATATATAGAGAATTATTTTATATGGAGATAAATATTAATACTTATTAATATATGGACCTTGTTAGGACATAGCAAAAAGTTAAAAATTTAAATATATATACAGGGTGTAACCGAAAGGATATACAGGGTGGAATTTTGTAATGCCACCTGAAGGGAAAGTACTCTTAATACTGTAGATAGAAAATTTTACTCAAAGAAAACTTTCCTTTATTTTTGAATAGAAAGAAAACTGCATTCAAATATTTTCAAAAATTTGCTTGCCACACCCGGGAATCGACCCAACCAAAAACTTGTAAAATGACACCCTGTACTTTTATTACGTTTATCGTTACAATCACTTATAAGGATGAAATCTTTCTAAGAAACTTGATAAATTAAATGAGAGGAAAACAATGAAATCTGGACTTATAAATTCAATGAGTCAAGTTAAAGCTCTTTAAGTCAAAGATCCATCTGTTAACTTATGTTAGAAATTAATAATTATCATTGACGTGATTTATCCATTAAAATGACGAGTTGCTATTTGGATCAGACGATTGAAGAGTACTTTCCCTCCAGGTGGCATTACAAAATTCCACCCTGTATATATACATACAAAAGCATATGCTACAAACCACCAAACTGAACAACTTTTAGTATGGTACGGTGGTATGGTGGTTTCACACTGAAATCGTAAAAAAAAAATCTGATGTTCCCTGCATTTCGACGAGTCACGTGACCGAAATTGTATAGAACAGCTGATTTCACTATTTCGCAGTTGGTCCCGTAGTAAAAGTTGTTCAGTTTGGTGGTCTGTAGTATAAAATATCCTTTTGTATGTATATACCCTTTGTACTTATCATTATGAACAACTTTTACTATGGGAAAACTTAAATTGCGAAAATAAAATTACCTGTTCCATACATTTTGACGAATTATCGAAACATAAATGTTTTTTTTATGATTTCCAGTATAGTTCCATAGTCAACGTTGTTCGTTTTCATGAATATAGTAACCCCTGAAAGTAAGTCTCTTGTCTAACCTAAGACACTGTTTAGAGTGCGAGTTTATAATATGAATATGTGTGTAATAATATGTGCTGTGTTATTCTGTCCCCAGAACGGTTCAGGTACGTCAGGTTCGTGCACGTACCCTGTTTGCGGTGAATTCTTGTCGTACGAACTCTGGCTTACGTTGCCCTATTCATAGAATGTTGGAATCCTATAATTTGAATTTCATGAATATTGATATATTTGCATGTTCGAAAAGTATATTTAAATCTAATATTATAAAAAAATTATCTTAATGTTATCATATTATTATTATTAATTTATTGTATAATTTAAGTTAATGAAATTGTTTCTGTTCTGTTTTGATTTTATAGCTATAGCTAGCCTTATAGTTACTTAAAAATCCAAAATATTTGTTAATTTTAGTGATGCTCGTCTAGTGGCGACCACTGATCCTATAATATGTCCTATCTGCGGATAATGCAGTGGACTGCAACATTACCACCTAAAGTTATGTTAACATTATGTTTATATATGTTGTAGTTGTTTATTATCCCTTAATAAATAAAATAAAATAAAAAAAAATATTAAAAAGATATATAGGTCAAATTAAATTAACTAACAAAACTTCACATTCATTTACCAGGGCAGACAACCAGTCTAACCAAGGCGTATCATATCACTCAGTTACTGGGTTGCAGTCAGATAGGCAGTCACTCAATTTAATATACTGGTTTTCAGCTGCACCCGGTCAGACTGAAAGCTGACTTCAGGTCAGATTGGAAGCTGACTTCAGGTCAGATTGGACGCTGACTTTCGGTCAGATTAGAAGCTGATTTCTTGTAAGACCATACGCTGACTTCAGGTCAGATTGGCAGCTGACTTCAGGTCAGCTTCCAGTCTGACCGGATGCAATGAGGAAAGGCCGATTTAGATACAATACCTGAACATAAACGTGTTAATCTGCACGTGCGGCAGGGCGGCGCGCAGGGCCGTGAGGGCGTGCGTGTGCAGCATGCCCCACACGTCCACGTACTGCAGGGACGGCATGCTGCCCAATTTACTGGAAAAAGAAAAAAAAGTTAACAAAAAACGCCAGAAAATTTCGATTTCGCCCGCCACTGCTGCCGGGACTTACAAAACTGTGAACGGTGCGAAGTGGGTGCCGGGTGGCTCTAATAAGCTGTGACCTTTATTTTGAAATCTTTTTCATAATTTAATTCCTATAGTGTATTTTTCTTCAGTTGTCTCATTTGGTAAACAAATGTCGCGACTAATATTAAGATTTCTAGGTATTGTATGAGTTTCTGAAGCAATATTTTTTATAATTCGTGCCTTATGTGTATTATACAAAGATCAAGACGTTTATGCTCAACTTTAAGTGTATGATTGATACGAAAAATCAGAATTAAGTAATTAAGTATTTATTCTTCTTCTTCGTGTGGTTAAGAGAAGAAGAAGTATTTATTTCAAATAACCTAATTACAGGCACTTTTAAATTGTCAAGGTGTCGGTCAGTCAGAGAGATGAAGCTAGTTGCCCATTCCAAAGCAGTAGGTACCTATGGAGAAGAACGGGCAAGAAAACAAGACACTCTTTTAAACAAAATATTGGTTACATAATTCATATATTATTTATTATACATGCGAGAACGAGGCAGAACGTTAAAAGCATCCGATATAAAATATGTAAAACCAGTTCAAAAATTAAATTTAAACAAGCCATAGCCGCTAAGAGAAGACCAGTCCCTACTGACGGGGCCCGTTCACGAACATGACGCATGGATTAGCACCATTCAGCTCAACCAACACAATACTCACGTGAGGGCGTGTGCTGGTAGAAGGTAGCAGCGACTGAGCGCGAGGTGCTCCAGCCGCTGCAGGGTGACCAGCGCCTGCGCACATCGCGCTGTGAGGCGGCCGCAGTCCGAGATGTCCAGCTCCAGCAGGCGCGGGCAGCGGCACACCAGGCGGTCCACTACTGGGGGGCGGAGGGGAGGGTTTAAAGGCCTGTGTAGCATCACTACATCATAGTATAAAACAAAGTCGCTTTCCCTGTCCCTATATCCCTATGTATGCTTAAATCTTTAAAACTACGCAACGGATTTTGAGGAAGGTTTATGTGTATTATTTATCGACATATTATGCGGGCGAAGCCGCGGGCGGAAGCTAGTTATTTATAAAAAAAAACTGGCTTTTGCCAGTGGCTTCGACGGCAAGTATGTCGAGAACTATACCTTGGAAACGTACTACCAGGATAACAGTTTTTTGTTTTAATTTTTTATTTATTTATTAGGTAAACCAACAGCAGTACATACAAAAATGAAAAAAAAAAAAGTGTTGGTATGTAATTTTTTTTTAATATCCTTGGCCATTTCATTTCATACTTTGCTTTATTTTATTTTTATTCCTATGTATTTGATCTTTGCTGAATGAAATCTTGAAATGTTTTAAGTGGACCATTTTAATTTTTATAATTTATATTGAATTATTATAATATTTAAGTCTCATAATGTTGACGAATGTAATTGATGCCAATGCTTAAGACTATTTTCATTACTTGTGTTTGTTTATTACTACATACCTACTTACCGTTTTGTAAAATTGTTATGAATGAATAAATAATAATACCTATATAAGCAACCTAATGCTTGTGTTATGGTAACGAGATGGCTGATAAACTACTTATAACCACACTTAATATTATAAATGCGAAAGTAACTCTGTCTGTCTGTCTGTTACCTTTTCACGCCTAAACCACCCAACCGATTTTGCTGAAATTTGGTATGTAGATAGTTTGCATTCATGAGAAGGACATAGGCATATTATTTTTTGGAAATTCAACCCCTAAAAGGGTTACAAGGGTGGCAAAGTTTGTATGAGAAAAATATTTTTATTGCACATTTTTGCATAGGTAGGTAGGTAGGGTAGGTAAGTTGGTAGGTAGGGTAGGTAAGGTAGGTATCATAGTTAAGACAGGACAACGTCTGTCGGGTCAGCTAGTATATATATATTATTTTTTGTAAATACATACATATTATAGATAGAAAAACACCCAGACTCGTAACAAATACTTGCAGGTCGTACAAATATTTAGTCCGTGCGGGAATCGAACCCGCGACAGTCAATTACTTGAGTTGATTAACCACCTGAACAGTATTTCCTTGCTTCGGCCAACCTGGGACTAGTCTGTTTGAAGACTTCCAGGTGAAAAACAACACAAAAACGGGTGATTTTCCATCTATAATATGTATGTATTTACAAAAAAAAAAAATACATGTAAGTAGTTTATCAGCCATCTCGTTACCATAACACAAGCATTAGTTTGCTTAGCTTGGGACTATATGGCGTTGTGTGAAATTTCCAAGGATATTCATCATCATAATCTGCCCAGCCTTTTCCCAACTATGTTGGGTCGGCTTCCAGTCGAACCGGTTACAGCTGAATACCAGTATTTTACATGGAGCGACTGCCCATCTGACCTCCACAACCCAGTAACTAGGTATAACGATACCCCTTGGTAATACTGAAATGTCCAAGGATATTATTATATATTATTTAAAAAGTCTGACACCAGGTTAGTCAGGAACCACACGGAAAGAAAGAAATACTTACTGTCATCGCTCATGATCCTGGCGCCTCCAACGTTAAGCCGCTGCAGTCTTTGAGGAGCTGTCGTCACGAGGACTTCTAGAGCTGCCTCTGATAGATTGCACCAGGATATGTTTAATGATAATAATCTGAAACAAAAGAAATATTCATTACACACCACTGGTTAAGCTACGCTAGCCGGGGCTGGTTCTTAGATGGGCATCTTTAAATACTTTTTTTTTGAGGGTGGGATATCATCAAATGACTCCTCCCGCTAAGGTTCGAGCGGAAGGGAGTGTTAGACTCTTACTGACTAAAACCCATCCATGTTCCATCCTTAGTCCTTTATGTTCCGGGGTAGCGGTAACCCTTTCGGACAATCCCGCTGACCATCTTTACATACCGAGACTCCTCCGTGTCTTGGAAAGCACGTTAAGGCGTTGGTCCCGGCTGTCATTTGTGCATCTTTGACAGTCGTTACGGATCGTCAGAAGCCCGAAAGTCTGACAGCCAGTGTTACCAAGGGGTATCGTATTGCCCAGTTACTGGGTTGTGGAGGTCAGATAGGCAGTCGCTCCATGTAAATCATTGGTATTCAGCTGCTTCCGACTAGAATGAAAGCCGACCCCAACATAGTTGGGAAAAAGCAGACAGATTGATTAAACTAGCTTTTGACCGCGGCTTCCCTTGAATTTAACAAAAGTTACTATTATTTAAACACTTCTTCTTCTTCGTGTGGTTAGTGACTAACCTGATGTCAGAGTGTTTAAGCTGCCCCCATGGCCTCTGACTTAGCTTCACATGCTGTTGAGAAACATCTCTCAGACATGCTGGTTTCCTCACGATGTTTTCCTTCACCGATTTTAAGCAAGTGATAATTATACAATACGCACATGAATCCAAAAAATCAGAGAAACACTCATTATTATAAATTCGAAACTAAGTTTGTCAGTTTGTTTGTTGCCTTTTCACGTCTAAACCACTGAACCGATCATCCTGAAATGTTGCATATACGTTGTCAGGTGTACAGAAACGGACATAGGGTACTTTTCATTCCGAAAAAAAGTAGGTACTGTTCCAGAGTAAAACAGCAATAACGTTCTTATGATCATAGATGGCGCCACGTGTACGTTCCGTTCTGAGTCCATTATTGCAACGGCCTAACAACAAGCAGAGTGAAACCCGAATTGGTTTTCAAATTCTAAACGTGACCTACCTGACCCCCACAACCCAGTCAGTAACTGGGTAATCAATCTACCCAGCCTTTTCCCAACTATGTTGAAAATGTTGGCAGGAAAGTTGTGATACATACAAACATACTTGCCACAGTCACGAATCACATTTTGATCAACATACAAATCAACACTGACCTAAAAAATTCCAAAAAATCGTATGAAAATCTGATTTTTGCGGGCTATCTTGGCACATCCCCCCCAAGTCCCATGTAATAGGGGGGCGGGAGGTCTAGAAACATAAATAAATCTTACCCATTACATCCTTCTAGTATTGCCTGTAATCCCTCCGCGGTGACGCCTTGCGCCATTGTTAAATTTAATGTTTCTAAATTACTACATTTACCTGAAACAAAGGATAAACAATTAACAAATGTACAGTGTTTTAGGTTAAACGAGGGACATAGGTACATCAGTAGAGTGAAGTACTCATGAAAATGAACTACTTATCAAAGTCAAAAGTCAAATCATTTATTTCAAATAGGCACAAGAAAGGCACTTTTGAACGTCAAAATGAATAAGAAACAGAATTGATTCTAGTCGCCCCTTCCAAAAGGTAGTTTCGTGTGGAGAAGAATTGGCAAGAAACTCCACCGTTACTCTTTTAAAATGTTTGACAATGTTTTGTATGACATGAATTATAACATTATATGTGCAGACGATGCGCCCAGAATAAAAACACTACACCACAAAAGGTGACAAGAAAAACACATAGCAATCATGGCAGGTAAACTTAATTATGTCATAAGTACATGGTGCTCACATATTTACAAAAACATTGTAAAAGTTAATAATCATAAATTAATCAATGTGTGAGAAGTTATTCCAATATAATAAAATAATATGGTAAGTACAAATTATAAATTATTACCTAATTTACTTAGCAACCAGTTTGATTTTGTCTAGTTTTACAAGGGAGAGGGGTTTGAGCATCGTTTTCACATGTATAGTAATAACATGAATTATGTAACCAATATTTTGTTTAAAAGAGTGTCCATGGAGTTTCTTGCCCATTCTTCTCCATAGGTACCTACTGCTTTGGAATGGGCAACTAGTTTCATCTTTCTGGCTGACCGACCCCTTGACAATTCAAAAGTAATAATAATAATAATATCCTTGGACATTTCACACAGCGCCATATCGTCCCAAGCTAAGCAACCTAATGCTTGTGTTATGGTTACGAGATGGCTGATATACTACTTATATACATTTTTTTTGTAAATACATACATATTATAGATAGAAAAACACCCAGACTCGTAACAAATACTTGCAGGTCGTACAAATATTTGTTCCGTGCGGGAATCGAACCCGCGACATAGTGCGCAGCGGCAGCAGTCAATCGCTCAACCACTGCGCCAACCGTGTCGTCAAAGTGCCTGTAATCGGTTTATCTATATCTCTAATATTGTAAAGCTGAAGAGTTTGTTTGTTTGAACGCGCTAATCTCAGGAACTACTGGTTGCAATTGAAAAACTTTTTGTGTTCGATTGTCCATTGAGGCTTTATTTAACATCACGCTCGACCAATAAGAGCGTAGTATAAATAAAAGATATTACAAAAACGGGAAAAATTGCGTTAACGGTTTAGGTTACGCAAATATCATGTATAATGGAATTGTTCCTATGAAGGAGTTTTATCAAAATAATATTAATCCTTATCCAAATAAATATGTTATTGTTAATTATTGATATCGAAATAACTTGATTAAATTCCAGTATTGTATAAATACTAGTGCCATCGTGGCAACACAAAGGAACTAGTTTTCTATTTAAATAACATTTGTTTAAGTCTATGATGATTTATATTATCTGTGCAATCTCTCTATGAAGTCTCTGCCCTTATGTGAAGCACGTTAAGCCGTTGGTCCCGGCTGTCATTTGTGCATCTTTGACAGTCGTTACGGGTCGTCAGAAGCCCGAAAATCTGACAGCCAGTCTTACCAAGGGGTACCGTATTACCCAGTTACTGGATTGTGGAGGTCAGATAGGCAGTCGATCCATGTAAAAAAAAACTTGACAGGTGTCAAGGGACACCCGGATGGAACGAAGTTTCTTTCGATTAATTTAGAAGGAATTGTAATAAAATTTTATTTCTTTTAAGTTATAATAATCAAAAAAAATCTGATATAAAATTAAGCAATCAAAAAATATTGATTAAAAGACATCATATTTTACTCCAAAAAAAGTGTCGTTACAGCTTTCGGTCTTAATTTTTTCCGTCTAGCCCCCTTTGGCAACGCGCGATAAGGTACTTCGTTCCAAAACTGGTATTCAGCTGCAACCGGTTAGACTAGAAGCTGACCCCAACATAGTTGAGTTTGAATACCCTTCTACCCAATCCCCCATCGGGGATGGACAAGTATGACGTCACATTACTCACCAATCAACTCACAGCTGCTATCCTCCAACTGAACGCTCTCTAAGCTTAACTTCTTCAGGCTGGGACAGGTTTCTAGTAAATTGTTGAGTGTTGCCATGTCTATGGTCGACATACTCAGATCTAGGTAGTGTATACGAGACGCTGCGGGGAGGGATGGGGGATGCCATTCAGCTATCTGTAAAAGAAAACACAAGTTTGTGACGTGCTAAGTAAGTTAAGCAACACTTGTCGAGGTTGGTCCTTGGATGGGTGACCTTAAAATACTATTTCTATTAGTTTGTGTCGTGGCTAAGTATTAACAGCCACACGGGTTCATGATGGATCGGTTAAGCGACACTTGCCGAGGTTGGTCCGTGGATGGGTGACCTGAAAATACTGTTTTTATTAGATTGTGATGTGACTAAGTATTAACAGTCACACGGATCGATCAGGTTAAGCAACACTTGTCGAGGTTGGTCCGTGGATGTCATTTGTGCATCTTTAACAGTCGTTACGGGTCGTCAGAAACATCGTCATACCTAGCGGTATCGTATTGCCCAGTAACTGGATTGTGGAGGTCAGATAGGCAGTCGCTTCATGTAAAATACTGGTATTCAGCTGCATTCGGTTAGACTGGAAGCCGACCCCAACATAGTCGGGAAAAGGCTAGGCAGATGATGATTTTAGAGTAATATCTTACCTCAGAGCTAGCCAATCTGACAATAATAGGTTTCCTAGCTAGTATTCTTCCGATGGCGTCTCTTGAAAGGGTTTTGTTTCCTAGATCCAGCCGCTGCCATAGCGTCTCGTCACACGCCACTCTGTGCCATCTGGAGAACCAAGGAACATTAGTGAGAACGGAAAAATATACAGTTCCCTTTATTTAAATTATGTTTGAGGAGCTCGTGGCTAGGCAATCAGTACAAACAGTCGCACAGATCAATTCATCAGGTTAAGCAACGCTTGCCGGGGTTGGTCCGTGGATGTGTGACCATCTTTAGATACCGAGACACCTCCGTGCTTCGGAAAGCACGTTAACCCGTTGGTTCCGGCTGTCGCCTGTGTGTTGGTGTCTGTGCTACGGGTCGTCAGAAGCCCGAAAGTCTGAAGACTTTCGGACTTCTGGTAAGACTTTACGAAGGAATATCGTATTACTCAGTTACTGACTGGGTTGTGAAGGTCAGATAGGCAGTAGCTCTATGTAAAATACTGGTATTCAGCTGCATCCGGTTAGACTGGAAGCCGACCCCAACATAGTTGGGAAATGGCTATGCAGATTGATTGATGTCTGTGTTAAGTGTGGTTGTATTGTCCTCACGCAGTGTGACGAAATGTATTATTAATTTTAATAATTATCGTTTATTCATTTAAATTCTTATTTAATACATTTTTATAAATTTTTATAAAAAACAACAAAGTTGGGAAAAGGCTAGGCATATGATGTATAGATAACAAATTAAACAACAACAAGCTAGTAAAAACAAACAAACGAACAAATCTTTCTTTGAAAATATTTGTTTGTTTGTTTGCATTGAATAGGCACCGAAACTACTGAACCGATTTGAAAAATTATTTCATTATTGGCAAGCTATACTATCCCTGGGTGACATAGGCTATATTATATTTAAAAAAATAATAGGGATCCTTACTAAAACTCCATTGTACTATGTAGTGATAGCAGTACTGATTGCTCTTACCTCTTGCAGACCATCATACAATGTGCCAGAGTCCGCTTGGGCAGCCATCGAAATACACTGAGAATCATTTCATCTGACAGGATGTTGAAGGACACCGCTCCAACAGGCTCCGATCTGTGTCTCCGGCTTATTATTAATTCATCTTCTAGTCCTAGAGCTGGAACAAACAAAGTCATGATTACATTCATGTTGAAGACAACGGGGTTGTTTGAAAGGGTTACCGCTACCCCGGAACACAAAGCGCTAAGGAAGGAACATGGATGGGTTTTAGTCAGTAAGAGTCTGACACTCCCTTCCGCTGCACCCAGAGCGAGGGGAGTCATTTTATTTATTTTTTCCCTCCCGTTTTATAAACTTGGATATGGTTATTATTTTTGTAAACATATTTTGTTTAAAAGAGTGTCCATGGAGTTTCTTGCCCGTTCTTCTCCATAGGTACCAACTGCTTTGGAATGGGCAACTAGCTTCATCTCTCTGACTGACCGACCCCTTGACAATTCAAAAAGTGCCTGTAATTGGTTTATTTGAAATAAATACTTTGAGTTTGAGTTATTATTATTTTAAGTCTTTTTAGTTATGTAAATATTATGTGTATGAATAGATTTTTTTTTCGTGTAAGTTACTAGCCTAACTACTAACTAAACCTAACTAAACTAACTTCACATGCTGTTAAGAAACATCTCTCAGACATGCTGGTTTCCTCACGATGTTTTCCTTCACCGATTTTGAAGCAAGTGATAATTTATACAATTAAAAATTTAAAAAAAATTAAAATTATTTATTTCATCCACTTATTTAAATACATTCAGTCAAAAAAGTATCGGGAATGGATGATTTGTTTATGGTTCCAAATTCAAATTTTTGGTTTTTTTGTAGTTGTTAGATTGGCACAACTGTTTTCCATTTTGGCGCGGAGTTTGAGTTGCATCTGTTATTTATATTAAATACAGTGCTGGTTTTAGTAATATCATATATAGTGTGTATTGCGAATTTCATAATGGACAAAAATATCGAACAAGGAGTTTGTCTTAAATTTTGCATCGCCAATGGAATTTCGTGTTCGGAGTCACTGAAAATGTTACAGAAGGCTTACGGTGAATCGACTTTATCAAAAACTCGTGCTTATGAGTGGTTCAAAGCGTTCAAAAGCGGTCGAGATGTGATGGAAGATTTGCCTCGCTCTGGTAGGCCGTCAACGTCTGCAACTGAAGTTAACATCGCAAAAGTGAAGAAAATAGTGACTGAAAATCCCCATTCAACTCTGAGAGAGATAGCCGCCGAACTTTCTGTATCTCACGAGTCGATCCGTACCATTTTAACTAATCATTTGGGTATGAAACATGTTGCTGCTCGGCTAGTCCCAAAAGATCTGAATTTTCTCCAAAAACTCAATCGCATGAAAGTCGCTGAGGACATGCTAGAACGAGTCAGTTCGGACCCAACGTTCATGAAACGCATTGTTACTGGTGACGAGACGTGGGTTTACGAGTTTGACATGCAAACTAGTCAACAAGCTTCGGAGTGGCGCCTTCCAACTGAACCGAAACCGAAAAAGGAGAATTCGCGGCGAGAACTGAACTCAATTCCGGAAGCAGCGTTTAAAAAATGTTTTGATGAATGGATTATTCGTTGGCGCAAGTGTATCGTTTCTAAAGGAGCATACTTTGAAGGTGATAAAATAAATTTGGATGAATAACAGATATTTTGTGTATTATTGATCTTTTCCCGGTACTTTCTTGACAGAGTAGTAAATTTACAATTTTTGGAATTACCTTTTAAGCAAGTTTTTGCTTGTGATAGGTATTTCCGCTTTTCTAATTTACACTAACTACATACATAAGTTGAAAACAATACGCACATGAATCCGTAAAATCAGAGGTGCGTGGCTTGGGTTCGAATTCGAGACCTATGACTTGGCAGTCCGTCGGTCACACTACTAGGCTATCACTGCTGTTAATAGAACATTACTCAGTCATATCATACTCACGTGTGTAACGATGTTTGCCCCCGCTACTGTCGCTAGTGGCGCCACTGTACTGCGCGGCCGGGGTCGGAAGGTACCCCGCGCTGACCGACTGAGCTAGCGGGGTCTCCTCGTCTATCAGGTATTCGTCCAACAATAGGCTGGTTTCATGAATATGCTGGTCTGTCGCCTGGAGGGGTTTGTCTGTAAGAGGGACAAGTTTTAACCTTTTAAACGCCAGAGCATGAACACGCCCTCCACGCCAAGCTACAAATTTATTTCTTCTTGTTATCATGAATTCCCCAATTCAACAAAAGAGGAGCTCGTGGCTAAGTACTAACAGCCGCACAGATCGATCCACCGGGTTAAGCTACGCTTGCCAGGGTTGGCCGTGGATGGGTGACCATCTTTACATCCCGACTCCTCCGTGGCTCGGAAAGCACGTTAAGCCGTTGGTCCCGGCTGTCATTTATGCATCTTTGACAGTCGTTACGGGTAGTCAGAAGCCCGAAAACCTGACATCCAGTCTTAGCAAGGGGTATCGTGTTACCCAGTTACTGGGCTGTGGAGGTCAGATAGACAGTCTCTCCATGTAAAATACAGGTATTCAACTGCATCCGGTTAGACTGAAAGCCGACCCCAACATAGTTGGGAAAAGGCTAGGCAGGTGGATGATCATCAATTCCCCAATATCCATGATGTCTTTTAATTTGTTTCACGTCTTTATATACGTACGAGAGCTTCAATTTTTAAGATATGTATGAACACACACAAAATTAATGATTGAATTGTTTTATTTCATGTTATAGTGTTGTTGCAATTGTCACATATTTGTGTCGTTGGCGTACAGGGCGCTTGCTTGTCACGTATGTGTGACAACGGCGTTCAAAAGGTTAACCAATTAGATGTTCGCCTATTAGAAGCCGTTTGCTTGAGGTCTTGCTCAACGATTTATACGGTTATATTTATTGTCGTTTCGAGAGAATTTTTCTTATGAACCTATGGGGTTTATACGACATTTCCCCACACGGGAATCGAACCCGACTTATTTTTTTCGATCGACCTTATTTTTTTCTGCATATTTCCTGTGGATGTCCCGAATCACTACATAGTATAAAACAAAGTCGCTTTTTCTGTCCATATATCCCTATGTATGCTTAAATCTTTTTTTAATAGATAGAGTGATTCAAGAGGAAGGTTTATGTGTATAATTTGTCGACATATTTTGCGGGCGAAGCCGCGGGCGGAAGCTAGTAAAATATAATTCTTTCTTTCTTCTCTCTACCGAGAAATTCCAGATTAAAAACCCCGATTACACTTCTCCTGACACGGGAATCGAACAAAGGACCTTAATTTTTCTGTATATTTCCTGTTGGTGTCCTGAATAGAAAATCTTTCTTTCTTTTAGTGAGAAATTCCAGATGAAAAAACCCAATTACACTTCTCCTGATCCGGGAATCGAACCCCAGACCTCACGCATAAGCGGGATTGTCCGAAAGGGTTACCGTTATCCCGGAACATAAAGGGCTAAGGAAGGAACAAGAGTCTGACACTCCCGCTCCACCCAAAGCGGGAGGAATCATTTGATGATTTCCCAGTCTCAAAAAGCAAGAACCTCTAGACTAGACATAAATAGATTCTACAGATCATGTTGTACTCACGTTTCTCACCGCTTCTAGGGCTCTTGAGTCTAGAAGGCCCAGCATTAGGGCTGCTGCTACAGGGCTTCACTCGGGGACTCTTTGGGCTGTACTTAGAGCGAGGTGACGTCATACATCTCGGTGACGTCATTAAGTTTACGTTGGGGTTCATGTTTTCAATGTCCATGTGTTTGCGTTTCAGTTGTTTTGTTATCTGAAAGAAAATATAGATGCGTTAACAATAGGGTATTAGACAGGGTATGTATAATATTAATATGAACTATGTAACCAATATTTTATAACCATATTTTGTTTAAAAGAGTGTCCATGGAGTTTCTAGCCCGTTCTTCTCCATAGGTACCTACTGCTTTGGAATGGGCAACTAGCTTCATCTCTCTGACTGACCGACCCATTGACAATGCAAAAGTGCCCGTAATTGGTTTATTTGAAATAAATGCTTTGAGTTTGAGTTTATTATTTCGTTGTATGAAATCAGTGTAAGAACATAAATAACTCTACCTAATTCCGACCTCTGGTTATATTACCTTCCCATCTCCTAATCCATACCTTGGCAGATTGTCAGTTACGTTTGGTTGTAGGGAGACGGGGAAGGCCTTCCCCTATACTTGACACTGAGCATGCTCCTGACTATTGACGTCTGTTGACTTTAACTGACACTGCACATGGAAGGCAGAACCGTTAATATCGTCACCATTCGTTATTAAGCTATAAGGTCAATCTATAATTGGCTCGTGGCTGAATAATAACAGCCATATGGGCCGATCCAACTAGTTAAGCTACGCTTGCCGGGGTTGGCCCGTGGATGGGTGATCATCTTTACATAACGAGACTCCTCCGTGCCTCGGAAAGCACGTAAAACCGTTGGTCCCGGCTGTCATTTGTGCATCTTTGACAGTCGTTACGGGTAGTCAGAAGTCCGAAAACCTGACAGCCAGTCTACCAAGGGGTATCGTATTGCCCAGTTACTGGGTTGTGGAGGTCAGATAGGCAGTCGCTTCATGTAAAATACTGGTATTCAGCTGCATCTGGTTAGACTGGAAGCCGACCCCAACATAGTTGGGACAAGGCTAGGCAGATGATGAAGTGGCCCGAGCCATGTGCTGGTTTTAAAATAAATATAAATATGGCAAAAATTACCAAGCGATATTGAGTCGACACTATTTCAAGCTCATAATCTTTAAATGGTTTATTTAGCCTTTTAACATTAGAATTCGTTGGAATTAAAAAGTTAAGACAAATGGTGATTTTTTACGATTTTTTTCCAAAAATAAATACTTTAAAATGCTCTCTTTATAATCTAATAGTATGTCTATTTTTTATGTCTAATTAATTAGGCAAAGATTTTCAAAACTAATAAGAAAAACTGTGATTTAAGGTTTACATTACAATCTTCACATCTAAAATAAATGACCATGACTGAGTAAAAGACATAATTCTATTTTACAGTAATGCTATTCTAATTCTATTGAATTTCAGTCAAAACAGTGCAAGTGGGTATTATTTTTCTTGTGCCGAATGTTTGGCATGTGATCCGAATTTCGGCCGAATGTCGAAGTTCGGTTCAAGCTGCCGAATTTCGGTTGAACCGAATTTCGGCCCATCCCAAATATCTTTAAAGTTGCCGATATGTCGTTTGGTAAGTAGGTATTGCCTTTCAAGCGTCTATATTAAATAAAATAGATTGCCTTAATATATGTATATTTACGAACGACTATTTGACCTCCACAACCCAGTAACTGGTCTCTTGGTAAGACTGTCAGACTTTCGGGCTTCTGACGACCTGTAATAACTATTATAGATACACAAATGACAGCCGGGATCAACGGCTTAAAGGTATGTAAAGATGATCACCCATCCACGGACCAACCGCAGTAAGTGTAGCTTAACTTGATGGATCGACCCGTGCGGCTGTTTTTTTTCATTTACACTCGAGTACAGTCAGTTTTAATGTTTTAATTGGTATATTGGCGTGTGCTAGCTGACATGTGGAAAATGATTGATTTTAATGTGATGTGTTTCGTAATGTTAATTACTATCATACGATAAATGTGTAGAGTCAAGTTCTTCAACTAAACAGACAGCTGTGCTGCTGGGGAGTTTGTTGCGCCACTTCTTCTTCCCAGCTAAAGCACTAGGAAGTGGTGAAGGGTGGGCGTTTTTGGGGGACTGTCTTATGTAACTTTGACCTTCAAAAAGTGCTGATTTGCAGCCTAATTTTAATAAATGACGTTTTGCTATTTTTTTTCTGTTGTTACTTAGCCACGAGCTCCTCCGAAGCCATGTCAGCATATTATTAAAACAATTGCGACTCGTATGCAATCCACTGCAACACGTGTGGTATAATGACCCCAATATTTTAGCTGATTAATCTCATGTCATGGCAAGTGATTGAATTGTGTATTTGAAAGGTAAGTCAATAACGTTACTTTTTATGAAATATAACAATTTAACGTCACTGATTTTTCTATTCAAATGGAATACTTATTAGCATTAAATGGAATTTTAAAATTATAGAGCAAATGATTATTATACACTACGCACATGTATCCGAAAAGTCAGAGGTGCGTACCTTGGGTTCGAACTCGAGACCTATGAATCGGCAATCCGTTGGTCACACCACTTAGCTATCACTGCTGCTACAGTACACCCATTTAAGTCCCATGTAACAGGGAGGAGCCTCTTGACATCAATTGGACACAAATCCAGACCTGGAGTCTGTACAACTGAGAAATTCATGATGAAATAACCGAGTACACGCTTTGCCCCGCCCCCAGTGCCAGATTAACCTTTTGACCGCCACAGTCGTGTATAGACGACAAACCAAAATGTGCCCAGCACGCCACGGTCGCGACTGGGTGACAGAATAAAGGATGAATTCGGAGCTTGGCGCTGAGGGCACGCTTTTTCATTTTTGACGTGGCGGTCAAAAGGTTAAGCAAGCGCGGGGCCCGCAGCAAATTCTATTCAGCGGCCCTTAATCTGCTATGGGTTCTTATGTACAAAGTGGTAAAAAACCTTCTCCACAAAGAAGTGTCTTCGTAGCATCAGCTGTTTCGGACCTCCTAGTCTCCGACAACCTTTACAAAGTCGGTTGTTTTTAAGTAGAAGCCTAAGTAAAAAAACCCCAACGATGTGTAGCACCGGAAACAAAAAATGAATTTCTACAACAGTCTGCAGCGCACTTAGCAACTAATGGGACATCAAGTGAATTCATTAAACCTCGTCTTACTACGAGTCTCTCAAAAAAATTACGCTCAGATGGAGATTAGTTTGGTTACGCGGGGCTCCCTTTCGCGCGGGGCTCGTAGCAATTGGTACTCTTGCTATATGGTAAATTCGGCACTGCCCGCCCCGGGAATTGAACTCCTTATATTCAGCAGTAGCGTTTTATTTTAGGATCCACGCTTTCGAAGTACTAGTAGGCAACTTAATTTTACCTGTCATTGTTATATTTGTTTTTCGTTTCACCTTTTTTGGTGTAGTATTTTTATTCTGGGTGCATCGTCTTCACATATAATTGTATAATTCATGTATACAAAACATTGTAAAAGAGAAAAGGTAGAGTTTCTGGCCCATTCTTCTCTATATGAAACTACCTTTTGGAAGGGGCGACTAGAATCAATTCTATTTCTTGTCCATTTAGACGTTCAAAATTGCCTTTCTTGTGTCTATTTGAATGAATGATTTGACTTTGATACTATCACTCTAATATTACAAAGGCGAAAGTTTTTGAGTGTGTGTGTTTGTTATTTCTTCGCACAAAAACTACTGAACAGATCTGGATGAAACTTGGCACAAAGATAGATTTTTATCTAACTTTTTATCCCGGTAAACAACGTAAGAAAACCAGCATGTCTGAGAGATATTTCTCAACAGCATGTGAAGCTAAGTCAGAGACCACAGAACAGATAAAGAGGTTAGAAGGGCCTTGTGGGCGGAACAGGCGCGCCACACATTTGCGCGGGCGCTCCAAACTCAGCCGAAGTTAGAATCACCGGTCAACAGTCACGCTCTTATTGTGAAAGCGTTCAATTCTCCACGGAAAAAAAGAATTATGCCGTCTTGCGCAATAATAACGTGTCGGAAAAGAAGTCAGGAGTGTAATGTGGCCCGAGGAGGGATTTCTTTTCACCGGTAAGTCCAAAAACCTTAAAATACGAGTGATATTTGTAATTATTACAAAAGTATTATGTAGTTTGTAGACAAAAACGATAAAATCGCATTCAGATGCAAAATAATACATTGCTTGCAATACATGGGTACGATCTTGTACGACGTGAGCGGTCGCTCAATGTATTGCGTTCACTGCGAACGTCACGAGCGTTGAGCCAAAGCTGCAATTCTGGGAAATCTATGCGCGTCGATAGTGTTGTACCAAATTGTAAACAATGTCGATTTTAAGTATGTACGTATATAGGAATGATTATTTTCAGTAATATTATAATGAAAATAACTTTGTTTTTATTAACACCAATTATTTTATAATGTGGATTATTAATTTAGTTTCTTAGCTGGATTTTCATCTCAGCGACAAGTTTGATCAAAAAACTGATCAGAAATGTAGGGAAATTAAAGGTGTTTTTGACAGATTGAGGCTGTGATCAGACTGTGAACGTTATTAAAATAAAGAGAATTGCCCCTCTTAATTACTCCTTATCCCAATAAATACGTTACTCATCAAAAGTATTTAATTTTGAACAAAATAGCCCTTGACATTATTGGATTTCAATGAATGTCTTAGGAGAGATTTTACGGTTTTAAAATAACTCCGCAAGGCGGCCGGTCATTTGCTTCCTATAGTAATATGTATTATGTGATAATCGTAAGTAATATTCTTATAGTAATATATTATTTTAATAGGCTTTTTCCTTAAATTAACGCGGGTGAAACCGGTGGGTACAGCTATTATTCATAAATTAACATGATAAAATTAATAAATACTTTTTCACAGAGTAATTAACAATAAATTAATTAGATCATATTATGTTTATTCGGCTTAGCAAAAGCCGAAATTTCTTATTAAAAGAAATTTTAAAATTTCTTTTTAGTTGCTTTTGCTAATTATAGCTTTATTTTACGTTTTATGTTATTCAAAATGCTATTTTTCTTTCTTTCTATTATTATACGTAAAACAAAGCTGCAACTAGCTTAAAACGAAAGAAAAGTTTAATAAATTTAATTTAATTTAATAAATTTTACTTAATTCGACTTTGATTTAATTTAATTTAAATATGTAATTAGGAAGTCCACAATATTTGTACCGTACCCGCAACTTAAAAAACAAATGCAAAACTTTAATTAACAAAGTTACAGTAATTTTATCGATATGATTAATCGACCTTTTGGTGGCCGTAACATATATGAGAAATAAATTGCTTTTACATGTGTGTGAGTGTACGTCCAGAGCAGTATTTGCGTTAGTGTGAGAACCAATAATAAACATGCGATCTAAGTGCGTGTGGTTTATTTGTGTGCGTAATGCGCGTACGTATTTATCTCTTGCTTGTAGTGGAGAGGCAGAGTGGGAGACATGCGGCGACACGCGTTCTAATACAAATCAGGAACTACTTCCTTTCTAACCTCTTTATCTGTTCTGTGTCAGAGACCCATGGGCGGCAAAACTCTGACACCAGGCTAACCTGGTGTCAGAGTTTGGTCTTTGGTAATTCAATACCTTGCATGTCTGATTGATCAGTAATATGTATACGCATGTTTGACAAATTACTTATTTGGTTGGAGTTTGGAGTTTGGTTTGGTCTGGTGTCAGTGACTAATCACTAACCACATGAAAAGAAGAAGATCCTGGTAGTATGTTCCCGTGGGATAAGCCGGGAGCAGAAACTATAGTTATAATAAACTCACCATTCCAGAAGCACCAGGATCACATAGGTTTTCCGAGTCATCCGGTTCAAGAAGACTGACACCCATTTCTTGAAGCACCTGTAAATAGATTGGTAGTTTAGATATTACAATAGTGGTGACGATAGCAGGATTGTCCGAAAGGCTTACCACTACCCCGGAACATAAAGGGTTAAGGAAGGAACATGGATGGGTTTTAGTCAGTAAGAGTCTAACACTCCCCTCCGCTCCACCCAGAGCGGGAGCAGTCATTGGATGATTTCCCACCATAAAAAAAGGCAGAGGTCCAACTGTTGGTCACCAACAATTTTACCAGTTGTAAAATTGGACGACGCCGCGCGATACAGGTTTGTACCACAGCCCATGACCAACATTTTTTCCCCATCGAAAATGGTATGAAATCGTTAGATTTGTTTATTCTGAAATATTTCTCAACAGCATGTGAAGCTAAGTCAGAGGCCCATGGGCAGCACGAAAACTCTGACACCAGGTTAGTCACTAACCACATGGAAAGAAGAAGACCAGTTATGTTTAAGTCCCATGTTAATGGCGATTTTAAGAATTATTGTATTCAAATCCTTGGTTTAGTCCTGGGTGTTATTCTCGGGTTGGACACAGTATTATTGGGCTTTGTTTGGGGAAATGTGAGTGTGCTATAAGTAAGTATATCTCTGCTTGACACTTCAGGGATTACAGGCATCATGTTGTGCTTTGCTATTGTATTCAAATATCTTAACATGAAAGATATAGTGCATCATCTGCCTAGCCTTTATCCAACTATGTTGGGGTCAGCTTCCAGTCTAACTGCTGATACCAGTATTTTACATGAAGCGACTGCCTATCTGACCTCCACAACCCAGTAACTGGGCAATATGATAGCCCTTGGTAAGACTGGCTGTCAAATTTTCACGCTTCTGACGAGCCGTAACAACTGTCAAAGATGCACAAATGACAGCCTAGACCAACAGCTTAACGTGCTTTCGTGTCACCCATCCACGGCCAACCCCGGCAAACGTAGCTTAATACAGGAAAGATATAGAGCATACTTTTTTATTTTTATACACAATAGGCAAGTGCTTGAACACAATCTCACCTAATAATAAGTGATGATGGGGTCGAATGAGGATAAATCAGTTAGTATTTATAGAATCATGACAGGTAGCCAGAATATGGTTTGACTTCTAGTAATCTGAACATTATAAGTCACGAGATCTTGGGTTCAATTCCCATGTTAAAGCAATGTACTATTGTGTATTTCAAAGTCAAATCATTTATTTTAAACTAGCTTCTGCCCGCAGCTTCGCCTGTGTGAATGACGGAAATTGCATGTTATTATAGATATAAACTTTCCTCTTGAATCACTCTTATTTATTTAAAAAAACTGCAGCAAAATCCGTTGCATAGTTTTAAAGATTTAAGCATACATACGGATATAGGGACAGAGAAAGCGACTTTGTTTTATACTATGTAGTGATAGGCACACAAAAGGCACATTTGAACGTCAAAATGAACAAGAAATAGAATTGATTCTAGTCGTCCCTTTTAAAAGGTAGTTTCATATGTAGAACAATGGGTAAGAAACTGCACCGTTACTCTTTTAAAATGTTTTGTATACATGAATTATAAAATTATAAGTGGAGATGATGCACCCAGAATAAAAGTACTGCTTAACAAAAGGCGAAAAGAAAATCCGCCTGGAAGTTCTCAGTAGCAGCTCAAGAGTCTGGATTAGCACCCAGTTGTTGTCAAGAGGCTTGCTCCCTATTACATAGGACTTACACATAACTGGCGAATTGTTAGTGTACTGTAGAGCCTAGGTGAAATATTGTTGAACCTAGCTGGTGTAACTGGGTGCATTTTTAATATAATATATATCCTTGGACATTTCACACAACGCCATATCGTCCCAAGCTAAGCAACCTAATGCTTGTGTAATGGTAACAAGGTGGCTGATAAACTACTTATATACATTTATTTTTGTAAATACATACTTAATATAGATAGAAAAAACACCCAGACTCGTAACAAATACTTGCAGGTCGTACAAATATTTGTTCCGTGCGGGAATCGAACCCGCGACATATTGCGCAGCAGTCAATCGCTCAACCACTGCGCCCACCGTGTCGTCAAATTTGAACGCCCTAATGATTAGAATACATTAAAAGTAACGTCTTAGGATTTGGTTGCTGGCAATAGGCTCACCCCCTATTACATGTTTGAGTAAACATAACAGGTTAAATGTGGTAGTACCTACTATGGGCACTCTTCTGCCTAGACCTTCGTGGAAACAAGGCGTGATGCTATATTTATTGTTATTAAAGGAGGTTTAAAGAGATAAAGTGCACTACTTTCTGCAGACTGTCAAAAATTAAGGTTAACGAACGCAAACGCATCGACCATGACAAATCGGTAGGCTTTACCCATATTAAGGGCATATTTCGGTAAAATACAACATATAATTCGATAAAATTGTAGGCAAGAGATAATCTATGCATTTGGCGATTAGAAAATGAGCTATTTAATCGTAGATAACCATTCCTAAGAAATGGTAAATTACGGTTACAAATCGAGTGTTACCGCCACATTACAGCAGGAGGAGCTATTTAAAGAACGTTACCGGGTTATTTACAGTCTATTTGAGGAATTGACTCGTTGAATTCCTACCTCGGACCACAATTAATCATAACCAAAAATGTCCACGAAAAAAAAGCGGGAATCAACGACAACTCACCTCATGATCCGTCTTCCGGTCCATTAAACTCCAGCTTTTACGGCTCGAATTATCTGTACGCATCTTTTTCCTGCGAAATATGGAGTATTTGTAGTACACAGAACAATTTTTACTTTAAAATATCACTTTTCACTCTCTAATCGTTTCGCGCCTTTTAACTTTCCCGCCGGTACAATCAGCTGTCAGCCTACAACATTGAAATTTCACAGATTATGGTTAGAATTCAGTGTTTACCGAGCACTTTCCACTTCGTCGAAGTTTCTAGGTAACGGGGGGCTCTCCTCATACTCATCAGATGTGTTTACACTCATAATGTGACTTTAATTATTAATAAATCAACTGTAAAAGCGGTTCTTGAACTGTCATCACACGAATTCGAGAAGTTGAATGACTGATTGACAGTGACAGATTGAACCACAGAGTACCAGTACATTAGATGAACTTTTTATCCAACAAAGCTACAGACAATTCTAATGTTGCCATGAGAAAAAAACTGTAGTGTGTTTAGTCAAAATAAATGCCATTACATTAATTAATGCATGAATGAATCTATACTCTAAGGTTAAAATTATAACAATAAGTTTTTTGGAGCTAGAACTATTAATTGAAACACAAAAAAAAATATTTACAAAAATAATTGCAATGTCTCAGTTACCATAGACATTTAAGCTTGGTGACACAAATATTTTGCTAAGTGAAGGAGTGGTTTGCCAAAGAAGAAAACTTAGCAAATAAAGAAACTGAATAACAAACTAATCAAATTCACTAAAAATTAGTGAAAGCAACGTCCTTCAAAGTTTTTCTTCAGTTTTCTTTACTGGCAGCACTATTTTTTGTTTACAAATCTAAACCAATCAAAAATTGTGCCAGTGACGTACTCCTTAGGGATTGGCTCAGGGAAATGTCTGGATGACCAATAAACGGAGATTGCGATTTGCACGCCTTCTGTCATAGCGGAACAAAATCAAAACACAACACAAAAAGAAAACAAAGGCAGTCGAGACAGGTTGTTCTCTTTGTGAAAACTTGAAAATATCTCGATTATTTTCTTTGAAAGTGCGATATTTCGACGTGTTGACTGTTTTATCGTGTTGTGAATTTATTAAAACGTGAAAATGACGACTCGAAAGCTGAATACCATCGAAGATCTGAGCGGTGAGTACATTCTGCACACATAAATAAATAAAGAACTTTGTCAACAAAACTTGTTTGGTGCGTAACGAAACACGATTTATGTGTTTTATAGCTTAATTTTGCTTTTTTAAACTACAAAATCATGTATATTTGTCTACATTCTATACAAAACTAAATAACAAAGTAAGACGTAAAATACAGAATTCCATGTCCAATGTTTACGTTATAAAAATACGTTTCAAAATATCCAATATGGCGGCAGGAGTTGAACTCCCGAGGTTAATAATTTAATTTGCGTCACAATAAACGCGTACGTGTTACAAGCTGTGATTAAGCGGCGATATAAATAGCCACGACGTCTTGAATGGAAACTGTTGCAAGTCACGACTTCCGTATATGGTCGCATTATACCTGTAGGTTCAACTGCTAAAGCAATCTCTTCGATATTATGTTCGCCTGGTACTTTTACCTATTGACTGCACATTGATTTGTTTATTTTCAACCTTATTTGTTTACATTTACGCTAACTTATTGCGTCGTGAGCAGCGCTAATGGATTATATGGAACATAGACAACTAATCAATGTTTTTATTTTTCAAGTACATTATAATGACCTTTGTCTTTGCCTTCCCTACCCATTTATTGGACAAGGTGCAGTATCGATTTGCATAAATAGAGTATTAAACAAAGGATTTCAAGGACAATAGAAAAAGATAAAGAATTGCAGTGAATTCACAGAATGCAAATACATACTAAATTCTTTCTAATTTTATAGCTCTGTATCTGATTATTTTGTTCAAAACAACTTTTCTGAAAGGTATAGACCTCATATGTAATCGTGCTTTGAGCAAGGAAAGATCAAAGAAACAACGTCAGAGCTACATATATTATGTAAATTGCGCCACAAATACTCTGTTCTCCTGTTCTCCAGTTTCTGCATCCATTCTGTACCCTGTGCAGCTGGGGGAAGCCAACGTGTTGTCTGTCCCAACGGCCATCGCTCCTTCGCCAGACATGGCAATCACAGCGCAGAATAGAAGTCGCGCCAGCAGTTACCATACGGCATTTTGCGTCGTAGAACGAGCATTTATTTAATCAGTTATAGGGTTCTTTTTGTCAAATTGCCAAGGAGTCCGTAAGTCAGAAAGATGGAGTAAATTGCCCATTTCAAAGCGTGTTAGGCACCTATGGAGAAGAACGGGAACTTCAGCTTTTAACTCAAATCAATCTGCCTTCTCTTTTCCCAACTATGTAGGGGTCGGCTTCCAGTCTTACCGGATGCAGCTGAATATCAGTATTTTACATAGCTTGACTGCCTATCTGACTTCCACATCCCAGTCAGTAACAGGGAAATACGATACCCCTAAGTAACGCGGGCTGTCAGTCTTTCGGGCTTCTGACTACCCGTAACGAATGTCAAAATCCACGAATGAGAGCCGGTAACAACGACTTAACGTGCTTTCCGAGGCACGAAGGGGTCTCGATATGTAAAGATGGTCATCCAGTCGCGGACTAACCCCGGAAAGCGTAGTTTAACCTGATGGATCGATCCGTGCCGCTGTTATTACTTATATTTATAAAGATGTATACCGAAGTACAGCTCACTTGGAATTTTTCCGCAGATAAAACCTAAAATGACTGAACTATTAGCCAAGAGCTATCCTTTTTATTTATTTTTTTGAGGGTGGGAAATCATCCAAAGTCAAAGTCAAAACATTTATTTCAAATAGGCACAAGAATGGCACTTTTGAACGTCAAAATGAACAAGAAATAGGACTGATTTTAGTCGCCCCTTCCAAAAAGTAGTTTCGTGTGGAGAAGAATGGGCAAGAAACTCCACCGTTACTCTTTTAAAATGTTTCACAATGTTTTGTATACATGTATTATAACATTATGTGAAGACGATGTACCCAGAATAAAAACAATACATCACAAAAGGTGAAAAGAAAAACACATGTAGCAGTGGCAAGTAAACTTAATTATGTCATAAGTGCATGGTGCTCACATATTTACAAACATTCTAAAAGTTAATAATAATAAATTAATCAATGTGTGAGAAGTTATTCCAATATAATAAAATAATATGGTACAAATTACCTAATTTACTTAGCAACCAGTTTGATTTTGTCTAGACACTAGATTGTCCTGTGGAGCAGGACCAGCATATCCATCCACCAGTCCATTGACTTCTCCCGCTTTGCAGAAGGGAGTGTCAGACTCTTAATGACTAGAACCCATCCATGTTCCTTCCGTAGCCCTTTATGTTCCGGGGTAGCGGTAACCCTTTCGTACAATCCCGCTTACCCTACAGGCTCGGCCCTAACGGGCCCCTTCATGTGCTGACATCTCTTTGAAGCGCGCGTGGAGCATGTACGCGCCGTCCGGCACGGGGCTGGTACTGATCGGGCGGTGAGCTACCCATTACTCACCGCCCGCAGGCCCGTGAAGAGTCCTTCAGCTTTTTAACTATAAAAGCGATATTTCTATTGTTTATCAACATTCACTCAACCAAATGCACTATCTTTAAGTAAACAGTTGTCTCGATAAAAACAAAAACATATATTATGACTCACTACTTCTTCGCAGTAGGTACCTACCCATGATCTACGCATTTGTATGTAAACGTTAATCTAGTCGTACGATGTTGTTATGAATTGTTTTCTAAAAGCGTCATGTTTCTTGCAACTGTATGTATAGTCATTTTATACAGTGTGTTAGGTTAAACGAGGGACGTATTTGCTTTTGGTACTATACTCATGAAAATGAACAACTCTGACTATGGAACTATACCTGAAATCATGAAAAAATAAATCAGCTGTTCAGTACATTTATGTTCGCATAATTCGCCAAAATTTATGGAACAGCTGATATTTTTTTTTCATATTTCAGAGTTGGTCCCATGGACGAAGTTGTTGATTTCCATGAGTATTATACAACCTGAAAGTCCATCGTTTTACCTAACACACTGTTATGTATCAATAAGCAGACATAGTGGTGTGACCGTCGGACTGCCAAGTCATAGATCTCGAGTTCTAAAACGCACGCACCTCTAATTTTACGGATTCATGTGCGTATTGTTTAATTTGCACTTGCTTAAAAATCGGTGATGGAAAACATCGTGAGGAAACCAGCGTGTCTGAGAGATATTTGCAACAGCATGTAAAGCTAAGTCAGAGGCCCATGGGCAGCATGAAAACTGACACCAGGTTAGTCACTAATCACACTAATATTATACAGGCGAGAGTTTGTGAGTGATTGTGTGTGTGTGAAAGGGTTGGACAGAGTTATACTTATAATAAGATTTGGCCAAGTCCCACGTACTAGGGGGCGAGCCTATTGCCATCAACCGGGCACAAATCGAGACTCCAGAAAGGGCTAAGGAAGGAACATGGATGTGTTTTAGTCAGTAAGAGTCTGACACTCCCTTCCGCTCCACCCAGAGCGGGAGAAGTCATTCAGTCCGATCAGATGTTCAGTCGAACATCTTGCAGTTTAAACTTTTAATTTTCTTGACATTCAGCGCCCTCTGCCGGTGGTATTTGGAATTATTAGTTCTCTGACATTTTCATTATGGCTGTTTACTCAAGCACGTCATGGTACTCGTATTGATTACCCAGGTTGGCCGAAGCAAGGAAAAACCAGCTCAGATGGGGATTCATAGACAACTCCGCCTTGAAGTGTAAATGTGGTGCTGTTCCACAAACGACGGGACACTTTTTTTTTTTTTAATTGTGGGAAGTCATCCAATGACTTCTCCCGCTCTGGGTGGAGCGGAAGGGAGTGTCAGACTTACTGACTAAAACCCATCCGTGTTGCTTACTTAGCCCTTTATGTTCCGGGGTAGCATGAAAAAAAAAAGGCTGCTACTACGGCTTAAGGCGTCCCTGGGGGAGGACAGCAAGGGACATGCTGGATAAGGCGTATTGAAAACTACAGGCTCAGCGGCAACGCGGGCTTGCTCGAGCAAGGGTCGGGGATATAGGAATAGCTGATGCCCTAGTAAAAATACATGGTAATAGATCGAGGCAGTCGGTAGGCTAGTAAGGATTAAGTTGCATTATCGCTAAAAATGATGTCAAAAACATCGCAAATAAGGAAATCATTTCTTATCATCGAAATACACGATAAGTATTTATTAATACCTTTGTATTATATTGGTCCTTTAGTGATAAGATTAGATTCAAGATTATATTAACATTCGCACTGTAGAAAATCTACGTTGGAGGTCACGCTTTTGTATGTACATCCAGCATCATTCTCCTGCCCTTGGGCCAATTTATTTTAAGCGCGATTGTCCGAAAGGGTTACAGCTACCCCTGAACATAAGGGCTAAAGAAGGGACTTGGATGGGTTTAAGTCAGTAAGAGTCTGACACTCCCTTCCGCTCTACCCAGAGCGGGAGGAGTGGGTCATTTGATGATTTCCCACCCTCAAATAAAAAAAAACCCAATTTATTTGTGCTCGGTGCACAATCATGTCTTTTCTTCCACACTCCTCCATCAGTCATCATCTCGGTAGTCACTCCCTTTCTAGCCATATCATCTTTCACACAATCCATCCATCGTTTCTTTGGTCTTCTTCTACTTGTATAGCCATCCACATTCATACTGACAACTTTCCTGACAACATTTTCCTCAATCCTCCGCATAACATGCCCGTACCATGACAAACGATCTCCACACAACTTTTCAGTCCCCGGTGTCACTTTCAGACTTCCTCTTGTATACGTACTCATTCCGTATTCTATCCATTCGCGTAACACCACACATTCTTTTTCTTCCATACTTCTCTATCAGTTGTCATCTCGGTAGTCTTTCTAGCCAACACAATCCATCCATCGTTTCTTCGGTCTTCCTCTATTTATCATTCAGTTATAGATAATTAACCAGTATTTCCAAGGAGTATCGTTGTCTCGAATCACTGGGTTGTGGAGGTTAAATATGCAGTCTCATCATATAAAATACTGGCATACAGCTACATCCGGTTAAACGGGAAGCCTGGAAAAAGGCTGGAATGCTTTCATTACCACAGCTCTGAAAACGGTGAAGGAAAACACCGGAGGAAACTGGCATATCCTAGGATCAAAACATCAAAGACATGTGATAGCTACCTCATAGAAAAAGAAGCCTCTAAGAAGCTCAATACGAAAATAGCTTGCAATTTTTCAATCTAACCCGCATTGGTTATATTTAGTCGACTCAAGGGTCTATGGCCCCACAATTGGTCTAAACGCTTTGATTGAAAAATGGGACCAGTTGAAATGTGATGTCATCCAGTTTGCAGGAGGTCGATATAAATGTGGACATGGCGAGTTGGGACGGTCGTATATCAATTAATTAGTGTCAGAGCACATTGAATATCATTGTATCATAATTCTCATCTTTCCGTTGTATTCTTCGACTTTTGACAATGTGTCTTACTAATTTTCGACGACACGGTTGGCGCAGTGGTTGAGCGATTGACTGCTGCGCACTATGTCGCGGGTTCGATTCCCGCACGGAACAAATATTTGTACGACCTGCAAGTATTTGTTACATATTATAGTACTATCTATAATATGTACTTATGTATTTACAAAAAAAAAATATATATAAGTAGTTTATCAGCCATCTCGTTACTATAACACAAGCATTAGGTTGCTTAGCTTGGGACGATATGGCGTTGTGTGAAATGTCCAAGGATATTATTATTATTATTTTCGTGATGCACAGGTAATACGGGCTAGTGTCCTATGCGTGTATTGCGTACGGAGTTATACATAATCAGCCTATAATATTACCACTGCTGGGACACTGGCCTCCTCTCTTCAAGAGGTAGTGGGTAATCCACCACATGGGCCCAGAGCGGGTTGGTGGATGTGACATTTTTTTGGAAATTTTCCGTTCTGTCACATATGTTTTGTCACGATGTTTTTCTTCCTTCACCGTTTTGGAAAGAAACATTTTTATTCTGAACTAGCTGACCCGACAGACGTTGTCCTGTCTTAACTATGTATGATACATACCTTACCTACCCTACCTACCTACCCTACCTACCCTACCTACCTACCTATGCAAAAATGTGCAATAAAAATATTTTTCTCATAACAAACTTTGCCACCCCTTGTAACCCTTTTAGGGATTCAATTTCCAAAAAATAATATGCCTATGTCCTTCTCATGAATGCAAACTATCTACATACCAAATTTCAGCAAAATCGGCTGGGTGGTTTAGGCGTGAAAAGGTAACAGACAGACAGACAGACAGAGTTACTTTCGCATTTATAATATTATAGTGTGGATTAATAAAACGCATGTTATAGAAAAAAACAGGCATAAAATTTTATTGGACAAATATGGCAAAAAAACTCTGCCCCAGTACATGGGACTAATTTCTACAATATAACTGGTGTAATCATAATGGCCGTCCCAGGAAGAGGTGGCGAGACGACCTAGACGCATACCGCAAATCGAGGTGGCTCAAGAGAAAGATGTCTGGAAGGATTAACATTGTAAAACATTTTAAAAGAGAAACGGTGGAGTTTCTTGCCCATTCTTCTCCATACGAAACTACTTTTTGGAAGGGGCGAATAGAATCAGTTCTATTTCTTGTTCATTTTGACGTTCAAAAGTGCCTTTTTTGTGCCTATTTGAAATAAACTATTTGACTTTGACTTTGATTCGGGGTGGCCTTTGCTGAACAGTGGGATAGTGTAGGCTAAGTAATATAATAAGTACAGTTTTCTCGACACTCCTGCCTACATCTGTAGGAGAGATTGGCGTGATGTTACATAATATAACGAAGCGGGGACTCTTTCAAGACATACCAGTCGTGTCGAGATACTCCAGACAATGCTATTCAAGTGGGTAGTTTAACAATAGCTGTCTCGTCACTTCGTTGCTATGTAGGCCACGGTTGTATGAAGATTATAGTTTATACTGCTTATCCTAGCTGGCTGCCATCATCATTCTCCTGCCCTTATTCCAATTTATTTGGGGTCGGCGCAACATGTCTTTTTCTTCCATACTTCTCTATTTGTCGTCTACTCGGTAGTCACTCCCTTTCTAGCCATATCATCTTTCACACAATCCATCCATCGTTTCTTTGGTCTCCCTCTACTTGTATAGCCATCCACATTCATACTCAAAACTTTCCCTGACGACATTTTCCTCATTCCTCCGCATAACATGCCGATAAAACCGATTTTCACACAACTTTTCAGTCACCGGTGTCACTCAGACTTCCTCTTATATAGTCATTCCGTATTCTATGCATTCGCGTAACACCACACATTAATTATCACACGGATAGAACTTGACAGTTTCTTATATTAAATCGTCTTCATCGCAAGACATCTTCACCTAAGCATAAATCGACAACGTCTCTACCAGGAAACCAGGCCGATGCCCGTTGCAAACTATGACAGGGTACTCTTCCCCCTTCTACTTACTATCAACCGGAAGGGCATCTCCCTGCAGGGTGTAACCCTTCCCGGTTCATTTGGAAGTCCCTACACCGTCTTCACGCAAAAGTAGGATGATATAACTCCAACCTGGTCTTCTTGTCGTGTGGTTAGTTAACTAACCTGGTGTCAGAGTTTTCATGCTGCCCATGGGCATCTGACTTAGCTTCACATGCTGTTGAGAAATATCTCTCAGACATGCTGGTTTCCTCTCGATGTTTTCCTTCACCGATTTTAAGCAAGTGATAATTATACAATACGCTCATGAATCTGTAAAATCAGAGGTGCGTGCCTTGGGTTCGAACTCGAGACCTATGACTTGGCAGTCCGACGGTCACACTACTAGGCTATTACTGCAAACAACCTGGTAATGTGGGGCTACCTCAACGGTACGGCAGCAGGGTGTGGATGTGTAGCTATATCGCAAACTATGCTCTACCTCCTATCCTGCCCTCTGTGCCCCAAAACGTGCAGCCTAAGTGATCTCTGCGCTGCCACAGACAACGCTGCGGAAGTGGCGAAGTTCTGGGCCAATAAAATTTGAAATACAGTTATACCAGCGACACGAAGAAGACCTAAGACCTAAGCATATTCCAACGTTTAGCATTAGTGTTATTTTTAAAACATCGTGAGGAAACCAGCATGTCTGAGAGATGTTTGTGCACAGCATGTGAAGCTAAGTCAGAGGCCCATGGGCAGCATAAAAACTCTGGCACCAAGTTAGTCAATAACTACACAAAAAGTCTTCTTTTTGTGCGGTTAGTGACTTAGAAGTGTTATTTTGCGGATTCTGCGGGAGCAAACCGTGCTTAGAGGCCCACGCCGGCTTGCCTAGAACTTAAAACTCGAAAACATGTGACATTACCAAACCCGCACTGGACACGCGTGGTGTGTATAACGGCCAGTCCCTCTCACAGAGAGCCTGTTTCCCAGCTCTGGGAACATGATAAGCTAATTTAATTCTAATAAGATCACACCTGTTATCCCCGTAGGGTTCTAAGCAGAGATCTACCTGTAATACACATTAATTCGCCAGTTATGTTTAAGTCCCGTGCAATAGGGAGTTCCAATCTGGTAATAAATTCCGAGCCAACCAAAGGATTTTCATTCTGAATACTAGTATTTTACATGAAGTTACTGCCTATCTGATCTCCACAACCCAGTAACTGGGTAATACGATACCCCTTGGTAAGACTGTGTCTTGTGTCCAAGGATATTATTATTATTCTAGCTTCCGCCCGCGGCTTCGCCCGCATAATATGTCGACAAATTATACAGATAAACCTTCCTCTTCAATCACTCTATCTATTAAAAGAAACCGCATCAAAATCCGTTGCGCAGTTTTAAAGATTTAAGCATGCATAGGGATATAGGGACAGAGAAAGCGACTTTGTCTTATAGTATGTAGTGATTATTAATCTGCCTGCCTTTCCCAACTATGTATGGGTCAGCTTCCAGTATAAACGGATGCAGCTGAATACCAGTACTTTACATTGATTTACTGCATATCTGACCTCCACAACCCAGTAACTGGGTGATACGATAACCAAGGACTGGCCGTCAGATTATCGGGCTTCTGACGACCCGTAACGACTATCAAAGATGCACAAATGAGAGCCGGGACCAACGGCTTATCGTGCTTTCCGAGGCACGGAGGAGTCTCGGTATGTAAAGATGGCCACCCATCCATGTCATCCACGTAAAGCGTAGCTTAACCTGATGGATCGACCTTTGCGGCTGTTATTACTATGATGTGACAAATCGTGAGTATAACATGTATTTTATTGCGTTTTTGGCAAAGGTATATGCGTTATGAATCGTGTGCATTCATGTCAATATTTAAACATGACTTGCAGTAGTTGGGTACTGCGAACTGTATTGCAATATGCTGCGTATTTTCTCGGGTATTTCGAAAGCCGAACGGTATGGCAAGGTATTTTTAGGCGACGAATAAAAATATAATTTAATGCTATTGAAATAAAGTTGAAATTTCAATGTTAAGGCCTGGCACCCATTGGCGGCACGGCACGACAAGATCGTTCTAAGCGAACATTGCAATTTCAACTTTATTTCGATACGGTTAAGTTATATTTTTATTCGTTAGCTAACACCAGGTTAATCACTAGCCACATGAAAAGAAGTCCGTGGATGACACTGCCAGACTTAGGCGCCTGCGACCGCTAGACTAACGGGGCAGTCATTTCATCTAGCTACTGAAATTAAATTAGTAATAACAGCCGCATGGGTCGATCCATCAAGTTAAGCTATGCTTGTCGGGGTGGGCTGTGGATGGGTGGCTACTACTTTTACATACCGAGACTCTTTCGTGGCTTGGAAAGCAAGCGACTCTCGTTCGTGGATCTTTGACAGTCGTTACGGGTCGTCAGAAGCCAAAAAATTGGCTTCTGACTTTTTTGAGGTTTTGAAATCATCAGACCCCTGATCCCTGGGTCCCCGGATCCCTGGGTGGAGCGGAAGCGAGTGTCACACTCTTAATGACTAAAACCCATCCATGTTCCTTCCATAGCCCTTTATGTTCCGAGGTCGCTACCTCGGAACGTAGGGCTTTTGTCGATCCGTAACGACTGTCAAAGATGCACAAATTACAGCCAGGACCAACGGATAACGTGCTTCTCGAGACACGGAGGAGTCTCGGTATGTAAAGATGGTCACCCATCCACGGCCCACCTCGGCAAGCGTAGCTTAACCTGATGGATCGACCTGTGCGGCTGTTAGTACGTAGCCTCGAGCTCCTCGGACAGTATTATGCTAAATCAGTATACGCGTTATCATGAACTGTGCGTTGATAAGCAAGTACGTGATCTAATACATGCGGAAAAACGAGAGCTGATAGCGGACTGTTGACCTCCGTGTCATTTGTTTCACGCGTATGGTCTGTAGAGATAAACTAGGATAACATAGCCCCACCAAGATGGCGCGAGGGAGTGTCGTACACCTCACTCCCCCTCGACCGAGACGAGGCCCGCGGTGGTAGGCCGGCACTAACGGGGGTTACGGAAGTATTATCGGTTCCGGCGACCTCCGGCGCAGGTGAGAGACGGAACACTCGGGGTGGTCTGACGGAACCACGAGGATTTTCCCCCCGGCTCAAAAAATAAGGATAACATAGCCCGCCCCCCAGAAATTCTAAACGTTTGAAAGTATCTATCTTGAAGTTATGGTTTCCGCACTCAGTCCTTAGGCGGGCCATTGAGCTTGGGCCATGGCAGCCTTCGGTGGTTTCTGTAACCAGCCCACCAGAAATTGATCCCGTCTGTGTTCTGACTAGGGATTTCATCCAGGGAATTTCGAGAGTCTCGACGATTTTTTGTTTTTTTTTTGAGACTCCGACTAATAGTTTCGGTTTCGGGAACAACGAGACTTTTGAGACTCACATAACTAACAGTATTAAATAATTAAGTAATTTTTGAACATTTGTGATTCCGAATACTGACCCGCAAACCGCTCATCGCTAATACCGCTTACTCAACCCGCATCCGCATCAAAAACTGTATAGCTATTATAAATAAGTGTTGGCCGACACAAGTGTGACATTTAAACAAGTGAAAAAGTGCATCAGGAAGAAACCAGGGAACACGTGAGACGTCTGCAAAGGGCTGACCTTGCCACGTGTTTCGTCCAGAAGGTCTCAAGTAAGTCCATCCATCCATATTCCTCAAAACCTCATTTCCCGTGTGCTCAATTCTGTGTCGACCAGCAGTCCACGACGCTAAAATCTACATTACCAACAAAATTAATTCACCGCATACCAAGGTCCTTCGAAGTCGTTTAAAACTTATCCACCATAAGTTATTTGGTGGATAAGTTTTAAACGGCGAAAAAATTAGCGAAGATATAGTGCAGTTTAGCTGCAATGCTGGAACGAAAGAAAAAAAAATAAGGATGCGTTTGAAAAGCTTTGATTGATGTAGGATCGGGAACAGAGTACGCTGAATCTATAAGTATGAAACCTACTTTAGAAATGAATAGTCTCGGAAGTCTCGTTTGTCCCGCGAGTTTCGAGACCGCATCGAGTATTAATTTTTTTTTGTCCGGGACTCAAAAATGCAACAAGACTGAAAGGCTTTTTTTTTTTTTTTTAAGGCTGGGAAATCATCCAATGACTGCTCCCGCTCTGGGTGGAGCGGAAGGGAGTGTCAGACTCTTACTGACTAAAACCCATCCATGTTCCTTCCGTAGCCCTTTATGTTCCGGGGTAGCGGTAACCCTTTCGGACAATCCCGCTTACCCGGCAGGCTTGGCCCTGAGGGGCCCCTTCATATGCTGACATCTCTTTGAGGCGCGCGTGGAACATATACGCGCCGTACGGCACGGGTCTGGTGCTGATCGGACGGTGAGTCACCCATTACTCACCGCCCGCAGGCCCGCGCCTACGGTGGCCGGGAGTCGTCACGTGGCTCCCGACGCCCGGGGCGTCTCCTGCGGCGGCTGGGACGGGAGGACCTTTCTCTCTCCCATCCCGCCACCTCCTTCGCGAGCATGACTTTTTCGCAGAAGGAGGTGACTGCCTCCCACTCCCTCTCGCCCGGACCATGGCTTGCACCAAGGCCGGGCGCGAGAGGTCGCCGCCGCCGATCGCCTCTACGAGGACACGGCGATGCTCTGCCCATGCGGGGCAGGTTTGCACCGTGTGCTCTACCGTGTCCTCTGGGCGATCCTCGCAGTGGTGACACAAGACTGAAAGGCTTAATTCTGACGTTTGAAAGTATTTGTGAAAGTAATTACAAAGCGCCACCAAGACTCACAACGCATGTCGCTGCCGGCCTGCTACTGAACACGAATACTTACAACTACATACAAGCTGTTTCGTAAGGATGTGACTGCAAACATTGAAACAGTCTTATAGAGGGTGCGCGTCATGTTAGCGTAGTTTATCGCTACTTCTTCTTCATAGCGTGTCGATAACAATTGACTACACGGTTGGGGCAGTGGTTGAGCGATTGCCTGCTGCGTAGCATGACGCGGGTTCGATTCCCGCACGGAACATTTATTTGTACGACCTACAAGTATTTGTTCCGGGTCTGGGTGTCTGTCTATCTATAATATGTATGTATTTACAAAAAAATATATATACAGGGTTATTTGTAAAACACCAGAAACCTCTTAAGAGGTCATTGTATGAACAACTTTTACTATGGGACCAAACCTGAAATCGCGAAAAAAAATTCAGCTGTTCCCTACATTTAGGTTCGTATAACTCGTCAAAATGTAAGGAACAGCTGATTTTTTTTTCGCGGTTTTAGGTTTGGTCCCATAGTAATAGTTGTTCATAATGATGAGTACAATGACCTCTTAAGAGGTTTCTGGTGTTTTACAAATAACCCTGTATAAGTAGTTTATCAGCCACCTCGTTACCATAACACAAGCATTAGGTTGCTTAGCTTGGGACTATATGGCGTTGTGTGAAATGTCCAAGGATATTATATTATTATAAATGAACTCGGCCCAGAATTCGGCTACGTGTTTGGCGCCATCACTAGCGTCCATCAGTTCCTGTAACGTGCATACGGCAGGACACGCAGGACACGATACTAAGTGTCCCATCGGTTGTGGAACAGCACCACATTTACACTCCAAGGCGGAGTTGTCTATGAATCAAAATCCGTTATCTATACTCACATGCATAATAATATCGGCTACATCGAAGGTCGCCTAAGGTCACCTCCCAGACGTCTGCTTGGAGGTCGTTGGACTGCGTGACCTTACCTTTAGACCGTTGCAGGACAAAGGGGATGTTGCAAGGGTATGTCTAGCCGGTGCAAAATCTATATCTAGACAAATAAAAATGGTAGACGAAATCTTTATCTAATATCTTCACAAATAATTGAAGTGTCTGTTTGTTATGACAAATTAATTGCTTTTTTAATAAATTGTATAGGAGGAGCTCTTGGCTAAGTAATAACAGCCATTTGGGTCGATCTGTCTGGTTAAGCTACGCTTGCCGGGGTTGGTCCGTGGATGGGTGACCGTCTTTACATACCAAAACTAGTCGGAAAGCACGTTAAGCCGTTGGTCCCGGCTGTCATTTGTGGATCTTTGACAGTCGGTGCGGGTCATTAGAAGCCTGAAAGTCTGACATCCAGTCTTACCAAGGGGTATCGTGTTACCTAGTTACTGGGCTGTGGAGGCCACAAAGGTAGTCGCTCCATGTAAAATACTAGTATTCAGCTGCATCCGGTTAGACTGGAAGCCGATCCCAACATAGTCGGGAAAAGGCTAGTCAGATGATTGATCACAATATGATTAGCGGCCGTAGCAATTACGTCATGACACTTCTCGGTATGTAAAGATGGTCACCCATCCACGGCCAACCCCGGCAAGCGTGGCTTAACCTGGTGGATCGACCTGTGCGGCTGTTAGTACTTATATTTTGATCAATCATCATTCTCCTGCCCTTATCCCAATTTATTTGTGCTCGGCGCAACATGTCTCTTTCTTCCATACTTCTCTATTAGTCGTCATCTCGGTAGTTACTCCCTTCCTAGCCATATCATCTTTCACACAATCCAGCCATCCACAATCATATTCACAACTTTCCTGCCAACATTTTCCTCATTCCTCCGCATAACATGCCCATACCATGACAACCGATTTCCACACAACTTTTCAGTCACCGGTGTCACTTTCAAATATAAAACCTAATTCTGACCTGCAAATTGCAAAAAGACGTAAGAAAAATTGAATTTCGCATGCTACACACATACTAACACATTCACCGTTCAGACATGAGGGCGAAGCCGCGACTAGCAGCTAGTTCATGAATATTACATGAGTAATCTAATGACCTCGTTGAATGATTATTTTCTTAAATAGTAAAGTGATAATTATGTTGATGATGTTGACTGTATTTTTTAACCTATGCTGTTCTACTTGACATTCCTCTCTGCAATCTTGCCAATATTGTTGTTCCAAATAAAATGTTTATTAATTATCGATACGTAAACACGATAATTAAACTAGCAAGCCTTTTCCCAACTATGTTGGGGTCGGCTTCCTGTCTAGCCGGAGGCAGTTGTATACCAGCATTTTACATGGAGCGGCTGCCTATTTGACCTCCACAACCCAGTAACTGGGCAATACGATACACCTTAGTAAGACTGGCTGTCAGATTTTCAGGCTTCTGACGACCCGTAACGACTGTCAAAGATCCACAAATGACAGCCGGGACTAACAGCTTAACGTGCTTTCCGAGGCACGGTGAGTACAATGATCCTTTAACTTTTTGAACGCCACATATAAATGACAAGCTAGCGCATGCCCTGTATGCCAACGACACAAATATGTGACACTGACATCATCACTATAACACGAAATAAACAATTAAATCATTACTTTTGTGAGTGTTCATATAGATATCTTAAAAATTGAAGCTCTCGTACGTATTTAATGACATGAAACAAATTAAAAGACACCATGGATATTGGGAAATTCATGATAACAAGAAGAAATAAATTTGTAGCTTTGCGTGGAGGGCACGCGCGTGTTTTTATGCTCTGGGGTTCAAAAGGTTAAATGTTGCCCCTGAATCACGACGGCCGCCTATCTGGCCAAAACAAACTGTATGTAGGTACGGTAGTATTCAGCTGCATCTGGCTAGACTGGAAGCTGACTAAGTGCAGTGGGGATGAGGACGATGAAATGTGGTTGTGGTAACACGTCAGTTAAAGCATTTCCTTTCTGTCCGATGTCTTCTCCTTCTTTTCGTGTGGTTAGTGACTAACCTGGTGTGAGTTTTTATGCTGCCCATGGGCCTCTGACTTAGCTTCACATGCTGTTGAGAAATAATCTCTCAGACATGCTGGTTTCCTCACGATGGCCAAAGTCGGGAAATACAGTGTCGTTTCACAGAAACATTTAGCGTTGTTTAAAATTCGTTCAGCGCTAAATGATAATAACCAAAACAAACTAGGGAAAAACTAGACAGATAAACAAGCTACTGCGTAGATCTATTGCGCAGGTCGTGATACACATTTCACGATGAGATAGGCAAATATAAATAGCTAGAATGCTAGATGTTGTTGCGAAATATCTTGATAAGCGACTAGCCGCTCCTGCGCGCCCGCTGCTCGGCTCCTGTTGGTCGTAGCGTGATGTTACATAGCCTATAGCCTTCCTCCATAAATGGACTATCCAACACAAAAAGAATTTTTCAATTCGGACCAGTAGTTCCAGAGATTAGCGCGTTCAAACAAACAAACTCTTCAGCTTTATAATATTAAGAATACATAGTATAGGTACGAAGATACGAGCGAGGGAAATGACCTTGGATTGTCAACGAATATACGTCGCACTTCCTTTTTAATCTACCGTAATATTGTAAACACACTTTCAATCATAATCTAAATTATTTTGAAGGTTTATGCAACTCCTCAAATGTCGTATGTCGTATTAGGGTCTTAAGACAAATGCGAAACTCGAAACGACAATAAATAATTATAAGAAGTTAAAAAAATAACATTAAGAATTTTGTGGGAGCTTATAGGTATTACTGTAAAAATCGTTGAGCTTTTTCTAGGCAAACAGCTTCTAATAGCCGATTATCTAGGGGGCAAGTAAAAATAACACGGATAGGTCTCGGGTGAATGCTACATTTTAGGCGACTCCCATGAATGAGGGAGAGGCAGGCAATCTCTGCGCCCTCGCGTCCCTGCCCTGGGTGTCTGGTATCAATATGGTATGGTAACGGAGGGGATGATTTCCCCCCCCTCCCCCCCTGAAAAAAAGGCGAATGCTCCCCGTGAGAGGAATCTCAATCATTGTGATAGAAGCCTTCGCCATGACTGATGTGACCTTGTAATCCGTCTCATTTTACCTTCACTTTGGATATGCGCAGTATCTTGTTTAACAGTTCTGCCGGCACTAGTTTTTCCCAAGTTTGTTTTCGTTGGCGCATTATTTATGCAAATACAGATTTGTACTTTTAACACTCTGCGCTTGCGGCTCGCGGCTTCTATCGCGTGGATGTAGGTTCCCACGGGAACGTAAGTTAACGGGATTAAAGTATCCTATTTGTTAATCCAGGTTATAATCTATCTCTGTGCCGAATTTCATTAAGATCCGTTGTCATTTTTGCGTGAGAAAGTAACAAACATACAAGCAGTGATAGCATAGTGTGTGACCGTCAGACTGCCAAGGCATAGGTTTCAAGTTCGAACCCAAGGCACGCACCTCTGTAAGCGGGATTGTCCGAAAAGGTTACCGCTACCCCGGAACATAAAGGGCTACGAAAGGAACATGCATGGGTTTTAGTCAGTAAGAGTCTGACACTCTCTTCCGCTCCACCCAGAGCGGGAGAAGTCATTGGATGATTTCCCAGCCTGTAAAAAAAAAAAAGGCACGCACCTCTTAAAAATTGGTGAAGGATAACATCGTGAGGAAACCAACATGTCTGAGAGATATTTCTCAACAGCATGTGGAGCTAAGTCAGAGGCCCATGGGCAGCATAAAAACTCTGACACCAGGTTAGTCACTAACCACACGAAGAAGAAGAAGAAATATACAAACAGACACACACTCGCTCACAAATTTTCGCCTATATAATAATTAGTGTGATAAAGCTATTTGATTCGAGTAAAGACAGAAAGGTCATTGGCGTTATTTATCAATAGTAAAGAATCCCTCTCGTCATCTGCATGACCTTTTCCCAAGTATGTTGAGGTCAGCTTATAGTCTTACCGGATGCAGCTGAATACCAGATCTTCACATGGAGCGACTACCTATCTTACCAAAACAAACTGTATGTAGGTACTAAAGTATTAGGTAAGACTGGAAGCTGACTCGATCTACAGTGCGAATGAAGACGATGATTACTTGTTTGTGGTAATGATACACGTCAGTTAAAGAATTTCTTTTGTGCATGAGGTCGGGAAATACAAAAGTCATCTTTCGATTTCAGTCAATACTAACCACAGTTTCTCAATGATGCTTTCCCGACCTGCGCATGAGTTGCGGTGGTAGCATTAGGTGTTTGACACGCTTTTTATTAGCTTCACCTGTATGTTTGTTTGTTTGTAATCGACTTCTTTGGGCGCGATTTAAGCTTGCCGGGGTTGGTCCGTGGATGGGTGACCATTTTTACATATCGAGACTCCTCCGTGCCTCGGAAAGCATTTTAAGCCGTTGGTCCCAGCTGTCATTCGTGGATCTTTGACAGTCGTTACGGGTCGTCAGAAGCCCGAAAATCTTACCGAGGGGTTTCGTATTACCCAGTTACTGGGTTGTGGAGGTCAGATAGGCAGTCGCTCCATGTAAAATACTGGTATTCAGCTGCATCCGGTTAGACTGGAAGCCGACCCCATCATAGTTGGGAAAAGGCTAGGCAGAATTAATGAATGTTTACCCCACTACGCAAGACTAGCGTGTGATATGTTGTTTACTGGTTTCGTATGATAGCACATGACGTGTTCAGGAGAGCCGTCTCAATTATGTTTGTGTTAATAACTGGCGGGTTTATCAATTACTGTGACATGTTGTCTTTTGTTTTGATTAGAACGAATGTTTCTGTTTGTTGAACATTCAATGAAAAAAAAACAGCTTAAAAAAAACTACAAAGTGAAAAATAACGTAGTTTTTTTTCTAGAGTCGGTTTTTGTTTTAATAATAATAATATCCTTGGACTTTTCACACAACGCCATATAGTCCCAAGCTAAGCAACCTAATGCTTGTGTTATGGTAACGAGATGGCTGATAAAGATAATACATATTTTTCGTAAATACATCCTACTAATATTATAAATGCGAAAGTTTGCGAGGATGGATGGATGTTTGTTCCTCTTTCACGCAAAAATTATTGAATGTATCTGGATAAAATTTGGCACAGAGATAGATTATAGTCTAGAATAGCACATAGGCTACTTTTTATCTCGGCAAAATAATAATAATAATATCCTTGGACATTTCACACAACGCCATATAGTCCTAAGCTAAGCAACCTAATGTTTGTGTTATGGTAACGAGATGGCTGAGTAACTACTTATATACATTTATTTTTTTGTAAATACATACATATTATAGATAGAAAAACACCCAGACTCGTAACAAATACTTGCAGGTCGTACAAATATTTGTTCCGTGCGGGAATCGAACCTGCGACATAGTGCGCAGCAGTCAATCGCTCAACCACTACGCCAACCGTGTCGTCGTAAAATATACGGTTCTCGTGGGATAATTACCTATAAACGCGGGCGAAGCCGCTGGCAAAAGCTAGTACTTACATAAATTATAGATAGAAAAACTTTTTATTTTCAACGTTTTATTTTTAGATGTAAATAATATGTAATCAACATTTCAGTCAAGTTATACAAGTTCAGAAAACAATAAATGTATTAAAATGACAAACCATCGCAGTTGTATACCTTGACTGAGAGCACTCCTAGAACTTAAGTGCCATATTAACTATTTCTCCAAATGACTAGTTCTAACCAAACGTACCATTTTGTCTACGTACTTTCAGAAACGGCCCAAAAATGTATTGAGCCTCAATGTTCTTTAGGTTTAAAATAATTAACATTCCTCTTGCGTGCTACCCAAATTACAAACCACTAAAAAACGCACATGCATCTATATCCGCCACCGCGCGTTTTTTAAAAATAATCGTTTCCGCAAAGGTCAACGCTCTTCGATATTTGATTTTTAAAATTCATTTTGTTTACAACTTTCGTCGCGTGCAGTCGTGTCGATGGGTGTTGAGATAAAAGTTTTAGCGCTGCGTTGTTTTGTTTTGCTCGTAAATGTTTTTGTTTACCGTTCGCTACGTTTGTTACTAGTACAGACGTCAGCACATCAAGGTATCCCTAACTGTCAAATTTTCTCAATTAAAAATGACCCTTATGTCTTTGCAATAAAGTTGAAATACTATCAAAGAAATTTGTCAGATTGTGGTAACTTGATGTGCTGGCCCCTGTACTTAAATATAAGTTGGTTTTTATTTGGTTGGTTGGTTTTTTTTGGTGGAGCAGTGGTATCTGCCTCTCCTTACGAATTGTAGGTCGTGAATTCGAACCCAAGCAGGCGCGATACTTTGTGTATTTAATTCCATCACCACTGCTCTCAATGGTGGAGGAAAACATCGTGAGGAAACTGGCAAGTCCTAGAACCAAACACTTGAAGGCATGCGACATCCGCCAACACGCACTGGGCCGCATGGTGGATTATGGCCCACTACCTCTCTTAGAGAGGAGACCTATGTCCTAGCAGTGGGAACATTAAAGGCTGATTATGAATTTATTTACTCCCTTTCCGGAACTCAAGCTATGACTAACATTTGACGACACGGTTGGCGCAGTGGTTGAGCGATTGACGGATGCGCACTATGTCGCGGGTTCGATTCCCGCACGGAACAAATATTTGTACGACCTGCAAGTATTCGTTACGAGTCTGGGTGTTTTTCTATCTATAATATGTATGTATTTACAAAAAAAATATATATATAAGTAGCCTATCAGCCATCTCGTTACCATAACACAAGCATTAGGTAGCTTAGCTTGGGACGATATGGCGTTGTGTGAAATGTCCAAGGATATTATTATTATTTAACAATAGTCCTTGTTGAAAATCTGTTTGTTCATCCGCATATTTTACTCAGTTGTTTACAAAATTTAGTGCAGCTATGTGAGAGAATAACGGATGTAATTATCATAACTGTTTCTGACTCGCTGACTTTCAGTCGATCAAGTGAAATGCGTTGGAACGAGGTGAAGATTTACTTGTGGGACCGGTTCCATAGATAGCATAGATACGTTGTATAAAGCTTTCATTTTTTGACGGTAGAATTGTCTTGCCTTGAGTAATAGAGGTGACATATAGTTTACTAGCTCCCGCCCGCGGCTTCGCCCTCATAATATGTCGACAAATTATACACATAAACCTTCCTCTTGAATCACTCTATCTATTAAAAAAAACTGCATCAAAATCCGTTGTGTAGTTCTAAAGATCTAAGCATACATACAGATATTAGGACAGACGCGGGAAGCGAATTTGCTTTATACTATGTAGTGATAGTGATAGTGATTGAAATATTATATATACACAACGTATAAGAAACAAAGAAAGAAAATACGTTTATTTGCGGCAAACATGACGCAGTAAAAAACACAGACAACAAAAAACTTGAGAGGTGTCAAGGGACACCCGGAACGAAGTTCCTTTCGATTAATTAGTGAAGGAATTGTAATTTCGTAAGAATTTTTTCCGTCTAGCCCCCTTTCACAACGCGCGATAAGGAACTCGAATTAAATTACACTCGTATAGGTAGGTAGGTATGTAAGTATCTAATTAATTAGTTCATCCGACACCACAGTCACGAAAACAAACAATGCCGCGACGGCGACGCCGCGCGCCGCATGCCGCCGCCCTGCGTTCAAGATAGGTACATAAACATAAATAAAAATACATACGCGATTTTACGCGAAAGATAAACAGGTTAGGTACACAACTACACAAATAAAAACACGAAAAGCGAATTCAGACTTTATTTATTAACAGTAAACGGTAAAATTTAGAAATACCAAACTAGGTACCTAAATACGCAGTTTACTAAAATTATTCTGAGAAACCTATTCTCGTGTCGGACCCGACTTTACAAAGATGCACAACCGAATTACGCGGTTAACTTAATAAAAATAAGGTCTTAATTCGGTCCAATATTTTCATAGAGAAAAGCTCGTCCAAATAATAATGAACTCTATTCGACCGACGAAACGATTCATTTTTCTGTTCGAATTGCTTGCCTTTGTAGAAGCCGCCAGCATTACCGCAAAAAATGTTTTACAAAAAGTGTCGTGACAACTTTTTCGTAAGAATTTTTTCCGTCTAGCGCCCTTTCACAACGCGCGATAAGGAACTTCGTTCCAAAAAAAATAGTTTAAACGGCCATCGCTCAGCATAATGCTTTGACCCCATGCGAGAGAGCCACAGCGCTGAATTTCAGCGACAGCCAGCCTTGACGTGACGACAAACGTAGTAGGTTTTCTCAAACACTTTTATACGTCAATGATATTTTTAAAATGAGACTAGACTGAGAAGAAAGACGGAAATAAACTCAGAGGTCACGGTCTCTTTTAATGTCCAGACATAATGTTGGTCAGATCATGTGAAGACCATGTAGGTTGGTGTCTGAAACGGTCTGGTTTCTTAACTTTTCACGCTTCTAGGTGCATATAATTTTATAATTCACGTATACAAAACATTTTGAGTAACTGGAGTTTCTTGCCCATTCTTCTCTATATGAAACTACCTTTTGGAAGGGGCTAGAATCAATTCTATTTTGTTGTTCACTATGACGTTCAATAGTGCCTTTGTTGTGCCTTTTTGAAATAAATGATTTGACTTTGACTTTCACACTTAACCTCTACCTCGCTAAACAAATGAAACAATGGTTGTTTATCATATAACTAGCTTCCGCCCGCGGCTTCGCCCGCATAGTATGTCGACAAATTATACACATAAACATCCCTCTTGAATCACTCTATCTATTAAAAAAACTGCATCAAAATCCGTTGTGTAGTTTTAAAGATTTAAGCATACATAGGGATATAGGGACAGAGAAAGCGACTTTGTTTTATACTATGTAGTGATTACCAGGCACGCGTGTCACGAGGATCTATTGACAATACTTACGTAAGATATCTGTGGTGACAGGTATAGTACAAGACCAGCACATCAAGCTATCGTAGAGCTATTTTGCAGCAGTGATAGCCTAGTGGTGTGACCGTCGGACTGCCAAGCCACAGGTCTCGAGTTCGAACCCAAGGCATGCACCTCTGACTTTTCTGATTCATGTGCGTATTGTATAATTATCACTTGCTTAAAAATCGGTGAAGGAAAACATTGTGAGGAAACCGGCATGCCTGAGAGATATTTCTCAACAGTATGTGAAGCTAAGTGAGCGGCCCATGGGCAGCATAAAAAACTCTGCCGCCTTAGTCACTAACAAAAAAAAAATCACGAAAAAGAAAGAAGCTATCCTAAACTGGTAATTTTTCCCAAAACAAACTTTGACAGATTGGGGTAACTTGATGTGCTAGCCTCTGTACATAGCATAAAAATCAATCTACCTGCCTTTTCCCAACTATGTTGGGGTCGGCTTCCAGTCTAACTTGATGCAGCTGAATACTAGCATTTTACATGGAGCGACTACCTATCTGACCTCCACAACCGAGGAACTGGGTAATACGATACCCCTTGGTAAGACTGGCTGTCAGTATTTCGGACTTCTGACGACGTAACAACTGTTCAAGATGCACAAATGACAGCCGGAACCAACGGCTTAACGTGCTTTCCGAGGCACGGAGGAGTCTCGGTGTGTAGGCGGTGAGAAGGTTCAAAGCCAATAAACCACAAAACAGATGCTGAAGTTAATTGCTACTACAGCACACATGGTTCCTTGCGGACCACGTCATAGTCAGATATAAACTATTAATATCACTTTATTAACTGCACAATCAGATTTACCTCGTAAACGGGAAAATTTATATCTTTAACCTTCATTATTTAATAAAATTGGACATCAACGAATGGTGGTAATATTTTATATTGATTGTTTATTTTATTTAAGCTATTAACAGTTTAATGTGTGTGACATAACATCATGCAAGCATCCACATTTTGCGCTGGACTGCGGACGGTGAGTAATGGGTAGCTCACCGTCCGATCAGGACCAGGCTCGTGCCGGACGGCGCGTTCAACGCGCGTTTCCAAGAGTGTCAGGGCCGAAGCCTGCCGGGTAAGCGGGATTGTCCGAAAGGGTTACCGCTGCCCCGAAACATAAGAGCTAAAAAAAGAACATGGATGGGTTTTAATCAGTAAGAGTCTGTTCTTCGTTCTTTACTTTTCGTGTGGTTAGTCAGTAACCTGTTGTCAGAGTTTTTATGCTGCCCATGGGCCTCTGACTTAACTTTACATGCTGTTGAGAAATGTCTCTCAGACATGCTGGTTTCCTCACGATGTTTTCCTTCACCGTTTTTTAAGCAAGTGATAATTAATACTCACCATCATAATCTGCCTAGCCATTTCCCAACTATGTTGGAGTCGGCTTCCAGTCTAACCGGATGCAGCTGAATACCAGTATTTTACATGGAGCGACTGCATATCAGACCAAATAATACCGACAGACCTGGCCTGATTAATACTCACGTGAATCCTAAAAATTACAGGTGTCATGGGATCTCGAAACCTAAGACCTGGCGTCCGAGTCCGACGGTCACACCACTAGGCTAACACTGCATGAGTTAATGACTCATGTACCACTCAATCTCCAGGCGTATATCACACCATACCATTCATGCGTTTTCTAAGCGAGATCGACGCAACACTTTCACAATATCTTCACTTGAAAGGCATTCATCCGGAACTGATATAGCATATGTATTCACGATTTCAAAAACTACACAGGTGAGTAAACACGTGTTGCAACTGTACCGTATTTTGATTGTTATTGTCGACAGCAGTGATAGCCTAGTGCCCTAGTGGTTGGTGGTACTGTGGAAGGTTGGATAAGGTTTCACTCTGGCTCTACAGTACCGTCTGACTGCCAAGTCACAGGTCTCGCGTTCGAACCCAAGGCACACGCACCTCTGATTTTACGGATTCATGTGCGTATTGTATAATTATCACTTGCTTTACAATCGGTGATGGAAAACATTGTGAGGAAACCAGCATGTCTGAGAGATATTTCTCAACGGTATGTGAAGCTAAGCTATGAGGAGCTCGTGGCTAAGTACTAACAGCCGCACAGGTTGATCATTAGGTTAAGCTACGTTTGCCGGGGTTGGTCCGTGGATGGCTGACCTTCTTTACATATTGAGACTCCTCCGTGCCTCGGAAACCACGTTAAGCCGTTGGTCCCGGCTGTCATTCGTGGATCTCGTGGATCTTTGACACTCGTTACGGTTACTGACCGGGTTGTGAAGGTCAGATAGTCATTCGCTCCATCTAAAATACTGGTTATCGTCTGCATCCGGTTGGACTGGAAGCCGACCCCAACATAGTTGGGAAAAGGCAGGCAGATGTTGATTCACGATTTCAAAACTACACAGCTTGAGCTTATTGTGACAACATTGAAGACATTTTGAATCTGCTGATTTGAATTTTATGTCAAGTAGAGTCCTAGAATGTTTTAAATATTTTAACAAACAACCCAAGTAGACCGCTGCAGGCACCACCTGGCGAAGGGAAGGATCCACTCAACACCCAGTGCGATTGCGGAGCTTCTGACCAGACCATGCCCCACCTGCTGGAGTGAGTGTCCTAAGTGCCCGTTCACCTGCACCTCGGATGACCTACGAAGAATGCCACTGATGCCGCGATCATTGTGGCAACCTATTGGGCGCATTCAATTTAATAACATTCAAAAAAAGCACCATCGACACTAAAAGAAGAAGAAGTACAAACAACATAATATACAATGTGGAGAAATCAATACGACCATAAATGAAAACACTGTCAATACACTCAATACTATTTTGGAACTATCAAATAAATCCTAACACCGAAAATTAAAAAGTGATTTTTTGAAACAAACTAAATGATAGTGTTGTGCCGACTATGAGTTTTGCCAATCTTTGACCAGCTATAGTGACTAAACTATTGGATGTATTTGATTGAATTTTCGTATGCAGGCTGGGGACAGCATTAGATATACGCAGGTTAATTTATGATCGTATTGTAGTCTCCACTTTGTATATGAGTGGATGACGGATCCACACCGCATTAGCCACATGTTATATATCTTTAATAACAACATACGGTTAACTACTTACGTGGTCAGTGACGCTGTCATTAGGTATGTCAAGGTTGTATAGTAACACAGTAACCTATTGATCTTCTTTATTTTATTTGTTCAGAACTCGTAAGTCGAGCAGGACATGAATACAGTCTAGGCTTGATTGATATGAACCAAGGTCTATCAAGGTTAAGCTACACTAGCTGCGGTTAGTCCGTGGAAAGGTGACCATCCATTTTAAATCTAGCGATCTCAGTGACTATTCCGATAGCACGTTCCCTTTTTTTTTAAGGCTGGGAAATCAACCAATGACTTCTCCCTCTTGGTGGAGCGGAAGCGAGTGTCAGACTCTTACTGGCTAAAACCCATCCATGTTCCTTCCTTAGCCCTTTGTGCTCCGGGGTAGCGGTAAACGACGGACATCCACGCAGGCGAAGCCGCTGGCAGAAGCTATTAACTAATAAATCCACTAAACCCTTCGTGCTATACAGTAGTATAGCATCATGTTCTGCAAGCAATTTAAAACACTTACAACCAAAAATTTGCATTTTAAACACGACTTTCATTAAAGTTGTATGATAAACGTGCTGTGCTAAACATTTTAGAAGAGTAACGATGGAGTTTCTTGCCCATTCTTCTCCACACGAAACTACCTTTTGGAAGGGGCGACTAGAATCAATTCTATTTCTTGTTCATTTTGATGTTCAATAGTGCCTTTCTTGTGCCTATCACTACTTAATATAAAACAAAGTCGCTTTCTCTGTCCCTATCCTTATGTATGCTTAAATCTTTACAACTACGCAACGGATTTTAATGCGGTTTTTTTTTAATAGATAGAGTGATTGAAGAGGAAGGTTTATGTGTATAATTTCATAATTTGTCGACATATTATGCGGGCGAAGCCGCGGGCGGAAGCTAGTTCGTAATAAATGATTTGACTTTGACTTTGGGAACACAGTTTGATGCATGCCAACGAAAATAGAGCTGAATACTTTTCATCCCGGTTGTACGCGCGGGGTACCACGCGGGCCGCTAGCAGAGCTAATCTATACTAATCTTATAAAGCACATATGTGAGTACTATGTACCTAATATAAAGCGACCGTTTACTGGGCACGTCTTTCATTGACTTGAATGTGCTTTGGCGGCTGAGAGTATGTCATGCTCACTTTAATGTCTCGCTGATGGTGGCGTGTGTGTTGGATCATTTAGCTCCCTTCAAAATGGTTGAGCTGAATGGTGCTAATCCATGCGTCATGTTCGTGAACGGGCGCTGTCAGTAGAGTTTGGTCATCTCTTTGCGGCCATGGCTTGTTTTAATTTAATTTTTGAACTTTTTTTACACATTTTATATCTGATGCTTTTAACTTTCTGCATCGTTCTCACATGTATAATATTAATATGAACTATGTAACCATATTTTGTTTAAAAGAGTGTCCATGGAGTTTCTTGCCCGTTCTTCTCCATAGGTACCTACTGCTTTGGAATGGGCAACTAGCTTCATCTTTCTGACTGACCGACTCCCTTGACAATTCAAAAGTACCTGTAATTGGTTTATTTGAAATAAATACTTTGAGTTTGAGTTTGAAAGCTGAAGAGTCTGTTTGTTTGAACGCGCTAATCTCTGGAACTACTGGTCTGAATTGAAAAAATATTTTTGTGTTGGATAGTCATAGTCATTTATTCTTAAACAATTATTTCTATCTGTTACAAATTTAAAATAATAATAAAAAAGACAGATGCATTAAAAAAAACGTTATACATTCATTAAACAAGATAAATAGATTGCGTCAATAATTTACACAAAAAAAAATGAGACTGAAAATATGTAATTAATTTGATTACCAATAAAATGTAATTAAATAAAAAATAGTTTCAAAATAATTAATTGCACTTAACACGTCATAGAATTTAAAGTAATTGATCACAAATAAAATGTTAATAAATAAAAATTACATGTAAGATGTCATGAAATAATACATTAAAAATAAAATTACAGGTCATAGAAATAATATGTCTTTAAATGATAATTACAATTACGATGTCGTATATATGTCGTAGGATAATTTGATACTTCGAATCTTCGCGGAAATCCTAGGGGTTTTGCGAAAACGCGGATAATTAGACATAGGCGAAAAATTATCAAATCTTACTGGACAAAGTCAGGATTTTTGCGAAAATACTCGTTATTATAGCATTATTGCGAAACGAAACGCTGGCTGTTATGAAATAAGAACGCTGATTGGTCGGTCAGCGCGTTCAATAAGAGATCGTCTCTGATTGGTTGACGTCTTAATCATCGGCAAACTAGGAACCAATTAGAAGTCAGCCAGCAAAATTGTAGCCAATCAGTGTTGAGCACATCAAATCTTACTATAGTAACGAGTATTTTCGCAAAAATCCTGACTTTGTCCAGTAAGATTTGATAATTTTTCGCCTATGTCTAATTATCCGCGTTTTCGCAAAACCCCTAGGATTTCCGCGAAGATTCGAAGTATCAAATTATCCTACGACATATATATTAGATAGTCCATTTATCTAAGAAGGCTATCTATAGGCTATGTAACATCACGCTACGACCAATAGGAGCCCAGCAGCGAGTAAAACCGCGCGGGAGCAGGTAGTGTTTAAATAAGAAACTTGTAATTAAACACTAACCTTGACTGTTAATCCACCTATTGTCTCTTTTATTCAGTAATCTATTTAATAGTTGTCCATTGTTTTATGACTTTCGACCTCTTTCATATGAATTAATTACACAAGCAAGTTTTAATGCGTAGTTTGTATAATAGACTATGTGAAAAAATTCAATCTGCTTACCCTATTCCCAACTGTGTTGGGGTCGGCTTCCAGTCTACTCGGATGCACCTGAATACCAGTATTTTGCATGGAGCGACTGCCTATCTGACCTCCACAACCCAGTAACTGGGTAATACGGGACCACAGGCTTAACGTGCTTTCCGAGGCACGGAGGAATCTCGGTATGTAAAGATGGTCCCCCATCCACGGCAAACCTCGGCAAGCGTAGCTTAACCTGATGGATCGACCTGTGCGGCTGGTATTGGTAATAAGCCAATGTGGAACGGTCAAAAATAAAATATGAAATCACAACTAGAAAAAGACCGCTCGTCTTAAAAAATTCCACCACCCTGTACAGAAATTAAATATTATGCGAAGATATAATTGTCAAATTGCATTTAATGCTTATAAGTATTCCATTTGATTGTAAAAATTTGTGACGTCACATTGTTATACTGGGTGTAACCGACAGGCTATAGTATACATACAAAAGCATATATGCTACAGACCACCAAACTGAACTACTTTTACTATGGGACCAACTACGAAATCGTGAAAAAAAATCAGCTGTTAGCTACATTTCGACGAGTCACGTGACCAAAAATGTATAGAACAGCTGTTTTTTTTTTTTTTCATTTCATTCAAATCACGTACAAATACTGCGTTTTGACAGTTCATAAAAAGTAACGGCAGACGTTGTAAGACGCCCTCAGGCTAGGTTGAGTTACGAGATGGCCCCGGGCGTCGGGAGCCACATGCCGACTCCCGGCCAGCCGTAGGCGTGGGCCTGCGGACGGTGAGTAATGGGTAGCTCACCGTCCGATCAGGACCAGGCCCGTGCCGGAGGGCGCAGTGTTCCACGCGCGCCTCAAAGACATGTCAGCATTTGAAGGGGGGGGGGGGGGCAGGGCCGAAGCCTGCCGGGTAAGCGGGATTGTCCGAAAGGGTTACCGCTGCTCCGGAACATAAAGGGCTAAGGAAGGAACATGGATGGGTTTTAGTCAGTAAGAGTCTGACACTCCCTTCCGCTCCAGAGCGGGAGAAGTCATTGGATGATTTCCCACCCTTCGAAAAAAAAAGGGCACATAGTCAATGAAGGACGTACTCAGTAAATGGTAGCTTTATACTGCACAGCTAAAAATTACTGTGTGTATACCAATAGTACTACACTTCCACAGCCACTTAAACCGCTTGTTATCAAGCCAGTATAATAGTCCAAAAATCAATATTGTTCTAACTACTAATGAGTTAGTCTTATCTACACTATCAGTCGCGTGACGGGTCTATGCAAATGGTATGTTTGGAGTTACTGAGATAAGGCTTAGTGGCCTCTATCTGTCCTCCCGAAATCCTAGAGTATTGTGCTCCGTTGCTTGTCAATGATATTACTAATTTAGTTTGAGGTACAACTGGGCTGGTCCTTCGAGCCGGATTATTTCGTAAGTCTTGTGACCTGTACTCTCTTCCGAACCCGTCTGGTGCGTTTGCTAGATAATCAGACTAAGGTTTTTAGTTAGTAAAAGTCTGATGGTTCCTTCCGCTCAACCCAGATAGAATTAGTCCATTGATGAAGGAACTTGGATGGATTTTAGTCAGTAAAAGTCTAACAATCCCTTCCGCTCCACTCTTAGTGGTCCTTCCGCTAAGAGTGGAGCCTGTGCAATTTGATGACTTCTTCTCCGATCCTTAAATAGACTAAAACTAAGTATTTACACCGATCCGAAGAATTTGGATGCTCATCAACGATCTGTAGAAAGGAAAAGTATACTTCTTAATAGCCTAGATTAATGACGAGGACAGCCGATTCCAAATAGAATGGTACAACACCACCTACGACTATCTATACTAATATTATAAAGAGGAAAGATTTGTATGTATGTTTGTAACGAATAAACTCAAAACGTCTTAACGGATCTGGATGAAACTTGGCACAAATAGTCTGGAATAGCATATAAGCGCTACGGTTCCCGTGGGATCAATTTCTACATACACACGGGCGAAACCGCTTGCAAAACCTAGTTAGAAGTAAACAACAAGTTTTACCGCGTGAGATATCATTTTACCGAATAACAAATGACTTGTGAATGATTTTGACATCTCATATTACAGCTCGGAATATCGTATACCCTGAACTATTGCATCACTCAGGCATTTGAAACGTTTAAGGTTTTTGTCCGTCTGCCACCGACGGGTCCAATCAGTGAGCTGTATCCAGGAAATGTAATAAGATAACATTATGACGTTGCTTGCCGCTATTGTAAAGTGTATCTGTTACAAAACATGTCTATCTGTCTAGTCTTTTCCAACTATGTTGGGGTCAGCTACGCTTGACGGGGTTGGTCTGTGGATGGGTGACCATCTTTAGATATCGAGACTCTTCCGTGCCTCGGAAAGCACGTTAAGCCGTTGGTCCCGGCGGTCATTCGTGCGCGTTGCCCGAAAGTTTGACAGCCAGTCTTTCCAAGGGGTATCATGTTACATAGCTACTGGGTTGTGGAGGTCAGATAGGCAGTCGCTTCATGTAAAATACTGGTATTCAGCTGCGTCCGGTTAGACTGGAAGCCGACCCCAACATAGTTGGGAAAAGGCTAGGCAGAATGAATATGTTGGGGTCAGCTTTCAGTCTAACAGGATGCAGCTGAATACCAATGTTTTAAATTGAGCGACTGCTGACCTCCACAACCTAGTCAGTAACAGGGTAATACGATACCCCTTGGTAAGACTGACTGTTAGACACTTGGACGTCTGACTACCCGTAACGACAATCAAATATCATAGCGCTGACAGGTCGTGGCCAGGCCGTAAGGTTGCCTTTCTAGCAGAGGTGTGCTATGCAGCTATGCTGCGAGAATGTGAAAGCTAAGCTATGAAACTATGTGACCGTTTCCACTGATGCTAAGCTATGTAGCGGGCTAGTAAGATGCGCTATGAAGATGCGCCGCGAGGTAGCTCTGCGAGAGAGATGCGCAGCTCGAGCTATGCGATGTACCGACAGTAGGGAAGGCACGGAGAGCGGCGCTCTGCACATAGCTGCACCAATCGCGACTATCCATAGCACGCATCCAGAGCACCTCCAGATCATGCTTCCATCCATATAAAAAACATAGCTTATACGAAAGAATTCGCGAATTCCCCTTAAACTTGAGGGGATGATTTATAAAACAATGTTTATGTCTCTTGCACGGATCAGAGTATTGGATCACGAATTCACACCCTCAAAAAAAATAGGGCAGTGGTTATTGGGGTCGGAGTCAACAACATCGCATCACATTCGCTCCTTGTCAAATATTGGTGTTCAGCCCGAAAGCAACCCAATTGCTATGTAACACGATACACCTTTGTAAAATTGGTTGTCGGTCTTTGGGCTAATAACAAACCTACAAACGATGAAGGGCAGATGTAAGGAGGACCGTCTTGTATTATAGGGGATTAGTCGAAAAAGTGTCCACTTGTAAACAGCAAATTATTGTTCGAACTCTCACCGAAATAGCGCTAGTGCAGCAAGTGGGGTACTTGAAAACACTGTATAATATTATTCCATACTCATGTTTGTCTATATATTATAATAAAACTAGCTTCCGCCCGCGGCTTCGCCCGCATAGTATGTCGACAAATTATACACATAAACCTTCCTCTTCAATCACTCTATCTATTAAAAAAAAACGCATCAAAATCCGTTGCGTTGTTTTAAAGATTTAAGCATACATAGGGATATAGGGACAGAGAAAGCGACTTTGTTTTATACTATGTAGTGATTCATGTTTGTCTATATATATATTATAATAAAATTTTTAAAAATTGCGCTGTGACAAAGTGGAAATGTTTCTTTCCGTTTTTAATTTAGTATCCTACTCTAATAATTTGTGGCGCTCTATTTAAAATTCTTCCACTTGCTACTGTTGCGCCACCTTAATTTGCTCCCTTTTAACGGACACTTTTTAATACACTGATAGCTTTTTAAAGTGTGTCGTTCCACTCACTGTCGAACCAAATAAAGAAAGCTGTGGCGAGACAGTGCTTCCTTGCCCACTCCATTCGTTCCACCTGCTGAACGTCTCCCTCCTGGTTGCGACTTCCCTTGGTCATTTTGGAAGGCTTTAAACAGACTCCGAACCCAGGTTGGCTGAAGCAAGGAAAACCTGCTCAGATAGGGATTCATAGACAGCTCCGCCTTGGAGTGTAAATGTGGTGCTGTTCCACAAACGATGGGACACCTAATCTCGTGTCCTGTGTGTCCTGCCATATGCACGTTACAGGAACTGATGGACGCTAGTGATGGCGCTAAACACGTAGCCGAATTCTGGGCCGAGGAGATATAGATTGCCATCGACACGCTAAGAAGAAGAATACACTGAGATGGTCCTCCTTACTTCTACCCTCCATACTACAAACCACGAACAAATTGGAATCATAACTGTGACTATATTAATATCACCGGAACAAGTTCCCACTTGTCCGACAAACTCGGGCGCAACAAAACAACACACCCACCGTCCCTCCCACACCCGCCTGCCCCCTACGTCTTCAAAACAAAGATATGCGCGTACGCACGTAGGTTGTAAAGCACGCGTTGGATCGTTGAGTCACGTAGCTAACGCCGGAACGGGTTTGCGTCCTTCAAAGTTATTACCTTTGCCATCTGGGCCTTGCCTTTACTGTAACATACGATTTGGATTTAATATGTATATGGGTTTAAAAGTTATCAAAAGCTTTCAAGATAAATAGTCGTACTATATCACTACATAGTATAAACTTATAAAGCAAAGTCGCTTCCCGCGTCTGTCCTAATGTCTGTCTGTTTGCTTAGATCTTTAAAACTACACAACGGATTTTGATGCAGTTTTTTTATTAGATAGAGTGATTGAAGGCCTTTACTGTAACATACGATTTGGATTTAATATATGGGTTTAAAAGTTATCAACAGCTTTCAAGATAAATAGTCGTACTATATCACTACATAGTATAAAGCAAAGTCGCTTCCCGCGTCTGTCCTAATGTCTGTCCGTATGTATGCTTAGATCTTTAAAACTACACAACGGATTTTGATGCAGTTTTTTTTAATAGATAGAGTGATTCAAGAGGATGTTTTATGTGTATAATTTGGCGACATATTTTGCGGGCGGAAGCTAGTAAACTTATAAAGCAAAGTCGCTTCCCGCGTCTGTCCTAATGTCTGTCCGTATGTATGCTTAGATCTTTAAAACTACACAACGGATTTTGATGCGGTTTTTTTTAATGGATAGAGTGATTGAAGAGGAAGGTTTATGTGTATAATTTGTCGACATATTATGCGGGTGAAGCCGCGGGCGGAAGCTAGTACTATGATATTATGAAGGCAAAAGCTTGTGTGTGTGTGTTTGTTGCATCTTCACGCAAAAACTATTGAACGGATCTACATGATATTTGGCACAGAGGTTAATTATAACCTCGATAAACACTTAAGCTAGGTAACTTTTATTCTGGTAGTATGGCCACTTTTTTTAAGGGTATGAATGATTTCATACCCTTAAAAAAAAGGGGACATACTAGGGGGTGCGGAGTGGGTGCCGGGCGGCTTTAATGAGCTGTGACTCTGTGTGGGAAATCATCCAATGACTTCTCCCGCTCTGGGTGAAGCGGAAGGGAGTGTCGGTCTTTTACTGACTAAAACCCCTCCATGTTTATTTATTTATTTAATACTTTAAGCACATAATGTACAGAGGCGGACTTAATGCCATAGGCATTTTCTACCAGTCAACCTTTGGGTGATGCAGAGATAAACAGTGGTAGGTGCAATCTATACTAATATTATAAAGAGGTAAAATTTGTAAGTTTGTATGTAGTGGGTAATCTCCGGAACTAATGATCCAATTTCATAAAAATTTTCACTAATAGAAAGCTACATTATTCCTGAGTGCTATATAGGCTATAAATTATATTTATATCATACATATTAGCCGAGCTATCGCAATTTTTGTCTAGCAAGTCGGAAAGAAATACCTCCGAAAACAGAATTATTTGCATGCGCTGCCTAAACAGTTACAGTATATCGCAATTTTCCGCGGACGAAGTCGCGGGCAGAAGCTAGTAGAAAATAAAGTGTAAATATTTATTTAATTATGAATACACATATACATACTATGACATATAATAATAAATAAATATCTAATTATATTACATAAATAAATTTAATACTATACCTACTATAATAAATAAAACGAACATTAGGAGAACATTACCGGCGTGATGATTCTGCCAGCTTCTTGCGAATATGCTCGCGAACTTGTTCCTTCCTTAGCCCTTCATGTTCCGGGGTAGCGGTAACCCTTTCTGACAAGGGATACTTTTCCCCATGCACGCGGGTGAAGTCGCTGACAAAAGCTAGAATTACTATAAACCGAGCAAATTGGAAAGCGATAAAAATCAATTTTTACTTTTTTAATTGGACTCTTATCAGAACTTTCCACTTAAACGTGTTATCTTTACACGGGTTTACGTTACTACTACCGAAGCATCTGTTAGCTGCAGTGTGCGTACGCGCATCTCACGGGTCACGTACTCCAAAACCGGTCGGTGTCCTTCGATATTATGTTAACGGTGAAGCCGACCAGACTTGTTGTAGTTACTTACATATACGCACACAAATTACAGAGTTCTTCCAACTAAACAGACAGCTGTGCTGCTGGGGAGTTTGTTGCGCCACTTCTTCCCAGCTAAAGCACTAGGAAGTGGTGAAGGGTGGGCGTTTTTGGGGGACTGTCTTATGTAACTTTGACCTTTAAAAAGTGCTGATTTTCAGCCTAGTTTGAATAAATGACTTTTTGATCTCTTACTGTTGAATGGGTTTTAAGAAACACGGGAACATCCCATGTTTATCTATTGGATATGTGGTTAAGCAATAACAACCGCACGGGTCGATTAGGTTGAGCTACGTTTACGGCCATTGGTGCGTGGTAGAGTGCCCATCTTTACATACCAAGGGCAAGACCCCTCCATGCCTCAGGAAGCACGTTAAGCCGTTGGTCCCGGGCGGTCATTCTTGGATCTTTAAGAGTTGTTATAGGTCGTCAGAAGCCCTAAAGTCTGACAGCCAGTGTTTAGCAAGTGATATCGTATCACTGACCGGGTTGTGGAGGTCAGATAGGCAGTCGCTTCATGTAAAATACTGGTATTCAGCTGCATCCGGTTAGACTGGAAGCCGACCCCGACGGAGTTGTAAAAAGACTTGGTAGATTGATTGGAGGGCAGGAGAATGATAATGATGATTTTCTTTAAATGTCGTCAGTATTACCATTCTTGTTCACTATCATCATCATCTGATGATGATCTCACATCGCATTATATATCTTCAGCATCATTGCTAACTTCGTCACACGCTCCACCCATCATCAACATCACGCCATCACAATATCCTCCTACTCATTGGCTGTTTGATCTTTTTCTGGTAGTGAAATAGGTTCTTAAAATTATAGGCTTAGTAATCTATAACCTCGTGGCTAAGATATATTAGCCGTACGGGTCAATCCGCCAGGTTAAACTACGCTTGCCGGGGTTGGCCGTGGATGGGTGACGTGACGTGCCTCGGAAAGTACGTTAAGCCGTTGGTCCCGGCTGTCATTTGTGCATCTTTGGCAGTCGTTACGGGTCGTCAGAAGCCCGAAAATCCAACCCCGGTCTTACCAAGAGGTATCGTATTGCCCAGTTAGTGGGTTGCGGAGGTCAGATAGGCAGTCGCTCCATGTAAAATACTGGTATTCAGCTGCATCCGGTTAGACTGGAAGTCGACCACAACACAGTTGGGAAAAGGCAGGCAGATGATGAATCTCCTAAAGTTAAATGAAGCACTGTGATTTGTATTTGTATTCGCTTCGAAGTGCCGTGGTTAATCAAAAGACATAAACACATGTTTATTGCGTTATGGGGTTTCAGTCGTAAGCTCTCCACGCGCAGACGGCGGGTGGGCCACTCGGTGACAACTCGCTGCTCGCATGCTTGCCTTGCGTTCACTCCACTGCCAGTTGTGATGTCCACTGGTTGACCGCGCGACGTTTATTGGTGATAACGCGGCGTCCACCCGTGGACTACCTGTCGACAACGAGTGGGCGCCGTACGACGAGTTGGTGCGGAGTGGGTGCCGGGCGGCTTTAATGAGCTGTGCAATTTCTTTTTAAGTGTGGGAAATCATCCAATGACTTCTCCCGCTTTGGGTGGAGCGGAAGGGAGTGTCAGACTCTTACTGACTAAAACCCATCCATGTTCCTACCTTAGCTCTTTATGTTCCGGGGTAGCGGTAACCCTTTCGGACAATCCCGCTTACCACGAGCTGTGACCTTAATCCGGCCATTCCCTTTCAAGACAAACTGCATCCAGATTTCAGTTTATAAATAAGTGCTAATATTAAAGTACTATTCGTGTACTCATTGACGTCTTGAAAGAGCGTGTATTACACGTGCTTGCCAGAATGTTTGGGTAGTACCTTAGTACACACGAGGATATTTCAAATCATTCAGCGCCAGAATAAGCTGACCTATCAATGTAGGGGAAGTTTATACTGGGGGCAACCGAAAGGGTATATACATACAAAAGGATATGCTACAACCACCAAACTGAACAACTCTGAAATATGATTATATCACTGAAATATCAGCTGTTCCATTCATTTTGACGAATTATACGAACATAAATGTACTGAACAGCTGATATTTTTATCATGGTTTCAGGTATAGTTCCACAGTCAAAGTTGTGCATTTTCAATATGAAAATATGTCACTCGTTTAACCGAACTCACTGTATATCATTCGTATTATTGGCGTGGGGGCTTGTGGCATGCTTTCTGGGGTGTTGACTGTTTGATAGGAATGTAGCAGTATGGCTCCCATCACGTAGTCACTGTCACTTTCATCATCATGACCGTCATTTGTTTATTTGGCAATCCACTGCTGGGTATTGGAGTCTTCTACATTATTTGTAGTTAATGCCAAAGCTAGAAGGGTTATGTACTTATCATATCAAGAAAAATCATTTATTTGGACACCGTCGGTGACGCATAAAATACAAATAACAAAAAACAAAAAAAATTTTTGAACAATAACAAAGGTTCATATCAGCAAAACGGGCGTCCACCCGTGGACCACCAGTCGACAACTATTGGACGCCGTACGAAGAGGCGGTGCGGAGTGGGTGCCGGGTGGCTCTAATGAGTTGTGACATTAAATGCCAGACAGTCGCGGCTGGTGTTAGTATACAGAGTGTAACCGAAAGGGTATATACATACAAAAGGATATGCTACAGACCACCAAACTGAACGACTTTTACTAGACCAACACCGTAATCGCAAAAACAAAAATCAGCTGTTCCGTACATTTCGACGAGTCACGTGACCAAAAATGAATAGAACAGCGGATTTTTGTTGGCTGGTGGTAGTATCCAATCTTGGAATCGCGATAAAAAAAACAGCTGTTCGCTCACTATTTAAACCGGTAATTCATCAATCTAGAAGCAAGGTAGATAAAACTCTTAAGTATGACGTACGTGACTCCACACTCGTCTCGCAACTTCGTCAGATAATAATATAGTGCGCAGTCCAAATAGTATAGTTCTAATTGGTCACCTAGCCACGTTGCTGTATAGTGGTCTACGTGATTTAGCTCTCGTCGAATCGTTTAGTTGCTACTCTATGACCACCACTTGCAATCTACCTAGCCTTTTCCCAACTATGTTGGGGTCGGTATACCAGTATTTCACATGGAGCGACTGCCTATCTGACCTCCACAACCCAGTAACTGGGCAATACGATACTTCTTGGTAAGACTTGCTAAGTGTCGTAACTATACCATCTGAGACCCTTGGCGAATCTATTATATGTATGTATGAGTATGGGGCACCAAATATATATTTATTATACTGAATTAAAAAAAAATTGTTAGGTCATTTTTGAGCTCGCAGCCTCTCGGACCGGGGGCCCTTTCAGGTTGGGGGCCGGTGGAATTTTGCCAGTCCTGCCACCCTATAGTTACGCCACTGGACTGGCTGTCAGACTTTCGGGCTTCTGACTATCCGTCTGTCATCAGTCTGACATCCCGTCATACCCCTTGGTATGACGGGATGTCACTTTCGGGCCTCTGACGACCCGTAACGACTGTCAAAGATCCACGAATGACAGCCGGGACTTACGGCTTAACGTGCTTTCCGAGGCCGGAGGAGTTTCGATATGTAAAGATGGTCACCCGTCCTCGGACCAACCTCGGCAAGCGTACCCTGATGGATCGATCGGTGCGGCTGTTATTACTTAGCCACGAATTGGTATTAATGCATTTGATTAGATTCATATCGAAATATGTCGTAGATAAGTTCCTAAATACATGGCTTTGAATACCTATTCAAGAGTCAAGCCGTGAATCATATTTTGATTAACATACAACCTGACGTCTTACATTGACTTGAATGTGCCCTGGCGGCTGAGAGCATATCATGCTCCCTGTAATGTCTCGCTGATGGTGGCGTGTGTGTTGGATCATTTAGCTCCCTTCAAAATGGTTGAGCTGAATGGTGCTAATCCATGCGCCATGTTCGTGAACAGGCGCCGACAGTAGGGACAGGTCAATTCTTAGCTGCCACGGCTCTTTTTTTTAAATTTTAATTAAATTTTGAATTGTTTTTTTTTTGTTAAATTTTGGACGCTTTTTTACGTTCTACGTCGTTCTCACATGCATATTTCATAATATATTGTTTAAAAGAGTGTCCATGGAGTTTCTTGCCTGTTCTTCTCCATAGGTACCTACTGCTTTAGAATGGGCAACTGGCTTCATCTTTCTGACTTGCCGATCCCCTGACTATTCAACAGTGCCTGTAATTGGTTTATTTGAAATAAATGCTTTGAGTTTGAGTATACTATGTAGTGATAAATGGTTTGAGTTTGACACTGACGAACAAAGCACAAAAACCATATGAAAATTTGAATTTTATAGGCTAACCTGTCGCTTCTCACTGAACCACCTAACCTCTTCAGACATGAAGCGTTTAGCGGGATTGTCCGAAAGGGTTACCTTACCGCTGCCCCGAATTATAAAGGGCTGAGGAACAAACATGGATGGGTTTTATTCAGTAAGAGTCTGACACTCCCTTCCGCTCCACCCAGAGCGGGAGCAGTCATTGGATGATTTCCCACCCTCAGACATGAAGCGTCCCATTCACAGCCTACGTGACTGAGCCCCTTGTCTACTGGTCGACTGTCTTGTTATTTTGGGCATACAATTTGCGCAATTGACCTCGAGCGGTCACTGTTTCCGTCGAGCTTATTGTTTCGATTTCAGCAGTCAGATAATGTGAGGTGCATCCTTTGTATATCCACGAGTGTGGGGACAGCAAGGACAAATAAGGTTATTTGGGGGTCCAGTTCAAGAATATGATCTTCTTTAGATCTGCCGATCATCATTCTCCAGCCCTTATCCCAATTTATTGGTGGTCGGCGCAACATGTCTTTTTCTTCCATACTTCTCTATTAATCGTCATCTCGGTAGTCACTCCCTTTATAGCCATATCATCTTTCATACAATCCATCCATCGTTTCTTTGGTCTCCCTCTACTTGTTTGATCTGCCGATGTATAATGTAAAAATCTCGCTGTGAAAACTTAGAGATATTTCTCAACAGCACGTGAAGTTAGCTTCACGTGCTGTTGAGAAATATCTCTCAGACATGCCTGTTTCTTCTCCAATTTTTAAGCAAGTGATGAAGTGAAGTGAAGTGACTTAGGTCAGAGGCCCATGCGCTACATGAAAACTCTGACACCAGGTTAGTCACTAACCACACGAAAAAGAAAGAAGAAGGTTGGTTCTTATGACGTCATAGAGTCTTTTGTTTTATTTCACATTGTAATTACTAATAGGCGATTGTTCTTCGTAGAAGCTACTCGAAGCAATTCGGTAATGGGATGACAATTATCCAATTATCTGCATGTCTAAATTTTGCCTCTCGCTCAGTATTTATTTGTTATGGTGATATTGTTGGAAAATCATCTATACAGTGTGTTAGGTTAAACCACAGAGGGACATGCTTTCAGGTTGTATAGTACTCATGAAAATCAACAACTTTGTCCATTGGACCAACTCTGAAATATGAAAAAAAATATATTAGCTGTTCCATACATTTTGACGAATTGTGCGAACATAAATGTACTGAAGAGCTGATTTTTTTTTCCTGATTCAAGGTATAGTTCTAAAGTCACAGTTATTCATTTTCATGAGTAGAGTAACCCCTGAAAGTATGTCTCTCGCTTAACCTAACACACTGTATAGTGTATACCCTAACGTTCTGAACACGTATGTGTGTTGAAGGCACTGAGCTTAGTATAGCACAAAAAATTGTGGCAGTGTTTCTGCTAGCCCTTTGGCGGTGAAAGCGTCATATATATATATATATTATAGCCTTTTCCCAACTATATTGGGGTCGGCTTCCAGTCTAGCAGAATGCAGCTGAGTACCAGTATTTTACATGGAGCGACTGCCTATCTGACCTCCACAACCTAAACCCTTGGTAAGACTGGCTTTCGGGCTTCTGACTACCCGTACTGACTGTCACAGATCCACTAATGACAGCCGGGACCAACGGCTTAACGTGCTTTCCGAGGCACGGAGGAGTCTCGATAATATATGTAAAGATGGTCACCCATCCAAGGACCAACCCCGGCAAGCGTAGCTTAACCTGATTGAACGCTCCGTGTGGCTGTTATTACTTAGCCACGAGCTCCTCCAAGTTATGTTATGTTTAAAGTTATTGTAGTTACGAGTGGGATTGAAAGAAATTCCGCTTTCTTTATTCATCTCATTTGTCATCGTAAACAATCGAACACGAGGCGTTGCATGTATGTACTTCAAATATATTTTTGTTTCTCTACGTCAAACAACACGTCAATATAACTTTCCAGCAAACCTTCTATCTCCTCTATCGGACTATTGTGTTTCAATGTGTGCGCCGACGCAACATCGCTTTGTTTACTCACCAGTCCACGCGTTCTCAATTCAAAATTAAACGTCAGTACCGCGCAGACCGTCGAAGAGGACGGTCGTCTCGCTCGAAGTTTTTAGTGCGCTTTTACGCAGTTGATATTTTTCAAGTGTTTTCCTTTTTTTTTGTTGGATTAATTTCTTTTGTTTTGTGCGTGTGTGGTTTATTGTGGTTCATGATGGCTATGGAGCCGTTGAGCTCTGTTCCGGTGGATGAACTTGGTAAATAAATCCTTTGTATATATTTCAGTGTATTGACTCCGGCGGAAATTGAAAGTGGTTGTACATTTGTGGTATTTTTTTCGACTTTTGGCAAGTTTCCAAGGTCAAATGATGGATAATTATATTTTATTGATGAATAAACAAATAGATTTGATACACGTGGATTCGAAGACATTACTAGAGATGTCCGATATGAGAATAGATTTTTTTTAAACCGGTTTTACTCGATTTTGTTTCGATTAATATTCATGTGGTGTACATCTATTAGTATCCTCCTTATCTATGCCTCGTAGAACAGCTTTTATATAAAACTAGCGCCCGCGGCTTCGCTCTCGTGGATGACGGGAAATTGCATGTTATTATACATAATTATAAACCTTCCTCTTGAATCACTCTATCTATTAATAATAACGGCATCAAAATCCGTTGCGTAGTTTTAAAGATTTAAGCATACATAGGGATATAGGGACATAGAAAGCGACTTTGTTTTATACTATGTAGTGATAACATAAAATTTGGGGGCCCATAATTTGGAAGCGGTGCGTCGTAGGGCCATACTTCTCAAGTCAAAATCTGTTGTGTAGTTTTAAAGATACAGACATATTTACAGACATACTAGGTACCTATTGTACCTGGATTTTCGTTGTGATAGGTATTGATGTATTTATCTTTTCTTTGTATTTCCTGTGCCTGTCTGAAATAAAATATAGATAGAATATTCTTTATTATGTGTACCATGAAGAATAGGAGATATCTACCTACTTGAAAAAAAAAATTGTCTGTCAATCGGATACTTAATAAAAAATATTATACACGTATTTTTTGCTTTATCATATTAATAGAAAATAACTTAGATAAAACGCATTAAAGTTGGGGAGTGGGGCTCGCTACGTCACAAAGTCACAAATATAAAAACTACACACTTGTGACGTCATGCCACATTTTAACTCAATGTATCGAAGTAATCTTTGGATTATGTATCAAAAAGTAAAAAATATTTGTTGGACATAATAATATTGTTTTCATTGGTTTTCTTTTAGGTTTATATCAATTACCAAACTTGATTCATATGAATCGGTCGCCAGCACATCAAGTTATCCCAAAACTGTCAAATTTTTCCAATTGAATAAGCGACTATTTGAAGCGGTAAAATTTAGAATATAAAATCACATTAAAAAAAAGACCGCTCGTCTTAAAATCTTCTATCACCGTACAGAAATTAAATATTATGCGAAGATATACCTAATTGTGAAATTGCATTTAATGCTAATAGGTAGGTATTCCATTTGATTCTAAAAATCTGTGACGTCAAATTGTTATCTTTCATACAAATCACGTACAAATTCCGCGTTTTGACAGTTTATAAAAAATAACGTTATTGACTACCCTGTCAAATACCCAATAGTCAAACTTGTATCGGTAAATATTGAATTGAACTTCATTGTATAAGGACCAAGTATTCACGGCAGTATATCCTGAAGGGTTAGACAAGTGTATTGATCATTAATCTGTACATCAAGTTACCACAATCTGTCAGACTTCTTTGATAATATTTCAACTTTATTGCAAAGACATAAGGTTCATTTTTATTTGAGAAAATTTGACAGTTAGGGATAGCTTGATGTGCTGGCGTCTGTACATCATAATTAGCCTATAATGTTCGCAGTGCTGGGACACAGGCCTCTGTGAGAGGGAGTGGGCCATAATCTACCACGCGGGCCATAATCTACCACGCGGGCCATAATCTACCACGCGGGCCGTAATCTACCACGCGGGTCATAATCTACCACGCGGGTCATAATCTACCACGCGGGCCATAATCTACCACGCGGGCCATAATCTACCACGCGGGCCCGGTGCGGGCTATCATTGGTTCTAAGACATGCCGGTTTCCTCACGATGTTTTCCTTCACCGTTTTGAGAGCAGTGGCGATGAAATTGAATACACAAAGTAAAGATCCAACTTCGGTTCGAACTCACGACCTTACAACTCGTAAGTCAAGGCCGATATCACTGGGCTACCACTGCTCAGTGCTCTGCTACCTACCAGACATAAAATTAATTAATAGTGTTTATAATTTTCTACAGTGAGCAATACGCGCTTGTTACGTTTTATAGTCATTTAATTAAAATGTTTACTGATAAAAATATTTAACGGTTAGCAGGAAAATGGTTTACATTATGTGTTGTTGATGTATATATTATATAAAGCTTAAGTTTTATTAATAAAAATGCAACATGTTAACCTTTTGAACGACATAGTCACATATACGTGACAAGCAAGCGCATGCCCTGTGCGCCAACGACACAAATATATGACAGTGGCAACGACACTGTAACACTTAATAAACAATTAAATCATTACTTTTATGAGTGTTTATATAGGTATCTAATACGATACGATACCCTTTGTTAAGACTGGCTTTTGTCAGACTTTCGAGCTTCTGACGACCCGTCACGACTGTCAAAGATCCACGAGTGATAGCCGGGACCAACGGCTTAACGTGCTTTCCGAGACACCCATCCACGGACCACGGACCGGTCTTTGCCGGGAACCGTAGCTTAACCTGATGAATCGATCTGTGACTGTTATTACTTAGCCGCCAGCAAGCTATGTAATAAAATTATTTGAACATCAAACCAATACATTGTGTGCGCAGACGCAAATAGCCTACTATCAATGGTTCTTATCAGTTGCCTGTGAAATGCCAGACCAGAATTATGACCGGTCGACGGAGACCGAGAAGTGATAACGTCCTGACAGAGTAGGCCCTGGGGATGGCGAGTGAAAAAAAAATCGATATTTATCGTATCGATTTTTTTTTAAAGTATCGATAGATTCTCGAGTGAAAATAGCGATAGGTATTTCGATGTGTCGTCAGATTTTTTTTCGTTTTTTTATTTTTAAAACATAAGTTAACAGTGCTTACGACTGAATTCGAATGCATTCATACATTATTTTTATAATGTTCCAAATTCGTGAATAATAAATAAGACATGAAAAAGAAGAGTACTTAACTTATTTGAATTTTGCTCGAGCCTAAACAATTATTTTAAATACAATGTAATAAAACACTAGTCACCAAATATGGACATAATTATGGAGATATGGATTTTAAACAAGAAACCAGGGTTGCGGTAAAAAATGTATCGATATTGATACGATAGAAACTACCTTTTGAAAGGCGACTAGAATCAATTCTATTTAATCTAATTTTGACGTTCAAAAGTGCCTTTTTTGTGCCTATTTGAAATAAATGTTTTGACTTTGACTTTGAATTCGATACTCTTGAAATGAACACCGAAAATTGATATAGGTATCGCGATTAAAAATGTCGATATTTTGATATATCGATAATTTTGTGCCTGACTCTAGTTGACCCTTGTGTGCGTCATAAATTGAGCTGTTCTTGTAATGTCAAGGACCAGGATAGGAATCTGTGCATCTACATAAAAATCTTAAGGTGGAAAGCACCAGGGTAACCCGCGAAATTCATGTTTTCACGTGTTTGGATTCATGTGCGTATTGTATAATTATTAATTATCACTATAGATCCACGAATGCCAACCGAGACCAACGGCGTAACGTGCTTTCCGAGGCATGGAGGAGTCTCGATATGTTAAGATGGTCACCCATCCACGGACTAACCCCGGCAAGCGTAGCTTAACCTGATGGATCAACCCGTGCGGCTGTTATTACTAAGCCAACCACCTTAACTGCGCATATTATTGTAAATAAATATTCGTTGAAAAATTATAATGAAAGGTTATATTATTTACTTTTCGACGCGGTCTGTTGTTTTGCACTTGTTCAATCCAAGGTTAATTTATTCACGTGTATTGTTTGTTGATTACAAGGCATATTAATGATTAATTTCAGGAGTAGTCGAACTCTTTACAAGACTTAAACTGCGATAATATAGCCCTCAAAAATTAAAAAAATTAAATAATTTGTGACAGTAATTGACTATTTGAAACAGTCAAATATAAAATCACATGGAAAAAAGTTGTAGAACATTCCGGTTGAAAAATACTACCTACTTAATTGACTATTTGAATCGGTCAGAAATAAAATATGAAATCACATAGATAAAAGACCGCTTAATAACGCCTATCACCGTACTGAAATTTAATATTATGCGAAGATATTATTGTAATGTCAATAAGCAAACTCAAACTATTTATTTCAAATAAACCAATTACAGGCACTTTTGAATTGTCAAGGTGTCAGACAGAGAGATGAAGATAGTTGCCCATTCCAAAGCAGTAGGTACCTATGGAGAAGAACGGGCAAGAAGCATTCCAGCATTTTATGTCAATAAGTATTCCATTTGATTGTAAAAATCTGTGACGTCACATTGTTGATTTCATACAGTTATATTTCATACGTTTTGCACGTTTCATAAAAAGTAACGTTATTGACTACCCTTTCAAATACCCAATAACAAAGCGCCACCAAGACTCACAACGCATGTCGCTGCCGGCCTGCTACTGAACACGAATACTTACAACTACATACAAACTGTTTCGTAAGGATGTGACTAGAAACTTCGTATTACAATCACGTTCATTGACTTCGTTTTAATAACAGCAGTTAACATTTTTAATACAGTATCATTATTTTGGGTTTTTAAGGTAATAAAACTTTTATCTTCATTGGTCATTACCCTTTTGAGAGATCGCTGTCGTGTGTTTTTATTTTGTAACTAACTTTTGTCTGTGGCTTCTCTCGTGTTAATTTATTAAATTAATTTTTTTACTCGGGTTGTACTCTCTTGGAGGAGCTCGTCGCTAAGTTATGACAGCCGCACGGAACGATCCATCAAGTTGAGCTACGCTAGACGAGGTTGATCCGTGGATGGGTGACCATCTTTACATTTAAAGACTCCTCCGTGCAAAGGCCTCGGAAAGCACGTTAAGCCGTTGGTCCTGGCTGTCATTCGTGGGTATTTGACAGTCGTTATGGGTAGTCAAAAGCCCGAAAGTCTGACAGCCAATCTTTCCAAGACGTATTGTATTACCCAGTTACTGACCGAGTTGTGGAGTTCAGATAGGCAGTCGCTCCATGTAAAATACTGGTATTCAGCTGTATCCGGTTAGACTGGAAGCCGATCCTAACATAGTTGGGAAAAGGCTAGGCAGATTGATTGACAGCTGTTTTCATGGCAATGTATGGCATATGCAAAGATTCAGGATGATCGGTTCAGTGGTTTAGGCGTGGTCTTCAAGCCTATGTTCTTGAAATAGGTTCCTATTCAGTTCCAACACTCGGGAGGAATACCAAGTCGAGTTCGAACCCAAGGCACGCACTTATGATTTTTCAGATCCATGTGCGTATTGTATAATTATCACTTGCTTAAAAATCGGTGAAGGAAAACATCGTGAGGAAACCAGCATGTCTGAAAGTCAGGGGCCCATGGGCATTAGCATAAAAACTGACACCAGGTTAATCACTAACCACACGAAGAAGGAGAAGTCTCGGGAGGATAGCCAAGGTGATTTTTGTAGCCTAGACGCTACATAAAAGTGTAGTATCAACTGTTTAGTATTCAACACCTGTTGGTGCTCAATTGGCGGAAATGGATAACTATTGCATGTCGATTGGGTAGGCACGAGGCAGGTTAGGTCGTCTGGGCGTGCTAAATAGATATCATTTTATTTACTCGTAATGTAGGTATAGAGATATGATGTATTTTTTATGCATAGTCCGGGTATATTTTTATTGCTGCGTGCAAAATTATCAAACACACAAAAAAATGTAATGAGTGAATCATTATACCTATGAAAGAAAGAAAAAATGTTTTTTCTGCACAAACAAAAAGCACATTTCTAAAAAAAAATATAATAACTAAATAACCCGTGCAAAGCAGCTAAAAAGCCTCGTCTTCAGAGCCATTAAACAATTGACAATCTGTATCTCGGCCATGGATACCTAATGGATGGGCCACAGTCAAAACACTGACACTTATTGTCTATGTATTGAAAAATCAGCCCTTAATCTTTTAAATTCCTTAATGTTTTGGGATGGATGGATCGAGGTGGCTCAAGAGAGAGATGTCTGGAAGGATTTGGGGGAGGCCTTTGCTCAGCAGTGGGACAGTGTAGGCTACAAAAAATGTTTTGGGTCTTTAGTTTTTGCTTAAAGGTGGGAGGGTGAGATGTATTGAGCTAGCCACTAGCGCACTTTAAATTTTCTTACGTTTTTTGCAATTTTCAGTGTCAGGTTGTACGTTGTTCAAAATACTATTCGCGTGTATGTTGTTCGAATTACAATCATTAAATCTTCAATAAAACTTTCTTTAGGGTAGATATATATAGGATAGGATTCGAACAAAAACTTATCTAAATCAGTCCACAATTGATGAAAATATAAACGAACATAAATTAATTAAAACAATACATTTTCATTTCATTCTCCTGCCCTTATCCCAATTTATTAGTCCTCGTCGCAACATATGTCTTTTTCTTCCATACTTCTCTATTAGTCGTCATCTCGGTAATTAATCACTTCCTTTCTAGCCATATCACCTTTCACACAATCCGTCTATCGTTTCTTCGGTCTCCCTCCACTTGTATAGCCATCCACATTCATACTCAAAACTTTCCAGACTACATTTCCCTCATTCCTACGCAAACACAAAAATAGAAACTCCTTTTTTGAAGAAGTCTGTTACAACAAACAAACATTATTTTTCCTCTCATAACAATTCTAACATCTACGCGAAATCTTAACACTGCTTTGTTGTCTTAGATATCTTCAAAGGTGCTAATAAAACTATTCACATACACCCGTTAACGAAGGCCGATGAACTAAAGCACAAAGAAATTTATTTTTGTCTGAAATCATGACTCAGAACGGGTCTTGCAGAATCCTGGAGAGCTTTTACGTGAAATGCGTATAAAAACACAAATATAGGCAGGGCAGGCGCTCTTATTCAGGCCTGCGGACGGTGAGTAATGGGTAGCTCACCGTCCGATCAGGACCAGGCCCGTACCGGATGGCGCAGTGCTCCACGCTAGCCTCAAAGAGATGTCAGCATTAACAAAGGGGCCCGTTAGGGCCGAACCCAGTTGGGTCAGCCGGATTGTCCGAAAGGGTTACCGCTACTCCGGAACACAAAGGGCTAAGGAATGTAACATGGATCGGTTTTGTCAGTAAGAGTCTGACACTCCCTTCCGCTCCACCCAAAGCTGGAGGACTCATTTGATGATATCCCACTGACAAAAAAAAGGTAGGCATTTGCACCATGTAAAGTACTGGTATTCAGCTGCATCCTGTGTTAGACTGGAAACCGACCCCAACATAGTTGGTAAAAGGCAGGCAGATGATTGAGTGACTAACCTGGTGTCAGAATTTTTATGCTGCAGGACCTCTGATTTAGCTTCACATGTTGTTGAGAAATATCTCTCTGGATATACATAGATAATTCTTTAAGTCTTTCGAGCTGTAGGTGAACGGGCACTTAGGATATTCTAGCTAGTGAGTGGCACATGGTCTGACCAGAAGATGATATTGGTATTCAGCTGCATCCGGTTACACTTTTTTCTTTTTCGTGTGGTTGGTGACTAACCTAGTGCCAGAGTTTCTAAGCTGTCCATGGGCCTCTGACTTAGCTTCACTTGCTGTTGAGACATATCTCTCAGACATGCCGGTTTCTTCACGATGTTTTCCTTCACCGTTTTATACGCAAGTGATAATTATACAATACGCACATGAATCCGAAAAGTTACGAGGTGCGTGCGTGTGTGTCTGGGGTTCGAACTCGAGACATAAGACTTGGCAGCCTGACGCGATGACGGTCACACCACTAGGCTGTCACTACACTGAAAGTTGACCACAACATAGTTGGGAAAAGGCTAGGCAGATTGTCAAAGAGATACTGCCCATCTGGTCTTCCCAACCCAATATGGGCAACACAATATGCCTTGGAGAAGTCTCGCTATGTAATGGATTGTCAACCATCTACAGACCTATCGCGGCAAGCGTGGCCTAATCTTCAATCGACCGGTGCGGCTGTTATCTTGAGCCACGAGCCCCTCCACTAACTAGGGTAGCAGTTTGAACAGCTGGGTGTCAAAACATACATATTATTGTTTCTATGAATAATACGGTTACAAATTATTTTGCAACATGTAAAGAAATGATAAGACCTATTGTTCTTATCTTGATAACTTCTCGCAGACGTGTATGATAGTAAGGTGCATTGAACTTTCAAAGTCAGGGTTATTATACTCCAGCGGCATTCTTTTTCTTTTCGTGTGGTCAGTGACTAACCTGGTGTCAGAGCTTTCATGCTGCCCATGGGCCTCTGACTTAGCTTCACATGCTGTTGAGAAATATCTCTCAGACATGCTGGTTTCCTCACGATGTTTTACTTCACCGATTTTTAAGCACGTGATAATTAATTAATTTTACAATACGCACATGAATCCGTAAAATCAGAGGTGCATGCTTTGGGTTTGAACTCGAGACCTAAGACTTGGCAGTCGGACGGTCACACCACTAGGCTATCACTGCAATAAACAGGTCATCAACGGAGACCTTGACACAGCTGTACCCACGTCCACCACACGCGAGCCCTCCATGACGTGTCGGCATCAAAGTCTACTCACTATCACGGGTCACACCATGTCACCCGAGAGAAAGCTTTATCGCACCATTGTATTATTAATTATTACTAACTAGCTTATACCAGCGGCTTCGCCTACGTTAACCCTTACCAAGGCGTAAACAGTTTCTTAGTTGTGGAGGTCAGATAGGCTATCGCTCCATGAAAAATACTAGAATTCAGCTGCATCCAATTAGACTGGAAGCCGACACCAACATCAGCATCATTCTCCTGCCCTTTCCCAATTAATTTGCACTCGGCGCAACATGTCTTTGTCTGCCACACTACTCTATCAGTCATCTCGGTGGTCACTCCCTTTCTAGCCATATCATCTTTCACACAATCCATCCATCGTTTCTTTGGTCTCCCTCTACTTGTATAGCCATCCACATTCATACTCACAACTTTCCTGACAACATTTTTAACATAGTTGGGAAAAGGCTAGGTGGATTGATTACCCAGTTACTGACTGGATTGTGGAGGTCAGATAGGTCACGTTTTGAGTTTGACAATCAATTCGGGTTGTACTCAGCTTATTGTTTGGCCGTTGTAATCATGGGCTCAGAACGGAACGTACACGTGGCGCCATCTAATATCATAAGAAGGTTATTGTTGTTTTCCTCGGGAACGGTATTTTTTTTCAGAATGAAAGGTATGTCAGTTTCTGTACACCTGACAACGTATATGCAAAATTTCAGGATGATCGGTTCAGTGGATTAGAGGTGAAAAGGTAACAAACAAACTGACAAACTTACTTCCGCATTTATAATGTAAGTTAGGATATCATTGGCATCATCCAACATCATTATTGACACTTGAACTGTGTCGGATTGCTATCTAACTAGATGCTGCTCAATACTAGTATTCTACATAATGATATAATAGTGTTATCAGAGCTAGGATTGAGATAGGATGTGAGTACTATGTACCTACTATAAAGCGAACATTTACTGGGTACGTCTTTCATTGACTTGAATGTGCTATGGCGGCTGAGAGTATACCATGTGGTGGCGCGTGTGTTGAATTATTTAGCTCCCTTCAAAATGGTTGAGCTGAATGGTGCTAATCCATGCGTCATGTTCGTGAACGGGCGCCGTCAGTAGTGTCAGTAGCAACTGATCATCTCTTAGCGGCTATGGCTTGTTTTAATTTAATTTTTGAAGTCGTTTTACACACTTATTATTTTATATCAGATGCTTTTAACGTTCTGCATCGATCTCACATGTAGGTATAATATTAATATGAATTACCGTATGTAACCATTATTTTGTAACCATATTTTGTTTAAAACAGTGTCCATGGAGTTTCTTGCCCGTTCTCCTCCATAGGTACCTACTGCTTTGGAATGGGCAACAACCTTCATCTTTCTGACTGACCGACCCCTTGACAATTTAAAAGTGCCTGGAATTGGTTTATTTGAAATAAATACTTTGAGTTTGATTGCTAAGATCTCGTGGCTAAGTAATAACAGCCGCATGGATCGATCCATCAGGTTAAGCTACGCTTGCCGGGTTGGGCGTGGATGGGTGACCATCTTTACATACCGAGACCTCTCCGTGAATTGGAAAGCACGTTAAGCCGCCGTTGGTCCTGGCTGTCTTTCGTGGATCTTTGACAGTCGTTACGGGTAGTCAGAAGCCCGAAAGTCTGACTGCCAGACTAGCCACACACCTCTGACTTTTCCGATTCATGTGCGTATTGTGTAATCTTCTTAGCGTGTCGATGGCAATCTAAATGTACTCGGCTCAGAATTCGGCGGTTCACCCTTGTTTGATAGAACAACGTTTGATATAATATTACTAAATCGAACAACGTTTAAGAAAATCATCACTTTGTATAATATCGTTTGACAGAATTTTCAGTTCATAATAAATAAATAAATAATAATATCCTTGGACATTTCACACAACGCCATATCGTCCCAAGCTAAGCAACCTAATGCTTGTGTTATGGTGACGAGATGGCTGATAAACTACTTATATACATTTTTTTTTGTAAATACATACATGCTATAGATAGAAAACACCCAGACTCGTAACAAATACTTGCAGGTCGTACAAATATTTGTTCCGTGCGGGAATCGAACCCGCGACATAGTGCGCAGCAGTCAATCGCTCAACCACTGCGCCAACCATGTCGTCAAATTCATCGATTATTTATTTGCTATAACAACATTTGCGCTAATGATCAAAAGGTATAATGTTCATTTGATGTAATTTTCAGATGGTATAACCATGTATTTTTAGTATTTTATCGAATATTCAATTGGTGTAATGTAATGCAGAAAAAAAAACATTGTAAATATTTGGGCTTCAAATCTCGGTGTCCAATAAACTGTTCTCAAAACAGGATGCAATAATAACAATAAAAAAAAATCGCGCGCCGCCATTGTGTTGTGACCGGATGTTACTGACACGGACTCGTAATTAATTATAATTTAATTGTGTTGGTAATTATGACTGATTATAATCTCTCACTCAGGGATAGCTATTAAAAGTATGTAATAGACGGGAGTGGTTTACTCGTTTGACGGGTCAGCGGGATTGACCGCTGAACGGAATATAAAGGGCTAAGGAAAGAACATGGATGGGTGACAGTCAGTAAGAGTCTGACACTTCCTTCCGGTCATATGATGATTTACCATCCTTTAAAAAAATGTGGAACACTCATCCCAACCAGCCTGTTCTTCGCTGTGTGTATTTCATTATTGTGTATTTCATTAGGTCCTGTTGACCGATATTTATGTGTACTTCAACCATTTACCATACTCAAAGTAAAGCGCCTGGCTACAAACTTACTACCTACAATTTGGAAGTCGGGCCCGTACCAGAGCCAACACAGCTCTCACTTACAGATTAACATACAATTAAAATTGAGCGTGGAGCCTGCCCAACTCTATTATTGGTGAACATGCGACTGGGTTGTGGTGGTCAGATAGGCAGTCGCTCCATGTAAAATACAGGCATACCACAATAGACTCAAAAAAAAAAATTGAATGTAATACTTATCCCCTTCATCTCTTGTTACAGAATCGTGGGTAGAACTCAACTCCGGCGGAGGACTAGCCGCTGTTGAGAACGAGTACATCAGACTACTGAGAGAAGCCCAGAGGGAGAGCCGGGACTCGTCCGTGAGACACTCCCGCGCGTCCAGCGTCAAAGGCAGGTTGGTACACCACTCGACGTTTTTCTTTTTGAAATGCTGGTTTGTACGTTATTAAGGTCACAGCTTATTAGAGCCACCCGGCACCCACTCCGCAACGCCTCGCCTCCTGCGGCTAGTATTCTTTATAAGGACTTGTATGGGTATGCGCTCACTACTTCAACTCTGTGGCGTCACCGGATCGCTTCAGTCGTAAGCCCTCCACGCGCGGACGGCGGGTGGACCACTCGGTGACAACTCGCTGCTCGCATGCTTGCCTTGCGTTCACTCCACTGCGAGTTGCGAGGTCCACTGGTTGACCGCGCGACGTTTATTGGTGATAACTCGGTGTCCACCCGTGGGCCACTGTCGTCAACGAGCATACGCCGTGCGACAAGGTGGTGTGGAGTGGGTGCCGGGTGGCTCTAATAAGCTTTTACCGCCTTCTACACTTGCAGTCTATGGGAAAAGTGTTCGCAGGAATTGTATCAAGCTTTTCGGGTCCAATCTATACTAATATTATAAAGCTGAAGAGTTTGTTTGTTTGAACGCGCTATTCTCTGGACCTACTGGTCCGAATTGAAAAAATATTTTTGTGTTGGATAGTCTATTTATCGAGGAAGGCTATAGGTTTAGGAGTAACATCACGCTACGACCAATAGAAGCCGAGCCACGGGCGAAACCGCCCGGGAACAGCTAGTATATATAATAAACTGTTCAGAAAACTGAAGGTGTTGCCATGATGTTGAATTGCGTCAGGGATGTTTGCGGCGGCGCATTTAAATTGTTTTAAATTTGAATGCCGTCATTACAGAAGCAATTTAAAAGCCACTGTATCTCGCGTCGATCTAAGTCACGTACAGCATACGAAGTGTTAATCACTACATAGTATAAAACAAAGTCGCTTTCTCTGTCCCTATCCACACTAATATTATAAATGCGAAAGTAACTCTGTCTGTCTGTCTGTTACCTTTTCACGCCTAAACCACCCAACCGATTTTGCTGAAATTTGGTATGTAGATAGTTTGCATTCATGAGAAGAACATAGGCATATTATTTTTTGGAAATTCAACCCCTAAAAGGGTTACAAGGGGTGGCAAAGTTTGTATGAGAAAAATATTTTTATTGCACATTTTTGCATAGGTAGGGTAGGTAGGGTAGGGTAGGTAGAGTAGGTAAGGTAGGTATCATAGTTAAGACAGGACAACGTCTGTCCGGGTCAGCTAGTATCTCTATGTATGCTTAAATCTTTAAAACTGCGCAACGGATTTTGATGCGGTTTTTTTTAATAGATAGAGTGATTCAAGAGGAAGGCTCATGTGTATAATTTGTCGACATATTTTGCGGGCGAAGCCGCGGGCGGAAGCTAGTAGTTAATACTCCCTTTTGGTCCCCTTCATTTAATACTAGCTTTTGCCAGCGGCTTCGCCCGCGTGTATTAGGAAATTATCCCACGGGAACCGTAGTTTTTTCCGGGATAAAAAGCGTATACGCTATTCCAGGCAAAGGGTGGGAAATCATCAAATGATTCCTCATTTGATGATTTCCCACCCTCAAAAAAAAAGCTAATGCCATTCATTTCGAATTTATCTAATTTCGTTATCGTTTGTGAAAATGTGATTTTGTCTAGGTTCCCTGATTCGCTAAAGTAGATAAAACGATGTGTCTACTTGGATACGTGTAATGCGGTCGAACTAGTTTCTCTACACCAGTTTGTGGCTTAAAATAGATTTGGATTGCGACTTCCCTCGTCTTTATATGAGGCGAGGAGTATCATTACGAGTTTTCACTCGAGATTTCCATTCTCGAATATTTTTATTGCACTTGTATCCGTATTTTGAACGCAAGCATAAACGCACGCGCGTGCTCTCCACGCAAGCTACAAATTTATTTTCTCTTGTTATCATGAATTTCCCAATATCCATGGTGTCTTTTAATTTGTTTCATGTCATCAAATTTTTAAGATATCTACATAAACACACACAAAAGTAATGATTAAGTTGTTTATTAATAATAATAATATCCTTGGACATTTCACACAGTGCCATTATCGTCCCAAGCTAAGCAACCTAATGCTTGTGTTATGGTAACGAGATGGCTGATATACTACTTATATATATATTTTTTTTGTAAATACATACATAATATAGATAGAAAAACACCCAGACTCGTAACAAATACTTGCAGGTCGTACAAATATTTGTTACGTGCGGGAATCGAACCCGCGACATAGTGCGCAGCAGTCAATCGCTCAACCACTGCGCCAACCGTGTCGTCTAAAATCGTAATTTCGTGTAAATACTGTACCGCATTGTCACATATTTGTGTTGTTGACGTACAGGGCATGCGCTTGCTTGTCACGTATATGTGACAATGGCGTTCAAAAGGTTAAAAGCTGTAGTGCTATTCTATTCTAATAATATCTCACCGGGAAAACGCACGATTAGGTGAAGTGAGCTTTAAGTTAGCTGTCATTAGTGTAGAGAATACAATCCCGGGATCCCGGGATCACGGCCGTTTTCTGACCCCGAAAATCCTGGGACTGTGATTGGCTAATCTCGGGATCGCCAAACAGGTCTAGTTTGCACATCGTAGTCCGTTGCGCCTTGACCTTGCCTAGATTATATTAGCAACTAGCTGACCCGACAGACGTTGTCCTGTCTTCTTAACTGTGATACCTACCCTACCTATCTACCTGCCTACCTACCCTACCTACCTACCCTACCTACCCACCCTACCTACCCTACCTACCTACCTACCCTACCTACCTCCTACCTACCTACCCTACCTACCTACCTACCCTACCTACCTACCTACCCTACCTACCTACCTACCTACCCTACCTACCTACCTACCCTACCTACCTACCTACCTACCTACCTACCTACCCTACCTACCTACCCTACATACCAAAAAAATAAAAAAATAAAAATGTATTCTGCTAATTAGGGCGGAGTAAAATCCAACGAAACAAAAACCATGAAAATTGGTCCAGCAGATCTCGAGTTATAATGGAGGGAACAAACCCGACTTTCTTTTATATTTATAGATAAGGTATTACAAATTGCCAAAAATACAACCCTTTGATATGCGTACGATACGTACTTCATGTATTGTGATTTGTGCAATAAAATTAAAAATATATTTAAAGAAATTACTCGATTTTTTTCTACATTTGACTCCAATTAGAAACCACTAGTCGAATCCCGGGATAGCCCCGGGATCCCGGGATTACGCATCAAGAATCCCGTAATCCCGGGATCGAAAAACATGCTCGGGATTGTATGCTCTACATTAGTGTCAATCCCCCTTAGCATTAGGTGGAACGTCAGTTGACTACACGCTCACTTCATCTAAATCTTACTGTGAGATTTTTACAGAATCCACCGACTGATCGATCGATCAAGTTTAAGCTATGGTCTTTCAAATCATCAAATCAAATCAAATCATTTATTAGTTTGCAAACATGGGTAAAAAATTTGTATATAGATGTTGTCTTATAAGTTAGCTCTCCATGTTCTGCCGTCACATGGGCATGCAAAACATAATCAATTAAATAAAATTCATTTCAGAAAACAATCAAAAGTGTTAGAAAAAATCCATTACTTTCGGTGGGTGATCATCCATTTCTTAGACTATAATCAGCCTAAGCTCTGTGATAGCCTAGTGGTGTGACCGGCGGACTGCAAAGTCATAGGTCTCGAGTTCGAACCCAAGGCACGCACCTCTGATTTTTCGGATTCATGTGCGTATTGTATAATGATCACTTGCTTAAAAATCGGTGAAGGAAAACATCGTGAGGAAACCGGCATGCCTGAGAGATATTTTTCAACAGCATGTGATGCTAAGTCAGAGGCCCATGGGCAGCATTAAAACTCTGACACCAGGTTAGGCACTAACCACACGAAAAAGAAAGAAGAAGGTTGGTTCTTATGACGTCATGGAGTCTTTTGTTTTTTTTCATATTGTAGTTACTAATAGGCGATTGTTTTTCGTAGAAGCTACTCGAAGCAATTCGGTAATGGGATGACATTCCAATTATCTGCGTGTCTAAATTTAGCCTCACACGAAGTATCTATTTGTTATTGCCTTATTGGTGATATTGTTGGAATTTGTGACTCCCGCATTACCCTTAAACTCAAGGGGAAGATTTATAAAAGCATGGTTAGACCAGCCGTCTTGTATGGATCAGAGTGTTGGGCCACAAAAGGAATGAATGAAAGACAATTGCATGCAGCTGAGATGAGAATGCTAAGAGGGATGTGTGGTGTTACCCGAATGGTTAGAATACGGAATGAGTATATAAGAGGAAGTCTGAAAGTGACACCGGTGACTGAAAAGTTGTGTGGAAATCGGTTGTCATGGTATGGGCATGTTATGCGGAGGAATGAGAAAAATGTTGTCAGGAAAGTTGTGAGCATGAATGTGGATGGCTATACAAGTAGAGGGAGACCAAAGAAACGATGGATGGATTGTGTGAAAGATGATATGGCTAGGAAGGGAGTGACTACCGAGATGACGACTAATAGAGAAGTATGGAAGAAAGAGACATGTTGCGCCGAGCCCAAATAAATTGGGATAAGGGCAGGAGAATGATGATGATGGTGATATTGTTGGAAAAATCATCTATAAAGTGTGTTAGGTCAAACAAGGGACATTAGAGAACTGTGAGATTTTTACAGAATCAACAGACTGATCGATCGATCAAGTTTAAGCTATGGTCTTTCGATGGGTGATCATCCATTTCTTAGACTATAATCAGCCTATAATGTTCCCACTGCTGGCACACAGGCTTCCTCTCTAAGAGAGGGAGTGGGCCATAATCCACCACGCGGCGCCAGTGTGGGTTGCAGGATGTCACATGTCTTTGAACATGCCGGTTCCCTCACGATGTTTTCCTTCACCGTTTTGAGAGCAAAGTCAAAGTCAAATCATTTATTTCAAATAGGCACAAGTAAGGCACTTTTGAACGTCAAAATGAACAAGAAATAGAATTGTTTCTAGTCGCCCCTTCCAAAAGGTAGTTTCGTGTGGAGAAGAATGGGCAAGAAACTCCACCGTTACTCTTTTAAAATGTTTTACAATGTTTTGTATACATGAATTATAACATTATATGTGAAGACGATGCACCCAGAATAAAAACACTACACCACAAAAGGTGAAAAGAAAAACACATAATTATAGTAATGGTAGGTAACTTAAGTATGTCAAAAGTACATGGTGCTCACATATTTACAAACATTCTAAAAGTTAATAATAATAAATCAATCAATGTGTGAGAAGTTATTTCAACATGTTAAAATAGTATTTTATAAATAATAAATTATTACCTAATTTACTTAGCAACCAGTTTGAGTTTGTCTAGACACTAGATTGCCCTGTGGAGCAGGACCAGCATGTTTCCAAGCATCCTTATCCTTTATATAATCCTCTAATTTGTAATATGCTTGTTTACAAAGTGTATTTTTAATGTGAGTTTTAAATTTTCTTTCATATAATTGCAGAATGTCACAAGGTATTTTGTTGTAACATTTAACACAGAACCCCATAAAAGATGTATGTACTTTTGATAATCTAAAAAAGGGTTGATCTATTTTATCTTTATTTCTAGTATTAAAGTTATGGCTATCACTTATTTTGTTAAAAAGATGTCGATTTTTTCTTACATACTTACATAATGTTTTCATAAATGAATTGGCATGGTACCGTCATAATATTAATACTTTTAAATAGTTCCCTAAGCGATTCGCGGCGACGCACAGACGAGTATTTGATCTAAAAAACCGATCAAAAGTCGAAAACTCGAATTTTGTAACATTGCTTTACAACTATTGTATTTTGAGAGCCCAATAGCTATTACGTCACTAAACGGCCAACTTGGCCACGCACCGCCCCTCCACCAACCGTAGCAGCAGTCGGAACCCAGTCGTTGCGTGAATCGAATGTCTTTGTTCTCGGCAGTACAGTTAAAACGTGATTTTTAAATTGCATTTAGTCTGTGTTTGGTGAAATTGTGTGATAACCATTATGGATATTTTGGAAGAAGGTATGTAGTTACTTTATAAAAGCATTTTTATTTTGTTATTAAACTTGATTTAAGTGACATTTTGCACCTTAAATGTACACCGTAAAAAATGTTAAAAATTTTTAGTAAACTCTGTAATAAAAGGTGTTTTTGTTTATGAGTTAAACCCAGTTAACTTATGATTTTAGATGTAACATATAGCTTCATTATTCTTGATAAGGTTTTTAAAGGAAAATGTCCCGCATATACACGCCATTTTTTTATTTAATTTTTTTACGGAATTAATCAAAATCAGCTTTTTTATAACAATATTATATTTTTCTATTCCAGAATCTCCAATGACGTCGATGGAGATGACTAGAAAATCACTCTATGAAGTCATAAAACAATGTTCAAACAGAAAAATAGACCAAAAGTTTGAGTTTTTAGAAAACCGTCTTAAAATAATCACGAAATGCCCTGAAAATAAACAAGGATCATTGAGAAGTGCCTTAAAATCGTTTACAGTAACAAGGAAGAACGCTTCTTATCAAAAAATGAACAATGGCTCAATACTTTTATTACACTGCCTGCGTGGACAACAAGGACTCAAGAACACAAAAACATAGTAGCAGAAAGAAAGAAGAAAATTCAAGAGGCTTTTAAAGAGGAAATGGGGCTGCTAGTGGATATTCCGAAAGCAGGGTTTGGGAACACTAATGACGGGAACACCTCAAGGAGATTTTTCTCAAATCCCGAAACTTCTTCCCGCATTACTGGGATTGACATCAATTTAATAAAAAAAATGCAGTGTCATATTAGAGACTTTGTCAAGTGGGCTAAAAATTGATACCTACACAAAAATTTGAAAACTTTGCTGAACAAACTGCAAAGCTATATGTGGATTTGTATGAGTGGCACCCCATGTCGCCTACAATGCACAAAATTTTAAGACATGGGGCCACAGTAATCGATCATGCTATTCTGCCTATTGGCCAGTTGTCGGAACAGGCGGCTGAGGCCAGTAACAAACACTTCCGTATGTATAGGCAGAATTTTTCCAGAAAGTTTTCACGTGAAGACTGTAACAAAGATGTGCTAAACAGACTTCTGCTAACTTCAGATCCTTTTTTGAGCAGTACCAGGCAAAGGCAACGGAAAAAAATAAGCCATTTTCCGTTGAGGCACTCTTGCTCCCGGAGACATCGTACGTTTCGTCTACAGAGTTTGACAATGAGGAAGACGATGGATCTAGTGAAGGTGATTCTGACTAGAAGATTTTTATGTAAAAACTTTTTATGTAAAATTATACGTGTGTATGTTGTTTTAAATACAAAATTATCACCTTAAACTACTTTTTATTTTATATCCAGTCGATAATTATCACAAAATAATTTTGATCGACTTTTTTAGTCAAATACTCGTCTGTGCGACGTAGATTGTAAATAGCTCTGATAGCTCGCTTTTGCAGAATAAAAATGGATTCAATGTCAGCAGCCCGACCCCACAGTAAAATGCCATAGGACATAATGCTGTGGAAGTAACTAAAGTAGACCAAGCGCGCGGTTTCTACGTCTGTCAACTGCCTTATCTTTCTAACAGCATAAGCGGCCGAGCTTAGTTAGCCGTCCCGCAAGAGTTGTTATGTGGGGACCCCATTGTAACTTGTCGTCTAGCGTGATTCCCAGGAAAACCGTCTGCTTAGTAAATTCAGCAGCGGTGATGGAATTAAATACACAAAGTAAAGTGCCTGCTTGGGTTCGAACTCACGACCTACAACTCGTTAGTCGAGGCAGATACCACTGGGCTACCATTGCTCTGCATTTCGTATTATGTGTGTTTGTGACCAAGAATAAACAGTTATTCAAGACAGCAAGCGATTTATATCCTCGGAGCAGACGTGATCCTTATGGACTAGTATTAAATGATTTACCAAAGCTAACCAAATATAATAAAAGCTGTCTAGCAATTTGTGTGCGTATTTATAATAAAATACCAAACAATCTCAAACTATTAAATGTAAGATTATTTAAAAGCAAATTATACAGATGGCTAAATGAATGTAGCTTTTATAGTTTTACAGAATTTTTGGATAAAAAATATTGACATTATAATTCGAACAATCTTGTTCCTACTTAATTATAATTACCCTGTAACATTAAATTTTTGCATGCTATGTTTTATCCTAGCGAAACATGTTTGTGCTACTCTGACCTATACTTAACACCATTTGTATACCATGTTTTACGAAAATAAATTATTTTATTATTATTATTATACTGAGTGTAACCGAAAGGGTATATACATACAAAAGCATATGCTATAGACCACCATACTGAACAACTTTTACTATGGGACCAACTCCGAAATCGCATCGAAATCCGAAAAAAATCAGCTGTTCTATACATTTTTGGTCACGTGACTCGTCGAAATGCAGGGAACAGCATTTTTTCTCTATTTCGGAGTTAGTCCCATAGTAAAAGTTGTTCAGTTTGGTGGTCTGTAGCATATGCTTTTGTATGTATATAGCCTGTCGGTTACAACCAGTATAGGGTGGAAATGTTTAACTTGACCTGTGGTGACAGGTGCCCTAAGAACACAATGTCTGTAAAGGTCAGACTAACAACTAACCTCTTGGTTTTGCAGGTGCATAAGCTGTAACGACTTTACAACAGGTGGACTGGCAACCTTTTGCATTGTTAATTGCTAATTAATAAATCTACTTAATAATAATCTTAAATTAATTAGTTAACCCATTAGATGTTCGCCTATTAGAAGCCGTTTGCTTATAAGAGCTCAACGTAAAATTGTCGTTTCGAGAGAATTTTTCTTAGGAACCTATGGGGTTTATACATTTGAGGGGCTAAGCAGTGATAGACTAGTGGTGTGACCGTCGGACTGCCAAGTCTTAGGTCTCGGGTTCCAACCCAAGGCATGAACTTCTGACTTGTAAAGAATATTTTAATAACTAGATGAGGTCGGCGTTACCTTTCTGGCTACTCTGACAAGATAAGCCGAAAAGTTTAAAGTCCAGGTATCATCTCAGACCACCGCAGGAGTCGCTCCGGGAGCCGGGAGCCGCGTGACAACTCCCGGCTACCGTAGGTCCGCGCCTGCGGACGGTAAATAGTGGGTAGCTCACCGTCCGATCAGGACCAGGCCCGTGCCGGACGGCGTGTATGTGTTCCACGCGCGCCTTAAAGAGATGTCAGCCTGCCGAGTCAGCGGGATTGTCCGTAAGGGTTACCGCTGCCCCGGAACATAAAGGGCTAAGGAAGGAACATGGATGGGTTTTAGTCAGTAAGAGTCTGACACTCCCTTCCGCTCCACCCAGAGCGTGACAGGCCTTTTGATGATATCCCAATATCATCAAAAGGCCTATCACGCCTGACACCTCAAAAAAAAAAAGACATCATCTCAGTTAGATCAAGTGAGAACGATGCAGATTAGTATCTCTAATGGTCTTTTGTGGAAAGAACCACAACTATTTGAGTGGAACTGTCAGTCAGTGCAAACATAAACATGAACGTAAATAATTAAATATACATCTATACTAATATTATAAAGCTAAAGAGTTTGTTTGTTTGAACGCGCTAATCTCTGGAACTACGGGTCCGAATTTGTGTTGGATAGTCCATTTATCGAGGAAGGCTATAGGCTATGTAACATCACGCTACGACCAATAGGAGCCGAGCAGCGGGCGCGTGGGAGCAGCTAGTACAAGATATACGCGTAAATAACCCTTCTTTGGCAGTCGGGTAAAGAACTGAATCAATCTGCCTAACCTTTTTCCAATTGTGTTGGGGTCAGCTTGCAGTCTAACCGGATGCAGCTTAATGCTAGTATTTTACATGGAGTGACTGCTTACCTAACTTCTACAACCCAGTAACTGGGCAATACGACCCTTGGTTAAGACTGGATGTCAGATTTTCGAACCCGAAACGACTGTCAAAGATCTACGAATGACAGCAGGGACCAGCGGCTTAACGTGCTTTCCGAGGCACGGAGGAGTCTCGGTATGTAATGGTCACCCATCCCCAGACCAACCTCGGCAAGCATAGCTGTATCTGATGGATCAAACCGTGCGGCTCTTACTACTTAGCCACGAGATCCTCGGAAAAAAAACTGCTGATGCTATTTACTTAAAACCCTGCGTGAATACTAATTTAACACGCAATATGATGAGTATTGGCTAACGCTAACGACAGCGGTTGCACAAACGATGAGCCCACCTCATTATGGCTTCTCATTGCACTCAATAGTAATTAACTTTGCGTTTCGAATCGATCTAGTCTAGTTAAGCGCGTCAAAATCGGGACGAAATTTTTAAAGGGATTTTAACATTGATATAATATAGTTTGAAGCCAACAAGGTCAATAATAATATTTAATTGTCAATTATAATATAGTAAACACATTTTTGGCAATAAAAACAATGTTAAATTTGTTTTGAGTCTGCTAACTGAACGCGGGACGGGCTAAGATTAAGCTGTTAAACTTTGGACCGAATCTGCTTCTTTCTTCTTTGTTTGGCTGGCTAACCTGGTGTCAGAGTTTCTATGCTGACCATGGGCCTCTGACTTAACTTCACATGCTGTTGACAAATATCTCTCAGACATGCTGGTTTCCTCACGATGTTTTCCTTCACCAATTTTTAAGCAAGTAATAATTATACAATACGCACATGAATCCGTAAAATCAGATGTGCGTGTCTTGAGTTCGAACTCGAGACCTATGACTTGGCAGTCCGACGGTCACACCACTAGGCTATCACTGCTATCTGAAAGGAATGTTCTCAGCGTTTGTTAGAAGGATAAAAGTACGTTTTTTTATTAGGAAATGGCTATTTGCATCCGGTGGTCGTTGGTCCAATTAAATAATCGATTCCCAATTGAGAATTATGCCAGGTGATTGTCATGTGAACGGTAATTCTAGCCACACGTGGTCTGGTTGTATAGTTGATGATACATTTACCAACTTTTCAAATTTTGCAGTTTTATACTTTCGACACAATTAAGTTCACCTGCCATTGCTATATGTGTTTTTCTTTTCACCTTTTGTGGTGTATTGTTTTTATTCTGGGTGCATCGTCTTCACATATAATGTTATAATTCATGTATACAAAACATTTTTAAAGAGTAATGGTGGAGTTTCTTGCCCATTCTTCTCCATACGAAACTACCTTTTTCGATTTAATTTTAATTGAAGATTTAATTCATTACATTCTAATCATTTAATAAATTAAATCTATTTCTTTTTCATTTTGGCATTCAAAAGTGCTTTTCTTGTGCCTATTTGAAATAAATGATTTGACTTTGACTTTATAGATTCACAAGATTACTCGACTTTATACGATTAAACACGAACTGAAACCGCATGCTTGCAAGTAGGATTACAAAACAATCTGCCTAGCCTTTTCCCAACTATGTTGGGGTTGGCTTCCAGTCTAACCGGATGCAGTTGAATACCAGTATTTTACACTAGCACTTTGCCCGCGGCTTCGCTCCCGTGGTCTTTCCCGTGGGACCCGTTATTTTTCCCGGGATAAAAAGTTGCTCCTAGAAAACTAAGCTTTCCAACGGTGAAAGAATTTTTAAAATCGGTCCAGTAGTTTTTGAGCCTATTCATTACAACCAAACAAACAAACAAACAAAGTTTTCCTCTTTATAATATTAGTATAGATGGAGCGACTGCCTATCTGAACTCCACAAGTCCACAACCCGGTACCTGTATAATACGATACCCCTTGGTAAGACTGGCTGACAGACTACGGTGAAATATTATGATTGTTCTTTGACATCGATATTTCAACTGTCACGTATAGGTTTTTAACCCTAGCCAGCCAACGCCAGCAAGCGTAACTTAACCTGATGGATGGAATTGTGCGGCTGTTATTACTAAGCCACGAACTCCTCATTGAACATAAACCTTATTCTTCCGTGATAAAGTTGAAAAACGATCAAAGAAATTTGACAGTTTGGGGTAGCATGATGTGCTGGCCTCTGTACATCCAGCTTCCGTATCCGACAGCCTGTTATCCACACAATATTAGCCACAGTCAGATGAGCACAGAGCTGTATCACTGTACACTGAGTGTCATGTTACGTGCGGTGTGTCGGCGCCAGACGCATTTCAATGGCTTTACTTTTTGTAACTTGAGTATGGTGGTGTAGCTATGTGGCGTGATGTATAGTGAGTGTCGTTACGAAGCTTCAATTTGAGTTTTTAAAACGGGGATAAATACAGAGTTGATATGACAGAGGGGCATTAAATTACACTACGTAAGTACGTATACTATACGTGTTTAGCATTAACTCGGTATGGTATAAAAATAAAAAGCACCAAAAATGAGGTTTTTATTTCTTTCAAACAAACTAAATAGCTTACAAATCAGAGTAAAATGCAACCACCCTTAGTAAATAAAAACTGACCTTGTAACGCAGCGGCACCGACGCGCGCGCGCCGGAGCGCCTGTTAGGAAAGATACATCGTGTTCAAACGGGGCAAAAACTTAAAAAAACATTTGCGACTAAACTACTGCTCCTATTTAATTGATTTTTTGTACAGAGCTTGAAAATGGTCCCTAGTATAAGCTGTTTAAAGGAAAGCCCCTCTGTCGTATCAACTCTGTATAATTACCACCAACAATTTAAAAACAAATTTATAATGAATGACATTTAAAAATGTCCTATCCGGAATCTATCCGGCATGTCTGAGAAATACTTCTCACCAGCATGTGAAGCTAAGTCAGAGGCCCATGGGCAGCATAAAAACTCTGCTACCACGTTAGTGACTAATTAATGTGTCTAGCCTTTTCCCAACTATGATGGAGTTTAACCGGATGCAGCTGAATACCAGTATTTTACTTGTAGCGACTGCCTATCTGACCTCCACAACCCAGTCAGTAACTGGGTAATACGATACCCCTTGGTAAGACTGGCTGTCAGACTTTCAGGCTTCTGACTACCCGTAACGACTGTCAAAGATCCACGAATGACAGCCGGGACCAACGGCTTAACGTGCTTTCCGAGACACAGAGGAGTCTCGGTATGTAAAGGTGGTCCCACGGACCAACCCGTAGCGTAGCTTAACCTGATGAATCGATCCGTGCATCGGCTATAATTACTTAGCACGAGAAAGAAAGAAAAACTGAACAGTACTTAACTTCAATTGTTTTTGGAGTGTGTCTTTATTAAAAGTAGTTAATTAACTCTCGTGTTAACATCTCGAGGGCGTGTGAAGCGTCTTTTAAGTGATATTACACGTTTTTCAGTTAAACTCGTGTGTTTTCAATTTCAAGACCTTCAACGTCAATTGGTTAGAAGTTTTGTTTCTGAGTAATTTACTTGTTTATTTCCTTTGTTTTCGCTTCTTTTTTTTTATTGGCGCTTATGAGACCTTTTTTTTTGAGGGTGTAATAATTTAACCATAAAACTCACATTGCACCAACAACATTACATTCACAACTAGCTACCGCCCGCGGCTTCGCCCGCATAATATGTCGACAAATTATACATATAAACCTTCTTCTTGAATCAAAGTCAAAGTCAAATCATTTATTTCAAATAGGCACAAGTAAGGCACTTTTGAACGTCAAAATGAACAAGAAATAGAATTGATTCTAGTCGCCCCTTCCAAAAGGTAGTTTCGTGTGGAGAAGAATGGGCAAGAAACTCCACCGTTACTCTTTTAAAATGTTTTACAATGTTTTGTATACATGAATTATAACATTATATGTGAAGACGATGCAACCAGAATAAAAACACTACACCACAAAAGGTGAGAAGAAAAACACATATAAGTAGTAATGGTAGGTAACTTAAGTATGTCAAAAGTACATGGTGCTCACATATTTACAAACATTCTAAAAGTTAATATATAATAAATCAATCAATGTGTGAGAAGTTATTTCAACATGTTAAAATAGTATTTTATAAATAATAAATTATTACCTAATTTACTTAGCAACCAGTTTGATTTTGTCTAGACACTAGATTGCCCTGTGTAGCAGGACCAGCATGTTTCCAAGCATCCTTATCCTTTATATAATCCTCTAATTTGTAATATGCTTGTTTACAAAGTGTATTTTTAATGTGAGTTTTAAATTTTCTTTCATTTAATTGCAGAATGTCACAAGGTATTTTGTTGTAACATTTAACACAGAACCCCATAAAAGATGTATGTACTTTTGATAATCTAAAAAAGGGTTGATCTATTTTATCTTTATTTCTAGTATTAAAGTTATGCCTATCACTTATTTTTTTTAAAAGATGTCGATTTTTTCTTACATACATAATGTTATCATAAATGAATTGGCATGGTACCGTCATAATATTAATACTTTTAAATAGTTCCCTAAGCGATTCGCGGCGACGTAGATTGTAAATAGCTCTGATAGCTCGCTTTTGCAGAATAAAAATGGATTCAATGTCAGCAGCCCGACCCCACAGTAAAATGCCATACGACATAATGCTGTGGAAGTAACTAAAGTAGACCAAGCGCGCGGTTTCTACGTCTGTCAACTGCCTTATCTTTCTAACAGCATAAGCGGCCGAGCTTAGCCGTCCCGCAAGAGTTGTTATGTGGGGACCCCATTGTAACTTGTCGTCTAGCGTGATTCCCAGGAAAACCGTCTGCTTAGTAAATTCTAGCTTTTCTCCGTTCAATATGATGTCACAATCGCTACTTTTAACATTAGGTAATTTAAATCTAAATCACTCTATCTATTAAAAATAACCGCATCAAAATCCGTTGCGTAGTTGTAAAGATTTAAGCATACAGGGATATAGGGACAGAGAAAGCGACTTTGTTTTATACTATGTAGTGATGAGTGACATGAGTGACATCAATGTCAATTACAAATAAGTGTATTAAATAGGTATTAACAATAGCTTAGTGGCCAAAAGCAGTTAGGAGCAGTAGGTTATTATATGTTGGATTTTATAACAGGATGACCTACTGATCAACTCAGTTGAGCAAAAAATAGTTGAGCTATAGAGCATAAAAAAGAGCAATCTGGTTGGGCAGTGGGGAAGAAGCGAGGATATCATCAAATGACGCCCGCTCTGGGTGGAGCGGAAGGTGTCAGACTCTTACTGACTAAAGTAACAGATTTCTAACAGTAAATTCTCTTCTATTTCAGCCCCAAGTCCCCGCCAAACAGTCCGAACCTAGAACCTTCCACTGAGGATGAGCTGAAAGGAGTCTACATTAACTGCTGGAGAGTGAGTAGCTAACTGTCGTGATTAAAATTGCTAAAAAAAATTAAAGAATTACAATATAAATCAGGTCATAACAGTAACCATTTTTTTTTTTAATATTTTCTATTATGTTACCTGTCAAAAATAAAATAAAAACAAAATGATAAATACCGAATATCACTTTTGTTTTTTATTTTTGAGTTGATCGTATTGTTTTCGCCACATTGTACATAAATATTAATAAATAATAAATCAACATTCCACAATTACAAAATGTCGAAAGTATAATATAATGTCGATAAAAATTGTGATGTTATGAAATGACATATGTCAAAAATGACATATGTCAAAAATGACATGTTAAAAATGACATGTGTCAACAATGACATATGTCAAAAATCAGCATACATCTTCAACATTTATTTAAAGAGCGATATGTAATGTTTCAGGATGACTCCAACGACTGGGTGTGGGAGTGGAGCAGTAGACCCGACCAGCTTCCACCCAAGTAAGTTAAACGACACGGTTGGCGCAGTGGTTGAGCGACTGACTGCTGCGCAGCATGTCGCGGGTTCGATTCCCGCACGGATCAAATATTTGTACGACATGCAAGTATTTGTTACGGGTCTGGGTGTTTTTCTATCTCTAATATATGCATTTATTTACAAAAAATATGTATATAAGTAGTTTATCAGCCATCTCGTTACCATAACACAAGCATTAGGTTGCTTAGCTTGGGACTATAATTATGGCGCTGTGTGAAATGTCCATGGATATTATTATTTATTTAAAATATTTTTTTTACTTGCTTATACCTACCCGTGGGTCCTTCTTCAAGATTGTATCAGACTTCGAAAGAAATCGGTCCGTTCTCAAGGGACACGCTTACCAACATACCAACAGCCTGCGTTTCATTTCCATCAACTAACTGCTTTGGTGAGCGCACAAGAAGGTATAGACGCCAGCACATCAAGCTATCCCTAACTGTCAAAATTTTCTCAATTAAAAATGAACCTTATGTCTTTGCAATAAAGTTGAAATACTATCAAAGAAATTTGACAGATTGTGGTAACTTGATGTGCTGGCCTCTGTACATAGTACTGTGATGACCAGAGGGGCCTTCACTCAGGGAGCTCTCAGAGGTAAAGCTCGTGTAGTGTGTTGTGTTGTAGGGAGTTCTATCCTACAAATAGAAACACACGGGCAAGCAGCTATTGAATTATCTATATATATAAAAGAAAGTCGTGTTAGTTACACTATTTATAACTCAAGAACAGCTGAACCGATTTGGCTGAAAATTGTTAGGGAGGTAGCTAAGAACCAGGAGACGGACATAGGGTAGGTAGGGTAGGTAGGATAGGTAGGGTAGGTATCATAGTTAAGACAGGACAACGTTTGTCGGGTCAGCTAGTATTACTTTAAATAATACATGCGTCCAGCAGCATGCTACTGACAGAGGCCCTTTTCATTTCTTTTATAAAAACCTATCAAAATATTCCGTCATTTTGAAAAAAAAACAACAAAATTGACTATTTGAAACGGTTAAAAATAAAATCACATAGAAAAAAGACAGCTCGTCTTAAAAACTTCCATCACCGTACAGAAATTAAAAATTATGCGAAGATATAATTGCAAAATTGCATTTAATGCTAATAAGTATCCAATTTGATTCTAAAAATCTGTGACGTCACATTGTTATATATATTTCATACAAATCACGTACAAATTCCGCGTTTTGACAGTTCATAGATTGCCCTTTCAAATACCCAATTAACAAAATTGGTTATCTTTTGTTAGACGAGAACAACTGCCGATAAACTGTTATACAGTTTGGCTGACTTTATCTATATCTATACTAATATTATAAAGAGGAAAGATTTGAGTTTTTGTTTCTTTGTTTGAAATGAATAGGCTCCGAAACTACTGGACCGATTTAAAGAATTCTTTCACCGTTGGAAAACTTAGTTTTCTAGGAGTAACATAGGCTACTTTTTATCCCGGGAAAAATAACGGGTCCCACGGGAAAGACCACGGGAGCGAAGCCGCGGGCAAAGTGCTAGTGCAAGATATTAAAAAAAACTTAATCCAAAACGTGTATAAAAGTATTCAATCTATTGATAAGCCGTTTATTTCCTACGCTCATTTGAATACAATATTCATGTTATTAATGTAACGTTGAATATGGGTTCAGCACGAAAGTAGATCATCGAATTACTGCAAATAATATTTTTATGACTGAACTAGCTGACTCGCGCAACTTCGTCTGTGTCACCTAAGAGAGAGAGACCCCTCCCGCTCTGGGTGGAGCGGAAGAGAGTGTAGACTAAAACCCATCCATGTTCCTTCCTTAGCCATTTATGTTATATCTCCTAAGATCTTGATTGAAATCAAGTGATGTGAAGGACAATTTTGTTAACAAATACTTGTGATTAATAACATATTTATTTGGAAAAGGATTAATATTATGTTGATGAAAACTCCTTCACAAATAATGCATTAGTTTCTTACAAATTTGATTACCATGAATAGGTTTTAGTGAGTCAATCTTAAAAGATAGACATAAGTTGTCGCGGACTCTTTTTTTAAATTTTTGAAGAGAAACAATTCCATCATACGTGATATTTGCGTAACTTAAACCGTTTACGCAGCGCACGCAACGGATGCTCTCAGAGAGGTTTTTCTGGTCGGTTATTGCAGCATTTTAATTTTTGCTCCGTTCGTTTTGGTCGTACCGTTATGTTATATTGCCTATAATCTTCCTCGATAAATGGACTATCCAGCACAAAAAGAAATTTTCAATTCCAACCAGCAGTTCCTGAGATTAGCCCGTTCAAACAAACGAACTCTTCAGCTTTATAATATTACTAGCTGACCTGGCAGACGTCGTCCTGTCTTAACTATGATATCCTCCTACCTTTCCTAACTACCCTACCTACCTACCCTACCTACCCTACAAAAAAAAATTTTGGGGTGGACTACCCCTAACATTTAGGGGGATGAAAAATAGATGTTGGCCGATTCTCATAGATACCGGATAAGCACAAAAAATTTCATCAAAATCGGTCAAGCCGTTTCGGAGGAGTATGGCAACGAAAACTGTGACACGAGAATTTTATATATTAGACTAGCTGCTCCCGCGCGGTTTTACTCGCTGCTCGGCTCCTATTGGTCGTAGCGTGATGTTACATAGCCTATAGCCTACCTCGATAAATGGACTATCCAACACAAAAAGAATTTTTCAATTCGGACCAGTAGTTCCAGGGATTAGCGCGTTCAAACAAACAAACTCTTCAGCTTTATAATATTAGTATAGATGACATAAAAACAAGAAAAGAGAAATTCTTGTTATAAAGATTTGTTGCATAGGATACTCAATGTTGTTCCCCCGTCCCCAGGGACTGGCGGTTCAAGCACCCCACGTCAGCTCGCGGGCCTCCTTCAGCCACCTCCTCCATTGAAGTTCTGGAGCAGCAGCTGGCCCCTCCCGTCATGCAGCAGGTAAGATACAGGCTGAATTTTTCAGGTCGGCGTGGATGACCATCTCCAAACCTATGTAGAATAGCGAAAAGTACTCAAAGGAGTATCGGGCTTGATATTGATGCTGCTGCTGCTAATTTTTTTGGCTTAACTAAAACTGTACTATTGGATTTTTGAAAAAAAAAAACAATGTTTTTAGACAGGAATCTAACTTGTTGACGACCACGAGTCTAGTGGTCGCGAGTAATCGGGTCTGCTCTCCCATAAGGAGGAACAAGGTGTGATGTTAAGCTGAGGTTTTTTTTATCCAAAAAGTGTTTTTTTCCTTAGAAAAATAAAATGTGACATCATTTAGCTCCCTTCAAAATGGTTGAGCTGAATGGTGCTAATATATGCGTCATGTTCGTGAACGGGCGCTGTCAGTAGGGACTGGTCATCTCTTAGCGGCTATGGCTAATATTAATTTAATTTTTGAATTGTTTTAAATATTTTATATCGGAGGCTTTTAACGTTATGCGTCGTTCTCACATGTATAATAATAACATGAATGATGTAACTAATATTTTGTAACCATATTTTGTTTAAAAGAGTGTCCATGGGGTTTCTTGCCCGTTCTTCTCCATAGGTACCTACTGCTTTGGAATGGGCAGCTAGCTTCATCTCTCTGACTGACCGACCCCTTGACAATTCAAAAGTGCCTGTAATTGGTTTATTTGAAATACCTAAATGCTTTGAGTTTGAGTTCAAGGCGTTTCACCTTTTGTGGTGTAGTGTTTTTATTCTGGGTTCATCGACTTCACATATAATGTTATAATTCATGTATACAAAACATTTTAAAAGAGTAACGGTGGAGTTTCCTGCCCATTCTTCTCCACACGAAACTACCTTTTGGAATCTACTAGAATCAATTCTATTTCTTGTTAATTTTGACGTTAAAAAGTGCCTTTCTTGTGCCTATTTGAAATAAATGATTTGTCTTTGATGTTAAGCTAAGTTTTTTTTTACCCAAAAGAGGCCTGTTCTCCTAAGTAAAGTGTGACGTTAATATCTCCAGAGCCACTGCCTGTCCGTCCGCCGCACCTGCCTCTTCAGTCGGGGCGCCATCGCAGCTGTTCTGCTCACCAACATGGTCTCCTTACTGCTGGGCGCCGGCATTGGGTGAGTGCTGCACAGGTTTACAGCAATTACTGGACTACAGTAATACCGAAGCTCTACTGGCTTACATACATCGCTTAACAAATCACTTTAAACAGGAGCAAAAAACACTCCACACAACACATAACTAAATCTATAATCGCGAAAAAAAATCACCTGTTCCCTATAGTTTGACGAGTTTTGGGAGCATAATGTATGGAACAGCTGATTTTTTTTCGCAATTTCAGTTTTGTTCCCATAGTGAAAGTTGTTCATGATTATGAGTAGAATAAACCCTTAAAGTATTGACCATGAATTCAATTTCAATACTCAATTCTTTATTGCATTCCACAATGTAAGCTTAGGTGGTAAATATTAGCCAAAAGAAACAATCATGGACCCTGTCAGGCACAGCAGAAGAAAGTAAAATCTTATTTAAATGATAGACAACAGCAGGTTCAAATAAAAGGTGTCAATTCACTCGGTTTGAAAGTCAAAATGGGTGTGCCACAAGGTTCAATATTGGGTCCTTTCCTCTTTTTAGTATATATTAATGATCTTCTCCATTTATTAAAAAATCAACCAAAAATGGTGTTATTTGCTGACGATACATCTTTAATTTTTAAGATAGATAGACGTGCTAAAAATGTTGACGACGTAAATAACGCCCTACTGCAGGTCCAGAAGTGGTTTACTGCAAATAATTTAGTATTAAATGGAAAAAAAACTAAGTGCATTAGATTTTCTTTACCAAATGTAAAAAGTAGTGATTGTGAGATAGTATTGAATCAAGAGAAACTAGAATTTGTCGATAAAACTGTTTTCCTGGGGATCACGCTCGACTCAAGGCTTCAATGGGGTCCTCATTTAACATCTCTTGCTGGACGGCTAAGCTCTGCAGCATATGCTGTCAGAAAGATCCGTCAGTATACTGATGTAGATACCGCGAGGCTAGTCTATTTTAGTTATTTTCATAGTATTATGTCTTACGGTATTTTACTTTGGGGACGAGCTGCAGACATCGAGTCTATTTTTATTCTGCAGAAAAGAGCTATCAGAGCCATTTATAATCTTCGTAGGCGCGATTCTCTAAGGGAACGGTTTAAGGTTATTAACATCATGACTGTACCTTGTCAATATATCTATGAAAATATCATGTACGCAAGGAAAAATCTACATCTTTTTAGTAAAAGAGGTGAGAGACACAATTATTTTACTAGAAATAGGGACCAATTAGTTCAACCAGGTTTCAGGCTGGCTAAAGTAGATTCATCTTTCATGGGGTACTGTTTAAAATGTTACAATAAAATACCTCCCCACATTCTTGAACTTAATGAAACAAAATTTAAATGTTGTATAAAACGCACACTATGCAGCCAAGCATATTATAAATTGGGAGATTACATTGCTGATAAAAATGCTTGGGTCAATGCTAGTCCAGCTCCACAAGGGCGCATCAACTAATTGATTAGATTACTAAAAACTGTTGGAGCTGCGGAAGATCAACAACATTAAAACAAAACATCTTTGCATTGTATAAATTCAATCTCTTAATATTGTATAATTGCTTAGCACATATTTTATGTGAGTACTATGTATCTACTCTATAGCGACCATTTACCGGGTACGTCTTTCATTGACTTGAATGTGCCCTGGCGGCTGAGAGTATGCCATGCTCACATTAATGTCTCGCTGCTGGTGGCGTGTGTGTTGGATCATTTAGCTCCCTTCAAAATGGTTGAGCTGAATGGTGCTAATATATGCGTCATGTTCGTGAACGGGCGCTGTCAGTAGGGACTGGTCATCTCTTAGCGGCTAAGGCTTGTTTTAATTTAATTATTGAATAGTCTTTACATATTTTATATCTGATGCTTTTAACGTTATGCATCGTTCTCACATGTATAATACTAATAATATGAACTATGTAACCAATATTTTGTAACCATATTTTGTTTAAAAGAGTGTCCATGGAGTTTCTTGCCCGTTCTTCTCCATAGGTACCTACTGCTTTGGAATGGGCAACTAGCTTCATCTCTCTGACTTACCGACACCTTGACAATTCAAAAGTGCCTGTAATTGGTTTATTTGAAATAAATAAGTACTTTGAGTTTGAGTTTGAGTTTGAAAAAAAAGATATGTGGAGAAGAGGACTTATCACAACGCACGTACGTTCCACCAAATATACAACATAAGACTACCTTCGCCAAACATCAGTATTATATACTAAGTACACATATCTATAAAAACATTAACAAACATCTCAATATTACAAATCTAAACTCACATGCACTAAAATCTAAAGTAACGGAGTGGCTGCTCCTCAAGGATTACTCTTACACGGAGTCTTTACTCACCTATCTTGTATAATACACACACACCTACACATACACACACCACTCGCACACTACAACAAAGCATACAATTCTACTCTTTTATACCATACAGTAGAATGACACAGTCCACTTAAGATATAAGTTTTTGTTGATATTGACCGTAAAACTACCTCTTATAATACAGGTATACCCTAGCTTAAGAGGTAGAGAATACTATTCTGTACAGATTTTGCAACATAAACTATAAATGTTTCTCTAAACCAAATATCAAAACTGTATTTCAAACTCTATGTTTTTGGATAAATAAAGATTATTATTATTTACATAACTTAGAATCTAACTCAACTATATTATATATGTTTTAAGAATTTATCATTTAAGTAATCGTTGACACTATAATATCCAGTGATCGGAGTAGGTAGATTGAATGGGGGTCGGCCCATTGCGGCTGTAGCAAGTACGTATTTACAGCATTATAATCATCTATACAATCTTCTAAGTACAGACGCCAGCACATCAAGCTATCCCTAACTGTCAAATTTTCTCAATTGAAAATGAACCTTATGTCTTTGCGCTAAAGTTGAAATACTATCAAAGAAATTTGACAGATTGTGGTAACTTGATGTGCTGGCCTCTGTACATATTACTCTATGGAATGACTATTTCATGAAATCATGACATTTGAGGACAATTCTAACTTCAGTAGGAAATCATCAAATGACTCCTTCCGCTCTGGGTGGAGCGGAAGGATGTGTCAGACTCTTACTGACTAAAACCCAACCATGTTCCTTCCGTAGCCTTCTAAGTTACGGGGTAGCGGTAACCCTTTCGGACAATCCCGCTGATTCATCACTAACTTGAATTATTTTTTCTTTACAGAATGTGGCTGAGCAAGCGAGGAATGCTTCCGCCCAGACTGATAGTGCTGAACTAAAACAAGACTGAAGGACGTTCGAGGGACACACTTACAGTCTCATACTGTGATGCGAAACTACATGAAATCAGAAAAAACAAAAAAAAAATTTACATGTGTCAAAATTTACGAGATGGCCACTTGGGACTGACAAACATGTTCAACGCATTACACTATTACCCTCCTTTTTGAGCTTAGCTGCGGTCGGGTAAAAATAATGTCGCAATTTTTTTTTTATTCGTGTTTATGCTTTCGAAGAATGGAAGATGCTATATAAAAATATATGATAGTCTCGGAGATTAGTGCCTGAGATGGACAGACAAACTTAACTCTTTAAAATGTTTAGTTTTATCGACTTCAGTTTGTGAACAACTAAATATGTATATTCATTTTTTTATATACAAACGTACATATAACATCATGCCTTTTTTTCATGGGGATACAAAGAAAGCCAACTGTCAATTGACAATCCTACTCATTTTTTTTATCTTAAAACTTAAAACTAAATGTTCGAGAGGGATGATGACATAACATAACACTATAATAATCTAGCTGACTGACTAAAAAATATTTTTGTCGTCAACCCTATTATGGGTGTACAGAGGCCAGCACATCAAGTTACCACAATCTGTCAGATTTCTTTGATAGTATTTCAACTTTATTGCAAAGACATAAGGTTCATTTTTAATTGAGAAAATTTGACAGTTAGAGATAGCTTGATGTGCTGGCGTCTGTACTTTAGATACACCCCTGTCTAACCCTTTTTGGATTATTGGCGTGATGTTATTCGTATGTTTTTTGCAAAATATCACTATGCATATCAATATTTCTTTTTTAATATTTACATTGAAAAGAAAATTTTTTTTTCTTAAATACACTTTGTTATTTTTGATAAATTCGCATCACAGTAAGAAACTGGCTGTGCTAGTTTTAGAAATGTAATACTGTTAGTTTGAGACGATTTAACAACTGAGGTTAAGCTACCGACGCTGAGGCTTGGAAAAGGATGGGTGCGCACTCCTAGACCCAAAAAACAACAAAGATATCACTAATCTGTCCCAAATAAAGAAGACAGACATTAAAAGTTCACTTTGAATTCCAATTACCATCGTCAAGGCTTAGAAAGTGATGGGTGTGCACTCAAAACGCTTGGAATTTGTATAAAAGCTTTGGTAGCATAAATACTCTAGCACTAACAGGCATCAGACTGTCCAAGTACGTTGGAAAAAGAAAAAAAATACTAATATGTAGTGTCTAGGTACAACGTTTTGTATTTTTCTTACATTTTGACACTATCCGCATACGGTTCGTTAGTTTCAATGGCATTTGGGGGGTAGGCAGAGATTTAGCTGGCTTTGAGAAGAGTGATCGTGTACTCTAGTTATTGAGTATTGTATTCTATGTTTAACCCATTGGATGTACGCCTATTAGAGCCGTTTGTTTATAAGAGCTCAACGATTTATACGGTTATATTTATTGTCGTTTCGAGAGAATTTTTCTTATAAATAATAATAATATCTTTGAACATTTCACACAACGCCATATAGTCCCAAGCTAAGCAACCTAATGCTTGTGTTATGGTAACGAGATGGCTGATAAACTACTTATATCCATTTTTATACATATTATAGATAGAAAATGTGATAATTCATCGCCCGATTGTCGAAACATTGGCCATAACTATGCCTACCCTGTATCTCTCATTGTTAACAAACCCAATGTCATTAACTATAAAAATATTTTTTATATTATCATAGCATGTAAGAGGAACACTACATTTAAAATAGTTATATTTGTAGGTATATGTTTTTTAATAAGAAATTCTTGATATTTTGAACGCCATCATAACGAGACTCCTCCGTGCCTCGGAAAGCACGTTAAGCCGTTGGTCCCGGCTGTCATTTGTCCATCTTTGACAGTCGTTACGGGTCGTCAGAACCTTGAAAATCTGACAGCCAGTCTTACCAAGGGGTATCGTATTACCCAGTTAGTGGGTTGTGGAGTTCGAATTAAAATACAACAATGGTTATTTAGAATATCATGATCATCATCATCATCTGCCTAGCCTTTTCCGAACTATGTTGGGGTCGGCTTCCAGTCTAACCGGATGCAGCTGAATACCAGTATTTTGCATGGAGCCACTGCCTATCTGACCTCCACAACCCAGTCAGTAACTAGTGAGAATAACAAAAAAATAAATTTGTGCGCGCTTGCGTTTATGCTCTGGCGTTCAAAATATTAATGCGAGTATAATACGGGCCGATATATCCTGGCTGTTCTGAAGTTAGCTGTTTAGCTGCGCATCAGATCTTTTGAGAACGAAATTGTCTATTGCGCAGCTAATCGGCTAACTTCAGGACTGTCAATAAACGTCAGTCGTACATTTGGAATTGCTTCATCCCCCAACGGTTGGAATTCAAATTTTCTCGCGTTTTATTTGCAATAGGGATGATGCCTGAGTAAAAAAAAAGAATTATAGTAAGTCCGTCAATCAGATAATAAAAAAAATGTTAGGCACGTATTTTTTGCTTTACCATATTAACAACAAATTACTGAGATAAAACGCATTAAAGTCGGGGAGTGGGGCTTGCTACGTCACACGTAAGTATAAAAACTACATACTCGTGACGTCATGACACGATCCAGCTGTCCCTTGCTGTCCTCCCCTAGCGCCGCCCTAAGCCGAGGTCCGAACCCCGCAGGGGGTGCCCTTAGCGTGTAGTCGCGCTGTTTTATAAGTTAGGTTTAGTTTTTATAAGCCCTGGCTGGAGGCTACAATTCTTTGTGGCAGCCACAGGCAAGCCCGGTTAAGCAGTAGACAACCCATTGGTTGAACTGCGAGATGCCATTTCAAAAACAAAAATAAAATAAACGTCATGACACATTTTAACTCAACGTATCAGCGTAATCTTTGGATTACGTAAAAAAAGAAAAAATACGTGTCCAATGTTTTTTTGTAAATCTAGATTACGGACTAAAAAAATCTAGTCATCATCCCTAATTGCACATTAGTGTATCTATGTTGATTAAAATATGATACGCGATTATACGCAAGCTACAGCTAAAACGCTTTGAACATTTGTAGTAACCAAAGAATGTCTTATTCCTCAAAAATATCTACAAATGCAACTATTTCATTTTTCTTTTTTTTTCTATTTAGTATTATCAGTTAAGCATAATACTTATCATAACTATCGCCATTAAAAAAAAAACATGTGATTGAAAAGAAAAATTTATTTATTATCTGCGGCGGTGTTGCCATGTGTCGAAATTAGTTTCTACCACACGACAGCACTGGTAGTATATTTTATTATGTCAAAAGTTTTAGTTTAAAAAAAAGTATAGTAATGTTTTTTCTGTTGTTAGAAGAATCGGCTAGATTGTTTTTTTTTATCTTTGATATCTGTGGTGGATACATGAGTGTTGCGTTATTTTATTTAGTTTTCCATCTTGTCTATGCATCTTATTGTCCGCCTAATCTGTCCCAACTCCCACTGTTGGGCTAAGTCATTCCTTTTTAATTCTATTTTCTTGTCAGTTCTTCATAAATACACTGCTAGGCTCTAAAATCGAGCTGCCATGATTTTCTTCCCATTTTTTTTAAATCATTGCTTTCGAATTTGGAACAATTGATGACCAGAATGTCCTTCAAATCTGCATCAGAACTTTTTCTTTGACTTTTATTTCCCCTAAACTCCCTTAGAATCTTGGAATTGCATGGAGGCTCGATTTAGTACTCCGAGTGTGTTGATTCTAATTGTTTCGGTTAAAAAAATGTAACGTCACTTTTAAATACCTACTTTAAATGTCCTTAGCTACGGTTTCCTACAAGAACGGTGGCCGCTACATAGCGTCTGCAATTTACCAACAGTTATTTATGACAGTGAGTTGGTGGTGTGTTGTCTTGGAGAGCGTTTTTGACGCCACCGTTGCCGCATCGCTGCAAACATTTTCATGACAGCCGTTATTTAGCGGTCAACGCTCTTGTAGTAAACCGTAACTTTATACAATAATGCATCGTGTATCCTTCACCACAGAAAATGTGATAGTAAATTAGAAAAAAAATGCTAAGAAAAAAATATATACTGTCGCTTTTGCTTTCGGCTATGTTCGTGTATCGTCGCAAACGTTCGGGAACGCTCGTGCATCTTCGGACGGCGCTCGGGACCCGAACTTTTTAATTTACTATCACAGATTGTAAATATATATGTTGTGTCATTTTAATCATTAATTCTTAAGGCGCTTAAAATATAAGGATATGCATTTTATTAAGAATCTTGTTTTATTTACCTGGAGTAACATTACAAAATCAAAATTAAAAGTAATTTATTCAAACTAGGCTAAAAATCCGCACTTTTTGAATGTCAAAGTTACGTAAGACAGTCCCCCAAACACGCCCGCCCTTCACCACTTCCTAGTGCTTTAGCTGGGAAGAAGAAGTGGCGCAATAAACTCCCAGCTCACAGCAGCACAGCTGTCTGTTTAGTTGGAAGAACTTGATTCTACACATTTAGTTGGTGCTCGCCGGCACACTCTTCCAACCACCGACTAGTAAGACCTTGTCCAGAAGGGGCGAATTCGTCGCGAATCGTATCGCGCGAATCATACGCGGGTTGTCGAGGTACTAGACGTCAATACATCGCGTCCACAAGCATCGCGTGAATTCAAAATACGCGCGTAAATCGCGTGCACTACGCCAGACTCTCGACTCGTGCGTAATTCGCCCTTTCTGGACAAGCTCTAAGCAACTAGATACCAACGAATTTCTCGCTCAAGAAAGATACAGCGTAAGTAAAAGAGTTAATAATAATTGATGATCTCTGATTGAGGAGCTCGTGGCTAAGTAATAACAGCCGCACAGATCGTCCCATCAGGCTAAGTTACGCTTGCCGGGGTTGGCCGTGGATGGGTGACCATCTTTACGTAACAAAACTCCTCCGTGCCTCGGAAAGCACATTAAGTCGTTGGTCCCGGCTGTCACTCGTGGGTCGTCGACAGTCTTTTATGGTTCTCTGAAGCTCGAAAGTGTGACAGCAGTCTTACCAAGGGGTATCGTATTACCCTGTTACCGACTGTTAACGTCAGATGGCAGATTGTCCCGCTCTGGGTGGAGCGGGAGGGAGTGTCAGACTCTTACTGACTAAAACCCATCCATGTTCCTTCCTTAGCCCTTTATGTTCCGGTGTAGCGGTAACCCTTTCGGACAATCCCGCTAAATCACTGACTACTTGAGTTATCGTCTGTCGCAGCAACAAAAGCTATCAGAGTACTCGTTCAGCGATGTTCGCTTGGCCGACGGATCACTGGCAGTCCCTCACGCTGGGTATATTCGCATACCAGCGGAGTAATCGCTCGTTAGTACGACAGGTGATAACCATACCACCTCTGATAGCCCTCAGAGGCGTCCCTAAACGAATAATAACATGTACTGGCACTATCTTTTGTGCTATTCTAAGATCAGTGCCTCCCACACACATACGTGTTCGCGGCAATGGATGGGTTAAGACCTCCTTTCACAGACTTCTCGACATAAAAAAATTGCAAATAATTTTCTATAATGGCAACAATTTCAACTTTCACTTGTCAGTCAGTAATTTCTTCAAATTCTCAGGTGGTAGGTCCTTTTAATAAATATTTGGGGTATCACCCCATCCCCATCTCGTAATATGAATTGGAAAACCATCGCGTTTCTCACCACGGTAGGCCACGTAATTGTGCTAAGCCTTTTTATATTTTTATAGCTGTTTCCTGCGACTAAAGACAATTAAATATATTTTCAAGCTTTCCAACTCCGAACTCAAAATATTGCTTCCCGCTTCTACGTTCTTGGATTCTTTGTTCTTGGTTGTGTTTTGTGATACCTAATAAAGATGTTGGAATAAATATTTAATAACAATAGCTACTGAAGTGGACATAGGAGGGTAAGCAAGCATTTTATTCATTTAAACTTCGTGGTAGACTAAGCCGACTAAGTTGTGGGCCCGGGGAGGCAAAACTAAATGAGCCCCCCGAGGTATTTAGAAAAATAGGAGAATGTAAGACCACGCGAAGCTAGCTCGTAATGTTTGCCACACTGCTTCGAAAAGGCTTAGTTTTCTTATACCGCGGCTACACTGTCGCAAAAGCGTACTACACCATCGATTTAATATATTAAATAGATGATAGACGTACAAACCAAAATAAATATTATCAAATATTCCCAATTTAACATAAACTTTATCGTTTTGTAATAAAGTTCTATCAAAGAAAAGTAACAGATTAGGGTAGCATGATCATGAAGGTATAGATACCTTCATGAGCATGATGTGATAAACTGGGGAAGCAACTGTCAAAATGGCGCTGTTGTAGCTAGTTCCCACCTCAAGTTAATTTCTATTAGATTTGTGGTAGTTTTATTTTATTTATGCAATAAATGATGCGTTGTTGTTTTCATACTGTCCCCTTTTCCCGAAAGACCCGAGAAGAAGATGGGATTTTTTGAAATACATGAATTGCAGGTTATGGCAGAGAAAGTGATTTCGAAGAAATACTTAATTTTTAAATTGTAATTAAGTTTGTGAAAGTTAGTTAAAATCATGACATATTTTATGAAAGCGTGTGGTTATGTCGGCGTCGGGTTAGCATTTTTAGCTGTGCTGATGTAACGAAATTATAATAAAATATTTAATTATTACTTTTTTGATAAATACTGTAGTCCGACTACCATGCGCTGGAATTATCACTTTCTAAAGATAATAATTATTCAATCGTGTAACGGTAACCTATAATAACCCACAAGGTATCGAAAGAAACGAAACGCATCAAATAATGTAACGAAACGCAAAACCATCAACTTCAAAACTTTCATCTTTATTATCTGTAACAAAACCTGTCAAAGTATCAATGGCGGACGACCTCGTATTCTGATCGTAACAAAACATAATTTCACATTTTACCGATCGAACACAATTTAAACGCTACATGAAATTAATTTCCACCGAGTAAACAACAAAAGCGGTGTATAATGTCCACTGTCGTGTCGGACTGCTTCACAATCGGCAGCATAGTAGCAACGCGGACATGCTATAATGAAAATATTGAGGGCGAAGTACTCGCTTTCGATCCTCAAACGAAGATGCTGATTCTCAAATGTCCATCATCCAGCGGCAATCCTAAACGCCATGACGTGAATATCGTGAACCTATCGCTGGTCAGTGATGTGCAAATCAAGAAAGAAGTCACCACGGCCCCTGAACCTCCACAATCGCTAAACTTGCACAGACTAAACACACGGGTTCGCAATTCAATAGAGAATAAGAGAAGATTAGTGAGTATACAACCTGTTTTTTACAACTTCTTTAGTGTTTCGCGGTTTTTTTTTTCTAAAACGTGGTTATTGGGTGATGAAATTGTTTATATAATTTGGCCTGCTTTTTGGCTATGTCTGATATAGTATCCGGTCCTAATATGAACGTATTCTGGCTAAAACTTGTGCCTAGGCTAGTCAAAATACCAAATAGATAAAGGGAAAGTTAGAGAAAGTGCCGATGATCCTAAACTTCTGATTTCTACTGAAGTAGCAAATACCACAAGTATGCTTTATAACATCCTAGGTTAGTCCAGCTGATACCTTTATTTTGAGTTATACTACACTATAATGACTTTAATGATAGCCTGGTCTAAGTTGAAATCATAGATCTCATGTTCGAACCTCACACGCACCTCTGATTGTTCGGATTTATGTGCGTATTGTATAATTATCACTTGCTTAAAAATTGGTGAAGGAAAACATTGTGTGGAAACCAGTATGGTTAAGGGATATTTCTCAACAGCATGTGAAGCAAAGTCACAGGCCCATGGGCAGCATAAAAACTCTGACACCAGGTTAGTCACTAACCACACGAAGAAGAAGACTGACTGACTGACAAATGTGTGCACTGACTGGACAGATTCTCCCAAATATGTGTGGTTTCTTCCTCAAAAGACCATTTCACTAACCTACACGGTCTTTACATGACCAAAGTGAAACTAGTTGCTTATTTTATTGTATGTATTTTATTTGTTTATATATGATATTGATTTAACATTGCATTAATTACTTTTACTTACATATTGCCTTATTATCATTGTCATTCTCCTGGCCTTATCCCTATTTATTTGAGGTCCATGGGGGTCTTTCACATAGCCCGAAAATCCTAGTTTTACCATGGGGTATTGTGTTGCCCAGTTACTGGGTTCTGGAGGTCAGATAGGCAGTTGCTCCATGTAAAATACTGGTATTCAGCTGCATCCGGTTACCCAACCCCAGGAAGCCGACCCCAACCTTCTGGGAACAATTGAGAAAAGGCAAGCAGATTGATTGATTGCTAAGCAATTTTTTACAAATTTCAATTATTGTTGCCACAACAACATAGTCTAGATTATTTTCAAAAAGAATGATGGCTTCCTTGTGTGCTCAATCAATCTACACACCCTTTCCCTATGATTTTGGGCTTCCAGTCATAACTGGGTACAGCTGGGGACCAGTATTTTACATGGAACAACTGTCCACCTGACAAAAATATTGCCATTCAGCTGCATCTGGTTAGACTGGAAGCTGATAAAACATAGTTATGAAATGCAGATGATGGTTTTATTATTTACTAGCAGTTCCCCCGCTATTTTCCCCCAAAAATATTGGCTATGATACTCACAAATGAAGTGGCTACCTATTGGTAAAAGAATTTTAGAAATCGGTTCAGTAGCTCTAGAAATAACCCCCTACATCAGTAGGATTGTCTGAAAAGGTTACCGCTTCGCCGGAACATAAAGGGCTACGGAAGGAACATGGATGGGCTTTAGTCAGTAAGAGTCTGACACTCCCTTCCGCTCCACCCAGAGCGGGAGGGGTCATATGATGATTTCTCACCCTCAAAACAATAAATTAGTGATAGAGTTTGAGTTGTCCTCAACATAGAAGACTGTGTCGATTATTTTAATTCTGTAATACGTAAGCTACAACCGCGCGTCATATTTTTAACAAACTTCAAAAAGGAGTAGGTTCTCAGTTCGATTGGTTTTTTTTACGTACCGATTTCGCTGAGATTTATGATCCGATTTACGTGTTTCTTCTTCATGAACGAGGGGTCAATTGATGATTTCCTACCCTAAAAAACAAGAAGAAGATCCAGAACCATTAACCTTACAAACTTTATCTCTTCTTAATAAGAGTTGGAAAAACCATGCCAGTTCCCACATGCCGCTTTAAACTAATTTACACCTCACCACATTCCAGGTTTCAGCCCTATCAGCATGCTTGGACCCTGAGGGTCAGCGGCTGTTCATGGCGATTGCTCGGGTCATTGACGACGTGTCCTGGGCCGGTCAGAACATCAGAGTATATAATGAAGTTATAATTACACCCCCTTATAAGGTAAGCTTGGTTTATTCTTCTTATTAGCATGTTGATGGCAAAAATTATATTATGTCGCCCAATAGCTTCGCCCGCGTGTATGTAGGAAATTATCGCATGGGAACTGTATATTTTTCCGGCATAAAAAGTAGTTTATATGCTATTGGATGTCAGACTTGGAAGTTCACTGCTAATGCAAAAAATATTATTAACACCTGCCAGCGCGGAATGGAACGTAGCATGCTGAATATACGTAGAATAGACAAAATAAGACACACCACTATAAGAAGCACAACAAAAACAAAGAATGCTCTGTATAGTGCTCTAAAGCTCAAATGGAAATGGGCAGGTCATGTTGCCAGAATTACAGACCAGAGATGGACCGCAAGAATAACTAGATGGAGAGGCCCGCTAGGTAAAAGAAACAGGGGCAGACCATTATCACGCTGGGAAGATGAAATCAAAAGAACAGCTGGCCCACTCTGGATGAAGGTTGCACTAGATAGAGACAAGTGGAGCACCTTGGAGGAGGCCTTTACCCGTCAGGGGGTCCCTGTAGAGTAAATAAACTAAATAAGCTACAATATAATATAGATAAATAGATACTAACAACTAAATTTAAGATAAAGTATTAATAAAATAACACTAACATGCTTAAATAACCAAACAACATACCTAAAATGTACAACACTAAAATAATAATATACTAACAATATATAGATAATAATATACTATAATAAAATTTAAGATAAAGATTGCCAACTAACGAAAAAGAGAACTGTAATTGTGTCGTACAATATTGTAAGCTGTCATCTACAGGAAATAAATAGGCTTTTTTATTTTTATTTATTTTTTTATATGCTATTCCTATAATATAATCTATCTTAATGCCAAGTTTCATCCAGATTTGTTAAATCGTTTTTGAGTTTATTCGTTACATACAAATCTTTCCTCTTTATTATATTAGTATTTATAGATAATTTCTGTGGCCTAATATTCAGCAATGCAGTACCGTTCTTTGACGCAGCCATTAGGTTATTGACGCAGCCATTACAAGATAGGTGATTAGTCAGTGTCTGTGGGGAGACGCCCGAAGGGAGCCTTCTCATGTGACATATCCTCCGACCTTCTGTTACTTCCCGTGCACCCGATTGGTTAATCCTTTCACCACGATGGCAAATATAAGTTAGTTTATTGCAATGAATGCCTAAACGCCATGTTTAGGCATTCCGGTTGCTTGATTCTCTGAAAAGTACCTTTGGTGGTTTTGATGGTTCTGGGGGGGACCGTTGAGAGCTTCAAAGATATACGGAAAAAAAACTTTCAAATTCGTACCACTCCTGTCGTTTCGGAAATTAATGATTCGACTTTGAATAAATGCTTTATAAATTACTAGCTGACCCGACAGACGTTGTCCTGTCCTAACTATGATACCTACCCTACCTATCCTACCTACCCTACATATTTTTTTTAATGTAAGAATCTGCTCCTAACAGTAACAAACAACAATAAAAGATCTAGAGAAATTGGTTCAGCTGCTCTCGAGATTTGTGCTTAGCGACACATTCAGCGATTCATTTTTATATTATAAATAATTGTAACACTCATATTATTTTCTATTCCTTCTATTCCAGGTTGACAATGTTATAGGCGAAAAAGAGTCAAAACCTTACAACTATATAAAGAAATTTGTTGAGCGACATTGGCGCGACCATCGCGATCACTCTGGGCCCAATTCGAGCCAACATCAGCAATAGATTATTTTAATTAACCCTTGAGGAGACGCCATATTGAATTATGTCATACTAGATTCGTCCTTGACTTTTGAAAATCATCATTATTCTAGACGAAAGACGTCCAATGGACATAGGCCTAGGCGAAAACTACTTTTAGCATATTTTTAATTAAACACACTTCAAAATAAAATAAAATAAACTATCGATTTATCAGTGTCCAAATCTAAAATCAATTTAATTTTCAGCTTATCATTTCAAAATGTAATTTTAATGCCAGTGGATAAAGTTTATATTTCAATACAACTTTAATATTGTTATGATCTTTTCAATTGCAATGATAATTTATTTAGGTATATTTATTGTTATAATGCTATTCTTGTGGGCGCATAACTGATTAAGTCTAAAATTGCTATCCAGTCTTAGAAAGTGGTGCCTAGCTGTGGGACAATAATAGGTTAAACTCAAATCATTTATTTCAAATAGACACATCCAAGACAAAGCCAAAATAATAATAATAATATCCTTGGACATTTCACACAGCGCCATATCGTCCCAAGCTAAGCAACCTAATGCTTGTGTTATGGTAACGAGATGGCTGATATACTACTTACATACATTTTTTTTGGTAAATACATACATATTATAGATAGAAAAACACCCAGACTTGTAACAAATACTTGCAGATCGTACAAATATTTGTTCCATGCGGGAATCGAACCCGCGACATGCTGCACAGCAGTCAATCGCTCAACCACTGCGCCAACCGTGTTGTCAAAGACAAAATGAACAAGAAATAGAATTAATTCATTCTAGTCGCCCCTTAAAAGGTAGGCTGATATTATTACTAATCATCCTGAAATCAACAAATTTGATATTTATTGAATAGTTGAACTTCATATTTATATATATTTGAATTGAGATGGATCATCATCTCATCTGCCTAGCCTTTTCCTAACTATGTTGGGGTCGGCTTCCAGTCTAACTGCATGCAGCTGAATATCAGTAAGTTACGAGGAGCGACTGCCTATCTGACCTCCACAACCCAGTAACTGGGCAATACGATACCTCTTGGTAGGACTGGCTGACTGAGTTGGATATAGCATATAAATCTCTTTGGTTTGTTATAAAATCTGGAGACCATTATATGTTATAAATGAAACCACAAGAAATACTTGTCTTAAAGTATAGTAAAATTAAAAATGTAACAAAAAAATCATAAACAAAAAAATAATATTTGTAAAATAGGTCCACCCTATGTCCGTTTCTGTACACCTGCCATGTATATGCAAAATTTCAGGATGATCGGTTCAGTGGTTTAGACCTGAAAAGCTAACAAACAAACTGACAAACTTACTTTTGCATTTATAGTATTTGTTAGGATATCCCTTTATAAAAAGCCTTTTATTTCACAAAGCGATCCACATTATTGAGCCTAGTATTCACATAACATCTCGCAAGGGTATTTTACAAATTTTAAAATCCATACAGGGTAAAATTGAATTTATGTGCAATATAAGAGGTCATTGTACTCATCATTATGAACAACTCAACTTTTACTATGGTAACAAATCTAAAATCGCGAAAAAAATCAGCTGTTCCCTACATTTTGACGAGTTTTGCGAGCATGTATGGAACAGCAAAATTTTTTTCGCTATTTCAGATTTGTTCCCATAGTGAAAGTTAATGAGTACAATGAAAAAAACAAACCTCTTAAAATAATGCCCATGAATTCAAATTCACTCTGTAGAACAGCTATACTTTGACAGCTAGTACTCACAAATCCAAGATGGCGTCTTCTCAAGCTAACTTCAGTCACGACTGACATCACCAAATAACAAACTGAAACAATATGTCAAGTTGAAACAACTGATTTTGTATCAATCTGCCTGCTTTTACCTATGTTGAGGTCGGCTTCCAGTCTGACCGGATGCAGCTGAGTACCAGTATTTTACATGGAGCGACTGCCTATCTGAACTCCACAACTCCTTGGTAAGACTGGCTGTCAGACTTTCGGGCTTCTGACCACATTTTATTGAGTATAAAACATTCTGTAGATTAGTTGAAATCTACAGATCAATTTTTTTTTAAATCATAATTCTACTAATTAGTTAGTAACTTTTTTTAATGAAATGCAGCTACAACTCTGCTTGTGTTATAAGGTGTGAAATGCATGATCATACCAATAGATGAAATCAGTTGTTTTAGCGAATTCAATGATACAAGTGAAATAAAATGAGAGATGTGTCGACTATAACCGGTTGGGATTACCTCAAACTGTCAATGTCAATCGATTTTAAACTTAACAGTCTATGTTTTAAGGCTCAGCTCCCATTGGCACGGCATGGCAAAGTATTTTTAGGCGAACATTGAAATTTCAACTTTATTTCCATCATGTTAGGTATATTTTTGATCGTCGCCTAAAAATACCTTGCAATGCCTTGCTGCCAATGGGTCAAAGGTTTAAAATCATTTGAAGGAAATAGACAGTTTGTTGTAACTTGATGCTCTGCATAAATCCGTTGAAATTTTATACTTTTTTCTTTTATTCGGTCTATCTCTCTTTGCCTAATTGTGCGTAGTATAACGTGCTATTAGGAACATCGATCCAACAATACAATCAGTGTACAGGATGGTTTAGAAAGCAATGGCTAACTTTCAAATAGGAATATACAGAGTGTTAGCAAATCTGAATAAACAGGTTGTTGGCAAATCTGTATATAAATTTTAATTTTCGATCTTGCTTTTTGAACACCATGTAGCTATATAGCAATAGGGATGCAGTGGTGAAACTTTTAAAGCGATTTTAACATTGAAATAATATTGTATGTTGTCAACACTGACACTTAATTGTTAATTATTAATAGAGTAAACACATTTGAGTCGTTATTGGCCGCAAATATTATTTTAACTCTGTTATAAAACACACATCATATTTTATTTTATTTGTATCACAAAATGTACTGCAGTCAAAATTAACCAAGACATAAGAATTCCAGAAAATTATGTATTTTACTGTTTTTCTTTGTAATCCAAAACCTTTGTTTTCTTTTCATTCTATAAAATTTAGTTTTTTTTTTCGTGAAACTCCTATGCAATTTGCAAGATCTTTGATGTAAAGTTCAATTTTGGCTTTTTTAGTATGCCAACTGTCTCTTACATTTATATATATATCTTACGTTATAGGCTATGGTAATACTTTGTAGAGCCTTTTAGATATAACCCTGACTTTTCCTCGCTGTCAAAATAAAAGTGATCTGTATTCCCATTGAAATAAGGTTTTTTGTGTGATCAAATCTTTTCTTTCTTTTATTCTATCAAATATTATGATACCACTTTGATTGGATTATTGGAATACACTTCCGAACTCCTTAATGAAACAGCGCTTCATTTTTTTTTTAGTATAAATGTCCGTAACTTTTCAGATGGTAGTGTATTCAAATTTGGAACAATGATGATACAAATATAGTGGCCAGTATTTTGGCTTCAAAAACTGCATAAAAACTTTTTTTGACTCATAATTATTTTCATGTCTTAGAACTACAAATCAAATATGATTCAAATCAGAAAGTAGTATAAAGTAATTTCGGAGTCCAAGAGTGTAATATCCTATATTTTTTTTTATAAATTGCGAATATGCTAGAAACAGTTAATATTGATAATGCCAACCATATTGATTTCGTATATTGTCGAACACAAAAGCCAAGTAAATAAATAAATTAAACCATATTTTCAAAATAAACTAAATTTTTAGTCAAATTGAACTTTATGTCCTAGTAATAAGGTCGAGTTTACATCTGGCGTCGATTTTTGGAGTTGAGTATATAGTAATACTATTTATATACTGTTGGATTAAGTAATAGTGAAAAATTATTTTAAAAAAATTGAAAAATTGTTTTACTGTGTTTTATTTTTCACCTTCTAGCGGCAAAATTAATTTTAAATGATAACTTTTATGGTCCATCTGGTGTCCTTTTCGATTCATAAAATATTTGACAAAAACGATACTCGTTACGAATAAGCAATGACTGCACAATGACGTTCTAATGGTAGGTCACTGATCAAAGGAACTGTCAAAATTTTAGCAGATTACCGTGTATTATTTTTTTAGAAGTCGTCCAATGTCTGCCGCTCTGCGTGAAGTGGGAGTGTCAGACTTACTGACTAAAACCCATCCATGTTCCTTCCTTAGCCCTTTACGTTCCGGGGTAGCGGTAACCCTTTCGGACAATCCCGCTTACCCGGTAGGCTTGGCCCTGAGGGGCCCCTTCATGTGCTGACATGTCTTTGAGGCGCGCGTAGAACAGATACGCGCCGTCCGGCACGGGCCTGGTCCTGGTCGAACGGTGAGCTACCCATTACCCACCGTCCGCAGATTACCGCCTAAGTCAGTCATTCAATTGTCATTATGTACGAGATTACCACTCTACTTATGCCTTTTCTTTCAATGGAGAATGGAGTGTCAGTGGTTAACCGCTGGAAAGTCTTATTGACGCCATTATATCAGTAGATTACCAAACTTGTCAAAATCAACAATTATGAAATCAATGATAGACCATCTGACACTATTGTAATAGCAGAGTTGAGGCCCTGGAAATCCCTATCGCAAACACTGCCACAATTTTTTGTCCGGTGCTATTCTAAGCTCAGTGTTTTCAACACGCATACGTGTCGCCAAAATCCCTACTGAGTGCCTTCAACACGCATTGCAATGTATGGACAATAAACACACATTTTTGTTGAAGGCACTGAACTTAGAATGGATCAAAATGTATTGAGCACGTATGTGTGTGCGCACTGTGAGCAATGTCGTGGGCACAACCGTAACGGCTCTAATTCAACAACGCGTTTCAACGTTCAGCTTAGTAAAAATAACATGATATTTATCCTGCGCTAATATATTAGTTTAGTACCACACCACCTAACGTTCAACGTGATGCGCTGCGCTGCGTGCGTTTGCGTTATAGTGTTATACTGTTGTATTCAATATCGCGTCAAGCTTGAAACAAGCATTACATTGTATTAAAATATATATACAGTATAATAATATACAGTCACGTAATCACGTTAAGAAAATACAGTAATACAAACATGCATCCAGCCAAGAGATTGGTACGGGCTGTTCCCAGCCAATGTCCCGCTAGATGGCGCTGAAGGCTACATTTCTAGTTTATTTGAGTTTTTGCGTAATTGGAAAACTATTATGTCGTAGGAGTAGTGTTCGCGGTTACTAAATATTATAATTTATTGAAATATGTCATATCATTGCCTTAAAATCCACCCAATTCGGTAAATAGATGTATTTTAACATCTGCCATTGCATACAGGGTCGTTTACACACACAGACGTATACAAAAATGTTTACTAAAATTGAACACTAGATGGCGTGAATGTAAAAAACAAGTTTTCCATTTTTCTGTATGGGTAGACAGAACTTCAGAACACCACCTGCTATGTTTTATATTCTAAAAGATTGTTATAAAAATAAAACTTATATTTGTTGGCGTAAACTATTTTATTGATCAATAATTTTGGGAAATAAATAATGTCAAAATTGATTACAATAAAACGCAGTTTTATTTTATTACATGTTTTTTTATCAAAACATGTATTTGAAGTAGCATATAATATGCTGATCCATGCCTATTCACTCAAAACTAATAACACTAATGATTTGTAACAGTAACAATTATTTCAATATTATTTTAAACATTTCATAACCAACACGTAAGAATAATTCATAAACAAGATACAACAACAAATCTAAAACACTTTATTAGGTGATAATGATAATAACCAGGAAGGTGAAAAACATATTTCCGATTTCGACGCACTCAAAAGCTTTTAGTAAAACATAGGTAAGCATGTATGCCTAATGAAGTATTATTTCACCTTCTGATTTTACAGTAAATACAAATAAAAAGAAATATACAGTGGTTATGTAGATTCTAAACAAACTACTACCAAAATACAATTAGAACAAAAATCATTTGACTTGTTGATTTCAGATTCTAAACAAACTACTACCAAAATACAATTAGAACAAAAATCATTTGACTTGTTGATTTCACCCTCTGCCTTGAAACTAGCAGTCAAACGGTCACTCCTATGAGTATTACATATATAAATCATTATCATGCTGTCCTACAGTGGAGATTTCAATCAAAGCAATGTCTTCTGGTGACTTTTGGAATTCTGTTAGCCGTTCTTCACACTGTATTTTCAACTGTGCTTCGTCAATATCAATAGGATCTCACAAGCTTCGGGTCCATAGTGCTTATCCGGTTGGGATTTCTCTCTTCGAGCAAATAATCGTTTGCGTGTCAAAGATTGCTGTCGTATTCTGCTCTGTTCCTTCCGTTTTATGTACTTTTTAAAATGTGTCCCTGGGCTCTGTGTGGTCTGCTTTTTCCATGCAGTTTCATGCCATTTGTGTCCCTTAGCAAGTGATAGGCCTAAAAACATATTTAAATGTTATATTTAAAAAAAGAAATGTTGCATTATTGCATATAAATTGGAATAAATAAGGGCTGGAGAATGATGATATTCCATCACAATCAAAGAATTTCTTACTGGTTCTAATAATTTCTGACTGTTATTACTGTATATTTACCTGCCACATAAACACGCCGCTGGTAAGAACCCCCTTTTCCTAAACTTATTCGTTTTCCACAGTTGAATTTGTTTATTACGCTCATAAAGTTTTCTGCCACATTTGTTGTCTCATTAGACAAACAACCTGCCTTCAAAGCAATTTTTTCATTGGCTGCATAAATCAGAGCCCACACCTCTGGAGCATTATTTTTCAGACTTTCTACATGATTTTCTTCCTTCTTTTCACTTTCATCTGTTAATGTTTTATTGACATTGCAGTAATAATTCTTGCAGTTTTCATGTACTCCGAATACATGAAGCGGGCCATTTCTCAATTCTGCTGCCATAGCAGTATGCTCACTGCTACACATGATAATTTTCCGTGCTACTAGTGTAAGCTTCATCACCTTCGGCTTCAGAATATTTCGCCCAGAAAGAGGGAGTTTAGTGTTGACCAAGATCTAAAAAGCACAAAATATAAATACAGAATAATATGCTTCACTGATCTTGAATTGACTTTACAAATTTGACTTATTAATTTACCTTGTAGAGTGCACTGGTATAGTTTTTGATAACATGATTCTTGCATTCAATTTTTTTTATTATGTTCCCATATGACACTTTCTCTTTCAATTTTGCATACACAGAGGAGTCTCCGTTACCAATAAAACTCAAATAGCAAAGTTGATGTATTTCTTCACTGTTTTGAAAACCTTCCACAATAATATCTGATTCCATTGCTGTAGATGGTCCAGTAAAATTTTTGCAGCAGTTATGTGCTTTCATATCCAGGTCTCTCCTCTCATAATATTGACATGTATAACAATATTTGTTTCTAACACCAAGAAATTGTCATTTTTTAGTTTCTTTACCAATAATGCAGGCCTGGAAATGAAAAACAACACTTGTAAAAATAATGCACATAGGTAATTAAAATGTCATAAAGAACTAAATTTGTTTTTAGTAAAATATTAACTTACCATACCAGATGATGAATCAAAGTTATGCCCATATGACCTTTTCAACCATCCTCCATCTACATATACAGTAACAAATGGAACACCGTCTGAAGACACATGACCTTTTTGTATTGCAATTGATGTTTCTTGTTGATCAGCTATTTTAATTTCCTCTGTCAAATGTTCAAACCACACACTGCCTAATTTTTTTTCAATACGACGAAATTTGTTAGCTGACATTGTTGGAATATCCATAAGACTTGTTATATGAGCTGCTTGAGTGTAGAAGCTACCAGAAGTGACAGTTGCCCACACAAATGCAGTATTTATTTTATCACTGCTCTCCGTAAAATGCCTCCACGCTTTATCACACATACTGCACTTGAAAATTAATTCACTTCGAAATCCATCAAGTCTTTCACTAACAAATTCAATTTGTGAAGATTCACACATATTTCGATGTCTTTCCATAAGAAATGCCCACTGTATTACATGCTTCAAGTCCACAATGCGATACCCAGATATTCCAGATAAACATTTATTTGGACCAGGTTCCACAATCATTTGAAATGAATCAATTTCCGGATCAGGTTGCGGCCAATTAATCTCTAAAGGTTCAACCACAGGTTCAGCTGTCACTGTGCTAGTACTACTAGGAGCACTGTAGGTGGCCTCTAAGCGGATTTTCGGTTTTACACGAATATAAATGTTCTTGGTTGTATATGTTCTGGGTACTGAAAGAAAAAAAAACAAATTGTGATTACCATAATAAAAGTATAATACCTATATCCTAGATCTATTTTCTCCTTTCTCAATATTTCGTAGGTTTTTTTTACGTCATCTTATGGTTTTAGATTATAGCAGCCCACATGACGACCTACTGACCCTACATACACGTAGTGTTCCTTTTACGATCAACAATAAACCATGTTGATACATACATTATAGAGTTATCTAAGACGATTTCTCGTGTTTACGAAGAAGTCGGATACAGAATTAGTTGTATTATGCAGGTTCACTTACCTCCCTTCAGCATAATATCTCCTTCTTCCACTTCGAACTCGTTTCAAAGATTTGCGCGACCCCGAATATTCGTGTTGTCTGTACGACGCCTTGCTTGTTCGAACAGACATTGTAGACGTAATCTAAATCAGAAATATAGAAAAACAAATGAAAAACGAAAGAATAAGTTCCTTTTAGACACTCAGTATTTGAATAAAATAAATATCGTAATTCTTAGGTCACATGCATTGAAAGATCTATCAAATTATCAATCTTTTATGATTGAGTTGCGTTCTGAAATAAAATCTAAGAAAATAAAATATAACACTAAAATTTACTTATCTTTATATTTCAATGTTATCTTTATACACCTGGTAGAACTGGCCGACGAATATAGATATATATATTAGATTCAGCGATTTATTTTTAAACAATAAATTACGGAACAAAAAAAAAGGATTGTAAGTAACTGAATTATGTTTGTTTCTGAACGCACTGAGTCGCGCGCCGGCGCGCGGCGCGCGGTGCACGGAGTACATCACAGAGTACATTATTACTATATAGCCTACTTTGATAAAACAAACTAATAATATTGTGTGTCTGTCTGAAAATTCGGAAAAGCATATTTTGCCAATGTTTGCAAGTTTAATTTTGTGACTACTTTGGTAGTTTACCGATTTATAATAATTGTATATATCGTTGTTTAAAAAATATTCAAACACATTAAAATATGATACACTGATTTATCACTGGTTTCAGTGATGAACTGATGAGTCAATGTTAGCCACAATACTAATCACTTTCGTCATACGTGTGTATGATTGATGTGATTAGCAATGTGGTGATATTTCAGAAAAATCACGGGCCAGTTTGTTGTTTTTAATCCCACCGAAAATATAATTGCGTTATTAGAATAATTAATTACTATACCTACGATAAATTACAATATAGTCTCAAATGCATACTAGAGAAATATTGCAATTTGAATCAATTAAAATGCACAGCATACAAAAATAAATTCTCAGCACAAGACATTCCGCGCGCAAATCATAGCGCGTAGCAATGAAAATCAAGAATGTAATTTTATATCGAGTCGACCAAAGTAAAAGTACCTAGACAATACATTGACCTCTAGACTAATAGAGGTCACTGGTCAGGTACCTACATACAAATACAGACAGACCTACGACCACGCTACGAGTTGCCAGTGTTGCCACACAACAATAATGAGTAATAAAATTGTTTACAAAAAAAAACAAAGATTTCTAAGGTCATTAGTTTTATTTTATTTATTGTAATTTTTTTTTGAACGATTGGAAATGAAATTACTCAATTATTGCAGTTAGAACTTTGATTTATTAGAATTATAAGATAATGAACGCGATCGCGCACGACATCTAGCGCGTCAATGTTTAAACATCGCCTTTCGTTTGCTTGTCAAAAGTCACGCACACTACTGTAGAAGTGTCAAATTTTGCCGGTATTTCACTGTTGTTTTTCTAAGTAAATAATGTCAGATATTGATTAAAAAGGTCGATCGCGGACACATTTCATTGTAGAGAAGTGATAAAATGATTAGTTTTAATGAAAGAGTGTCTGTGTTTAGTGTATAAATGTATTCAAAAATGTATGGACGGAGGGGCGGTACATCCACCTTAAAACATTTACCAAAAATTTTAATGGCGACGATCACTCGAAAACTGTCGAACAGCTGAACGAATACTGATCTGAATATAATATATTCGACGCAAACGCACGCAACGGCAAAAAGCTACTAAGCTAAATAACGAATGAACGTTGAACATCAGAATGAATATATTCGAATGAATATGATCGTAAGTTGATAGCAAATATTTGCGACAACGACGACATCTTACGTTTTTTTGAGAAAATCATTAGAACCGCGTCGCCCGTCGGTGACGGCAAGTGACATTTAAATTGATTTGGTGAAAAATCCCTTATAGTGCCTACAAAATCTAATAGATAGTGTTAATCGCTAAAACGCTTAATTAAAGCATAAACAATTAAAAACAAATAACAGGTTGCTTATGCTATAATTTTTAAACGGCTGTTTTATCCTGCTATATAATATAACGACCAAGCCTAACTGTGAGATAGAACAGAAAACACACAGCTGTGTTCATGGCAGTGTATGACCGAGCATTTAACCTACCGAGTAAGGGCGAATTTTACCAATAAAGAACGCTGTCATCATAGCTGTCAGTGACAACATTGTTGGGGGGAATTTAGACTGACAGGCTGTCAGTGACAGCTGTTGAACTCTGTAATATGCTAATCGCGTTTAGTTTTGTTCGTGAAATTCTCATCGCTTCTACACTTAACCTTTTGAACGCTACAAATTGATTTCTTCTTGTTATCATAAATTTCCCAATATCCATGGTGACTTTTAACTTGTTTCATGTCAATAAATACGTACGACTCCGTACGAGAGCTTCAGTTTTTAAGATATCTTTATAAACACTCACAAAAGTAATGATTTCATTGTTTATTTCGTGTTATAGTGTTGTTGTGCCATTGTCACGTATATGTGACAATGGCGTTCAAAAGGTTAAGACCGGCCCATTGCTAGCTTTATCTATGCTATGAACTATGTCAACACCTTTATTTCTCGTTCGGGATTCGATCCCTCAGAGACTACTAAGCATGGCGTTTGATAGCTCGCTGATTGAACTTGAATTTTTAGACCAGCGGTACCGTGAGTGTCGACGTTTCGGCTTCGCATGCCATAACGGGTGTGGCGACATCTATCCAGCCACATAGGAGCTACACCGATAGCGAGCGAACTGTCAAAAATCTGACATGTGTCGACACTATACGTCACACAAAATCCTACATCGCGCAAACAGAGTTTACAGCGCGATCTAACATATATAGTCAGTTCCGGCTAAGAGTTGTGGGGCCGTAGCCAGCCAGACGCAACACCTGTCTGGTTGGAGGATCCTTCCTTTTCAATGGAGGGACTTTCCACCCTGTTCCTCCATTCCCACCAAACTGGTGACCCTGACGTGATCCGAACATGGACGTCAGCGCAGTCTTCTGAAGACCAGCACCTTGGCCATCATCTTCCCTCCAGTATCCGTTCGAGCACCTAGTCGCACAGCCAGCATCCACGGCTTCTACGGGTATCCTGACTGTTCCTCCATTTCCACCAAACGAGGTTTCCTGCGTCAACTCAACGGCATACCCTGCTTGCGGCCTATATGTCAGTCTGAATTGGTAATTGAAATAAACGTTTTTTTTTGTGGCAAGACGCGACGTAACGCTTACTTATTTTGAGACAGCCGGACACGATAACACGAACTAAAGCAAACTTAAATAAATAAATATCCTTGGACATTTCACACAACGCCATACAGTCCCAAGCTAATCAACCTAATGCTTGTGTTATGGTAACGAGATGGCTGATACTACTTCTACCGGGTTATTTTTCAATGACCGGCCAAATTTTCGCAGGCTGTTCTACCCATAAATATGAACAACTTTCACTATGGGACCAACTCTGAAATCACGAAAAAAAATCAGCTGTTTCATGCATTTTAGTCGAGTAGGTATTGATATTTTGTAGGAAACAGCAGATTTTTTTTTCGTGACATACATACATATTAATTTATAGATAGAAAAACACCCAGGCCCGGAAAAAATATCGTTCCATTGCGGGATCGAATCCGCGACATGCTGCGCAGCAGTCAATCACTCAACCACTGCGCCAACCGTATCGTCGAAATTGTACTGTACTTCTCCATGAATCGAAGTCATGACTAAAATAACGTAGGACATTTGTCACGTGCAGTATCACGTCGTGTCGTGTTGCGTATTCGTAGCTCCCGCACGACACCCCGTAACAGGCAGGGCGTACTTATTGAAGACCTTAGTCGTCGTTAGTCTTACCAAGGGGTATCGTATTGCCCAGTTACTGGGTTGTGGAGGTCAGATATGCAGTCGCTCCATGTTAAATACTGGTATTCAGCTGCATCCGGTTAGACTGGAAGCCGACCCCAACATAGTTGGGAAAAGGCTAGGAGTCGGCTATAAACTCGTATTCTAATAAAGAAATCGCTATGTTTTGTCAAGGTGTAATATCGGAACCATATCGGTCGCAAATAGGAAATGAAACAAAAAAGCTAAAGGTTGTAACATTTATTCCTACTAAAATCAACTACCTACATGATTAAACACGATTATTTTAATTAAATATTTAAAACATTTTAATAGCTAAGTTCGAGATGGCAACACTATGCTGGCAAAATTATATAGTTTTTATTTTAGAGCAATTAAAATATGCAATGAGAGCATGTCCTATTAAAATTATATATATAAAATACTTCTGTTCCCGAGGAAAACAACAATAACGTACTTTTTATAATAGATGGCGCCACGTGTACGTTCCGTTCGAGTCCATGATAGCAACGGTCGAACAACAAGCTGAGTACAACCCGAATTGATTGTCATATTCTAAATTAACGCAAGCGAAGTCGCGGTAAAACGCTCATAACAAAATATTTATACTCCATTAGACAAATAACGGTTACCACCCTTTCGTTATGTAAACGTATAATAAACTCATTTTATTGAGTTTATTAAATTAAATAATTAACTCGTAAGACTTCATTTTTAACACCTTTTATGTTGTTTTTTTTGTCTTATTTTATTGAGTTACGTTACGTTATGGAACAGCTCATATTTTTTTCGCCATTTCAGGGTTGATCCCCTAATAAAAGATGTCCGTAACGATGAGTGCAATGCTCCCACGACATTCTTAAGAGTTAATTTTTAACATCACTACATAGTATAAGTTGCTTTCTCTGTCCCTATATCCCTACGTATGCTTAAATCTTTAAAACTACGCAACGGATTTTGATGCGGTTTTTTTTAATAGGTAGAGTGAATGAAGAGGAAGGTTTATATGTATAATTTGTCGACATATGCGGGCGAAGCCGCGGGCGGAAGCTAGTCTTATATAAAGCAATGTAATCTATTTACCGTTTACATTTAAAAAAAATAACTTGGTGCAGTAATTTCAACAATATTTCAAAATAACCGTCGTTATTTGTCTATTGGTATAATGGAGTATAGTTATTTAATTAGTATTTCTTATCAACATACGAGTCTCAATTTTAAATGCTCTAAAAAAGTTGTTTAGTTTTAATTGAATATTCTTCTAACAGCTAGATTGGATATAATGCAAGATGTTCAATATATTAAATGCTATAATTATTTTCATTACAATAGGTACAGTCAATATAAAAAGCAAAATAATGTTTTTACTATGAAGTTGGTTTAAAAGCCAGGCAATTTGCCTCAATATTCCAATAAATAACTTACCTTTTTTACATTTATTCACTACTCCAACACTAAAGTTTTAGTATGGCAACATTATTTTGCTTAGAACTGTCAACTTACTAAATACAATTAAAAGTTCAAACTATAGTTTTAATATTTTTGCAGTTTTTTTTGTATTTTCAATTATTATTTGCCGTTGACTGTACTTATTTTAAGTAGATATTTATTAATACATTAGGAAATTGATAGAAGTGTTATTTTTGATTAATACTTGATAGTTGAGAGAATGTTTTTTTTTTAAAGTGCGCTTGGGGCATTTACTATATTGGGTATATTCTGTTTTGTGGGTAATTTCTACCGATTTTCTTTTTTTTTCTGAAAGGCATCATGCAATTCAACCTAGGGGCTTGTCTATGCTTAACCGGTCTTGCCCGTGAATGCCTCAATAAATGAAGACCGCCAGCCAGGGCTTTAAAACTTTCAAACCAAGCGACTACACGCTAAGGGCACCCCCTGTGGGGTACGGACTTCGACTTAGAGCGTCCCTGGACAGAAAGAGACAGGCTAGATAGGATTCAAAATTTCTACAAACCGCAGCGGAATTTTTATATAATGTCAGCAAAAAGGCGGGCGAGGGATAAAATGGCGTCGAATCATAATGTTGCCAGTATAAAATATGCCGCCGTGCTTGGTAGAAATTGTCACCAATCGGAACAAATCCACTATAGTAATTGCCCCAATACACGTCATTTGTTTTGCATTCTACGTATAAGCCAGCTATATAAATAATAAACATTGTTCTTTAAACATTTATCTACAAAACTGTTACTATCGCTACAATAGTATAGTTTTAAATGTAGTCGGCTAAAACTGGACTTAGCTTGACCAAGCTCGTTCTGAGTTAGACTTGCCCTCAAATGTCATGATGAACAAGTCATTTTGTAGGGTTATATAGCCTTTTGAACGCCAGAGCACAAACGCACGCGCGTGCCCTCCACGCCAAGCTACAAATTTATTTCTTATTGTTATCATGAAGTTCCCAATATCTATCTAAAAGACACCCTTTTAATTTGTTTCATGTGATGTCAAGATATCTACAAAAACACTCACAAGTAATGATTTAATTTTTTATTTCGTGTAATAGTGTTGCTGCCGTTGTCACATATTTGTGTCGTTGGCGTACAGGGCATGCGCTTGCTGTGGAGCAGCCTGAGAGAGGCATATGCCCAACAGTGGACTGAGATAGGCTGAGTTGATTAATGATGACACTTTAATTACTTATCGAAGGTCTGTCAGCCAGTTTTACCAAGAGGTATCGCATTACCCTCTTACCGACCGGGTTGTGGAGGTCAGATAGGCAGTCGCTCCATGTAAAATACTGGTATTCAGCTGCATCTGGTTAGACCGGAAGCCGACCCCAACATAGTTGGGAAAACGGCAGGCAGATTGATTGACTTTATTTAGTTTCTAAACTCAAATTAAGTCGTACTAAGTCAGTTTTAGCCACACTAAAGTTGATAATACCAAACTAAGCAAGATTGAGTCGGACTAAACATGATTTAGTTGACTAATTTCGTGACGTAATTGCTTGGGAACAGGCCCGTCATCCCTCGAAGTTCACCTGGAAATAAATATTAGAATAGTTACGATATATTCTATACAGCATCACGCTTGCAATCCCTGAAGGGTTAAGCAAAGTTCTCTCTTCTTTGCGTGGGGTTAGTGACTAATCTGGTGTCAGGCATAAAGTATGGACTGAGCGTTAGCCCCACAAAAGTGAACACTCTCTAGAAAGAGACAAAGCTACTGTGCGACCATTACCTGTCTCTTTCACCAGCACATAAAGTCACCGAAATCCGTCAAATTTCTTTGATAGTTTTGCAACTTTATTACAAAAGAATAAGGTTCTTTTTAGATTGGGTAAATTTGACAGTTTGGAATAGCTTGATCTGCTATCGTTTGAACATGCAGTTGAAAACTATAGATACAGGATTCTGACCGCCAGAAACGTGGGCTAATCAGAATAAAGAAGATGTTTGGGTAAAAAAACAAAGAAAATATATTTAGTCCGTCAATGAGATAATAAAAAAATATTAGACATAATTATAATTTTTGCTTTGTCATATTAACAAAAAATTACTTAGATAAAATGCATTGAAGTTGGGGAGTGACAGCGCTACGTCAGAACTCAGTATAAAATCTACATAGGAGTGACGTCATGCGACATTTTAACACCACGTATCGACTTAATCTTTTGATTACATGAAAAAAGAAAAAATACGTGTTCAATATTTTTCAATAATCTAGCTAAAGGACTAAATAATAATTTTCATTTATCATCCCTATTTTAGAAAGAAGCAACTATTGGCCGCACGTTGGCTTGGGCTCACACGTAGAGCTAAACTACTATAACATGGCGCGCCTCTTCAAATGACTGTTTCAATGTCTGTAGTCACATCCTTACGAAACAGTTTGTATGTAGTTGTAATGTAAGTATTCGTGTTCAGTAGCAGGCCGGCAGCGACATGCGTTGTGAGTCTTGGTGGCGCTTTGTGATTACTGTCACGAATACTTTCGAACGTTTTTGAATTTTGGAGGGGATCGTAGTTTGTCTCTACTTTGGTCTATGGTCAGTGCATGCTCTATGCCCGTGTAGATGCTAGTTACCTTGCCACCAAGCTGGGTCTTGCGATCTATCTGTGACGGCTATTATGTCATCTTTTTCAAAGCTTAGCTCGTCTGCGTTTTGTGCTGTGTACGGGTAAAGTGCGATTACCTGGAAGTTAGTTTTTTAACTGTCAGTTTTAGTTTTAACTAGAGTACCAACCACCAAAAGGTTTTAATTTTTAAGTTAAGTGTTAACTTCATCGGTGAAACGGAACGCGTTCAAGTGTCAGTGTCATAGACAATAGTGACACTGACAGTTGGTCAGTCAGGCTGCCAGTGTCAATGTCATATAAAATAATGACATTGACAGGTGGCTTTCAGTATCAATGTCATAAAAAAATAAACTGACAGCTCGTTTTCAGTGTCAATGACATCTAAGATAATGACATTGAAAGCTCGTTTTCAGTGTCAATGTCATATAAAATAATGAAATTGGCAGCTCTTTTATGTTGATGCGTTGATCGCATTCATTTTCATTCGTGAAATTCGCACTAAATATTTTACTAACAAACCAAAATCGAACTTAAAAGTCCGTTTGAGTCTGCTATTGTATTTTGGATTTTATTTCCACTTACGTAAAGTTTTGTATATGAAAACTGAGTTTAGGTCAGAATTAAACCGCATTTTTGAGATGTCAGTGTCATAATTATTAGGGATTATTGAGACTGATAGCTGTTGATCGCGTCCAGTCTCATTGGTGAAATATTTGGCCCTTACAGGCCAATTTTTTAGTAAGAACTTTACACACATTGTTATTAAGTTCAAAATACAATAACTCGCTCTACGGTTTAAAGTTGAAATAAGGTTAAGACTAGTAAAAAAAATGTTTGTGCGTAAAAAACAATTTTATCTTCTGGTCTATTTTAATTCCATCACCAGAAATAATTAAAAGAAAACAGAAAAATTAAAAACAAAAAAATCTACATGATTTTTCTGTACTTATCAAAAACTATTTGGCTTGTTCAACTTAATAGAAAACTGAATTATCAAAAAACTAAATCAAATAATAACTTGCCACGAAATGTAACAGCAAATAAAACGAACTTATAAATGTGAACTAATGCTTTGACATTTTGAACCTTATTCACATCAGCCAAAGTTCAGTTTTCATCTGACACATTTGGATGTAATTGCCACTTTGTATACAGAGTAGATAAGACAGAGGGGCTTTCCTTTAAACTGCCTATACTAGGTACAATTATCAAGTTCTGTACCAAAAATCAATTTTATAGGAGCAGTAGTTTAGTCGCAAATAATTTTTTTAAGTTTTTGCCCCGTTTGAACACTATGTATCTTTCCTAACAGCGCTCCGGCGCGCGCGGGTCGGTGCCGCTTTGTTACAAGGTCAGTTTTACAGTTATTTATAAAGGGTGGTTGCGTTTTACTCTGACTTGTAAGTAATTTAGTTTGGTTGAAAAAAAAAATGCTTTTTTGTTTATAACGTTTCGAATTAATACTAAACAAATAAAGTATACGTAGTGTAATTTTAATGCCCCTCTGTCATATCAACTCTGTATTATTTCAAAGTTAACATCAATTTTAAAGTTTCATTCCGATTCAACCCCACGTTCCAGACCCCATGTGACCCTACACATTAAATAGTACCCTATACATTAAATAATTCAATAGATTCTGTTGAAAAAAGCAAAAGCGTTAGTAAAAGCAAGCAGCAATGCAACATTAAAGGTATTAAAATTAATATTATTAATCACAAATTCACATCTTTTAACCCTAAAATGTCTTATGAACTCCATAGGTTCATAAGAAAAATTCTCTCGATTTGACAATAAAATATAACCGTATAAATCGTTGAGCAAACGGATTCTAATAGGCGAACATCTAATGGGTTAATTAAAAACCTTTGTAATAATAATAAAAATTTTTTGCGCTTCAAAAAGAATGATTGAACACTTTAATATAATAATTGCACCTCTTTTCGTGAATCTCAATTAATATTTTGGGCTTCTAAAAATACTAAGCAGCCAAGTGACATCGATCAACTGGAAAGTAACGCTCGCCAGCCGTCATATGTCACCGTTCGCTCCGCTCACTCCGCTCGCTCGACTTGCGTGCTGTTGATTTCAGCTCCACCCTAACTTGTTTGATCGAGGTGCCCTTTCTTGGTTACTGCGACCAATTCGGCTCGTGCGTGGTTACTCATCGTTTTAACTTACTCCGCAGTACAAACCTTAGTTACTGCGACCAGTTTTAAGAAAAGATCATAAAGTAAAAAAGAGGCTCAATTATGAAAAAAAGTGTGCAATCATTAAAATCGCAAAAAATATCAGAAATGCAGTTAAATATTCAACCTTCCTTTGACAACCCCTTTTCAGATTTTATGTTATTTCGATCATAATTTGTATAGTGTGGTAGTACTTCCTAGGATGAAGTCCATCACTAGGAGATGTACTGCTAAATGAGGAATATTATTATATTACCTTGTCGATGACTGTTTCAGCCGGTAAAGTATCCATTTTGGATAGGACTGGAGTAGTGCGACCGGATGTCCGGCCCGAAGACTGTAGGATCTGAGAAAAAGTTGTCAAAAAAAATATTATCACAAAAAAAAAATTGGGACTTCTTCTGGGACATCTGTTTGGAATGAATTACATTTTGCTGTATAACATGTATTAATATACAGGGTGTATACTTTAGAACTTTTACTATGGGACCAACTCCGAAATCGTGAAAAGAAAATCAGCTGTTCCCTACATTTCGACGAGTCACGTGACCAAAAATGTATAGAACAGCTGATTTTTTTTCACGATTTCGGAGTTGGTCCCATAGTAAAGTTGTTCAGTTTGGTGGTCTGTAGCATATGCTTTTGTATGTATATACCCTTTCAGTTACAACCTATAGAACCATCATGTAGGTATACTCAAGGAAATAAAACATTCATGGGTTCGCCGTTATAGAAATAATAATTACATGGGCTCGGCGTTATCGAAATAATAAAGACCTGGGCTCGCCGTTATAGAAATAATAATTTAACAGGCTCATTGTTATCGAAATAATAATTTCACAGGCTCGCCTTTATCGAAATAATAATCTCATGGGCTCGCCGTTATTGAAATAATAATTTCATAGGCTCGCCGTTATCGAAATAATAAAGGCATGGGCTCGCCGTTATCGAAATAATAATAACAAGGGCTCGCCGTTACCGAAATAATAATTACATGGGCTCGCCGTTACCGAAATAATAATAACACGGGCTCGCCGTTACCGAAATAATAATTACATGGGCTCGGCGTTATCGAAATAATAATAACACGGGCTCGCCGTTACCGAAATAATAATTACATGGGCTCGGCGTTATCGAAATAATAAAGACATGGGCTCGCCGTTATAGAAATAATAATTTAATGGGCTCGTTGTTATCAAAATAATAATTTCACAGGCTCGCCTTTATCAAAATATTTTAGAGGTCGTTGGTAAATGAATAAAAGACTAATGTGTCAGGTACGAATCAGAATAGAATGTATTTATTTCTGCAAGACATCGCCTTATATTACCTAAAACTGACATACAATGTGGTGGTGGAACTGTAGATAACCAGGAGGTGGAAAGGCCAATCAGCGATCAGGTTTGGAGTTTACTGAGGATGACGTATGAAACGCGCGCGCGGCGCGGCGCGGCGGGTAAATACTGATGGCACGGCTTCCAACATGCTCGATGGTCTTCGACGCTGGGATGTCGTCGCCGGTCGATATGGTCGCCAGTGCAGGCGCGGGCCGCAGAGGTGTCGCATTCGTCCGGAGATGTGGCGCGCGCGCCCTGGTGGTCGCTTAGTGCGCTGCGCGCTGTGGCGGCGGCCGGACGTATGATGCTCTCGTATGCTTGTGAATGATAGCACTGTTGGTAGGTCACTACATTATTCCCCCCTCAGCGAAGCGTACAGGCGGTTTTGATGTCCTGCCGGATTTAGTTACGTAGCTGAAGGTGACAGGTGCTTCATCTGCTTGCTCCTCGTTGCACTGGAATGCGGGCTTCAGCCGATCGATGGATATGTTTGATGTTCTCTTTTCCAACTGTACGGTGAAGTACTTATCTGTGCGATCGATAACGCGATACGGACCGTTATAGGTAGGTGTTAACGGTTTGCGTACAGCGTCGTTGCGAACGTATACATGTGTTGATGTATACAGATCGCCGTGAATGAAAAATGCTTTGCTTTTGTTGGCTTCGCGTTGCACCTGTGCTTTTTTGAATGCTTCGCTAAGATTATTCATGAAGTGCGATGACGTGTTGCATGCTGTGGTTGATTCACCGTAGAATTCACCAGGCATACGTAGTGTTCTTCTGAATAATAATTCCGCAGTACTGGTGCCGATGTCTGTCTTGTATGCGGCGCGAAGACCAAGTAACACAGTGGGTAACTCATACGTCCAGTTCGTCGTATTTAGTCTTGCGGTGAGTGATACTTTAAGTGTGCGGTGCCAGCGTTCCACCAAACCGTTCGATTGGGGATGGTACGCCGTAGTTCGTACGTGCTGGATTCCCATGCGATGCATCAACTTATGGAATAGTTCGGATTCGAACTGTCTCCCTTGGTCTGTTGTTATGGTCGCGGGGCAACCGAATCTTGCGATCCATGTTTCATACAACGTGTTTGCTACTTTTTCTGCCGTTATGTCCTCGATTGGTTGAGCTTCTGGCCACTTCGTTGCTCTGTCGATCATCGTAAGTATATAACGACAGTTGTTTGACGTTGGTAAGGGACCGACTAAGTCAATGTGCAGATGACTTAAGCGGTCTGCAGGCGTGAAACTGGATACTGGTGCTTTGGTATGGCGGTGAACTTTCGCTCGCTGGCATTGGTCGCAAGCCCTTGCCCAGTCTGTGACGTCTTTCTTAATGGTCAACCAGAAATAACGTGTGGTAACTAATCTTCTCGTCGCTCTTACGCCGGGGTGATTTAGGTCGTGAATCGCTTGATAAGCTTGTTTCCTGTATTGTGGCGGTAAGTACGGGCGAGGACATTTTGTTGACATCTCACATATGACTTGGGTAGTTGATCCGGGCAGTGCTATTCTCTTGAATATGAACCTGTCGCTGATCATGAGTGGCTTGAGGTCTTCATCTTGTTTTTAGTGCTTTGCTAACTCGTCGTAATTTATCGGTGTTGGACATGAGATTGTGTCCACACGTGACATGGCGTCGGCGACACAGTTATCCTTGCCCGATACGTGTTTGATATCGGTGACAAACTGGCTGATATATTCTAAATATCGTGTGCGCCTCGGACTTTCATCTTTGTAGTTCGCTCGCAGTGCAGTGGTGAGGGGTTTGTGGTCCGTCAATATGGTGACGTCACGGCCTTCTATCATCCGGCGAAAGTGACGTACTGCCAAGTATATAGACGTGAGCTCCCTGTCATACGTACTATATTACCTTTGAGCGTCATCGAACTTCTTAGAAAAAAAAAGCGGCGGTTGGTAGGTCACTACAATATTAATTCCATAGGCCTGCCGTTATCAAAATAATAATTTAATAGGCTCGACGTTATCGCAATAAGGAGAACTATATTATTTAGCGTAAAATCGAGTCTCACCTTCACATAACTCGCGGGGAACCAGCCGACCTGTCGATTTCTTCCTTTGGCCTGCAGCTCTCCCTCCCACCAGCCGCTGTCAGCTTTCTTTCTAACCACGAGGAGCTGGCCTTTAGTGAGGGACAGCTGCTCTGAACTGAGAGAGAGAGAGAGAGAGAGAAAATATTAGCCTATATAATGTGTGTATATTTGTAGATCTTTGACTCCCTGTCCCCCCGACCCTTACTCGAGCCAGCCCTCGTTGCCGCTGAGCCTGTAGTTTTAAATACCCCCTCACCAGCTGTCCCTTGCTGTCCCCCCCAGCGACGCCCTAAGCCGAGGTCCATACCCCACAGGGGGTGCCCTTAGCGTGTAGTCGCTTAGTTTGTAAGTTTATTTTTTAAGCCCTGGCTGGAGGCTACAATTCTTTTGTGGCATTCACAGGCAAGTCCGGTTAAGCAGTAGACAACCCTATGGTTGAACTGCGAGAGAGTTGAGATGCCATTTTCGAGAAAAAAAATGACAGTCATTAGTGTAGTTAGAAGTCCAGAAGTCTGCGTGGTACTGTGAAGACCAGATGGGCCTTCACTTAGGCAACCCCTCGTGTAGTGTGTTGTAGGGATTTCTATCATACAAATAGAAACACATGGGACAGCAGCTATTGAATTATATTACTTTTCAAGAATACATGCATCCAGCAAGCAGCACGGCTACTGAGTTTTTTTTTTGTTAATGGCATCGACACGGTTGGCGCAGTGGTTGAGCGATTGACTGCTGCGCAGCATGTCGCGGGTTCGATTCCCGCACGGAACAAATATTTGTACGACCTGCAAGTATTTGTTCCGGGTCAGGGTGTTTTTCTATCTATAATATGTATGTATTTACAAAAAAAAAATGTATATAAGTAGTTTATCAGCCATGTCGTTACCATAACACAAGCATTAGGTTGCTTAGCTTGGGACAATATGGCGTTTGTGTGAAATGTCCAAGGATATTATTATTATTATTATTATCTCGCAGTTCAACCATAGGGTTGTCTACTGCTTAACCGGACTTGCCTGTGGATGCCACAATAGAATTGCAGCCCCCAGACAGGGCTTAATACAAAATTACAAACTAAGCGACTACACGCTAAGGGCAGCCCCTGTGGGGTACGGACCTCGGCTTGGGGCGGCTCTGGGGGAGGACAGCTAGGGACAAACTGGATCGGGCGTAGCTACTGACAGAGTTCCGTTCTTTTCTTTTATATTAAATTATTTTGGAACGTCGAATGCTATCAGTTATTTTCTAAAGGACCAGCTAGATTCAACAGAAGGTTTCAACCTAAGCTCTACAGTACCGTGTCAACCAGTAAACGGGTTAAGGAGACCATATAAGCAGACGCCACACAAAAAATGTGTGCGTGTACTAGCGTACACTCGTAAGAAGTGAAACTTCTTTATGACGTTATTTTTCAAAAAATAATTTACTATATGCAACTTTACAGAAATTGGTTAAATAAAGATAAATTAGATAAAGTTGTTGTTGTTGTTGTTGTGTTGTTGTTGTTATTGTAATACCAATCCCTACTCCGCTGGAGAAAGTATACTTCGAATCACGCGTGGTAGGGATAAGAAGAAGATGGCGCGTAACGGAAAAATGTGACGCGTAACGAAAAATTTTTGTCCAACCCCGATAAAGAAGTTTCACTTCAAAAATCTTAAAAACAAAAACAAATTTCAAGTTTCTGACAGCGGCTTCGACAGCATGTACATCGGAAATTACCTCACGGGAATGTACTTCCGGGATAAGAAGTATACTATGTGTTTATCCAGGTTATAAACTATATGTGAGCCAAATGTCTTCCAGATACGTTCAGCCGTTTTGGCGTGATTGATTAACAGACATCTTCACAAAATTTCACGTTCATTTAGTAGGATAAAAATTTCATTGTTATGGCGTCTTCACTACATACAGATGTTTCTCTTAAAATACTTTTAATACCTTTTTTTTAATGATGGGTAAACTAAAATGACCCCTCCCGCTCTGGATGGGTGTCATCTCTTACTGACTAAAACCCATCCATGTTCCTTGCTTTGCCCTTTGTATTCCGGGGCAGCGGTAACCCTTTCTGACAATGCCCTTGAGATCTCAAGATAAGCAGTGAACAGTAGCTTAGGAAACGCTAGTCTTATGGGAAATTGGCAGGAGAAGGCAATACACATGGAAGAGTTGAAAGCTGTACAAAGTCCTTTGCCCAGTAGTGGGCCAATGCAAGTTGGAAAAAGGAAGACTTACCTAGTAGCAGTATAGTTAGCTATAGCCTGAGCAATCTCGTTCTTGCGGCGCCCCGTGACGGAGTCCCGCCCGGAGTCCCGCCGCGCGGCGGAGGCCGGGCGCGCGGCTCCGGCCGCGGCCGCACCCTCGCCTATGATGGAGGCCACCTCTGAGGATATTGGGGTGGAGGATTTCTGTTCCTGTTGGTTATAATATACTTATGTATAGTCCTTTCTCTATGTGATTATAATTTGAACAATGGATTAGACAAAGTAATTAGGAATGCCTATAGGCAGGCATTCAAAGGTCATCATCATCTGCCTGCCTTTTCCCAACTATGTTGGGGTCAGCTTCCAGTCTAACCGAATGCAGCTGAATACCAGTATTTAACATGGACTGCGACTGCCTATCAGACCTTCACAACCCAGTAACTGGGCAATACGATACCTCTTGGTAAGACTGGCTGTCAGATTTTCGGGTTTCTGACGACCCGTAACTACTGTCAAAGATGCATTTAAATGACAGAAGGGACCAACGGCTTAACGTGCTTTCCGAGGCAAGGAGGAGTATCGTTTTGTAAAGATGGTCACTCATCCACGGCCAATCCCGGCAAGCGTAGCTTAACCTGATGGATCGACCTGTGCGGCTGTTAGTACTTAGCCACGAGCTCCTCATTCACGAGCAGATATAGGTACTTTGTTTAATCCATTGTCCAATTTGTAGTGTAACTTACAAATTTTGTAATATTAACCAGTGTTGGCAAAATTACCTTATGGTGGCAATATTATCCAGTGCTGGTCAAATTACCCATTATTGGCAAAATAAAGCAGTCTTGGCAATATTACCCAGTGTGGACAATATTAACCACGTTTAGCAATATTACCCAAGAGTGTCAATATTATCCAGTGTTGGCAATATTACCTTTAGGATGACAATATTAACCAGTGTTGGTAATATTACCCAAGAGTGACAATATTATCCAGTGTTGGCAATATTACCTTTAGGGTGACAATATTAACCAGTGTTGGTAATATTACCCAAGAGTGACAATATTATCCAGTGTTGCAATATTACCTTTAGGGTGACAATATTAACCAGTGTTGGTAATATTACCCAAGAGTGACAATATTATCCAGTGTTGGCAATATTACCTTTAGGGTGACAATATTAACCAGTGTTGGTAATATTACCCAAGAGTGACAATATTATCCAGTGTTGGCAATATTACCTTTAGGGTGACAATATTAACCAGTGTTGGTAATATTACCCAAGAGTGACAATATTATCCAGTGTTGCAATATTACCTTTAGGGTGACAATATTAACCAGTGTTGGTAATATTACCCAAGAGTGACAATATTATCCAGTGTTGGCAATATTACCTTTAGGGTGACAATATTAACCAGTGTTGGTAATATTACCCAAGAGTGTCAATATTACCCAGTATGGACAATATTAACCACGTTTAGCAATATTACCCAAGAGTGTCAATATTATCCAGTGTTGGCAATATTACCTTTAGGATGATAATATTAACCAGTGTTGGTAATATTACCCAAGAGTGTCAATATTACCCAGTATGGACAATATTAACCACGTTTAGCAATATTACCCAAGAGTGTCAATATTATCCAGTGTTGGCAATATTACCTTTAGGATGATAATATTAACCAGTGTTGTTAATATTACCCAAGAGTGACAATATTATCCAGTGTTGGCAATATTACCTTTAGGGTGACAATATTAACCAGTGTTGGTAATATTACCCAAGAGTGACAATATTATCCAGTGTTGACAATATTACCCAACAGTGACAATATTATCCAGTGTTGGCAATATTACCCAAGAGTGACAATATTCACCAGTCGTGGAAATATTAGCAAGGGTGGTAATATTAACCAGTGTTGCCAAATTACCCATAACTGGCAAAATTACTCAGTGTTGTCAATAATCCACTGTTGACAATAATACCTTAGGGTAGCAATAATGCCTTAGGGTGGCAATATTAACTAGTGTTGGCAATACAACTAGTGGTGGAAATATTAACCAGTCGTTATAATATTAACCCGTGTTGGCAAAATTACCCATTATTGGCAAAATAACTCAGTCTTGGCAATATTACCCAGTGTTGACAATATTAACCACGTTTAGCAATATTACCCAAGAGTGACAATATTTACCAGTTTTGGCAATATTACCCAAGAGTGACAATATTAACCAATGTTGGCAATATTACCCAAGATTGACAATATTAACCAATGTTGCCAATACTACCCAAGAGTGACAATATTAATCACTGTCGGCAAAATCACCTTATAGTGGCAATATTAACCCGTGTTGGCAAAATTACCCATTATTGCCAAAATAACTCAGTCCTTGCAATATTACCCAAGAGTGACAATATTATCCAGTGTTGGCAATATTACCTTAGGGTGGCAATATTAACCAGTGTTGGTGATATTACCCAAGAGTGTCAATATTTACCAGTTTTGGCAATATTACCCAAGAGTGACAATATTTAACACGTTTAGCAATATTACCCAAGATTGACAATATTAACCAATGTTGCCAATATTACCCAAGAGTGACAATATTAATCACTGTTGGCAAAATCACCTTATAGTGGCAATATTAACCCGTGTTGGCAAAATTACCCATTATTGGCAAAATAACTCAGTCTTGGCAATATTACCCAGTGTTGACAATATTAACCACGTTTAGCAATATTATCCAAGAGTGACAATATTTACCAGTTTTGGCAATATTACCCAAGAGTGACAATATTAACCAATGTTGGCAATATTACCCAAGATTGACAATATTAACCAATGTTGCCAATACTACCCAAGAGTGACAATATTAATCACTGTTGGCAAAATCACCTTATAGTGGCAATATTAACCCGTGTTGGCATAGTACCCATTATTGCCAAAATAACTATATTTGCTAATTACCTTTTTGAAAATGTTGATAGACAATTACAAATAGATGCGGTTTACACTGATTTCAAAAAAGCATTTGACAAGGTCGATCATGAAATTCTCCTAAATAAAATTGCCTACAATGGAATACGTGGAAACCTGTTGCGTTGGTTTGTGTCGTACCTCGAAAACCGATCACAAAGAGTTGTTGTTAATGGTCATCAGTCTGTCTCTGTTAGTATTACTTCCGGGGTTCCACAGGGCTCTATTCTGGGACCGCTAATATTTATTATTTATTTCAACGATATTAAGAAATGTTTTAGAAAAGCCAAATTCTTGATGTATGCTGATGACCTGAAAGCGTTTCAGGCTATACGTAACATGGATGACTGCCAGTCATTTCAGGAGGACCTTGACAGACTAACTGCCTACTGTATTGAGAATAAGCTACATCTTAGTATTCCCAAGTGTAACTATATACACTTTACCAAGAATAAATCCATCTTCAACTTCAACTACACTTAACGGTATCACCTTAAATAATATCTCAATAGTGAGGGACCTAGGTGTTCTCTTTGATGGCAAACTGTCCTTAAACCAGCATATCAAAGCCATAGTCAATAACGCCTTTAAAATGTATGGATTTGTGTTGAGATCTTTAACAGAATTTAAGCGTACTTCAACCTATCTCTATGTGTATAAGACGCTCGTTCGCTCGCAGTTAGAATACGCGATCCCTATTTGGAACCCCTTTTACCAAAAGTACGTAGTAGAAATAGAAAGGGTCCAGCGCAAGTACCTCCGTGCTATGTACTTCAGATGTTATAGGACTAAAACTTATCTGTCATACTCCCAACTTCTTGATAAGTACAAGCTTATCAGCTTGGAGAACCGTCGCAAATACCCGGAGGCCAACGTGCTTTATGATATTGTTCACAATCATTTTGATGCCATTGAACTAACGAGTAAGCTGTGTTATTCTGTCCCCAGAACGGTTCAGGTACGTCAGGTTCGTGCACGTACTCTGTTTGCGGTGAACTCTTGTCGTACGAACTCTGGCTTACGTTGCCCTATTCATAGAATGTTGGAATCCTATAATTTGAATTTCATTAATATTGATATATTTGCATGCTCGAAAAGTATATTTAAATCTAATATTATAAAAAAAATATCTTAATTGTTATCATATTATCATTATTAATTTATTGTATAATTTAAGTAAATGAAATTGTCTCTGTTCTGTTTTGATTTTATAGCTATAGCTAGCCTTATAGTTACCTATAAATTCAAAATATTTGTTAATTTTAGTAATGCTCGTCTAGTGGCGACCACTGATCTTTTAATCCTACTAATATTATAAATGCGAAAGTTTGTGAGGATGGATGGATGGATGTTTGTTCCTCTTTCACACAAAAACTATTGAATGGATGTGGATGAAATTTGGCACAGAGATAGATTATAGTCTAGAATAGCACATAGGCTACTTTTTATCCCGGAAAAATGTACGGTTCCCGTTTGATAATTTCCTACATACTTACACGCGGGCAAAGCCGCTGGCAAAAGCTAGTATGTCCTATCTGCGGATAATGCAGTGGACTGCAACATTACCACCTAAACTTATGTTAACATTATGTATTATATATGTTGTAGTTGTTTATTATCCCTTAAATAAAATAAAATAAAATAACTCAGTCCTTGCAATATTACCCAGTGTTGCCAATATTAACCACGTTCAGCAATATTACCCAAGAGTGACAATATTATCCAGTGTTGGCAATATTACCTTAGGGTGGCAATATTAACCAGTGTTGGTGATATTACCCAAGAGTGTCAATATTTACCAGTTTTGGCAATATTACCCAAGAGTGACAATATTAACCAATGTTGGCAATATTACCCAAGAGTGACAATATTAACCAGTGTCGGCATTATTACCAAAGAGTGACAATATTAATCACTGTTGGCAAAATCACCTTATAGTGGCAATATTAACCCGTGTTGGCAAATTTACCCATTCTTGGCAAAATAACTTAGTCTTGGCAATATTACCCAGTGTTGACAATATTAACCACGTTTAGCATATTACCCAAGAGTGACAATATTATCCAGTGTTGGCAATATTAACTGTAGGGTGACAATATTAACCAGTGTTGGTAATATTACCCAAGAGTAAAAATATTAACCAGTGTCGGCAATATTACCCAAGAGTGACAATATTAATCACTGTTGGCAAAATCACCTTATAGTGGCAATATTAACCCGTGTTGGCAAAATTACCCATTATTGGCAAGATAACTCAGTCTTGGCAATATTACCCAGTGTAGACAATATTAACCACGCTTAGCAATATTACCCAAGAGTGACAATATTAACCAGTGTCGGCAATATTACTCAAGTACAGACGTGCACACAAAAACTTGCACATCGTATTCATTGATCTAGAGAAAGCGTATGATAGGGTACCTCGGGATGTCGTGTGGTGGGCCTTGAAAGAGAAAGGTTTGCCCGGGAAGTATGTAGAGTTAATTCATGCTATGTACAGCCAATCTCGTACCTACGTTCGGTCGGCTGCTGGCAACACCCACAAGTTCAATGTGGCTGTAGGCTTGCACCAGGTCGGCTTTAAGCCCTTACCTCTTCCTTTTGATTATGGATGCTCTAACGGCGGACATACAGGAAGAGGCACCATGGTGCATGCTATTTGCTGACGACATCGTTCTTGTCGGTGAAGATGAACCTGAGATCTAGAACAGACTGGAGAATTGGCAACGGAAACCGGAGATTCTTGGTTTAAAATCCGTAGAACCAAAACTGAGTACATGTTCTGCGATTTCGGCGGGCTCTCCAGTTCTGGGGTCATTTGCGCTAGATGGCGCACCTCTCCCAGTTTGCTCCGACTATCAGTAACTCGGAACACTTGTGCAAAGCGATGGCGAAATAGATCGGACTGTTAGCATAGAATTAACAATGGGTATATGAAATGGCGGCATGTCACGGGAACAATTTGTGACTCCCGCATTCCCCTTAAACTTAAGATGAGAATGCTAAGAGGAATGTGTGGTGCTACGGGAATGGATAGAATATGGAATTACTATATAAGAGGAATTCTGAAAGTGACACCGGTGGCTGAAAAGTTGTGTGGAAATCGGTTGTCATGGTATGGGCATGTTATGCGGAGGAATGAGGAAAATGTTGTCAGGAAAGTTGTGAGTATGAATGTGGCTATACAAGTAGAGGGGGAGACCAAAGAATCGATGGATGGCTAGAAAGGGAGTGACTACCGAGATGACGACTGATAGAGAAGTATGGAAAAAAAAGACATGTTGCGCCGACCCCAAATAAATTGGGATAATGGCAGGAGAATGATGATGATGAGTGACAATATTAACCAATGTCGGCAATATTACCCAAGAGTGACAATATTAACCAGTGTCGGCAATATTACACAAGAGTGACAATATTAACCAGTGTCGGCAACATTACTCAAGAGTGACAATATTAACCAGTGTCGCCAATATTACCCAAGAGTGACAATATTAACCAGTGTCGGCAATATTACTCAAGAGTGACAATATTAACCAGTGTCGGCAATATTACCATAGAGTGACAATATAAACCAGTGTCGGCAATATTACACAAGAGTGACAATATTAACCAGTGTCGGCAACATTACTCAAGAGTGACAATATTAACCAGTGTCGCCAATATTACCCAAGAGTGACAATATTAACCAGTGTCGGCAATATTACTCAAGAGTGACAATATTAACCAGTGTCGGCAATATTACCCTAGAGTGACAATATAAACCAGTGTCGGCAATATTACTCAAAAGTGACAATATTAACCAGTGTCGGCAATATTACCCAAGAGTGACAATATAAACAAGCGTCGGCAATGTTACTAAATAGTGACAATATAAACAAGCGTCGGCAATGTTACTAAATAGTGACAATATTACCCAGTGTCGGCAATATTACCTAAGAGTGACAATATTAACCAGTGTCGGCAATATTACTAAAGAGTGACAATATTAACCAGTGTCGGCAATATTACTAAAGAGTGACAATATTAACCAGCGTCGGCAATATTACTCAAGAGTGACAATATTAACCAGTGTCGCCAATAGTACCCAAGCGTGACAATATTAACCAGCGTCGGCAATATTACCCAAGAGTGACAATATTAACCAGTATCGGCCATATTACCCAAGAGTGACAATATTAACCAGTGTCGGCAATATTACCCAAGAGTGACAATATTAACCAGTGTTGGCAATATTACTTTAGGGTGGCAATAATAACCAGTGTTGTCAATAGTTCCCATTCGGTATTACTGGCAACACTGGCTAATATGGTCAATATCAGCCAGTGTTGCCAGTAATACCGAGTGTTAGCAATACTACCCAGTGTTGACAATATTAACCCGTGCAGGCAATAATACCTTAGGGTGGCAATATTACCTAGTGTTGACAATATTAACCAGTGTTGGCAATATTACCAAAGATGACAATATTAACCAGTTTTAGTATTATTACCAAGAGTGTATAATATCCCAGCGTTCATTATATTAGCGAGTGTTGGCAATGTTAACCAGTGTCGCCAATATTACCCAGTGTTGACAATAGTAAGCAGTGTTGGCAACATAAATTCTTTCCAATGTTGACCATATTAACCCGTTTGCTAATACTACCATGTGTTGGCATAATTAACCAGTATTGCCTATAATAACCAGTAATAATGTGGGCAATATTAACTTAGGGTGGCAATATTAACTCACCGTCCAATCAGGACCAGGCCCGTGCCGAACGGCGCGTATATGTTCCACGCGCGCCTCAAAGAGATGTCAGCATATGAAAGGGCCCGTTAGGGCCGAGCCTTCCGGGTAAGCGGGATTGTCCGAAAGGGTTACCGCTACCCCGGAAAATAAAGGGCTAAGGAAGGAACATGGATGGTTTTCAGTCAGTAAGAGTCTGACACTCCCTTCCGCTCCACCCAGAGCGGGAGAAGTCATTGGATGATTTCCCAGCCTCAAAAAAAAAAGGGTGGCAAAATTAACCAGTATTGACAATATTACAAGTGTTGGCAATATTAACCAGTATTGCCAATACTACCCAGAGTGGGCAATATTAACCAGTATTAGCAATATTACCGTGGCCATTCAACATTTCTTCTCAGGGAACAGTCAGCTACGAAAAGGCGGCGCCATCTAGCTTTAATAAACATTTCAATACTAGCTTCTCCTGTGCGGTTTCACCTGTGCTCAGCTCCTATTGATACCCTATTGCTCCTTCCTCGATAAATGGACTATCCAACACAGAAAGAATTTTTCGATTCGGACCAGTAGTTCCAGAGATTAGCGCGTTCAAACAAACTCTTCAGCGTTATATTAGTATAGATTATTAACAGATGACTTAGCCCTTACGTACAGGGCACGCCACGATAGTGGCGGTAAGGCCCCTCTTTGAGGAGTGGCTAGAGAGGCGTCACGGCGCCCTCACCTTCCGCCTGTAGCAGGTCCTCACCGGACATGGATGTTTCGGGAGGTTCCTGCACATCATCAGGCGGGAGGAAACGCCCGGGTGTCACCACTGCGAGGATCGCCCAGAGGACACGGTAGAGCACACGGTGCAAACCTGCCCCGCTTGGGCGGAGCACCGCCGTGTCCTCGTAGAGGCGATCGGCGGCGGCGACCTCTCGCGCCCGGCCCTGGTGCAAGCCATGGTCCGGGGCGAGAGGGAGTGGGAGGTTGTCACCTCCTTCTGCGAAAAAGTCATGCTCGCGAAGGAGGTGGCGGGATGGGAGAGAGGAGAGAAAGGTCCTCCTGTCCCAGCCGCCGCGGGAGACGCTCCGGGCGTCGGGAGCCACGTGACGACTCCCGGCCACCGTAGGCGCGGGCCTGCGGACGGTGAGTAATGGGTGACTCACCGTCCGATCAGCACCAGACCCGTGCCGTACGGCGCGTATATGTTCCACGCGCGCCTCAAAGAGATGTCAGCATATGAAGGGGCCCCTCAGGGCCAAGCCTGCCGGGTAAGCGGGATTGTCCGAAAGGGTTACCGCTACCCCGGAACATAAAGGGCTACGGAAGGAACATGGATGGGTTTTAGTCAGTAAGAGTCTGACACTCCCTTCCGCTCCACCCAGAGCGGGAGCAGTCATTGGATGATTTCCCAGCCTTAAAAAAAAAAAAAAAAGCCCTTACGTACATTCCCCCAATGGGAATGTACGTTACAAGAATTGATGAGATGATATGACGTAAATGTAGTTTCTTGCCCATTCTTCTCCACACGAAACTACCTTTTGGAAGGGGCGACTAGAATCAATTCTATGTCTTGTTCATTTTAGACGTTCAAAAGTGCCTTTCTTGTGCCTATTTGAAATAAATGTTTTGACTTTGACATAGGTTGAGCTTGATCAAATACTCCATGGACCGGAGCGAGAGGGAGTGGGAGGCAATCACCTCCTGCGGTCATGCTAGCGAAGGAGGTGGTGGGATGGTTGAGGGATAGAGCCTCCGTCCCAGCCGCCACGGAAGACGCTCCGGGTCACACAAATTTTGCTGTTGGGTAAAAAAAACTTATAGCACAAAAACATGTTATGTGTATATCGTTTGCTATTTTGTCTTTGACAACGCGCTATAATTATAAAGCCGCAACTAGAACGATACAGCATTATGACAACACAGCACTGAGTGAATATTTTTACGTTTAGATAGCGACTGAATTTTGTATAACGTGTTAAATTGATAGCGCATAAAATCTTGCGCAATTAAAAATATTTTATAGTCAATATACCGTGTACAGCAGATTTGAACATCACTAGTCTTAACGATTAAGAGGAAACGACTAGCGATCATCAATTTTGACCCTAAAATGACAAATTTCGATAGTTTTTCAACTTTTTTACAAAAGCTTATGGTTCATTTTCAATTTTTTCTTCTGTTTTTTCGTGTGGTTAGTGACTAACCTGGAGTCAGAGTTTTTATGCTGCCCATAGGCCTCTGACTTAGCTTCACATGCAGTTGAGAAATATCTCTCAGACATGCTGGTTTCCTCACGATGTTTTCTTTCACCGATTTTTAAGCATAATTATACAATATGCACAAGTATTGCGTGTCTTGGGTTCGAACTCAAGACCTATGACTTGGCAGTCCGACAGTCACACCACAAGATTATCACGGCTATATTTTTGACTGGAAAAATTGACAGTTAGGAACAACTTGATGTGCTAAGATCTGTACAAAAGATTATTGGTCCCGTGTAAGTAAAATATCAGCGAGTCACTCGCTAAGTAGTTTTATTCACGAGCTCAACTCGTTTTTCGATGATCGCCAGAGCATAAACGCACGCGCGTGCCCTCTGCGCCAAGCTACAAATTCATTTCTTCTTATTATGATGAATTTCCCAATATCCATGGTGTCTTCCATTCGGGATTTTAGAGTAACGAATGGGAATAATTATGTTCTTAGATTATTGCCATACGTCCCACTAAATAAGCATGTGAATTTTGAAACCTACACGACGTACGAAAAGTTGATTCTGTGATTTTTATTCCTTAACAAATGACTAATTTTTTTTTTTTACCATTAACACAGCCAGTCTGAAATTATTTGGTGGGACCTATTGGACTAAAAAATAATTAATAAATTATTCCCGTCCGTCCCGTCGTTACCAACAAAATTAGTGGGACGATCGGGAAAAAAATGACGAACGGGAATACATGAATATTTCGTGTAGAAGATTTTAGGTGTGTGTATGTAAGTCACGAGCTCAACTCGTTACTCGATAATCGACGGAGCCCTAGAGAGTCACGTGTGCTACCTGCGCGGGCGGCGAGTAGGGCGCGGCGGGCGGCGAGGCGCCGGGCTGCTCGCTCTCGGCCGCCTCGGGGATGGGCGCGATGTCCGCTGACGTCGTGCTGTCCTTGGTCACGTAGTTGGACGGGAAGATACCGGTTCTGGAAACCAGGAGTCACGAATATACTTCATGATAGAGCTAAACGAGACCATACAAACGTATATTACACAGAGTTGATACGACAGACGGGCTTTCCTTTAAACTGCCTATACTAGGGACCATTTTCAAGCTCTGTACCAAAAATCAATTAAATAGGAGCAGTAGTTTAGTCGCAAATGGTTTTTTAAGGTTTTGCCCCGTTTGAACACGATGTATCTTTCCTAACAGCTGATTATGTTTATACGCATAGGTCATTCACCTTCAAACGATAAATTTTAGCATAACCTATGATGTGTTGTTACAAGGTCAGTTTTTATTTACATTTTACTCTGATTTGTAAGCTATTTAGTTTGTTTGAAAAAATAACGAATTTTTGGTGCTTTTTATTTCTATACCGTATCGAATTAATACTAAACACGTATAGTATACGTAGTGTAATTTAATGCCCCTCTGTCATATCAACTCAATATAAAATCAAATATTAAAATTGGCTTATATCGCTACCCCGGAACACACAATGCTAAAATAAGAACATGGATGGGTTTTAGTCAGTAAGAGTCATTTGACGACTTTCCACACTCAAATAAAGTTAATAATTGCGAACACTGGCTAATGTTGCCATTCGAGGGTAATACCGTCAACAGGGGTAATATCGTCACCTTAGGGTAATATTGTTTATTATTACTAATATTACTGTGAAACTAGAGTAATGTCGATGACTTAAGCTCATATTGCATGTAAACATAATCTACGCTAACATGGCGCGCCCCTCCAAATGACTGTTTCAATGTCTGTAGTCACATCCTTACGAAACAGTTTGTATGTAGTTGTAAGTATTCGTGTTCAGTAGCAGGCCGGCAGCAACATGCGTTATGAGTCTTGGTGGCGCTTTGTGATTACTGTCACGAATACTTTCAAACGTTTTGGATTTTGGAGGGGCCCCGCCCCTGGGGGGGTTCTTCGTAGTTTTTATCTAGCAAGCATTAGCACAGATCTTATTTTTTTTTTTAGTGTGGAAATCATCAAATGACTCCTCCCGATCTGGGTCGAGCGGAAGGGAGTGTCAGACTCTTACTGACTATAACCCATCCATGTTCCTTCCTTAGCCCTTTGTTCCGGGATAGCCGTAACCCTTTCGGACAGACCCGGACGGACCTGCTTAGATTTGCACTGATCTGGGTCAATAATAATATTAAAGGCGTTTCGTTAGGCGGTTGGATCAAGAGCTAGATTCAGAAGGCAGTACTCCTCGATACGGCTCGCATTGTGAGGAGGATCTTGTCTCTTCAGCCCTAACCACAGGTGGCCTGGACCCTGCTCCCGACACCGGCAGACCACTATTTTTCATATTTTTAAATGTTTTTTTTTTGTTTTTATAAAAATATGTTAAATTAGAAGTAAAATGAATAAACGAATAATAATAATATCCTTAGACATTTCACACAACGCCATATCGTCCCAAGCTAAGCAACCTAATGCTTGTGTTATGGTAACGAGATGGCTGATAAACTACTTATACACATATTTTTTTTTGTAAATACATACAAACATAGTATACAACATTAGTTTTATTATATATGCGAAACCCGAAACACGTGTCTAGTATTTTTATGCAAAGAATCTATGTACAAAATTTCAAAACTGTATTCTGAAAAACCACAAAGTTATAAGCTTGTTATGTTACCTGGTTGTCCGTACAAAAACATGGTCACAGCGCGAGCGTGTTCGATGTCCAACTTGTAACCGTTTTTAAATATTTTTGGGAAAAAATATAACATGGTGTAAAAATTATTGGAATGGACTCAGTTCCTCATTTTGAACAAACTATATTCAGGTTTCGTATGAACTAAAAATAATGTTGTATATATAGCGAAACACCCAGACCCGGAACAAATACTTGTAGGTCGTACAAATATTTGTTCCGTGCACAGAACTTTTTTTTAATTTACCTGATGCCAATTCTTCCGGTCCACCAGTCTCCGTCTCGCCTGATGACCTCAATCCTCTCGCCGGCTTCGAAGGCCAGGTCTCCCGGTTCCGCGGATAAGTAGGGGTAAGCAGCGATATAGAAGTCCCCACCCTCTGCAGACATGGATATAGGAAATGGGATGAAGGACGACATTTACGAGCGAATATTATCTCAACTAATTTGTATGGATATTCTTCTTTTCGTGTGGTTAGTGACTAACCTGGTGTCAGAGTTTTCATACTGCCCATAGGCCTCTGACTTAGCTTCACATGCTGTTGAGAAATATTTCTCAGACATATCATTTGTATGGATATCGTATGTAGACTAAGTAATCATGAAAAAAATCGACATAAAAACAGTCAATCTGCCTGCCTTTTCCCAACTATGTTGGGGTCGGCTTCCAGTCTAACTGGGTACAGCTGAATATCAGTATTTTACATGGAGCGACCGCCTAGCTGACTTCGACAACCCAGTAACTGGGCAATACGATATCCCTTGGTAAGACTGGCTGTCAGTCTTTCGGGCTTCTGACGACCCGTAACGACTGTCAAAGATACACGACAGAAAGCCGGGACCAACGGTTTAACGTGCTTTCCGAGGCACGGAGGAGTTACGGGTCGTCAGAAGCCTGAAAATCTGACAGCCAGTCTTACCAAGGGGTATCGTATACCCAGTTACTGGGGTAGTGGAGGTCAGATAGGCAGTGGCTCCATGTAAAATACTGGTATTCAGCTACATCGGAAACTGGAAAACGACCCTAACATAGTCGATCAATTTATTTACATACTAAATGTACTGATTAAAATAACAGAAACAATTATAACCATTTTTTCACATCTAATGGGTAGTATACTGTCCACTTACCAACAATTGGCATGGCTCCTCCCAGGTCATTCGTCATTTCCGCTTCCGGCATCTCTTCTATACCTTCCAATCCTGCAGACTTGGTCTCTGTAACGAGGAACTAGAAGTTAGCATTAGTGGCTATCAATGGCCTGCAGTGGCTGTAGATGGCCTTTGGTGGTTGACAATCACTACATAGTATAAAGCAAAGTCGCTTCCCGCGTCTGTCTTAATGTCTGTATGTATGCTTAGATCTTTAAAACTACACAACGGATTTTGATGCAGTTTTTTTTAATAGATTCTTCTTTTTCTTATCGTGTGGTTAGTGACTAACCTGGTGTCAGAGTTTTTATGCTGCCCATGGGCCTCTGACTTAGCTTCACATGCTGTCGAGAAATAATATCTCTCAAGCATCGTTTCCTCACGATGTTTTCCTTCACCGATTTTTTAGTAAGTGATTATTATATAATAAGCACATGAATCCGTAAAATCAGAGATGCGTGCCTTGGGTTCGAACTCGAGATCTATGACTTGGCAGTCCGACGGTCACACCACTAGGCTATCACTGCTTTTGATGAAGTGGTTAACAATGGTTTCAATTAGCCGTTTAGTGGCCATTGTTGAACACTAAGCTAAGCTAATAATTGCCTCTAGATGCTAATAACGCATCCTGCAGAGGCTGTCAATGGCTTCTATTGGGTGATAATGGCATGAAGTGGTTGCCAGTAGCTTCCATTAGCTACTAGAGGCCATTGTCGAACACTAACTATCAGCCAATAATGCCCTCTAGTGGCTGATAACAGGCCTGTAGAGGCTGATGATGACGTTTCATTGCTGATAATGGCCTGAAAAGGTTAACAATATCCTCCAATATCCACTGGTAATTATTAGCTCATAACTTACTGGCCGACAATGGCCAATACTGGCTCACAATGGCCAATACTGGCTAATGATGGCCATTGATGGCCTTTGCTACCTTTCGCCCTTTTAGATTTCCTACGCATCGACTCTACACAGCATGTAAGGTGCTTACAGTACGGCAATTATTTATTTTAAATATAGTACTACTCCAGCACACTGCACTTCCTTTTGACCCTGTTCCTTCTGACAAGAAGTCAAAGTCAAAGTCAAAACATTTATTTCAAATAGGCACAAGAATGGCACTTTTGAACGTCAAAATGAACAAGAAATAGAACTGATTCTAGTCGCCCCTTCCAAAAAGTAGTTTCGTGTGGAGAAGAATGGGCAAGAAACTCCACCGTTACTCTTTTAAAATGTTTCACAATGTTTGGTATACATGTATTATAACATTATATGTGAAGACGATGTACCCAGAATAAAAACAATACATCACAAAAGGTGAAAAGAAAAACACATGTAGCAGTGGCAAGTAAACTTAATTATGTCATAAGTGCATGGTGCTCACATATTTACAAACATTCTAAAGTTAATAATAATAAATTAATCAATGTGTGAGAAGTTATTCCAATATAATAAAATAATATGGAACAAATTACCTAATTTACTTAGCAACCAGTTTGATTTTGTCTAGAGAAGGAAGGACTTAGTTTGCATTAAGCCTCATAGTAGACATGCGTTTGCTAATCGTTTCTATCTGTTCTTGGGACCTTTTCTATATAATAAGCTCAACAAGGTACTAAGTTTCTATAGTGTAAGGTATAATAAATGTAGTAAAATGTTATCCGAATATTTAGAGACACTAAATTACACAGACACAGAAAAACTTCTAGAAATTTTGGCATGATGATTTTAATCCCCGCGTAAGTGTTTATTTTTGTAAAATTACATAGGCTTAGTTTTAGATATTAAGGTACCATTAAGCTTTTTCTCCTAGTTCTTATAATATTCTTTATTTTTATACAGCTTAACTTTAAATTGCACTAGACCAAAGTAGTTGGATTGTAAAGTGATGGCCTGAAACACAGGTTTAAATTAACCTAGATCGGGCTGGTCGCTACATAAAATTGCAATTCCGAACAACCAGTACTTGCACCTATAATAAAATCTTAGTTTTAGTTTTAGGCACTTTAATTGTATGGAAAACTTATTACTGTTGGCTACATGTACACTTTTTGTAAACGTTTTTATTTGAAATAAATTATTATTATTATTATTATTGTAGTACTACTCCAGCACACTGCACTTCCTTTTGACCCTGTTCCTTCTGACAAGAGAAGGAAGGACTTAGTTTGCATTAAGCCTCATGCTAGACATGCGTTTGCTAATCGTTTCTATCTGTTCTTGGGACCTTTTCTATATAATAAGCTCAACAAGGTACTAAGTTTCTATAGTGTAAGGTATAAAAAATGTAGTAAAATGTTATCCGAATATTTAGAGACACTAAATTACACAGACACAGAAAAACTTCTAGAAATTTTGGCATGATGATTTTGATCCCGCGTAAGTGTTTATTTTTGTAAAATTACATAGGCTTAGTTTTAGATATTAAGGTACCATTAAGCTTTTTCTCCTAGTTCTTATAATATTCTTTATTTTTATACAGCTTAACTTTATATTGTACTAGACCAAAGTAGTTGGATTGTAAAGTGATGGCCTGAAACACAGGTTTAAATTAACCTAGATCGGGCTGGTCGCTACATAAAATTGCAATTCCGAACAACCATTACTTGCACCTATAATAAAATCTTAGTTTTAGTTTTAGGCACTTTAATTGTATGGAAAACTAATTACTGTTGGCTACATGTACACTTTTTGTAAACGATTTATTTGAAATAAATTATTATTATTATACTTCTTTAGGGGCATTATTATCGTGGCTAAGTAACAACCTCACAAATCGATTCATTAGGTTAAGCTACGCTAGCCGGGGTTGGTCCGTGGATGGGTGACCTTTACATATTGAGACTCCTCCGTGCCTCGGAAAGCACGTTAAACTGTTGGTCCCGGCTGTCATTTGTGCATCTTTGACAGACGTTACGGGTTGTCAAAAGCCAGAAAATCTAACAGTCAGTCTACCCAAAGGGTATCGTATTACTTAGTTACTGGGTTGTGGAGGTCAGAGAGGCTTTAGCTCCATGTAAAATACCAGTCAGCTGCATCTGGTTAGACTGGAAGCCGACGCCAACATGGTTGGGAAAAGGCTAGGCAGGTTGATTTAAAAGCGCCTGTCTCGAGTTCAAACCCAGGCACGCACCTCAGAGTTTTCACATTCATGTGCGTATTGTATTATTATCACTTGCTTAAAAATCGGTGAAGGAAAACATCGTGGGGAAACCAGCATGTCTGAGAGATATTTCTCAACAGCATGTGAAGCTAAGTCAGAGGCCCATGGGCAGCATGAAAACTCTGACACCAGGTTAGTCACTAACCACACGAATAGAAGAAGAATATTATTTGCTACTAGTAAAAATATTTAAAAAAGAATCTTACCTATAGAAGACATGGCTCCACCCAAGTCATTGTTCAGTTCCGCTTCAGGCACCTCCGCTATGCCTTCCAGTTGGGTCTTGGTCTCCATAGGGTCAATGACCTCTGCGTAGGCTGCTGGAGCGTTGATATCCTCAACATAGGACTCAGGGAACCAGCCTGATTGACCTGTGATCAGAAAACGATGGAAAATTTGTAAAGAGATATATTTAACTGGTCTTCTTCTTATGTCTTCAGTCAGTAGGGACTGGTCATCTCTTAGCGGCTAAGGCTTGTTTTAATTTAATTTTTGAATAGTTTTTACATATTTTATATCGGATGCTTTTAACGTTCTGCATCGTTCTCACATGTATAATATTAATATGAACTATGTAACCAATATTTTGTAACCATTTTATGTTTAAAAGAGTGTCCTTGTAGTTTCTTGCCCGTTCTTCTCCATAGGTACCTACTGCTTTGGAATGGGCAACTAGCTTCATCTCTCTGACTGACCGACACCTTGACAATTCAAAAGTGCCTGTAATTGGTTTGTTTGAAATAAATACTTTGAGTTTGAGTTTCTTCATAGCGTGTCGATGGCAATCTAAATGTACTCGGCCCAGAATTCGGCTACGTGTTTGGCGTCATCACTAGCGTCCATCAGTTCCTGTAACGTGCATACAACAGGACACGCAGGACACGATATTAAGTGTCCCATCGTTTGTGGAACAGCACCACATTTATAACTGATCCTCTTAAAACATATTAAAGTACTAATGGTAAAGATAAACAACGATACCACAGCCCGCCCCTCTAAAATTCAAAACCTTTGAAAGTATTTGTGAAAGTAATTACAAAGAGTCGTTTGACGACTTTCCAGCCTCAAAAAAAAATAGGTAATCATTGCGACCACTGGATAATATCGCCATTCGAGGGTAATACCGTACAACAGGGGTAATATGGTCACCTTAGGGTAATAATGATAATTATGACTATTCAGGGTGTGCAAAAACAAAATCAGCTGTTCTATACGTTTTTGGTCGACTGTGACTTGACGAAATGTAGGGAATAGCAGATTTTTTTTTTCACGATTTCGGAGTTGGTCCCATAGTAAAAGCTGTTCAGTTTGGTGGTCTGTAGCATATGCTTTTGTATGTATACACGGTTAAATTTTAGTCGTTTTAATCCCCTTAAGGGGTCATTAAAAAACAACTGTTTCGGTTACACCCTGATTATACTATGAAAATATTACTACGAAACTGGGCCACTTAAGATTATAATTTATATAGACATAAACTACGCTAACATGGCGCGCCTCTTCAAATGACTGTTACAATGTCTGTAGTCACATCCTCACGAAACAGTTTGTATGTAGTTGTAAGTATTCGTGTTCAGTAGCAGGCCGGCAGCGACATGCGTTGTGAGTCTTGGTGGCGCTTTGTTATTACTGTCACAAATACTTTCAAACGTTTTGAATTTTGGAGGGGCGGGGGTTTATCGTAGTTTATATCTAGCAAGCATTTGGCAGCAGCAGTAGCAGCAGCAGCAGTTCTAGCAGTTTTATATGGGTCTATGCCACCTGAATTAAAGTTATTATTATTATTATTTGCACAGATCTTTTTTTTTGAGTGTGGAAATCATCAAATACAAATTATTTATTTCAAATAGGCACAAGAAAGGCACTTTTGAACGTCAAAAATGAACAAGAAATAAAATTGATTCTGCCTGTAGTTCACATCCTGGTGGCGACCAAGACTCACAACGCATGTTGCTGCCGGCCTGCTACTGAACACGAATACCAATGACAATAAACAAAGCTACTGACCTCTCGCTGTTCCCCACCTCCATCCAGGTTCTGCATCGCCTCTTGGTGGCGGTGCATCGCTCACCTGCACAAATTAATTCCCATTTCAACATATAACACCACAGTAGAATTCCCCGACGGGTTAAGCAATGGCCGCCTATAGCATGCTTATCCTATAAATATATATATTTTCTTTTTTTTAAGGCTGAGAAATCATCCAATGACTTCTTCCGCTGTGGGTGGAGGGGAAGGGAGTGTCAGACTCTTACTGACTAAAACCCATCCATGTGTCTTTCTTAGCCTTTTATGTTCCGGGGTAGCGGTAACCCTTTCGGACAATCCCGCTGAGAGATATTTCTCAACAGCATGTGAAGCTAAGTCAGAGGCCCAGATAGCAGTGATAGCCTAGTGGTGTGACCACGTCTGCCAAGTCATAGGTCTCGAGTTCGAGATTAATGTGCGTACTGTATAATTATCACTTGCTTAAAAATCGGTGAAGGAAAACATCGTAAGGAAACCGGCATGTCTGAGAGATATTTCTCAACAGCATGTGAAGCTAAGTCAGAGGCCCATGGGCAGCATAAAAACTCTGACGCCAGGTTAGTCACTAACCGCTCGAAGAAATAAAAACTTACCAAGTCTCCAGGTTGAAGACTCAGCTCATCAGCTGTACGCGCTGTAAACTCGTACACACAGCGCCATCTAGGAGCGCTGGCTACTGACACAGCTTCGGTTGCTGCGGAAGAGAAAAATCTATATATAGAAGGAGAAACTGACTGACTGACACCCCGACCCTTGCTCGAGCCAGCCCGCGTTGCCACTGAGCCAGTAGCTTTAAATACCCCCGATCCAGCTGTCCCTTGCTGTCCTCCCTCAGCGCCGCCCCAAGCCGAGGTCCGTACCCCACAGAAGGGGGGCCTTAGCGTGCAGTCGCTTAGTTTGTAAGGTTTATTAAGCCCTGGCTGGAGGCTACAATTTTTTTGTGGCATCCACAGGCAATTCCGGTTAAGCAGTAGACAACCCTATGGTTGAAATGCGAGATGCCATTACCAAAAAAAACTGACTGACATATCACAGCCGAAACTAGTGGAACTAGGACGTCATGTTCGTGAACAGGCGCTGTCACTAGGGACTGGTCATCTCTTAGCGGCTATGGCTTGTTTTAATTTAATTTTTGAAATGTTTGTATCTAAGTTAACTGGTAATTAGTGACCGATATTTAAACACGTGATTGTACTCATGATTGCAATCAACTTTCCCAAAGAAACTTTTTTTGTATTTTATTTTTTACCCCTAAAGGGAGATGACAAAGGGGGGAGTATAACAAAATTTGTATGGAAAAATTACGTCGCCCCCTAAAATGATCTCAAAATTCATATGAAACACTACTCAAACTCAAAGCATTTATTTCAAATAAACCAATTACAGGCACTTTTGAATTGTCAAGGGGTCGGTCAGTCAGAAAGATGAAGCTAGTTGCCCATTCCAAAGCAGTAGGTACCTATGGAGAAGAACGGGCAAGAAACTCCATGGACACTCTTTTTATTCTAGATTAAAATCTCTTAGAATGAAATCGCACAGTATTGAAAAAAAAACCTTTGAAATAACAAAAAACAACTATAAAAATACAAAAAAAAGAATCCATTGATATTACAACAAAAAAACCCTATGAAATTACAACAAAAAAACCCTATGAAATTACAAAAAAAACTTATCTTATCACAAAAAACAAAACCAACCCAAAATCAGGAACGCAGCCAGACAAAACATATCCATAACACAAAACAAATAAGACCGAATTTCACACAAAAACAATTAATAACTTAAATTATTTGTTCACTGTATAAAACACGTATCGATTCAAGCAGATTTTGACTTTGAACACAAAGAAATAAGGTATAAAAAACATTGGCAGCTATTGTAACATGACACCTTTTGATCGAACACTCCCATGATTATTGACGACTCGTTTGGACCGCTACGTTTATAAATAACTAGCTTTTGATCGCGGCTTCGCTTGCGTTAATTTAGAAACTGACTGACAATCAATTTGTGTTGTACTCAGCTTTATTATATATTATTTTAGCTACACTGGCCAAGGTTGGTCCGTGGATGGGTGACCATCTTTACATATCGAGACTCCTCCGTGCCTCGGAAAGCACGTTAAGCTGTTGGTCCCGGCTGCCATTCGTGGATTTTTGACAGTCTTTACGGGTCGTCAGAAGCCCGAAAGTCTGACAGCCAGTCTTACCAAGGGGTATCGTATTACAAAGTTACTGACCGGGTTGTGGGGGTCAGATAGACAGTCCATGTAAAATACTGGTATTCAGCTGCATCCGGTTAGACTGGAAGCCGACCAGAACATGTTTTGGTGAAGCATGATTATCACGACATAGTATAAAACAAAGTCGCTTTCTCTGTCCCTATATCCCTATGTACGCTTAAATCTTTAAAACTACGCAACGGATTTTGATGCGGTTTTTTTTAATAGATAGAGTGATTCAAGAGGAAGGTTTATGTGTATAATTTGTCGACATATTATGCGGGCGAAGGCGCGGGCGGATGCTAGTACTTAATAAGACTGGCGGTCAGTCTTTCGGGGTTCTGATGACCCGTCACTACTGATCAAAGATCTACGAATGACAGAGACCAACGGCTTTGCGTGGTTTCCGAGACACGTAGGTGTCTCGACATGATGATCAGGATTATTAGAGGGTTACATTTGCAGTTGTTTAGCTATGCGGCACCAAGAATAGCGTTCGATAACGAAACAATGGCAGCCAAATTAAAAAACAAGAGAAAATAGGTGAGTTTCTCAAACTTAGCGCGTAATAATTTCATCTTTTCGTGTGGTTAGTGACTAACCTGGTGTCAGAGTTTTTATGCTGCCCATGGGCCTCTGACTATACACGGTTAAATTTTAGTCGATTTAATCCCCTTAAGGGTTCATTGTACTCATTATAACGAGCAACTTTTACTACGGGACCGAACCTGAAATCGCGAAAAAATAATCAGCTGTGCAGTACATTTTGACGAGTTAGGCGACCATAAATGTACTGATTTTTTTCGCGGGGATTCCTCTTAAGGGGTTTAAAACGACTATAATTTAACCGTGTATAGCAGTGATAGCCTAGTGGTCTGACCGTCGGACTGCCAAGTCATAGGTCTCGAGTTCGAACCCAAGGCACCTCTGATTTACGGATTCATGTGCGTATTGTATAATTGACTATTTGAATCGGTCAAAAATAAAATATGAAATCACTGGAAAAAAGACCGCTCGTCTTAAAAACTTCCATCACCGTACAGAAATTAAATATTATGCGAAAATATAATTTTTAAATTGCATTTAATGCTAATAAGTATTCCATTTGATTCTAAAAATCTGTGACGTCACATTGTTATATGTCATACAAATCACGTACAAATTCCGCGTTTTGACAGTTCATAAAAAGTAAGGCTATTGACTACCCTTTCAAATACCCCATTATCGCTTGCTTAAAAATCGGTGAAGGAAAACTTCGTGAGGAAACCAGTATGTCTGGAGATATTTGTCAACAGCATGTGAAGCGTAATTATTGAAAAACCATTTTACAAATAGTATGATGGATGTATGGATGTTTGTTGCTCTTTTGCGCAAAAGCTACTGAATGGATATGGATGAACTTTGGCACAGAGACAGATTATAGTATAGTATGGAATCACACATATAATATACTAGCTGCTCTCGCGCGTTTTCACCCGCTGCTGGGCTCCTATTGGTCGTAGCGTGATGTTACATAGCCTATAGCCTTCCTCGATAAATGGACTATCAAACACAAAAATATTTTTTTCAATTCGGATCATAGTTCCCGAGATTAGCGCGTTCAAACAAACAAACTCTTCAGCTTTATAATATTAAGTAGGTATAGATATTCTTTTTTTTTTTTTTAAGGCTGGGAAATCATCCAATGACTGCTCCCGCTCTGGGTAGAGCGGAAGGGAGTGTCAGACTCTTACCGACTAAAACCCATCCATGTTCCTTCCGTAGCCCTTTATGTTCCGGGGTAGCGGTAACCCTTTCGGACAATCCCGCTTACCCGGCAGGCTAGGTATAGATATTCTGACTAACTATTATAACTTGGCCTATCAACCAATTCCAACTTGACTTCGACTTCTGGAACACCCTGTATAGTTGTAAAGTTGCCTGTCAACAAGCATAATTAGACCAGGGTCGATCATTTTTGAAACCAAAAAAATAAATAATAGGATGAAACCCATTGGAAAAGGAAGAGAATATAACAAAAACTATATGAAAAATAATTTACGAGCGACCTGAGGTCGGGCAGTGGATGGGGGTGCGTTTTTAAGGGTAAAAAACGGTTTATTTCTGACAAAACTACAAGTCCTGTGGAAAAAAGTTAAATGGCAAAGTTGTAGGTAATAAAAACATCTACAGCTTCTGTATTTTCAGTTTTATCACATAACCTCAAAATTTATGTGAAAAATTCAAAAAAGTTTTTGGTTTTTATTTTTTTATATTGTAAATTTGTTGAAAAGTATATGAAACATGAGAGTACGACCTAGCAGAGTGTTTCACCGCTTGACCTACAATGCAGTCGAGTGTGGACATGCTATGTTATATTATTCCGCTCCCTAAAATAGGTTGAACTACACAGGGGTTCCCAAACTTATATTGTCTCACTTTGAGAATAAATTATTTCCTAGCGCCCCCCATTTTATACCTACTTAAAAACCACTATCTATAGTGTATTTGCTCGCGCAAGTTTTTATTTATAAGTTATTTTTCGCTTACAATTTCAAAACGCAGAATTGAGCTAATCGTTCCTTCTTCCTACCCATACATTCCTTATCAAACGGAACGACTGAACGAGATTGGAGGATCATCGCGCACGACCAATCAGAGGCGCGCTTTTTCTGCCGCTGCGAATCAATCGCAGCCCACTTCAGCTATGATTTAAAAATGCTCTAGACAACAGTCTAAGTTCAACAAGACCAGTGTGAATACTGACCCGCATCCGCTCCATACTGATCCCGCTTACAAACCGCTTACTCAAACCGCAATCGCATCAAAAACTGTATAACTATTATAAATAAGTGTTGGCCGACACAAGTGTGACATTTAAACAAGTGAAAGTGAATCATATTGAAAAGGAAGAAAACCAGATAGCACGTGGGACGTCTGCTGAGCTAGCTGTCCTTGAATCCACGTGTTTTGTCCAGAAGGTTCACAAGTAAGTCCATCCATTCCTATTTTTCATAACCTCATATCCCTCAAGCTCAATTCTGTGTGTCGTCCAACAGTTCACCACGCTAAAATCTACATCCACGCATAAAATTAATACCCCGCTATATGGTCCTTCGAAAGCCGCTTAGACTTATTCACCATAAGTTATTTGGTCCAATCGAGTCGGATTCAAAGAATCAACGATTCTAATATAGGTCCCATACCTAGGATTTAGGTTAAAATACCTAAAATACAAAGTTAGTAAAACCGCCATATTGAACGCGTACTCGCGTTCGTACATTCTCGCTAGGTACATTATTCATTGAGAATTACTGTATCAACTTAATATTTCGCCTGTTGCATTGAAATAGCATATGTAGGTAAATATTCAAACCGCTAATTATCGTGAGTTAGTCTCGTCTAACTTATTTACAACGTATATTCAACCGCATTCCTTTGTTTAACCGCTTAGAATAAAATAATTATTCTAAGTCTACCCGCTATACCTATTATTTTGTACGCTATATTTTCTAGAACTATTCCAACATGGAAGATCTTAAAATGAAAGTTAAATTACTTCAAGCTAAAAATAATTCAATCCTCAAATATTTAACATCGCTATACGAAACTTCTAAGAAAATAAATACCACAAATATCGAGCTTCGTTCGGTGGAAGCATTTATGGCGGACACGGAGACTTTCTCAGTCACTCGTCAAGAATTTAGTACCAATTTAGATAAAATAAATACATATTCTTTGCAATTAAATCCTAATCATAATATTGATTATAGCAGTCAAATACGCGAAAGCGTAGTAAACGCAAACTGCGCGTCACACTGACGTTGCGTAAAATTCTGCATCGCGCAAGTAAACTTTACCGCGCGACTAGCACCTGTATATGCTAATATTCACACCACATTAGTAATGTCGCCATTGTAGCGCCACGTTGTATAATGGTCCTCTCTCATGGCGGTGCAAGCTGAGCAATATCTACCCCAACATAGTTGGAAAAGGCAGGCAGATGATGATGACTAAGGTATTATGTCTGACCTGTAGTGGCTGGCGCGTCGCCCCAGGCGTCCTCTGCGGCGGGCGGCTCGTCCCACGCCTCTTCGGCCGGAGCGCCCCAGTCCGCTTCTATACATAACAGTAGGTCATCGACTTATTTTTAACTATATTTCAACATTAAAACATTTTTAAATGACAAATTATGACTAAATTTAACTTTCTTTGACAATCTTAATAATAATAATTAATAATATAATTCAATTACTTTATTTTATGCGGCTCATGACATTTTTCAATTGCTTCATTTCTTTTATCCGAGACTTTATTAATTATGATAGTAAAAATAACCTGCTTACTAATATTATATTTGTATGCCGATTATTGGCCGAACATACAGATCAGCTAAAATGTATAAATACACCTTTTGTACTTATGTTCACAAATAACGATTGATTTGATTTGATTTAACATACACAAGGTTGATATTAGAAGTTAAGTTAGATTATAAGTTATGTAAATGATAAGTCCTCTTCTACACATATCTTTCTTCTGCTGTGCCCGACATAATAATAATAATAATAATATCCTTGGACATTTCATGACATGATTGTTTCTTTTGGTTAATATGTACCACCTTTTTTTTGTTAAGGTTGGGAAAACATCCAATGATTTCTCCGGCTCTGGGTGGAGCGGAAGGGAGTGTCAGACTCTTACTGACTAAAACCCATCCATGTTCCTTCCGTAGCCCTTTATGTTCCGGGGTAGCGGTAACCCTTTCGGACAATCCCGCTTACCCGGCAAAGCGTTTGGCCTGGTTTAGCCTTGAAAGTATTATTTACTACGACTTTTTTATTTGCTTCTGAATCCCCGTTCACCCAGCAGTCTATTGCCTACGGTTGTGAGCAACAGTTGCCGGCAACTATCGGGCAACTTTTAACCCAAATAGCTTTTATAGCTTCTTTCCACCAACTCCGCTCTAAGCTGGGGCTGAGCTTCTACCAATATACTTCTCGGGAACATTTAATAACCAGTTCATCACTGACAAGAAACTGTTGCCTTACTGTGGCTGAAAAGTAACTAGAATATTGCCAAAAAAGAAATAATTCTCGTTTACATTATCCTACACTCACTCAGCACTCAGTTGCCTACAGTTGCCAGCAACAGTTGTCGGCAACAGTTGCCGGCAACTATCGGGCAACAGTTGCCGGCAACTATCGGGCAACATTTTTTTTTTTAGCTCACCTGCTCCGCTCCAAGCGCTCTCAGCCGGAGCTGAACTCCTAGTAAGATACTCCTCCCTCTTCTCCTCATACAGCTTCCACACTCGGGCGCATTTCTCTCCCAGTTCTGTCACTGTGTTGCTCAGTTCTGACAGCTGGGATGTGTTCGTTTCAAGGTCTTGCTTCCTGCTCTCGACTAGAGCTTTCGCAGCTTCCACCTGTCGAAAGATGAAATAATATTAGTGATAGCCTAGTTGTGCTCTGGGGGTTCTGCTGGGCAGTTTGTTGCGCCACTTCTTCTTCCCAGCTAAAGCACTCGGAAGTGGTGAAGGGTGGGCGTTTTTGGGGGACTGTCTTATGTAACTTTGACCTTCAAAAAGTGCTGATTTTCAGCCTAGTTTGAATAAATGACTTTTGATTTTGGTGTGACCGTCTGCCAGGTCTTGAGTTCGAACCCAAGGCGCGCACTTCTGAATATGCGGATACATATGCGTATTGTATAATTATCACTTGCTTAAAAATCGGTGAAGGAAAACATTGTGAGGAAACCAGCATGTCTGAGAGATATTTCTCAACAGCATGTGAAGCTAAGTCAGAGGCCCATGAACAGCATGAAAACTCTGACACCAGGTTAGTCACTAACCACACGAAAAAGAAAGAAATAAAATATTAAATGATAAAAACTAATAATATCCTTGGACATTTCACACAGCGCCATATAGTCCCAAGCTAAGTAACCTAATGTGTGTGATTATGGTAACGAGATGGCTGATAAACTACTTATATACATTTTTTTTGTAAATACATACATATTATAGATAGACAAACACCCAGAACCGGAACAAATACTTACGAGTCGCACCAATATTGGTTCGTTCGAATGCGACAACCGTATCGTCAAATGATTTTATTTCTATTAATATGTCAAGAAATTAGTTTTCTATATATTTATTTGTATGTCTGTATATACAAACCTTATCACGCAGTTGTTTAAGAGTAATTTCCATCATATTGAGTTTCCCATCCTCGCCTGCGCCTTCGGAAGCTTTAGCCTGTTTAAAAAACAAATAAAATGTATTTAATACATACATTTTTATGTATTAAGATTATTCAGACTCTACGATATTATACACCTACAATTTTAATTCACTATTAACCTTTCAGGGCGTGTCAGTACCCTTAAATGTATCAGTAAGAGTCTGACACTCCCTTCCGCTCCACCCAGAACGGGAGGAGTCATTTGATGATTTCCCACCATCAAAAAAAAAAACGTTGTTCCTATATCTTTGAGAGTCGATACGGGTATTCGGAAGCCCGAAAGTCTGACAACAAGTTTTACCTCATGGTATCGCTAACTAGGTTGGGCTGGCGATGCCAAAAAGGCGTCATCTGGTCAGACTGGAAGCTGACATCAACACGATTGGGACATGGGTAGTCAGATAATGATAATTATAATAATATTCTTGGACACTTCACACAACGCCATATAGTCCCAAGCTAAGCAACCTAATACTTGTGTTATGGTAACGAGATGGCTGATAAACTATTTATATACATTTTTTTTTTGTAAATACATATTATAGATAGAAAAAACACCCAGCCTCGGAACAAATACTTGCAGGTCGTACATTTGTTCCGTGCGGGAATTGAACCCACGACATGCTGCGCAGCAGTCAATCGCTCAACCACTGCGCCAACCGTGTGAATTAGAAATTAACTACTATAACATGGCGCGCCCCTCCAAATGACTGTTTCAATGTCTGTAGTCACATCCTTACGAAACAGTTTGTATGTAGTTGTAAGTATTCGTGTTCAGTAGCAGGCCGGCAGCGACATGCGTTGTGAGTCTTGGTGGCGCTTTGTTATTAAATTAATGGTGCTAATCCATGCGTCATGTTCGTGAACGGGCGCTGTCAGTAGGGACTGGTCATCTCTTAGCTGCTATGGCTTGTTTAAATTGAATTTTGCATATTTGTGTATAATAAATTGAATTTTGCATAAATGTTTTTACATATTTTATATCGGATGCTTTTAAAGTTCTGCATCGTTCTCACTGTATAATAATAATATGAATTGTCCGTTCTTCTCCATAGGTACCTACTGCTTTGGAATGGGCAACTGCCTTCATCTTTCTGACTGACCGACCCCTTTTTTGTTTAAGGCTGGTAAATCATCCAATGACTTCTCCCGCTCTGGGTGGAGCGGAAGGGAGTGTCAGACTCTTGCTGACTAAAACCCATTCATGTTCCTTCCTTAGCCCTTTATGTTCACCCAGAGCGGGAGCAGTCATTGGATGATTTCCCAGCCTTAAAAAAAAAGCCCTTTATGTTCCGGGGTAGCGGTAACCCTTTTGGACAATCCCGCTTAAGGGACGGTATGATATCGTAGTTCAACCTTACCTTAGCATCTAGTTCGGCCTTCTCTTTATTCAATGATATTTGTTTCGCGTTCAACTCTTTCACTCTTGCTTTAAGTTGTTGCATCTCCGCCATACTGGCGTCGCGGTCAGATCTGGAACAAATATTAATTAATTAATTAATAATAACCAATATTTACCGAATATTTACCAAGAGAATGAAAAATTGTTGAAAAAAAAATGAAAAGTCAGCCCCACCTAAAATTGCCACATTTGCTAATATTGTCACTTAGGGGTAATATCGTCAAAGTCGTCTAATATTGCCACATTTGTTGATATTGTGACTTTGGGGTAATATCGTCAGCCTTATTAAATGTTGTCACATTAGGGTAACATCGTCAGCCCCACCTAATATTGCTACATTTGTTAATATTGTCACTTAGGGGTAATATCGTCAACGTCGTCTAATATTGCCACATTTGTTGGTATTGTAATTTGGGGTAACATCGTCAGCCTCATCAAATAGTCACATTGGGGTAATATCGTCAACCCCGTCTAATATTGCCACATTTGTTAATATTGTCACATTAGGGTATAATTGTCAACTCTGTCTAATATTGCCGCATTGGGGTAATGTCGTCAGCCCCGTCTAATATTGCCCCATTGGAGTAATGTCATCAAATTGTTTTAATATCGTACACCCCGTCTTATATTGCTACATTTGTCAATAAAGTGACAGGGGGTAATACCGCCAGCCTTGTCTAATATTATCACATTGGGGTAATATCGTCAGCCCCGTCTAATTTTGCCACATTTGTTAACATTGTCCCATTGGGGTAACATCGTCAGCCCTGTCTTATATTGCAACATTTGTCAATATAGTAACATGGGGTAATACCGTCAACCCCACCTAATATGGCCACTAAATGAATATATCCCGTACCTCATGCCATCAATGGTACACTTGGCAGCGGCGACGCTGCTCCTGGTCTCCCGGATGTCCTTGGCCAGGTTGCCAGCTCGCAGCACCACGGAGCTGAGCTCCGCCGTCAGGTTCTGACTCTTCGATTTGAGGGCGAACACCTTGGTCTGCTCCTCTGTACGCATTGCTTCGAGTTCACGTGTCCTGGCAAAAAAGAATTGAACTTCAGAGTATTGTCTAGGACCTAAGGGCGGTGAGTAATGGGTAGCTTACCGTCCGATCAGGACCAGGTCCGTGCCGGACGGTAAGGAGTATTCCACGCGCGCTTCAAAGATGTCAGCAGTTGAAGAGCCGAGCCTGCCGGGTAAGCAGGATTGTCCGAAAGGGTTACCGCTACCCCGCAACATAAAGGGAAAATAAGGAACATAAGGAAGGAACATGGATGGGTTTTAGACAGTAAGAGTCTGACACTCCCTTCCGCTCCACCCAGAGCGGGAGAAGTCATTTGATGATTTCCCAACCTCAAAGACCATAATTTAAGGATTTATAATGCTTCATAAAGTGAATGAGGTCAAGTTTTATTGGGTTTTTTCATCTGGAATTACTCAATAGCAGCCCAGATTTTGTATTTGTGCCCGGTTTATGACAATAGGCTTGTCGGTAAACGGAACTTTCGAAACGTGGTTGTACTATAGGAACATGATCATACAACAAGACAAGAATGCGAAAAGTATGTTTAATTGTTTCGGGAAAGAAATAAAATACTTTTAGGTAACTTAAACATCATCATCTGCCTGCCTTTTCCCAACTATGATGGGGTCGGCTTCCAGTCTAACCGGATGCAGCTGAATACCAGTATTTTACATGGAGCGACTGCCTATCGGACCTCCACTACCCAGTAACTGGGAAATACGATACCCCTTGGTAAGACTGGCTGTCAGTTTTTCGGGCTTCTGACGACCCGTAACGACTGTCAAAGATGCACAAATGACAGCCGGGACCAACGGCTTAACGTGCTTTCCGAGGCACGGAGGAACCTCGGTATGTAAAGATGGTCACCCATCCACGACCAACCCCGGCAAGCGTAGCTTAACCCAGTGTATCGACCTGTGCGGCTGGTAGTTGTCTCCTAGGTAACTTAAACATGACGGAAAGAAAGAGGAGCCATTTGATGATTTCCGACCCTCAAAAAAATAAGGGTCTTGTCTAACCTCACATCACGTCGGAATTGGGATAACCAAGGGTGTAGATATAAACTACGATAACATGGCCCGCCCCTCCAAAATTCAAAATGTTTGAAAGTGTTGGTGACAGCAGTGATAACCTAGTGGTGTGACCGTCGGACTGCCAAGTCATAGGTCTCGAGTTCGAACCCAAGGCACGCACCTCTGATTTTACGGATTCTTGTGCGTATTGTATAATTATCACTTGCTTAAAAATCGGTGAAAGAAAACATCGCGAGGAAACCAGCATGTCTGAGAGATATTTCTCAACAGCATGTGAAGCTAAGTCAGAGGCCCATGGGCAGCATGAAAACTCACCAGGTTAGTCACTAACCACAAGAAAAGAAAGAAGATTACAAAGCGCCACCAAGACTCACAACGCATGTCGCTGCCGGCCTGCTACTGAACACGAATACTTATATATTATAATACTAGCTGACCCGACAAACGTTGTCCTGTCTTAACTATGATACCTACCCTACCGTACTACCCTACCTACCTACTCTACCTACCCTATGACCGTCTTCTGGTTCTAAGCTACGTCCCCACTAATTTTCAGCCAAATCGGTTCAGCCGTTTCTGAGTTATAGATAGTGTAACTAACACGACTTTCTTTTATATATATAGACTAGCTGTCCCTGCGAACTTCGTTCCGCCTTGTAATTTTTTTTTATTTTTTTTATTTTTTTTTAATCTAAACCATCCTCAAAGCCACTGTAACACACACAACAAATTTCATTAAAATCGGTCCAGCCGTTTAGGAGGAGTTCAGTGACATACACACGCACAGAAGAATTATATATACATATAAAGATAATACAACTTAATACAAACTGTCTCGTAAGGATGTGACTACAGACATTGAAACTGTCATTTGGAGGGGCGCGCCATATTAGCGTAGTTTATCTCTAGAGACTGGTAACGTACCTTTTTTTCTCCCATTCGAGCTGGCACTGTCTCTCCATTTCTTTACGAGCTGCTTCGCGTTTTTCCTTGAAAGAGAAGAAGAAGATTATGGCATGTTTAATAGGGATGCTGACACGATAAAAAAAAAAAAAAATATTAAGTCCGTCAGTCCCTCATGCAAAATTTTAACACAATGTATAGACTATAAAATATACTACTACGACTATAGATATACGTACATTTTAAAAGACTAACGGTGGAGTTTCCTGCCCATTCTTCTCGTTCTTTATACGTAATCAAAAGATTACGTATACAAACCATTTTAAAAGATTAACGGTGGAGTTTCTTGCCCATTTTTCTTGTTCTTTATACGTAATCAAAAGATTACGTATACAAACCATTTTAAAAGACTAACGGTGGAGTTTCTTGCCCATTCTTGGCGTTCTTTATACGTAATCAAAAGATTACGTATACAAACCATTTTAAAAGACTAACGGTGGAGTTTCTTGCCCATTCTTGGCGTTCTTTATACGTAATCAAAAGATTACGTATACAAACCATTTTAAAAGATTAACGGTGGAGTTTCTTGCCCATTCTTCTTGTTCTTTATACGTAATCAAAAGATTACGTATACAAAACATTTTAAAAGATTAACGGTGGAGTTTCTTGCCCATTCTTCTTGTTCTTTATACGTAATCTTAAAAGATTAACGGTGGAGATTCTTGCCCATTCTTCTTGTTCTTTATACGTAATCTTAAAAGATTAACGGTGGAGATTCTTGCCCATTCTTCTTGTTCTTTATACGTAATCAAAAGATTACGTATACAAACCATTTTAAAAGATTAACGGTGGAGTTTCTTGCCCATTCTTCTTGTTCTTTATACGTAATCAAAAGATTACGTATACAAAACATTTTAAAAGACTAACGGTGGAGTTTCTTGCCCATTCTTCTCCACACGAAACTACCTTTTGGAAGGGGCGACTAGAATCAGTTCTATTTCTTGTTCATTTTGACGTTTAAAAGAGCCAATTTGAAATACATGATTTGACTTGACTTTGACGTAAGAAAAGAAACTAACGAAGCACTGTTCTACTATCCATAATGGATGTGTTTATTCTAGTGCGCCGGCAATTTATTATTTTAGGTCAAATTAAAATCATTTTAATCAGTGTTTTTTTCTTGCTTGGATATCTTTGGTTAGACGTAGACGCTGTGTTAAAATTTTTTCATCTATTTTAATAAGACATTGTATAGAGCAGAAATATTTTTTTTAAAGAGCCTGTTTAGTGAACTAGCTTTTGTCCGTGGCTTCGCTCGCGTTATTTCAAATTTCACAATCAATTCAGGTTGTACTCTGCTTGTTGTTCGACCGTTGCAATCATGGGCTCAGAAAGTACACGTGGCGCCATCTATTATCGTAAGAACGTTTTTGTTGTTTTCCTCGGGAACAGTACTTTTTTTCGAGATGAAAAGTACCCTATGTCCGTTTCTGTACACCTGACAACGTATATGCAAAATTTCAGGATGATCGGTTCAGTGGTTTAGACATGAAAAGGCAACAAACAAACTGACAAACTTACTTCCGCATTTAGAATAGGATACTTAGGTTATCTGACGTAGTGACTTACCTGTTCTTCTTTCTGTTTTCTCATTAATTCTTCTTGCTCCCTCTTCTGTAATTCGAGACGCAACTTCTCCCTCTTCTCGGCTTCTTCTCGTTCCTTCCTCTCTCTTTCGGCCTGAAGACATTAAGAATGGTATTAATGATTTTTGAAGTGAAACTTCTTTATCGGGGTTGGAAATAAATTTTTCGTTACGCGTCACATTTTTCCGTTACGCGCCATCTTCTTCTTATCCCTACCACGCGTGATTCGAAGTATACTTTCTCCAGCGGAGTAGGGATTGGTATTACAATAACAACAATAACAACAACTTTATCTAATTTAACTTTATTTAACCAATTTCTGTAAAGTTGCATACCGGGTCATTTTTCAATGACCGTCCAAATTTTCGCAGGGTGTTCTACCCATGAATGTGAACAACTTTCACTATGGGACCAACTCTGAAATCCCGAAAAAAAAATCAGCTGTTTCATACAAAATATAAATCGACTAAAATGTATGAAACAGCTGATTTTTTTTTCGTGATTTCAGAGTTGGTCCCGTAGTGAAAGTTGTTCATATTTATGGGTAGAACACCCTGCGAAAATTTGGACGGTCATTGAAAAATAACCCGGTATAGTAAATTATTTTTTGAAAAATAACGTCATTAAGAAGTTTCACTTCTTACGAGTGTACGCTAGTACACGCACACATTTTTTTATGTACATATATACCTTTTGAACACCAGAGCATAAACATTCATTTCACAACATACAAATTCATTTCTTCTTGTTATCATGAATTTCCCAATATCCATGGTGTCTTTAAATGTGTCATTAAATACGTACGAGAGCTTCAATTTTTAAGATATCTATATAAACACACACAAAAGTAATGATTTAATTGTTTATTTCGTGTTATAGTGTTGTTGTGTTCCATCGTTTGTGAAACATTTACACTCCAAAGCGGAGTTGTCTTTGAATCTATGGGTTGTATTAGAAAACAGTATTTACCTCAGCTTCCTAGGTAGCGTTGAACAAAAAAAGGGCATGAATAAAAAATGTTTTCTTTTAAATTAAGACATTTGCAACATTGCTGTAGAAGGGCGGGCATGCCGTGGGGCTGTCTTATGTAACTGACCTTTAAAAAGTGCTGATTTTCAGCCTAGTTTGAACATGACTTAGATTTAGTCCTTGCAAAAAAAAAACAAACTGAAACTTGAACTCTCTCTCTCTCTTGAACTTTACGCGCGCCAGTTGTATTGTTATTGTGTTAAAAATAAAACTATTGAGTATACAAAAAAAGTTTCTATGGGAAAGTTGATTGTAATCATGAATACAATCACGTGTTTAAATATCGGTCACTAATTACCTGTCACCTTATATAGTGATGGAAATAATCAGAAAAAAAATAAACCATGCATATTCCATGTCCTACCTTCTCTTTAAGCTGTGCGTCAGCCAGCTGGGATCGTCTTCGCTCCAGCTCCGCCTGGCCACGAGCCATGTTTTCTCGCCGCCTCTCTTCGTAGGACTTGGCACTCGTGTTGGAAGACACGGAGTCGCGTCTACAGAAAAAAGTATGGACAATCAGTAGGGATGCGCCGAAATTCGGTTCACATTCGGTTCAACCGAAATTCGGCAGCTTGAACCAAACTTCGGCATTCGGCCGAAATTCGGTTGAGATGCCGAACATTCGGCACAAGAAAAATAATACCTACTTGCACTATTTTGACTGAAATTCAATAGAGTTAGAATAGCATTACTGTAAAATAAAAGTATGTCTTTTATTCAGTCATGGTCATTTATTTTAGATATGAAGATAATAAATGTAAACCTCAAATTACAGTTTTCTTATTAGTTTTGAAAATCTTTGCCTAATTAATTAGACATAAAAATTAGACATACTATTACAAAAATGAAATAAACTTAAGTATTCTTCTAACAAACATCTGGATTACAATAGCGCGGTGTGGGGGCGGGGTACATCTAGCAATAATATTGAAGTAAATGCGTAAACAAGTCAAAACGTGTCGCTCTCGAGAAAGCTCTTGAAATTGAACCGAAATTCGGCCGAACTTTTTATTTTGACCGAATGTTCGGCCGAAGTTCGGATTCCGTTCAAACCACATTCGGCGCATCTCTAATAATCAGCCTATAATGATCCCATTGCTGGGAGACAGGCCGTACCCACTCCCTCTCTCAGAGAGGACTCTGGTCGAGGGGGTACGGGTTGGTATTTAATGCTAATAGGCTTATAATTAATATTACTAAAACAAACATTATGTTGTTTAAAACTACGGCACGTTGCAAAGATCAAATGGACATAGAATTAAATAAAGTTAAAATTGAACTTGTCAGGGAAGTTAAGTTTCTAGGAATTTATATTGATGAATTGTTAAATTGGAAGAAAGAATTAGCAGCATTGGATTCATCAATATCATCTGCTTGCTATGCTTTGAGAATTCTTAGGGATGAAGTGAGTATAGAACACTTAAAAATGGTATACCACGCGCTAATTGAGTCCAAACTTAGATATAGTATACAGTTTTGGGGAAACAGTTACCATTATAACCGGCACAGGGCCTTCATTCTCCAAAAAAGAGCAATCCGAACCATTGTCCGCATTTCACAACGTGACACCTGCCAACCATATTTTAAAGAGCTTGGTATTCTCACAGTACCTAGCCTATATGTCGTAGTACTGTTAAGCACATTTAAAAAATATATTAATGACTACGAAACGGACGAGGACAGACTGGTAAGGGAAAAACGCGTAGGAAAGACTTCGGAAACAGAATAACCCCGACTTTTGTAATAGTGAAACATAGCCCACAGTATCAGGCAGTTAACATATTTAATAAATTACCGCTCGAGTTAAAAAGCATTCTGTACACAGGCTCATTCAAGTCAAGGCTCAGGGAATTCCTGTTGGAAAGATGTCTCTACTCTATAGACGATTTGTAACATTTTGATTATGTATAATTATCTGACATGTTTTTGTTTCGTGTAACTGTTAATTATTAAGTATTATTATTATTTTTTTCATTATTGTTATTAATTTATTGACATGTATGGTTTTGTGTAATTTTTAGTTGCATGACATTTTACAATTATTATTATTAGTACTATTTATTATGAAATGAAATTTAATTATGTTTGTCTATTTATAAATTTGTAATCATGTTCCATGCTGGATTATTTCGAACGCAGTGTAAATTGCTACTGAATAAAAATTGAATTGAATTGAATATAATGTCACATAATTATCTTTAAATTTTTGATTGTAGAACATTTTTTTCTTACTTCGTTTAAGGTTATGTTCCAGTGATTACTAAGTTTATTTATTACAGACTAAAAATGTCCATAATAGTTAGTAACAAAGGTCTTAAAAACTATGTTAGCCAGTACTAAAACTGAAATCGAATTATCACTAATTTATACTTCTATACTAATATTATAAAGAGGAAAGTTTTGTGTGTTTGTTTGTAACGAATAAACTCAAAAACCAATAAACGGATCTGGATGAAACTTGGCACAAAGATAGATTATAGTCTGGAATAGCGTATAAGCTTTTTATCCCGAAAAAATGTACGGTTCCCGTGGGATAATTTCCTATATACACGCGGGCGAAGCCGCTGGCAAAAGCTAGATTTAAATATTCAAAGTAATAAATTAAAATAATAATTATTTTTAAGATTCCGTTGGCGCTCCCTCGAATCCGGCGCATCAAATTTTCTGTATGAGAAGAGGATTTGATACACCAACTGCTACGGCAGTATTATTTTAACATGAATTCAATGTGAGAATAGGACAGAGATATACAGGGTTATTTGTAAAACACCAGAAACCTCTTAAGAGGTCATTGTAATCATCATTATGAACAACTTTTACTATGGGACAAAATCAGCTGTTCCTTACATTTTGACGAGTTATACGAACATAAATGTAGGGAACAGCAGAATTTTTTTTCGCGATTTCAGGTTTGGTCCCATAGTAATAGTTGTTCATAATGATGATTACAATGAACTCTTAAGAGGTTTCTGGTGTTTTACAAATAACCCTGTATAGAAAGGCCCCAACTCGTTTACGCTGGAAGTCATCACACTACGCGAAACTTTGTTAGTTTGAGTGTGTGTGCGTGTGTGTCTGTGTGTGTGTTTGTTCGTTTTTCACGCCCAAACAGCTGGATTTGAATGAAACTTTGCACAGAAGTGGTTTATGACCTGGATTAACACGGTAACGGTAGTATGTCTTTTTGGGAAAATTTCCATCATACACGCGGGCGTAGTCGCTGGCAGAAGCTAGTATTTAAATAACACTGTTATAAGAGGTGGTGGTTGGCCCCCAGGCCTTTGTCCAGCGGTGGGACAGTCTATAAAATAATAAACATACCTGAATGTAGGCGGTATCAATTCTGGAGGCAGTTTCGCGGGTACAGGTTCGCCTTGTGTCGCCTTCTCACATAGGTACATCGCCAGGACGAACTCCTCACATCCTGAGGGACATGAGAAATAGTTATAATTGGAGAATGAAAGAAAAAAACAAATTTAATACAAATAACTAACTAATTTAATTTAATACATATTTATTTTTGCCAAGCGGGTTAAATAACATATTATATTAGCATTTATTTTATTTAAAAATTTAAACTTAAATTAGTACACAATCGGGTATTTGACAGGGTAGTACTTTTATGGAATATTCAAAAGACAGATCATTTAATTTTTTAATCAAATTGGAATCAAACTTATTAACTTAACATTACTTCCAATTTTACAATTATATCCTCGCAAAATATTTAATTTCTGTACTGTGATGGAAGTTTTTAAGGTGAGCGGTATTATTTCTATGTGATTTAATATTTTATTTTGTGTGGATGTCTTTCACGCCTGAGGACGGTGGCTAATGGCTAGCTCACCGTCCGATCAGCACCAGGCCCGTGCCGGACGGCGCGTACGTGTTCCACGCGCGCCTCAAAAAGATGTCAGCATTTGAAGGGGCCCGTTAGAGCTGAAGCCGGCCGGGTAAGCGGGATTGTCCGAAAGGGTTACCGCTACCCCGGAACATAAAGGGCTACGGAAGGAACATGGATGGGTTTTAGTCAGTAAGAGTCTGACACTCCCTTCCGCTCAACAGTGACCCTCAAGTCCCTGATGATTTTCCATCTTTGAAATAAAAATGGCATGTCTTGATTTCCATGGAACGTGGGTAGGCCTTTAGTGTGGGATGCAACGCGTGTTTTTTTTTAAGGCTGGGAAATCATCCAATAACTGCTCCCGCTCTGGGTGGAGCGGAACGGAGTGTCAGACTCTTACTGACTAAAACCCATCCATGTTCCTTCCGTAGCCCTTTATGTTCCGGGGCAGCGGTAACCCTTTCGGACAATCCCGCTTACCCGGCAGATGACCCAAGGGCTGGCTTATACCTCGGCCAGAGGCTTCGCATTGCCGTACAACGTGGTAATGCCGCTAGTCTCCTGGGTAGTTGGGTTGGCACTATTAGCCAGTGTTGGCAATATTTCCCAGTGTTGGCACTATTAGCCAGTATTGCCAATATAACCCAGTGTTGGCACTATTAGCAAATATTGGTAATATTACACAGTGTTGGCACTATTAGCAAATATTGGTAATATTACCCAGTGTTGGCACTATTAGCATATATTGGTAATATTACCCAGTTTTGGCACTATTAGCGCATATTGGCAATATAACCCAGTGTTGGCACTATTAGCCAGTATTGCCAATATTACCCAGTGTTGGCACTATTACCCAGTAATGAGCACATTAGCCAGTAGCGCCAATACGCACCTAGCTTCCCATCGGAGTCTAGATCGGCCAGCGCCCAGATCTGCGCCAACGCCTGCTGCGCGAGTCGCGACTGAAGCATGATGGATCTAGCTTGTATTCCGGACACTGCACCCGTCTTGGCGCGGTCCGTGGCGTTGAACAGCTGTGTGTATCTGACACGGAGAGTAATGATAAGTAAATATTATTTTGCAAATATAGGAACAGCACCACCAGATAACAGATACACGAGGTAGGTTCAGCTATACAGAGTTGATATGACAGAGGGGCTTTCCTTTAAACAGCTTATACTAGGGACCATTTACAAGCTCTGTACCAAAAATCAATTAAATAGGAGCAGTAATTTAGTCGGAAATGTTTTTTTAAGTTTTTGCCCCGTTTGAACACGATGTACCTTTCCTAACAGCGCTCCGGCGTGCACGCGTCGGTGCCGCTGCGTTACAAGGTCAGTTTTTATTTACAAAGGGTGGTTGCGTTTTACTCTGATTTGTAAGCTATTTAGTTTGTTTGAAAAAATAAAAACCTCATTTTTGGTGCTTTTTATTTTTATACCGTACCGAGTTAATACTAAACACGTATAGTATACGTAGTGTAATTTAATGCCCCTCTGTCATATCAACTCTGTATATTACCCATTTAGGCATGCAAACATTATTGTTTGACGCTAACACAATGAAGGCAATTGATAATAGGGGTTAAAGTATGAAATTGCTGTTTTATTGTATTAGGTACAGAGGCCAGCACATCAAGTTACCACAATCTGTCAAATTTCTTTGATAGTATTTCAACTTTATTGCAATGACATAAGGTTCATTTTTAATTGAGGAAATTTGACAGTTAGGGATAGCTTGATGTGCTGGCGTCTGTACTTCGAATTGACATTGAACCTTCATGGTTTGAGATTTTTGAGTGAAACTTTTTTCACATGGTACCTATGAAGTTCTTCTTTTAAAAAATGTGCAACATTCGATTATAGACTTTCAGTTGTTTTTTTTTATTCAGCTTAGACAAGAAAGGTGGATACATATCTTCTCACTTAAAAATCTGTTTATTTGTAACTTACTTGAGTTTTTGTGGTTGAGGGATGCCCCACTCCACCGTCGTTGGGGGGCTCATTACTCCCATAGGCATCTCAGTGGGACTTGTCACCAGGGATCCTAAAATAAAAAAAATAATGAAATACAGGTTCAAATCAAATTAGCTAGCAAAACTCCGCAACCGTGAAGAATTAGTTTTTTTTCTATCGAGAATACGAAAAAAATTACTTCTATAATACTCAATCAATCTGACTGCCTTTTCCCAACTAAGTTGGGGTCGGCTTCCAGTCTAACCGGATGCAGCTGTATACTAATTATTATCCATGAAGCGACTGCCTATCTGACCTCAACAACCCCGTAACTGGGTAAAAATTTTCTTAAACATTAGTATTGCCATTATATTCATGTATTGTGATATCGTTTTCACACTGTACAGATATATAGAACCCTTTTTCATAATTGACGCAGGAATCGATGAAAAAAAAAATACACCATTGTCACATATAATAATAATAATAATATCATTGGACATTTTCACACAACGCCATATCGTCCCAAGCTAAGCAACATATACTGATATACGTGACATTTGACAAGCAAGCGCATACCCTGAACTTTAACATCACAAATATATGACAATGGCAACAACACTATAACACGAAATAAACAACTAAATCATTACTTTTGTGAGTGTTTAAATAGACATCTTAAAAATCGAACCTCTCGTACGTATATAATGACACAAAACAAATTAAAAGACACCACGGATATTGGGAAATTCAATGATAACAAGAAGAAATAAATTTGTAACTTGGCGTTGAACACGCGCGTGCGTTTATGCTCTGGCGTTGAAAAAAAAAGTCAAATCATCTTACCTGGCTTTGACAAGCTGTCACTCTTCATCAGGGGAGTGGAAGTGACCGGTTGACTGACACCTCCAACAGCATTAACCCCAGAGGGAGGGCTATTAATCAAGGAGCCAATTAGGGATCCACCCATAGGCTGAGAACTCAACGGGGACTGGCCTACAAGAGGCTGAGAAGCTTGCGAACCCTCAGGAGGTGATCCAAACGCCCTATTTTGAGGAGGCGCAATAGGCTGAATGACAGGCTGGGAGTTCATAGAAAAAGCCTGGTCTATTGGCAGATTTGGAATAAGAGGGGCTTGCTGGCCTATTAAAGAGTTCATTAAAGGCTGGGAAGGCAGCATTGGTTGTTGTTGTTGACCAACCATTGGCTGCGAGCTCATTAACGGTTGGGAGGCGGCCATGGGCTGGGAACCCATCAATGGTTGGGAGGCTACCATAGGAGGTGGTCCTCCGATCAGGGGTTGGGTGTTAACCAAAGAGGAAGTTGGTTGAGCTGGCTTTATCCCAGGAATTAGATCAGGTACATTCGGTACCATGGGTTTTGGGGGACCAGCTACGGGTGGGATTAAGGGGGGTTGTGGGTTCATGGGTGGCCCCACTAGGTCTCCCAGAAGGGAGTGGTTGCTGGTGGTGGATGTTAGGCCAGAGATCAGGGGTTGTTGTGGCTGTGGTGGGAGGGATGGCATGGGGGGTATGGGTGGTTTTATTGGGTTGGGGGTGGGGGACGCGAATTGTGGTTTTTGGGTCGCTGTGGAGAGAAAAATGGGGGGTTATTTTGTGGTTTATAATAAAATGTAAGTGTGTACGTAGCTACTTTTAAAGCACGGATAGATAAACAAATATTACTAACATGTGAATGTCGAAATTATATATTATAAATTTACTACTGTAAGATCTTCACACATTATGTAATGCAAATAAATATGTGAATATGAATATGAAATTTTATCTGCAAATTTTACAGTTTTCTGTCATTTTTTTTTTGTTTTTTGTTTATTTGAAATTATAATGAATAAATATTGCCACTGTTATGTATTAACATAACACCCTGTATTGTGCGCTTTTATATTAGGGATGATGACAAAGTAAAAAAACTAAAATCATATTTAACCCGTCAGTCAGATAATAAAAAAATATTAGACACGTATCTTTCGCTTTATCATATTAATAAAAAATGCCTGAGATAAAACGCATTAAAGTTTGGGAGTGGGGTGCTACGTCACAACACTCACAACTCAGTATAAAACCTACATAGGAGTGACGTCATGCTCCACTTTAACACAATGTATCGACGTAATATTTTGATAACGTTAAAAAAATGAAAAATACGTGTCCAAGATTTTTTAATAAGCTGAAGGACTAAAAATAATTTTAGTAGTCGTACATGTATATAAAATGTATAGAAACTGACGTTGTAATTTTATTGTAGACAGCGTATTTGCATACATTAAAAAACGAGAAAAACCCTATTTGTAACCATATTTTGTTTAAAAGAGTGTCCATGGAGTTTCTTGCCCGTTCTTCTCCATAGGTACCTACTGCTTTGGAATGGGCAACTAGCTTCATCTCTCTGACTGACCGACACCTTGACAATTCAAAAGTGCCTGTAATTGGTTTATTTGAAATAAATACTTTGAGTTTGAGTTTGAGTTTGTGTTCCGGGGCAGTGGTAATCCCACTGACCGAAGCATCCTCCATACCATTCACCGGATTGTCCGAAAGGGTTACTGCTTCCCCGGAACATTAAGGAAGGAACATGGATGGGTTTTAGTCAGTAAGAGTCAGACACTCCCTTCCGCTCCACCCAGAGCCGTAGGGGTCATATGATGATTTCCCATCCTCAAAGGAAAAAAATCATCCTTTCCATGATCAATCCATAATAATAATAATAATAATAATATCCTTGAACATTTCACACAACGCCATATAGTCCCAAGCTAAGCAACCTAATGCTTGTGTTATGGTAATGAGATGGCTGATAAACTACTTATATACATTTTTTTTTGTAAAGACATACATATTATAGATAGAAAAAACATCCAGACCTGGAACAAATACTTGTAGGTCGTACAAATATTTGTTCCGTGCGGGAATCGAACCCGCGACATGCATGCCATCTAAGCATATAAAGATTTCACAACTAAATTAGTTATTGAATCTTACCAGTGGGGCTGAGCGAGGCCAGTAGTGATGGCGGCAAGGCTTTCGGCACTTCTATGTTGTGGAGCTTCAAGTTGATTATCTGAAAATAAAGATTTTATTTCATTAAAGAAGGAAAACAATGTAAATACAAATAAATTTTCGCAAAGAAAGAACGCGAACCAAAAAACAACCGACCAAGTGCAATTCGAACTCGTGCACGACGGGTCCGTACAATTATCTATAGAAACGGAAAACGTACTGTACACTACGCGCGGCTGATTTTTTTTCAATGGCAACTCGCAGTTCAACCTAAAAGTCTCAAGTTTTCTACTACCTAACCGGGCTTGCCTGTGGATGCTATAATGAAATTAAGGCCTCCAGGCAGGGTTTAAAAACGCGGGATCGTCCGAAAGGGTTACCGCTACCCCGGAACATAAAGAGCTAAGGAAGGAACATGGATGGGTTTTAGTCAGTAAGAGTCTGACCTTCCGCTCCACCCAGAGCGGGAGCAGTCATTAGATGCTTTCCAACCTTCAAAATAAAAAAACAAAAGGCCGTCGCTGTTCCATCTTGACGACACGGTTGGCGCAGTGGTTGAGCGATTGACTGCTGCGCACTATGTCGCGGGTTCGATTCCCGCACGGAACAAATATTTGTACGACCTGCAAGTATTTGTTACGAGTCTGGGTGTTTTTCTATCTATAACATGTATGTATTTACAAAAAAAAAATTTATATAAGTAGTTTATCAGCCATCTCGTTACCATAACACAAGCATTAGGTTGCTTAGCTTGGGACGATATGGCGTTGTGTGAAATGTCCAAGGATATTATTATATTATTATTTATTATGTTTTTGAAGCCGATTAGATTAAAACAAAGAAAAACGAATAATAAAGAAGCTAACTCACCTTGCAAGCTATGGAGAACTCTCTGAGATCCAGTTTGCCGTCGGCGTTCGTGTCGGCTAACGACCAGATTTGACCCAGGATCGGAGGCGGCAGTTGGGACTGCAAAGAACTAACTTGTTAAGAAAACAATAGCCCTCTTTGGCAGTTGGCATTTTTACGGTGTTGCCGTTGGTCTCGGCTGTCATCTTTGACAGTCGTTACGGGTCGTCAGAAGCCCGAAAGTCTGACATTCAGACTTACCAAAGGGTATCGTATTACCCAGTGACTGGGTTGTGGAGGTCAGATACGCAGTCGCTCGATTTAAAATAATGGTATTCAGCTGCATCGGGTTACACTGGAAGCCGACCCCAACATAGTTGGGAAAACGCAGGCAGATTGACAGCGTAGTTTATATAAGGTGTTAAAAAATTAACTTTTAGAATTTCGTGGCAAAAAAATAAATAATTATGAGCTGTTCCATACATTTAATGTACATGTCATGTATGGAACAGCTCATATTATTTTTCGCTATTTCAGGGTCCATCTCATAGTAAAAGTTGTTCGTAACGATGAGTACAATGCTCCCACGAAATTCTTTTTTTTAACAATAAACTACGTTGTCAATCTTCCTGCCTTTTCTCAAATATGATGGGGTCAGCTTCCAGTCTAACCGGATGCAGCTGAATGCCAGTATTTTACATGGAGCGACCGACTATCTGATCTTCACAGCCCAGTAAATGGGTAATTCGATATCCCTTGGTAAGACTTTCTGTTGGGCTTCTGACTACTCGCAACAACTGTCAAAGATCCACGAATGACAGCTGGGACCAATGGTTTAACGTGCTTTCCGAGACACGGAGGAGTATCGATATGTAAAGATGGTCACCCATCCACGGACCAACCCCGGCAAGTGTAGCTTAACCGAATGGATCAACCTGTGCAGCTGTCACTTAGCCACCAGCTCAAAATCTTCAATATACCGTGGAATGGGGTGTCATTAATCAATTTCTAAATTCATTCCCTACTTTCGTAGACAAAAAAAAATGGAATATCGGTTTCTACTATACAATTGATACAGTGATTAGATTTTTTTTTTAAATTTATTTTATATTTATCATTGACATCTTATATAAAGATGTCAATGATAAATATAAAATAAATTGCAGTTTTATTGTATGCGCACTACTTGAGTACAGCTGCACCGATTTGCCAATTTATTGTTTTAATAAAGTTCATTGGAAACGGATTGAATTCAAGAAAAGTGATTGTCCTTTTTATGGGGGCTTTTGTATAAAATCTTTAAATGGACCGCTGTAGTGTCCGCTATATAAAAATAACAAATACACATAAGTACCTGTAACATGAACCTCTTCGCCTGTTCCCCGGTGAGGTGACCATTAACTGGCCCCAGGTTGCGGAAGTGCTCCGTGAACTTGGCATGTTCATGGGGCTGCACGATCCAAGGGTCTGCCATACTGCTAAGGACGGAGAATTTTTGTTTTCATGATCATAAGGCAATCAAAAATCAAAATCAAAAGTCATTTATTCAAACTAGGCTGAAAATCAGCACTTTTTGAAGGCCAAAGTTACATAAGACAGTCCCCCAAAAATGCCCACCCTTCACCACTTTCTAGTGCTTTAAGAAGTGGCGCAACAAACTCCCGAGCAGCAATAGTCTAGTGGTGTGACCGTCGGACTGCCAAGTCTTAGGTCTCAAGTTCGAACCCAAGCCAAGCACCTCTGACACTCAGATTCATGGGCATCATCGTCATCAGATTCATCAGCATGTAAAGCTACTAAGTCAGAGGCCCATGGGCAACATGAAAACTCTGACTCCAGGTTATTCACTAACCACACAAGGAAGAAAGCAGCTGGCGTTCTGCTCACCCTATGGTAAGGCCTACATTTAGAGGGTTATTTTAAAACGAACTACGTAAAGGGTATATCGACAATTCAAAGCCTGCAATGAATTGCGTCACAAACTACCCTGAGGTACCCGCCCTTACACTTTGTCATAAGAAAACTAACAAAATAGTACTCTAAAACTATCTAACATGCTTCCTACATGTATACAGTCGTTTATCAAACACTATACTAGACGATTTATTATCGCAATGACGAATTGTAATCCGAAAACAAATACATACATACATATTTAGATAAAATCACTTTCTAAATAAAAAAGGGGTGTTATACGAATGGTGTGGTGTTGTAGCCATATTAGACGTGTTTACTTACATGTCCTGTGTTCCTCTGAGGTTTTGTGGGATATGATACGCCCCTCACAAATTATTTTGTTTGAAAAACTTGAACACGGAGAGGAAATCGTCTGTTGAAATTATTGATCCTGATTGAGCGAGCTGCCAGGCAGCGTGTTTCAGCTCCAGTAACCCACTTTAGGTGGAGAGCCGAGAGAGATAGCGAACTGAACTGCTTTTAGAAATTAATCGTTGACCATGTTGTAGAGTAAAAGAGTAAGACGACCGTTTTATGTTTGAAGTGTCAAAACTGAAAGATCTAGTTTTGGAATGACGAGAATGTCAGTTGAGGTTTCGTTCAGAAAGTATTGCTAGTGTTTACAAAAAATAATTTTATGTTTTCAAGTTTTTCTCTGTGGTGTATCCAATAAAATGGTATTTTTATGCTCAATTTCAAAAATCAAATTTTATTTTGGTTTCCTGTACGTTGGAGCAAGTGAAACACTGTAGAATGGCAAATAATAAGAGAACAGCTGTTAAAACCAGCAAACCACGTCTAGACAGCGGTTCTTGAACGAACAAATCTACGTCATAATACTTCGTGTTAAAAATTGTGTTGACATTGACAGATATTACATTGTTTTATTTTTCGTACTATTCCATACTTACTCGAAAAACCACACAAAAATGACGAAATCCGTAGCCGACAACGTAAATCCCAACATATACGACAAGGAATCTGAGCGGGAAAAAACAGCAGCTGATTACGACGAAGACGTCGAAGATTTATTTGACGAGCGTGAAATTTTCGATTTAATTCGCAATATCAACGATCCTGAGCATCCTCTGTCGCTAGAAGAGCTGCGTGTGGTAGAAGAGAGTAATATTAGAGTTGATAATAAGGATAATACTGTACTGGTCAACTTTACGCCGACGATACCTCATTGCAGCATGGCAACTTTGATTGGTAAGTTTCATTAGCTTCTACCTCGTAACCGTAGATAGAATACATCTTATAATCATCGCCTGAAGACGCACTTGCGTCAGTCTCTTTTTGGTTTATATGAAATTGCGCGGACGCAATCAATCTGCCTAGCCTTTTCCCAACTAAGTTGGGGTCGGCTTCCAGCCTAACCGCAGCTGAATACCAGTATTTTACATGGAGTGACTGCCTATCTGACCTCCACAACCCAGTAATTGGATAACACAATACCCCTTGGGTAGACTATCAGATTTCGAGGCTTCCGACGCCCCATAACAACTGTCAAAGATCCAAGAATGACAGCTGGAACCAATGGCTTAACTTGTTTTCCGAGGCAGGGAGGAGACTCGGAATGTAAAGATGGTCACCCATCCACGGCCAACCCCCGCAAGCGTAGTTTAACCTGATTGATCGACCTGTGTTGCTGTTATTACTTAGTTGCAGACACATCACATTCAATTCAATATTCCACATTTCAATATGCAATGAGTGTTGCTACAATGGGGATGGTGTCCTTAATTAGCCTCTAACCACTCTATAGTTCTTTGGAGAGCAATGTTTATTTCATGTTCGTAAGAACTTTTATCATGTCCTTTGATTATAATTGTAGTATCGTCGGCAAACAGTACACATTTATGATTTATAACTTCTGGGAAATCATTTATGTAGAGCAAAAACATTGGCGGCCCTAAAATACTGCCCTGTGGCACTCCATATCTATTGTACATAAACGAAGATTGGAATGATTCTAACGTTTTAGTTTGATTATTATAATTTGCTAGTTCCACTAATAAATTGTACTCTGTCAGACAAATAAGATTTCAGCCAGTTATATGCCGTTCCTCTGATTCCATATCTGGAAGCCTTTTCCAATAATCGTTCATGAGAGACGTGATCAAACGCTTTACATGGACATGAGTCCATGAATAAAACTGTAACAGGTATTTTCTTGTCAATACAGTCTGTTATTTCTTTTATTAATTGAAAGGCTGCCAAAGATGTACTTCTATTTTTACGAAACCCATTTTGTTCGTTCTTAATAATCTTGTGCTTTTCAATGAAGTTTGCTAATTTGTTAGCGTTTCATAAATCTTAGAAAATATAGGTTTCAAAGTCACGGGTCTGTAATTGTCCATTTGAGTGCTATCCCCTTTTTTAAATATTGGTTTCACCACTGATTTCTTTAATAACTCAGGAAATATTCCTTGTACAAAAGAGAGGTTAACAACATATAGAAGTGGCTCTAGAATTATATTAACTGACAGTTTTATGATATCAGTGCGAATATTATCATAACCAGTAGCTTTGGAATCATTTAGAGACATCACTATTTTTTTAAGGTCACTACCATCCAGTGGGTTCAAAAATATTGAATTACTGATTGTTTTAATATGATCCATTTGTTTTAATCTTGATGCTTCTTTATTATCAAGACTATTATTGATAACCGTGTTAATGAAATTTACACAGTTATGTTACATAACATAACACGTAAAGTTATAACATAGCCACGAGCTCGTGGCTATGTAATAACAGCCGCATGGATCGATCCATCAGGTTAAGCTACGCTTGCCGGGACCAACGGTTTAACGTGCTTTCCAAGGCACGGAGGAGTCTCGGTATGTATAGATGGTCACCCATCCACGGCCAACCCCGGCAAGCGTAGATTAACCTGATAGATTGTTAACCACGAGCTCCTCTGTCCTCTATTTCGAGTATATAAGGTGACTGGTAATTAGTGACCGATATTTAAACACGTGATTGTACTGATGATTACAATCAACTTTCCCAAAGAAACGTTTTTTAGTATACTCAGTAGTTTTATTTTTAAAGTTAAACTTCCAAGTTTGACTTAGTGTGCGCCAGTTGTATTGTTATTGTGATAAAAATAAAACTATCGAGTATACAAAATAAGTTTCTTTGGAAACGTTGATTGTTATCATGAGTAGAATGACGTGTTTAAATATCGGTCACTAATTACCAGTCACCCTATATAACTAAAAGATGTTTCTTCGCATTCCAGGTCTTTCAATCCGCGTCCAACTCCTCCGTGCACTGCCGAGCCGCTTCAAGGTGACGGTGGAAGTATCAGAAGGCTCCCACGTATCGGAGCATGCGGTGAACAAACAGTTAGCGGATAAGGAGAGGATCGCAGCAGCATTGGAGAACAAGAATCTTGTACAAATCATTAATCAGTGCATCGCTGCAGCATGATTTGTAGAATCTTTAGAAGATAAAAGACTTAGTGCGCTTGTCCATGGCTGCCGTCACTAGGACATCATACTCGGTTGAATGATCTTGTTACGCTGTGACTCCCCGAAGGAACCTGGTGTATCTTGGGCACCGTGAAACAAAATCCGTTGCGTTGTTTAAAATATTAATGTGGCCACACATACAATTTAGTCAATTAAAGTCGCTATCCTTTAATTGACTATTTGACACTGTCAAAAATAAAATATAAAATCATATAGAAAAAAGACCGCTCGTTTTAAAAAAATCCATCAAAGAATAAGTTTAAAATTATGCGAAGATATAATGAGGATTTTTTTTTTTTAAGGCTGGGAAATCGTCTAATGACTTCTCCCGCTCTGGGTGGAGCGGAAGGGAGTGTCAGACTCTTACTGACTAAAACCCATCCATGTTCCTTCCGTAGCCCTTTATGTTCCGGGGTAGCGGTAACCCTTTCGGACAATCCCGCTTAATATAATGGGGATGATGCCTGGAAAAAAAATATATTTAGTGTGTTATTAGATAATAAAAAAATATTAATTAAGTATTTTCTTTTACCCTGCTAGCATCCCTATTATTTTAAAATTAATTAAATGTCCTCAAATAAAAAAAAACTGAAGTCTAGTTCCTAAATTAAATGAAAAACCATGTTTATATTATAATTATTAATTGTTTATATGTATTTGCAAAAGTGTAATATAATGTGCATGTACATTTAATTATGTATAAAATAAATGATAAATATATTTTATTTAATTTTATTTTCACTTAGAATTCTTCTCCTTCGTCTCGTTTTTGATATCTTCATAAGAAGTCTGGTTCTGTAAGGGAAAATAAATATGTCAATAATTTATTTATATATGCTTGTTTTATATTTTATTTTTTATATGCTTAAATTGCGCCTTATAAGGCTTTTCCTGCCAGACAAATATCAACTTTGTACCATTTGAAATAGAGCTTAAAATTCATTAGCCCGAGAGAACATCAAATTATCATTTATTTTTCACTTCGTCAATGGTTACAAAGTTGATTAGAAGATACGCAAATAGTGGAATTACGCTTTCACGAGGTTTCTACTGGCAGATAAATATCAACCTTGTCTTACTTGAAATAGAGTATAAAATTCATAAGATCATACACTGCCATGAACACAGCTGTGTTTTCTGTTCTATCTCACAGTGCGCACACACATACGTGCTCAATACATTTTGATCCATTATAAGTTCAGTGCCTTCAACACAAATGTGTGTTTATTGTCCATACATTGCAATGCGTGTTGAAGGCACTCAGTAGGGATTTTGGCAACACGTATGCGTGTTGAAGGCACTGAGCTTAGAATAGAACCTGACAAAAAATAGTGGCAGTGTATGCGATAGTCCGAGAGCACATCAAAGGTGGTAGGTAGCTATGTGATAACGGTTATTTATTTTTTACTTTATGGCAATGGTTTGTTTTTTTTACTTAGCATACACTGTCTTGCAAAGCAAAGACCTCCCTCAAATGCTTCCAGATGTCAATGGTTACAAAGTGGAAATTGGTTTGGCAGGGAAACGCATTGTATTGCTGCTGCGATCCAACCACGAGCCCATGGCCTGGTCACAGCTCATTAGAGCCACCCGGCACCCACTCCGCACCGCCTCGCCTCCTGCGGCTAGCATCTTTATATGGACTTGTATGGGTATGCGCTCACTACTTCAACTCCGTGGCGTCACCGGATCGTCTCGGTCGTGAACCACGAGTTGCGAGGTCCACTGGTTGACCACGCGACGTTTATTAGCGATAAAGCGGCGTCTACCCGTGGACCACCTGTCGACAACGACGCGGCGGTGCGGGGTGGGTGCCGGGTGCCTTTAATGACCTTTGTACTACTTACGTCCCACATGTCGCTGTCCCATTCAGGGAACAGTTTCTTGAAGACGCTGGGCTCCTCACCCTGCTTCACGAAGACCACCAGAGCTGTGTCCACCGTACGATCCAAGCCGTCGTCTTCTATGTATTCCTGTAATCAAAAATTTATAATGAGGTGCATTGCTTCGATGGTGTAATGGCCTACTGTCCGCGACTACGCGTAGAATAACTTGGAGTTACAGCTGTATGGACATACTACAGTATTGCACATGTAAGAGGGCACGCCCTTTATACCTTGAGTCTTTTTGTTTATTTACGCTGGAGTACAGTCAGTTTTCAATGTTTTAATTGGTATATTGGCGTGTGCTAGCTGACATGTGGCAAATGATTGATTTTAATGTGATGTGTTTCGTAATGATAATTAGTTCTTATACGATAAATGTGTAGAGTCAAGTTCTTCCAACTAAACAGACAGCTGTGCTGCTGGGGAGTTTGTTGCGCCACATCTTCCAGCTGAGACACTAGGAAGTGGTGAAGGTTGGGCGTTTTTGGGGGACTGTCTTATGTAACTTTGACCTTCAAAAAGTGCTGATTTTCAGCCTAGTTTGAATAAATGAATTTTGATTTTGAATAGGGATGATGACTAAAATTATTTTTTAGTCCTACAGCTAGATTATTATTTATTTATTTATAACTAGCTGACCCGACAGACGTTGTCCTGTCTTAATTAACTATGATACCTACCTTACCCTACCTACCCTACCTACCCTATCTACCCTATCTACCCTACCTATGCAAAAATGTGCAATAAAAATATTTTTCTCATACAAACTTTGCCACCCCTTGTAACCCTTTTAGGGGTTGAATTTCCAAAAAATAATATGCCTATGTCCTTCTCATGAATGCAAACTATCTACATACCAAATTTCAGCAAAATCGGTTGGGTGGTTTAGGCGTGAAAAGGTAACAGACAGACAGACAGAGTTACTTTCGCATTTATAATATTAGTGTGGATAAGCATACCAACAGCACAGTCACTTACAATTCAATTTAAATATTATCTAAAATTATCATTTCAGTACCTAACCATGCAAATAACAGGTATGCATAACATCTAAACCTTTTGAACGCCAGAGTATAAAATATATTACTTTCCTCTATGGTATAAACGCACGCGCGTACCCTCAACGCCAAGCTACAAATTGAATTTCTTCTTGTTATCATGAATTTCCCATTATTCATTAAGTCTTTTAATTTGTTTCATGTCATTAAATACGTACGAGAGCTTCAATGTTTAAGATATCTAAATAAACACTCACAAAAGTAATGTTTTGATTGTTTTTTTCGTGTTATAGTGTTGTTGCCACTGTCACGTATTGATGTCGTTGGCGTACAGGGCACGCGCTTGCTTGTCACGTATATGTGACAATGGCGTTCAAAAGGTAAAAAAATATATGAGACAAAGAAGAACAATAAAAAGTGTGTCTAGTTGATTTTCTAGAACACTACACACTATAACACATTGGACACGTATTTTTAATTTTTTTTTTACGTTATCAAAAGATTACGTCTATACATTGTGTTAGGATGTGGCATGACGTCACTCCTATAGTTGTGCTTGTGGCGTAGCGTGCTATAATGCGTTTAAACGTAGTAATTTTTTATTAATATGATAGCTTAACGTGCTTTCTGAGACACGAAGGAGTCTCGGTATGTACTTAAAGATAGACACCCATTCACGGCCAACTCCGGCAAGCGGAGATTAACCTGATTTATTATTTATTTATTTTTAACTTACACCCTTACAGGTCACCCTAATTCAATAGTGGGTGGGTGACTAACCTATCTCAGGTATAAAAACATATCTACTAATACTAGGTACATAAAAAATCTACTTAAAACTAAATTATAACAAAATCTTAACCTAAAGCAAATAACAACAACATAGAATAATATTTAAATGTAACTAACATAATTTAACAATACTCTTGCGAATTCACTCAGTGTGCACGAGAAGATGTCAATCCTCTCATGCACTTGTATTGTGCGGGTGAGGGGTGCTTTTGACAGTAGGTTGGTTTTGGCAGCAGGCGCGGCCAGCAGTGGTGGCCGCCGCCGCCTCCACACGTACCGGTCTGGCACGCACAGTTTCAGATGACGCAGCACACCCGGGTTATGTGCTACTTTCCCTACTATTGTTTTATTGGATTTATTTTAGATGTAAGATTAGCTAGTTAATGAAGGCTTCCTGTCTCCTACTATTTCCTGCTGTGCTCGACAGGGTCCATAATGATCAAAATTTTTAATTTACCACCTAAGTATACATTGTGGAATGCAAATAAAAGAGTATTTGAGTATTTGACCGACCTGTGCGGCTGTTATAACTTAGCCTCGAGCTGCTTAGACGATTTGTTTACCTTCACAATGTCGCTCTTAGCCATCTTGACGCGCTCAGGGATGTTCTTGCCTTGCCACACGTACAACTCTTCACCGGTGTCCAACACGTAGATACCATCGTCAGACAGGTCCTGTAAAGAAGTAGGTTAATTTTTGATAAACGTGCTTTTTAGAGTCTGGCCAACGAAAACTGACCACGAATATATTCTAAACTTTTGATATGGCAATAATTTAGCACTGTCAAAATTGAATTGAATTTCGACTATGATTCCTAGCCCCTATGTTTGTGTTATGAAATAAACTTTTAGTTATAACTTTTTCTTTAATTCTATCTTTTCGATATAATGTCGTGCCATGAAGTCGAGCTGTGAACTACAATGCACGCAGAAGTTAAAAAAATGCCATATATGAATACTAATATTATAAAGAGGAAAGATTTTATATAAATATTTGATTGATTGATATATTATGGCAAGTCCCATTAATTAGGGGGCGCGCCAATTGCCATCAATCGGGAACAAATCCAGACTCCGTGACTGTTACTGAGAGATTCGAAGCAGTGTAAATATCGCTTATTAGTCTTGAATAATAAAAATATCAAGTCCGTTTAAGCAGCGTATAACCAGTGTTGGCAGCTCTTGATTTTTTTAAATTGCCGCCTTTTTTCTTGGACAGCTTTCGTTGGCCAGACTCTACAATCTCTCTTTCGTGTGGTTAGTGACTGACCTGGTGTCAGACTTTTTAAGCTGCCTATGGGCCTCTGACTTAGCTTCACATGCTGTTGAGAAATATTTCTCAGACATACTGGTTTTCCTCACGATGTTTTCCTTCACTGATTTTTTTAAGCAAGTGATAATTATACAATACGCACATGATTCCGTAAAAATCAGAGGTGCGTGCCTTGGGTTCGAACTCGAGACCTATGACTTGGCAGTCTGACGGGCACACCACTACTAGGCTATTACTGCTACACTAACAACCAGCCAATAATAGCCTCTTAATAGGTCATATGATGATTTCCCAACCTCAAGAAAAAAAGTTTCACCAATTTACCTGTTGCGTATACTCCGTATCCAGGTCTTCAAAGTTGATCTTCTTGGTGACGCTGACGGTGACAGCGGTCAGGGTGCGAGGGGTGTTGATTTTCCGGTTCACAGCGTTCCTCCAGCCTGAAGGGTCTTCCTTCTCTTCTGGGGCACCGCCTGGAATGATTAAGTTGTAAGTATCTATTTACCCCTCAAATGTGGAATGAACCTCATAGGTTCATTAGAAAAAATCTCTCGAAACGACAATAAAATATAACCGTATAAATAGTTGAGCTCTTATAAGCAAACGGCTTCTAATAGGCGAACATCTGATGGGTTACATAAAATATAATTTAGGTACAACCAAAAACTAGAAAAAAACGGGTTGCACTCCGGGAGTGCCGGCAGAAGTGAAAACTTGAATATGTTATATTCAGCCAAGAAATTATTGCTATGGTTAGGTAATTATTTTGCACGAATTGCTTTAATTATCAGTATTAAACTACTAACGTTTATGTGGTAAAATACAATATTCCTTTATTGCGCTATCGTACACAAACATGACAATTTATATTACATTAAAAATGTAACACTACAGAACTATAACAATTATTTTACATTAAAAAGTTTATCTCTCCCTCCGTCTTACGAATTTTCGATCAATTCACGTGTCCTGACGCGAGTTTAAAATTTTTTACCCATCACAAAAAAGGTGCACAACGCCGCTAAAGAAGTTTTCACTTCAATAATAATATTATTGTGTAAGAATAACCAGTTTAAAAACAAATCCATCCATGTTCCTTCGTGTTCCGGGGCAGCGGTAACCCTTTTGGACAATCCTGCTGACCCGGCAGGCACGGCCCTTATGGGCCCCTTCACATGCTGACATCTCTTTGAGGCGCGTGTGGAACACTTCTTACCGTCCAGCACGGGCCTGGTCCTGATCGGACGGTGAGCTACCCATTACTCACCGTCCGCAGGCCCGCAATAAATTGGGATTACGGCAGGAGGATTTTAGGCACCTACCTAGAGCTTCCCAGAACTCATCAGGCTCGTCTCCCTGCTCTATGGTGCTGATCTCTTTATCCTTTGCTACTTTCTCAACGAAGCTAGCCACGGCCTCTTTCTCTGTGTCATTTGATTCCTGTGAATACAAAGAAAATACAATGAATAAATAATTATTATCCTTGGGCATTTCAAAATTATAGCTGTTTCAACATCGTGCAACATATTGCATTAAAGACTTCATCAGGCGTTTTGTGACGGTGATTTTTTTTAAAGTCTACCTACATTATAATGTTTGTTTGCTTTCTTGGTTCTTCGGAATACTTACGCATTTTAGAAGTCCTGTTTACAATTATTAATTTTCCTGCCTGATCACACATCTCAACACTGTCAAGTACAGTCCCCGAGGAAAACAACAATAACGTTCTTATGATAACAGATGGCGCCACGTGTCTTTCGAAACATGATTGAATTATATGACAACGAGCAGAGTACAAGTGTACAACCCGTACAACCCGAATTGATTGTCAAGTTCTAAATTAACGCAGAAAAAGATGCGGTCAGAAGCTAGTATAAATAAATACTTATTGTCTGGTATGTTTAACTGTTGCATGTAATGTTTTCTTTTGTTGTTGATCAATAAACATTTAAAAAAAGAGAGAATCATCTATAAGACTAAGAAGAAGGATCTAACCTTGCCAATCCAAACATACACGGTGTCCTTCGTCTCCAGCACATAGACGTCATCGTCTTCCAGACTGTCAGCTGTTTCCACCACCTGGATAGCTCGCATGTCGACTCCAAGCTCTGTGCCTTCCACCTTGAAAAGGAAAGATCATAATCACTAATATAAAGGCAAAATTTTGTGAATGTGCGTGTGTGTGCGTGTTTGTATGCTTGTCACTTCTTCAGGCAAAAACTACTGATCGCATCTGGATGAAATTTGGCACAGAGATAGATTATAACCTGGATTAACACGTAGGATACGTTTTATGTCGTTAGATCGTTCTCGTGGGATTATTTTCGACATCGATGCGGACGAAGACGTGGGCCGAAACTAGAAATTAATAAAGGGAATTTAACTGATCCTTTAACAATTTATTGACCTTCAAATGATGGGTGTTTTTTTTAATAATTGATCCTCTTTTTTACTGGCCTTTTCTCACAGTTGGTAGCATTCGCATTAAATAAGCAGTGTCCGTATGAATTGAGGAGCGAGGGGGCCTAATCAAGTGTCAATCGCTCCGTGTCGATTCGATTTCGAAATTTTTTGATCGAACAATTCGTTATCTCAGCGATCCGGATTGATAAGAACGCCACTTGTCGAAATCGACCCGACACGGAGCGATTGCCACTTTTCTAGGCCTCAGGGCTACTTTGAAGGTACTACACCCATGTTGGTCACATTCAATTGGATATAATTTTGTATTTTTATGACTCCAAAACAGGAGTTACTTGAGATTCCCCAAATTCCCAGAAGCACGAAAAACACATTTTTTTTTTGGATTAAGTGAGCTTTGTTTAATTGAACTATCATTCCACCTGATGCTAGGGATTGACCACTATCAGACAGATCGCATCACCTAAGATTTCAAGGTTACGTTACGAAATTTTTTCTTCGAAAAAAAGAATCAGAATTGTGTTTTTTTTTCGCTGAATAGTAATTAATTGGACATAGAAAGATACTTACTCTGAATAGACGAATGTTGTCATCACTGTATGAACCTTTAGAGTTGTCAGGTTGGTCTTTACCTCCGAAAATAATCGCAAGATTGCCTGTAACAGAATTATAGATTATTCCTTAGTATTGTATAATTGCATAGCACGTTTGTGAGTACTATATACCTACTATAAAGCTACCATTTATTGAGTAAGTCCTACATTTACTTGAATGTGCCCTGGCGGCTGAGAGCATGTCATGCTCACTCTAATGTCTCGCTGATGGTGGCGCGTGTGTGGGATCATGTAACTCCCTTCAAAATGGTTGAGCTGAATGGTGCTAATCCAGGCGTCATGTTCGTGAACGGGCGCTGTCAGTAGAGACTGGTCATCTCTTAGGTGCCACGGCTTTAATCTTTTATTATGAACGCTTTTTTATGTTCTGCATCGTTCTCAATGTATAATTTCAACATGAATGATGTAACCCATATTTTTAACTTGTAAAGCTTCATCTCTCTGACTGACCGACCCCTTGACAATTCAAAAGTGCCTGTAATTGGTTTATTTGAAATCAATGCTTTGTTTGAGCTTCCCTAAGGGGATAGAGCAGTGTGTTACGTCTCGGGCGCTATGACAACCAAAGCATTGGTGGTCCAGTTGTAACGGCCTCGACTTACGGGTCATAAATCGTGGGTTGCAGCCGAGGCAATTTACTTTGTGTAAATAAATTCATCACCACTGTTCTCAAAACGGTTAAGGAAAACATCGTCTACGGGATCAATGACTTAACGTGCTTTCGACAGAGACACTAAGGGGCTTGATAAGTAATGGATGGTCACCCATCAATAAATCGACCGCAGCTACCGTAGCTTAACCTCTGATCCACTCCGCAGCTGTAATATCATTTAGCAACGAGCCCCTTAAGTGATAAATGATTTTATTTTTGTAAATGGGTCTAAATAAAAACTTTAACACGTCAATAATATTTTTTAAACTAGATGAGGCCGGCGTTTCCTAACTGACTACAGAAAGGCCGAAACAAACTCAGAGGTCACAGTCTCTTTTAATGTCCAGACATAATATTGGTCAGATCATGTGAAGACCATGTAGGTTGGTGTCAGAAATGGTCAAAGAACAACACAGATCGAGTGGGCCTGTCCAGTCAGTGATTTGTTATTAATCGTGCAGCTCAACTCAGAATTACGAAGCTCAACGATTTGAGGAACATAGCCTAGTGGTGTGACCGTCGAACTGCCAAGTCAAAGGTTTCGAGTTCGAACCTAAGGCACGCATCTCTGACTTTACGGATTCATGTGCGTGTTGTATAACAATTATCACTTGCTTAAAAATCGGTGAAGGAAAACATCGTGAGGAAACCAGCATGTCTGAGAGATATTTCTCAACAGCATGTGAAGCTAAGTCAGAGGCCTATGGGCAGCACAAAAACTCTGACACCGGGCTAGTTACTAACCACACGAAAACGAATAGAAGAAGATTCAAACGTCATTAATCTTCACCTGACGACACGGTTGGCGCCGTGGTTGAGCGATTGACTGCTGCGCAGCACGTCGCGGGTTCGATTCCCGCACGGAACAAATATTTGTACGACCTACAAGTATTTGTTCCGGGTCTGGGTGTTTCTCTATCTATAATATGTATGTATTTACAAAAAAAAATGTATATAAGTAGTTTATCAGCCATCTCATTACCATAACACAAGCATTAGGTTGCTTAGCTTGGGACTATATGGCGTTGTGGGAAATGTCCAAGGATATTATTATTATTATTTGCCCAGTTGCGTAACTATACCATCTGAGGCCCTTGGCAAATCCATTGCATGGGCCCCAAATTTAAATGTTTTACAAAATTTTGTGAAAAATGTTAGGTCACTTTTGAGCACGCAGCCTCTTGGGCGGGGGCCCCGTCAGGCCGGGGGCCCGTGGCATTTTGCCAGTCCTGCCAGGCTGCCACCCTATAGTTAAGTAACGCCACTGTATCTGCCTTACCTTTGAAGATGGTCAAGAAATGCTTGTTCTCCTTTCCTTGCGGCACCTTCACGACAGTCGGAGCACCCTCGAGCTCGTCCTCAATCTGAGCCACCAGCTCCAGTGCTGCTGCCTTGTCATCAGCACTGGCTTCGGAACCCTGGGGACAAAAAGTATGATTCATCATTGTCCGCCGTGGGTTAATCTATGGTATAGATAGCGCCCTCAACGAAGGCGCTCCCCATAATTTTTGGTCAAGGGGTCGAGGGGTGTGAGGGAGTTAGAGTTGATTCAAGCGTCAGTCGGGAGCCGTCAGCGGTTCAATGCACATGAGCAGCTGTGCTGCTGGGGAGTTTGTTGCGCCACTTCTGCCCAGCTAAAGCACTAGGAAGTGGTGAAGGGCGGGCGTGCCGGGGGACTGTCTTATGTAACTTTGACGTTCAAAAAATGCTGATTTTCAGCCTAGTTCGAATAAATGACTTTTGATTGATTTTGAATGTTCTTTTTTAATTAGGATAAAATAATGTTCTGATTGTGAATTTGTACTTACAAGCCAGTAATAGACAATGAAAGCATCCGCTCCATTGGCGTCAGTGTACTCATACTTCACGACGTACACGTCACTCTGGTACAGCACTGATACTCCTGACGCGAACTCCTCCGTCACATCCTCTTGATCCCCTGATGATATCCTGAGAAGTAGGTTTTGATTGAGCACATTTTAAGTTTAACCCATTAGATGTTCGCCTATTAGAAGCTGTTTGCTCAATGATTTATACGTAAATATTTCTCAATAGCATGTGAAGCTAAGTCAGAGGTCCATTTTTTTTTTAATGCTGGGAAATCATCCAATGACTGCTCCTGCTCTGGGTGGAGCGGAAGGGTGTGTCAGACTCTTACTGACTAAAACCCATCCATGTTCTTTCCGTAGCCCTTTATGTTCCGGGGTACCGGTAACCCTTTCGGACAATCCACCCGGCAGGCTTGGCCCTGAGGGGCCCCTTCATATGCTGACATCTCTTTGAGAAGTCAGAGGCCCATGGGCAGCATAAAACTCTGACACCAGGTTAGTCACTAAACACACGAAAAGAAGAACACCACTGTACAGGTGAATTATAATTAATTGGCATTATTTTAAAGTGTCATATTGTACTCATCATTATGAACAACTTTTATGATGGGAACAGATCTGAAAATGTGAAAATAAGTCAGCTGTTCCTTCCATTATGCTCGCATAACTCGTCAAAATGTTTTTTTTTGAAAATCTAAGTTATTTATTCAAACTAGGCTGAAAACCAGCACTTTTTGAAGGTCAATTAGGTTTAAATTGAAGCCTCACCTGGTGACAGTGAGGCTGCCTTCACCCTGGTCTGGCATGTAGCCCCTGGCCGCAGCACTCTTGCCTATCTGCTTTGCTGCTTGCGCTGAATGCTCTGCATCCTCGGAATAATAACCAGCATCTGTGATGATCAGATCAGTCTTAGTTAAATGGAGTCCTATCAGCAGAAAATTAGGATGACAAAAGACAATAGCCGGTTAGCCAAATAAGAAAAACACCTGGATGGAACGAAGTTCCTTTCGATTAATTAGTGAAGGAATTGTAATAAAAATTTATTTCTTACAAGTTAAAATATTATTTTGTTTTTTATTAAATAATTCTGTTATTACTTATTCTTCTTCTTCTTCGTGTGGTTAGTGACTAACCTGGTGTCAGAGTTTCAATGCTGCCCATGGGCCTCTGACTTAGCATCACATGCTGTTGAGAAATATCTCTCAGGCATGCCGGTTTCCTCACGATGTTTTCCTTCACCGATTTTAAGCAAGTGACAATTATACAATACGCACATGAATCCGAAAAATCAGAGGTGCGTGCCTTGGGTTCGAACTCGAGACCTACTTGACAGTCCGACGGTCACACAGTAGGCTATCACTGCTTATCGCTGCTTTGTAGAAGAAGTAGAAGAAGAATTACTTATTTATCATGTTCAAAAAACCTGTATACACTCAACAAAAATAATCGTCGCGACACCAAACTGTTCAATGCGAAATAGAAATACGAAACGAAAATACCTGGCTTGCTTTCTACGAGAGAGTGGCCAGTATTAGAAAGGGACAAGGTGTTTTTTTTAGTTTTTAAAGTCTAGGATATGAATAAGATTATTTTTCTTATCAAAAAATCAATTGGCATAATATGAATTATAACTTTTCAATTACTAAATCTTTTTTTTTGTATCATTTTTCGACAATAATGTAAAAAAACACCCTTTTTTAAGGTTGGGAAGCTATCAAATGACCTCCCGCTGCCCCGGAACATAAAGGGCTACAGAAGGAACATGGATGGGTTTTAGTCAGTAAGAGTCTGACACTCCCTTACGCTCCACCCAGAGCGGGAGGGGTCATTTGAAGATTTCCCACCCTCAAAAAAACATAGCTGTAACCCTTTCGGACAATCCCGCTGACCCGACAGGCATGAGCCCCAACGGGCCCGGGCCATAGTACCTGGTTGGTTGTTAACTGAACAAGGTGTAAGGTGACAGAGTAAATCAGTTCAAGCTGATGGTACCTACCAGAATCTGTGACCATCTTCGAGTTGGTGGAGATGGATTCCCAGTTGGTGAAGTATTGCTTGAAGGTGGAACTCTCGGAGCCCTCCGACACTTTAGTTACGTTTACCTGTAATTTTTTTTTACATTAATTCGTGTGTATTATAAGTAGTGATGTTTCGGGTATCCGCGGGAGAAATAAGGTTTCGGATTCGTAACCGTCACTTTTTTCGCAGATCTTTTACGAATCTTCTATTATTTTCAAATTCAATTGACAGGATAAAATGCTGCCTAATAACTTAGGTTATGTGATTAAGTAGTATAATAAAAATAAAAATAAACCTTTCAGAGTATTTTTATTTCTAAAAATATTTGGCACCTTTAGTCGCAAACATAGAGGAGCTCGTGGCTAAGTAATAACAGCCGCACGGCTCGATCCATCAGGTTAAGCTACGCTTGCCGGGGTTGGTCCGTGGATGGGTGACCATCTTAACATATCGAGACTCCTCCGCGAATGAATGGTACATTATCTATACATTTATATCTAGACAAGCAAATAAAATTAAAGTTTCGTTTGAAGTAATGACAAAATAACAGAATTTTCAAATATTTTTTTGTGTCTGTTAGTTTGTTTGTTCCGTTTAATCTCCAAAACGGCTATAGAACGATTTGATGGGACTTTGACTGGCAGACAGCCGATGTAATAAGAAGTATTTAACTTAGGCTTAGATAATAAGGATCTACTATGCATGCAAAGGTCGCGGCCGCGGATATAAGATATAAAAAATATATAAGAATTCAGTCAACTGGTAGAATATTCTGTAAAAATCTCACCGTAAAACCATAAGTGAAGTAAACTGTCATTTCTTAATGATAGGAAATGTCACTATTGATAGCTCACTTCATCAGGATATCTGTATTGCTAGTCTGTAAAAATCTCATCGTGAAATCATAGGTAAAAGTGAACTTAACCTTTTGATCGCCAGAGCATTTAAAACGCACGCGCGTGCCATCCACGCCAAGCTACCTTCTTGTTATCATGAATTTCCCAATATCCATGGTGTCTTTTAATTGGTTTCGTATCATTAAATACGTACGAGAACTTCAATTTTTAAACTAATTTAAACTTTATAAACACTCACAAAAGTAATGATTTAATTGTATAATTCGTGTTATAGTGTTGTTGCCATTGACACATATTTGTGTAGCCCTGTAGCATGCGCTTAATTGTCACGTATATATATGCGACAATGGCGTTCAAAAGTTTAAAGTGACCCGCCGTGAATGGCAGTTTACTTGAAGCTCTCCTCACCCAAGCTTAATACACGGTGGGTTTCTTACAGACTCGACCGGCTGTACTTACCCAAGTAGGATAGTTCTTCGCCTCGAAGTATTTATTGGAAATGTCGTCGTAAGCCTTCCTGACGTCAGCGCTGACTCCGGATCCCATCCACACATACACCCCTGAGCATGGAGTATCTAGGATATAGACCTCCTGTGAATTAAAAAAAAATGTCTTAATCTCTGAGCAGAGTGAAGTCGAGACCCTGAAAGTCTGACAAGTGGTTTCATGTGGGTTATGGAGGTCAGATAAAAGATAGAAAATATGTTTATTTGCGGTCAACATGACGCATACAAACAAAATTGAAAAGGTTGGGGGAAACATGCGTCACATCCACGCAAAACGGCTGTCGCTCAGCATTATGCTGCGACCCTATGCAAGACAGAGCCCTTAATAAAAAAAAAAACTTAATTTTTTTTTTTGGGTGGCTGGAAATCGTCAAATGTACGACACTTCTCCCGCTCTGGGTGGAGCGGTAGGGAGTGTCATACTCTTCCTGACAAAAACCCAGCCATGTTCCTTCCTTAGCCCGTTATGTTCCGGGACAACGGTAACCCTTTCGGACAATCCCGCTTACGCGCCAACTACGTAATGGCAGGATATTGTACAGGTACAGCGAACTTATAGATAAATAAAATATGTAGATAGGCAGTCGCTCCATGTAAAATACTAGTACTCAGCTGCATCCGGTTAGACTGGAAGCCGACCCCAACATCGTTGGGAAAGGGCAGATGATGATGAAAGCGAGCATAGCCTGTTCCATAACGCGCTGAGCGCTCTAGAAGACCAATACCTTTATCTTTAGATCTAGATATATAGGTATATAAAATGGATCGACGTATGTTAGTCTCACAAAAACTCGAGAACGGCTGAACTGATTAGCCTGATTTTGAAATATTAAAAAAAGTCCCAGCAAGGTTTAAAAGGTGACAAAAGGTAAGCGGGGTAGGATAGGTAGGGTAGGTAGGGTAGGCAGGGTAGGTAGGGTAGGTAGGGTAGGTAGGGTAGGTAGGGTAGGTAGGGTAGGCAGGGTAGGTAGGGTAGGCAGGGTAGGTAGGGTAGGCAGGGTAGGTAGGGTAGGCAGGGTAGGTAGGGTAGGGAGGGTAGGTAGGGTAGGCAGGGTAGGTAGGGTAGGTAGGGTAGGGAGGGTAGGTAGGGTAGGGAGGGTAGGTAGGGTAGGGAGGGTAGGTAGGGTAGGTAGGGTAGGTAGGGTAGGCAGGGTAGGCAGGGTAGGCAGGGTAGGCAGGGTAGGCAGGGTAGGTAGGGTAGGCAGGGTAGGTAGGGTAGGCAGAGTAGGTAGGGTAGGGAGGGTAGGTAGGGTAGGTAGGGTAGGTAGGGTAGGTAGGATAGGACGGATAGGTAGGGAAGGTAGGCAGGTGCGCCGTGCTGAGCGATGGCAGTTTTGCGCGGATGTGACGCATATTTTCCCACAGCTTGTTTTTTTTTACTGCGTCATGTGTGCCGCGAATAAACGTATTTTCTTTTTGATAAGTACTTCTACCTGAACAAAGCCAGCCGGGTAAAGCTAGTCTAAACTTATATTGGAATACTCTAGAGGAAATATTTGTATTTTTGTGTGTAAGTTTGGAATGAATAAACTCAAAAACTACTATGCCGATTTTAAAATTCTTCACCTATAGATGTTACTCCCTAAAAACTAAGCATTGGAAAGCTTAGTTTTTAGTAACATCTATAGGCTAGTTTATATCCCGGGAAAAATAACGGGTCCCACGGGAAAGACCACGGGAGCGAAGCCGCGGGCAACGTGCTAATGTTAGTTAAATAATTACTTACGTCTGAGGAGAGGTGCTTCTGTTTATATGGCTTGTTGAGGGAGATCAGGTCGAGCTCGTCACCGACCAGGACTCGGTAGAGATACACAGCCGAAATGTCGTCACGGTAGTAGCTCTGGAAGAAAATAATAAACACATAACAAAAATGGCGGAAAATCGTGAATGTATAATTACGTTTTCATTGTTCATTTCTCAAAATAAATTACAAATATTTTAATATAGTGGTTGTTTTATAGACTATTTATTATTAATGGAATATTAAATGACGATGATCCTAAATGGATCTTAAAAAAAAAAAAGTTGAAGTAATACCCAGTTGTGGACGTCAGATAGGCAGTCGTTCCATGTAAAATACTGGTATTCAGCTGTATCCATAGTTGGGAAAAAGTAGGTAGATGAACAATTACATATTTATTTACATTTAAAAGCTAAATATTCATAATAATATGTACAGAAATAATATGATATGATATAGGCAGATGATGAATGTATTATTCTGTTTCAGGCAATCTTGCGATTATTTTTGGACGTAAAGACCAACCTGACAACTCTAAAGGTTCATACGGTGATGACAATATTCGTCTATTCAGAGTAAGTATCTTTCTATGTCCAATTAATTACTATTCGGCGAAAACAAACATACTTAGTTAGGTAGATTGATTTTTTTTGTGGAGACGAGGTGGATGCCGAAGATAAAGTTTTTGATTTTTCTTAAACCCTCAAAGCTTAAGCAGAGTTGTAAACCCACCAAGGGTTGGGCAGAGGTGTACCTATATATAATACACCCACACTTTGTAAGCTATGTTTGAGTACCATGTAATAGGGGCGAGCCAATTGCCCCCAACCGGGCACAAATTGCTAATTGAAATACTCACAGAGCCAGAATCGTCGCTGGTGATTTCATCTCTGGAACCGGAGCCAAGGGCTTCGAAGAACAAGCCGAAGTCTTCGTCCGACGAGAACTCATCTGTAATAAGTTTTATCTATACATCTACATACATTTAGATAAATGAAATTGGCTCTCGACGCCCGGACCGGGCACGTTTTGGGGTTCATGTAAACACATGGCGTTAAGGCATTAAGTCCGCCTTTATACGTTTATTGTGAGAAACTTGAAATAAATAAATATAAATGGCGTCAGACTTGTGCAAAGCCACCTCGAGGCCCAATCGCTGGATTCTCACGACGACTGTCGTAACCCCGCGTGTCATCGCTTCGGCTGTCGCCTGATGTGACCTCCCTTGAATCAGGACCAGCGTGTCGTCAGCGTAGCAAACCACTGACACGCTGACGCCATCAGGGAGTTCGACTCGCAGCATCCCACACCACACCGCACATCACATCAGATCACATCAACCACACTAAAGCCTACACACACGCCGTCTAACTAAAGCACACCACGCTTCTTACCACATTATACATACTCAGGATGTTAAATTAAAATATAACAACATCATCATTCTCATTCTCCTGCCCTTATCCCAATTTTTTTGTACTCGGCGCAACATGTCTTTTTCTTCTTCATATTACCTACACTGCAAAAATGTAAATAGAACATCGTTGCAAAAATATCTTACAATGATTCAAAAGTACATAACATTTATAAAATTGTATAACACCATTTACTATTTAGTATTCGTTTAAAGAAACTTAGATAATACCTATGTATAATGTATAAGCATTTGAGTGTGATGCCTGAGATACAGGTTTATTCCTAGTTCAGGTAGAACCCAATTATTATGTACCTCTAGTTTTATGGCACTATATTAGTAAACTTATGTAATAATCAATTTTTTCAATAAACAAAACAATTTTCAATTTTCATTTTCTATACTTCTCTATTAGTCGTCTGCTCAGTCACTCCCTTTCCAACATACTGTAATACACGTGCAATTTTAGTAGGTGTATTGCACGGTGTATGTAACAATATCTAAGATATGGAGGAGCGGAGCCTCCTAAAAGGAAATGTTTGCCTAAAAGGAGGCTTCAAAAACTCCAAACCAACAAGCACTTTTTAAAAAATAAAATTATTTTTCATTTTCATAGTCAGTATCCAGTCGTAACCGATGTACCACAGGAGCGGCCCCAGAACCGATCCCTGCGGGACACCTCACGATATCTCTCGCCAGTTCCACTCCCGGTTGCGACCGGGGTAGATGACGGCTCTGTCCGTCAGGTATGCCTCGACTACTCGACGGAGGTAGGTCGGCACCCGGTGATGCCGGAGTGCCTCCCTTATGCAGCTCTGGGGCAGGGTGTTGAATGCGTTGGTGATGGCGAACGACACCGACAAGACGACCTCTCCTCGGGACATAACGTCGTGAGGGCTCTCACGCGCATCCCCCTTTATCTATCATTTTGTGATCATGGTAATTGAAACTGGGGCAAGTACTGCCATAATTGTTACAGCTCTTAACCTTTTGAACGCTATTGTCACATTTAGGTACGTGACAAGCAAGCGCATGCCCTGTACGCCAACAACACTATAACACGAAATAAACAATTTAAATCATTACTTTTGTGTAGATATCTTAAAAATTTAAGCTCTCGTACGTATTTAATGACATGAAACAAATTAAAAGATATTGGGAAATTCATTAAAACAAGAAGAAATAAATTTGTAGCTTGGCATGGAGGGCACGCGCGTTCGTTTATGCTCAAAGGGTTAAAAGATCTCTGTGCGTTCGTGTTTCCGACTTTATACGATCATTTCCGAAGCGCTACTCTTTGGGAAATCTATAATTTAGTGACTCAGCCGTCCACCACACGGATAGGTGTGCAAAAATGTTTACGCATTGCGTACATTAACATGTAGATTAGACATCAACATCGCGGATGTCTCTGATAAGCTGCCCTTATCACCTACAATCTGATTTTCCTCAATATAAGCTGATAACAGACTATAAACGGATTCAGGGAAGAGATAACTGCCGTTTTATATATCGGAGTTTCCGATTAGGTCATGTTTTATGTCGTTATCAAAGAAATTAGGCGACGCATAATTTTAATAAACTATCGATTGGAGTTATCGTTGTAATTGTAATTTTGCCGGCTGCAATTAGGATTTAGTGATTGGGTAATTCACGCATTATTCATCAAATTCAAAGTCTAATTGGCTATCTTGTAATTTTATGTTTAGTAATTGTATGTTTGTAACGATAAGACTCTAAAATTTCTGGACGGATTTCAAAAATTCTTTCACCATCAAGGTCACAGCTCATTAAACCACCCGGCACTCGTTGTCGACAGGTGGTCCACGGGTGGACGCCGCGTTATCACCGAATAAACGTCGTGCGGTAAACCAATGGACCTCGCAACTTGCAGCGGAGTGAACGCAAGGCAAGCATGCGAGTAGTGAGACGTGTCAAGGGACGTCCGGATGGAACGAAGTTCATTTCGATTAAACAGTGAAGGAATTGTAATAACATTTTATTTATTTTAAGTCTTAATGATCAAAAAAGTCTGATCTAAATAAACCCTGTATAATAATCGAAAAATATTGATTAAGTCATTGACTGCCACGCAGCAGACACAATAGAAAAACTATTGTTCGCGGCTCACCGGTGACCGCGTTGGCGCTCAACGTGTTAATTAAAAAGACACCATATTTTACTCCATAAAAAAAGTGTCGTTACAACTATTGGTCTGAATTCCGTCTAGCCCCCTTTCGCAACGCGCGATAAGGAACTTCGTTCCAATACTAGCCGCAGCCGGCGAGGCGGTGCTGAGTGGGTGCCGGGTGGCTCTAATGAGCTGTGATGTTTAGAATGCTACATTATTTCCGAGTAGCATAGGCTATATTTATTACTAGCTTTCGCCCGCGGCTTCGCTCGCACGGTACTATTTAAAAATTGCACCTCACATATAATGTTATGCTAGAAGAGTAACGGTGGAGTTTCTTGTCCGTTCTTCTCCACACGAAACTACCTTTTGGAAGGGGCGACTAGAATCAATTTTATTTCTTGTTCATTTTTGACGTTCAAAAGTGCCTTTCTTGTGCCTATTTGAAATAAATGTTTTGACTTTTACTTTGCACCCCTACGAAGCTGTGGTAGGTCGCAAGCTTACCAATAATGTCAATTGTAGCTCGTCCATTATGGTTGTCATCTCTCAACTGGTTGGCGACACTGATGATCTTCCTCCTCTGGGTGGCCTTGGCTCCCTCCGGCATCAGCACGAAAATGTCGTGGTCCACCTCCAGAATGAAGCAGTGGTCTGTCGTCAGAGAGGAGGAGTCGGCTTCCACCTGGAGACAAGATACCATGAGCACCATGTAATTATTATGACATAATTCATTTACTTGTCATTGTTAATTGTTATACACGATTGGTCGACTCTTCACGTGACCAGAGCGCTGGCCTATTTTTCGGTCAAAGAATCAGCATTGCCATACAACGTGGCAATGCTTATGTGTGAAGACGATGTACCTAGGTACAACATCATCTTCACACATAAGTTTATTATTAATGTATACAAAACTTGTTAAAAGAGTAACGGTGGAGTTTCTTGCCCATTCTTCTCCACACGAAACTACCTTTTGGAAGGGGCGACTAGAATCAATTCTATTTCTTGTTCAATTTGACGTTTAAAACTGCCTGTCTCTCAAAGTCAAATCATTTATTTCAAATAGGCACATCAACTCCATCGATTTTGAGGGCGCCTAGAGCGTCATACTCAAGGTCAAACTCTGCTGCTGACTCAACGTTATATTGCACTGGTCTACAAACCTGCGTATTTGTTGATGTCTAAGCATAATCATCGCCCGATACAGTTGTGACCTTAATCAATTCTGCTGACGCGAAATTATATCGTAACTGTGTAACTAGGTTTTAAGGTGCAAGAAAATAGGTATGTATGTTACGCAAACTTGTTAAGAAATTATTTTTCACCTCACAGGCTCGGAAAGAGTCTGTTTGTCATTCGAAATCTGAGCCGAAAATCGATTTTTGCTCTCTAGCGTGGAAAGAGTTTTTAAAATTCGAACCTTTCTATTTATTAATTTTCTATACTGCCAGTCCACTGAAAATGCATGACACGGTCTAAAATAAAATATTAAATAATACCGCTCACCTTAAAAACTTCCATCACAGTACAGAAATTAAATATTTTGCGAGGATATAATTGTAAAATTGGAATTAATGTTAATAAGTATTCCATTCGATTAAAAAAATCTGTGACGTCACATTTGAATATGCCATAAAAATACTACCCTGTCAAATGGGTATTAAAAATTAAACTTAAATTACTACACAATTGGGTAATTGTGTAGTAATTTAAGTTTAATTTTTTAAATAAAATAAATACTAATATATTATTTAATTTAATCCTTTGCTTGGCAAAAATAAATATGTATTAAAATAGTTAGTTATTTGTATTAAATTCGTTTTTTTCTTTCATTCTCCTTAGAGGACAAGTAGGATATAGAACAAAATACAGGGTATTTAATTTTGGAAATATTCTATGTAACTCATAAGATACATTGCCAAGTATCTGTTATTTTCTTCACATGAGTCAATGTATCTGACACGCTCGAACAAAATAAAACTCAACAACACCTGTTTTCTTGCACCTAGCAGTTTCCTCGCTGTAGTGAGGTGAAAAATTGTGTGTTGCGCTCGGCAGCAAAGCTTTTTTGCGTCTCGTACCTTTGAAACCTTCGTTACGCTCAGGATTCTATATTTGAACCACTCGCTTCGCTCATGGTTCAACCCTAGAATCCTTCGCTTACTCAGGTTTCAATAGAAGTACTCGCGCCAAAAATCAACTTTCCAGCCTTGCATAACAAATAACTATTTCACCTCACAGGCTCGGAAAGAGTCTGTTTGTCATTCGAAATCTGAGCCGAAAATCGACTTTTGCTCTCTAGCGTGGAAAGAGTTTTTAAAATTCGAACCTTTCTATTTAATAATTTTCTATACCGCCAGTCCACTGAAAATGCATGACACGGTCTAAAATAAAATATTAAATAATGCCGCTCACCTTAAAAACTTCCATCACAGTACAGAAATTAAATATTTTGCGAGGATATAATTGTAAAATTGGAATTAATATTAATAAGTATTCCATTTGATTAAAAAAATCTGTGACGTCACATTTGAATATGCCATAAAAATACTACGCTGTCAAATACCCAATTGTGTAGTAATTTAAGTTTATTTTTTTAAATAAAATAAATACTAATATAATATTATGTTATTTAATCCTTTGCTTGGCAAAAATAAATATGTATTAAATTAAATTAGTTAGTTATTTGTATTAAATTAGTTTTTTCCTTTCATTCTCCTTAGAGGACAAGTAGGATATAGAACAAAATACAGGGTATTTAATTTTGGAGACATTATGTGTAACTCATAAGATACATTGCCAAGTAGGTATCTGTTATTTTCTTCACATGAGTCAATGTATCTGAGACGCTCGAACAAAATAAAACTCAACAACACCGGTTTTCTTGCAGCTAGCAGTTTCCTCGCTGTAGTGAGGTGAAAAATTGTGTGTTGCGCTCGGCAGCAAAGCTTTTCTGCGTCTCGTACTTTCCAGCCTTGCATAACAAATAACTATTCCATAGTTATTTTAATTTTAAGGTAAATAGTATGTAAGTAAACTAGGTTTAAATAAGTAATGAATTATTTTAATATTTTCACTGTTCAAGATATTTTATGTTAAATATTGCGAAATGTTTTGTCCTACAAATACCATAACGTATGCGCTCCTGCCGCCTGTGGTTCATCCTAGTACAGGCATCTTACAATATAAATACCTTTACAAATTATTTTCTAAGATTTTAATGTTAATATTTTACCAATTTAATTCTGAATAAATATATTATTATTATTATTATTTATTACATAAATCGTCTTCGGTACTACTCGTAATTAGCTAAAATAATGAAAAATCTGGTCACAAGACAATCTAATAATTAATGATAACAATCTTATGCACAATCGCATGTATTTGACTATATAAATCCTTGGTTTTAAAAGTATTTATTAAACATTGATTGTGTTAATGTTATCTGTAGGTACACATAAATGATTAAGACTATAGCCTGACCGTTTAAGTGGGAACTCTATTGGGACTTCCTCTATACAAACGCATTCCGCTGTTTTCTTCGTGGATAAATGCCTCTAAAGCAACGAATTTTCTTCCAAAAAAATCTAGGTCTAATTAGTACGTGCCCCCATTTCGTTTTTTCCAAAACATAATCACTAAAAGACTTATGACAATCCAAAATCACGAAAAATAGCCCGTTTTTACCGCCATGTTCAGGCGACTATCAGACTAACTAAGTCTAACCAGAATTAAGGAGTGGACCCGTTAGGACTGAAGCCTTTCGGGTCAGCGTGATTGTCCGAAAGGGTTACTCCTGCTCCAGAACATGAAGGACTAAGGAAGCAACATGGATGGGTTTTAGTCAGAAGAAGTCTGACCACTCCCTTCCGCTCCACCCAGATCGAGATCCATTTGATAATTTCCCACTCCAAAAAAAAATAAAAATAGCACATGAATGAAAGAAAGAAAGTAAATACGATTAGATTACACATCAAGCTATCCCAAACTGTCAGATTTTCCCTGTTGAAAATGACCCTGATACATAACTACATACTATAAAGCAAAGTCGCTTCCCGCGTCTGTCCTAATGTCTGTATGTATGCCTAAATCTTTAGAACAACGAAACGGATTTTGATGCGGTTTTTTAGTACATCATGATGTTTTTAACAAATTTTTTATTGTTCTCAATTTAGCATAAATTATTAAACTTAATATTTACATACCTAAAACATTATTAATAACTATGTACAAGTATATAACAGGAGGGAAAAAAATAAAATAAATCAAAGGGCATCAAAAAATTCGTCCACATCGCTATCAACAGGAAAAGTTCCCAAAAGGCTGGCAGCATTGCCACGTTGTATGGCAATGCTGATTCTTTGACCGAAAAATAGGCCAGCCCTCTGGTCACGTGAAGAGTCGACCAATCGCTTGGCGATGTCTCGATAAACATAGTGGGTACTCGGACCCCATGGCCCTAGTGTTTCAACCCCAAACGGCTCGAATATATAACTTCCAATAAGGTTGTTATACTTGCGCCGTTTGAGGTTTTCTGCACATGCAGCAGCTGCGCCAACACAACCCGCCGTGCAAGGAAGATGGGATGGCGCAAGGGTGTCGACACACGTTGCATCCCACACCAACGGCCTACCTACCTTCCAAGGCATTAGTGTCATTCCATCTGGTCTCTTACCATCGTCACGTGCCAAGCCTTTTGGCTTCTAAAACAGCTGGCACCCCGGCGGTGACAAGAGCACGACGGATTATGTCATTAATGCTGGCGTGCCGTGCTAACCGACCTGCGCTTTTAATGCAGGATAGACCATGGTGTCCGAGGCAGTCGACAACTTCACCGCATTGGCAGCGATGCGGAGCCACGCAAGGAGCGCCCAGACGCAAACATGTAGCGAGCCGGAAAGTGGTGTCACCCAGCAGAGTGCCTATGTTGGGTGACGGAAGTGCCTGAAGCCAGAGGCCCGACTCCCACTCACCCACAGCCAGTAGGCGGGCACGCTCAGCAGTGTTGGTGGACGTATTAATAAGATTATACCGTAACGTACCTACCGTTTTTAGTAGATAGAGTGAGTCAAGAGGAAGGTTTATATGTATAGTAACATGGTTAATATATAAGAGAATCACTGATAATTTCAAAATTTCTAATGCGCAGTCGTAAATAAACACATTTTTTTGCGTTTACATTGGGACAGGGGAATATTGTTTAACTACGAATTTAACTCGTGCGAAGCCGCGCAAAAGCTAGTTTAGAATAAAGTTGAGAGTCTATCAAAGAAATTTGACAGATTGGGGTAGCTTGATATGCTGGCCTGGTTACGTTACCTCCTCAATCCTCATGTTGTCACAGCCGGAGAGCTTCAGCAGTCTCTTCTCCGCGCCTGCGTTGGTCTCCACCTCCGTGAACCCTGACTCGTTTCCACCTTCCATGTATGTGATAGCTAGAGAGAAGGATTAATTAGTCACTCATCATCTGCCTAGTCTTTTCCCAACTGTGTTGGGGTCGGCTTTCCTTACGGCCCACTACGCCTTAAACCTAGTCCCAAGCTAAGCAACCTAATGCTTGTGTTATGGTAACGAGATGGCTGATAAACTACTTATAAATATACATTTTTGAAACGAAGTTCCTTATCGCGCGTTGCGAAAGGGGGCTAGACGGAAAAAATTTAAACCAAAAGTTGTAACGACACTTTTTTTGGAGTAAAATATTATGATGTCTTTTTAATCAATATTTTTTGATTGGTTAATTTTATCTGTTTTTTTTATTATTATAACTTAAAATAAATAAAATTTTATTACAATTCCTTCACTAATTAATCGAAAGGAACTTCGTTCCATCCGGGTGTCCCTTGACACTATGTTTTTTTTTTACTCTACGGTTATGGGACCCGAAAATATACACATAGAGTCAAATTAAATTAAGCGGGATTGTCCGAAAGGGTTACCAGTACCCCGGAACATAAAGGGCTAAGGAAGGAACATGGACGCGTTTTAGTCAGTAAGAGTCTGACACTCCTTTCCGCTCCACCCAGAGCGGGAGAAATCATTGGATGATTTCCCAGCCTCAAAAAAAATAAATGGTCAAATTAAATAAGTCTTTGACACACTCACCAGGCTTGAAATACCCCAGAAACTTGCTGGACTCGTGACCCTGGACCTCCCGATGATGAACAGCTTTGCCGCCCAGCATATCGTCGAGGGTCACGGTCCATATGGCAGCAGAGCCCTTTTTGTCTTGGGTGGTCTTGCTGCCAATCCAGAAATGGGCGTCATGGTTCAGGGATGAGTTGCTTTGGCCCGTGGTCTGGAAATATATCATTAACTGTATTTCTCGAAGGAGCTGGCAAACGTGTATAGTACAACCACATTTTATCTTCAATATCAGCTTACGGCAGTCCAGTGCTGGCCTGTCTCTCCTATGTCACACTATTCGGCTCGATTTGCCAAATAGTGTTTGACAAATAGAGTTTGGCAAATAACGTTTGGCAAGTAGCATTTGGCAAGTAGCGTTTGTCAATTACGGCAAATAAGGCTTGCCAAATAAAGCTTGCCATGTGGTGTTTGCTAAATAGCGTTTGCATTATAGCGCTTGCCAAATAGCGTTTGGCAAATAGCGCTTGCATAACAAATAAAATGCTTTGACTTTGACTTTGACTATAATAGCGTTTCAAAATAGCGCTTGGCAAATAGCTTGTATCAAATAGCGTTCTCCACTAATGAACACATCTACTCCTTATCAGTCATCGGTTCTACTGCATCAGTCTGGCAAAGCTGAAATGAACCTTTGTAATTGCTTAAATATTTTATTGTTATTTGTATTTTGTGTGGTGACTGTGTCCAAATCAATGCTTTTTCTTTTATTTCTAAACAACTATACCCTAACGGTACCGTATGCAGAACGGACCTCGGCTTAGCCCAAAGTCCGATTAGCATCAGGCCCGTGCCCGACGGCGCGTGCGTGTTCCACGCGCGCCTCAATGAGATGTCTGCTTTTGAAGAGGCCGAAGCCTGCCGGGTAAGCGGGATTGTCCGAAAGGTTACCGCTACCCCGGAAAAAAGAGGGCTACGGAAGGAACATGGATGGGTTTTAGTCAGTAAGAGTCTGACACTCCCTTCCGCTCCACCCAGAGCGAGAGGGGTCATTGGATGATTTCCCACCCTCAAAAAAGTAGGAACGTGGGTCCCAGTAAGGGACACGCTGGATTGGATCGTTAAGAAAGCTCCTATTGGATCAAAATTATTTACCTTTAAAACAATGTAGGAGTCCCCGTTATAGAATTTTCCGTATTTCTTTGAGTCAATTGGTACTGGCTCGAATTGCTGAAAAAAAAATAGAACGATTAACAAGTCTGATTTTTCAGATTCATGTGCGTATTGTATAATTGTCACTTGCTAAAAAAACTATGAAGAAAAAAATTGTGGGGAAACCGGCATGCCTGAGAGATATTTCTCAACAGCATGTGAAGCTAAGTCAGAGGCCCATGGGCAGCATGGAAACTCTGACACCAGGTTAGTCACTAACAACACGAAAATAAGAAGAAGTACTCCATATCGTTGATGTGTGTGTTGTGTAAACGGTTTAAGTTACGCAAATATCATGTATGATGGAATTGTTCCTCTTTAAAAGTTCTAACAAAAAGTCCGCGACAGCATAATGTCTCATCTGCCTAGCCTTTTCCCAACTGTGTTGGGGTCGGCTTCCAGTCTAACCGGATGCAGCTGAATATCAGTATTTTACATGGAGCGACTGCCTGTCTGACCTCCACAACCCAGTAACTGGGCAATACGATACCCCTTGGTAAAACTGGCTGTCAGATTTTCGGGCTTCTGACGACCCGTAACGACTGTCAAAGATGCACAAATGACAGCCGGGACCAACGGCTTAACGTGCTTTCCGAGGCACGGAGAAGTCTCGGTATGTAAAGATGCAGCTACTACTAGCACTATGCAGCCAAGCGTATTATAAATTGGGAGATTACATTGCTGATAAAAATGCTTGGGTCAATGCTAGTCCAGCTCCACAAGGGCTCATCAACTAATTTATTAGACTACTGAAAACTGTTGGAGCTGCGGAAGATCAACAACAACAAAAAAACATCTTTGCATTGTATAAATTCAATCTCTTAATATTGTATAACTGCTTAGCACATATGTGAGTACTATGTACCTACTATAAAGCGACCAGTCTCTGGGTGCGTCTTTCATTGACTTGAATATGCCCTGGCGGCTGAGAGTATGCCATGCTCACTTTAATGTCTCGCTGATGGTGGCGTGTGTGTTGGATCATTTAGCTCCCTTCAAAATGGTTGAGCTGAATGGTGCTAATATATGCGTCATGTTCGTGAACGGGCGCTGTCAGTAGAGACTGGTCATCTCTTAGCGGCTAAGGCTTGTTTTAATTTAATTATTGAATAGTTTTTACATATTTTATATCTGATGCTTTTAACGTTCTGCATCGTTCTCACATGTATAATATTAATATGAACTATGTAACCAATATTTTGTAACCATATTTTGTTTAAAAGAGTGTCCATGGAGTTTCTTGCCCGTTCTTCTCCATAGGTACCTACTCCTTTGGAATGGGCAACTAGCTTCATTTCTCGGACTGACCGACACCTTGACAATTCAAAAGTGCCTGTAATTGGTTTATTTGAAATAAATACTTTGAGTTTGAGTTTGAGTTTTGAGTTTGATGGTCACCCATTCACGGCCAACCCCGGTAAGCGTAGCTTAACCTGATGGATCGACCCGTGCGGCTGTTAGTAGGTACTTAGCCACGAGCTCCCAATGTCTATCTTTTAAAAATGACTCACTATAACCTTTTTTTATGGTAAACTTTGTTAGAAATTATTGCATTACTTGCGAAGGATTTTTTGATCAACATATTATTAATCCTTATTCAAATAAATATGTTATTAATCACAAGTATTTAAATGTAAACAAAATTGCCCATGACATCACTTGATTTCAATCAACATCTTAGGAGATATCTAAAACCACTATCTCTCTTAGGTGACGCAGACGAAGTTGCCCAAGTCAGCTAGTCACTACATAATAAAACAAAGTCGCTTTCTCTGTCCCTACATCCCTATGTATGCTTAAATCTTTAAAACTACGCAACGGATTTTGATGCGGTTTTTTTTTAATAGATAGAGTGATTCAGGAGGAAGGTTTATGTGTATAATTTGCAGACATATTATGCGGGTGAAGCCGCGGGTGAAAGCTAGTAATAAATTAAATAAACAAAATATAAAGCCAGTGACACATAACTGTGCTGTGCTGTGTCGTGACTCTGGATACATCAATCAAACGACACTACGACAACGACTTGTCAAATCACAATAAGTTTTGATTGATTAACACGGTTTACGGTAAATAATTTGGTACTAAATGAAAAAAAAACCAAATGCATTAGATTTAAATTACCTAATGTTAAAAGTAGCGATTGTGACATCATATTGAACGGAGAAAAGCTAGAATTTACTAAGCAGACGGTTTTCCTGGGAATCACGCTAGACGACAAGTTACAATGGGGTCCCCACATAACAACTCTTGCGGGACGGCTAAGCTCGGCCGCTTATGCTGTTAGAAAGATAAGCCAGTTGACAGACGTAGAAACCGCGCGCTTGGTCTACTTTAGTTACTTCCACAGCATTATGTCGTATGGCATTTTACTGTGGGGTCGGGCTGCTGACATTGAATCCATTTTTATTCTGCAAAAGCGAGCTATCAGAGCTATTTACAATCTACGTCGCCGCGAATCGCTTAGGGAACTATTTAAAAGTATTAATATTATGACGGTACCATGCCAATTCATTTATGAAAACATTATGTATGTAAGAAAAAATCGACATCTATTTAACAAAATAAGTGATAGGCATAACTTTAATACTAGAAATAAAGATAAAATAGATCAACCCTTTTTTAGATTATCAAAAGTACATACATCTTTTATGGGGTTCTGTGTTAAATGTTACAACAAAATACCTTGTGACATTCTGCAATTAAATGAAAGAAAATTTAAAACTCACATTAAAAATACACTTTGTAAACAAGCATATTACAAATTAGAGGATTATATAAAGGATAAGGATGCTTGGAAACATGCTGGTCCTGCTCCACAGGGCAATCTAGTGTCTAGACAAAATCAAACTGGTTGCTAAGTAAATAAGTTAATAATTTATTATTTATAAAATACTATTTTAACATGTTGAAATAACTTCTCACACATTGATTGATTTATTATATATTAACTTTTAAAATGTTTGTAAATATGTGAGCACCATGTACTTTTGACATACCTAAGTTACCTACCATTACTATATGTGTTTTTCTTTTCACCTTTTGTGGTGTAGTGTTTTTATTCTGGGTGCATCGTCTTCACATATAATGTTATAATTATTCATGTATACAAAACATTGTAAAACATTTTAAAAGAGTAACGGTGGAGTTTCTTGCCCATTCTTCTCCACACGAAACTACCTTTTGGAAGGGGCGACTAGAATCAATTCTATTTCTTGTTCATTTTGACGTTCAAAAGTGCCTTACTTGTGCCTATTTGAAATAAATGATTTGACTTTGACTTTGACTTGACTGCGTCAGAAGGTCGTCAGTCACGTCATGATACAACACAATGCTATATAGGATGAAATTGAATTCATAGACATTATTTAAGCGGGATTGCCCGAAAGGGTTACCGCTACCCCGGAACAAAAAGGGCTAAGAGTCTGCCACTCCCTTCCGCTCCGCCCAGAGCGCGAAAAGACATTGGATGATTGCCAAGCCTTAAAAAAAAGGCATTATTTGAAGGGGTCATAGCACTCATCATTAAGAACAACTTATGCTATAGAAACAAATCGGAAATCGCGAAAAAATAATCAACATTATGCTCGCGTAACTCATTAAAATGTATGGACCAGCTGCTGATTTTTTTTTCGTGATTTCAGCTGTGTTACCATTGTAAAAGTTATTCAATATGATGAGTACAACGACCCCTTTAAATATTGCCCATCAATTCAATTTTACCCTGTATATGAATCGGGTTTTAATCACAAAAAATTGTTTTTGTGAGTTTCCCGTTGTTGGAGAGATAAATCCCAAACTAACCTCAATGGTCCAAATTTCAATGCCGGGATTACCCCCTGCCTCAGCAAATGCCGGATGGTCCATTTCGACTCACTACACTTGGCGCGATCAATACAATAATGATATTATTTTGTGTACGAAACCGTGCGATAGATAAGTTATATCTGTATCAAGTGACTCATATTTAGATAATGATTATTTTGATAAGAATTGCTCCTTTTTTAGGGTAGGATATACACCGCTGGAGCTCGTGGCTAAGTACTAACAGCCGTGCAGGTCGATCCATCAGGTTAAGCTGCGCTTACCGGGGTTGGCCGTGGACGGGTGACCATTTTTACATAACAAGACTCTTTGACAGTCGTTACGGGTCGTCAGAAGCCCGATAATGTGACAGCCAGTCTTACTTTATATGAACTATCAAAACGCGGCATTTGTACGTGATTTGTATGAAATATAACAATGTGACGTCACAGATTTTTATAATCAAATGGAATACTTATTAGCATTAAATGCAATTTTACAATTACATCTTCTCATAATATTTAATTTCTGTACGGTGATGGAAGTTTTTAAGACGAGCGGTCTGTTTTACACGCTTTATATTAGCTTCACTTGTATGTATGTTTGTAACCCACTCCTTTAGACGCGATTTTCACCCACTTTAAACGGCCAAATTTCGTTCAAACTTTGTAGATTTATCGAGGACCGATGACAATACATTAATTTGAACTAAAAAGTAGGAAATAAAAAATAGTTTAAAAAAACTAAAAAACACGCTTTTTATTTTTGGCTTTTTCAAATAGTCAATAGCGATGAGTATGAATTAGTATAAGCTCTGATAAATCTTATCATTATGATCACGTCATATTGTTTGGTGTATAATCCAAAAGTCATTTAATGTTTTGTACGTGTACCATCGGAGATAGTGGGCTCTGATTTGATAATTATCATTATGTACAATCGCCATCACATCAAGCTACACCCAATCTATCAAATTTCGTTGATAGATGTTCAACTCTATGACAAACGAATAAGGTTCATGTTCAATTTACTATTTGAAATGATCAAAAATAAAATTCGAAATCATATAGAAAAAAGTACGCTCCTCTTAAAAACTCTAACTTGATGCAGCGAATACCAGTACATGGAGCGACTGCCTAGATCTGACCCACAGCGATACGATACCTTTTGGTAAGATTGGCTGTCAGACTTTCAGGCTTCTGACTACCCGTAACGACTGTCAAACATCCACGAATGACAGCCGGGACCAACGGCTGAACGTGCTTTCCGAGGCACAGAGGAGTCCCGATATGTAAAGATGGTCACCCATCCACGAACCAACCCGAGCAAGCGTGTGTGACTGTTATTACTTAGCCACGAGCTCCTCAAGATATCAGTCACATTCCATGCTTCAAATCTCGAATTCACGGCATGTCAGAGAATGTATGACTTTCTAGAAATCTTTGTCTATGTATGGCCCCTAGACAAGTGTCAATCACTCCGTGTCGATTAGATTTCGAAAATGGTTGATCGAACAATTCGTTGTTCAGCAATTCGGATTGTCAAAAACGCTACATGTCAACGCATTTGTATGGGAATCGAGTTTCGTTTCACAATTTGACATTTACTAGCACTTACCGATCGAAAACGATTGATCACGTGGCATTTCGAAAGCTTAATTATGCCAATTCCATACATTTCGGATTTATCTAATTTCGTTATCGTTATTGAAAATGACTGTCTAGGCCTCCTGGTCTATTTTATTATAGTTTCATAAGCTCCGTGGGCATTGCTATGCAAAGAATAGTTTTTTTATTCATGACCCGAACGACATTCAATAAAACACATTTACTTAATCAATAACTATAATCTTTTATTAATGACAATCAATTTGAAATACACTATACACACAATACATACGTAATTTAAAAAGCAGTTTTATTTTAAAATTGAAAGCATTTGTTGAAATCAGTTAACTCACTAATCTATCAAACAAAAAATGTACGGTGAACCCGCATTTTGTAACATTAAGTAGGTTAAGCTACATCAACGTTTGCATACGCGCGACCATTTACTAGACTGGCTAAGTAAAATAAATCAGTGATTTTACCACACTCAACACGGGCGGTTTAATCCTTCTTCCCCGGGTTTCCATCATCACAAGTGTACCGAATAATCATCGTACGCTTGAACAAGGTGTATAGACTATCGTCGTACATTGGTTTTGGTCCTTCGAGCCGGATTGTCGGCTCGAAGGACCAAAAAAAATGTACGACGAGATATTAACTGTCACAATATACAAGATATAGTTAATTTTGTCTCATTTATACCATAGTTTAATCAGCCTATAATGTTCACACTGCTGGGACTCAGGCCTTCTCTCTGTGAGAGGGAATGGTCGTCATCAACCACTTGGGCCCGGTATAGGTTGGTTGATGTCATTTTTTCTTTCTTTCTTTCTTTGTATATCTTCGAATTTTTGATTCTAGGACATGTCCGTTTTCTCACTAACTAGGGAAGATTGTCCACCGTTTTGAGGGCAGTGGTGATGTCATAACGTTAAACAGTAAAACGCTGCATTTTTGCTCTGTCTTGCTGATCATTTACCTATTTCATTTGCACACAGTTTGCATTACGTTGTAGTAGTGTAGTAGTCATCAATTTTAAAATTAGATTTGGTCCCAACACACACCCTTGAGGAACCCCCTAGATTTATGACAGAACCGCATTATATGTTTTAGAATTAGTGAGACAACTGAGTTCCTCATGTCAATCAATGGCTATTGTTGTTTAAGTACATACGAAAACATAGGATAACACGGCCGTAATCAATATAATTCCGTTGCTGACCGTGCGAAACGCGTCCTTTGTAGTTACATGGTCTGGGGGCGGCTGTGAATCTTCTGGGGGTGGCTGTAAAAAGAAAATGTGTTGTACATTTCATTAGATATTTTTATATTCTACTTTACGACCTTTTACGAGCCTTCTCTTACGTGGCTCGGAAAGCACGTTAAGCCGTTGGTCCCGACTATCATTTCCGCATCTTTGACAGTCGTTACGGGTCGTCAGAAGCCCGAAAGTCTGACAGTCAGTCTTACCAAGGGGTATCGTATTACCCAGTTACTGGGTTGTGGAGGTCAGATAAGCAGTCGCTCCATGTAAAACACTGGTATGCAGCTGCATCCGGTTGGACTGGAAGCCGACCTCAACATAATTGGGAAAAGGCTAGGGTTAAAAAGTTAACTCTAAGAATTTCGTGGGATGGACCCTGAAATCGCGTTAAAAATATGAGAAACATTACATACATTTTCTTGAGACCGAAAGGATATACATACAATAGGATATGCTATAGACCACCAAACTGAACAACTTTAACTATGGGACAACTCCGAAATCGCAAAAAAAATTAGCTATATTATAAAAATCAGCTATATATTTCCTCCGAATGATGTTAAACAATTCCATCTTGTATAAAACGTAGGGGGTTAAGAAGACAATACTTACAGTGATGGTGCCGCTAAGTTTCTGCCTGTTATTGCAACTAATCTCATCAACCGATGTCCGGAACTTCTCCACACTGGCTTGGTCCGTAGAGTCCGGTTGGAATTTGAAGCTGTGAAAGCAAAGTAAGGAGAAATTAGACAAGATGGAGATGACAATCCAAAATCTGACAGCCAGTCTTACAAGGGGTATCGTATTGCCCAGCTACTGGGTTGTGGAGGTCAGATAGGCAGTCGCTCCATGTAAAATACTGGTATTCAGCTGCATCCGGTTAGACAGGAAACCGATCCCGAAATAGTTGGGAAAAGGCTAGGCAGTTGGATAGATGGATGAAAATGACAATCCTTACTTCTTAAATAATATTATAATATATGCGAAAATACGTTTGTTTCCGAGGAAAACAACAATAACTTTCTGAAATGGTGAAAAAAATCCGCTATTCCATACATTATGCTGGCATAATCGTCAAATTGCAGGGAAAGGGATTTCACATTTGTTACCATAGTAAAAGTTGTTCATAAACTTAAAAGGAAGATCTATAAAAGCATGGTTAGACCTCCTGTATGGATCAGAGTGTTGGGCCACAAAAGGAATGTATGAAAGACAATTGCATGCAGCTGAGATGAGAATGCTAAGAGGGATGTGTGGTATTACGCGAATGGATAGAATACGGAATGAGTTTATAAGAGGTAGTCTGAAAGTGGCACCGGTGACTGAAAAAGTTTTGTGGAAATCGGTTGTCATTGTACGGGCATGTTATGCGGAGAAATGAGGAAAATGTTGTCAGGAAAGTTGTGAGCATGAATGTGGAACGTGGTGGCTATACATGTAGAGGGAGACCGAAAAAACGATGGATGGATTGTGTGAAAGATGATATGGCTAGAAAGGGAGTGACTACCGAGTAGACGACTGATGGAGGAGTGTGGAAGAAAAAAACATGTTGCGCCGAGCACTAATAAATTGGGATAAGGGCAGGAGAATGATGAGTAAAAGTTGTTCATAAATGAGAATAAAATTCACCCTGTATTGATTATTCTAATGATTTTAATTCAGTAAATACTTATTTTCATAGCATACTAACGAGATAAGACGGCCATAATGCGTAATAGCGTAAACTGCATGGCACCGGTCATATATAAAAAAATGCCGAGAAGTTGGAAAGAACTACCTAAATCAACTTTTAAATATAAACGTACATTTTTGACAACCGGAGTCTATTATAACTTGACTGAGTTCCTTAATGAAAAAGAATTTGACTTGCATAGCTATATTATGGAGATTGAATTATTTTGTGATGATATTGACCCCAAAACAGATTAGACATAAAAATGACTAGGTATTTGTAACTTGACATTAATTATAATTAATCGTTGCGACATTTTTTGATATTGTAACTTTTTTTTATTACATCTGTAATTTTATACGTTGTGACAAACATGCCTGCACTCTCTCTATATCGTCATCCTATATGCACTTTGCACATGTTTAAGCAAATAAATGAATCTTGAATACTCACTTGTTCCGCTGCCTCCCAATGGGCTTGTCAGACTCTTCAGCGGATGTATCTCCTTCAGTGACCTGCTCGACTACAGCTGAAGGTTCCTTAGCCACCTCCTTCTCCTCTGAAGTGTCCGTCTTGTAGTCTGCATCGAATATATCATAGTTAGCATAAAACGCACATCTTCTTCTTCTTCTTCGTGTGGTTAGTGACTAACCTGGTGTCAGAGTTTTAATGCTGCCCAAGGGCCTCTGACTTTGCATCACATGCTGTTGAGAAATATCTCTCGGGCATGCCGGTTTCCTCACGATGTTTTCCTTCACCGATTTTAAGCAAGTGATAATTATACAATACGCACGTGAATTCGAAAAATCAGAGGTGCTAGCCTTGGGATCGAACTCGAGACCTTTGACTTGGCAGTCCGGCGGTCACAACACTAGGCTATCACTGCTTTTTACTTCATTGCCTTTAGGATGAAAACGACACAATAAAACAATTTAAAAAGTTGAGTTATCGTCAAAAACTGACTCCAAAGGCAAATAGTGCAACGACTTATTTATAATTTGCAGCACATAGTAACTGACGTAAATAATCACGAAATAATACGGAGGTGTCAGAATTTCAAAACTTGTTTTGCTATTTCCTTAGAAGTCACTTTTTTTAGTTACATCGTTTTCATCCCAAAGGTGCAAAATGAGCTAGTGGTTAAGTAATAACAGCCGCACGGGTCCATCCATCAGGTTAAGCAACGCTTGCCGGGGTTGGTCCGTGGATGGGTGACCATCTTTATATACCGAATCTCCTCCGTGGCTCGGAAAGCACGTCAAGCCGTAGGTCCTGGCTGTCATTTGTGCATCTTTGACAGTCGTTACGGGTCGTCAGAATTCCGAAAATCTGACTGCCAGTCTTACCAAGGGGTATCGTATTATCCAGTTACTGGGTTAGCGGTGTGACCGACGGACTGCCAATTCTTAGGTTTCAAGTTCGAACCCAAGACACGCACCTCTGACTTTTCGGATTCATGTGCGTATTGTATAGTTATCACTTGCTTAAAAAACGGTGACGGAAAACATCGTGAGGAAACCGTGTCTGAGAGATATTTCTCAACAGCATGTGAAGCTAAGTCAGAGGCCTATGGGCAGCATAAAAACTCTGACACCAGGTTAATTACTAGCCGCACGAAGAATGAATGAACTGGGTTGTGGAGGTCAGATAGGCAGTCGCGCCATGTAAAATACTGGTATTCAGCTGCATCCGGTTAGACTGGAAGCCGATCCCGACATAGTCGGGAAGAGGCAGGCAGATAGATTGATTGGCAGATTGATAGCTTAACCTGATGGATCGGCCCATATGATTGTTTAAAAGGGTTACCGCTCCCCCAGATCAGGAACATGGATGCGTTTTAGTCAGTAAGAGTCTGACACTCCCTTCCGCTCCACCCAGAACGGGAGGAGTCATTGGATGATTTCCCACCCTCAAAAAACAAGACCCACGATCTCTGTACTAACCAGAAGTGTCCTTGTATATTTCTGCCAGTTCTTTCTCTATCCTCGCCTCATCCTCATCTTGGGTCATTACATCTACTTTCTCGATATCTTTTACATCTTTTTTAATGCTTGCCAGCTGAAAAAAATATTTTTCAATTTGTTTATTACAAGTATCCTGTTACTAGCTTCTGCGAGCGGCTTCGCCAGCGTGGATTGCGGAAAGCATCCACCGGTTTAAAAAGCATCCTATGTGATAATCCAGGTTATAAGTCTGGAAGTCTGGTCCAGGTGGTAAGGTAGAGTCTTACAATAGCAACTTCATTGATATTGATATTTTTGTATGTTCCAAATTGAAATTTAAGTCCAATGTTTTTAAAATCTTATCCAATAATAATAAGAAATAGTGTGAGTCCTTTATTATTAATTTAATTTATCTCAACCATCTAAATTTATTTTTACTATTGAATTGTATGAGTTTATTAAATAATCGTATTGTCAATTCCCTTATTTTACATCATTTAAATTGTTAATAATAATTGTGATAGTAACGAATAACCCCAAACTTTTCAATGATTATTTCTTCTCTGAAATTAATTGTATTGTAGTTATTTTAATAATCTATGTTCTTTTTTTTTCTTTTCTTCAATTTATATAGGTACGTTTATCTGAGTAATGCTAAATCTAGTGGCACCTTTTACTCGTATCTTAATTTTGTTAACATGCGGATAATGTAGTGGGCTGCAGTATTGATAATACTTCATATGTGTATTTTTGTTATTAGTAAACATTATACCTAATATATTGTAGCTGTTTATTGTCCCATAATAAATAAAATAAAATAAAAATAAACTATTTGTGTGCCAAAGATTTATTAGGGCCTTTTTTGAAAGTGCCGACAAAACATTTTTTATCTGTTGTTAGTACTAGTTCTTTGGAGCAATAGTTAATAAGGCACAAAAGTTGTAAGATTGCTCTAAGTATGGAGGGTCGAAGTTAGGAAGGCCATCTTGTATGGGGATTAGTCGAAAAAGTGTCCACTTGTAAACAGCAAATTTTTGTTCGAACTCTCACCGAAATAGCGCTAGTGTAGCAAGTGGGGTACTTGAAAACACTGTATAATTTTATTCCATACCTACTCATGTTTGTCTATATCTTCTATACATATAATAAAATTGTAGAAAAGTGGTGTCTGTACAATGGAAATATATAAAAAAAAGTAGCAGGGGTTGTTATTTTATCGATGCCGAACCCGAAATTGTAATTGTTTTTTTTTTGTCTGTTTGTCGGTTTGTCTGTTTGTCTGTGTGTTTGTGCACGCTAATTCATAAACGGCTTATTCGATTTAGATGCGGTTTTCACTAATATATTGTAGTAAGCTTCACTTAACATTTAGTGTTTATTTCATGTCAATCGGTTCATAAATAAAAAAGTTATGTCAATTTAAAGAATCACGGCCAACATTTGTTAAGGTATGCAGCACGAAAAGTCACTATTCCACGCGGACGAAGTCGCAGGCACAGCTAGTATTGTAATAAAATTTAAAAAATTGCTCTGTAACAAAGCGGAAATGTTTCTTTCCTTTTTTAATTTAGTATCCTTCTCTAATAATTTGTGGCGCTCTATTTAAAATGCTTCCACTTGCTACTGTAGCGCCATCTTCATTTGCTCTCTTTCAACGGTCACTTCTGAATACACTGAGATGGTCCTCCATACTTCTACCCTCCATAGCTCTAAGTCAAGTAATACAAGTTCAGAAATCACTAAATGTACGAAAATTACAAAAGAATTGAGCTGATGGGTGGATAAAAGATGATATGGCTAGAAAGGGAGTGACTACCGAGATGAAGACTATAAGAGAAGTATGGAGGAAAAAGACACGTTGTGCCGAGCGCTAATAAATTGGGGTAAGGGCAGGAGAATGATGATTCGCATAACCAGGGAGCCAGACGCTCGGAGACACCACTGCGTCGACTGTCGGGAGGACACAGCACGGCATACGCTGGCTGAATGTGCCGCATGGCTGGAGCCGCGCCGTGCCCTCATCTCTGAAGTAGGCAGTGACCTGTCGCTGCCGGTCGTCGTTAACGCTATGGTCGGCAGTGAGCAGGCCTTTTATTGGAACGTTGGTAAACGAATACAATAGTGTCACTTATCTGTCAATGTAATGTGTCTGAGTTTGACGTTTCTATTACTTTCTCTGGTAATGGCTGTCTACCTAGATAAAATGTATCCGTGCCTTTTTCCATTAAATCAAGTTTAATCACACTGTTCCATTATTGTATCGCCCCAAAACCATCAGGTTATGGGACGCGGTGGTATCCTTCTGCGAGGAAGTCATTTCGCAGAAGGAAGCTGCCAAACGGGAGCGGGAGATCACCTTCCTCAACCCGGCCCGCAGCAGGCACACCGGGCGTCGGAGGAGGGTAGACAACGCCCTCTTCCAGCCCCCCTAAATGGGACCCGAGGCGGCGGCTTCGCGTAGTGTTCCACGCGCGCCCCTCCAAGACGGTACGAGGGGAGTGTCGTACACCTTACTCCCCCTCGACCGAGACGAGGCCCGCAGAGCCGGGCCGGCACCACGGGGGTTGCGGAAGTATTTTCAGTTCCCGCGACTCCCGGCGCAGGTGTGAGAGGGAACACCCGGGGTGGTTTTTAGTCAGTAAGAGTCTGACAGACCCCTTCGCCCTCCCCGGGGCGGGGGACATCCATGAGGATTTTCCCCCCGGATCAAAGGAGAATGATGATGAGGTTGGAACAGTGGCGTAGCGTACCTTGGAGAGGCATTATGTAGAACAAGACTGGCAACACTGGCCATGTTTACATGACCCGCGTATTTAAAATCCGAAATTAATTAATATAATTGTCTGAGTTTAATAAAAAGTTGAAGAAGTGCGTGTGTGGACGATAATCACCAAGTAATATTATTTGTGATAAGCAACATTCAGTGAAAAAACTAGTACGGCAAATTTTCCATGCAAACATAATTCAGTGCTACATGTAAATAAAAACAACCAGTGCTTTCAAAAAACATCACCACCGACATGGGAAAACAGTGTACCCAGTGAAACAGTGGTTTTTTACTAACATTAAGCTTTTGGAGTAAATTTGATCATTCACTAGAAAACGTTACCAAAAATATTCAAAAAGTGGACTTTGGACTGTGTACTATAACTAGCGCCACTGTCACTTGTGACAAGTGGATGAACTACGTAGTTACTACTAACGCCATTACTAACTCTAGCGGAGAGCGGACGAAACGGTTTTTGTATGACAACTAGCGCCACTATCGCCCCTATTGAAAAGTAGTGGAAGCAGTAGTGTTGCCACATAAAATATTTGTTTACCATTTAGTAGAAATCAGTATCCTACCATGGCTGATGAAAATATCACATTAAGGAAAAAACCTATGTTATCTACATTCTCTTCAGAATCATCAATGTTTGATGCTACGACGATGAGCATGCCTGAAATCTCAAGAAACGACAACGATATTGTTGCAAAACTGAAAGAAGAAATAAGCAGTTTAACAAATAATTTACAAAGTGCACACCAAGAAATTGAAAATTTAGTATACGCCAATATGCAATTAAAATTAGAATTAGACAAATCAAATAATATAGTAGAACTATACAAAAAAGTTAATTTAGGAGAAGTAAGCTGTTCTACACCTAATCATAAACGGAAGCCAAAAAAGAAACTAAGACTAAGCAGCCTAACGTCCACCCCAGAGAAAACTACTCCAAGTGCCACCTCTTCGCCCAAAACCTTAATAAAGGCAACTACAAATAAAGCGACACAAACGTACGAGTACAACAATGATACACCAGTACAATCGACACCAAATACTGAGAAACCAAACTTGTGTACTACTTCACATAATCAAGCATCACAACAGAATACAACGGAGCCGAAACAAAAGCACAAGCTGTGTATTATAAGCAGTCAACAAACAAAAAGAACCTTATCTATAATTGATAACATTTTTTCAAAACATTTTACTTTCTGTCATTATGTTACACCCAATGGTACCGCAAAAGAACTTGTAAACAATATAGAGGGAAAATTGACCGGTTTCACTGTAAAGGATTACTGTCTTCTATTTTTAAGTGAAAACGACATTAGAATGTTGGATAATTATATGGACACAATTAACATATTAAAGAAATCCCTCCAAAGTATTACTCACACTAACATAATTGTCTGCACCCCCACCTACATAAAAGGCGCGCTGATTTATAACTATAAAGTTGAAATACTGAACAATCTTCTATACATGGACATGCAAAACAGTGAGTACGCATACTTTTTTGATAGTAACCGAACGCTATCAAATGAGATGTTTAATTGTAGAACAGGGAAGATTAACTATGCTGGAATAAGAAATATATACAATGATATAATGAAGAATATTATGATTGACTACGAATTAGCTACTGACAATTTTCCTAATAACCCGGCAAGTCATGTTGACACAAAAATAAATAATAATTTGACAACTGCTTCCTCTAACAAAAAGGAGCACAGCTTTAATAATTTATTTCGTCTATAATTATATTACAGTCATTCATCAAAATATAAACGGACTAATCAATAAATCTGACATGCTCTCTGTTTGTATTGAGGACCTGGCTTCTCATGGTCTCGCTGTTGATATAATGTGTATTACTGAACACAACATGACTAATGGTGATGAATCTTACCTAAAAATTCCAAACTACAAGCTAGCATCGTACTTTATGAGAGACAGTAGACATGGAGGCTCTTGTATAATTATAAAAAATAATATCTCATTCAAGCTACTTCCTGATATTGCTAAATTTTCAATCCCAAACTCAATAGAATGCTCAGCAATTGAGTTACCGGAGCACCACATAACTATTTTGTGCATCTATAGGCCGCCAAAGCAATCATCGGTGCTAATTAACATTTTTTTAAATACGTTTAATAAAATTCTGCATAGTACGTGCTGTAAAATAAATAAAGTTATAATTTGCGGAGACTTTAATATAGACACCATAAAAGAAACTAAGCTCTCCAGAGACTTCAGAGAGCTCCTAAATTGTTATAATTTAAAACTAGAATTTGAAAATGTGACTCGATTTGCTAGCAGGACTTGTTTAGACAACATAGTTCACAACGTAAAGGGATGCAAGAGCTCACTAAAAGAGATGTCAATATCCGACCATTGCGCACAAATCATTAAAATTCCGGTAAAAAAAACATGTATCTTAAAATATTGGTACAAGTTAAAACGAGATTACTCGAAAGAAAACATTGCTATATTTATAAAATACCTAAAGCAATTAACAAATACCGATGTTTATGAATGTTCAGATCCCAATAATGCTTTTGACATTTTTCATAGTAATTTCCGCTTACTTTACGACCTAAGCTTTCCTGTAAAAAGAATTAGAATCTACAATAAGTCAAAACCGAAATGGATGTCGCGAGGCATTAAAAGATGTAGTATGCGCAAATAGGAACTTTTGTGGCAATATAGGAAAAACCCAACCCAAAAAAACAGAACCACATATAAAACGTATGCAAAGAGATACAAAACTGTAATTAATTTGACAAAAAAATCACAAAATGACTATTATATTACATCGGCGACTAATAAATTAAAAGCAGCATGGAAAGTAATCAATGATATTAAATATACATTTCCTATTGAAAGTATAAACCAACTAAATATAAATAGTAATATAATTACAAACCCTGCTGAAATTGCACAATCTTTTAATGACTTCTTTCTTGACATTAACGCTAATAATATACAATATCCTAGTAATATGCCTGATGATTCCAATAATTCTAATAATAGTAATATGCCTGATAATTCCAATAATTCTAATAATACTAATAATTCTTATAATTCTAATAGTACTAATAATTCCCATAATATTAAAAGCCAATCAGAGAAATCAATTTTTATGACACCTGTTGGACCTGATGATATACATAAAATTATAACAGCCCTAAAGAATACAAGTAGTTCTGGTTATGATGGCATTATAACAAATATTGTAAAAGAAGTCGCCACAGTAATTAGTGAACCCTTAAGTTACTGCGTCTATTTATGTATTGAGAAAGGTATTTTCCCTGATAAATTGAAATTATCAGTCATAAAACCCATTTTCAAAAAAGGGGATAAATTAAATGTTAATAATTATAGGCCTATAGCAATTATACCTATATTTGCTAAGATCTTCGAAAAAGTTATATTTAATTGCTTATACAGGTTTTTTGAAAGTCACAATATATTTACACCTGCTCAGTATGGCTTTAGAAAGAACAAGTCAATAAATGTGGCCATATATAACTTTTTATATAAAGTTATGACTAACTTGGACAGAGGTCTCCCTGCTGTAGCTTTATACATGGATATTTCTAAGGCATTTGACCGTGTTGATCACAACATCCTCATGAGCAAAATGTATGCATATGGAGTAAGAGGTAATGTTTACGATCTCATTAAATCCTACCTCACAAACAGGAAACAGTTCACTGAATTAAAAAAGCTAAATCCTGCAACAAAAACTGAAGAACTTTATGCTTCAGAAACAGGAACTGTTCGAATGGGTATTCCACAAGGCACTATTGTTGGCCCGTTATTCTTCCTCGTGTTTATAAATGATATGCCTTCAGTGATAGATTATGACACCACACTTTTTGCAGATGATAGCACTGTTTTATTCACAAACGACAGTTGCAATAATTTAGAAAATGACATTAATCAATCTTTGACAACCATAATGAATTGGATAAATAAAAATAATCTTAGGTTAAATATTGAGAAGACAACGGTTATGAATTTCCGAATAAGAACCAGTCATACCCCTCCTTTAAATATTAGATATATAGAGAATCACATAGCAGAAACTGAAGTGACAAAGTTTCTTGGGTTAAATATTGATAATAAAATTAATTGGAAATTGCATATTGATAAATTGTCTAAAACATTAAACCAATACTCATTTGCGCTCTATAGGTTAAGAAAAGTAGTTAACAGGTCAGTGTTGTTGACAGCGTATCACGGATATGTTAGTTCTACTCTCAGATACGGCTTAATATTCTGGGGAAACAGTGCAGTGTAGACAAAGAAAGAGTGTTCAAGGCCCAAAAACGCTGTATTAGGGCTATGTTTAATCTGCAGCAAACCGATTCTTGTCAGCCATTTTTCAAAAACCTGAGAATACTGACATTGCCTAGTATGTACATATTTGAATGTGCAGTATTTGTTAAAAGCAATATTCATTTATTTGAATTCCGTAGCCGAGTGCGCCATCGGGATAAATTATGCACAATCCCTACTAAGACACGCTTTTTGCAGGAAAGTGTTTTTTGGGTTGCTCCAACAATATTTAATAACATTCCTACTGACATTAGAAGCATTTCAGAAATTAAGCTATTTAAAAAGAAACTCCATGACCTGCTAGTCGATAAATCCTACTATTCTTTAAAAGATTTTTTGTCGGATAAGTCTCTTTAAATTATGTTTATATTTTGATTAATGTCATGTTGAGTTCAGTATCTATTTTTATGCTATTAATTTTTAAGATATTTAACTGACATATATTTGGTTTTATCCTCTTAATGTATTAATAATTATGTAATGTTAGTTTATTAGAATAATAAAATTTATATTTGAATTATAATATAATAACACTTAATTATGACAAACTACAATTGGCATGTATAATTAACTTATTTTCCATAGTGGCGATTAATAACATGCTGCCTTGGTGATTTTATGTAGTATGACGATTTCCTTTTCTTTCCTTTTGACATAAAACTGTTGAATATTGTACACCCTATGGGTATGTTACAGTGGTACTTATTACAATAATAATTTTATGAACTAAATTTTCACCTGTGACAAACAATAAATGAATTTTGAATTTGAATTTGAATTTGAGGCCCTGAATCAAAACAATACATCTCCGCTTAAACCAGGAAAAAAGAGATTGCTTTTTTAGACTTTTATCAAGCTACCATTTACTGAGTACGTCTTACATTGACTTGAATGTGCCCTGGCGGCTGAGAGCATGTCATGCTCCCTGTAATGTCTCACTGATGGTGGCGCGTATGTTAGATCATTTAGCTCCCATCAAAATAGTTGAGCTGAATGGTGCTAATCCATGCGTCATGTTCATAAACGGGCGCCGTAAGTAGGGACTGGCCACCTCTTAGCTGCCACGGCTATTTTATTTAACTTAATTTTGAATTGTTTTTTTTTAATCTTGTAATTATGGACGCTTTTTTAAGTTCTGCATCGTTCTCACGTGTATATTTCAACATGAAAGATGTAACCCAGTTTTGTAAACATATTTTGATTTAAAAGAGTGTCCATGGAGTTTCTTGCCCGTTCTTCTCCATAGGTACCTACTGCTTTGGAATGGGCAAGTAACTTCATCTCTCTGACTGACCGACCCCTTGACAATTCAAAATTGCCTGTAAGTAATTGTTTTATTTGAAATAAATGCTTTGAGTTTCAGTTTGTCATTTCTGAAGTGAAAACTCTTTATGCACGTATGACAGTTTTTTATAACGTTTTTTCCCGGGAAGTACGAGGTTAAGTGAGATTGTGGATAACATTTTACTGATTTTAACTTGCACACGTTACGGGCCTCTGTAGCCCGGTGGGCGTATCATTGTATATTGCATATCGGGGGGTATGTTTAACATTATGTTACCGATTGTCTTTCCTAAGTTTTATTTTTGTATTTTACCACTTTACTTCACTACATAACTAGTATAAAACAAAGTCGCTTTCTCTGTCCCTATCCCTAATGTATGCTTAAATCTTTAAAACTTCGCAACGGATTTTGGTGCGGTATTTTTTAATAGATAGAGTGATTTAAGAGGAAGGTGTACAGTATAATTTGTCGACATATAATGCGGGCGAAGTTGCGGGTGGAAGCTAGTTTGGAATAAATTATTTATTTATTTAAAGATACGGCGGTAGCTACGCCCCTGGGTAGGAATATAAGCGAAATACGAACAGTCGTAGTCTTCTTCGCGTTCTTGGTAGCAGATGCTGGAGTGTTGCCAGTCTTCATCATCGAAGCCTTGTTATCATCATCGTCTTCGGCGGAAGGTTCCTCTTCTAAGCCCATCGGGAGTTCTGAAAGTTATGAAGGTTCAATTCTACGCAACAATGCTGTACTAACGACGTGATAAAGATAGTTCTATCTTTCTTTTTCGTGTGGTTAGTGACTAACTTGGTGTCAGAGTTTTTATGCTGCCCATGGGCCTCTGACTTAGCTTCACATGCTGTTGGGAAATATCTTTCAGACATGGTGGTTTCCTCACAATGTTGTCTTTCACCGATTTTTAACCCAGTGATAATTGTATAATACGCAGATGAATCCGAAAAGTCAGAGGTGTGTGCCTTGGGTTCGAACTCGAGACCTACTTGGCAGTCCGACGGTCACACCATTAGGCTATCACTGCCTTAAAAACAGATAGTGTCATCCAAGAAGACGCCCCCAACTTATTTCCCTAATCGCTTAGGCCCAGCGCCCATTGGCTGCACTACATGGCAAGGTATTTTTAGGCGACGAATAAAAAATAACTTAAGTTGATGAAAATAAAGTTGAAATTTCAATGTTTGCTTAAACATATCTTGCCTTGCCGTGCCGCCAAATGGCCACCAGACCTTACTACAGTGCAAGTGTGCAGCCTTTCACTAGTGTAGGGCTGTAGTGTAGTCTCGGTATGTAAAGATGGTCACCCATCCACAGCCAACCCCGGCAAGCGTAGCTTAACCTGATGGATCGACCTGTGCGACTGTTAGTAGTTAGCCATCGTATAGTTAGGCAGTCGCTCCTTAAAACATCAGCTATTGTTCCCGTCATAATCGATCCAGCCGTTTCGGAGATCAGCCGAAACAGATAGACAGACAAAAATGCTAAAAATAGATTTATTGTTATAAGTACTGTATAGACTTTATGCATTGACTAAAAAGCTGTTATTTCGTCATTACAAACAAACACTTCAATTTCGTTTATTTCAATCTGCCTGCCTTTTACCAACTATGTTGGGGTCGGCTTCCAGTCTAAGCGGATGCAGCTGAATACCAGTATTTTACATGGAACGACTGCCTATCTGACCTCCACAACCCAGTCAGTAACTAGGTAGGATAAAATGTAAAAAATGCTACCTTTAATTGGAGTCCCAATTTCAATTACTTCTTGACCCATGGATTCGGTTAAAGTTTTCACATTACTTTTACCGGAGACTAAATAAATTAATGAGAATAGCATTATAACTATTATTAAACGCATTATTTGTTTGTTTCTTATTATTTTTCTTAGTATTTTGATGTTGATATAATAGGATGCAGAGTTTTGGAGACCAACGTGATTAGGAAACCATCGAGCCATCCCGATTTGAAAATTGAAATAAAAAAAAATATAATTGACTAGCTTCCGCCCGCGGCTTCGCCCGCATAATATGTCGACAAATTATACACATAAACCTTCCTCTTGAATCACTCTATCTATTAAAAAAAAACGCATCAAAATCCGTTGCGTAGTTTTAAAGATTTAAGCATACATAGGGATATAGGGACAGAGAAAGCGACTTTGTTCTATACTATGTAGTGATTTTTCATTGGCATTCGTTATGGGAGCAGTGATAAGTGTCCCTCCTTACGAGTTGTTGGTTGTGGGTTCGAATCCAGGCAGGCGTTTTAATTTGTGTAAATAATTCCACCACTGAATAGAATAGAACATAATATAATATTTTTATTTGCGTTGAAACATGGTACAGTAATAATATGTATACAAAACATTTTAAAAGAGTAACGGTGGAGTTTCTTGCCCATTCTTCTTCTCGCGAAACTACCTTTTGGAAGGGGCGACTAGAATCAGTTCTATCGTTCATTTGACGTTCAAAAGTGCCTTACTTGTGCCTATTTGAAATAAATGATTTGACTTTCACTTTGACTTTGAATGGTGTTAAACCTTTTTTTTTTAAGGCTGGGAAATCATCCAATGACTTCTCCCGCTCTGGGTGGAGCGGAAGGGAGTGTCAGACTCTTACTGACTAAAACCCCTCCATGTTCCTTCCGTGGCCCTTTATGTTCCGGGGTAGCGGTAACCCTTTCGGACAATCCCGCTTACCATGGTGTTATTACTATAGTTATGTTTTACATGACTCGCCAGTAACTGGCATACAAATATATTAAAGAAAACAACTAATAATTAAGTTATTAAGTTCAATTTAACAAACATGTAAAATCTAAATATTTGCACGGCTGTAATGCCGAATATAGTGAAACCCATAGATGTTAAGAACTTATGTAGCTACCTATATTCTTGCAAATAAATATATCATTCATTAATTCATTCAATCATTCATTCATTCATTCTAATTTCGTATCGTTCAAATTTTAAAGAAAACAACTTAATAACTTAATTATTAAGTTGTTTTCTTTAAAATATTTGTAGCATTCATTATAATAGTGTTGCCAGACTAATTAATTATTACACTCAGCTCCGCTCTTACAAAAAAGTTTTTTTTTTAAATTTTCTATATCTAGTTTATTAGAAACAGTAAATTATTGTCTCTTACATTTTATCAAAAAAAATATTTTAAACCATAAAAAGGACGATATTATCTATGAGCTATTCGTTAAGTTTAGATTTGCTGCTCTCAAAACGGTGAAGGAAAACATCGTGAGGAAACCGGCATGTCGTAGAACCAAAAATTCAAAGACATTGTGACATAATATACCAACCTGGACTGGGCAGACGACGTGGTGGATTACGGCCCACTCCCTCTCTTAGAGAGGAGGCTTGGGTCTGTCCCAGCAGTGGGAACATTAAAGGCTGATTATGTAGACTAGAAGCCGAGACAGAGAGCTGCTAAACCCAATAGATGTTCGCCTATTACAAGACGTCTGCTTATAAGAGCTCAATGATTTATACGGTTGCATTTATTGTCGTTTCGAGAGAATTTTTCTTATGAACTTAAGGGGTTCATACGACGTTTGAGGGGTCAACGCCTGTATTGTCTTAAAGGCTAAGCAGTGTACCTTGCTACAACACAAAGAATGTCTTACTGAATTATAGGACAAGTAAGCAGTGACAGCCTAGTGGTATAACCGTTGGACTGCCAAGTCATAGGTCTCGAGTTCGAACTCAAACACGCACCTCTGATTTTACGGATTCACGAGCGTATTGTATAATTATCACTTGCTTAAAAATCGGCGAAGGAAAACATTGTGAGGAAACCAGCATGTCTGAGAGATATTTCTCAACAGCGTGTGAAGCTAAGTCAGAGGCCCAAGGACAGCATGAAAACTCTGACACCAGTGGGCCAAGCACGAATATCAAACGGTTTCGAATCGACAGTGTATCGAGGCCTCGATTCGAAAACAGAGTCTGTCGATAGTAGGCAGCACGAAGCACATTCGAAGCACTATCGAACACTCGATTCGAATTCGAAGGTGACGTCATGCTAATGTTAAAAGGGACGCGCCATAGTGAGCAAAATGAACGATTGTTGAATGAATCGTGCGTTCGAAAACTAAATCAAGTTGTTAATATTTTTTTCACCTTTGATTAAACGTTTTATTATTATTAAATTTAAATAAAAACTGAATGTTATATAAAGAAGAGATCCAAAGTTAATTATTAGACATTATAAAGTGGCGTTATCTTCAGCAATATAACATAGTTTCGGAGATTTTATTTAAAAAAAATTACGGGTACCGAACGCACCCACTTGACATCCAACGCGTGAGGGCGCCAAGCAAAGAGTATAATAACAATAGGGGAGGCGCCAAGCCAACAAGCCAAGGCTAAGTTTGTTTATGTTTTACTACACGTCCACAGCAAAAGTATTTCTGTTTCTTTTCTATAAATAATTAAGTGCTTAGTGAATAAATAATTATGAGAACTAGTCAGACGCAATACGAAATGATGGTTGAATTTATGGAAGCGTGAGTAAACAGTTTTAATAAGTTTGAGTGGCATAAACTTTAGTGTGAAGTATTTTAAAGTGCAATGCTATTTCTATTCCAGAAATGGAGATTTGTCTAAATCTTCAGGCGGCCCACGAGGTCGGAATTTATTAAATAAGTTTTAGTTAGGTATCCACTTCCATTTCAATACTGAAATACAAGTAGAAGATTTATTGAATAGGTATACTTATATGTAGCATCAAAGTGGGTACCTTAAGTTCTAGACTAATTCTAGAACTCGATGTTGAAGTTGCTCACAGAGGAACATAAAAGCTTCTTTATTTAGGCGATATCTATTTTTAAATTCGGTTTCATTTATGTCCAGTGGGTTAATTCTATTCCTAAGTTTTGCTCTGCGCGTAATTTCTCTATAATGATAAAAAAAACATATAAGCAACTCAAATCTTTTTCAAACACATTAATTCTATAGGTACGCAAATAAATAAAATATGATTTAAGTACTTACCTTGTTTCTCGTGATTGATATCCATAATTTTCTAGTAAATTTGCCGCCAAAAAATAATATATGGTACTAGTTACGTTCATACAGTGGCGGTCTTTGCATTTTAAATTATTTTGGAGCTATTAATAATGGTTCCAATAACTTAACAATAATTTTAAAACACTTCTATCTATAATATGTATGTATTTACAAAAAAAAATGTATATAAGTAGTTTATCAGCCATCTCGTTACCATAACACAAGCATTAAGTTGCTTAGCTTGGGACGATACGGCGTTGTGTGAAATGTCCAAGGATATTATTATTATTATTATTACTTTTATTCAAAAAACTAACTCTAAACAAAACATAAACACGGTTAAAACTTTATTTTTACACTTTTCGAAACCTTTCTCACCGACTATTTTCAAGTGAATAATGTTTCGAGCATACTCGTTAGCCAGCCTTCGAGAGTTACGTCAAAACAATGTTCGTGCTATCAAAAATCTCACAATTGTTTATAAGTTTCGAGTTTCGTTTACCATGTCGTTTCGATTTCGATTACGAGCGCGCTAAAATCATTCGTGCTGCCATGTTTTGTTTCCTTTTACGCCCGATAGGGGCGCTGTACAATTCTCATACAAATGTTACTCGATTTCGATACGAATAACTTTTCGCAAATATTCGTGCTTGGCCCACTGGTTAGTCACTAACCATACGAAAAAGAAAGAAGGATGGTTCTTAATGACGTCATAGACTCTTTTGTTTTTGACTGATAACAGTTGCTTAAAAATCGGTGAAGGAAAACATCGTAAGGAAACCAGCATGTCTGAGAGATATTTCTCAATAGCATGTGAAGCTAAGTCATAGGCGCATGGGCAGCATTCAGTGCACGCATTTGTTATTAATCGTGCAGATCAACTCGAAACTTGAGACTATTGGCAGAAGCTTGATCAATCTGCCTGCCTTTTTCCAACTATGTTGGGGTCGGCGTCCAGTCTAACAGGATGCAGCTGTATTTTACATGGAGAGACTGCTTATCTGAGCTCCACAACCCAGTAACTGTGTAATACGTTACCTCTTGTTACTCAATACTCAATAATTTTATTGCATTCTACATGTATTCTTAGGTGGTAAAAACTTATAATTAGATCACATGGACCCTGTGGGGCACAGCAAATTAAGTGAGCTGGCTGACTGGCTATCAGAACTTCGGGCTTCTGATGACACGTAACGTCAAAGATGCGCAAAAATGACAGCAGGGACCAACGGCTCAAAGTGGAAGAGTATTGGTCGGTATGTAAAGATGGTCACTCAATGGCGTAGCTTGTCTTGGCGGCCCTGAAGGTTAAAGATTTCTCACAAACGAAAAAAAAAAACGTTTGCATAACAAAGAATTTTGCAAATCGCTCCTAATACAGTGAAACCTGGTTAAGTGAGACATCAAGGGACCTGCAATGTCGTTTCACTTATAGAGGTATTCCACTTACCCAGTGTCTCAGATATACAGGTATAAATAAATATCTGTCTCATTTACAGAGGGTTCCATTAATAGAGGTGAGAATACAGGTTATTTCAGTTATAGAGGTGCGATCATTAACCTTTTGAACGCCCATCTATATAATACGCGATGTGTCCTCCAGCGCCACGCTACAAATGTATAACGTATCTATAGTCAAACGTAGGGATGGGATTAATGTCCTATCGACAAATAATATTAGAAGTTGAAATTAATGTTTATTCACCAATTTACGAAGCTAAATAAAAACTGATACCGTATTTTCATATTTTGTTTCATTTCATAAAAAAATCAATATGAAAACCTGGATATATTTCCCATAATAAAAGAAAAGAATTGTAAATTTATTAGACGTGTGTTCTAGAAGGCACATCCCTATTTGTCTCCAAATGTAATCCTTCTACTTCATATCAAGTCGTTGGCGCTCGAGGCACGTCAAAATCCTTTCTGATATAAGGATGTCTAGATGTCGATGTCTATGGTATTTTTGGGTTGTTGTACATTCGTCACTAAGTAAATTCGTCATATTTTAAAAAATCCATACATTGAAAGTAAATTCGTCACACGTATTAAAAATATGTGTAAATTCGTCAAAAACCCTCTTTTAAAAAAAAATATTCTTTAAGTAGCGATTGCAGCCAAAATTTTTTATTTAAATCATTCACTTGAAAACTGTGATTTTTATGTAGATGTAAGGTAAATTAGTAAACGTGCTGTGATTATGAAAAATATACAACATTTTCATTCTACTTCTTATTTATTTTTTGCTATCGGTACCTACGGAACGGATTATAATGATGTGACGAATTTACAATAAACAAAATTAATATATTGGGAATTGTGACGAATTTACACATATTTTTTTTGTGACGAATTTATTTTGTGACGAATGTACAACAACCCGTATTTTTCTATTCACTGTGGTCGAGTTACACGTGCATAACCTCAACCGATTCATGCATTTTATTTCGTTTACTTCAATCAATAGAAGCTAGATACGTGGTTTTCTACGTGTTTTTTTAAAAATGAAAATGGAGGGTAAGTCACTGTTTTACGCAGATGTTACAGATCTTTTAAAACCACACCTTGTAAAACTCGCAATAATTCGTCATATTCACCGTCACTCATTTTTTGTTAGAGCACGTGCGCTAACGCAAGATGTTGCACTACACTAAAATGCACAAAGTCACTATGACCTTGAAACCCGTCCGCTTATGACGTCACAGATTTACTTCTATACAAGTTCGTGGCGTTGTGGGCACTGACAACTAGCCACTTTGTAGGGATGGGTTTTTCAAACGGTGTTTCACTATCGACAATGATTAGAAAACCTATTTATTCTTGATTAAGGTGAATAAAACGTAGTTTATAGTTTGCAATATTTATAAAATATTATTTATTCACGTCATTTTCTTGCAATAATAGTATTTTATGATCGTTTCGACGAGATGAAATATAGCGAGGTCTTCATCGTGTCCCATCACTGGCTTACTTTATATCAAGTACTTGGCGTTGGGGGCATTGAAATATTTTCTGGCGTTTTGGTTTCTATTGAATATAAAACAAACAAGAACTTATTATGTGTGAAAAACTTAAAAATATGGCTTATAACCGGGCAATTTTCCATAAAAACAAAATAAAAGGTCTTGTAAAAGTCGTAAATTTATTTTATACCATAATTACTTCTAATCAAGTAGTGGCGCTGAGGGCACGAAAATCTCGAACTTGTATAGAAGTGATTGGCGTTCAAAAGGTTAAATAACTTACGTACTTCCAATTACGTGTGGAATTTGTGGGTAGAATAAGAATGAGTAAACAAACAATGTTATCTCAGTTACCGAGGTTTATGCATATAAAATTTACTCGCTGTCTCAGTTATAGAGGTAACTATGATGATAAATCGAAAGAACAAATCCCAGATATAGAGGCTTACCTCGTCCCACAGAGGTAATTCAGTGCCAAAGTGTTGGGACCTCAGCATGAGTTCCAGTTATGGAGGTTTCTCACTTATCCAGGTCCCACTTAACCAAGTTTCACTGTACTACTAAACCAGAAGAGCGGGCAAAGAAAAATTGCAAATTTCATACTTCTGTCAAATCTGAAATAATAAAAAAATTGGGAAGTTTTTATAAATGGTTGCTTACGCACGTCGTGGGCCCGCGTGGCCCGGGGGCCCCGTATAATTGATACGGCAGATATGGCGGTAGCTACGACCCTGTGGTCACCCATCAACGGCCAACCCCGGCAAGCGTAGCTTAACCTGTGTAGACTTTTGGCAGTAGCTGTTACTAAAAAATAACTTTCACAATGATTCAATTGATGAGAATGTACACACAATCTTATTCTAGGTCTACGTTGAGCCACTAAGATGTAGCTCTCTAGCCTAGATAACTAGAAAAATTGGTGTCAGCATGAACCTTTGCCAAAAGAAAACGTTAGTTAAATTTTAACCGTGGCTCGGAACACTAGTGAACTCTAATTTGAAGGTAATTAAACATTTTCTTTAATTTCTCTTTATCAACAACCCTTTGCACGTTTCAAGGTCATACTTCTAGCTTTTGTCTAATGGCTGTCAAAGCTCAAACTCAGTATTTATCTATATCTATACTAATATTATAAAGATAAAATTTGTAAGTTTGTATGTAGGGGGTAATCTCCGGAACTAATGATCCAATTTCAAAAAAAAATTCACTGATAGAAAGCTACATTATTCCTGAGTGCTATAGGCTATAAATTATATTTATATCATACATATTAGCCGAGCTATCGCAATTTTCGTCTAGCAAGTCGGAAAGAAATACCTCCGAAAACAGAAAAAATTAAAAAGCGTTTATTCGTGATAACAAACCTACGAATTACATAAATCTTACTTCTACCAAACTGTAAAGCAGTTTGTTGGCAGATGTAGCTCCCATATAAAAACCTATATTATAATGTTACTCGTAGGTACTTATTAATTATTTGCATGCGCTGCCTAAACAGTTACAGTATATCGCAATTTTCTACGGACGAAGTCGCGGGCAGAAGCTAGTTTCAAATAAAACAATTAGGTACAGGCACTTTTGAATTGTCAAGGGGTCGGTCAGTTAGAGAGATGAAGCTAGTTGCCCATTCCAAAGCAGTAGGTACCTATGGAGAAGAACGGGCAAGAAACTCCATGGACACTCTTTTAAACAAAATGTGGTTACAAAATATTGGTTACATAGTTCTATATTAATATTATAAATGTGAGAACGATGCAGAACGTTAAAAGCATCCGATATAAAATATGTAAAAACTATTCAAAAATTAAAGTAAGACAAGCCATAGCCGCTAAGAGATGACCAGTCCTTACTGACAGCGCCCGTTCACGAACATGACGCATGGATTAGTGACGCTATTTGTTTGAATAAGAGATTTTGTTTTTGAATCACCACATAGTATAAAACAAAGTCGCTTTCTCTGTCCCTATATCCCTATGTATGCTTAAATCTTTAAAACTACGTAACGGATTTATATGCGGTTTTTTTTAATACATAGAGTGATTCAAGAGGAAGGTTTATGTGTATAATTTGTCGACACATTATGCGGGCGAAGCCGCGGGCGGAAGCAAGTATAAAAATAAAGATAGTTTCCAAGAACTCTTGGAACGTAGATGGCGTTGAACTGACAACGTTAAGTGCCAAAGCCAAAACGCTTGGAAAGAACATTGCGGCACGTCACATACGGTCGTTGACTGACACTTTCGTTGTTTCGTGTACTTTTTTATGTACAGAGGCCAGCACATCAAGTTACCACAATCTGCCAAATTTCTTTGACAGTATTTCAACTTTATTGCAAAGATATAAGGTTCATTTTTAATTGAGAAAGATTGACAGTTAGAGATAGCTTGATGTGCTGGCGTCTGTACAGAGACCAGCAGATCAAGTTACCTCAATCTGTCAAATTTCTTTAATAGTTTTTCAACTTTATGTCAAAGGTTCATTTGCAACTGGGTAACTTTGACAGTTTGGGATAGCTTGATGTGCTGGCGTCTGTACGTTTCGTTTTATGATCTCAAAATTACATCGAAGTGAAATGATGTGACGTTCCGTTCAATGCAGTAATTTAACTACATAGTTCAGCGCCATCTATCTAGCGACTAAGAGTCAAAAAGAAAATCCCTCATTCCTTGTCTATTCTTCTCTTCCTACGCTTTGGAATGTGGAACTAGCTTCATCTTTTTGACTGACTGACGCTTGACAATTGAAAACTATCCTCCTATCCTACTTTCTATTAATATTATAAATGTGATAGTTCGTGAAGAAGTTTCAGATGTTTGGATGTTTGTTACTAAATCACGCCAGAGCGGAATGGATCTGGATGAAATAAGGGACACACGTTAAGTTTATAGTATACAGAGTTGATATGACAGAGGGGTATTAAATTACACTACGTATACTATACGTGTTTAGTATTAACTCGGTACGGTATAAAAATAAAAAGCACCAAAAGTTAGGTTTTTATTTTTTCAAACAAACGAAATAGCTTACAAATCAGAGTAAAACGCAACCACCCTTTGTAAATAAAAACTGACCTTGTAACGCAGCGGCACCGACGCGTGCACGCCGGAGCGCTGTTAGGAAAGATACATCGTGTTCAAACGGGGCAAAAACTTAAAAAAACATTTGCGACTAAACTACTGCTCCTATTTAATTGATTTTTGGTACAGAGCTTGAAAATGGTCCCTAGTATAAGCTGTTTAAAGGAAAGCCCCTCTGTCGTATCAACTCTGTATATGTTCCAACGGGATTCACACCAATTTCTGACATTCACGCGAGCGAAGACGCTGGCTTACATCCACCCAAACAATCGCAATATAGATGATGCTGGCGATATCGCAGCGTTTACCCAACTACTTTGGGTTCAGTTGCCAGTCAATATGCCTAGCCTTTTCCCAACGGTGTTGGGATCGGCTTCCAGTCTTGCCGGATGCAGCTGAATACCTGTATTTTACGGACTATCTTACCTCCACAACCCAGTCAGTAAGTGGGTATCACGATACGCCATAATGAGACTGCCAGTCAGACTTTTGGACTGCCAATAATCGTCAAATGACAGCGGGACCAACAGCTTAACGCGCTTTCCGAGGCACGAAGGAGTCTCGGTATGTAAAGATGGTCACACATCCACGGACCAACCCCGGAAAGCGTAGCTTAACCTGATGGATTGATCCGTGCGGCTGTTATTACTTAGCCACGAGCTCAACCGGGCAGTTGCCAGTCTGAATGGAAATTTATTTATCGGTCCTGTGAGGTGTAGGAGGACCTCAAAATTGAGCTCTGGAGAAGTGCTATATGTGCCTAGGTAATTTTAAGACGTAGTCCCATAACACACACACACTCACACACACACACACACACAAAACACACTTCGAATCTGCATTGTCATGTACTAACATAATAATGCAGATTCGAAGTGTGTTTTTTTTAAATAATTTAGAATGTGACAATCAATTCGGGTTGTACTCTAGTTGTTAGGCCGTTGCAATCATGGGCTCAGGACGGAACGTACGTGACACGTGGCGCCATCTATGATCAAAAGAACATTATTGTTGTTTTACTCAGGAAAAGTTTTTTTTTCGGGATGAAAGCTATGTCCGTTTCTGTACACCTGACAACGTGTATGCAAAATTTCAGGATGATTGGTTAAGTAGTTTAGACGCTAAAAGGAAACAAACAAACTGCCAAACTTACTTTTTAGAATGTTAGTTAGCAACCCATCCGGTTAAGCTACGCTTGCCGGGGTTAGTCCGTGGATGAGTGACTATCTTTACATATCGAGACTCCTCCGTGCCTCGGAAAGCACGTTCAGCCGTTGGTCCCGGCTGTCATTTGTGCATCTTTGACAGTCTTTACGGGTCGTCAGAAGCCCGAAAGTCTGACAGCCAGTCTTACCAAGGGGTATCGTATTCGTACCCAGGTACTGGGTTGTGGAGGCCAAATAGGCAGTCAGTCGCTCCGTGTAAAGTACTGGTATTCAGCTGCATCAGGTTAGACCGGAAGCCGACCCCAACATAGTTGGGAAAAGGCAGGCAAATTTATTGATTGATTAACATCATGATTATAAATTGTGTTTATTAATCTGATTCAAATTAATTCAGTTTCACTCACAAAAACACAGTTTTCATTCACCGTTTTTTAAGCAAGTGATAATAATACAATACTTTTTTAAATAATTCGCTGCTAGTGTGTAATATACCTTTGTACCTCTTTTGTTTACACGAAATATATATCTACTAGCTTTTGCCAGCGGCTTCGCCCGCGTTTGTAGGAAATTATCCCACGAGAACCGTATATTTTGCCGGGATAAAAAGTAGCCTATGTGCTATTCTAGACTATAGTCTATCTCTGTGCCAAATTTTATCCAGATACATTCAATAGTTTTTGCGTGAAAGAGGAACAAACATCCATCCATCCATCCTCACAAACTTTCGCATTTATAATAAGTAGGATTGTACATTTCTTGACGAAGAAAATAGCTGATAGTTACTCAATTCTTTATTTTACCCTTCGTCGCTTTCTCCTTTTTTTTGTACCACACTGTTTTACAATTTTGTAATAACTGCAACTCACACATTGATTTATTACTATTAATTTTTAGAATGTTTGTAAATATGTGAGCACCATGTATTTATGACATAATTAATATTACCTGCCATATTTTTATTTGTTTTTCTTTTTACCTTTTGTAGTGGAGTATTTTTATTCTGGGTGCATCGTCTTCATATTTAATTTTATAATTCAGTATACAAAACATTTTAAAAGAGTAACGGTGGAGTTTCTTGCCCATTCTTCTCCACACGAAACTACCTTTTGGAAGGGGCGACTAGAATCAATTCTATTTCTTGTTCATTTTGACGTTCAAAAGTGCCATTCTTGTGCCTATTTGGAATAAATGTTTTGACTTTGACTTTGACTAACTTTGACTCTCGCTGGCGCGGCGGCGGTAGGACGACTTACAATAAAATAATATTAATAATACTTTTTCTCTTGTCCCATAGATGGCGCTAGATGTTCGTTTATCTCGCGACGTGGACGAGCCATGGGGCTTCCAAATCTTCGGAGGAGTTGACGATGATATGCCGCTGACTATTGAGAAGGTAGGTGACTAATAAATACTAATAATCCTCAATGGTTCTCCAAATGTTGTCTTTAAAAGATCACTTTTAGCGATCTCTTCGCCCGCGTGGTGTCAGAAATTAGAAATTACCGCACGGGAACCCACTATCGGGCAGTACCGGGATAAAAAGTATCCTACGTGTTATTCCAGGTTATAATCTATCTCCGTGCCAAATTGCATCCTGATACGTGTTGTAGTTTTTGCGTGAATTAATAATATTAGTAGGATTTTTGTGGAGTAGGTACATAATAAAGAGTATTCTATATATTCTAAGTATTCTTTATCTATACTATCTATAGTAATATTATAAAGAGGTAAAATTTGTAAGTTTGTATGTAGGGGGTAACCTCCGGAACTAATGATCAAATTTAAAAAATTCTATCATACATATTAGCCGAGCTATCGCAATTTTCGTCTAGCAAGTCGGAAAGAAATACCTCCGAAAACAGAATTATTTGCATGCGCTGCCTAAACAGTTGCTTAAAATTGAAAGCAATGTATGCAATGCAACCCGGTTTGCCTTAATTATTTCTACAAAAAAGGCCGCGACACAATATTCCTATATTTTGTATTTTAACCTTTATATTTCTTCGACTTACTTCTAATGTTAAAACAAGAAATTTTCCGCGGACGAAGTCGCGGGCAGAAGCTAGTAACAAAATAAAATCAAAAGCTATATACAGTGTGTTAGGCTAAACGAGGGACATACTTTCAGGATGTCTAATACTCATGAACATCAACATCAGGAAACGAATAGTCCGGCAGTATTTTAGTTCGGTAAGAACTTAACCGAATATTATTCGGTATTCGGTTATTCGGTGAAATCACTATTAGGCGCATCTTAATTAAGCGGGATTGTCCGAAAGGGTTACCGCTACCCCGGAACATAAAGGGCTACGGAAGGAACATGGATGGGTTTTAGTCAGTAAGAGTCTGACACTCTCTTCCACTCCACCCAGAGCGGGAGAAGTCATTGGATGATTTCCCAGCCTGAAAAAAAAAAAGGCGAATCTTTAATGGATACCCATTCCATGCATTTTTTTACCAAACCTGATCGATCTGCTATCGATTATGCTAAGATCTGTGGCATTACGAAGGGACTACTACAGGATGGGCCATCTTAGCTCACCGTCCAATCAGGACCAGGCCCGTGCCGGACGGCCGTACTTGTTCCACGCGCGCCTCAAAGAGATGTCAGCATGTGAAGAGGCTCCTTAGGGCCAAGCCTGCCGCGTAAGCGGGATTGTCCGAAAGGGTTAGGTACCGCTACCCCGGAACATAAAGGGCTAAGGAAGGAACATGGATGGGTTTTAGTCAGTAAGAGTCCGACACTCCCTTCCGCTCCACTCAGAGCGGGAGATTACCCACCCCCAAAAAAAAATGTGGGCCATCTAGGGTTTTAAATTTGAATCGGCTATAAAAAAACTACTGATAATTAATTTTGACAAACAAGTGACTCGTTATGTATGCATTGACTTCTGTCACGTGTGGGTTCTCTGAACCCCTTATGCAGCAATTGTGCTTATTGACATAGGCCACCGAGATAAAAATGTTTTGGAAGTAAGTTTTAAATATTTTCCAATTTTTTGTTCGAACGCATATAAAACCAACTTCCTGTCAAAAAATTTGTCATTCTGCCATTTAAAGTTAAAGTACGGTACTTCAAATTTAAAACACTAGATGTCGTAATTCTTTTTAAATTTAATTAAATTTTTGTGTTATTTTAATATATTTTTTTTAAGTCTTTTAGGACACTTTTATCGACTTTACGTTCTGCATCGTTCTCACATGTATAATTTCAACATAAATGATTTAGCCCATATTTTGAAACCATATTCGGATTTAAAGGAATATCCATGGAGTTTCTTGTCTGTTCTTCTTCACAGGTGCCTACTGCTTTGGAATGGGCAACTAGCTTCATTTTTCTGACTGACCGACCCCTTGACAATTCAAAAGTGCCTGTTATTGGGTATTTAAAAGGGTAGTCAATAACGTTTCTTTTTATGAACTGTCAAAACGTGGAATTTGTACGTGATCTGTATGAAATATAACAATGATGACATAGATTTTTGGAATCAAATGGAACACTTATTAGCATTAAATGCAATTTTACAATTATATCTTCGCATAATATTTCATTTCTGTACGGTGATGGAAGTTTTTAAGATGAGCGTTCTTTTTTTTTCTTTGTGGTTGTGTTTTATTTATGACTGTTTCAGATAGTCAATTGTTTTACTTGAAACAAATGCTTTCTGTGTGACTCTTTAATCAGATACTTGCCGAATTATGTCATTAGTAACATTGATTCTTTGTTACGTAAAGGGAACAAGGACGCGAGGCGAGCTGCCAACAAATGCTATATTGACAGCGATGGATTTATTTCAGTAGCAATGTCAATTCAGCTGTAATTGACAGCTGATTCAGTTCGATGTGAATAACGTCCGATAGATAAAATTGGAGTAATCATGCATCAAAATCAATCTACCTAGCCTATTCCCAAAATTGGGGTCGGCTTCCAGTCTAACCGGATGCAGCTAAATACCAGTATTTTACATGCAGCGACTGCCTATTTGACCTCCACAACCCAGTTAGTAACTGGGTAATACGATACCCCTTGGTAAGACTGGCTGTCAGATTTTCGGGCTTCTGACGACCCGTAACGACGGTCAAAGATGTACAAATGACAGCCGGGACCAACGGCGTAACGTGCTTTCTGAGGCACGGAGGAGTCTCGGTATGAAAAGATGGTCACCCATCCGCAGACCAACCCCGGCAAGCGTAGCTTAACCTGATGGATCGACCTGTGTGGCTGTTATAACTTACGACACGGTTGGCGCAGTGGTTGAGCGATTGACTGCTGCGCACTATGTCGCGGGTTCGATTCCCGCACGGAACAAATATTTATTTGTACGACCTGCAAGTATTTGTTACGATTCTGGGTGTTTTTCTATCTATAATATGTATGTATTTACAAAAAAAAATGTATATAAGTAGTATATCAGCCATCTCGTTACCATAACACAAGCATTAGGTTGCTTAGCTTGGGACGATATGACGTTGTGTGAAATGTCCAAGGATATTATTATTATTATTATAATTAACTTAGCCACGAGCTCCTCATGGAGGGATCATGCATGACAGGATAAAAAAGAGGAATTATATTCTAGGTAGTCCGTCAACAAAAAAATAGGTATAATACAGTGTGTTAGGTCAAACGAGAGACATACTTTCAGGTTGTATAGTACTCATAGAAATCAACAACTTTGACTATGGAACTATACCAGAAATCACGAAAAAAAAATCTGCCGTTCAGTAGGTACATTTATGTTCGCATAATTCGTCAAAATGAATGGAACATTTTATTGTAAACTAGCTTCCGCCCGCGGCTTCGCCCGCAAAATATATCGACAAATTATACACATAAACCTTCCTCTTGAATCACTCTATCTATTTAAAAAAAGAGCATCAAAATCCGTTGCGTAGTTGTAAAGATTTAAGCATATATAGGGATATAGGGACAGAGAAAGCGACTTTGTTTTAGACTAGTAGTGACTAGTAGTGATAAGTATATTGTAAATGTGACAGTTTGTGAATATGTTTGGATGTTTGTTACTCAATCACGCAAAAACTATTGTATCGATCTAGACGAAAGACGCAGAGATAATTCTAGATAGATCACACCTAGGATACCTTTTATAGTACGTTCCCGTGGAAAAATCATAGGCAGTCGCTCCATGTAAAATACTGGTATTCAGCTGCATCCGGTTAGACTAGAAGCCGACCCCAACATAGTTGGGAAAAGGCTAGGCAGATGATGATGTTCCCGTGGAATAATTACCGAAATCCCAGGCAGAAGCTAGTATATTACTTAATAATTAACTAAAAAGCTTGAAATGCGTTAATAATATGCTGTAACTTCTGTTTGTCCCCATCTGCGATACCAAAATTCCATAAATTATAATGTTTGTTTTCGCCAGACATCAAGTTATCCAAAACTGTCAAATATTCCCAATTAAACATGAACTTTATGATTTGTAAATAAAGTTGAAAATCAATCAAAGAAATTTGACAGATTAGCTTGACTCAATAGCTGCTAACAGCTGATCGGCGCGAAGTTCATTGAACTTTGAGCGCGCCAGTTGTATTGTTATTGTGATAAAAATAAAACTATTGAGTATACAAAAAAGTTTCTTTGGGAAAGTTGATTGTAATCATGAGTACAATCACGTGTTTAAATATCGGTCACTAGTTACCAGTCACCTTATATACCTATTATTTACGGAAAATAGTTGTTTGCTCTCGTTATACGATAATGATTGCGTTTGCAGTATTACACAAGGTTGAAACAAATATTGATTAGTAAAGGCTCTTAGAGCATTTAACTTTAAATGCTCTAAGTAAAGGCTACATTAGATTGTTTAAAAAGTCGACTAATTGGGTATTTGACAGCGTAGTCAATAACATTACTTTTTATGAATTGTCAAAACGCGTAATTTGTACGTGATTTCCATGAAACACAACCATGTGTCGTCACAAATTTTTAGAATCAAATGGAATACTTATTATTAGCATTAAATGCATTTTTACAATTACACACATCAACACTGTCTAGGGATATTTTGGATTTACTCAATTTACTCAAAATTCATTAAACATAACATACAACATGCATATATTTTTATAAAGCCCATTTATCAGACTACACTCTAGAATAAAAAAAAAACTATTTTTTTTGCGTAAATAAATTTTTATTCAAAAAAAGAAAAAACGTGAAATAATGGTAAAACTAACAATGAATGTTTTTCTCAGGAAAAAGTAAAAAATAAGGAAAAATTTATCTGTTTTTAACAGTTATGTGAAAAATCAGTAGTCAGTAAAACCACCCATAATGTTAATAACGGTGCTGCAAAGGTTTTTCGTGCTTTGGATTAAGTTATCCAAGTCTTGTTGCGGTATATTGTCCCAGGTTCGGCTGAGATGCAAAAATACACGCTCTTCCGTCGCAATGTTTGCAGGGAAATTCCTCAAAGCCCTTCTATGGAGCATGACCCACGCGTGTTATATGGGGTTTAGGTCAGGCGATTGAGCGGGCCAGGCTAAGACCGATACGTCGTGCTCCTGCAACCAGCTCGCCACCACTCTCGCTGTGTGCGGACGGGCGGTATCGTGCATGAGCGTGAATTCTTGGCCCATTTGTAGTCGATGGGGGTAGATTATTGATACTAGCACCTCGTTACGGTATTTTTCTGCCGCCATGGTGTTTCTGATCCAAACGAGGTCTGTTCTTCCACCAACACGAATTCCCGCCCAAACCATAATTGTCCCGCCGTGGTATGAATTGACTTCCTGAGGATGTTGCAGACGGCTCTCACGACCAGGAAGTCGCCAAACACATACTCTACGTGTATCGGGATGGAAACCGAACCGGGACTCATCGGTAAACAGCACTACAGACCACTGGTTAACTTCCCAGAGCAAATGTTCACGAGCCCACTCTAGTCGTCGTCCACGATTTCCTCGGCGTAGTGCTGGAGTACGAAGCGGTCTGCGAGCATGAAGGTTAGCTTCATGAAGCCTTTTCCTCACAGTTTGGTCACTCACAAGCAATTGGTCCTCTGACTGGAGCCTTTGAACCAACTGCATGGCCGTAACATTTGGTTGTCTTCTCGCGGCAACTTGCAAAAATCGGTCTTGTTGTTGAGTGGTTATGCGCTTCCCGCCTGGGTGTCTTTCAGCCACTTCACCAGTAGCACGATAACGTGACCATATCCTTGATATCACGTTTTGTCTTGTTCCAATCTCCTCAGCAATACTCCGTTAAGTAGCCCCAGCTTGGAGCATGCCTACTGCCCTTAACATTTCTTCTCTCGTTAAATGGCGCCGATGCACGATGCACACAATAACATTTATTCGAAATTAACTGATAACTTGTTAGAAAACTTAAATTTGACATAAAAAATTGCCAAAAACTACTGTAGGTAAATGAAACCTTCGGACTTCGCTACCACTATGCCGCGTAAATCTTTTGTTTTTAATTTATTTTTTCAAATTCAAATTTAGAATCGTTCAAAAAGGCTTACAAAATAAGCTTTCTACAAAAGAATTTAAAACTGGCCAGTATTTTTTGAGTTTAAGAACTTTATACAAAATATCCCTAGACGGTGTTGATGTGTGTGTATATCTTTGCATAATATTTAATTTCTGTACGGTGATGGGAGTTTTTAAGACGAGCGGTCTTTTTTCTATGTGACTTCAAAATTTATTTTTGAGCATTTCAAATAGTCAATTTGCTTAAACAACAGAAACAATTAACATTTATTCTCATTTTCAGATCGAAGCCGACTCCCCAGCTAAGCGAGCTGGTCTGCTAAATGGAGATAATATTCTAACTATCAATGGAGAAGAAGCGATTGATATGTCCGTGGACGTCGCCACTCGAAGAGTTGAGGAGTCAGGTCACAGCCTTACTGTTGGTGTGCTACGGTAAGAGAAAGCTAATTTTAAAATATCACTACATAGTATAAAACGAACTCGCTTTCTCTGTCCCTATATCCCTATGTATGCTTTAGATCTTTAAAACTACGCAGGTGATAGCTACAGAGGAGGATTAATTAGTCACTATTAGAATGTTTGTGGAGCTCGTGGCTAAGTACTAACAGCCGCACAGTTCGATCCATCAGGTTAAGCTACGCTTGCCGGGGTTGGCCATGGATGGGTGACCATGTTCACATACCGAGACTCCTCCGTGCCTCGGAAAATATGTTAAGCCGTTGGTTCCGGCTGTCATTTGTGCATCTTTGACATTCGTTACGGGCCGTCAGAAGCCCGAAAATCCAGTCTTACCAAGGGGTATCGTATAGCCCAGTGACTGGGTTGTGGAGGTCAGATAGGCAGTTGCTCCATGTAAAATACTGGTATTCAGCTGTACCCGGCTAGACTAGAAGCCGACCCTAACATAGTTGGGAAAAGGCTAGGCAGATGATGATGATGATCGTTCTCCGCACATCCTGCCTCAGACACCCTACTTTGTTGTTTATTTTTATCCTTGTTTGTTTACTACTAACACCTAGTCATAAGACATTTTACTAACAAAATGTACTAAATTGTTATCTGAATTTGGTAAATAAATAGCGTTAGGGCAATGCTGCTTGGCCTAAAAATTGACCAGCCCTCTGGTCACGTGTAAAATTTTTCAAATTTGAATTTCTCGAACCAAATTACGTAAAGCTGGTCGATTCTTCACGTGATCAGACTTTTTGGTTAAAGTAGCATTGCCATACAACGTGGCAATGCTACTTGCAAGGCTAGAAAGAAAGATGTTGAAATTATGCATGTGAAACGTGTACACGGTAAAAGCGACCGTAAAAATAGATTTACGAAAAGCAATTTAACAAAGAACTTGACAATCGCACTACCGGCCTCTTTGCAACGCTTTGCCAATTCTAATTAAACTTGTATTGACAGCCGATGCTAAATTAGTAATTAATGTCAAATAAAAATAGCAATATGTCCTTTAACGTGATTTGCCGCGCATATAAACATGTTTCTAATCTGTATTTGGCTTTTGGTTTTCATTTGACAGTTGAGAACGGCGCGAAAACGATCGATTTTTTTTAGTTATATAGTTTTTTTTCTTTAAATAAAAATGAGGTTTTATTTGCTCTATAAGGACCAGTAAGTATTTTGTGACATCATACTTTATTTTTATGTTCTTTTAAGTGTCCGTGAAGGTTTTTGCCTGTTGAACTAGGTAAGCTTAGCTTTATCTAATGGGCAACTAGCTTAGCTTTCTTGTAGTGTAATAATAGTAATATAATAGTGGCACAAACTTAAAATAATATGATGTTTAAGAGTGTTTATATTATTATTTCATGACTCTAAGAACAAAGAACGGACTGTGTATAGTACAGTCAACTTTATTATAAGGCGTAAAACTTAAAAAAAAAACGTTTTTTCGCCATAAAACCCTACTGAGATTTGAAACAGGCAACTAGCTTCATCTTTAAATTCTGAGTGACCGAATCTTTGAATCTTGATTCTTTGTTTAATTAAAAATAATGCTTGGAGTTTTAGTTTATGAAAAGAATGTGAGTAACCTAATAATTTTTTTGAATAATATCATGTAGGAACTTTTTAAATTGCTATGAAGAATAAGCTATTATAACGTTTCATACTCAAACTCAAAACATTTATTTCAAATAAACCAATTACAAGTACTTTTGAATTTTCAAGGGGTCGTTGGAAGCTAGTTGCCCATTCCAAAGCAGTAGTTATCTATGATTCTTCACGAACGGGCATGAAACTCCATGGACACTCTTTTTTTAGTATATAGCATAGTTTTGCTTCTCAGAATATTGCAATTTTGTATTCACAAAGAAACTTGACATCGTCCTAATATTCTTTATGGTATAATAAGGTGACATTTAAGATAATAATTTACTTTCCCAAAAAGTATAACATAATTACATCAGTAATTTTTTTCGCAAAAATTGGGTTTTATACCTACATACATTTCGGATAAGTCACATACGTTTTGTTAGCTTTAACCCCTTCATTTTAATAAAAAAGAAAATTAGCTGTCAGTTATTCATAGTAACATTGGCTATAAGAATAGAGGAAGACCAAAGAAACTATGGATGTAATGTGTGAAAGATGATATGGCTAGAAAGGGAGTGACTACCGAGATGACGACTAATAGAGAAGTATGGAAGAAAAATACATGTTGCACCGACCCCGAATAAATTGGGATAAGGGCAGGAGAATGATAAAGAACTATATCAAAGACATTTGAAGTTTATTTTTAACCACACTATTAGCTAATGTTTTGCAATGATCAGTTAGTATTTGTTTGGTAACCATCCTCTTTTGATCGTATACCTGTCAGACAGCCATTTTGTTTTTTATTTAATCAATTATGAGTAGTGAATGTGTGAGTGAAGTGAAACTGTTATCTATAGTGATAACTAGATATTACAGATATGATTTGGAGAATGTTAGTATTTTCAAATATTTTTTATAGGATGAAAACGCCAGGGAAGTCAAATTACACGCTTTATATTAGCTTCACCTGTATGTTTGTTTGTATCTTTGTAACCGACTCCTTTGGGCGCGATTTTGACCCACTTCAAACGGCCAGATTTCGTTCAAATTTTGTAGAAATATCGAGGACCGATTCAAATACATTAATTTAATAAGATTATTCCATTTTTCATAAAAAACACGCTATAATAAACAAACCAAACTAAAAAGTAGGAATGTAAATAATAGTTAAATGAAAACTAAAAACACGAAGAGAGAGAGATTTTAAGAGTTGTATGCATAATTCTTATGATTATAATTTTGTAATATACTTACCTACTTTGTTACAACCGTGAATTCTATTTTGATCAACCTGACACTTATTTTGTCTGAGGCTGTCGCGGATATTTATGTTCATAAATAAAGCTGAAAGCTATGGTAGTAGCACCACTAATAAATATTAAAAAACGGTGTTTCCGTGCTTAAATGACATTGGCAAAAGATAATATATTATGTAGGTATACCTATTGAAGGCGATAACAATTGGATATTATGGCGTTATTTGACGTTCAAAAGTGCATTTCTTGTGCCTATTTGAAATAAATGATTTGACTTAGACTTTAGCTTTGTGGTGTATGAAATAAAATTAAAGCTCAGCGTTATAAAAGGATTTTAGTAGGAAAAATGATAAACATAACAAATTGGAAACACAAACCAAACCCTTTGACAGATCCAAAAAAAAAGCAAAGAAAAACAAAAGAATAACATCCTAATAAAAAAAAAAATCTTCGAAGAAGTTTACACAACCAAAGAATTCGCAACATAATTATATTGAAAAGACAAGATGGCGGTGATAGTTCTAATTTCGGCCACGCGTCCAGAAAACCCTAAGCGTTGTACAGTATGGCCGACATATCTTGGCGGTCCTGAAGTTAGCTAAGTTACTGCGCAGTAGACAATTTAGTTTCTAAAAGATCCATGGCGCAGCCTAACAACTAATTTCAGGACTGCCAAGACACCTCGACTGCACGGACGATAGAAGTTAAATGTGGATTAAGGAATTGCATAACAATATGGATACTGAAGAACATATTTATTTGACCGTAAGCTAGATTATTAAAAAAATATTGGACAGGTATTTTTTTCTTTTTCTACGTACCTTATCAAAAGATTACTTTGATACATTGCATTAAAATGTGGCATGACGTCATTCTAGCAGATTGTATACTGAGTTGTGACCTAGCGCGTCATCTCCCAACTGTAATGCATTTTATCTATCACTAGCTCCTCCCGCGCGGTTTTATCCGCTGCTTGGCTCTTTTTGGTCGTAGCGTGATGTTACATAGCCTATAGCCTTCCTCGATAAATGGACTATCCAACACAAAAATATTTTTTCAATTCGGACCAGTAGTTCCAGCGAAAAGCGGCGTTCAAACAAACTAACTCTTCAGCTTTATAATATTAGTACTTAAAGATTTATTATTAATTTTATAAAGCAAAAATTACGTGTCTTATTTTTTTTTCATTATCTGACTGATGGACTACATATATTTTCTTTTTTTTTTTAAACCTGTCATCATCTCTCTCTGCCCTGACTTTATTATCTGCGTGTAAATACTAAAGCATCCATTTTCTTTGTTGCAGTGGTCTCTACGACCCGGTCTTGGACGACACAGAGCCCCTTTGTTACGATTACGAGGAAATTTTAGGCCGACAATCGGAACCAACTGAGGTAGTCTTTCAAATACAACAGTTTGTTGAACCCTCGGACCTTGGAAGTCACCCTTTAGACTTAAGCAGTTCTCCAGGTTTGACAGAATCAAGATCCCTGACCGCCTCCCCTTTTGTTAACCCAACAAAACCCTACCGTCCGTTTTCAACTGAACCTATAGTCGAGGTCCCCCCGCTAGAAGACCCAATTATCCTTAATCCTGATTACAGAGATCAATTCGGTAAATCTCCCATCGACAATGATCCAGATTATCTGATTAACGCGTTTGGTAAACATGAATTGGGTGAAAGTAAGTATAAGCTGCCGATATCAGAGCAGTATGATCCAGATGGAACCAGATTTAAGCAGAATATTGAAGTTACTGAGAAGCTTCTTAAATATGAAAAGCATGTTAAGAGTTTGAGTAAAGATTTAGAAGTAGTTGATGTTACAAAAGAAACCAAACTTGTTGATTCCGTGACTGGAGAAGCCATATCCAAAGATATGAGGAAAGAAAGCTTGAAAGGTGATATCAAGAAGGGAGTGAGAATAAGTCAAGATATAACAAAACATGAGGAGAGTATGAGAAAGGATAGTAAAACGCACGAAAGAAAGGAAATGTTCAGAGAAGAAGTAGAGGAAGAATCAATAAAAGAAGAGTTGCAGTATATAGAGAAGCTGAGACAGGAGATGGACTTGGAGAGAATAGAAGAAACAGCAATGACAGTCGTAGATGAGAGTATTGAGAGAGCCGTGTCTGTGGCGGAGGAGATCAAAAAAGAGATTGACGAAGAAATTAGTTCTTCCGAAGTCCAACAAAAGGCAGAAACTGAACTGAAACAACAATCTGTAAAATCAGAAAAAACACAAGAGTCATCCGAAATCATTGACAAAACTGAAAGCAAAGAATACGCTGAAAGGAAAATGAGCAGGGAAGAAAGAATTGAAACCCAAGAAGATGGTTCACAGAAGATAGAAAGAAAAGATTACAAAGAATCTGAAATATCTGAACAAATTACCAAAGACGGCAAAGACGTACACAGAAAATCTCTCATTTCAGAAGAATATCAACATGAAGAAGTTAGGGAAGAATCGAGAAGACGAGAAAGCTCAGCTCAAGAAGGAAAACTCGATGTTAAAGCCAAGTTCAAAAAGGCTGCGAAAATTGCTGCTTCTAGCGTCAAAGGTGAAAAAAGTTCTGCTGAACAGAGGGCTTACTCTATGGGCTTGCAAACTATTCCTAACATAAGAGGCACAGTACATTCTTCGTACCATTACGATCTGCTTCTAAAAACCTTCTTCTTACATCTTACTGATGTAATGGTAGCTTTATCTAGATTTCTATTAAGTCAGCCTGCATTCAACCAATTAGAACGATCTTCGGTCAGTGAATCTCGTACGTTTGAAAGCGGGGATTCAAAGGTAAGTAAGAGTTCTCAAGAAGTAATTGAGAAGATAGAAAAGAGACAAGAAACAACAATGAAAGTAGCTGAGACTAAACAGGACAGAAGACAACTTGTGACTCCCGTACCAGTAGAAAAGAAGCATGAAGTGAAATCAGTTTCTCAAAAGATTGAAAAAGATATGAAAGTTGAGTCTGTACAAGAGTCTAAGGCTGAAAAGAAAGAATTAATAAGACCAGTTCCTATGAAAGTGAAACAGGAAGTAAAAGTAGAAAAGTACGAAGCAAAACAAGAACAAAAGATAGAAAAAGCTGTAACAGGTGCTCAGATGGCTCAACGGTCAGACAAAAGACTTACACCTGAAGTGACTCAAAAACTTGACGCTGTCATATCCGAATTCCAAACCGTCGCAGACGAAGAAGATGTTAGAAGAAGATCTAGAAGCAGAAGCAAGATCGAAGAGGAAGTTATGAAAGAGAGTGATCCTTTAGAATGGTTAGACAAGGTAGATAGCCGAAGAACTTCGATGGAAAGAAGTGAAATGTCCAAAAAAGAATTCTCTTCCTCAGAAACTACGGAAAAGAAGAGTTTCGTTGAGTTTAAGGGAGAAGAAACCAAGTACAAAAAGCCTAAAACTCCCAAACAAACTTATCTAGCGATTGTAGAGTCACACGTATACACAAATAAGGATGCTATATTTGAAGAATACGTAGCTGATTTATCTGAAACATCTTCAGTACAAAGTGCTGAAGAAATCAACACAGCAGTGGAGACTATAGAAACGATAAGCGCTGAAAACGTAGCAATTGAAAGCGCTATCAAAGAATTGGAAACCGCTAAGATTGTTGAAGAGTCTCACAAACTAGCTACAGTCACTGCTGAAAGCGCTGCTACTGTACAAAAAGTTGAAGAGACCCTGTACGATACTAAAGAATTAGTACAAGAAGAATTTAAAAAGGAAACAGCAATACAATCTACTGATATTCAAGAAGTAGTGATACAAGAAACAAAGGAGATCGTTGAGCCTATTGTAGAAATTAAAGAAAAGAAAATTGAAGAAGTTGAAAAAGTAGCCATCGACATTAATGAATCGCTTTCCGTTGCGGAATCGCAAGAAGTGAGCGTGCAAGAAGAGAAAAGTGAGTTCACTAATGTTCAAATGAAAAAGGAAACTGTTGCCATTGCAGGAGAAGAGAAAGCTATAGAGAAAATAGTTCAAACCAAACCTGAAGTTGTCGAACCAAAGCCAATAGAAGTAGTAGAAATAACAGAAACTATAAAAATAAAGCCCAAAGAAGAAAAGCCGGTTCACGAAGAGTTTGCTGCCCTAAAAATAGTGAAAAAAGTTGAAATCGACGCGAACTTATCACCTGAAATCATTGAAGTTGAGGATATATCTGAATTGATTTCCAAAACCGCTCTCAACAAACTTCAAGTTGGAGACCAGGTCACCATTGACACGTCCAAAGAATTGTCAGAGAAATCATATGTTAGTACTCAAATTGGTCAGACCGAAGCTAAAAAAGAATCAATCGTAGATATATCTCGAGCTAGCCAGATGTCTGTTACTTCAGAAATTGGTGCTACTTCTCAAGACAAAAGACAGTCAGTAGTAGATATCTCCTCTCAATCAACTAAGAGAGAATCAATAGCGGATATCTCTCAAATCCAAGCGTCTTCCCAGATCGCAGCATCTTTGGTTACAAAAGAAATGGCTGTATCACAACAAGTTGAATCATTAAGTCAATCATCTGAAGCCGTACACCAAGAAGCGTCGTTCACAGCTAAAGCCCAAGATAGAAAGTTATCTTTAAGGACTGATTTGGAGAAGCAGCAATCGATCCAAAGTCCTCCGAGCTCTATTGACACTCCCACACCGTCCACAGTCCCTCCCACTCCTTTAACTGACGAATACGTCTTCAAATTGTCCTTGCCTTTACCAAAAAGTAGGAGTGCAACTCCAGTACCCAGAGATAGTACTTTAAGTCCTGAAGACGAAGACCCACATATAGTCAAAAAGCATCTAATTCCTCATATTGAATCGACTATTGAAAGAGTAGTTTACGATCCTCCATTACCCACCCCGCCTGCAGAACAACCTCAAACCCCAACCTACTCCAAGCCAGTCTTAAACGGTGGTGCGGGAAAAGTTAGGCCAGTTTATAATAAACCCGGTTTAAAAGGCGGAGCGGGTAAGGTTCGGTATCCGGTTTATAGAAAACCGGGTTTGTTTGGCGGTGCTGATAAACCAGAATATCCGAAGGTATGTTGGTTGAGAATATTTTGAGAAGCATTGTATTATTAATAAACATTATATCATTGACTTCGGCCACAGAAACTGTCGAGTACTGAGTAATATGTTAACCTCTCCATTCCATAAAAACTTCAGCGGGATTGTCCGAAAGGGTTACCGCTACCTCGGAACATAAAGGATTAAGGAAGGAACATGGATGGGTTTTAGTCAGTAAAAGTCTGACACCCCCTTCCGCTGCACCCAGAGCGGGAGGAGTGATAAACATAAAACTTCTGGATACGTTACGCTACGTCTTGAAAGCTTGAGTGTTCAACTCATCCCTAATCATCAAATGACTCCTCCGGCTCTGGGTGAAGTGGAAGGGAGTGTGAGACACTTACTGATTGAAACCATCATCAAAATCAGAAATTCAAAACGAAAGAACGGAGTTCGCGTCAGACCTGTGTGGCGTCAGAGTGATTCAAAATTTGTGAAATTATACCAAACATTTACTACTAGTGCAGCTGCCATATATTCGTGAACTCCGTTCATTAGTATTGAATTTCTGATTTTGATCATCTACTTCTGCTGTTCACTGTACGACCCTTCCGCAATCCCGCCGCGGTCCATCTGCAATAATCTTGCACCAACCAAAGGTTATCCTTGTGAGTCCGTCGCCCCCCACACATCAGGACCCGAGGCGGCGTAGTGTTCCACGCGCGCCCCACAAGACGGTGCGGGGGTAGTGTCGTACACCTCACTGCCCCCCTCGACCCAGACGAGTACCGCCGCGACGGGTCGGCACCAGCCAGGGGTGCGAAAGTATTACGGCGCCGATCGTGGGAGAGGGAACACTAGGGGGGGATTTTAAGTCATTAAGAATCTGACAGACCCCTCCGCCCACCCCCAAGGGCGGAGTAAGTTTCCCCCCGGCTGGAAAAAAAATGGGTGCAGAAGTACAAATGGGGGTAGTCGATAGTTAGTGCCTCATTCCATCAAAACCGTTCAGAGGGCGCTGCGAGTTGCTTTGCATTAATATTTTTGAAACTATTAGGTTATAAAAATATTTATGGTATTTTTACTTTTCACTGCGTATCATGGAGGCCTTGGCTTTTCTTTATCTAGAAATATGCATCAATCCATATCAAACCAGATACCATCTAAAGGATCTAAAGTGTAATTGCGTAAAAATCTCATCGTGAAAACATAGATGAAGTAACATGAAGTGAGCTGTTAGTAGTATCATTACCTAGCATCAGGTGGAATTGCAGCTCACTTCACCAAAGTTATCACAGTGACTAACCTGGTGTCAGAGTTTTTATGCTGTCTATGGGCCTCTGACTTAGCTTCACATGCTGTTGAGAAATAATCTCTCAGACATGCTGGTTTCCTCATGATGTTTTCCTTCACTGATTTTTAAGCAAGTGATAATTATACAATACGCACATTAATCCGTAAAATCAGAGGTGCTTGTCTTGGGCACGAACTCGAGACTAACTAACTAATTGCTCCAATATCATCAGGAGGAGATCAGAGAAATTGAGAGAAAATCTTCATTACTAGCGTCGGCCATAGATGAAACTATAAAAAGTATAGAAGAATATAAAGAAGAAGTAGGCATGGAAACAAAAAAAGAAGTAAAAGTCCAAGAATATAAAGAAGAGAAGACAACCAAGACTTACCATGAATCCTACAACAAGGACATCAGAAAAGGTTCAAGGTATGATGGGTTTGAAGAGATTGATACGAAAATTGAAGAGATTATTGAGAAATGTAATGCTTTAGCTACTCTTGAGAACGGAGAAGCAATTAATACAAACGTAGAAGAAACTGAAAACACAGGGATCATTACTGAAGTCGAAGATAAGGAATCTAGAAAATCAAGTATAGAAATTGAAGTTAAGCAAGAACCAAAAGAGAAAACAGTCAAATTTGAAAGCGAAGTGAAAATTGTTGAAGTTGAGAGTACAGGAGGCTCAATCATTGTTGCTGAGCGGAAAGAAAGTTTACCTGAAGACTTACCACAAACTGTCGAAGTTAAACCAAGAGCTAAATCACCACCTCCAATTGCAATTATTCCTGAAACGCCGGTAGAAGTCCAACCAGAACTGGTGAGAATAGACAAGGTGGAGACTAAGGAGGAAAGACCTGATACTTTGCTTGGGTTTAGACCTGTAGTATTTGACCCGGAGAATATACAGAAACCAGGCAATGTTGGGCAGTATTACGATGCAAGTATTGTGTATATCCAAGTGAGTATAAATTATTTTTTTGCAAAACTATTGAGTCTTAAATACAATAAACATTGTTTTAGGTTAAACGAGGGACATTCTTTCAGGGGGTACTATACTCATGAAAATGAACAATGACTATGGAACTATACCAGAAATCATGAAAAAAAATCAGCTGTTCGCATAATTTCAGCACATTTATGTTCACATGATCCGTCAAGATGAACGGAACAGCTGATTCTTTTTTTCATATTTCAGAGTTGTTCCCATGAACAAAGTTGTTGATTTCCATGAGTACTATTACAACCTAAAAGTATGTCCTTCGTTTAACCTAACACACTGTAGAACCTAAAACTAAAAAATGTTTATTATGTACAGAGCTCATCAAACTACCCCAAATTGTTTAATTTCTTTGATAGATTTTCAACTTTATTGCAAATATATTAGGTTCATTTTGATGTGCACACAAGCTTTTGTCTTTATCATACAATTAGTTTGATTTATGATCTCTGATTGTAGGAGCCTTCCCCTGGCACCCGAGATCCACGACTGTCTCCATACTTGACAGAAACAGGTGAACAAATTGGCACTATACAAGGAATAGTGGATGGCCTTGAAGAGCCTGTGATGGACCCTGAGATTGCCAGTAAGTATCCCTTCCTACAGCAGTGGTATCAGCCCTGACTTACGTCTTACAGGTCAGGTCATAAGAACCTCTTTTGCCGGGTAAGGGGGATTGTCTGAAAGGGTTACCGCTACCCCGGAACATAAAGGGCTAAGGAAGGAACATGGGTGTTCCTTCCTTAGCTGTCTTGTGGACCAAGGGGGTCCACAAGACAGCTGAGATCAATCAAATATATTTTTTAATATTTTGTATATATTTTATTTCTCGTTCTTCGATTTTTGTAATGTAAAATGAAAATAAAGATTTAAAAAAAATCAGAGCAAGTCTTACTCAAAATTATTGATAGTTTCATGAATTGTGTGCTTAAATAGACCCAAAATCATTTGTATACCTAGGGCAACAAAACCACTGTAGACCAATGTTATGAACGATGATGATGATGAATGAAATGATTATTTTTCTCCAGAACTGCTTGGTAAACCTGGAATACCAAAAGAGGAAATAAAACCAATTATATCAGGAGAAGATGACATGCTACGAGAGGCACACGTCATGGGGTGAGTATAGCTTATTGTCACATTAGGTCACTTTCCAAGCAGCGGGATTGGGTATTTGAAAGGGTAGTCAATAACGTAACTATTAATAAATTTTCAAAACGCGGAATTTGTACGTGATTTGTATGAAATATAACAATGTCACGTCACAGATTTTTACAATCAAATGGAATACTTATTAGCATTAAATGCAATTTTACAATTACATCTTCGCATTATATTTAATTTTTGCACGGTGATGGAAGTTTTTAAGACGAGCGGTCTTTTTTTTAGGTGATTTCATTTTTTTGACCGTTTCAAATAGACAACTGTTATGATTTATCTACGAACTCCCGCAGGACCCTGTCTCTTAGAATAAAGGCTGTCCTAGTCTAAGGGACAGAGTTATATACATTTTGTACAGATTTTACCACTTACAATGAATTGTAATGCACATTAATGTGTTTCTGTATTTTTTATGAATAAACAATTATTATTTATTATTACCTTAAATGCTAATACAGACATATTTTTCATTTAAAAAGCCTCGCGAGGGTATTGAACTCGCATATGCATCGCGCCGATGACTCAACTGCAGAATTACAGCCAATAAAACCAATGATTGGCACCCTCAAGGATTCAGAAGTAATTAAAGCGCTGAACGAAGAAATAATAAGACAGAAGGAGGAAGAAACAAAGAAAGAAGAGAAGAAGTGGACGACCTTCCTCCAGAAGCCGAAGCGACCGGTGCCGAAAGCGAAGTTCGGATATCAAGGATGGACAGAGGATGAGCAGGATGTGGCGGTGAGTTTAAAGATATACTTATTAAAAATCTTCAATAAGGATTATGACTGATGGGTGACCATCTTTACATATCGAGACTCCTCCGTGCCTCGGAAAGCACGTTAAGCCGTTGGTCCCGGCTGTCATTTGCGCATCTTTGACAGTCGTTACGGGTCGTCAGAAGCCCGAAAATGTAACAGCCAGTCTTACTAAGGGGTATCGTATTGCCCAGTTACTGGGTTATGGAGGTCAGATAGGCAGTCGCTCCATGTAAAATACTGGCTGCATCCCGTTAGATTGGAAGCCGACCTCAACATAGTAGGGAAAAGGCTGGGCAGATTGATTGCTAAAAATGCCGCCTTTATCAGTAGATAAAGAATTACTAAACAGAACTTAAAAACCATCTGAAACATTGTTGGACAGAATACATCTTTGCTACAAGGTTTTAAAATGATATATCTCATAGCTTATACGTACAATTAGGTATTTGAAAGGGTAGTCAATAACGTTACTTTTTATGAACTGTCAAAACGCGGAATTTGTACGTGATTTGTATGAAATATAACAATGTGACGTCACAGATTTTTTGAATGAAATGGAATACTTAATAGCATTAAATGAAATTGTACAACTATATCTTCGCATATTAATTAATTTTTATACGGTGATGGAAGTTTTTAAGACCAGCGGACTTTTTCCCATGTGATTTAATATTTTATCTTGACCGTTTCAAATAGTCTATTCTTTGACGGTTATTTTTACTCTGATTTTAAAATAAATATATGTAAAAAAATAATGTAACAGTCCATTCTATCACAAACTATTTAAATAAATGAATAGAAAGACTATTTCAAAATTATATATAAATTAACATTGAGCTACACAAAAACACATGTTAATTTTCCAAAAGGTATAAATAACACTGGCAATGCTGCCAGCCTTTTGGGAACTTTTCATGTTGACAGCGATGTGGACGACTTTTTTGATACTCTTTGATTATTATATGTACATATTTTTTCTGTACATAATTATTATGAATATTTAGCTTTTAACTGTAAATATGATTAATACAGACTAAGATGTCAATGAAATAAATTTTGTTATAGACGGCTACAATGACGCTGCTGACAGATTAATAAAATACCAAATAAATTGATCCAGTAAGCCGTTGGCAGCACGGTCAAAATAACACTGATCTTTATTTCCGTGATGTTAAGGTTGCTATTGATTTGCAACCGCTAAAAAGTCTGCCAAATTCATATTGATATTTATTTTTGTAATAATAACCCTTTGAACGCCATTGTCATATATACGTGACAATGGCAACAACACTATATAACACGAAATAAACAATTAAATCATTACTTTTGTGAGTGTTTATATAGATCTCTTTAAAAAATTAAATTAAAAATTTATGATAACTTGGCGTGGAGGGCACGCGCGTGCTTTTATGCTCTGGCGTTCAAAAGGATAAAGTAGCTGTTTGGATGCTGCTGTCAGAGCTCATGTAAAATAAGTGTAATTTATTTGATAGTTTGTTTCGGTGAGATATTTAATTCGTCACACAATTGATAGTTTGATCTATATCAGGGCCAAGTATTGTAGAATTTACAAATCTATTTTTAGTAGCTTCCTTATTGACAATAGATATTTCTTCCGATATGACATTCAGAATCTCTGGCATAAATTCAATGAAAGGCTACTGGCTAAGTTGGAAATATTTTAATCAGTTTTTGTTCGGGTTTTCAAGCGGGTGGTCGTTAGCGACATAGATTTTTAAATAGTGAGTTTTTTATTTCGAATTTGCGAATTTTAAATACGTTTTTAGTTATGAGTATCGTCTACTTCTTAATTGGAATTGTCCTCGTTATTATATTAATTATATGGGTATAATTTTTTTTTAGTTTAAATAGAATAGCGAACCTCAATTGTTTAATTATTCTTATTAAGTGGTATGACTACATCATCTATGTATTAACTTAGAATCTGATGAAAAGCTTTCGGTATATCCAAGCTTGGTTAATTCCATATGTATCTTGATTTAATCTCCTTTGATTGAAGTTTAGTGGTCTAGTTATTTTAATAATTGTTTTTATTTACAGGAACCGTATAAAGTGAAAATCGTGAAACAGGCTAAGCCTAAAGTTGCACCTGACTATAAGCCGGAGGTATAGCATTGTCATTTGTTATTAATTATGATCTTACATTAATTTTTAGTTCTTTGTTAATTGCTTAGTTGTTCTTCTGATTCACATTTTTTTTTAATCAGAATTGTTTATTTGCTTTTAAATGATAAATTTATTGGGAATGTTTTGATTATTGCTATTTTTATTGTATGAATCTTGAATTTTCTGCTTTTATTATTATGATGATGTTAATGATTTTATTTGAAATATAAATAAATGAATATTCTCAGTCATAGTCTCAGAGATTTTATTCTGTATATAATTTTGATACTTTGTTATAAAATGTAAAATATCAAGTCATTCTTCACTACGGCATTGAAAAATATTCATTTATTTGTCATACATTTTATAATTTGTCGACGTTACGACACAAAGTCCTTGTTTATAACATTTGTGGTTGTCCAAGACACATAGATTGATGATATTTTTACGATCGACATTATCCAGGCATCATTGTTCAACTGGTCATCTGAAAAGGTTTTGCTTTTTTATGGAAAAAAATGGGTTTTTTTTTAATTTCAGTACTTTATCACACTTAAAAAAAACAATTTTGCTTGCTATAGCATCAGTATAGTAACTACAGTGGTGACATCATGAACTGTCGATTTATTCTATGAAAATCTCACCAATGAGAACTTAATGAAGTGAACTTTCATTCCAATTGAACCCAAAGCACGCACCTCTGATTTTACGGATTCTTCTTCTCCTTTTCGTGTGGTTAGTGAGGGATTCATGTGCGTATTGTATAATTATCACTTTCTTTAAAATCGGTGAAGGAAAACATCGTGAGGAAACCAGCATGTCTGAGAGATATTTCTCAACAGCATGTGAAGCTAAGTCAGAGGCCCATGGGGAGCATAGAAACTCTGACATCAGGTTAGTTACTAACCACACGAAAAGAAGAAGATTCCACTTGATGCCAAGGATTTGGATTAAAGACAGTTCACTTAACCTAAATACTCAATACTCAATTCCTAAGTTTTCATTGTGTGATTTTGTACTGGATCGGCTAGTTCACTGGGGTTTCCCACCTAGCACACAGTAGCTTCTAAACGAAGCACATCTCGTTTGACTTTGAAACCGAACAACATCTTTGTAAAATTATTCAAAGCGTTTCCCATCGTTTCTTACATTTTAAAAACATTTATATTATAATCTTGATCTACGCCAACTGTATATTCTCCACCATCACCCCTCATTCTCCATCGCTTCTTCACAGGACTTCGAGACAGGTCCCTTACCTTGGGAAGAAAGGGCTGAGATAGAATCATCACTACCACCAGTGGAACCTGAAGAACCTATACTTATACCTGAAGTACCTGAGTTCCTGGAAGCCGTTGACCCGTTGAAGGAGAGCGAAGTTCCTGATCTTGAAGATACCGGTGGGTTGCATAGCATCATTCTTTCAGCCAATGAAGTTCTTACTGATGGGACACAGACCTCTCTTCAAGAGTGACTGGAATTACCAGGCAGGCCCAGTGCGGGTTGGTAGATGCTACTTGTCGCCCAAAACGGGTAGATTGTGATTGGGTATGTTGAGGTGTGTTTGTCACGGTTGACGCAGCGGTTGAGCGATTGACTGCTGCGCAGCATGTCGCGGGTTCGATTCCCGCACGGAACAAATATTTGTATGACCTGCAAGTATTTGTTCCGGGTCTGGGTGTTTCTCTATCTATAATATGTATGTATTTACAAAAAAATGTATATAAGTAGTTTACCAGCCATCTCGTTACCATAACATAAACATTAGGTTGCTTAGCTTGGGACTATATGGCGTTGTGTGAAACGTCCAAGGATATTATTATTATTATTATTTATTGTCTACGGATTTTTGTTGAGCTTCTTAAATTTTGAGTTGAGCTGCACGATTTATGACATGCGTGCACTGACTAGACAGGCCCACTCAATCTGTATGGTTCTTTCCTCAAAAGACCATTTCAGTCACCAACCTACATGTTCTACCTATGCATAATTTAACCTACATTATGTCTGGACATTAAAAGAGACTGTGACCTCGAGGTTGTTTCGGCCTTTCTTCTCAGAGTATTAGAAAACGCCGACCTCACCTAGTTTTAAAAAATATCATTGAAGTGTTTGTGAAAACGCATTTACAAAAATTAAATAATTAATTATCATTTGTATCTATGCCATGCCGGTTTCCTTACAATATTTTCCGTCACCATTTGAGCGCAGTGGTGAATTATTCACACAGCGAAAAGCGCCTGTCTGAGTTTGAACGACCTACAATTCGTAAGTCGTTGCCATTGCTCTCATCAATCTCATGTCCTTACTCCAATTCATTTGGGGTCAGCGCATTATGTATTTTTCTGGCATATCCTGGATAAGTAGTAATTGCCGCACGGATCGATCCATCAGGCTAAGCTACGCTTGCCGGGGTTGGTCCGTAGATGGGTGACCATGTTTACATATCGAAACTCCCCCGTGCCTTGTAAATATATAGCATAATTATCCTTTTGTATGTATATACCCATTCGGTTACACCCTGTTTAGACACTCACAAAAGTAATGACTTAATTGTTTATTTCGTGTTATAGTGTTGTTGCCATTGTCACATATTTGTGTCGTTGGCGTACAGGCCATGCGCTTGCTTGTCACGTATTTGTGACAATGGCGTTCAAAAGGTTAATAAATTATGTTAATTGTTATTGAACAAATGCTTAATCCTTAGGTATACCTTTGCCGCCACCAAGAGAACCTACCCCTCCGCCATTAACAGAAGAACAGGCGCCCGAGCCTGAGCCCATACCAGAAGTAGTAGACGAACAAGAAGTAGTGCAAGAAGACGAGAAGCTAGAGACAGAAGCGGATTTGGAGAACAGAATGGCTGAACAGCTGGTTAGGAGCGTCCAAAAGATGGTTGGTGAGTACAAATTGGATATTTGACAGAGTAGTCAATAACGTTACTTTTCAATAAAAACAAACACATGACAATTAAAAATACAAATGAATTAATAAAATCAGCCATAGATAGGTGTCCTTACGAATGTTTTTAACCTTTTGAGCGCCACCGTCAGCTAAAGCCAACAATAAAATGTTTTTTTTTGTGGCTTGGCGTGGGACGGGACTCCGTCTCCGATGTATTTACGCTCTGGCCTTCAAAAGGTTAAATGAATCATCATCTGCCTGCCTTTTCCCAACTATGTTGGGGTCGGCTTCCAGTCTAACCGGATGCAGTTGAATACCAGTATTTTACATGGAACGACTGCCTATCTGACCTCCACAACCCAGTAACTAGGCATTACGATACACCTTGGCTGGTTAATTGAATATAAAGTGAAAAATTATAGTCTGTAACTAGTTTCTTTGACTCTATTGATTTTTCTTTACAGATCCAAACGCAAGTCTGGATCAGCAGTTGGCTCAGATGCGCGCGCAGCTGGCTGCGCTGGCGCAGATCCCAGAGGTCATCCAGCAGTCACTCGAGCTGGTCACGCAGCAGCTTAGCAAGATGACCCATCAGGTATTTTCTATACTAATATTATAAAGAGGAAAGATCATAATGGATCTGGATGAAACTTGGCACAAAGATAGATTATAGTCTGAAATAGCATATAAGCTACTTTTTATTCCGGAATGTATGTACGGTTCTCGTGGGATAATTTCCTACATACACGCGGGCGCTGGCTGGCTGGCTGGCAATCTATCTCTGTTCCTGTGAGGAACTCGACGTGGCTAAGTAATTATAGCTGCACGGATCGTTCCACCCGGTTAAGCTACACTTGCCATTACCATGCTTTTACCATACCAAAGCATTGTTCACGTTACCAGGCAGTAGAGTTAAATAACAAGTTACCTACTGATTTAAAAAATTTGGTCTATAACACCAACTTATTTAAGGCAAAGCTGAAAGCCTTCCTATTAGAAAAATGTTTATATTCTGTATCCGATTTGATGTTAAATGGTTCCAGATAATTTGTGTATGTATTATTTTATATGGTATTGACATTTACATGGCATTTATTTTGATTGACAAATGATTTAATTAAATCTAATTTGATGGACCTTTTATTTTCATCTAATTGACATTTGGTCTCCCTTTAGTTGACATTTATTTAATTTTGACTGACATTTAGTTTACATTTAATTCTGTTCGCAATATGGAATAGACATGGCTGTTTTTCGGTTATGTGGTTGGATAATTATGTAAATGGTAATTTAATTAACATTTAATTTACATCTATTTGCCATTTAATGGTTGGACAGGGTGGTGATTGAGCTTTTTATGGTTGGACATACAAACAGTGATTATAATGACATTTAATTCTCGGTCGATTTAAGTAAAATTAAATAATTAAGGTGGTTTACGTACTTTTATGGTTTTGACACGGTTTTTGATTGATGACATACTACTATTTTTATTTTTACTGTTTGATTATTCCTTAGCTGTTATGTTTTAAAATGTATTTATTTTGTAAAATTCGAACACAATGTATATTGTTTGATGAATAAATAAATAAAATGAAATGAAATGCCAGGGTTGGTCCGTAGATGGGTGACCATCTTTACATATCAAGACTCCTCCGAGCCTCGGAAAGCATGTTAAGCCGTTGGTCCCGGCTGTCATTCGTGGATCTCTGACAGTCGTTACGGGTAGTCAGAAGCCCGAAAGTCTGACAGCCAGTCTTACCAAGGGGTATCGTATTACCCAGTTACTGGGTTGTGGCGGTCAGATAGGCAGTAGCTCTATGTAGAATACTGGTATTCAGCTGCATCGGGTTAGACTGGAAGCCGATCCCAACATAGTTGGGTCAAAGTCAAAGTCAAAACATTTATTTCAAATAGGCACAAGAAAGGCACTTTTGAACGTCAAAAATTAACAAGAAATAGAATTGATTCTAGTCGCCCCTTCCAAAAGGTAGTTTCGTGTGGAGAAGAATGGGCAAGAAACTCCACCGTTACTCTTTTAAAATGTTTCACAATGTTTTGTATACATGTATTATAATATTATAATATGCGAAGACGATGCACCCAGAATAAAAACAATACACCAAAAAGGTGAAAGGTTATGCATCTATATCTGTGCCAAATTTCATACAGATACGTTCAGTAGTTTCTTGTGTGAAAGCGTAACAAAATAATATCCATACATCCCCACAAAGAGCAGTGGCGAACTCCCAAACAAATGTTTGATGACATTTTTTTTTTGCGTCTGCCTATGAAAAATATGTAAAAGTATAGAGTTTGAACTCCTGATCAGTTTTGTCTTCTGTTATACTTTTATAGGAAGTCAGGAATTAAAGATATTTCACTTTGAAGTTTTAAAGGTTATGTCTTGACATCCACAAACTAATCAAAAAGAAATATAAAAGTACCTAGATACTGTAGAAGGTTGAAGACCTTCTACTGAGCGGGGGCTCAGTGGTAGAGCGTGTAATTAGTGTGTATCGGGTTTTCACTATGCTATAAAAGCAACAAACACATTAGAAGATCAACACGTAATATATTAATAGCTTGATTATAACGAATACCTCTGTCTAGCTCCGCCGCCTGTGGCCAACTCTCTAATGTACAAAGCCCTTAACTAAAATGACATTATTTTAAAGGTTCGAATGCCGTCCGATTATTACCAGCCATGTTCAACATAAGGTTTTACTCCTGCCATGTTCAACATAAGGTTTTACTCCAGGGCTCTACAATACCTACTTATCACCTAACATCACATCGATAGAAATGTATTTTAAATCTATATATATCTATATATATAAAAGAAAGTCGGGTTTGTTCCCTCCATTATAACTCGAGATCTGCTGGACCAATTTTCATGGTTTTTGTTTCGTTGGATTGGTCTCCGCCCTGAATAGCAGAATACATTATTTTATTTATTTTTTTGGTAGGGTAGGTAGGTAGGTAGGGTAGGGTAGGTAGGTAGGTAGGGTAGGGTAGGTAGGTAGGTAGGTAGGGTAGGGTAGGTAGGTAGGTAGGGTAGGGTAGGTAGGTAGGTAGGGTAGGGTAGGTAGGTAGGTAGGTAGGTAGGTAGGGTAGGGTGGGTAGGTAGGTAGGGTAGGTAGGTAGGGTAGGTAGGGTGGGTAGGTAGGGTAGGTAGGTAGGGTAGGTAGGTAGGTAGCGTAGGTAGGTAGGTAGGGTAGGTAGGTAGGTAGGGTAGGTAGGTAGGTAGGGTAGGTAGGTAGGTAGGGTAGGTAGGTAGGTAGGTAGGGTAGGTAGGTAGGGTAGGTAGGTAGGGTAGGTAGGTAGGGTAGGTAGGTAGGGTAGGTAGGTAGGGTAGGTAGGTAGGTAGTTAGGGTAGGTAGGTAGGGTAGGTAGGTAGGGTAGGTAGGGTAGCTAGGGTAGGTAGGGTAGGTAGGGTAGGTAGCTAGGTAGGTAGGGTAGGTAGGCAGGTAGCTAGGTAGGTAGGGTAGGTAGGCAGGTAGGTAGGGTAGGTATCACAGTTAAGACAGGACAACGTCTGTCGGGTCAGCTAAGGTTTTACTCCAGGGCTCTACAATACCTACTTATCACCTAACATCACATCGATAGAAATGTATTTTAAATCTATATATAATGTATATAAAAGAAAGACGGGTTTGTTCCCTTCGTTATAACTCGAGATCTGCTGGACCAATTTTCATGGTTTTTGTTTCGTTGGATTTGTCTCCACCCTGAATAGCAGAATACATTTTAATTTTTTTTTTTTTTTCGATCAGCTGCTGATTTTCCTCCTATAGGGTAGGTAGGTAGGTAGGTAGGTAGGTAGGTAGGTAGGTAGGTAGGTAGGTAGGAAGGGTAGGGTAGGTAGGTAGGTAGGGTAGGTAGGTAGGGTAGGAAGGTAGGTAGGTAGGTAGGTAGGGTAGGTAGGGTAGGTAGGGTGGGTAGGTAGGTTAGGTAGGTAGGGTAGGTAGGTAGGTAGGGTAGGTAGGTAGGGTAGGTAGGTAGGGTAGGTAGGGTAGGTAGGGTAGGTAGGGTAGGTAGGTAGGGTAAGTAGGTAGGGTAGGTAGGGTAGGTAGGGTGGGTAGGTAGGGTAGGTAGGGTGGGTAGGTAGGGTAGCTAGGGTAGGTAGGGTAGGTAGGGTAGGTAGGGTAGGTAGGATAGGTAGGTAGGTAGGTAGGGTAGGTATCACAGTTAAGACAGGACAACGTCTGTCGGGTCAGCTAGTACAAAATAAACTACGGACTACGTCTTCAGAATATTAGGTCTAACTAACATGGCCTACTTACGTAAGTTAGTAAGCAGGTAGTAATCTAAATAGATAAACGATCAGAAGAATAGGTATTTAAATAATTATCTTTTTTGGTCAACTATCTTGGCAGTTAGTTAAAAGATATATTATTTGATTAATTACATGGGAGGGTAGGTCACATTTAGACAAAAAAAAGCATTTTTTGTTATTAAACATTTGACAACGACAAGTTATCAGTGCAGTACAGTACAGACGCCAGCACATCAAGCTATCCCTAACTGCCAATTTTTCTCAATTAAAAATGAACCTTATATCTTTGTAATAAAGTTGAAATACTACCAAAGAAATTTGACAGATTGTGGTAACTTGATGTGCTGGCCTCTGTACATGTCACTAGGTCGGTTGACAATTGAAATGTCATGTTTTTTTTTGTTTGGGATGTTGCCATACTCGAATTGCACTACGAAGTCATTAATGAGTATAAAAAAAATATGATAAGTATAATCTTAACACAAACAATTATTTTTATATTAACATTTGTATTCTGATGCAGAAAAGTAGTTCCAAAGTATATTAATGCAATACATAAAGCCAAGCATTATATTATGTTAACTTGACTAAGATTTTTATTACACAGCAACATTAAAAGTATAGCTTAGCCAAAAGTCATGAAGTTCAGCCGGAAAGAAAAAAACAAAGCCATGATTATTGTACCATCAATAATCTAGTCAAATAAGCTCTCAATTATGACGATTTTTTTTCCAGACTTGAATAGGCTTTAAGCTTGATTTGATAAAACTTAAAAAATTATTTCGTCGGTATCTATCACGGTGACATACGTAGACGCTTAATAATTTAATCAACTATTTCTTCGCCGGTGTTCTTTCACGTTTATCACATTAGTAGTGATAGAATTAAACAATCGTATACTCATTATTAACTTTAACATTTGTTACTTCTCAACAACATATTATTTTTAAAAGAAGCGCGGGCCGCCGTTTCATTTTTTGTCATCTGTCACTCTTCCCGCCTTTTTTTCCCTCCGCCTGTCAGCCCCGGGTTGCCACAACAAAAAGCGTAAAATATTTACAAAATAACAATGTTGCAATCCACAAATATTTTAACTCAATTTGTCGATTATTGTGTACGCTAACAGTAGGAGAGTAGGATTAGCCTCTTTTTATAATCCTCAAATAATTCTTATTTTCAGATTCAGATTCATTTATTTGCCTGAAATATGGTGTTTCACAGATTTAATAACAATACACAATAGTTCTTCATATTTCGCCAACTAAATTCGGCATGCAAATTTTGTAACAATAACAATTATTTTAGTTAAACAAAATAATTAAATTCCAATGTCAAAAAAAATTATGTCAATAGCTTAAATAAAAATGTCAAATACAATATTTACATGTCCATGTTTTCAGGAGTCCCATGAGCAAGTCACTCGGGAGACGTACCAACAAGAAGGTTAGTTGCGTGTCCCTATTGTCATTTAAATAAGTTATCATAACACCAGCGGGTCTATTCGGTCTTACGTGAAGTAAGCTGTGATTTCACATAATGGGATCGACACTACTGAGAGCTCACTTCAGTGAGATTTTTTACTTAGTAGACCATAGACTATACACTTATGAAGGGGCCTGTAGGGGCCGAAGCCTGCTGGGTCAGCGGGAGTGTCCGAAAGGGCTACCGCTACCCCGCAACATAAAGGGCTAAGGAAGGATCATGGATGGGTTTTAGTCAGTGAGAGTCTGACACTCCCATTCGCTTCACCCAGAGTGGGAGGGGTCTTTTGATGATTATCCATCCTCAAAAAAAAAGAATAAACACTTATGAGTAGATCGGCAGGCATACATGGCATAAGCTGCTGTTTTTTTTGTAATCTTTAAAGGGCTAGTTAACACTTCTCGTGACCCAACGGCTGGCTTTTACCTTGGCCAGAGGCTTAGCATTGCCATACAACGTGGCAATGTCGCCAGGCTCTTGGGTACATTAGCAGTCGAAGTGACTCCGAACCCCATTTCCTGAATCGAATTGGGTATTTAAAAGGGTAGTCAATAACGTTACTTTTTATGAACTGTCAAAACGCGGAATTTGTTCGTGATTTGAATGAAATATAACAATGTGATGTCACTAATTTTTAGAATCAAATGGAATACTTATTAGCATTAAATGTAATTGTTCAAGTACATCATTGCATAATATTTAATTTCTGTACGGTGATGGAAGTTTTTAAGACGAGGGGTCTTTTAAATATGTGATTTCATATTTTATTTTTGGTTGTTTCAAAAAGTCATTTTTTTTTTTAATCTCCAGTCCAGCAAGAAATGCCGACAATACAAGAAGTAAATGAAGCTACGGAGGCAGCGCAGAACGAATTACAGCAGAACGAACCTAGAGAAGAGGTCCATGAGCAAATGGAGACAGTGCAGCCACCGCAGGGCCAGGACAAGATGAGAATGACACCTGTCATGTCGGAAGAAGAAATTAGGAACGAAAAACAAAGAAAGGTTGGTGATTTCTTTTTTTTTTAATAATAGAGGATCATAGACTATAGTGCTGGCAATGTGGCCTCTAGAAGCGGCCATCGAGGCCTCTTCTTGCTCAAAGTTAGATGGAAGAGAGAGAAAAAAAACATCGTGAGGAAACCGACATTTCCTCACAAGATAGACAGATGACAGCCACCAACCCGCCCAGGGTTCTTGTGGCGGATTAAAAGGCCTTCGTCCCCGCAGTGGTAATGTATTAGGCAAAGTTATCAAGAATATTTTTGCACGGACTTAGAACTGCTAAAAAAGCTACGTAATTCTTTAAAAATAATGAAGAGTTCTTAATTTTAAAGTCACATTCGAGCATCATTGTTCTAGTCAACTCTATATACACGAATTCTGTGCACGGACTTAGAACTGCTAAAGAAGCTAAGTATCTAATTCTTTAAAAATAATGAAGAGTTCTTAATTTTAAAGTGACATTCGAGCATCATTGTTCTAGTCAACTCTATATACACGAATTCTGTGTGCATTTTCACACCTTATATTAGTTATATAAGTAAGTATTGGTTGTATAAGTTTCTAATTATAATAAAACTGTCAACAGTCTTAACCTTTTGAACGCCAGAGCGGCGTCCCACGCCAAGCCACAAAAAATTACGTTTTGTCGGTTATATGAATATCCGACCGTGGCGCTCAAAAGGTTAATAAATTAAAAGAATATCTTAATCACCGTCACACAACCTTTCAAAACTTAACCTATACGAAAAATCTACCCACAATCATCTAGGAGCAAGAAAGGATAGAACACGAGTCGCGTTTGGTGAAGCAACACCCAACGCCCCGAGTCGCCGTCGCCAAGCCAAAGAGGATGTTTGGACCCTTGGACCCAGATGAAGCTAGAGCCGTTGTCCTTCCTGGCGGCCGGAGGTGGAGGCAGCAACAGGATGTATACGACGAGCAGATGATTAAGGAAATGTTTGAGAAGCAATCTGAAGTGATCAAGGGAAAAGCAATTGGGTATTAGTCGTTTTCTTGCTGATTTTTTATGTTTGTATACGTGACATGTGTCAACTGTCAGTGTCAAGCGACACGCGTGTGCGTCACCGGTTTCAGTCTGTCATTTCGCGAGTCGCGTCGCTGTGTCTCGCGCCGTACTCTCAACGACTTCTTTTATTTGTTTTCTTCGTATTCGCTGACGTAAGATACGTGTTGTTTGAGCGTTAAGCTCGTAGTTTGACTTTAAATTGTATTCAGTAACTTGACAGTTGAAGGGATACCAGTTTCTGAAAAAAAAAAAAGGATTAACGAAATCGAATGTACTTTGTGGTGTACATTTAAGCGTAGTTTTTTAACTTTAACTTGAAAATACATCACATTCCTTTATAATTAAACTTAAAGAATGAGTAATGACCGATATTACGTATTTAAAAAGTCAATGAACTAAAAATAAATTACGCTTGACCATGTAAAGTTAAAAATCAAAGCGTTATTGTGTCGTATTATAAGGTTTAACTAAGTACGCGAATTGCAAAATTAACAGTACTCCAATAGAACAAACACATGTTTTGGAATTTATTTAAATTCTACTATTTTTTTTAACCTTTGAACACCAGAGCATAAACGGTCGCGCGTGTCCTCCACGCCAAGCTACAAATCTATTTCTTCTTGTTATCATCAATTTCCCAATATCCATGGTGTCTTTTAATTTGTTCCATGTCATTAAATAATTTAAGCAATAAACACTCACAAAAATAATGATTTAATTGTTTATTTCGTTTTGTTGCCATTGTAACATATTTGTGTCATTGGCGTACAGGGCATGCGCTTGCTTGTCACGTATATGGCGTTGAAAAGGTTAAGGCGATTGGTACGGGCTGTTCCCAGCCAATGTCCCGCTAGATGGCGCTGAAGGCTACATTTCTAGTTTATTTGAGTTTTTGCGTAATTGGAAAACTATTATGTCGTAGGAGTAGTGTTCGCGGTTACTAAATATTATAATTTATTGAAATATGTCATATCATTGCCTTAAAATCCACCCAATTCGGTAAATAGATGTATTTTAACATCTGCCATTGCATACAGGGTCGTTTACACACACAGACGTATACAAAAATGTTTACTAAAATTGAACACTAGATGGCGTGAATGTAAAAAACAAGTTTTCCATTTTTCTGTATGGGTAGACAGAACTTCAGAACACCACCTGCTATGTTTTATATTCTAAAAGATTGTTATAAAAATAAAACTTATATTTGTTGGCGTAAACTATTTTATTGATCAATAATTTTGGGAAATAAATAATGTCAAAATTGATTACAATAAAACGCAGTTTTATTTTATTACATGTTTTTTTATCAAAACATGTATTTGAAGTAGCATATAATATGCTGATCCATGCCTATTCACTCAAAACTAATAACACTAATGATTTGTAACAGTAACAATTATTTCAATATTATTTTAAACATTTCATAACCAACACGTAAGAATAATTCATAAACAAGATACAACAACAAATCTAAAACACTTTATTAGGTGATAATGATAATAACCAGGAAGGTGAAAAACATATTTCCGATTTCGACGCACTCAAAAGCTTTTAGTAAAACATAGGTAAGCATGTATGCCTAATGAAGTATTATTTCACCTTCTGATTTTACAGTAAATACAAATAAAAAGAAATATACAGTGGTTATGTAGATTCTAAACAAACTACTACCAAAATACAATTAGAACAAAAATCATTTGACTAGTTGATTTCAGATTCTAAACAAACTACTACCAAAATACAATTAGAACAAAAATCATTTGACTTGTTGATTTCACCCTCTGCCTTGAAACTAGCAGTCAAACGGTCACTCCTATGAGTATTACATATATAAATCATTATCATGCTGTCCTACAGTGGAGATTTCAATCAAAGCAATGTCTTCTGGTGACTTTTGGAATTCTGTTAGCCGTTCTTCACACTGTATTTTCAACTGTGCTTCGTCAATATCAATAGGATCACAAGCTTCGGGTCCATAGTGCTTATCCGGTTGGGATTTCTCTCTTCGAGCAAATAATCGTTTGCGTGTCAAAGATTGCTGTCGTATTCTGCTCTGTTCCTTCCGTTTTATGTACTTTTTAAAATGTGTCCCTGGGCTCTGTGTGGTCTGCTTTTTCCATGCAGTTTCATGCCATTTGTGTCCCTTAGCAAGTGATAGGCCTGAAAACATATTTAAATGTTATATTTAAAAAAAGAAATGTTGCATTATTGCATATAAATTGGAATAAATAAGGGCTGGAGAATGATGATATTCCATCACAATCAAAGAATTTCTTACTGGTTCTAATAATTTCTGACTGTTATTACTGTATATTTACCTGCCACATAAACACGCCGCTGGTAAGAACCCCCTTTTCCTAAACTTATTCGTTTTCCACAGTTGAATTTGTTTATTACGCTCATAAAGTTTTCTGCCACATTTGTTGTCTCATTAGACAAACAACCTGCCTTCAAAGCAATTTTTTCATTGGCTGCATAAATCAGAGCCCACACCTCTGGAGCATTATTTTTCAGACTTTCTACATGATTTTCTTCCTTCTTTTCACTTTCATCTGTTAATGTTTTATTGACATTGCAGTAATAATTCTTGCAGTTTTCATGTACTCCGAATACATGAAGCGGGCCATTTCTCAATTCTGCTGCCATAGCAGTATGCTCACTGCTACACATGATAATTTTCCGTGCTACTAGTGTAAGCTTCATCACCTTCGGCTTCAGAATATTTCGCCCAGAAAGAGGGAGTTTAGTGTTGACCAAGATCTAAAAAGCACAAAATATAAATACAGAATAATATGCTTCACTGATCTTGAATTGACTTTACAAATTTGACTTATTAATTTACCTTGTAGAGTGCACTGGTATAGTTTTTGATAACATGATTCTTGCATTCAATTTTTTTTATTATGTTCCCATATGACACTTTCTCTTTCAATTTTGCATACACAGAGGAGTCTCCGTTACCAATAAAACTCAAATAGCAAAGTTGATGTATTTCTTCACTGTTTTGAAAACCTTCCACAATAATATCTGATTCCATTGCTGTAGATGGTCCAGTAAATATATCCAGGTTTCTCCTCTCATAATATTGACATGTATAACAATATTTGTTTCTAACACCAAGAAATTGTCATTTTTTAGTTTCTTTACCAATAATGCAGGCCTGGAAATGAAAAGCAACACTTGTAAAAATAATGCACATAGGTAATTAAAATGTCATAAAGAACTAAATTTGTTTTTAGTAAAATATTAACTTACCATACCAGATGATGAATCAAAGTTATGCCCATATGACCTTTTCAACCATCCTCCATCTACATATACAGTAACAAATGGAACACCGTCTGAAGACACATGACCTTTTTGTATTGCAATTGATGTTTCTTGTTGATCAGCTATTTTAATTTCCTCTGTCAAATGTTCAAACCACACACTGCCTAATTTTTTTTCAATACGACGAAATTTGTTAGCTGACATTGTTGGAATATCCATAAGACTTGTTATATGAGCTGCTTGAGTGTAGAAGCTACCAGAAGTGACAGTTGCCCACACAAATGCAGTATTTATTTTATCACTGCTCTCCGTAAAATGCCTCCACACTTTATCACACATACTGCACTTGAAAATTAATTCACTTCGAAATCCATCAAGTCTTTCACTAACAAATTCAATTTGTGAAGATTCACACACATTTCGATGTCTTTCCATAAGAAATGCCCACTGTATTACATGCTTCAAGTCCACAATGCGATACCCAGATATTCCAGATAAACATTTATTTGGACCAGGTTCCACAATCATTTGAAATGAATCAATTTCCGGATCAGGTTGCGGCCAATTAATCTCTAAAGGTTCAACCACAGGTTCAGCTGTCACTGTGCTAGTACTAGTAGGAGCACTGTAGGTGGCCTCTAAGCGGATTTTCGGTTTTACACGAATATATGTTCTTGGTTGTATATGTTCTGGGTACTGAAAGAAAAAAAAACAAATTGTGATTACCATAATAAAAGTATAATACCTATATCCTAGATCTATTTTCTCCTTTCTCAATATTTCGTAGGTTTTTTTTACGTCATCTTATGGTTTTAGATTATAGCAGCCCACATGACGACCTATTGACCCTACATACACGTAGTGTTCCTTTTACGATCAACAATAAACCATGTTGATACATACATTATAAAGTTATCTAAGACGATTTCTCGTGTTAACGAAGAAGTCGGATACAGAATTAGTTGTATTATGCAGGTTCACTTACCTCCCTTCAGCATAATATCTCCTTCTTCCACTTCGAACTCGTTTCAAAGATTTGCGCGACCCCGAATATTCGTGTTGTCTGTACGACGCCTTGCTTGTTCGAACAGACATTGTAGACGTAATCTAAATCAGAAATATAGAAAAACAAATGAAAAACGAAAGAATAAGTTCCTTTTAGACACTCAGTATTTGAATAAAATAAATATCGTAATTCGTAAGTCACATGCATTGAAAGATCTATCAATCTTTTATGATTGAGTTGCGTTCTGAAATAAAATCTAAGAAAATAAAATATAACACTAAAATTTACTTATCTTTATATTTCAATGTTATCTTTATACACCTGGTAGAACTGGCCGACGAATATAGATATATATATTAGATTCAGCGATTTATTTTTAAACAATAAATTACGGAACAAAAAAAAAGGATTGTAAGTAACTGAATTATGTTTGTTTCTGAACGCACCGAGTCGCGCGCCGGCGGTGCACGGAGTACATACCTACTTTGATAAAACAAACTAATAATATTGTGTGTCTGTCTGAAAATTCGGAAAAGCATATTTTGCCAATGTTTGCAAGTTTAATTTTGTGACTACTTTGGTAGTTTACCGATTTATAATAATTGTATATATCGTTGTTTAAAAAATATTCAAACACATTAAAATATGATATACTGATTTATCACTGGTTTCAGTGATGAACTGATGAGTCAATGTTAGCCACAATACTAATCACTTTCGTCATACGTGTGTATGATTGATGTGATTAGCAATGTGGTGATATTTCAGAAAAATCACGGGCCAGTTTGTTGTTTTTAATCCCACCGAAAATATAATTGCGTTATTAGAATAATTAATTACTATACCTACGATAAATTACAATATAGTCTCAAATGCATACTAGAGAAATATTGCAATTTGAATCAATTAAAATGCACAGCATACAAAAATAAATTCTCAACACAAGACATTCCGCGCGCAAATCATAGCGCGTAGCAATGAAAATCAAGAATGTAATTTTATATCGAGTCGACCAAAGTAAAAGTACCTAGACAATACATTGACCTCTAGACTAATAGAGGTCACTGGTCAGGTACCTACATACAAATACAGACAGACCTACGACCACGCTACGAGTTGCCAGTGTTGCCACACAACAATAATGAGTAATAAAATTGTTTACAAAAAAAAAACAAAGATTTCTAAGGTCATTAGTTTTATTTTATTTATTGTAATTTTTTTTTGAACGATTGGAAATGAAATTACTCAGTTATTGCAGTTAGAACTTTGATTTATTAGAATTATAAGATAATGAACGCGATCGCGCACGACATCTAGCGCGTCAATGTTTAAACATCGCCTTTCGTTTGCTTGTCAAAAGTCACGCACACTACTGTAGAAGTGTCAAATTTTGCCGGTATTTCACTGTTGTTTTTCTAAGTAATTAATGTAAGTTATTGATTAAAAAGGTCGATCGCGGACACATTTCATTGTAGAGAAGTGATAAAATGATTAGTTTTAATGAAAGAGTGTCTGTGTTTAGTGTATAAATGTATTCAAAAATGTATGGACGGAGGGGCGGTACATCCACCTTAACATTCATTCTTTTTGACACCATAGGTTTTAGTATGGTAACATTATCTTGCTTCAAACTGTCAACTTACTGAATACAATTCAAAGTACCACTATAGTCATACCATTATCTGTCTCAATATTGCATAAACAATATTATTTTTAGTATATGCGAAACCTGAATATAGTTTGTTCAGAATAAGGAACTGAATAGATTCCAATAATTTTTACGCCATGTTATATTTTTTCCCAAAAATATTTAAAAAAGTTTACGAGTTGAACACCGAACATTATCAATGAGCGCAACACGATGACGGGCCGCGCGCGCCGCACCGCTCTGCGTAGTGACCATGTTTTTGTACGGATAACCAGATAACATAACAAGCTTATAACTTTGTGGTTATTCATAATATAGTTTTGAAATTTTGTACATACCTAGATTCTTTACATAAAAATACTAGACACGTGTTTCGGGTTTCGCATATACTAAATCTAATGTTGTATAAGGCTGACTTCACCAATCAAACTGTCGTATTCAACATCTAAATAGAATTAGCAATGAAAGTGTGTTTTTTTATCATTTATAAACATATTGTGTATCATTTTAGGTTCCAAAGTGATCGAGTACATGACACAAGGTTTGACATATCATTAAATTACATTATTTAAGTTGTAGGCTAGTCAAATATTTCTGTGAAATGAGGAAAACGCAGTTCTTATCATATTTATCTTCAAGGCGTCTGGGTTGCCCGCAAAATTTTACTCTTGCCGGGGTTGGTCAGTGGATGGATGACCATCTTTACATATCGAGACTCCGTGCCTCGGAAAGCACGTTAAGCCGTTGGTCCCGGCTGTCATTCATGGATCTTTGACAGTCGTTACGGGTTGTCAGAACCCTGAAAGTCTGACAGCCAGTCCTACCAAGGGGTATCGTATTACCCAGTTACTGACTGGGTTGTGGAGGTCAGATAGACAGTCGCTCCATGTAAAATACTGGTATTCAGCTGCATCCGGTTAGACTGGAAGCCGACCCCAACATAGTTGCGCAAAGGCTAGGCGGATTGACTAACCTGAGACTGACCTGCAAAAAACACGTGTGAAAATTTGAATTAACGACACGGTTGGCGCAGTGGTTGAGCGATTGACTGCTGCGCACTATGTCGCGGGTTCGATTCCCGCACGGAACAAATATTTGTACGACCTGCAAGTATTTGTTACGAGTCTGGGTGTTTTTCTATCTATAATATGCATGTATTTACAAAAAAAAATGTATATAAGTAGTTTATCAGCCATCTCGTTATCATAACACAAGCATTAGGTTGCTTAGCTTGGGACGATATGGCGTTGTGTGAAATGTCCAAAGATATTATTATTATTATTATTATTAATTTCGCGGGCTACCCGTGTGCTCCTCCCATAAGTAATACCCTTTGTCTAACCGATATATGGATCGCAGTTGTTCCATAAGGTGACAAATACTTACAATATTAAAATGTAAATGATTTGAGAAACCGCAGTTGACCCCTCAAACAAGGTGTACGGTTTTAATCCAACCAGTCTCAATCTGCCTAGCCTTTTGCCAACTATGTTGGGGTCGGCTTCCAGTCTTACCGGATACAGCTGAATACCAGTATTTTATCTGGAGCGACTGCCTATCTGACCTCCACAACCCAGTAACTGGGTAATACGATACCCCTTGTTAAGACTGGCTGTCAGATTTTCGGGCTTCTGACCACCCGTAACGACTACAACAATCCAACCAGTCTATTCTAATAAAAATCGCTCCGTGAAAACCTAGATGAAGTGAACTATCATTTCATCTAAGGCTAGGGAGTAGAAAGAGACTATTGCCAGTGTAAATTCACCAACCCACCCAAGGCCCACACTTCACAATAAAACTCATATAAGGCGATATGACACGATATAATATAGTTTTACTTCAATACAGAGTTTCAACCACGAACATTTTTTTTTTTGAATTGGCATCTCGCAGTTCAGCCAAAAGGTTGTCTACTGCTTAACCGGGCTTGTCAACCACGAGCATTTTTTTTTTTTTTTTTGAATTGGCATCTCGCAGTTCAACCAAAGGGTTGTCTACTGCTTAACCGGGCTTGCCTGTGGCTGCCACAAAAGAATTGTAGCCTCCAGCCAGGGCTTAATAAAACTAAACCTAACTTACAAAACTAAGCGACTACACGCTAAGGGCACCCCCTGCGGGGTTCGGACCTCGGCTTAGGGCGTCGCTGGGGGGGGACAGCAGGGGACAGCTGGATCGGGGGTTTTTAAAACTACTGGCTCAGCGGCAACGCGGGCTGGCTCGAGCAAGGGTCGGGGGGATTCAACCACGAGCATAAAATTTCTCAACTACTTATAGTTTCATCGGTAACGAAACCATAGCGACTTATAACTCGACGCCAACGCCATCTAGTTAGAAAACAGGTACTAAATTTTACACAATCTCATGTACTAACTAAAAATGATTCAATCAAATGTAATATGGTTTGACAGCCAGCTCACTTTATAATCACTTCATGTCAGTATTCACGGTGTTATTTCTACAGGAGAAGCCGGATCCTTTGGTGCCTTAGAGCATTTAACCTATTTGGTTCCGTTAATATGTCATTTCACAGAAAAGTTTGAGGGCCTTTGTATTATTTGAAACATGGTATTTTTGAGCGACTGATAACATATATGTAGATGAGAAATAAATTGATTGAATTAGATTTTACCCAATAGCTGCTAACAGCTGATCGGCGCGAAGGTCATTGAACTTTGCGCGCGCCAGTTGTATTGTTATTGTGAAAAAATAAAAATATTGAGTATACAAAAAAGTTTTTTTGGGAAAGTTGATTTTAATCATGAGTGTTTAAATATCGGTCACTAATTACCAGTCATCTTATATAAATATCCGATTCGTTTTTATAGTGCTAAAACAATATAGTCAATTTGGCAAGGTCGTCTCTATTTCTCAATTGTTGGCAACGTCGCGTCAAAAGACAAGTAATGTCTGGCAACGTCGCTAACGACATTACAAATAACTAGAGTCGCTTGAAAAATATCGAGTTGAAAGATCAAATAAAACTTGCACGCACGAATCAGCATTTTTCTATCGTAATCCTGAGCGTAGCGAGGGTTACAAAATACTAGTCACAAAATAACATTGGTGACGAACGAAACACACAACTTTTTACCTAACTACTAATAAATAATTAAGTTATTTAAATAATTTTCTTGCACTTAGCATTATCCTCGCTGTAATGAGGTAAAAAGTTGTGTGTTTTGCTCGGCAGCAAAGTTATTCTGCGTCTCGTACCTTTGAAACCCTCGCTACACTCAGGTTTCAATACAATTACTCGCGCTAAAAACAACTTTGCAGCCTTACATAATAAAAAACTATTTTTCTAGTAATTACTAACTTACAAGTTACTCAAAAAGGCTGTCGTTATCATAAAAGGCACTATAAAGCTAACTTGAACTATATTCAAGCTAGGGCAGTTTCCGTGAGTAAAGACTTCTTGCTTTAGAGAATGACGCCTTCTTGTTGATCGAGAGAAAAATGATGATCCGTGTGTGTTAGTGTGATTTCACCCGAACGTAGCATGATTTTAGATCCTAATTTACTTATTCTTATTTAGATCTACCTCCGGTTTTAAATACTTATTAAGTTTTGACATATATAATTGTGCACACACAATCTGAAAGATTTGAAAGAAAATCGCTAATAGTGTGCGTCAATATTTTTTTGAAAAAATTTCGTCTCTGCGCCAACGTATACAATGTGGAGAAAACAATACGACCATAAATAAAAATCTTTGACTAGCTATAGTGACTAAACTATTGGATATATTTGATTGAATTTTCAGCAGGACAGCATTAGATATATACCCAGTTTAATTTATGATCGTTACCTATGTAGTCTCCACTTTGTATAACGCAAAGAATGTTGTTGAACTGACAATATGAAAGACATTGCCATTTACAATGTGTTAGAGATAAACTACGATAACACGGCCCGCCCCTCCAAAACTCAAAACGTATGAAAGTATTTTTGAAAATAATTACAAAGCGCCACCAAGACTCACAACGCATGTCGCTGCCGGCCTGCTACTAGACGTGAGGCATAAATATTGGATTAGGTATGTGGATTAGGTATTTTTCGATGCGAGTCCGTACCTAATCCAAAGCGTCGAGGATTAGGTATGGCACAAAATATTCTTAGACAGCCATAGATACCAGATATTCCGTACTTTATAATGTGCGCTGCCACCAGCGCCATCTATGTAGACGTCTTTTATTGAAAATAAATGTGTAAAAGTCAGAAACTCATGTAATAATATGGGTGAAATGTATGTTAATATAATAATACTCTGGTTTCTATACATAGTACACCAGCTTTAATTTTTAGCCATTTTTTGATAAAAAAAGACAAAAAAATATTATGTCGTTTGAGTTATATATATATAAAAACAAAAGTATTCACGTTGGCTTTATGGGTAAACGGTACTTCCGTTTGCTCATAAAAAACGAAATATAATCTACCGTTCCACAATATAATATTATCAGAAACGGAACGTCCGTACTCCATGCCGAATATTTCTTACCCAATCCACATACGATACATAATATCGGTAACAGGCCAGCGGCTCTATTGAATAAATATTCGGATTAGGTAAATGGATTAGGTATTTTTAAATACTAGGATTAGGTGGATTAGGTATCGTTTTTACCTAATCCGACCCATGTCTACCTGCTACTGAACACGAATACTTACAACTACATACACACTGTTTCGTAAGGATGTGACTACAGATATTGAAACAGTCATTTGGAGGGGCGCACCGTGTTATCGTAGTTTATCTCTACGCATTTAACCGTTGTCGTATCGCGGCAGGTAGACTCAGAACAAAAAATAGCTGGCATTAAATAGACATATTTGTCTATGGGTGCAATTGACTATTTGGATCGGTCAAACGAAAATATGAAATCACAGAAAAGGCCGATCGTCTTAAAAACTTCCATCACCGTACAGAAATTAAATATTAAGTGAAGATGTAATTGTAACATTGCATTTAATGCTAATATGTATTCTTTTTGATCCTAAAAATGTGTGACGTCACATCGTTATCTATCTATAACAATAAAAATTAATTGCTGTTCGTTAGTCTCGCTAAAACTCGAGAACGGCTGGGCCGATTTAGCTGATTTTGGAGTTGAAATGTTTTCGTAGTCCAGGGAAGGTTTAAAAGGTGAGAAAAGTTAGGTGGGTAGTTATGGTAGGTAGGTAGGGTAGGCAGGTAGGTAGGGTAGGTTAGGTAGGTACCCTACCTACCTAGGTAGGGTAGGTAGGTATTATAGTTAAGACAGGACGACGTCTGTCGGGTCAGCTAGTATTTCATACAAATTACGTATAAATCCCGCGTTTCGACAATTCATAAAAAGTAACGTTATTGACTACCCTTTCAAATACACAATTATCAAAATGACAACCGCCACTCGTCCCTATTTCCTTTACCGCCTATGCAATCAACGACATATTTGTTTATTTTACGCGGTTAGGAGTCTGTCCTAGTCTATGGTCGTCTGCAACCGTCTATGGTCACGTTATTGTAAGCTGACGAGATCAAACCCTTCAAAATTCTTCGCATTTAAATGAAATGCACGCAATTATGTACTACTTCAAAATCCATGGGTTAGTCATACATAATATTGGTAATATTTTATGAGGTATATTGTGGTCAGTAATACATTATATTATAATTATGTAGGTATCACTATAATTATTAGATTTAAATATCTTTAGGTGGTTATACCTATGTTTTTTCAATTTCCGACAAAAATGCAGATAATTACGTAAAAAGAAAGATTTTTTTTTTTAAATAATCCCACGTTACTCGAACTACTAGTTATTATGTAGAAAAATAATTTTAAGGTTACTGTCAAATTAACTTACCACATAGAAAGTCTAAATATAAAGTAGTAAGTAATACTTATTAAGTTGTATGTAAATAACATAAATATGCATAATTTATAATACACGTCAAACTTTCACTTTTGTACTTTTATACTTTTGTTTACTTTTAACCTTTTGAACGCCAGAACGCTTCGGCGTCCTCTCCCACGCCAAACCACAAATTCTAGTATAATAATTTATGTTGTAATGTCGTTTTCTTATCGGCTTTAGACGACTGTGGTGTGTTGAGCTCGTTTTTATTTGTCGCCTATATCCGACCTTGGCGTGTTGAGCACGTTTTGATTTGTCGCCTATATCCGACCTTCGCGTGTTAGTCACGTTTTCATTTGTCGGCTATATCTGACCGTGGCGTTCAAAACGTTAACTACCTATTGATTGTGCCCAGTGTCTTTTAAGGTAGGTAATATGTATATTGCCTGTAGTCGTCCCAATCGCTTAATGGTGCTTGCAAATATATTTTGGTTTTTTGCACGCATAAGTCTGAATGGATCAGTGTGGGTAAAATAGTCCCGAGGTTTCTTGACGTACACTTTTTCCTATTGAGGCCTAGTGGAAAAGGGACCAGAAAAACTGTACCTTTTTGCAAGCGCCCTAAGGTTGAATATTAGTTGCTTTTTTTTGTATGGCATCTCTCAGTTCAACCATAGGGTTGTCTACTGCTAAACCGGACTTGCCTGTGGCCACAATAAATTGCAGCCTCCAGGCAGGGCTTAATAAAACGTACAAAGTAAGCGACTTGCTAAGGACCTGTGGGGTACGGACCTCGGCATACGGCGTCGCTGGGGGGGGTAGCAAGGGTCAGGCTGGATCGGGCGTAGAATGTCAGTTTCACTTATTCTATTCGGTATTAAATCTATGGTAATAAAGCCGATGTCTGTATTATTATATAAAATGCCACGGTCTATTTTTTCTTGAACAATTTGACAGTTCAGAAAATTTCAACCATCGTGCATATAGAAGTTCCAACTTACTGGAAAGTTTTTTTTTAAACTTAAGGTGAATCCTCCAACCAGCCCGCGAAATTCAAATTTTCTTAAGTTTTTTGCAATTTGCAGGCCAGTGATAGCTTGTATGTTGATGAACATTTGATTCGCGGCTGTAAGACGTATGTAGTTACAGAATTATAATCATGAAAATCATTAATACAACTCTCCGAGCTCATAAAGGTGTAAAAATGACTTTGACCTTGTAAAAAGTCATTTTTACACCTTTATGAGCTCGGAGGTTCCGGAATGACTTTGACCTTGTAAAAAGTCATTTTTACACCTTTATGAGCTCGGAGGGTTGTATTAATAATTTTGATGATTATAATTCTGTAACTACATACGTCTTACAGCCGCGAATCAAATGTTCATCAACATACAAGCTATCACTGGCCTGCAAATTGCAAAAAACTTAAGAAAATTTGAATTTCGCGGGCTGGTTGGAGGATTCACCTTAATGTAATTCGAACGAGGTCGACTATAGCATTATTGTCTATGTTTTATGTAAGTTTTTTATTTTCGTAAAATCTGTTGTGAACGTATTTGTATTGTCCATGTATATGTATTGTGTTATATCAGTAACTGTATAAATGTATATAAGGTGTTAAAAAATTAACTCTAAGAATTTTGTGGGAGCATTGTACGCATCGTTACGAACAACTTTTATTGTAAGATAAACCCTGAAATCGCAAAAAAAATTGCGCTGTTCCATACTTATTGAATTGCGTGCGCATAAATGTATGGAACAGCTCATATTTTATAAAGGAGAGGTTCGTGGAAAATAAGTATCATCCACACGGGCCGTTGCCCCTCATACATGAGTGGCAAAGGCGCGCCACCACAGCGCGCCACTATCTCAGAACCTGTCAGTCTGAGATAGTGACGCGCTGTGGTGGCGCGCCTCACTCCCACGACCTAACGGCACCAGTCGGGGGTAGTGGAAGGACCGTACGGTTCCACGACCCCGGCGTAGGTATGAGACGGTGTAATTTTTAGTCAGTAAGAGACTGACAGACAGTGGCGAAACTATAGGGTGGCAGGACTGGTAAAATGCCACGGGCCCCCGGCGTGACGGGGCCCGAAAGGCTGAGAGCTCAAAAATTACCTAACTTTTTTTTTTAAATATAAATTTGGGGCCCTATGCAATTGATTTGCCAAGGGCCTCAGATGATATAGTTACGCCACTGCTGACAGACCCTCTACCCTACAGGGAGAAGGACATACATGAGGATTTTTCGCCCTAAAACAAAAAAAAACGGCTTGCAGCGGTCAATTCATTTGCCAGTGACCGTACATTATACAGAGTTGATATGATATGCCCCTCGCATTAAATTACACTACGTATATTATACGTGTTTAGTATTAACTCGGTACGGTATAAAAATAAAAAGCACCAAAAATTAGGTTTTTTATTTTTTCAAGCTTACAAATCAGAGTAAAACGCAACCATCCTTTGTAAATAAAAACTGACCTTGTAACAAAGCGGCACCGACGCGCGCGCGCCGTAGCTCTGTTATAAAAGATACATCGTGTTCAAACGGGGCAAAAACTTCAATATCATTTGCGACTAATCTACTGCTCCTATTTAATTGATTTTTGGTACAGAGCTTGAAAATGGTCCCTAGTATAAGCAGTTTAAAGGAAAGCCCCTCTGTCGTATCAACTCTGTATAACGAGAGCCCTCTGAGCGCCACGCTTAACCACTACCGATCTATTCTGTAAAAATATCACCGGAAAACTTAGATGAATTGAGTTTGAAGTCAGCTGTCAGTAGTGTCAATCCCTAGCATTGGTGAAATGACAACTCACTTCACAGGCAGGCTTTGGCAGGCGTTACGAGTGAACTTTATAAGCGCGTTCCAAGTTACGCACGTAAAGTACCCGTCACGAGAAGCTATAAATTATGTAATGCTATTATCTTTTACTAAGTAAACATTTTATACTGCGAGATAATAATAAATTGACCATATTCAATCGACATGAAATATAGACGGGTTATATGAAAGTAACAACCTATTTAATTTAGTCGGATCATATTTTAACGACGCAAAGCGCTATCGTTTTTGTTTCTTGGTACCGGAACGCGTCCGTCGCAGGGATTGTAAACTATCGGGACGCCATTTTGAAATAAACGCGTCATTCGAGTTTCGAATGCGTACGAGTTTGTTTCATTGCTTTGCATATATCGCGGATCTGAATCTGAATCTGACGAATAATTATTCTTAAATAATATATGTTAATTAATATTCGTTACTTAATAATTTATTAAATCTTAAACAAATTAATTTTTTTTGTTGGTCCAAATGCTGTGAACTCCTGAACACTTGTTTACAAAATTTATAGCTTCTCATGACGGTTACTTTAGTCTAATAATGCTGGACGCATAGGCCCTAACGCTAAAGTACTCAAAATATTCACGGCTCTTCCAATATACTCATTTCATTGTATATTTATGTAAATATGTCCATGTTGTAGTTGTTGCATTTCATGAGCGCGCGTCAATGGGGGCTGTCGCGCTTAAATTCGCCGCAAGAGGCGCTAGTGTAGAGTAAGACTTCTGGAAATGTCAAATGTCAATGAAAGAACTAATAATTTATTATTGTTATTAAAATTGTGACATTTCTTATGAATTAGGATAGAATTTTAGCAAAAAATTCGGATCAAATTTGGTACCACTTATTAATATTAGAATTTGTTGTCTGCTACATGCTTGGCAATTATAGGAACATTATTATTCGATGTACACAGGCCAGCACATCAAGCTACCCCAATCTGTCAAATTTCTTTGATATTATTTCAACTGTATTGCAAAGACATAAGGTTCATTTTTAATTGAGAAAATTTGACAGTTAGGGATAGCTTGATGTGCTGGCGTCTGTACACAGGCCAGCACATCAAGCTACCCCAATCTGTCAAATTTGTTCGATAGGGTTTCAGCTTTATTACAAAAGCACTAGGTTCATTTTCAATTGGAAAAATTTGACAATTAGGGATAGCTTAATGTGCTGGCGTCTGTACATTATGCTGAATATTATAAAACTGTAAGTAATTGTTTACATGCATTACTAGCTTTTGCCAGCGGCTTCGCCCGCGTGTATGTAGGAAATTATCTTATTTATTTATTTATTTAAAAGCCTTAAAAACTACCATTACAGGTTTCTTAACCTAATTCGATAGCCTTACATGCTATTCCAGACTATAATCTCTTTGTGCCAAGTTTCATCCAGAGCCGTAGTAGTTTTTCAGTTTATTCGTTACAAACAAATCTTTCCTCTTAATAATATTAGTATAGAATAGTACTGACAGTTCCTCACTCGACAGTGGCGCCAACTGGAGAGCACAAAAACGATAGCCCGTATCCTAATGACATAAGAGTCACCATGACGCGTTCTTAATTTGAAACGACTACAAAACTACATACCTAGTTAGTTTGCTTGTTTACGTGTCTGTTTTTTCTGTTTGTTTGCATGTGCGCGGCGCAGATTGACAATTGGAATGAAATCTGGCCCTGGGGTGATACCAAGTCTTACTGTAGGAAATATAGGTACGTAGAGTTTAGTTTGTTTTTTTAAATAGTGCATTTTTTTTTTGAAGGAGCTTGTAGCTAGTAGTTACCACCGCACAGGTCGATCCTTTAGGTAAAGCTACGCTTGCCGGGGTTGGTTGTGGATGGGTGACTATCAAATGAAAACGACAATGGTTGGCAGAATCCCGAAAGTCTGACAGCCAGTCTTACCAAAGGGTATCGTATAACCCAGTTACTGACAGGGTTGTGGAGGTCAGATAGGCAGTCGCACCATGTAAAATACTGGTATTCAGCTGCATCCGGTTAGACTGGAAGCCGGCCCAACATAGTTGGGCAAACGCTCAGTAGTCAGATTGCCTTAGTTTTTTTTGGGTTTGGTAATACCATAAAAATAAATAATCAATCGTTAAAAATCACCGAAGTCCTTGGTTCGATTCCCAGGTGAAGCAAAATATTTTTGAGGTTTTCCATGAGGAATTTCAGATTGTTTGATGGCAATAGGCTCACCCCATATAACACAGCACTTATGGACGTACTTAAACGTACACTCTGCTTAACCCTTTAGGGATTAAAGACACGTTATTAATTTGTGATTTTACTTGCTACTTACGCTTAAGCTTACTTGCCTGCTGCTATTGAAGTTACAGGCATGTGTATTGCTTGCTTAACGTTTTTTTTTTTTCTGATTTCAAATAATTCCAGAGAGTCCAACTGTCACCTCGTAGACTTTCATAGACTACGAGAAACAATGATTGATACTTATGACAAATTGATTGAAGTGAGTTACGACAAAGATTTAAATCGCTATATTTGCTCTCACTGTCCTTATTGTTAGTCAAGCAAAAATGTTATCCATATATTTCATGTCATTAAATACGTACTGAAGCTTCTTTTTTTAAGATATCTATATAAACACTCATAAATAAACACTGTAATGATAGTTGTAAGGGAGATATAAATAAATAAATAAAAGTAATGATTTAATTGTTTATATGTTCTAGTGTTGTTGCCATTGTCACATATTTGTATCGTTGGCGTATAGGCCATGTGCATGCTTGACACGTTTACGAGTATGTGACAATGTCGTTCAAAAGGTTAATGAATAGCTTTTCCATGATATACATCAAATCAGTGCGTCATTGTGTAACAGGAACACGACTATATGTTGACGAGGGAAGGCGAACTCTAACGATTTAAATCTTTGAGTTAAATATCGTTTTTGAAAATCGTTTTTTTAATCATGGAACTCGCTAAATCAAACTTTTGCATTGAATCGCTCCAATTTCAAAAAACGTAAGATTTGAATTTGGCGGGCTACCTTTGCGAATGGTAACTTGATTATAGTTCACGATAACGTAGCGCGCGAAATTCAAATCTTACGTTTTGAAATTTAAAGGTCAGGTTGTATGTTGATCAAAATATAATTATTGCAATGACTATCACACCACTACACTCATCATAGTCATACGTTTCAACAAAAGAAAAAAAAAATGCCATTACAAAAAAAAACACGGACTCTGGACGAAAATTTACAAAAAAAAAATTGTCGAAGCTACGAGGTTATCTATGCCTCCTAAACCTTTTAATGCCAGCCAATTTAAATGTTTCCAATTTGAAATTCGAGGATGAGAAATTATCAAATGATCTCCCCTGCTCTGGGTGGAGGGAAGGGAGTGTCAGACTCTTACTGACTAAAACCCATGCACGTTCCTTCCTTAGCCTTTATGTTCCGGGGTAGCGGTAACCCTTTCGGACAATCCCGCTAAGTAAGTTTAAGACTTAATTATAGAACAGTAACCAATTAATGTCACCTCTTGTAAAATGTCCTACATAATTTATACAGTGTGTTAGGCTTAGGTTAAACGAGGGATATACTTTCAGGGGTAACTATGTCATGAAAATGAACAACTTTGACTATGGTATCACGAAAAAAAACAGCTGTTCGGTACCTACATTTATGTTCGCATAATTCGTCAAAATGTATGGAACGGCAGATTTTTTTTTTTCATAGTTTCAGAGTCGGTCCCATGGACAAAGTTATTGATTTCCATGAGTACTATACAGCCTGAAAGTATAAAATAACACATTGTATATCTGTAATTTTTATGGTGTACATACTAAAAAGTATTTATTCCGTGTATTTCTTATATAAAGCAAATAGGCAGCCAATGTATTGCCGACCACAATAGTCACCAGTATTTTGTATCAAAATCATACATATTTATTTATTGAATCCACTTTATGCCTGATTTTACCTTCCCCCAACTCCCTTTTGTCGAGCGGGATAATTGCGACACACTAAATTGAAACGTTTCAGTCTCTCGGGTTGCCCGTATTTTTATAACGTTGAACGTCCGGGCAACCCTGGTGGCCCAGCCGACCAGTTTTTATTAAACTTGTCAGTTGTCACAGAGCTTCATGAGTGCGATACTAGATGACTCTGTTTTAAATAACGTGTCAGATAAATACAACACTCAGCCGGGTGACAGCTAGAATAAAAAACAAAAAATTGTTTATGATAATAGAAATGGTTTTAGATTTGACAGTTCAACAAGATTAATTGCGTTGTAGGGCAAATTTTTCGACAATACAAGCAATGTGTTAGTAATATCTAATATATTTACGCAATTAAAATATCAAAATAATCCGCCAAGCACGGAATCTACAAACGGCGCTTGTATTGGTGCCCGTGCGCAAATTCAAATGTAGGTTCCAGGCATTGTCACAATTTGGTATTTGACAGGGTAGTCGATAACGTTACTTTTTATGAAATGTCAAAACGCCGAATTTGGACGTGATTTTTAGAGAAATATTAAAACGTGACGTCACAGATTTTTGGAATCAACTAAAATGCTTATTAACATTAAATCCAATGTTAAAATTCGCATAATATTTAATTTCTATTTGGTAATGGAAATTTTTGAGACGAGCGGTCTTTTTTCTATGCGATTTCATATTATATTATTTTGACCTGACGACATGGTTGGCGCAGTGGTTGAGCGATTGACTTCTGCGCAGCATGTCGCGGGTTCGATTCCCGCACGGAACAAATATTTGTACGACTGGCAAGTACAAAGGTACAGTACGTGCAGTACGTTTGTTACGGGTCTGGATGTTTTTCTATCTATAATATTTATGCATTTACAAAAAAAAACGTATATAAGTAATTTATCAGCCATCTCGTTACCATAAACAAGCATTAGGTTGCTTAGCTTGGGACTATAATTATGGCGTTGTGTGAAATGTCCAAAGATATTTTTTTTTTTTTTTTTGACCGTGTCAAATAGCCAATTGTGACGCCCACTGACACGCATGGTGTGTGTGGGAAGTGATGACAGTTCCCGCAGCTTTTCCATGCTCTGTGTTGTAAATATATAATATATTATATAAATAAACTAACCGACTCAAAATACTACGAAGCATGTAACCTCACTCACCGCGAACATTCTATCGTAAAGTTGCGCTAGGTTTTGTTACACAACGCACATTCATTCGCTAACACGGCCTACGCATGGCCCTGTTCGTTGAGGTGTGTCCAGACCTTGCGAATACGCCACGAACGCGCCGCTCGCGAGCTGCGCTGGCACTAGACGCGTGAACTTCCTGCAACGAGAGGTTTTCTTTTTGAGTATTAAAAAAAATAGTTTCCAAGAATCTGTAGATGGCGTTGAACTGACTACGTTGGTGCCAAAGCCAAAATGCTTGGAAAAAAAAAACATTGTGTCACGTCACATACGCTCGTTGACTGACACTTTGGTTGTTTTGTGTACTTTTTTATGTACGTTTCGTTTTATGATCTTCAAAATTACATCCAAGTCAAATGATGTGACGTTCCGTTCCTTGCAGTAACTTACCAAGTTCAGCGCCATCTATCCAGTGACTAGGGAAGAGTTAAAAAGAAAATCCCCTATTGTTTGTTTCTATTTATTCTTTAGCCCTACTGACGCATAGGATTGTAGCTCGTGCACATGCGGTTCCGTTCGCTTACATACTGTATATCTCTGTTGTAAAATTGTATCGAAGATTTTGGACTAAAACCGATCAGGTAAATGGGCGGGAGGAAGTTATAGCAGTAGGAGCGGTGCGTGCAGCCGGCTCTAGTAGCGCATTCGTCAGATCTATACTCCGTTTATAACATTAGAAAAAAAACGACAGTTATTGTGTAATATTGTTGACATAACTGCACTTTACAGTTGTTTTTTAATGTAAATGGTTAATAGATAACATTGCTTCGTATGTAATGTGAAATAACGGAGTTTAATTACATCTGTATAGAAATAACGAAAGAGTGATAACCATTATTTGTATAATGTTATAACGAATAGAGTATAGACACACCGAACTCGAATGAATGTTCGTCCTGTAACAAAAACTCGTGCGTAACGCAAAATTTCGCTATCAACGAGTGAGAAAAGACTAACACGTTACTTAATATTTCAGGATAAACTTTATGAAATACGAAAAACCTCCCGTTTCGTTAGAACACCTGAAGCATTCGGAGGTTTTCAAACTGGTGCACGACGAGGACCTGCTGCCACCCAGGAAGGTGGAGATGAGGAACCCAGTCATGTGTGAGGCTGATTATAGAGAGGTAAGGCGCGTTGGTCACTGGTAGCGGATTCGATCCCGGTATCTCGGTCATATTTTAGTCCCGAAATTTTCAGGATCAAAATTGAAACCCGGGATTTTCGTGATTGATTATATTTTTTTTTTAATAAGTCGACGAAATGAGTTAAATGTAGTATTAAACTTACAACAAAATCCTCATACTGAGAACACTGAGAGTAACAATTTGGATACTGATTGTGATGATGTAAAATTGTAAAGGAGTTATTTTTAAGTCCAAGCAAGATAACAATACTGAAAAGATGAAAAATAATGATAAACGAATTTTTTTGAGGCTAATTCCACTCGCGGTTATAATTTAGAGAATTATAACCTCGCGTAACTTATAAAAATTTAGTATCGATTCCTCCAACTTCCATCAAACTTGAGCGCGCTTTTCAGCCTCTTCATATTTATGCAACAAATTGAGAAGTATGCTTGCAGATGAGACGGTAGATGTGTTGTTATTACTTAGATTTTATTTTCATGGTTTAAATAAGTAATTTATGAACTTTCGGGTCAATCTAATTTTGGTATGTTTTACTGTGTTTTTGTTACCACTTTCCATTACCAATACAATCCCGGGACCCGGGATTATCTGTAGATAATCCCGAAATCCCGGGATTAGAAAAATCGACCGGGATCGAATCCTCTAGTCACTGGTCAATGACCAGTGACTAGAGGATTCGCTCTCTAAATGACCAGTGGTCATTTAGAGAGCGGTGGCGGCTGTGCGTGGCACCGTCAAATGTCTCGATGATGGTGGCGCGTGTGTTGGATCATTTAGCTCCCTTCAAAAAATGTTTGAGCTGAATGGTGCTTATCCATGCGTCATGTTCGTGAACGGGCGCCGTCAGTAGGGACTGGTTATCACATAACTGCCACGGCTCTTCTAAAATTTAATTTAATTTTGAATCGTATTTAAATTGTCTTTATGTTTTTTTTACGTTCTGCATCATTCTCACGTGTGTAATTCAAAATGAATGATGTAACCCAGTTTTTGTAAACATATTTTGATTTAAAAGAGTGTCCATGGAGTTTCTTGCCCGTTCTTCTCCATAGGTACCTACTGCTTTGGAATGAGCAACTAGCTTCATCTTTCTGACTGACCGACCCCTTGGCAATTCAAAAGTGCCTGTAATTGGTTTTTTTTAAATAAATACTTTGAGTTTGAGTTTGACAGTTTGACATCTGTCAAACTACATATCTTAGCCTTATGACGTACCTAAGTACTCAATTTAATCGCCATTTCTTTACGCCCACAGCGTTGCCGGTCAATGACACCTGCCGTGGAAAAGAAGCACATGCAGATACCCCAACAGTTCCACCCTTAATCAACACAACAATGCCAAAGCAATTATGTAGCCCTTTAAGTCTTAAAATGTCATCCATCCTAGATTAAAACGTCAAAACCAACAATTTGTTTTCTGTACGTCAGTTTAGACGCTTCAGTCGAGTGACGCTTTATTTTTGTTTCATTCCACGGTGATACGACACTGAAAAATTATTTTAGAGGGCAGCACTATCAAGTTACCCATATCTGTCAAATTTCATTGATATCTATCAATGAAATTTGACGTTCAAGTTTATTGTAAAAAATAAGGTTCATGTTCAATTGGGAAATTTTTGCCATCGCTGGTCGATTCACGAATGAATTAATTTCGCTTCTAATTTAATTTATGAATAACCAAACATGAACAAAAAATGAAGCGTCACACATCAGCTTTAATTTGGATTTAATATTTCTCTCAAGAAAATTGAATTTTTATACAGTGGTGTCCACGTATTCAATTTAATTTTATGCTAACTTATAGGGTAAGTATAAATATTTTGACAGCTTCGGTATGGAAAATATGTCAAACTGACATTTTTATTCTTCAGATGATAACTGAATAGTGAAATATCGGCCCATAAAAAAAGATACTAGAAGTGGTTACTAGCATTACAACAAAAAAAACACATTTAACTAAAATATAAAAATAGTTCAGTTACTAAAACCGTCTGCAGATTATAGAGCGACAGAGACGGGCGTATCGCAGATTCTACTAACTATTTAGGCTTCTTTGAGGCCAACTTGCTGATTGCTATTAAATTTATTCAAATAAATTATGTACTAGAATTTGGTTGAAATAGGTATAACAAGCATCTGTGCCCCTGGTGGTTCTAGTTTAAATATTGAATAGGTATTACCATTTCATCTAATTTAGTTTTTATTTTTTTGTACTTATAAAATGGAAGGTTTGTTTTATTAATAAAAAGGTTGTGTTACTGATATAAATGTGTTTAATTTTATCCGGTTAAGGACAATAAAGGAACGGGATCAGCAATCTAGATCGCTTAAAAGAGCTGTCACTGTCACTTAGCGAATCAGTGTCGCCAACTGTACGAAAACTTTGCCTATAAAGCAATTTCAAAACCCACTAAATTCAAACTAAAATTCCCCAACTGTGACTCAAGCATATCATTTTCAATATACCATCTATTTTAATAACCATCAATGGCAGTAGCATCTTTTGTCAAATCATTTTTTTATAAGCTTTTATAGAATACAAGTATGGAGTATGGCGAGTAGTGCAATTTAAAAAAAAAACACAAAATTAAAATTTTATCCCTAAAAATACCCCCAAAAAATGTTTCCACCTAAAAAACTCACTGTATAGATTTTGTCTCCCTAAGGAGAAAAACCCCCAAGTTGGCATCACTGTAGCGAATGTTGACACTGACAGCTGTTGCATAGCTGATCGCATTCAGTTTCAATGCTGGTTGGACTTTGCCATGCAGCAACTTAACAGTTTGAAGCAAAATACTGATACCATAGGAAAACTATAATGTTAGGGACTACGCTCCACCCAGAGCAGGAGCAGTCATTGGATGATTTCCCAGCCTTAAAAAAAAAAAAAAAAGGGACTACGTTTAACATTCATTCTTTTCGCAAATTTACGCTAGTGCGTAAATTTGCGAATGTTAAAAAAAGTATCATTTGAATATATCCTGATTGTGCTATTGTTAAATTGCAAATTAACCATAAAATACGACAAAATCACGCTTTAATTTTTACTATACATGGTCAAGCGTTTGTTTCAGTTCACTGACTTTTTAAAACTGTAAAAGGGAAGAGAAGGACGCGAAGACAGAATCTCTGTCTACGGGAAAAGGCCTACAGCCATGAAACAGCAGAGTAATCCAAAGTCCCTCTTCTGTAAAGTTATCGAATCAATTTTATGTCAATGTCATTGTCAAGCAACAAGCTGTATTATAGGAGATTAGAATACTCTTCTATAACACAGCTTGGTTTTTTTTCCTCCCTTTTTATAAACTTGTACATAGTAATTATTAATATTCTAATGTAAATTTATTATGTGAATAAATAGTATTTTTATTGTTCTAAAAGGCAATTTATCTGATGTCGGTCATTCTGCCAATGTCAAGGTGACAACTGTGACAAGAGGAAAGTACCAAACCATTCAGCCACAGTATAAATAAAATATGGCCACATTTATTTTATACTGTGAAGCTATGTTTAGAACCTTCTTTTTCTGTGAATCATGTCAATCAGCAGCAACTCAGACTAGGGAAATTTTTCTGTAACGATAATTATATTACTTTCCTCTATGATCTGAGAGCAGCAAGCATAGAACCACAGAGTACAATAAAATATGCACAGAACCACAGACTAACTAGCAAGCAGCTCACCACAGACTACAAATTACAATATAGTATAGCAGCTCACAGAACATAATATATTTACTCTGCGGTGCGATTTTATGAGTGTACTTCTGTAGGGAAAAATTAGAGATTACCTGTGTTTACTCTTTGAGATCCAAATAAATAAACTACCGGTGTACGCATATGATGGTGTTGGGGGTAAAGCAATTATTAACTACCTTTGCGGGTAGCGTTTGTTTACCGCGGTCCGCTAAGGAAATGTTTTCCAAGTTTTATTTGCAAGTGTAGTATCACAACATGTGGTAATAATAACCATGCCTCGCTCATTATTTGTACGCAACGCGACCTTTTTTCAGTTTTAAGTTACTTATTTGTTACTTTTTGAGTTAAAAGATGGAAAATCTGCTAATGTGTAGGATATGCTTAGTGCAGAACGTTCGCATGTCCGTAGTGGTCAACAAACACTTGCGTGTACTATATGAGAAGCTGACTGATGTCCCAGTAAGTTGATACCTTTATTATGAATGAAGTAATTTATCTTTTTCGGTTCTAAAAGCCTCTGACTACACGAATATTAATACAATCTGCATGGACATCCGAGTTTGGTGTTAGGTGAGTCCCCTAAGACGACCCACTGACAGAGAAGGAAATCACAGACATTGGAGCCAGAAAGTGGCAGCATCGCTAATTTTTGGACAAGAACAAGCCAGCCCTCTGGTCACGTGAAGCAGCAACCAGTCCATGAGAAGTAATCACACACTCAGGCCTCATGACACACGCCTTTCTACACCAAACTCTTAAACTGTAGTTACCCATAAGGTTACAGTATTTGCGCCTCTTAACACGTTGAACGCCAACGCGGTCACCGTGTGTCCGACAAACAATAGTTTTTCTATTGGGAAAGTTAGAAATAGGGACCAATTAGTTCAACCAGGTTTCAGGCTGGCTAAAGTAGATTCATCTTTCATGGGGTACTGTTTAAAATGTTACAATAAAATACCTCCCCACATTCTTGAACTTAATGAAACAAAATTTAAAACTTGTATAAAACGCACACTATGCAGCCAAGCGTATTATAAATTGGGAGATTACATTGCTGATAAAAATGCTTGGGTCAATGCTAGTCCAGCTCCACAAGGGCGCATCAACTAATTTATTAGACTACTGAAAACTGTTGGAGCTGCGGAAGATCAACAACAACAAAAAAACATCTTTGCATTGTATAAATTCAATCTCTTAATATTGTATAACTGCTTGGCACATATGTGAGTACTATGTACCTACTATAAAGCGACCAGTCTCTGGGTGCGTCTTTCATTGACTTGAATATGCCCTGGCGGCTGAGAGTATGCCATGCTCACTTTAATGTCTCGCTGATGGTGGCGTGTGTGTTGGATCATTTAGCTCCCTTCAAAATGGTTGAGCTGAATGGTGCTAATATATGCGTCATGTTCGTGAACGGGCGCTGTCAGTAGAGACTGGTCATTTCTTAGCGGCTAAGGCTTGTTTTAATTTAATTATTGAATAGTTTTTACATATTTTATATCTGATGCTTTTAACGTTCTGCATCGTTCTCACATGTATAATATTAATATGAACTATGTAACCAATATTTTGTAACCATATTTTGTTTAAAAGAGTGTCCATGGAGTTTCTTGCCCGTTCTTCTCCATAGGTACCTACTCCTTTGGAATGGGCAACTAGCTTCATTTCTCGGACTGACCGACACCTTGACAATTCAAAAGTGCCTGTAATTGGTTTATTTGAAATAAATACTTTGAGTTTGAGTTTGAGTTTGAGTTTGATTGTGTCTGCTGCGTGGCAGTCAATGACTTAAAAGCCTCAGCAGCGACTGTATATTACAAGTATTTCACAAAATAGTGTAAGACAATAAATATTCATTGCAGTTTGTAACTGAAGACAGTAGACCGATTGTTGCTTGTTTCTTCTGCTGCGCTAAACTAAAGCAATGCTATCGATTACTGAGACAATGTCTGAAAGCTGAAGAGCTGTTCACTCAGATGATGAATGGGGATTATGAGGTGAGGTATTCTTCAACAGTCATTTATTCTCCTAATTTGTTATTTCACTAAATATTGAATGCAATTCCTCTCTAGCTCATATCACTGAATTTCATGCAAATAATGCACAATTGAATGTCTACTCTGAAAAGTAAAGCCGAAACAAACTCAGAGGTCACAGTCTCTTTTTATAGCTAGACATCATGGTCAAATCATGTTTAGAACATGTAGGTTGGTGTCTGAAATTGTCCTTTGAGGAAAGAACCAGACAGATTGAGATTAAATTGTGCCGCTCAACTCAAAACTTAAGGATATGTACACTATAGTCCAGGGGTGGCGAACCTTTACACGTCTACATGGCATTTTTTTGTAATAAATATTGAATGTGGCAATGACGTGCCAAAAACCCATCTTGTATTAGGAAAAAAAACACAATAATACCTTTTTTGTGTTATCAGTAATATCAACATTAACAGTTTTGTATTAATTTATTCATATGAAAGAACAAATTAGTGCAACTTTTAAAATGATGCGGTGCCCAAATTATGTTGTACCGTGCCATTGGTTCGCCATGCCTGCTATAGTCAAATGTCACATGTTAATACTCCACCATAGTATATGCAGTCTGCAGGGTTACTAACTAACATTCCAGGAAATAAGAGACATACCTAAGTAGCCTCTCTTGAAGAGGCTCTTTTGAGTTTTCTTTGATGTGTTGATGATTCCCTTTTTAAATAAAATTCCACCAGTATTGGCCTACTTCGATAGCCAGTATAGATAGTCAGTAGGGACTGGTCATCTCTTAGTGCCTTTTTTTTTTTTTTAAGGCTGGGAAATCATCCAATGACTGCTCCCGCTCTGGGTGGAGCGGAAGGGAGTGTCAGACTCTTACTGACTAAAACCCTTCCGTAGCCCTTTATGTTCCGGGGTAGCGGTAACCCTTTCGGACAATCCCGCTTACCCGGCAATCTTTTAGCGGCTAAAGCTTATTTTAATTTAATTTTTGAATTGTTTTTACATATTTTATATCTGATGCTTTTAACGTTCTGCATCGTTCTCACATGTATAATATTAACATGAACTATATAACCATATTTTTTTTAAAAGAGTGTCCATGGAGTTTCTTGCCCGTTCTTTTCCATAGGTACCTACTGCTTTGGAATGGGCAACTAGCTTCATCTCTCTGACTGACCGACCCCTTGACAAATCAATAGTGCCTGTAATTGGTTTATTTGAAATAAATACTATGAGTTTTGAGTTTTTGAGTGCACAACAGGAGGTGAAGCATTGTTTGTGGTGTAGCTCCACTGTCGCACTGTAGCTCATGAGTGTACACCCATCTAAGTTGTGTCTGCAAGAGACTTCCAGCTGGGCCTTGGTAGTTATTGGCTTGCCTGCTAGCTTTTCTGCAGGCTCAACATCGGGGATGTTATGGATCTGAAATTTCGGATATGGATATAGGAATGATTATTATACCGGATACGGATATGAAATTATTTCGGATTATCCGTTAGTTTCCGATAATTTCGGTTACGGATATTAGATTCTTAAGGAATTTGAAAAGTAAAATACAAATAGCGAATAAACCGCGGAAATTGCCTATTGCTTCATATTCTAGTTACGAGAGGTTGTATCGAGTCTACCTATGATATTCTTATAATCTTTTGGGTAGTCTCAATTTGGCTCCGCCCCAATCCGATATTATCCGAAACTTTTATTTCGGATTCGGTTACGGTTACGGATATTTTTATTATATCGGATATCCGAAAGTTTCGGTTACGGTTACGGAGCTCCCTAACATCCCTGCTCAACATACTCAGGGTACAAACTTGCTTTACTTCATTAACAAGAGTCTTATCTTTTTTTTTTTTAAGGTTGGGCAATCATCCAATGACTGCTCCCGCTCTGGGTGGAGCGGAAGGTAGTTTCAGACTCTTACTGACTAAAACCTATCCATGTTCCTTCCGTAGCCCTTTATGTTCCGGGGTAGCGGTAACCCTTTCGGACAATCCCGCTTACCCGGCAGGCTTGGCCCTGAGGGGCCCCTTCATATGCTGACATCTCTTTGAGGCGCGCGTGGAACATATACGCGCCGTACGGCACGGGTCTGGTGCTGATCGGACGGTGAGTCACCCATTACTCACCGTCCGCAGGCCCGCGCCTTCGGTGGCCGGGAGTCGTCACGTGGCTCCCGACGCCCGGGGCGTCTCCTGCGGCGGCTGGGACGGGAGGACCTTTCTCTCTCCCATTCCGCCACCTCCTTCGCGAGCATGACTTTTTCGCAGAAGGAGGTGACTGCCTCCCTCTCCCTCTCGCCCCGGACCATGGCTTGCACCAGGGCCGGGCGCGAGAGGTCGCCGCCGCCGATCGCCTCTACGAGGACACGGCGGTGCTCCGCCCAAGCGGGGCAGGTTTGCACCGTGTGCTCTACCGTGTCCTCTGGGCGATCCTCGCAGTGGTGCACCCGGGCATTTCCTCCCGCCTGATGATGTGCAGGAACCTCCCGAAACATCCATGTCCGGTGAGGACCTGACGGTAGGTGAGGGCGCCGTGACGCCTCTCTAGCCACTCCTCAAAGAGGGGCCTTACCGCCAAAGAAGTTCCAAGAACCAAAACCTCAAGTTAAGGTAAGACTTAACTTGAGGTTTTGGTTTCCGCACTCAGTCCCTAGGCGGACCATTGTGCGTGGGCCATGGCGGCCTGTGGCGGTTACTCCAGCCAGCCCACCTCCCTCCAGAAGTTGATCACGTCTCCTGGCCTGTGCAGTATATCTGTGAGAGATCTGGGTGTTCCGAGGGTCTGTGTCCTGATCTGTGTGACGCCTGTGCACTCAAAGAGTACGGGCGCGATTTTCTTTTAACATTAAAAAGAATTTCTTAGCATATTTACCTAATAAATCATCTCTTTGCAGCCCAATGCTTTAATAAACCAAGAGCACTTTGAGTTCAATGGGTTTACGAAATCTTCAACAGAGAACTTAAGTATTGTTGAATGTCAAACAGAAAGCTATGCAGCTATCAAAGAAGAATTACCAGCTGTTTGTGAGGGACTAGATGATATAATTGAGCCAAAGGAAGAAGATAAAAGCGATGGTATGTTAAAAGAACAAAAATATTTTGATTTATTTACTCTAAACATACAAATATCCTTACAGGCTAGACCCAATGCGATATTTTAGCACACTTACAATTTTATTAACATACTTACATACCAACACATTAAATTATATACTTTACAAAAATTAGGTATATACAAAGACCTATCCCTATCTTAAATTTCAAGTGAGTTTTGTGCTCTTAGCATAACAAATTTGATATGTGGCTGTTCTTGTGAATAATTGATGCAATGATATGACCAAGTTCAGTGAAGTGTAATATTTGATTACCGCATTAACAACTTACTCCTGCGACTTAAAATGTTCTAATTACACATGAGACAGAATAAACTAAAAATGTCGCCTTCAGCGCCATCTAGCGGGAAAATAGTCGGGAGCAGACCACATGTTTTACCTTAAAATAAATTAAAGATATTTTTCTGCTTCTATTGATCAAAATACTGTTAATTAACTAAAGATTTATGTTTGATTCAACTTAATGGTAGGTACCACATTATGTATTGAAATAAAACTAATATTAATGCTGTGAGCTTAAAAGTGACACATTCTTTACAAAATTTAGTAAAAGATATAAATTTGTGGCCCCATGCCATGCAATGCATTTGCCAAGGGCCTCAGATGTTATAGTTACGCCACTGAATGAATTAGTAATACTATTGACTGTTAACTTACAGAGCTAGAACCGGAAAATGTAGACTGCAGCGGTCTAGATGTAGCAGATACACAACCACCCCATTCTGAATCAGATTCTGAAGATGACGTGTCTTTAATGGATTTTAAAATTGAAGAGGAAGAAGAACAAGAAGTATTTAGGAACATACTAAAAGCCAGGGAGACTAAAAGTAAGTATTAGTTAATTTGTCTACAGAAAAGCAAACCTCCCATTTTTTTAAGGGTGGGAAATTATCAAATGACTCCTCCCGCTCTGGATGGAGCGGAAGGGAGTATCAGATTCTTACTGACGAAAGCCCATCCATGTTCCTTCCTTAGCCCTTTATGTTCCGGGGTTGCGGTAACCCTTTCAGACAATCCCATTGAAAAGATAACAGTCCTATGGTTCGTCTGATAGGAAGTACCCATAAACTGTGACCATTGCTGCAGCATCCCAACTTTTTGCATATACATTGTCAGGTAAACGAATATAGGGTACCGTTGACCCTAAAAAAAATTGCCCCCAAGAAAAACAACAATAATGTTCTTATGATAATAGATGGCGCCACATGTCTTTCCCATCATGATAGAAGTATATATCTTCTATATCTTGAGGTTTTGGTTTCCGCACTCAGTCCCTAGGCGGACCATTGTGCGTGGGCCATGGCGGCCTGTGGCGGTTACTCCAGCCAGCCCACCTCCCTCCAAAAGTTGATCACGTCTCCTGGCCTGTGCAGTATATCTGTGAGAGATCTGAGTGTTCCGAGGGTCTGTGTCCTGATCTGTGTGACGCCTGTGCACTCAAAGAGCACGTGGTCGACGGTTTCATCAGCCTCCATACAGGCCCTGCACAGAGGACTGTCCGTTATGTCTATTGTGTGGAAGTGTTTGTTTAGTGAGCAGTGTCCGTGATGGTCCCCGTCATCAGGCGCAGGCCGGTTCTGTCCAGGCGAAGCAAGCGCCTGGTCAACCCTTTGTTAACTGTTGATTGCCTGCAGCCCGGTGACGAGGTCCACCAGCTCTCCGCTTGTGTGTGGGTGATTTCTTGCAGCCATCTGCGTAGCTGGTTAAAGGGAATGGGTATGATGGGTTCCGGTCCGCAGGCTGACGTGCGGGAGACTTGAATTATATAACAATAGACACTTTAGTAGTGTGTTAAAGAGATTTTTTAATACATTATGTGTCTTGAGTGACGATAGACTCAAACTCAATAAACTTCTAATAACAATAACAAAACCATGGCCAGCAAGAGACGTCCCCTCCTGCCCATGCGCTTGCCCTTGCCAGCCCCCACCATGCCCAGTCTATCCCCATGCTAATAGGAATATAATATATGTCGAAGCGTTGACGCATATCAATCAATCTGGATCAACGCCATCTATCTCTCACTAGAGAAACTATGTAGTTAGATTTGACAGCTTACTTTTCGGAACGTTAAGTAATAACTTGGGGATGGTTAGCGTGGAGTAATGGCAACACCGAGCGAATAATCGAGTCAAATGTCGAACTGGAAGTATAATCAGCTATTTGACATTGACAGGTGACGTTGACAGGTAGGTTGGCTAACCTGTAAGTGGGGGGCACAAGTGTGCGGTGACAGTTGAGTAAAGACACTTTGACTCGGAACCATAAATTTGACTTGTTTCAGACGAATTCAAGCACATATGCTTACAAAGAAATACGCAAATGGCATCAAATTTAAAAAAACAAGTAAAATGTTTATTTTTGCCTTTATATTTTTTGTCATAACAAATCATTTGACTAAACGTTTATTGTCTAAATATTGTTTGTTGTAATAAATCATTTGATTAAAGACCAAAAGCCTTAATGACATTATCCTTGGTAATAATCTGCCAAGTAAACATTTGACCAAATGAAAATGTGCGTACTAAAATTATTCCAAATATTACATTGGAAAAAAAAAAGTTTGCTAAAATTTGTTTGGGTAATGAAAATTTGGCAAAATCTTTTCAGCAAAACGGCAGGATCCCATATAATTGACTATTGAAACGGTCAAAAATAAAATATGTTATCACATAGACAAAACACTGCTCATCTTAAGAACTTCCATCACCGTACATAAATTAAATATTATGCGAAGATATAATTGTAAAATTGCATTTAATGCTAATAAGTATTACATTTGATTCTAAAAATCCGTGACGTTACATTGTTATATTTCATACAAATCACGTACAAATTCCGCATTTTGACAGTTCATTAAAAGTAACGTTATTGACTATTATATCAAATACCCAATTTAGTATACATTTGTAAGTGAATCAGTGTCCTGTCGCCACTTGCAGCTCTCATTCACAAGCTTAAAGCCACCATCCATTACCCCCTCGCTACAGTGCCGGATTAACCATATAGCAAGAGTAGCAATTGCTCTCTCGCGCCCGGCCCTGGTGCAAGCTATGGTCCGGGGCGAGAGGGAGTGGGAGGTAGTCACCTTCTTCTGCGAAAAAGTCATGCTCGCGAAAGAGGTGGCGGGATGGGAGAGAGAAAGGTCCTCCCGTCCCAGCCGCCGCGCCGCGGGAGACGCCCCGGGCGTCGGGAGCCGACTCCCGGCCACCGAAGGCGCGGGCCTGCGGACGGTGAGGAATGGGTGACTCACCGTCCGATCAGCACCAGGCCCGTGCCGGACGGCGCGTATATGTTCCACACGCGCCTCAAAAAGATGTCAGCATATGAAGGGGCCCCTCAGGTCCAAGCCTACCGGGTAAGCGGGACTGTCCGAAAGGGTTACCGCTACCCCGGAACATAAAGTGCTAAGGAAGGAACATGTATGGGTTTTAGTCAGTAAGAGTCTGACACTCCCTTCCGCTCCACCCAGAGCGGGAGAATTCATTGGATGATTTCCCAGCCTTCAAAAAAAAGAGACGCAATTGCTACGGGCCCCGCGTAACCAAACCAATCTCCATCTGAGCGTATTTTTTTAGAGTGACATATATTAAGACGAGGTACCCATTGAATTTACTTGAAGTCCGCTGCAGACTGTTGTAGAAAAGCACTTTTTGTTTCTGGTGCTACATCTACACATTGTCCGGGTCTTACGGAAGCTCTTACTTGAAAAACATCCGATTTTGAAAACATTTTCGGATACTAGGAGGTCCGCCATAGCTGATGCTATGAAGGCACTTCTATGTGGAGAACCGATTCATGCAACGGAACTTATACGATAGGAATGAAACGTATTGAGAGTTGATTTTTTGTTATCAATTTATAACCCATAGCAGATCAAGGGCCCCTCGACAGAATATGCTACGGGCTCCGCGCTTGCTTAATCCGGCACTGCCTCATTACCACAAGCTATGACAACTAGGGTGCCTGATGAGCTGCCAGTAGAGAATACAATCCCGAGCATGTTTTTCGATCCCGGGATTACGGGATTTTTAATGCGTAATCCCGGGATACCGGGGCTATCCCGGGATTAGACTGTGGTCTCTAATCGGAGTCAAATGTACAAAAATCGAGTAATTTCTTTAAATATATTTTTAATTGTATTGCACAAATCACAATACATGTAGTACGTATCGTACGCATATCAAAGGGTTGTTTTTATGCGATATGTAATAAATGCTAATATAATCTAGGCAAGGTCAAGGCGCAACGGACTACGATGTGCAAACTAGACCTGTTTGGTAATCCCGAAAATCCCGAGATTAGCCAATCACAGTCCCGGGATTTTCGGGGTCAGAAAACGGTCGGGATCGCGGGATTGTATTCTCCAGCTGCCAGACAACAAGCAGAGTACAACCCGAATTGATTGTCAAATTCTGAATTAACGCGAGGGTAGCCGCGGGTAAAAGCTAGGAAAAATATAATTTATATCTATTTCTGACACAGATTTTTAACATCTAAACAGAATTAAGTACTTATACGGTAATGGTAACCATATTGTTTAAATTTCTGTAGGCTTATGAACAAATAGATAAATACAATTTGTAATCACAGGGACGACCGTTGCGGAGAAAGAAAAACTAAGGGCACGAAGAACAAAACCAAATGATGCAATAACAGCCGAGCAAATGAGAAAAGACAAATCAGACACGACAGTTATCCAAACAGTTCTAAAACGTACGTCCACACCTGACACTTATTTCAAAGAGCCTGACAAATGCGGTCAACGCAGTGTTAATCAAGGAAAAAAAATAATATCTCATACACGAACACAAACCTCATACAAGTGTGATGTATGTCAGCGTAGTTTTAGCCGAAAGGGTATTTTAACCAATCATATTCGTATACACACTGGTGAAAAACCTTTTAAATGTGATATATGTCAGAGTAGTTTTGTTCAGAAGAGTAATTTGAAAAACCATATCTCCATACACACTGGTGAAAAACCTTTTAAATGTGATATATGTCAGTGTAGTTTTCGTCAGAAAGGTATTTTGAAAAACCATATCCGCGTACACACTGATGAAAAACCTTTTAAATGTGATATATGTCAGAGTAGTTTTCTTCAGAAGAGTACTTTGAAAAACCATATCCGTATACACACTGGTGAAAAACCTTTTAAATGTGATATATGTCAGTGTAGTTTTAGTGAAAAGAGTAGTTTGACAAAACATATCCGTATACACACTGGTGAAAAACCTTTTAAATGTGATATATGTCAGAGTAGTTTTCGTCTGAAGAGTACTTTGAAAATCCATATCCGTATACACACTGGTGAAAAACCTTTTAAATGTGATATATGTCAGTGTAGTTTTCGTCAGAAAGGTATTTTGAAAAACCATATCCGCATACACACTGGTGAAAAACCTTTTAAATGTGATATATGTCAGAGTAGTTTTCTTCAGAAGATTAGTTTGAAAAACCATACCCGTATACACACTGGTGAAAAACCTTTTAAATGTGATATATGTCAGTGTAGTTTTAGTGAAAAGAGTAGTTTGACAAAACATATCCGTATACACACTGGTGAAAAACCTTTTAAATGTGATATATGTCAGAGTAGTTTTCTTCAGAAGAGTACTTTGAAAAACCATATCCGCATACACACTGGTGAAAAACCTTTTAAATGTGATATATGTCAGAGTAGTTTTCTTCAGAAAGGTAATTTGAAAAACCATATCCGCATACACACTGGTGAAAAACCTTTTAAATGTGATATATGTCAGAGTAGTTTTCTTCAGAAGAGTACTTTGAAAAACCATATCCGTATACACACTGGTGAAAAACCTTTTAAATGTAATAAATGTCAGTGTAGTTTTCGTCATAAGATTCAATTGTCAAACCATATCTGCACCTTTTTAACGTGATATATATCAGTGTAATTTTCGTCAGAAAATTCATTTGTCAAACCATATCCGTAAACACACTGGTGAAAAACCTTTTAAATGTAATATATGTCAGTGTAGTTTTCGTCATAAGATTCAATTGTCAAACCATATCTGCACCTTTTTAATGTGATATATATCAGTGTAATTTTCGTCAGAAAATTCATTTGTCGAACCATATCCGTAAACACATTGGTGAAAAACCTTTTCAATGCGATATATTATATGTCAGAGACGTTTTCGTTTTGTCAGCGTAGTTTAAGTGAAAACAGTAAAGTAATATATCAAACCTTATGCGTATATAAAGGTACATCTAAACGGGCCATATTTTACGACAATTTGTGGCTGCAATTATTGGCAAACATTGCCCAGCCATCAAAAAAACATTTTAGTGCATTTTATAGCTGAGCAATCAATTGCAGGCAACATGTTGCAATATGGCTGCAATAGCATGGCCTTTGATTCAGAACCCTTTAATGAGCCACACAATCCAGCAACAATGGCCGACGAAATGACGCTCATCGCAGCCGCTTACATTGTTTTGGCAGAAAAACGGAAAAAAAGGACACGAATATGGATTCGACCCTACCTAAGTAGGCGTGACACTTTGGATTCCGTAGACAAGGAATTAATGCTGGATAAATACTTATTTAAAAATTTTACAAGAATGTCTAAGAGCGACTTCGAATTTCTTGTGAACAGAATTGGACCAAACATACAAAGGCAAGATACAAACATGAGGAATGCAATACCTGTGACTACAAGATTAGCAATAACTCTACGGTATTTAGCGACTGGAGATTCTTTCAAGAGTTTAATGTACCTTTTCAGAGTGTCCGCTTATTCAATTTCAACTATTGTCCCAGAGGTTTGTGAAGCCTTAATAGAAGGCTTAAAGGAATACATAAAGGCAAGTAAATATTTAAGTATTTATTAATGCACATTAATTTTTTTTCGACGTAGAATCAATGAATTTGCGAATCACTATTGACAGTTAGAGTCACAAGTTCTTCATAAGCAATATTTCCAGTTAACTGTGTGTGGTGTAGATCAGCATACTGTTGTGGTGGAGACTGATAAGGAGCGGTATATTCTTGATTCATAGGCTGCCGAGTATTTTGTCGTGATATGTATTGGGACATCTCTGAATATTGGGATTGAGAAGTGCTAGCTCTTTCTTCGCCATCGCCAGCAGGACTCTGTGTAAACGAACCTGGATTTCTGTATTTTCCCATGTCACAGTCAAATAAAATTTTCATTATGTTGAATTCTGCCTGAGCACGGGTATAGTCATCATATTTACTCAACTTGTTTGCTATATGCTCTGCGAAACCAGCAAATTCATTTCTTCTTTTTTCACCTGCTTCAAGTATAATATTTTGAGCTTTTTCCAAAATGGGATCTGAAGTCTTGGACTTCTTAGAAGTACGTGGTTTTGGAGAGGGAACAGAGGAAAGCAGAGAGTCTGTTGTTTCTGAAAGTACCTCTTGGTCAGCAATGCTACTAGTCTCTTGGGCTTCAGTCCCCTGAAAACGAAAGAAATATTCAATATAATTAAAAAGGAACCTTTATTTTACAGATGCCATCACAAGCGGCTGAATGGAAACGAGTCGCAAAGGATTTTGAAGACCGTTGGAATTTTCCTCACTGTTTGGGTGCAATGGATGGCAAGCACATTAGAATTATTTGTCCACCCAACAGTGGTACTCAATATTTTAATTATAAGCAGTTTTTTAGCATAGTGCTATTCGCGGTAACAGACGCCAGGTACAATTTTTTGTATGTACATGCTGGAGTTCAGGGAAGAATATCCGATGGGGGAGTTTTTAGGCATACGGCTTTTGGGCAAGCACTCCTGAACCAAAATCTTGACATACCACATTGTGAACCCCTTCCGGGTCGAGAAGTATCTACACCATATGTTTTCTTGGCAGATGATGCATTTCCCTTAACCGAAAATATTTGCAAGCCCTATACTGTAGATTTGAACATAGGATCTCCTAAGCGAGTATGTAACTACAGAATATCTAGAGCACGCCGAATTGTGGAAAACTCATTTGGAATTTTGGCATCCATTTTTCGTATACTACATACTACTATTAATGTTGAGATGAAAGGTGTACAAAATATAGTTATGGCTTGTGCATATTTACATAACTTTTTGCGACGGAATACAAGAGCACAAGCTTTATATTCACCACCTGGGACCTTTGACAGGGAAGATATTGACCTTGGAACGGTGATCCCAGGATCATGGCAAGCTGATGGAGAGCGTTTAACAGATTTAAGAGTATTGGGAAGGAACTCAACAATGAGAGCAAAAGCGATTAGAGATGAATTTATGCATTATTTTATGACAGAGCGGGGACGAGTGGTATGGCAGGACAAATATTTAGGAAATCCATAATCTATTAATAAATATAGGTACATACATTTTCTGTTGCATTTTCACTATCCAGTCCTGTATTTGGAGTATCTTGACTAAGAATAAACGACATCGCATCGTAAGCAAACCATTTTGTTTGTTTGCCGCCAGCACTACCACTTTTATTCTTTTTTCTTTCCTCATTCTTCACATAAGTTCGCAGGCTTCGGAATTTCTTGTAAGCGTCATCACTTGATATATCAAACTTAGTAGCAACAATAGACCATGCATCTTTTTTTGCATTTCTGTCTTTATACATTCCTGTTTCCACATTCCATATTTCAGGATGTAATTGCACTTCATTAATAAAGTCAAGAGTCTTCTCATTAGACCAAGTATTAGTCATTTTAATTTATTTTCAAAACAACACAAGAATGACAGCTGCTCCACACCACAGATTTATACAAGATGGATGTCGCAGCACTCGCAGCACAATTCACGTCGCGCAGAAAGTGAAACGCAAAGTACTTCACGTCGCAGGGAGAAAGGGACGCGCATATACAGTAAAACAGAACAACAATATAGATGGCCCAGATATATTGCAGTATTTTCGATTGCGAGGCGATCGTTCGGCCACACGCCGGCTACACATAAAAACATTTTGACATACCAAAAAATATGTGGCTATAATGCCGGGCCATCCTTAAAATATTGCATAGTGTGGCTGGTATTGCTAGCAATGTTGCCGGCCACAGTATTGCAGCCACAAATTGTCGTAAAATATAGCCCGTTTAGACGCCCCTTAACACACTGGTGGAAAATATTTTCCATGGGCTAAGCACTCGTCAACATATTCTACAGTTATTTTTGTAGTTTTTAGAAGTTACGTTAATATTAGTAATACTCATTAGTTGCTCTTAGCAAATATGATTAATTCTTTGATCAACGTACAACCGGACGGTGATATGTGAATTACAAAACCGTATGAGTATTCTTTAACATCATGCATGTACCAAAATTATAAATAAATACATTTGAATTTGAAATGAAATTTTTATTTTCTCTAAGGAGATAAAATAAACAAAGGGTTTATTTCACCGGGTAAACGGGATTGTCCGAAAGGGTTACCGCTACCCCGGAACATAAAGGGCTATGGGAGGAACATGGATGGATTTTAGTCAGTAAGACTGACACTCCCTTCCGCTCCACCCAGAGTGGGAGAAGTCCCAGATTCAGAGGCAGGGAAGATTTCCCAGCCTGAAAAAAGAGGGCTTATTTATCAGAAACTTCAACTATAACAGTATATCCATCCTACAAAGGAACCTACCTTCTTTTATGTAAAGGATATTGTTAAGAGGTCTCAAAATATTTTACCTCAATATTTAAAAGCTATATGGCGGCGGCATTTCCTAGGTAACTGTTCTCTGAGAAGTAGTGCCTGGAATGTCTGGAAGGGTCTTTTAAAGAAAGTGGTTTTACAGTTTCGAGTTGACCTGTCCTCAAACTCAAAGCATTTATTTCAAATAAACCAATTACAGGCACTTTTGAATTGTCAAAGGGTCGGTCAGTCAGAAAGATGAAGCTAGTTCCTATTCCAAAGCAGTAGGTACCTATGGAGAAGAACGGGCAAGAAACTCCATGGACACTGTACAGGTCACTATTGGTGTGTTAGGTACGTTATAGATTAAATGAAACAACTCAGTTTGGTTTCAACGGGCACGTCTTACTCGTTCGGCGGACAAGCAAAGCCAAAGAGTGTGCGCTCAGTCAAGCGACCGACTGACCGCATCCCCACTACCGCTCGCCCCACCAGTAAGGCATGACGATATTTATTTATACACTACAGACACTCTTTTAATAACCTTTTCACCGCCAGCGTACACGGAACGCGATGCCTCGCCACACGCCAAGCTATAAATGTATAACGAAATGTATAGTAAACAGTAGTGATGAGGGTAGCGTCATATCGATGAATGAGAATTATACACGTTAAGTTATGTTTTATTTATAATTTTACGGATATAAATAAAAACCGATTAAATATTGCCATATTTGTTTTATTCCCCAGTATCCTTGATAAGAAAAACAATATAAATAACAAATATCAATGAAACAACTACATAACTCAATTAGAGCCATAAGAAATGAGGCACATCACTAACTGTTTCATGTCGTCATCCTTTGACTTCATTTCAAGTCCTTGGCGCTCAGAACACGTTAAATTCAATTCTGATTAGGGATGTGGTCTATGGTCTTTTTTCTATGTTTTGTTCCATTTTGAGCACAAAGCTATTATTTAAGTAACAAAACTAATATTATGAGAACGAAGTTTATATTCATGTACTACAACTTTGTTGGTGATGCATCTCTTATTTTTTTGATAATTTATATCTGGGAACACTTTATATTTATCTGAGAACGAATATATTTCCTGGTGATAGATCTATTTATTTGGTGATACAACTTGATGACAAATATAAATTTTGGTGACAAAAAAAAATTGTTCCCATTCAAAATAGGCTGAAAGTCAGCACTTTTCGAACGTCACATTTTATCTTAAGCTATAAGTTATAAATCAATATTTTAGTGACTGTATCAAATAATAGTTTTCTTTATATTATAATTATAATGACTTGGGCAATGAGCACAAGAAGGAATAAATATAAAACGACGTCAACGACTGTACGCACAGGTAGCTGCTAGTTGTTTATTGAGTTGGTACAACTGCTGCCCCGTATGCGCACAGAGTGACTAGATAGAGGCAGTTAAGACCTCAGTTCCTAAGTCCCTAATGCCTACAACCTAGCTCTTACGATTTTACACCTATCTGTATACCTAACTCTAACTCCCTATTAACCCTAATGCCCTAGCCCTACCATACAAACCGTACCATACAAACCATAACACAACGTACAAGTACCGTTGTGTGGATAGGATAGCCTGTTACCAGCGACCTAAGGCAACAGACCGGAATGGGTAGGAATGTAAGGCAAGTGTACGAGGTGCAATGTACACAGGAGGTGGATTTCTCACTGCCAGTGGAGCAGACTCACAACACTGATCAGAGATGGCTAAAGGTGTCTTGGCCACAGTGAGGGGAAACGTCGACGGAGAGGAATCAAACACGACTCCAGCTTGATGACTAACTTTATTTACATATTTTACAATATTATATACTAATCTTATTATCTGTACACATGCATAGGTGTTTGCATGTGTGTCGTAGCTGTGAAGTGCCGATGAAGCAGCGAAATGCTGATGTTGATCCGAACTTTGTCCAATAGTTGTAAATAGTCAATACAGCGATTAAGATAAAATCAGCTGCATCACTATTTTAGTATTAGGGTTCCTTGGTCCATGGTTCATGTATGAACAACGACATTTTATTCATCACATAATTTTAATAATTATGTGATAATTATTAATAATAATTCATAACTCCACACCTTGTAGAATACTTAAAAGCTCATCCGCAGTCAGTTCCTCGTTCATATTTAATAAAATAAATAAATATTGCTGCTGGCTGCACTATTACAAAGTGACCTTGACAGTCTTACGTTTATGACGTCACAGAACGTCTTCTATACTAGTCTGTGGCGCCCGGGGCACTGACAACCATAAACTTTTATCGAAAACAAACTATTTTGTAGGGATGCGAATATAATTATCGATAAGGATTGCCAATAACTATTTAATTACGGTTTGGCACCTATCCGACGGACGAAATTCGTCTATTTTCCATTTGTTATAATGTAGTTATCCAAATTCATATTTTACTGACCTCAAATTGTTTTCGATAATAATGTTTCTAAATATTTCATCGGGTGAAATCAAACAGTGTTAACTTTCGCGTCACATCACTGGCCGACTATATATCAAGTCCTTGGCGTTCTGGGGACATCAAAAATTTTCGGAGTTTTTGTTTTTGCCAATTTTGTGACAATTATGGGCTTCTTTTGTGTGGAAAAATAAAAAAATAGGGTATTAGACAGTGCTTTTAATTTATGAAATGGAAAAATCCTGTTAAATTCAGTAAATTTATTTTTATAACATAAATAAAATGAAGGGCTTCTATTGTAGACGTGGCGCTGGTGGCACGAAAATCCGGAGCTTCTATTGGTGTCCGTGGCGGTGAAAAGGTTAAAAGCACTGTCTAATACCCTATTTTTTTATTTTTCCACACAAAAGAAGCCCTTAGGGCCTATGCACACCACGTTTTTTAAACGCGCCGTCGACGCGCGTTTGTAGCGATACAGACGCGATACGCACGCAAGTCAGACGCACCCTGTAGACCTTTGCACACCTGACGCGCTTGTGTAGCGATACAGACGCGATGCAAACGCGCGTGTGTAGCGATACAGACGCGCGTGTGTAGCGATACAGACGCGCGTGTAGCGATACAGACGAGATGCAAACGCGCGTGTGTAGCGATGCAGACGCGATGCAAACGAAGTTATGAAGTTTTCTGTGAAAGGCTCCATTTTTTTGTTCAAAAGACGTGCGGTGCATCAAATCGCTCGATTGCTACTAGCGTAGATTCACACTTCCCTTTCCCACGTTGCGGGGGAAACCCCGTCCGTAGGGAAGGCGCGCGCGCTAGTGCTCGTATCGGTGTCGCGCGTTTGTTTCGATACAGACGCGCCGGTGCCGCGCGTTTGTATCGATACAGACGCGCCGGTGCTGTGCGTTTGTATCGATCATAGAGGAAAGTAATATATCGGGTATAGAGAGCCCTCTTGCAGCTAATGCTAATGTCAATTGATCGGCGCCATCTATTATCACCATCCACAAACTTGTCATGTATAGCTATAGCTAGCTACAGGTAGCTATAGCTAGCTAGCTATAGGTACTACCTATGCTATAGTGCCTATACTTAAGCTTCCTTACTAATTTGCTTGTTTATTGATAAAGTTTTACTATGATTTTGTTATCATAGTAAAACTTTATCAAATTAAAAACAAGCAAATTAGTAAGGAAGCTTAAGTATAGGCACTATTGTAATTTCAAAAGTTACACAGCGGATACTTAAAGGAAACATCCTTTTCTTTTACAAAATTACTTGCTTTATTTGTAAATTTTAATTCAAATTAATTTGTGTGTTAATATACAAAAGGTGTGGCTGATGTTCAATCGTTACATCTGGGCCGCTCTTTCACTCATGAACGTTGCTTGAGAGCCGTGGTCAATCAAAGCCATAGGACTGTCTCTTGTCCCGAGTCATGATTTCTTACTGGTACAAGAGCTGTGGCCAGTAATGCAGTGGACAAATTTGCAGCGAGATGCGATGAAAGTGTAACATTGGTTTCCGCTGATTTTGCAGAATCTTGATTACTTTCAACTTCATTGTTTTGTTGTTTCTTATTGTCTGGTTGATATGGTGTGGATTGATGCGTGAGCGTGTGATAACGTTTGTGACATTTTCGGCAGCACATCTTCAGGCGACATCTATAAGCGGAATGTCCTGGGCCCAGACAATTATAGCATAGGTTGTGTTTTTTCTGGTACTCGCACCTCTCAGCTGGATTAAGTTTTATGAATTCCTCACAATGACATAATGTGGTCCTTTTCGCACATAGCGCAGCTTCTTGGTTTTGAAGAGGTAGTATTTGGTGTGGACACGTGAACTGCGTATTCTTTTCCCTTAGGGTTAGGAGTAGGCTTCTCTCTATTTGCAGGCGTGATAAGCTCGATCGTGCGGAACTTGGACAGTAGGAACTTGTGCAGGGCATCCCATTTAGGTAACTCGTCGTCATTATCATCGTAAGCAGCTTCTTCCCATTCTCGATGCGTCTCGGGGTCCAATGCGTGAGCGTATCCCATGGGCTGGTTGTCAGGTTCAGGTTCACTAAGAAGGATTCGAGGATCGGCGGACTAATTTGTATGCAGAAAAGCACAAACATGACACACACAACAACGACCACGACTTAAAACATAAAAAAATGTTGTGAATTTGTGATCTAATAATTTGACAATCAAATCAATAACAACTCAATAATTCTCTGTGTTGCTATCGTAATTATTACGCGGCTTGTAATCTCCACAAATTTTTGCAAATAATTATAATACGTGTTAAATAAAATGATTAGGTAGTGAAATTTATTTTTAATTTATTTATTTTTTGTCACATATTAATATTACATTTGTATCGGTGGTGGCGCCATCTGCGGTGACATAAAGTAACTAATTGTTTTTGGATGGAGATAACAGATGTCACATTTTTAAAACATTGCCCCAAATCTATCAATGTATGGAATTGTCCTACCCCTGGTATCGATACAGACGCGCCGGTGCCGCGCGTTTGAAACGATACAGAAGCGCCGGTGCCGCGCGTTTGTATCGATACAGACGCGCCGGTGCCGCGCGTTTGAATCGATACAGAAGCGCCGGTGCCGCGCGTTGTATCGATACAGACGCGCCGGTGCCGCGCGTTTGTATCGATACAGACGCGCCGGTGCCGCGCGTTTGAATCAATACAGAAGCGCCGGTGCCGCGCGTTTGTATCGATACAGACGCGCCGGTGCCGCGCGTTTGTGGACGCGCAACGTGGTGTGCATAGGCCCTTAATTGTCACAAAATTAGCAAAAACAAAAACTCCGAACATTTTTGATGTCCCTAGAACGCCAAGGTGTGCGTCCACACTACGATCCTGGCGCGGTTGCGACGACGGGCGCGAAGTATCAAACATATGAAACGCGCCTTTGCGTCCATATTGTAGTGACTAAGGCGGAAGCCTAGTGCGACGGGACTGAACGACACAGCGCGCGTAGTTTTCAAACGCTCCTGTCCGCGCGTTCTGGCCGCACTACGGGCCTAGTCAGCGAGCGACCCAATGCGCGGGTGGCGGGGGTAACAAACCAGAATAGATCGGTCTTGTCGCTCGGCGTATGCGCTTCTGTGCTTGGAAAATTATGGAGGTTATTCTACTGGCAACTACCTTAATTATTAATTTGATTATTACAACTTTCTACTTATCTACTTTTTTGATTACTACTTAACTACATATAAATACAATACTTAGTAAAATCTTGTTTTATTCTTACCTCAGAGTTATGAACAATTTCTCCTCAGGTCTAATACTTTTGCGAAAGTTAGTATCTTCTTTGGTGATTTTAGGGGCTATTTTACTTAGTATGTAGTCAAACGTTGACATGGGCATTCGCGTATACTCAAAGAATTTTGTAGGGTATAATCTCAGTTCTTCATATAAGTTAAAAAATTCACCAGATATTCCTCTGTTTTTATTAATTTCGTGCACACCATCTCTAGTGTTCAACACCTCCCATCTCAGGATCGGACTGTCTAGTAAAAAAAGCAGGTCCTCGTCCATGTTTGCAACACCTGATATACGTCGAACCGCTACAAGAGCTCGCGCTTAAGTGTGGCCACCGCACGCCCCCGCTCGCCGCGCCCGCCTAGGCTCCAGTCATCGCGCACAGTGTTACCAACTTAGTGGATTTTCCACTAAAACTGGTGGTTTCGACCCCCCTTTTAGTGGCGAAATATTGCTTTTAGTGGCTGGTGGTATTTTCTAGTGGTTTAGTTGAACTCATTTTCAATTACTGAAAACGCGATCACTAAGCCACTAAAACGTTACGAAATTACGTTATTTTTACTTTATCAGGAGTATTTACTGTACTGTGTAGGCAACACTTATCTGTTAGAATGATGACGTGACATGAACATGAAGACGCTACCGGCTACTGCTATAATTGCTGTAATAAACTGCTATATTAAGAAAACGCTGTGGTTTAAGATTGGAAGGAAAATGCTGCAAAGATTATGAAATTCCAATGAATGTTATAAAACAAATCGGGACCAAAGAATCATATAAATGTGAAACAGGCAAAAATTCATCTGAAGAAGACGAATTTTAGAATAACACTTTATTTTTATAGTTATTGTTGTTATTGAATAATTTTTATGTTTCTCATCTTGACTTGTTGATTATTTTAATGTCCAAGGATATTATTATTCTTTTATTTATTCCATTTCTTATCTTATATATTTATATTATTATTATTATTATTATTTACTAATAATATTGTATGTTGATTTACTGATTTTAAATATTTTACTACGTAATAATAATGAACATTTTTTAGTAATATAACTACGCACCGTTTTCTTTCGTAAAAACCAAAAATTTGTTTAGTGGAAATTTTACCGATTTTTACACATTTTTGGAGTAAAGCCGAATTTTGTTAGTGGTTTTCTGGTGGTTTTAGAAGTTGAATCTAGTGGAGAACTTGTTTATCTGTTGGCAACACTGATCGCGCATTCAGTGTGGACGCACACAAGGACTTGATATATAGTCGGCCAGTGATGTGACGCGAAAGTTAACACTGTTTGATTTCACCCGATGAAATATTTAGAAACATTATTATCGAAAACAATTTGAGGTCAGTAAAATATGAACTTGGATAACTACATTATAACAAATGGAAAATAGACGAATTTCGTCCGTCGGATAGGTGCCAAACCGTAATTTATTGGCAAACAGTTATTGGCAATCCTTATCGATAATTATATTCGCATCCCTACAAAATAGTTTGTTTTCGATAAAAGTTTATGGTTGTCAGTGCCCCGGGTGCCACGGACTAGTATAGAAGACGTTCTGTGACGTCATAAACGTAAGACTGTCAAGGTCACTTTGTAATAGTGCAGCCAGCAGCAATATTTATTTATTTTATTAAATATGAACGAGGAACTGACCGCGGATGAGCTTTTAAGTATTCTACAAGGTGTGGAATTATGAATTATTATTAATAATTATCACATAATTATTAAAATTATGTGATGAGTAAAATGTCGTTGACGTCGTTTTATATTTATTCCTTCTTGTGCTCATTGCCAAGTCATTATAATTATAATATAAAGAAAACTATTATTTGATACAGTCACTAAAATATTGATTTATAACTTATAGCTTAAGATAAAATGTGACGTTCGAAAAGTGCTGACTTTCAGCCTATTTTGAATGGGAACAATTTTTTTTTGTCACCAAAATTTATATTTGTCATCAAGTTGTATCACCAAATAAATAGATCTATCACCAGGAAATATTTTCGTTCTCAGATAAATATAAAGTGTTCCCAGATATAAATTATCAAAAAAATAAGAGATGCATCACCAACAAAGTTGTAGTACATGAATATAAACTTCGTTCTCATAATATTAGTTTTGTTACTTAAATAATAGCTTTGTGCTCAAAATGGAACAAAACATAGAAAAAAGACCATAGACCACATCCCTAATCAGAATTGAATTTAACGTGTTCTGAGCGCCAAGGACTTGAAATGAAGTCAAAGGATGACGACATGAAACAATTAGTGATGTGCATTTCTTATGGCTCTAATTGAGTTATGTATTTGTTTCATTGATATTTGTTATTTATATTGTTTTTCTTATCAAGGATACTGGGGAATAAAACAAATATGGCAATATTTAATCGGTTTTTATTTATATCCGTAAAATTATAAATAAAACATAACTTAACGTGTATAGTTCTCATTCATCGATATGACGCTACCCTCATCACTACTGTTTACTATACATTTCGTTATACATTAACGGCCTTACTTATAAAAATCAACTAATCAACAGCTAAGCAACTAATTAACTAATAACTCATTAACTCCTTAATTATCAATTAACTATTTCTTACATAAAAACACTGTTTACACGTCACTTAACTAAGCAATGGTTAATTAACGTTTTTATTTTTACGCTGCCAATACCAAACGTAAAGCTGCATTGTGATGGTAAAATTCCTGTTATCCAAAGAGAAATTAAAAAATCAAAACGTCAAAATTCTAAATTGTGTCAACTACTGTCAAAAGAGTGGTATTTTTTTGTTGTTGTATAAACACAGTGGTGTGGTGTTTTTGTATACCATATTTCCTTTACTGAATCTGTAGCGATGCTTGAAGTCGCTTTCACTCAATTCCTCCATTGGGTTCGCTCTTGAATTATATATTTTTACTCTCCTTCTTCTTGAACCAACATCCCTGAAATTTCTTATTTCTTCTATCTCGTCTCGGTATGTGCGTAATTTATTATCGTCGTCAAATATATCCATTTTAATATTTATCCACTTCACTTTACTAAGTAGCGGAACAAAGCCCAGCAAACGGAACACAATTCAATGCGAAGTTTGCATGTGGTGTTATTGTTGAGATATACCACAGCTGTTACTTTTACGAATTTCGGACGCCATTTTGGTAATTAAGGTCCTTAAACAAGGGTCCGACACTGATTAAGTTGACAGCTATTTAAGCAGTCGCTAAGACATTAGTTAGCGTTAATCATCGTTTATGAGTTAAAATATTTTTTAATAGGTAGTTTAACTGTGTCTAAACTTTAATGATCGTTTATAAGTAAGGCCGTTATAGCTTGGCGTGTGGCGAGGCATCGCGTTCCGTGTACGCTGGCGGTGAAAAGGTTAATATAAATAAGGAACAAAAAAGGGCCAAGAATCGAGCCCTGTGGGACTCCCATTGTTACTATAGATCCGGGAGATCTATTTCCATTAACGTCAACGCTCTGAATTCTATTACTCAAGTACGAAGTAAGAAGATCCAGAGCGGTGCTTCGGATGCCGTAATGGCGGAGTTTCCTTATTTATGTTTCATGAAGAACGCAATCGAAGGCCTTAGACAAACCACAAAAAATCCCCAAGGCGTCGCATTTATCTTCCCATGCATTGTAAATATGTCCTAAAAGTTCAACACGGCATCGGTAGTTGAACGACCCCTTGTAAACCCGAACCGTTTGGTGTGTAATAATAATTTATGGTTGTTAAAAAATCTTTGTAATTGCTCTACAATTAATTTCTCAAATATTTTACTGAAGGTCCCATCAAAGTATGCATGCGTCAGTCGTCGTGGGGCTTAAACCTTAAACTAGGTTACAGCTCAACGACCCGTTACACGACGCTGTTCGATCTGCAGGACATTGCGTTCGGCAAGGCGTGAGATGGTATTATTTTATTGTGTGTGTTCCAAATTACTTTGAAATTGAGAATCCACCACTTTTTAAACGACCCCATTGTTAGCGATGATGGACGGCTCAGTACCTAAATAATTATCTCATACTAATTATTTAGTACTTAAAAAACTATACTGATGTATTTCTGTATCATTTGAATAATAAAAGGCGGGGTGGTTGCGTACGAACGTCGCAACTCGTCATAGATAACTAATAACATAGACAATATTTAAAAACGCACGGGTCGGCGCGAGGAAATCGAGACAAATAATCGATCGCGATCAAGCGCACCCTCACTTCACTCACCCCCGCCACCGGCAGTCGCACGAGTGTCGCCCGCTAGGCACGACGCGGGCTTAAAATATCGTACGCGCATCAAAACGTCTGCGCAGCTACCCCATTTTAGTGCATATTATTTTCGTAGTTTTCTTTCCTAAACACCCAGTGCAACGATCCGCTACAAAAGTGGTCCATTCGAGCCGGATCAGCAGTGTTCAGCGCAAAGAAACACAAAACCTGTGTGGCAGGATGCCGTTATTTCAAACGCCGCGTTCCGGGAGAACACGTCGATTGTTCGAGAGAAATAATGGCTAACGAAGCGAAAATGAAGCTAGAAGCGGGTTCAGACGTCCAGTACAACAGGAAAAGCGCTGGAAAGATCCTGTCCGACATCGTCGCGACTCAAGATGGCGGCGCGCACAACCGCGAACAAGCCGCCACGTGTACGAGCCACGCGTCGTCCTCATCAGCTACGCGGCAAAAGCGGCTCGAATATAAAGCAGCTCAAGCCAGAGCTATCATCGAATTGAAAGAGGCTCAAGCTGAAATGACGATGACTATGACTAAAGCTCGCATAGAAAAGGAGTTATTAGAGAAAAAAATAGCCGCCGATTTGGCACACCTAGAAGATTCCAGATGTTCAAAGCAATCTTCATCTATATCATGCAAAAGTAAAGTAGAAAAGTGGGTGGAACAATCCGTTACCGCACCTGGGTCGTCGCTTGAACGGAACGTGGTCGGCGAAGTTTGTAAAAACAGCGCCAGCCGCACACGGCAACCTACAGATCAGTCGGCCGGTACTCAACCTGCAATTGAAGCGCTCACTAACGCTATAAAGGACGCCATCAGTGCTTCAACCTCAAAATCAACAAACAGTGAACTCTTGTCAAGGTTAGCTATCTGCAAAGACCTGCCCATATACTCCGGAGACCCGATGGAGTGGCTACATTTCAAAGGAGCCTTCTACGAGTCCACGCGCCTTTGCAACTACAGTGATTCCGAGAATTTATGGCGCCTACGTAAGTGTCTCCGCGGCGAAGCAAAGGAGTCGGCGTCATCTTTACTGATGAGCGCCACATCACCTCAAGAGATACTTGAGACATTGGAACTTCGTTTTGGTCGACCTGAAAACATAATGAGGACAGTTACGCAACAGCTAAGAAAATTACAGCCGCTACCACAAGCATATCATACGGAGATCGTAAACTTCGCCATCAAGGTAAAGAATTATGTTACAGCAACTCGCACTGTGCAACAAAGTGATTATCTACGAAGTCCCGAACTAGTAACCATTGTTGTCTCCAAATTGCCCACCGAACTGATTAATAAATGGGCCGATTACCTATATCAGTATGATAATCAAGACGACACACCAAAATAAGAATTATTATCCAAGTTTCTTCATCAAGAAGCCAAGAAAGTTGCAATAACAGGAGTAAGCTACGTGCACAGTCAAATCGATTGGAAACCGAGATCTAATTCCGAGAAATATAAAAATCACAAGCAATCAGTGTTAGTGTGTGCGGAGGTCAACAACCCCTCCATATCTGATACATGTAAATTCTGTAAAAAACCTATTCACAAACTAACAGAATGCAGCAAATTCAAACACGCTATGCGCAAAGACCGATGGCGCTATGTTCGCATAAACAAACTGTGCTTCAAGTGTCTCGGAGATCGACATGAAAATCAGTCGGAGTGCACCGCCGGGAACTGCGACGTCGACGCCTGTGGTGGGCCGCACCATCGCTTGCTTCACTGGGTGAAACCGCAGGCAGCGCGCCAGGCCGCAACCGAGCCGCAGCCGATCCGTCAGCAGCCCGACGCGGACGCGGCGCCGCGCGCCTGCACTAGCAGCGACGAACTCGTAGCCCACACGATCGAAACGCGATGTTCCGAAGTGTCAGTCTTACATAATAACCCTGAAAAGTGTAAAGTGCTTAATGTGTCAAAAATAGTGCTTAAAATAGTGCCGGTTACCATACATGGACCCAAACAAAGTGTTCACGCACACGCGCTGTTAGATGATGGCGCGACGGTGAGCCTTATCGCAGCTGATATCGCGGATAAGGCTGGGTTACACGGTGAGTGCGTCACGATGCGTGCATGGGACTCCAGCGAGTTGGTATGTAAAACTGAAATATTAAACTTGGACATTAGTAACAGTGACGGCAATAAGTTTAAATTACGTGCTCGCAAATTAAAAGAATTGAACTTACCTGTGCAATCGACTTCTTGTATGGACTTTAGTGAATACAAAAACATGTATAATATTAAACTTAATTCTTGCAATTGTGATATCATAAAACCTACATTGTTAATAGGTCAAGATAACTATGATTTGATTGCGCCAATTGTTTGTAAAAAGTTTGAACCTCATGGGCCGTTTATTACACAAACGTTGCTGGTGTGTGCACGGAGCCTTATATTATCAAAATGGTAAACAACGTGCGCGCGCAAACTCAAACTCAAACTCAAAGTATTTATTTCAAATAAACCAATTACAGGCACTTTTGAATTGTCAAGGTGTCAGTCAGTCCGAGAAATGAAGCTAGTTGCCCATTCCAAAGGAGTAGGTACCTATGGAGAAGAACGGGCAAGAAACTCCATGGACACTCTTTTAAACAAAATATGGTTACAAAATATTTGTTACATAGTTCATATTAATATTATACATGTGAGAACGATGCAGAACGTTAAAAGCATCAGATATAAAATATGTAAAAACTATTCAATAATTAAATTAAAACAAGCCTTAGCCGCTAAGAGATGACCAGTCTCTACTGACAGCGCCCGTTCACGAACATGACGCATATATTAGCACCATTCAGCTCAACCATTTTGAAGGGAGCTAAATGATCCAACACACACGCCACCATCAGCGAGACATTAAAGTGAGCATGGCATACTCTCAGCCGCCAGGGCATATTCAAGTCAATGAAAGACGCACCCAGAGACTGGTCGCTTTATAGTAGGTACATAGTACTCACATATCGCACGCTCCTCAAGCGGCGCGAGCGACTCGCATTTACTTACCATCCCCGCGTGCACAACTTACCCACAGCGTCAGCCGCCCACATTCATACCGCTAGATACCTACAACAGAGATCTTCCTATCGTCAATCAAAATAACGATAATATAGATTTACACGAACTAATACGTCGTTCTTTCTCGCTTGACTCTATCGGGATTAGTAATAATCCGCGTCAAAATATCGAAGAAACAAGAGCTTTGAACAAACTTAACAAATCAGCTGAGTTAATCGGGGGTCAATGGACAGTGGGTCTTCCCTGGAAATCAGATGTTTGCGTTATGCCCGATTCGTATTCCGTCGCCTTGAAAAGACTAAAATCAATCGAACGGAAGATGTTATCCAACTCGGAATATGAATCGCGATATCGAGAACGGATTACACATTTGTTTGAAAATAATTACGCTAGAAGACTTAGCGAGTCTGAGTGTAGGGACTCGCTCACTAATCGTACGTGGTACTTACCTTACTTTGGGGTCGATAACCCGAATAAAAAGAAGTTGAGGCTAGTATTTGACGCCGCTGCTAAATCTAATGATTTTTCACTTAACGATTTTTTACTGCAGGGACCTGATTTATTAAATTCCTTGTACGGTATAATGTTTAGGTTTCGAGAAAATTGTATAGGTGTAATTGGCGATATAAAAGATATGTTTTTAAGAATTAAAATTAAAAATGATGATCAAAACGCATTAAGATTTTTATGGAGAGAGAAAGGGAGCGACCAGGTCAATAAATACGCCATGACGTCACTCATATTCGGTGCTAATTGTTCTCCCTTTATAGCACAATTCATAAACCAAAACAAGAATGCTTCTCTTTTTCAAGAGCAACTGCCTGACGCGGTTAACGCAATTAAACTTAACCAGTATATGGATGATTATATAGATAGTTTTACAGATTTAAATATAGCCTCCAAGACAATAAAAGACGTTTCCTATATTCACAAACAAGGTGGATTCGAGATGCGTAATTGGTTAAGTAACGTACCGACCGTGTTAAGTGAAGTCCCCAAAGAAACCCTTAATGACAAGGCAATACAGTTCAATATAGATAACCAACCGGAACGAGCACTTGGGCTGTTATGGTTTCCAAGTACCGATATGTTAGGCTTTGACTTGTCTTTTAAACGGATACCGCAAGATGTATTACTTCTGACACGAATACCGACAAAACGCGAACTATTATGTATAGTTATGTCAATTTATGACATTCACGGTTACCTAAGTCCTTTCACAATTAAAGGGAAAATAATAATGCGTAAAGTTTGGGAACAGAATCTTAACTGGGATGATAAATTAAGCGATGATTTATATGATTTATTTAGAGAGTGGATTAGTCAAGCTCAGGAAATTAATGATATTCGAATTCCGCGATGGTATTTTTCGAAAGACCCGACAAGCGATAGTTTAGCGAGTTTGGGAATTCATATATTTTGCGATGCATCGCCAAGTGCGTACGCCGCGGTCGCTTACTGGCGGCGCGAAAGCATCAACGGACGCGTTACCGTTGCGTTCATCGCGAGCAAATGCAAGGTTACTCCCCTGAAACCGGTGTCCGTGCCGCGATTGGAGTTGCAGGGAGCAGTGTTGGCGTGTAAATTGGCTAATAGCATAAAAAAGGAACACCGATTGCAACCGAATTCAGTACACTATTGGACGGATTCAACTACAGTTTTGTATTGGATTAAGAATCAATGTCGAACCTATAAAGTTTTCATTGCAAATAGACTCGGGGAAATTGATGAGTTAAGCAAGGTTGACGAGTGGCACTATGTGCCTACTGACTTAAACGTAGCTGACCTGGGAACAAAGAATACCGATTACGTGCTTAGTAGTGATTCCACGTGGTTTTCCGGACCGTCGTTTTTGTACCAACCGCCTTCTTGCTGGCCTCAACAACCTGACATAAAAATAATTACTAGTGATGATAAAATATTAGAAAGGATAAACATTGTGAGCGATAATAATAATAAAATAATTTGTGACTTACCTGTACCGGATCCAAGTAGATTCTCCCGTTGGCTGCGATTATTACGTGCTACGGCTACAGTTTTATTATTTATCGAAAAATGTAAGAAAAGTTCAATTACCGTAGATTTAATGCATAAAGCAGAGATGTTGTTGCTTTATCATTCACAGTTACAGTCATTTTGTAATGAAATTAATCTGTTAAAATCAAATAAAGAAATAATGCGTGGAAGTCGTTTACGAACACTTACACCGACCATCGACGAAAATAATCTTTTACGTGTTCGCGGACGAATAGGAAACGTGAAAGATGTTGATCAGCTGACTAAATTTCCTATTATTTTAGATGGTAAAAACCATATAGCGCGGCTCATAGTGTTGCATTATCACGTGAATGCTGCACACTCGTGTAACGAAATGATTATTAATGAATTAAGACAAAAATACTGGATAGTAAATTTAAGGCCTACTGTAAAAACTGTTGCCAAAAATTGCTTGATTTGTCGTTTTAGAAAAACTTCACCTAATCCTCCACGCCTTGGTGACTTACCTGAGTGCAGACTTACCCACCATCAGAGGCCCTTCATAATGTGTGGTGTAGACTTGTTTGGCCCCCTGGAAGTAGTAGTTGGTCGACACAGGGTATGCAGGTACGGGGTACTGTTTACTTGTCTTACAGTACGCGCTGTGCACTTAGAATTAGTTTCGTCCCTCACAACCGACTCTATGATAATGGCTCTGCGTCGGATGGCCGCACGCAGAGGTTGGCCCCACACAGTGTTCTCTGATAATGGCACCAACTTACGAGGCGCTGATGTCGAACTAAAGAAAGCATATCAGGAGGTGATTGACCATCAGCCACAACTGGTGACAGAGGCCATAAATAAAGGAGTCCACTGAAAATTTATTCCCCCTGCTAGCCCCCATATGGGAGGAGCATGGGAACGCCTCATTCGCAGTGTAAAAGGTAAGGCACCTTTTACACTGGTAGTACAAAGGTAGTTTTGAAAGAACGCGCTCCTAGGGAAGAAACGCTCTGTACATTCTTATGCGAAGTGGAGAATATTATAAACAGTCGACCATTAACTCACGTGTCCGTTGACCCTCTGGACTCAGAGTCATTAACGCCAAACCATTTCCTCATAGGTTCGTCGTCAAATCTACCGCAACCTGGCAGGTTTGACGACAAAGATCTTCTTTTACGGAAGCAGTGGCGTATAGCTCAGCGGTTAGCCGATTTATTCTGGTCTAGGTGGATGAAAGAGGTCCTACCTACCTTAGCTCCGCGTAAAAAGTGGAACCGCGAAGGCGCGCAATTGAAGGTAGGAAATCTCGTTGTAGTGGTAGACCCCGCTTCACCGCGGAACGTATGGCCGAAGGGCATTGTTGAGACAATATACCCTGGGCCTGACGGACGAGTTCGAGTCTTAGACATAAGGACAAAAACTGGTATCATGAAGCGTCCAGCATCGCGTATAGCTTTACTTCAGAGTGTTGATGAGTGTCGTAATGACGACACTAAGGGGCAGGATGTTAGCGATGTTGGACGGCTCAGTACCTAAATAATTATCTCATACTTATTATTTAGTACTTAAAAAACTATACTGATGTATTTCTGTGTCATTTGAATAATAAAAGGCGGGGTGGTTGCGTACGAACGTCGCAACTCGTCATAGATAACTAATAACATAGACAATATTTATAAACGCACGGGTCGGCGCGAGGAAATCGAGACAAATAATCGATCGCGATCAAGCGCACCCTCACTTCACTCACCCCCGCCACCGGCAGTCGCACGAGTGTCGCCCGCTAGGCACGACGCGGGCTAAAAATATCGTACGCGCATCAAAACGTCTGCGCAGCTACCCCATTTTAGTGCATATTATTTTCGTAGTTTTCTTTCCTAAACACCCAGTGCAACGATCCGCTACACCCATAGTTAAAAAATATATATAATAAAGTTTTATTGTTTAAATGAAACGGGGTTATGCTTTGTTTATATTAACAGGAAAATAAGCGGAAGCGGAAGGTAGTGTCAGACTCTTACTGACTGAAACCCATCCATGTTCCTTCCGCAGCCCTTTATGCTCCGGGGTAGCGGTAACCCTTTCAGACAATCCCGCTTACCCAGCAGGCTTGGCCCCAAAGGGCCCCTTCATGTGCTGACATCTCATTGAGGCGCGCGTGGAACATTTATACGCGCCGTCCGGCACGGGCCTGGTCCTGATCGGGCGGTGAGCCATCCATTCTCACCGCCCGCAAGCCCGCGCCTACGTTGGCCGAGAGTCGACACGTGGCTCCCGACGCCTGGGGCGTCTCCCGCGATGGGAGGACCTTTCTCTGTCCCATCCTGCCAATACATTCCGATACTTAACTTTACAATTATATTTATTGCCACACATCAAGCAGAGTACAACCCGAAGTGATTGTCAAATTCTCAATGAACGCGAGGGAAACAACCAGATGTCCAATATCGGAACATAAAATTAAGTATATTTTAGTGGTATCATAATATTATTATAAATAAATACAATTTGTAATCACAGGGATAGCCGTTGCGAAGAAAGCAAAACTAAGGGCACGAAGAACAAAACCAAATGATGCAATAGCAGCCGAGCAAATGAGAAAAGACAAATCAGACACGACAGTTCTAAAACCTACGTCCACACCTGACACTTATTTCAAAGAGCCTTACAAATGTGGTCAACGTAGTGTTAATAAAGGAAAAAAAAATATATCTCATACACGAACACAAACCTCTTACAAGTGTGATGTATGTCAGCGTAGTTTTACTAAAAGGGATAATTTAACCAATCATATTCGTATACACACTAGTGAAAAACCTTTTAAATGTGACATATGTCAGTGTAGTTTTCGTCGGATAGGTATTTTGAAAAACCATATCCGCATACACACTGGTGAAAAACCTTTTAATTTTCATATATGTCAGTGTAGTTTTCGTCAGAAAGGTATTTTGACAAAACATAATATGCGTGTACACACTGATGAAAAACCTTTTAATGTGATATATGTCAGCGGAGTTTTACTGAAAAGAGTAGTTTAACAAACCATATCCGCATACACACTGGTGAAAAACCTTTTAAATGTGATATATGTCAGCGGAGTTTTAGTGATAAGAGTAGTTTGACAAGACATATCCGTATACACAATGGTGATAAACCTTTTAAATGTGATATATAATAATTTATCTTTATTTCAGACTTATAGTCCATACATTTTACAGTGTTAATAGTGTTAGTAGTGCACACAAGAATAAAAATAATAATAAAAAAGAAGAAGGTGTTAGTAATTTGTTAGTAACACAAAACAAGTACCAAGACAACATAAACAAGCTTAATTATTTCCTGTTTCTAAGCAGGTGCACACCTGCCCAGTATACATTAAACGGACTATTTATTTTGCACGCTAACGTTCTGAGGACAGTGTTGGTGCTAGCACGGACCCTGCTCATCATCGATGCAGTTCTTTTCCTAATGATGGCGAAGAAATCATCGATGGAAGCATCCGCAAACATTGCGGAAGCACTGCAGTACCTGGGTTTCCTCAACACTGCCCTCAGAGCGTCATTGTACTGAACCCGCAGGGCGTTGTAAGCCCGCCGCGTAAAGTTGGTCTACAGACTGCACGTGTAGAAAGACTGACAGTAGGTTTTGAATAACAACAGTTTTACATCCGTGGTACATCGTGCAAAACTACGGGCCAACATATTGCAGCGGACTGCCAACACCCTTCTTTCCCTTTCCAGGTCTTCATCATCCTGTAGCCGGTCTGTCAACATGTGACCCAGATATTTCCGACCCTCTCCAGAGCAGACCCACCCATCTTAATTAGCGGCACTTTTGAGGGAGCCTTGTTCCCTGCTTTGCATAGCATGAGAACACTCTTACTAGCATTATATCTGAGTCCATGTGACAGGGCATATGATTCACAAATTCCCAGCAGTCTTCTGAGCGCACTCACTGACGGACTCAGCAGAACCATGTCATCAGCATAACTAATGTTATTGATCATTCTGCCGTCTATTGAACATCCGACCATGGCTCCGCTGAGCCTGCCAATTAACTGATTAACAAACAGGTTAAACAAACTCGGGGAGGTCAACCCGCCCTGTCTCACACCGCATTTCAGCTTGTATTCCTGACTATGCGAGCTGACCCATCTGGCAGCATTTTTTTGATTTTTGTACCAATACCTAAGAAGAGATACCAGCTTCCTCGGTACCGTGGTCTCCACAAGTAATTTGTGCCAAAGAATATCATAAGACACCAAGTCGAAGGCCCTGGACAGATCAAGAAAACACGCATATATTGGTGTTTTTCTGTCAGTATAGTACCTAACGGTTTGTTTAAGACACATAACTGCCATTTCCGTCGATAGGTCGGGTCTGAAACCAAACTGCAACTCATGTATCTGAAGATGTTCGCTCAGCTGTGCATTCAATAGACTGTCAAGGACCTTCGCCATGGTAGTTGCCAGTGAAATTGGGCGGTAATTATGCTTGTCAGATGGATCCCCAGTTTTGTTTTTTATTACAGGAACCACTACTGTTTTCATCATATCATCCGGAATAAACGAATGACCTATGCAAAAATTAAACAGAAGACTCAGGACTCTGGGCAGATGTGCACCTGCATACCGCAGATGTTCTATACTTATACCGTCATGACCTGGTGACTTTCCACGCTTCATCTTTTCTATGACTTTCTTCACGTCTAATGGCTTAATTCGACTATACTTCTCACCAGGTCTGACGTCAGGCTTACTTAAATTACTAAGATCACAGGGCATTGGTTCTACAGTGAACAAATCTTTGAATACATTTGCAATGCTTTGATCTCCTACTACACTGTCTACACTCACAGGAACACTCGGCCTAGAATTTAAGTGCCCCGTATTTTTCCAAAAACTACTAAAATCTTTAGCCTTATGCTTTGCTGCCAGTATATCCATTTTTATTTGCTCGGTATTGTCCTGGCACCATTTCAGTTTTTTCTTAAACTGTTTTCGTGTTTCACACATACTCAAATACGGAGGTCCCACGCGCGGCTTCCCTTGTAAAACCCAGTTACTGAAACTTAGCCTATATGTCAATGTAGTTTTCGGCAGAAAGGTACTTTGATAAAACATATCCGCATAGGTACACACTGGTGAAAAACCTTTTAAATGTCGTTCATTCCCATTAGTTCGATTCATTAGTTCGATCGTCGAACTAGTGAGAATTTTTTTTCTCATCTGTTCGACCGTCGAACTAGTGAGAATTTTTTTTCTCATTTGTTCGACCGTCGAATTAATTAGATTTAAAAATAGTTCTACTACATTTAAATGTTTTACTAATTTCGTAATAAAATAAAAAACGCTTGGTTCGTTAAAAAATATATATTCGTGTACTTATATTTGTACATCTATAGCATATCTTTGATCAAATAAACAGTTGAAAAACTTATAAATTATAAGCTGGCTTCCTAACAAAGTAAATAATAATAATAGTAAATAACAATACATACAGATTAGGTACACAAATCATCATCTTATCACCCGGAAGTCGTCCACTGTACATTTCCTTAAATGCATCTACCTAAATATATCATACCTACAGCACCTAGGTAGGTATGTGCATTATAAACATTTAGCTAAACACCCCGTCAGAAGGAGTATGGTTATAGTTTATAAGTTTTTCAACTGTTTATTTGATCAAAGATATGCTATAGATGTACAAATATAAGTACACGAATATATATTTTTTAACGAACCAAGCGTTTTTTATTTTATTACGAAATTAGTAAACCATTTAAATGTAGTAGAATTATTTTTAAATCTAATTAATTCGACGGTCGAACAAATGAGAAAAAAAATTCTCACTAGTTCGACGGTCGAACAGATGAGAAAAAAAATTCTCACTAGTTCGACGATCGAACTAATGAATCGAACTAAAGTACGATTATTAATTCCAGTCAGTAAAATGACACTTCCAGTGTTGCAGGTTTTTAGTCCCAAATAAATAGTGATGTGGTAAATCGAGGTTTTACAATTAAAAGTTAGTCGAGATTCCTTTTTTTTTAAATTGGTGATTTTGACTTTTCACCAGTTCACCAATTCTTTTATGCGAAGGACCCTCCAACTATTGCCAAGGTACAGTACCCGGCGATAAATATTGCACATCGACCTTTGGAAAGAGACAATCGGCTAATTTCGGCTTCGTAGAGCGTTATCTCTGTCGCACGAAATACAAACAGTCCGGTATCTATTAGGAGTTGTTAAAACAATCATGATTTGCTTCTTTTGATAATTCTTTTATATTCTTTGTATAAAATACACCAACTTTTCTATCAATTCATATGTCAATTTCTGAAAATTTCTATATAGGCTCAAGCAAAGGGGTACGTCGCCAGGAACAATAAAAATTTTAAATTAAAAGACGTAAAAAATTATTTGAAGAAGGCCTGAAAGAAGTGACGCCTAAAAATTGGAGACAGTGCATCAACCATGCCATATAAGCCATAAAACTCGACCACATAGATGAATATGTGGATTCATTCATTATAAATATAACTGATTCCGATTCCGATTCTGAATATACCGATTCAGAATCGGAATCGGAATCAATAGCAACCGTAATGAATAAAAACGTATAAAATTACTTGTATTTTCCCGACTTTCTAGTGTTAATTCCTCTGAATCTCTAAACATTTTTTCCCAGCTTTTGTAATAATGTTGTAGTGAGAAATTTTAATATGCTGGTAAGGTCCATATTTCTAAAATCGTATTATTTAATACGGTATGTATTACATATTTACAATATAAAAACGCTTTGATACTTAATAAAATAAAGCATGACTAAATGTCTAAGTCTATCGATTGCCGAACATCAATAATGTAGCGGGTCACCCTTTTTTGTATCAGTGACAGTTGCACTTGTCATTTTACTGACTGGAATGAATAATCTTACTATAATGGGAATGAACGTTAAATGTGATATTATGTCAGCGGAGTTTTCGTCATAAGATTCATTTGTCAAACCATATCCGTATACACACTGGTGAAAAAACTTTTTAATGTGATATATATCAGTGTAATTTTCGTCAGAAAATTCATTTGTCAAACCATATCCGTATACACACTGGTGAAAAACCTTTTCAATGCGATATAATTATGTCAGTCGTTTTCGTTTTGTCAGCGTAGTTTAAGTGAAAACAGTAAAGTAATATATCAAACCTTATGCGTATATACACACTGGTGGCAAATATTTCGCATGGGCTAAGCACTCATCAACATATTCTACAGTTATTTTTGCATTTTTTAGAAGTTACGTTAATATTAGTAAAACTCATTAGTTGCTCTTAGCAAATATGATTAATTCTTTGATCAACGTACAACCGGACGGTGATATGTGAATTACAAAACCGTATGAGTATTCTTTAACATCATGCATGTACCAAAATTATAAATAAATACATTTGTATTCGAAATGAATTTTTTATTTTCTCTAAGGAGATAAAATAAACAAAGGGTTTATTTCACCGGGTAAACAGGATTGTCCGAAAGGGTTACCGCTACCCCGGAACATACAGGGGCTAAGGAAGGAACATGGATGGATTTTAGTCAGTAAAAGTCTGATTCTCCCTTCCACTCCACCTAGAGCGGCAGGAATCATTTGATGATTTCCTAACCTCAAAAAAACAGGCCAAAGCATCCTAACAAACTGGTTATAAAGTAAATGGCATAGCAATTGATATAACGCAAATATTTTTTCGTATTTCACCTGTCAAAATATACTGAGCGGACTGTACTTTGTACTTGAAAGTTCTTCAATCATACCACTAGCGCTATTCCGTGGCTTTTTACGCAGACATGAAGTTTGTATCACTGTTTAAGCCGCCGTTATTTTCGTTTTGTTTGATAGCACATTATCACTCAACAGCGCACATTTTAGCCTACTAAACAATAGAATTTCAGTAAATGATGAAAACCACAAACATTGCATCAACTTATTATTCATTTTAAAGCCTTTGGGTGTTTGTGATCACGGCGAAGTACGGTGGATGTTGGTGGAAATGAAACCGCTTCTCACTTTGTAGTTAGTTTAATCACACACACTCCAATGTTAATTATATCAGATGGCACAATCGTAAGTACAGAATTCTTGTAAGTGAGAATTGAGAAACATGTAAGTATCGTTCTTTTTGTGTCTGGTTTTGCAGAACCTGTCTCAACCTGTTAACCGTCACTTCGTTAGTGGCGGGAAACACTAGTGTTGCCACTACGGCAAGATTGTTGGTGCGTTCCAATATCGAACGCCACACCACCCCCCTACGGAGAAAGGGAACCGCAGGTTAAAAAAAAATTACAGATCTAAAATTTGTTTAAAACGAACCCTGCGTCCGGATCTGGTCACCGGAGGCGCGGCTGGCGCAAGGGAGGTAGAAGGCGCATGTTCTGGTGCAGTGGCTGATGGAGGAGTTTGTGAAGCTGTTGCAAATTGAGAAGTTTTCGCCGGTTTGGCAGGAGCGCTCGCTGTCCTAGAGGGTATTGTGCAGAAATTCGGTTCTAGGTAAGCAGGTTTCACCCTATCTAGGCTGACCTCAACCGGCTTACCTTTAATGTCTAACTTGATGGTTTTGTCTTTCCTGGAAATCACTTGATAGGGGCCGGAGTAAGGCGCCGAAAGCGCGCGCCGGACGGAGTCATCCCTGAGAAAAACGTGTGTCGCTAGTGGTAGATCCTTATAGATAAAGGTAGGTGTTCCGCTGTTTCCTAGATGTCGCGAGGCAGGGACAGGCCGCAACTCCGACATGTGCTGACGAAGTTGGTCGACTAGGTCGGTCGGGTCGTCGATGTGGCTAGAAGGTTCACGGACAAAGAACTCGCCAGGAAGGCGGATAGGCTCACCGTAGAGTATTTCGGCGCATGATGTTTTTAAGTCTTCCTTGACCGCAGAACGCATACCGAGCAGAACGATGGGTAAAGCCTGTATCCAAGAGGATTCGTGGCACATGATTGCTGCCTTTAGTTGGCGATGTAGTCGCTCTACCATTCCATTGGCGCACGGGTGGTAGCTAGTAGTGCGCGTCTTCTTAATGCTGCAGAGCTTCATTAGACGATTGAAGAGGTCGGACTCGAATTGACGGCCTTGGTCAGTCGTGACGAGCAAAGGAACGCCAAAACGGGAAATCCAACCGGACATGAAGGTAGCTGCGACTTCTTGTGCCGTTATGGTTCTGAGAGGCCATACCTCTGGCCATCGAGTGAATCGGTCGATTGCTGTTAAGCAGTAGCTGTAGCCCTCGGTGGTAGGTGGTAGGGGGCCAATGATGTCCACATGCACGTGGCGAAGTCTGGCGGTTGGGGTGTTAAAATTTCCTAATGGGGTTTTAACATGTCTCGTCACCTTTGACTTTTGGCAAGGAATGCAAGCGCGTGCCCATGCGTGAACGTCTTTTTGCATAGAAGGCCATACGTAGCGGTCAGCCACCATGCGAGCGGTTGTCCGCGCGCCAGAGTGACTGAGCCCATGAAGCTGATCAAAAACGCTTCTGCGAAAGCTGTGAGGCAGAAGCGGTCGTTGTTTGCCAGTCGACGTGTCGCAAATGATTGTTGAATCGGTACCTGGAATGGGTATGCTCTCCAGCTTTAGAGAGGAACCACAGTTCTTTGCTAGTTCTTGCACTTCCTCATCTGCCTGCTGGGCTGCTGCTAACTCTGTGAAATCGCCCGTCAACAGTGATATGGCATCGACGCGAGAAAGGGCGTCGGCGACTATATTGTCCGTGCCTTTAATGTGCACTACGTCTGTCGTGAACTGTGAAATAAAAGAGAGTTGGTTAAGCTGAGAAGGAGGAAGTTTTTCACGCCGCTGAGAGAATGCATAGACGAGGGGTTTATGGTCCGTATATATAGTAGCGTGTTGCACTTCTAATATATGACGGAAATGTTGTACAGCCTCGTATACTCCCAATAGTTCCCTGTAATATGCAGGCCAGGTGCTCTGGCGGGGCGTGAGCTTTTTGCTGAAGAAGGCAAGGGGTTCCCACTGGTTTTTTACTTTTTGTTGGAGTGCTGCTCCGACGTGTGTACTGGAGGCATCTGTAAAAAGACCAAGTTGAGCTGCGCAGTCAGGGTGAGCCAAGGTCGTTGCTAGTGATAAGCTTTTTTTGCATTCCTCAAATTTTTCCAGGAGTTCGGGAGTCCAGAGGAATGGCTTTGCTCCTTTGCCGTTTATTTTTGTCAAAGCGTCGACGAGTGCAGCTTGGTGTGACGCGGCTCCGGGTAAGAAACGTCGGTAATAGTTGATCATACCGAGAAATCTGGGCATGGCTTGGACTGTCTTGGGCGCGGGAAACTCAAGGAGCGCTTTTATGCGGTCTTCGGGTGCTCGCTGCCTTGAGCACTGATGCAGTACCCAAGAAAAGTGACTTCTGGTGCGCCAAATACGCATTTGGACGGATTAATCACCATACCAAATTCTCGCAGTTTCTGGAACAGGATCCTCAGGTGCTGTTCGTGCTCAGAAGCTGACCGTGAGAAGACCAAAATATCGTCAACGTAGGCATAGCAAAAATCGAGCCCGCGCACTATACCGTCCACAAACCTCTGAAAGGTTTGACCAGCATTGCGCAACCCAAACGACATATAGGGAAATTCGAACAGACCAAATGGTGTAATGATGGCTGTTTTGCAAATGTCGTCTGTATGAACCGGTATCTGTTGGTATGCTTTAACGAGGTCGATCGTAGAGAATATAGATGAGCCAGCCAAACTTTGGTTGAAATCCCCTATATGTCTAACAGGATAGCGGTCCGGTACGGTACGGGCGTTTAAGGCGCGGTAATCACCACATGGGCGCCAGGATGCATCTTTCTTAGGGGCCATGTGCAGTGGTGATGACCACGGACTCTTTGATGGCCTTGCAGTACCCGAGGACATCATGTCGGCAAACTCCTTCTGGGCAGCCTTTAGTTTCTGGGGTGCGAGGCGACGTGGGCGGGCTGCGACAGGCGGGCCATCAGTCGTAATGATGCGATGTACCGTGTCGTGTTTCACCTCGCGAGGCACTCCAGGCGGCCGCATGATATCTGGAAATTCCGTCAAAATTTTTAGGTAAGGTGAGCTGCCGAAGTTTTCTATTACTGCTCTGACACTAGCTTGATCAATCATGGCAACGGTGCCATGGCTTGACAAGCCTGTTCTGGCATCGACTAAACGCCTATTGGTGCAGTCAGGGAGCAGATGATAGTGTGCTAGAAAGTCAGAACCAATTATTGCAGTTCCAACATCAGCAATGACAAACGACCACTTGAAGTCTCGGCGGAGTCCCAGATTTAATGACATATTCAAAAGGCCATATGTTTTTATTGTGCTGCCATTTGCAGCCTTGAGGTCGTAATCTGCAACCTCAATTTTTCTTTGTATGGCAGATTTTGGGAAACAGCATATGTCTGAGCCAGTGTCGATCAGAAATCGACGTTTACTGTTGACATCAGTAACAAATAAACGGCGACTTACTATATTATGTGAGGGACAGTCAGCAGCCGCCATCACTGACTGTCTTTCCGGTTTTCCGCTGGATTCCAATTACAAGGCCTAGTACAGCGGTTAGCCCTTGACTTGAATCGAAGATGGTACCAGCACAGGTCTGAAGTTGAACGATCCCTGGATTTTGATCGAGGCCGGGAGGTGCTTCTGTCTCTGCGATCACTGCGGCCACTGCTCATTGCTGCCACCTGTTCTGCTAGTTGGTCTAATCGGCTATTGATTGCCTGTAGTGGATTATCTGGAACAGGTGTGCTAGTAGCGAAAACTGAATGGGCAGTTGGTGATACCTCTACTATCCGGTCTGCTAGCTCTGCAACCTTCTGTAGTGGCAGATCGGCCTGGGCAGCTAGAATGGCTTGAACCTGCTGTGGCAGACGACGTAGCCATAGTTGACGCAGGATGGATTCGTCATGCAGGTTGGATCCAGCGAGCGAGCGGAGGTGGCGCAGGAACTGTGAAGGTTTGTGCTCGCCTAGCTCTTCGTCACTCAGAAGCTGGTTAACACGCTTTTCTTCAGAAGCGGATAGTCTGCGGACCAGTTCAGATTTTAGAAATGTATATTTGTCATCCTTTGGAGGGTTAATAAGAATGTCCTCAATATCGGCTGCAACCCTCTCCGGCAGTACACTCAGAACATGATTATATTTAGTGTTATCCGTTTTGATGCCTGAAATTTCAAAATTTGCCTCAGCTTGCGCAAACCATGCCACCACGCGACCAGGCCAGAAGGGAGGAAGCTTTAAAGCGATGTGCAAGACCTGAGGAACCTGATCCTCCGTAGGGGTTGGTGAATTGTTATTGGGCATATTAAATATCAAATTGTATAAAAGTGGTAAAAATAAGTAAACTTAATAATAACAATTAGGTAGTTAGAAACATAAACCAAAATGAACCATAAAACAAACAAAAATCACCAATAATATGACAAAACATAGAAGTTGGAAAACAAATTGTTAAAAAGTATTGTTGTTGTTTACAATGCCAGCATGCCCAAAGCCTAATGGTAGCATTAAATTAGTATGCAGGACTAATAGTATTTGTGCATTTTGAACAACAGTGCAAGTTATTCATTAAAATAGCTATGCAATCACATCCAGACAGTCACACTTAATAGTAATTTAAGAGTAAGCGGTTGCAAAAAATTAAAATATATAACAAAAATATAAATCAGTTGTGTTGTAAATCTTTAGAGCACACAATAATCACACAAAGGGTATAGGTGCCTATAATAGGCATAAAGTTTTAGTATGAGAAGATAAAAGTCTTTGTTTCATGCACAAGATGCGAACAGTTGTTAAAAAATCTTCTCCGTTGAGCCCCAGAATAATGAAACTTCACTTACATGTGTTTCTGAGTATTAATACTTGCGTGTATATAACTTGCTTACTGCTTCATTGGTGTGATGTCCGGCCAGCTAATCAGTGAGTGAGTAGGAATATATTATCACTGCAGTGTGGTTCTTTTCATAACCTCAGATTCAGAGTTATTGCTTGATTGAACTGTTGCTTGGTACACGATGTGGCTGACGCCAGATAGGCATATGCTTCGCAGGTTCTTGCCAGGTGTCGTTTGGAAATGCCAATTTGATAGTTACGTGCATGAGCTTGGTGCACGAAGTCCGGGAGCTAATCCGCTGCTTGCTTGCTCGTGCGTGTTGTAACTCTTAACGAGTATTCTGTATTTCTCGTTCGGGGTCACCAGTTTTGGGTGTTTGTGATCACGGCGAAGTACGGTGGATGTTGGTGGAAATGAAACCGCTTCTCACTTTGTAGTTAGTTTAATCACACACACTCCAATGTTAATTATATCAGATGGCACAATCGTAAGTACAGAATTCTTGTAAGTGAGAATTGAGAAACATGTAAGTATCGTTCTTTTTGTGTCTGGTTTTGCAGAACCTGTCTCAACCTGTTAACCGTCACTTCGTTAGTGGCGGGAAACACTAGTGTTGCCACTACGGCAAGATTGTTGGTGCGTTCCAATATCGAACGCCACAAGCCGCACAATAGTTACATACATATTGAAATGTCGACAAGTCCGCAACACGGTTCTTAGAATAGAAATACAGATTGTTTACATTGTCTTTCGGTAAATAAAGAAAACGGAACGAAACCATTCTATCTTTGCGTTGCCATGATTATATTTTTTTTCTTTTAAGATCAATCAATATACAAGTTTTCGTTAGCGTAAATAGTTTTGTACAGGATTCGTATTATACAAAATGGCAATATCATTGATTTGGATTGTATAAAGTTGGGCAACTTACCAAAATTCTCTTCTACAGTTTTACCTTACGGCCGAAAGTGCAAATGGGTTCTTCAATTTATCCTGGCTTTTGAACTTTGAAAACAAAACTCATTTTATGTAATCAAACAGTGTTCCCGCTAAAAATATTGTACAAAAAGCCCGCCAACAGCCAACATCATGCCAAACCAAAAGGACCGCTTCTCTCGCTCCAAAAACATTCTTGCCATATTACAAAAAGAATATTATTCATTTAGGAATAGACACAATGCTAACTTTTAATTAAATAAAGAATATTAGAAATTCTTATTCCAATTTTATTGCTAGACCAATTATTCGTCTGACATAAAGTATTTTTTCCAAGAAAAAACATCTAAATCAAATAAAATTCCTTGTAAAAAATCAAAATATCTATGGAATGAACTATTTGCTTTCTCTCGCTCCAAAAACATTCTTGCCATATTACAAAAAGAATATTATTCATTTAGGAATAGACACAATGCTAACTTTTAATTAAATAAAGAATATTAGAAATTCTTATTCCAATTTTATTGCTAGACCAATTATTCGTCTGACATAAAGTATTTTTTCCAAGAAAAAACATCTAAATCAAATAAAATTCCTTGTAAAAAATCAAAATATCTATGGAATGAACTATTTGCTTTCAAGAAAAGAAACGATTTACTGATATTTTTATTTTCGCCGACTTTTTTGAAATTATGGTAAAATGGTATGGTATGGTGAAACGCTCGTCTATGAATCAAACTTTTGTACTCTTGAAAAGTTGAAACTGTCACTGTCAAGTCCATCAGCCAGCGGCCTGCGGTAGGGATGTCGGAAATGCAATAAAGTATCGATGTATATCGTAGCGATGTTTTTGTTTTTAGAAAATATCAATATCGATATTGATATTTTTATTAAAAAATATCGATATATCGGTATAATTTGAAATTGAAATTGACTAACGGAGTTGCCAACTTAAAAACCAAACTATAAAACAGCAAATCAAGTCGACCAAAATTACCAAAAACAAAAAATACATAAAATACAATTTGTTAGAAGATGTTAGTATAAAAAAAGTATTTTCTTTTTAGGATTTTTTAATCTTAAAACCTATAAATGTTTATTGGTCTGAAAAAAATATCGGTTTTTATACCTTTTCGATACTTAGAATTTTATATCGATACATCGATATATCGAACTATTAAATATCGCTCAAAAATATCGATATATTGAAAAAATAATATCGATATATCGATGTATCGATATTTTTTCAACAAGCCTAGCCTGCGGCAGCCAAGCAACAGTTTTTTTCATGTGCGGTGCGATTTTATGCGATATCAACGAATTAAAAAAGAAACTACCGGTGTACGCAGAAGATAGTATTAAGGGACTAGAACAATTCCTAAGAATTACTAGCTGTGCTGTCTGACTCTGAACTACCTCTGCGGGTAGCGTTTACCGTGGTCCACAAAGGAAATGGTTTCTAACTGTTGCAAATGTTTGTAGATATCTAGGACACTAAAACAAGTCGTAATAATAATAAACAAGCCTCCCTCGTTATTTGTACGCAACTCAACTGGTTTCCTATCGTAAAAAAGTAAATTTAACTATTTATAGGTTACTAAATTGATACTATTTGAGTAAAAAGATGGAAAAACTGCCTATGTGTAGGATATGTTTAGTGCAGAATGCGCGCATGTCTGTAGTGGTTAACAAGCACTTGCGTGTACTATACGAGAAGCTGACTGATGTCCCAGTAAGTTGATATCTTTATTATGAACTAGCTTTTTCACCACCTTAGGGGTAGATTTTCGCGAAGGAGGTGGCGGGATGGGAGAGAGAAAGGTCCTCCCGTCCCAGCCGCCGCGGGAGACGCTCCGGGCGTCGGGAGCCACGTGACGACTCCCGGCCACCGTAGGCGCGGGCCTGCGGACGGTGAGTAATGGGTGACTCACCGTCCGATCAGCACCAGACCCGTGCCGTACGGCGCGTATATGTTCCACGCGCGCCTCAAAGAGATGTCAGCATATGAAGGGGCCCCTCAGGGCCAAGCCTGCCGGGTAAGCGGGATTGTCCGAAAGGGTTACCGCTACCCCGGAACATAAAGGGCTACGGAAGGAACATGGATGGGTTTTAGTCAGTAAGAGTCTGACACTCCCTTCCGCTCCACCCAGAGCGGGAGCAGTCATTGGATGATTTCCCAGCCTTAAAAAAAAAAAAAAAAAAAAAGGGGTAGATTTTCGAAAAAAAAGAGAGTGAGTTTCCAGTTAATCAGACGGGACGTTAAAATTATTCCATACAAACTGATAACCCTAACAAAATATGACGAACTTTAAGATTTACATAAATATTTGTGCTAAGTTTCAAGTTTATCAACTAACTATAAAAGCCTTGCTTAGTGGGTGCCTACATTATACATAATTATTATATCATCATAATTTTATAGACCATTATTATTATCAAGTTTAGTAAAGTTTTAGTCAATGCTACTGAACAGAGAAAGAACAGATAGATATAGATAGGTTAACAAATGTTTGATGTGATTCTTTGAATTGGCATAACTTTTTTATTTATAAACCGATTGACATGAAATAAAATATAAATGTTAAGTGAGCTTTCCACAATATATTAGTGAAAACCACATCTAAATCGCATAAGCCGTTTCTGAGATTTGCATGCTCTTTGTGTTCATAAAGATCCTTATAATATTTTTTTTCATATATATTCCATCACAGCCATATGACATCAATCATATATGTCATATATGACAGCAATCTGTTATATTTTTGTAATATATAGCATAGATAGAGCCTCTCTGACTACACAAAGATTTATGCAACCTGCAAGAACAACAGAGGTTCTTAGGGGAGAATGGAATTGAAGGTAAAAGACTTGCAGCATAGCTAATTTTTTGGCTAAAAACAAGCGAGGCCCCTGGTTATGTGATTCAAGCGGTCAAGGGTTCACCAGTCAGTGAGAAATTTCCTTTAAAATTTGTCATGAACTCAGGCCTCAGGAAACAAGCGTTTACACCCCAAACGGCTCAAAACTGTAGTTACCCATAAGGTTACAGTATTTGTGGCGCTTAGGGCCTCAGCGGCTACTGTATATCAAAAGTACTTCACAAAATAGTATAAGACAATATATTTCATTGCAGTTTGTAACTGAAGACAGTAGACCAATTGTTGCTTGTTTCTTCTGCTGCGCTAAACTAAAGCAATGCTATCGATTACTGAGACAGTGTCTGAAAGCTGAAGAGCTGTTCACTCAGATGATGAATGGGGATTATGAGGTGAGGTGTTCTTCAACAGTCATTTATTCTCCTAATTTCTTATTACAATATATTTTGGAAGTAATTCCTTTTAAGCTGCAATTGAGTGTAAAAAGTTGCTAAGTATATTAACCAAATACTTTAGGCGTGTTCGCGGACAGGTGGGACTCTCCGCTGCTACGTCACTGGATGCACTTGCATACAGCGCTCTGAGCGGCGGACTGTTCCCCCCCGCTTATGTATGTAATTTTTTGTTCCGTGTTGTATTGTTTTTTGTGTGCCTCCTGTATTGTTTTGTTCTTTTTTGTGCTATGGACTGTATATTTTTTGTCTGAAATAAACGTTAATTTAATTTAATTTATTCATCTTTTTGCAGCCCAATCTTTTATTAAACCAAGAGCACTTTGAGTTTAGTGGGTTAACGAAATCTCCAACAGAGAACTTAAGTATTGCTGAATGTCATACGGAAAGCTATGCAGCTATCAAAGAAGAATTACCAGCTGTTTGTAAGGGACTTGATGATATAATTGAGCCAAAGGAGGAATACCAAAGTGATGGTATGTTTTTAAGAACATAAATAATTTTGCCAATAAAGAATATTTTAAAATAAATTAAGTACATAATTGATCAAAAATGTTTTGAATCATTTGAAGCTCTGATTTTATATTTATTCAAATAATAAACAAATTATATATTTTATATAAACAAATTTTAATGAGCATTTCACTTCTATTTAGATTAGTTGGAAGGTTTAATATCATTAATTCAATCATGTAAAACTTAGATATAATCAACATTTAGTCAAGTTGCAACAACTGTCCCCAAGGGTGCTGTGCTTCTTCTTCTTGGGGCTTTGGTTTCCGCACTCAGTCCTTGGCGGACCATTGTGCGTGGGCCATGGCAGCTTGTGGCGGTTATTCCAGCCAGCCCACCTCCTTCCAGAAGTTTATGACGTCTCCTGGTCTGTGTAATATATCTGTAAAAGATTTAGGTGTTCCAATAGTTTGTGTCCTAATCTGTATGACGCCTGTGCACTCAAAGAGTACGTGCGCGACGGTTTCTTCAGCCTCCATGCAGGCCCTGCACAGAGGACTGTCTGTTATGTCTATTGTGTGGAAGTGTTTGTTTAGTGAGCAGTGTCCCGTGATGGTCCCCGTCATCAGGCGCAGGCCGGTTCTGTTCAGGCGGAGTAACCGTCTGGTTAACCTTTTATCCAGGGATGGCATGGCCTCCCTGGATTGCCTGCAGCCCGGTGCCGAGGTCCACCAGCTCTCCGCTTGTGTGTGGGTGATTTCTTGTAGCCATCTGCGTAGCTGGTTAAAGGGAATGGGTATCAAGGGTTCCGGTCCGCAGGCTGGCGCACTGGAGGCTCTCCTCGCTAGCTCGTCAGCTGCGTCGTTACCTAATGATCCGCTATGTCCTTTTATCCATTGTAGTGTCACTTTGTCGCGGTAGAGTACTGATATACGTTCTAGTGCGTTGTGACATTCTAGTGTTAGTTTTGAGGTGTGGTGTTGTTTCTTTAGGGATTGCAGGACCGAGGCGCTGTCGGAAACTATGCGTATTTGCGCATCGGTGACTTTCCTGGCTTCTATTGCGTGTGCTGCCTGTATGATGCCCACACACTCCGCCTGGAAGACGGTGTTGTGCTTGCCCAGTGGGCTGGATATGTGTATATTAAGGTCTCGTGAGAACACCCCGACACCGCTTCCGGAGTCGGTCTTCGACCCGTCGGTGTATACTCTTAGTTCTTCCGGACCAGAGTAGTCACACTGTTCTTCGATAAGTGATATGTCATAGTGTTTTTGAAATTGGTGTTGTTTTGGGGCTCTATCGCAGGGTGACGCTAGCATTGGTTGATGTCTGATTGCGTCATCCCTTACCCGTGTGTGCTTTACTCTGGAATCTTTACTTAGGGTTCCTGTTATATTTAGCCGAAAGGCGGCCATGGTTGCCTCCTCTCGCACGATGAGGTGTAGAGGTGGCAGTCCTAGCATCGCCTGTAGGGCAGCTATAGGCGTCGTTCTCATGCAGCTAGTAATAGCTACACAAGCAAGTCGCTGCAGTGTCTCTAGTTCTTTTTGGGTTGTGCTTAAGTTTGTTCTGGGCCACCATACTAGTGAGCCATATGTGATAGTTGGTCGGATGACCGTGGCGTATAGCCAGTGTGTGATTTTGGGTTTAACACCCCAGTTCCTGCCCAGCAGTTGTTTGCATTGCCACAGTGATATGGTGGCTTTTGTGTTCATATGTTTAGTATGCCTTGCCCAGTTCAGCTGACTATCCAGAAAGATTCCCAGATATTTGGTCTCAGTTGATAGGCTTAGGGTTGTTCCGAAGAATCGGGGTAATTGTAGTGTGGCCATTTTTCTTTTTTTTGTGAAAAGGATCAGTTCGGTCTTCGTTGGGTTCACTGATAATTGGTGTCTGTGGCACCAGTCCTCTACTATTTTCAAGGCTTGGCGCATGAGGTTGCATAGTGTGTTTTCATGTGTGCCGTTTATTATAATGGTTATGTCGTCGGCGTAGCCTACTGTATAGTAGCCTTTTTCGTTGAGTGTTTTTATGAGGCTGTCTACAACCAGGTTCCATAGTAGCGGTGAGAGAACGCCCCCTTGCGGGCATCCTTTCGCTACGATGGCCCTTGTAGTGTCGTTTACTGTAAGTTGTACAGCTCTCATTTTGAGCATATTGGTGATCCAGCCGTTCAGGGTTGGGTCTATCTTGTGGTTGTCGAGGGCCATGTTGATGCTTTTGAAGGTGGTTTTGTCAAAGGCGCCCTATATGTCGATGAAGGCAGCCAGGGACGAGCATTTATGGTCCACTGCGCATTCGATCTTGGAAACCACGCTGTGTAGCGCGGTTTCCGTTGATCTGCCTGTGGAGTATGCATGTTGTTGTTTGTGCAGTGGTTTTACTCTGAGAGGTCCGTCTCGGATGTACCTATCACAGAGTCTCTCGAGGGTTTTCAGTAGAAATGATGTGAGGCTTATTGGTCTGTAAGCTTTGGGTTGTGTGTAGTCGGTCTTGCCCGGTTTGGGTATGAAGATGACTTTCACTTCTCGCCATGCGAGAGGTACGTATTTGAGTGCTATGCTAGCTTGGTATATCTCTACCAGCCATGGTGTCACCTGGTCTAGTCCCCACTGCAGAAGGGCTGGGAAGATGCCGTCCAGCCCTGCAGATTTATATGGTTTAAAGGTGTAGGGTGCTGTGCTAGTACTGCTAGTAGATAATAAGCATGTAATACTCTTGACTTTTTTGTCTACTTACAGAGCTAGATAGTAGTTTAGATACAGCCGATACACAAACACACCATTCTGCATCGGATTTAGAAGATGATGTACCTTTAATGGAGTTTAAAATTGAAGAGGAAGAAGAACTGGAACTATATGAGACTAAACAAATTGCGAAAGAGACAACAAGTAAGTATTAGTTAATCTTTGGTAAGCGAATAGGACAAAGGATCACCTGATAGGAAGTGGTTAGCGTTGCCTTCAGTTACAATGTTTCATTCCGCAGCCGGCACCCCGTCCCTCGCGTGCGTAGCAGCACGGTTTGGAGAGATCGTAGTAGTGGGAGTGTACTTCTCTCTGAACCGACCTCTCGCCGAGTTCCACAACTCATTAACAGAGTTGACTCAACTCAAACTCAAAGTATTTATTTCAAATAAACCAATTACAGGCACTTTTGAATTGTCAAGGGGGTCGGTCAGTCACAGAGATGAAGCCAGTTGCCCATTTGGCCAACGGGCAAGAAACTCCATGGACACTCTTATAAACAAAATATGGTTACAAAATATTGGTTACATAATTCATATTATTTTTATACATGTGAGAACGATGCAGAACGGTGAAAGCAACCGATATAAAATATGTAAAAAAAAAAAGTTTAAAAATTAAATTAAAACAAGCCATGGCCACTAAGAGATGACCAGTCTCTACTGACAGCGCCCGTTCACGAACATGACACCTCTCTTACTAAAAAGATGTAGATTTTTCCTTGCATACATGATGTTTTCATAGATATATCGACAAGGTACAGTCTTGACACGGTTGGCGCAGTGGTTGAGCGATTGACTGCTGCGCAGCATGTCGCGGGTTCGATTCCCGCACGGAACAAATATTTGTACGGCCTACAAGTATTTGTTCTGGGTCTGGGTGTTTCTCTATCTATAATATGTATGTATTTACAAAAAAAAATGTATATAAGTAGTTTATCAGCCATCTCGTTACCATAACACAAGCATTAAGTTGCTTAGCTTGGGACTATATGGCGTTGTGTGAAATGTCCAAGGATATTATGATGTTAATAAGCTTAAACCGTTCCCTTAGAGAATCGCGCCTACGAAGATTATAAATGGCTCTGATAGCTCTTTTCTGCAGAATAAAAATAGACTCGATGTCTGCAGCTCATCCCCAAAGTAAAATACCGTAAGACATAATACTATGAAAATAGGTAAAATAGACCAGCCTCGCGATATCTACATCAGTATATTGACGGATCTTTCTGCCAGCATATGCTGCAGAACTTAGCCGTCCTGCAAGAGATGTTAAATGAGGTCCCCATTTTAGCCTTGAGTCGAGCGTGATCCCTAGGAAAACAGTCTGCAGTTCCGCAGACTGTCGTCGTCTGCGGAAACCATTCCTTCCACGGGGTCAGTTACGACTGGTTGCTGCGGGCCGACCTGCCTGAAGGCGTCAGTGTGGTTTGCTACGCTGAGGACAAGCTGGTCTTGGCGCAGGGGAGGTCGCATCAGGCGACAGCCGACGCTATGACACGAAATTCGATTGAGAGAATCCGGCAGTTGAGTCTCGAGGTGGCATTACACAAATCCGAGGCCATGTCCTTTCATGGGCCCCGGAACAGGCCACCATCGGGATCCCAACTAACGGAAGGAGGGGTTCACATCGGCGTCGAGTCCACGATGAAATACCTGGGTTTCGTCCTAGACAGCCGGTAGAATTTCATGTAGCAATTCCGAAGTATGGCCCCCTTCCGTTCTCTGCGTTGGCGAACCGCCCACTATTTGAACGCGCCCCAAATGGTGGTAGTCGTAGGGCTGATCAGGTGGTACCGCACGATCTCGGGCGAGGCGGCGAGCCTCCTTGCCGGACTGTCGCCGTAGGATCTGGAGGTGATAGTCAGAGCTCATGGTGGCAGAGACAGCGACCGTCGCAAGCGCAACCCATCGCAGAGTACGCCACGATAATGGCGGTAAGACCCCTCTTTGAGGAGTGACTAGAAAGGCGTTATGGCGCCCTCACCTACCGCCTGACGCAGGTCCTGATGCAGGCAGGACATTGCAGGCGGGAGGAAACGCCCGGGTGTCACCACTGTGAGGATCGCCCAGAGGACACGGTGGAGCATACAGTGGAGATCTGCCCAGCTTGGGCGGATCACCGCCGTGTCCTCGTAGAGGCGATTGGTGTTAGCGGTGACTTCTCGCGTCCGGCCTTGGTGCAAGCTATGGTCCTGGACGACAGGGAGTGGCAGGCAGTCACCTCCTATATCACACCAGCAGTTATGTGCTTGAAGGAGGTGGTGGGATGGACGAGGGAAAGGACTCCACGTCTCAGTTGCCGCGGGAGACGCCCCGGGCGTCCGTACTTTCGGCTACAGTAGGCGCGGGCCTGCGGACGGTGAGTAATGGATAGCTCACTGTCCGATCAGGACCACCAGGCCCTTGCGTACGTGTTCCACGCGCGCCTCAAAGAGAGTCAGCACTAAGGAAGGGGCCCGATAGGGCCGAAGCCTGCCGGGTAAACGGGAATGTCCGAAAGGGTTACCGCTACCCCGGAACATAAAGGGCTAAGGCACATGGATGGGTTTTAGTCAGTAAGATCCTGAAACTCCCTTCCGCCCCACCCCCCAAAAAAAAGGCCTGTAATTCAAAGTCACAAATGATAAACTAGGACCATTGTACAGCCTTGGCCACAAGTATTGAGCACCATGACATCTTTCAGTTTTATGCGGAGTATCAAATAGAAATAAAACAAAACATTTTATATAGGTTTATTTTACTGTTTATTAATTGAAAATTAATATTTTGTCGGTCCACCCTATGCCTTAAGGAGGGCTAAAGCGTGTGAATTCGCCGCTAGAGGCGCTAGTGTAGCGTGAGGTCTCTGAAATGTCGGAAACATAGAAGACGAAACGATTTGGTGTATACTGTTGAGTGGCCTGCAGACAGTTTGTACAGCAGTGTAACGGCGAAAAGGCATCACCTGACTTGGATATAGTGATTATTATAGGATTACCAGTATTACCACCTATATTCTATAGATTTACAAATACAATGCAGGAATGACTGAGTTTGCTGCAGTTCATAGAAAGGGCTATAACGCCTATAACCTGATGATGAATGAATATGTAATGGCTGTAGTGACATGTACGCAAAATAATTTGTTTTTTAAAGAGGACAGGTCCACCCTGAAAATACGAAAGCATTGTCATATTTTATGAGTATTGCCTTTGAAGCAGATGGAAAAATTGTTCAGTCTATGTGAGAGTGCGCTGCTGCTCAAGGCCCAAAGGCAGTTTGTAAACATAGCTTGTGTGTGCTATGCAATATTATGATTTAAAAATCATTCTGAGTGTCGTATTAATTAAGAAAACACCCACAGAAAGTAACGAAAGTAAATAATTTGTATATTGATCCACACGTCCTCATAACACTTGCAGCACTGTACAATGGAATGATAAGGTTAGGAACAGTGTAATAAACCTTGTTTTCTAATAATAAGCGGTGTGTTTGAAGTGGCTTCCCTGCATGGAATATGTAATGACCATGATTACCTGAAACTACATATTCTTGACCAATTTATCCAGAATAAAATTAATGTGAGTGTACATCCCATTCTATTATTATATTTATTATATATTCCATTTAATATAAAGCTTCTGCGCTGAAAGTTTCGGGTTTAATTCTCAACAAACTTTGGCAGTTGTTCAGACCGGGACCTCACGCGCCAGTGGCGCCAACTGGTGAGCACAAAAACGGTAGCCCTCATTACGGCAGAAATTCTTTTTGGTAAAGAGCTAACAAAATTTGTACAGTCTTCAGCAGTAGTGGCGTCCCATTCTAGGCGCAGGTAGCGTTTCAAATCTTCTCTGTTGTTGGCGCCTAACTATACACTTTAATAAACGCCATAAATGTTCTATGGGGTTCAGATCTGGCGACTGGGCAGGCCAGTCAAGAAGCTCTGTGTTATTTTCCCGCAACCACATACATGTCGCCGAAAAGTTTTTTATTTATTTATTTAAACATACAAATATCCTTACAGGCTAGACCCAATGCGATATTGTAGCACAAGTTTACAATTAACTTACTTACATAACAACACATTAAATTATAACTATCTAAAATAACATACATCGTTGAATTGAGTTTTGTGCTCTTAGCATAACAAATTGTATACGTGGCTGGTGGTTCTTGTGAATTCACCCAAAGCGCAACAGAATATATCCAAATCCTCAGCAATGAGGTTGAGAGTGCGGAGCGCGCTCGTGAGCGGCGCCTCGCGCCTCTAGTTAGTTCGCGCGCGCGGTTCCACCAGCAACCGCGGCAGACGACGTCGACCCACATACCCGTCAGGCATGACTAGCTCTACCCTTCGCAATATATCGCACCTTTAGAATTAAAACGACACAATTCAAAAAAATCAAAAATTGAGTTATTGTCATAAAATGACTCAAAACGAAAATATTGAAAAGACTTTTTTATAATTTGCAGCACAAACATAGTCACTGACGTAAATAATCACGAAATAATAGACCAAATAGTACGGAAGTGTTAAGAACTTTAAAACTTCTTTTGCTATTTCCCTAAAAGTCACTTTTTTGAGTTACGTCATTTTCATTCTAAAGGTGCGATATCCGCATTGTGTATCTTCTCTTATTACCTTAAAGATATAAGTCACTAGTGTGAGTAGCCTCCTGACCCTTAGTTCATTATATCCGACCATTCCCAAGACAAATAGAGTTGGATACATCAATGGATAAAATGGATATACCCCGTATTCCTTCATATATTTGTACCTAATAAATTTATTTTGTACTCGCTCCAACATAAGGCTATACTTAGTTTCATGAAGTTTCATGTCAAGTTTCGTGAATGAAGACAGCAACGCAGTTTCTAGTACATTTATGTACTTAGTAGAGTCCATACGGCCCTCACACACGAACAATTGCGAGTAATTCGAGCAGAAATGGATTTCTTAATTTCTTCTGACAACTCAGGCGCGAGCTCAGAAGATGTTTTTTTTCCTATTTTTTAACGACTCTCAGTAACTGACGATCCTGACGGTCTGTGGTGATGCGTTTGCGCCTGGTTCTCGGTCTATTTTGATGTGATCCGGTAGCAGAGAATCGCTGAGTAGCATATTGCACAGATCGGCGCGAACATTTCACAGTTTTAGAAATCTCTACTTGTGATTTCCCTTACTCATGCAGAAGCTGTATCCGCACACGTTTTTCTAAAGAAAGTTCATTTATTTTGGTATATTGCAACGATAACATTAAAAAAAATTAAATAAAATACCAAAGGCGCACTAGATCATTGGACGTGTTCACAACGAGTGAACGAGTGATGGTAGAGAACTGATTAATTAATACAAAAATTGTAAAAGACACATTTTATTGCACCTGGGTGTTTTATTGCTAGCTGCGGCGTGGGTCATTGTTTTAAAATCTTTGTAGATGACCGACAAAAGAATACTTCAACAGTAAATTTGGTTTTCTCCCATACTTACCGTGAACGAGCGAAATTTGTAAGGTGCTCAATACTTTTGGCAAGGCTGTATGTGTCTGGTTATTTGTATTCAATGTCACCAAACAGTGATCCTTTGCTGTTGTTACGTGAAACATGCAATCCGCTTTTCTTTGATTCGTGTGCATTTCCATCTGCTTCCAACATTTGACTTAACACATTTATAATCACAGGGGCGACCGTCGCGGAGAAACGAAAATTAGGCACAACAAGAACAAAAGTAGAAGATGCAATGGCTATCGAGGAAACAGGAAGAAACAAATCGGACCCGAAAGTTATCTGGACAACTGAAATACGTACGTCCGAACCTGGCACTTGTTACAAATTAAAAGAAATGATACCACATACTCGTACGCATATTGGCGAGAAACCTTACAAGTGCGATGTGTTTCAACGAAGTTTTAGTCGAAAGCGTGCTTTAGCATTACATAATCGTATACACACTGGTGAAAAACCTCATAAGTGTGATGTATGTCAACGGAGTTTTAGGGAGAAGGGTACTTTAACAACACATATACGTATACACACTGGCGAACAGCCTTACACGTGTGATGTATGTCAGCGTAGTTTTAAACAAAAGAATACTTTATTACGACATATTCGTTCACACACTGGCGAACAGCCTTACAAGTGTGATGTATGTCAGCGGAGTTTTAGGGAGAAGGGTAGTTTAACAAAACATATACGTATACACACTGGTGAAAAACCTCATAAGTGTGATGTATGTCAGCGTAGTTTTGGAGAGAAGAGTCATTTATCACAACACATACGTATACACACTGGCGAACAGCCTTACAAGTGCGATGTATGTCAGCGGAGTTTTAAACAAAACAGTTCTTTATTACGACATAGTCGCTTACACACTGGTGAAAAACCTCATAAGTGTGATGTATGTCAGCGTAGTTTTGGAGAGAAGAGTCATTTATCAAAACACATACGTATACACACTGGCGAACAGCCTTACAAGTGTGATGTATGTCAGCGTAGTTTTGGAGAGAAGAGTCATTTATCACAACACATACGTATACACACTGGCGAACAGCCTTACAAGTGCGATGTATGTCAGCGGAGTTTTAAACAAATTAGTACTTTATTACGACATAGTCGCTTACACACTGGTGAAAAACCTCATAAGTGTGATGTATGTCAGCGTAGTTTTGGAGAGAAGAGTCATTTATCAAAACACATACGTATACACACTGGCGAACAGCCTTACAAGTGTGATGTATGTCAGCGGAGTTTTAGGGTGAAGGGTACTTTAACAACACACCTACGTATACACACTGGCGAACAGCCTTACAAGTGTGATGTATGTCAGCGTAGTTTTAAACAAAAGAATACTTTATTACGACATATTCGTTCACACACTGGCGAACAGCCTTACAAGTGTGGTGTATGTCAGCGTAGTTTTATTACAAAGAGTAGTTTAACAATACATAATCGTATACACACTGGTGAAAAACCTTATCAGTGTGATGTATGTCAGCGTAGTTTTGGTCACAAGAATTATTTATCACAACATATACGTATACACACTGGCGAACAGCCTTACAAGTGTGATGTATGTCAGCGGAGTTTTAAACAAAACAGTACTTTATTACGACATAGTCGCTTACACACTGGTGAAAAACCTCATAAGTGTGATGTATGTCAGCGTAGTTTTGGAGAGAAGAGTCATTTATCAAAACACATACGTATACACACTGGCGAACAGCCTTACAAGTGTGATGTATGTCAGCGGAGTTTTAGGGTGAAGGGTACTTTAACAACACACCTACGTATACACACTGGCGAACAGCCTTACAAGTGTGATGTATGTCAGCGTAGTTTTATTACAAAGAGTAGTTTAACAATACATAATCCTATACACACTGGTGAAAAACCTTATCAGTGTGACGTATGTCAGCGGAGTTTTAAACGAAACAGTACTTTATTACGACATAGTCGCTTACACACTGGTGAATAACCTCATAAGTGTGATGTATGTCAGCGTAGTTTTGGAGAGAAGAGTCATTTATCACAACATATACGTATACACACTGATGAACAGCCTTACAAGTGTGATGTATGTCAGCGCAGATTTAGTCGAAATGAACAGGACATTATTCCCGAACGTTTCGGTAAGCTCTTCCCACAAAAGCTCTATGGCGTTAAGATCAGGACTTTCGGGTGGCCATGTAATTTTGTAACCGACTTCTAAAAAAGGAGGAGGTTCTCAATTCGACTGTATATATATTTTTTTATGTTTGTTCGCGCATAACACCGTTGCTTGCCAACCGATTTGAAAAATTCTTTTTTTGTTGGAAAGGGTATAATTCCCAAATGGTCCCATAAAAATTTTATCGAAATCGGATAAGCGGTTTTTGATACATCAACAAAAATCTAAAAAAAATCCTACTTAATATGTATATGTGGACGATGTTCTAATAAGTTCCTGTCACTGTAATTTACATACCAGGTAGTGGTATTAAAATTTGGGGTTTTCTGTAGGTACCACAACTAAAAAGTGAAAAATAAAAACTTTTTTACAAAAAATAAAACCGGCAAAAATTGAAAATACAAAACCGAAGACACCGACTTCCGAAATCGAAAACTACAAAATAAACTTATTACGGAAGTGGCCACAACCTATCAAAAATACCTAAATAAGTCACCGACTTACGTAGTTAATTAGGTTATTTTGTAGTTTTTAGTGGTTTGTTTTTAAGTCGGTTTTTTTTTGCAAAAAGTTTTTATGGCCGGCATAGACATGAGCGCTGCGCCGGCGCGCCGCCGCCGCCGTGATTCCCCCCGCGCCGCCGCCGCCGACCCTAGGCGACGGCGCGCCGAGCGAGCCCGAGCTCGGTCAGTGTAGGTAGAAAATGAATGCTGGAAGTATTTTAGCACAGCTAGTGTCAAAGATCTTCAGCCATACGACGGTAACGTATTGATGTTCTGGAAAGACAGAAAGATGTCCTTTCCATGGCTGTCAACTTTGGCTCAAGCAATATTGTTTGTACCGGCGACAAGTACACCAAGCGAAAGAGTTTTCTCTGTTGCAGGCCAAGTAATAACTGCAAAACGGTCTCGGTTAAATCCCTTAAGGGTAAACCGAATAATATTTATTCATGACAATTATAGCCATTGTAAAAATGCAAATAGTAATCCGACTTTTGAATTTTAAGTTATGTATTTACGGCCTTACTTATAAACGATCATTAAAGTTTAGACACAGTTAAACTACCTATTAAAAAATATTTTAACTCATAAACGATGATTAACGCTAACTAATGTCTTAGCGACTGCTTAAATAGCTGTCAACTTAATCAGTGTCGGACCCTTGTTTAAGGACCTTAATTACCAAAATGGCGTCCGAAATTCGTAAAAGTAACAGCTGTGGTATATCTCAACAATAACACCACATGCAAACTTCGCATTGAATTGTGTTCCGTTTGCTGGGCTTTGTTCCGCTACTTAGTAAAGTGAAGTGGATAAATATTTAAATGGATATATTTGACGACGATAATGAATTACGCACATACCGAGACGAGATAGAAGAAATAAGAAATTTCAGGGATGTTGGTTCAAGAAGAAGGAGAGTAAAAATATATAATTCAAGAGCGAACCCAATGGAGGAATTGAGTGAAAGCGACTTCAAGCATCGCTACAGATTCAGTAAAGGAAATATGGTATACAAAAACACCACACCACTGTGTTTATACAACAACAAAAAAATACCACTCTTTTGACAGTAGTTGACACAATTTAGAATTTTGACGTTTTGATTTTTTAATTTCTCTTTGGATAACAGGAATTTTACCATCACAATGCAGCTTTACGTTTGGTATTGGCAGCGTAAAAATAAAAACGTTAATTAACCATTGCTTAGTTAAGTGACGTGTAAACAGTGTTTATAAGTAAGAAATAGTTAATTGATAATTAAGGAGTTAATGAGTTATTAGTTAATTAGTTGCTTAGCTGTTGATTAGTTGATTTTTATAAGTAAGGCCGTAACGGCCTTACTTATAAAAATCAGTGTTTTAACTGATTAAACCTATATTATATTATAATAATATCGTTATTAATGTTTACAAATTTTAAAATGAAAACTTATATGTTGTCTAATTTGTCGTTGAGTAGGAGTTGGAGACTGACCTTGTTGATTATTTAATTATTTTTACTAATTAATATCATATTAAAGCGTGTTGTTCCTATGTTATAATGATAACGTTAAAGTTTTTAATAATGTTTACAAATTTTTATATGAATAATATTTATATGTAAGTTGAGTTATGAAAACATACTATCCTTTTGTTGATTATTTAATTATTCTTTATTAACAACGTAATTAAAGCGTGTTTTAAGTTCCCGATTCCCTAATCTATTGATTAACAGCTGCTAAGTTACAGAATGTCAGAGTAAGATTTTAATTTGGTTTTTTCTTCTTAAATTCATCTGATTAATTTAATTAGTCACGTCAAAACTATAATAAATCTTAATTATACGTAAATTATTGTTTCATCGTAAGGAAGGTAAGAAGCTAGTTGGATTCTTCAGTTAGAACTTATGTGAAGGTCACGCCGCCGACGCCGCCGCCGTCGACTTCGAAAAGTCGGCGCGCCGCCGCCGACAGTTAGACTGTCGGCGCTCATATCTAGGCCGGCAGTGTATGTCAGCGGAGTTTACGTCGAAATGAACAGTTAGGAAATTGCGTATGAAATTACACTGAAATAGTATTTACGAAATGTCAATCGAAATATTTATTGTAAGTAGGTACTTACTACCCGATATAATAAAAAAATAATCTATCGATACTACTTATACAAATACACTTATAGGTAAATACATATATATGTCAAACAAATATACGTTACATTTATCTTACGGGTTATTTTTTTAAGTTACTATGTCGCATTAAATTTATTATCTGTAAATAAATTATATGTCACACAACACACACCATTTATTGTAAGTTGTTTATAATTCACACTCCTTCCTTCATACATACATACATAAGTTATTATTATTATTATAAAATATGTTGTAATTTAATCTTATCAAATAATTTCGTGTAATAAGTAATAACTGATCTTAAATTATTGATCTCTAAATGATGAGTTTCTTAATAAATAATAAGGACATGGTTTTAAAATTGTTAATTTATTTATACATTTCAAACTTTCGTTTTGTACATTTTGCTGTGCCCTACCAGGTGCGTAATTGTTTAGTCGCCAGCACATCAAGTATACATCAAGTTACCACAAACTGTCAAATCTCGATCGGTTATGAACCTATCTGTCAAAGTTTTTAGGTTTAAATTGTTTAAAAAAAAATGACAGTTTGGATTAACTTCCGACTTGGACTTAGCTGTTAGATCAGTGGCGTGCACACAGTTTTAAGACAGGGTAGGCAGACAATTTTACTCACCAAAAATACTACACGTTGGTTTTGGTTCGTCGTCTTGTCGATTGATAATGTAGGTAATTGCCAAATGCCAACTCAAATATCCATAGATTACTGATTTTATAGACATATCAATTTACGGATATTCGAAGTGGCCTTTCGGCGCGTTTATTTGATGTTTTGTAATGTTTGTGTGAATTGCAAAATTTAAATAAAATCATTAATAAAATATTCTATAATTTTGTAAATACTAAGGTTTTTGAATTCGGCAGATTTATAAACACATTTGAGCTCATTGATAAGGCGGTCTTAGTTAAAGTCGTATAATTTATAAACATTTACGAATTGCGATACTAATTCAACCGGAAAATTGTCATTATATTTATTGAAATTTTCGCATGAAAGTAGTCCAAAAATTTTTAACTCTTTCAGATTTTTATATCGGTCGCGACATTTGGTGGATATATTGTCTATAATTTCAATAAAAATCCGCTTAAAATTGGTTTTCGCGTCCTCAACATTACGTTTTCGTTTTGGCGGCCCTGTGCTTATTTTTACGCCTTCAAAAATTAATTCAAACCTAGATCTGAATGATTCCAAAAACGATTCAAAGTCCCTAATTTTTTTTTATGCAATAAGTCACATCTCATGTCTTTTTTTGCATAATTTCGTAAAGCACATCAGTTTCTGCGAATATTAAATATTATCGAGATAGGTCGTCCAACACCGGATTTGCAATTAATACAACCTAAAGGTAAAGTTAATCGTAAATTTAATACAGTACAATATGATTCGCGTTGCTTAACGAAACTTCATGTGTTTAACGAAATTTTCGGTAAAAACTGGATTAATGCCCGTTTTCTAAAATAAAAGTCTTTTAAATTGTGTAACAAATACGAAACTTGACTTAAAGTCTCGCCATCCCAAGAGTCTTCGTTTTCAGCCATATCCTCAAATAAATCAATTAAATGTAAAGAAGAATTGAAAATTACATTTACAGTACGCGAATTGTAAGTCCATCGAGTGTCAGCAACGCGAATCATATTGTTTTGTATTAAATTTACGATTAACTTTACCTTTAGTTTGTATTAATTGCAAATCCGGTGTTGGACGACCTATCTCGATAACTTGTTTTTTTCACTGAAAGATAGTTTTGAAAACACATCATATTTTATTTCCTCAATACACACACCATCTGAACCACTTTCACAGACAATATTATCCATTTTTCACTCTAATAACAATGTTAAAATCCTAAATATCTGATAGCTCAAGTCACAAACACAACACACATAAAACAATATGGCTGTTAATGACTATTAAAATTACTAAAAAGGAAAATTTAATACGACAAAAAAATGATGGCCATCAAAATATATAAAATTCAATGAAACAATGTTACTTCTTAAAATATTTGCACTGCATAGCAAACTTTCGTTCGTAAATGTTCGGAAGAGATCGTAATTTTTCGTGTTAGCTTATTATGAATACCAGTGCAATATTACCAGCTGATTATGTATGCATGTCTGCAGTGCATTATTCTAGACCGCTAGCGTAAAAATTTTTCATCGATAATTAAAAAGAAACATTGCTGTTTCAAAAACAACACTGTAGCAGATTTTTTAAATTGTGGTGGGTATAATAATTATAAGGAAATACATCACACTAATATTATCGAGGCGAAAGTTTGTGTGTGAGTGTGTATATTTTTCCGTCCTTCACGTTCAAACGGCTGAACGGATTTGGATAAAATTTTGCACAGAGGTAGTTTATGAGCTGGATTATCTCTTAGGATACATTTCATCCCGGTAGTGCGTTCCCTTGGGGTAATTTTCGACTTGCACGCGGGCGAAGCCGCTGGCAGCAGTTAGTTCGTCAATAAATAAAAGTACAATGTTACATATTCGGTGAGCAACAAACTAAGCGTCGCTTGTATCTTGCTATATATACAAAAAAATCAGCTGTTCCTACATTTCTACGAGTCAAGTGACCAAAATGTGTAGAACAGCTGATTTTTTTTGCGATTTCGGAGTTGGTCTCCTAATAAAAGTTGTTCAGTTTGATGGTTTGAAGCGTATCCTTTTGTATGTGTACCATTTCGGTTACACCCTGTATATAAAAAAATATGATTGAACTTGTAATTTCAAGTATGACAGGTACTTGCGGCCGACGACCCCGTTGAAAAAAATATTTGCCTAGAAACCCAAGAGCATTTTATTTTATTATTTTATTATTATATTTATTATTATTTTATATATATATATATATATTTATTATTATTTTATTATTATATTTAGACATGCATACATAATCAGCTGGCAGAATAACCAGTGAGACACTGGCAGTTCATGCAGTTGTGTGCGTGATTTTTGTCATTGTGTGTCAGCAAAGCCCACGTAGCTATAGGAACGCACACACATAAAAATCCGTATCACCACGACATTCTACTGAGCACACATACGAAACATTCAGACACGAATAGTTTGTGTCTATGCCGTGGCGCTAGTGCAGCGCGAATCGATGATGTGAAATTACTTGAACGACCAACTGTATCGGATCATAATGATAACACACCGGCCACTCGATAGGTGGAGCTGATTTATGTTTTAAGATTTTTATGTTGTTTTGTTTATTGATAAAATAATATTAGATCTATTATCAGAACTAGGGTAGGCAGTGTCTTTTTGTCTTTATGAAACGCACGCCACTGTGTTAGATCTTAACACATTATGGAATGCAAATAAAGATATGAATAATAACCGATGTTGCTACTCAAATGGAATCGCCATTTTGTTCAATAAAAAGTATTTTATCAAATAAATGTAATGAATTCTAAATAAATGTTTTCACAAACCTCGTCGCAGGAAAGCCTTATGTAAAAAAAGTTGTATTAAAAGTATTCACGCCGATTGCACGCGCAAAACACCGCCGTTTTTGGTTTGGCTTATGTTCTGGTCTACCACAAAATAATGATTCGATTTCGGTTTCTATTCGATATAAAAATCGGTTGCTAGTATTTGAGTAAAAAAATGTGGTTCTTGAGCACGGTTATCAAATTGATCAAGTGATTTGAACTATATTTTATTTTTATCTGTGATTAGATTAATACATTTAAAACAGTTGCATTTCTTTTTGTTAATCAGTTGGCATCCGATCATACAATCGATAAATAGATTATTGTTAAACACTTTTTACCCAGCAACTGCATCATCTAGACGTCTGTCAACAATGACTGAAAAAACTATTGGTGGGTCGTTGTCTATGTTTTGACGGACGAAACGCAAGCGTTTTCCCGGCGACGAAAACGATGCCTTAGCCTTTAGTTCCCTATGATGAACTTGACGTCTGCTCGGGAATACTCGCCAAAATAAAGTTTTAGCGTTGAAGATCGTCGGTGACACCTCCGCTCTTCCCGTACAGCTTCTTCTAGAAATAAAAAGCAGCCATAGTTTGAAATTAAACTTCTAAGTACTTATAATTTTCGTCAACAGCACGACAACTCTTTTGAAGTCGTATGAACCAAAGAGTATAGTAAGTATTAACCTGACAAGAGAACCCTCTTTAAAAACTGTAAAATTTATACAGAAAAATGTTAGCGGAAATAAAGTATGTTTTAATGAAGTTATATTACAAGATCAAGCATTAGAAGCTGATCTAGGTCAAAGAAATTATGTGTGCGGTTGGTTCCTGACTAAGGCCCGTATTATAGAACCTCACTCAATACCCAAGCATAATAACTTCTACATTTTACTTTATTTGAATACGTGCCATCTATGACCGGATAGTTCAAAAGCAATTTCATAATTTCTACAAAGATGGCACTGCTAGACCCAATACTGTTTGATCGACACGGCCATTTTGTTTTCTTCTCTTTTTCTTGTTTGCACGTGCAAATTAGTGTCTCAAATTTTTGCGAAAAAAAAGTGGTAATTAATGTGTTTTTCGAAGATTTTCAAAGGTAAGACATTTAATTAAAGCCTATTTCATGTTTTTAGCTATTTTTTTCTGTTGTAACTTGCGTTTTAACCTTTTGAACGCCAATCACTTCTATACAAGTTCGAGATTTTCGTGCCCTCAGCGCCACTACTTGATTAGAAGTAATTATGGTATAAAATAAATTTACGACTTTTACAAGACCTTTTATTTTGTTTTTATGGAAAATTACCCTGTTAGAAGCCATATTTTTAAGTTTTTCACACATAATAAGTTCTTGTTTGTTTTATATTCAATAGAAACAAAAACGCCAGAAAATATTTCAATGCCCCCAACGCCAAGTACTTGATATCAAGTAAGCCAGTGATGGGACACGATGAAGACCTCGCTATATTTCATCTCGTCGAAACGATCATAAATACTATTATTGCAAGAAAATGACGTGAATAAATAATATTTTATAAATATTGCAAACTATAAACTACGTTTTATTCACCTTAATCAAGAATAAATAGGTTTTCTAATCATTTTCGATAGTGAAACACCGTTTGAAAAACCCATCCCTACAAAGCGGCTAGTTGTCAGTGCCCACAACGCCACGAACTTGTATAGAAGTAAATCTGTGACGTCATAAGCGGACGGGTTTCAAGGTCATAGTGACTTTGTGCATTTTAGTGAAGTGCAACATCTTGCGTTGGCGCACGTGTTCTAACAAAAAATGAGTGACGGTGAATATGACGAATTATTGCGAGTTTTACAAGGTGTGGTTTTAAAAAGATCTGTAACATCTGCGTAAAACAGTGACTTACCCTCCATTTTCATTTAAAAAAAACACGTAGAAAACCACGTATCTAGCTTCTATTGATTGAAGTAAACGAAATAAAATGCATGAATCGGTTGAGGTTATGTACGTGTAACTCGACCACAGTGAATAGAAAAATACGGGTTGTTGTACATTCGTCACAAAGTAAATTCGTCACAAAAAAATATGTGTAAATTCGTCACAATTCCCAATGTATTAATTTTGTTTATTGTAAATTCGTCACATCGTTATAATCCGTACCGATAGCAAAAAATAAATAAGAAGTAGAATGAAAATGTTGTATATTTTTCATAATCACAGCACGTTTACTAATTTACCTTACATCTACATAAAAATCACAGTTTTCAAGTGAATGTTTAAATAAAAAAATTTGGCTGCAATCGCTACTTAAAGAACAAAATTTTTTAAAAGAGGGTTTGTGATGAATTTACTCATTTTTATACGTGTGACGAATTTACTTTCAATGTATGGATTTTTTAAAATATGACGAATTTACTTAGTGACGAATGTACAACAACCCAAAAATACCATCAACCAAAAATAGACATCGACATCTAGACATCCTTATATCAGAAAGGATTTTGACGTGCCTCGAGCGCCAACGACTTGATATGAAGTAGAAGGATTACATTTGGAGACAAATAGGGATGTGCCTTCTAGAACACACGTCTAATAAATGTACAATTCTTTTCTTTTATTATGGAAAATATATCCAGGTTTTCATATTGATTTTTTTATGAAATGAAACAAAATATGAAAATACGATATCAGTTTTTATTTAGCTTCGTAAATTGGTGAATAAACATTAATTTCAACTTATAATATTATTTGTCGATAGGACATTAATCCCATCCCTACGTTTGACTATAGATACGTTATACATTTGTAGCGTGGCGCTGGAGGACACATCGCGTATTATATAGATGGGCGTTCAAAAGGTTAACAGCATTTTGGCACAATATAAATATGAACAGTATGGAAACTAGGCCTATTTGTTGAAATAATTACCTACGCTCCACTGCAGCATTAGAGTTGTCACTCTTAATGGTTTTGAAACTGAACTGTATTTATTAAAATATTTGTGTTCTCAAACAATCAAGTTGGAATTAGTTATTTCAACTCGATTGTTTTTTCGATTGTTTACTAATAACATTTAAGGTGGATGTTCCAGGGTAGCCCGCGAAATTCAAATTTTCTTAAGTTTTTTGCAATTTGCAGGCCAGTGATAGGTTGTATGTTGAAAGGTGTAAAAATGACTTTTCACTTGAAGGTCAAAGTCATTTTTACACCTTTATGAGCTCGGAGGGTTGTATTAATGATTTTGATGATTATAATTCTGTAACTACATACGTCTTACAGCCGCGAATCAAATGTTCATCAACATACAACCTATCACTGGCCTGCAAATTGCAAAAAACTTAAGAAAATTTGAATTCCGCGGGCTGGTTGGAGGATTCACCTTAAATAGGTAATCTCATGGCTTCGGTTAATACCAGTAAAAGAAGAATGTTTAAACAGGGAACAGTTTAAAATCAATACACAACAACTTGTGAGCTTTATCAATATGGCGTAACCTTTTACAAGTGGCGTGAGCCGCGAAAAGACGAAAACGTTTCGTGCGATCCTGAAATCCGTGCGAAATGTTCATCAACATACAAGCTATCACTGGCCTGCAAATTGCAAAAAACTTAAGAAAATTTGAATTTCGCGGGCTACCCTGGAACATCCACCTTAAGGCGATTGATACGGGCTGTTCCCAGCCAATGTCCCGCTAGATGGCGCTGAAGGCTACATTTCTAGTTTATTTGAGTTTTTGCGTAATTGGAAAACTATTATGTCGTAGGAGTAGTGTTCGCGGTTACTAAATATTATAATTTATTGAAATATGTCATATCATTGCCTTAAAATCCACCCAATTCGGTAAAACGATGTATTTTAACATCTGCCATTGCATACAGGGTCGTTTACACACACAGACTTATACAAAAATGTTTACTAAAATTGAACACTAGATGGCGTGAATGTAAAAAACAAGTTTTCCATTTTTCTGTACGGGTAGACAGAACTTCAAAACGCCACCTGCTACGTTTTATATTATAAACGATTGTTATAAAAATAAAACTTATATTTGTTGGCGTAAACTATTTTATTGATCAATAATTTTGGGAAATAAATAATGTCAAAATTGATTACAATAAAACGCAGTTTTATTTTATTACATGTTTTTTTATCAAAACATGTATTTGAAGTAGCATATAATATGCTGATCCATGCCTATTCACTCAAAACTAATAACACTAATGATTTGTAACAGTAACAATTATTTCAATATTATTTTAAACATTTCATAACCAACACGTAAGAATAATTCATAAACAAGATACAACAACAAATCTAAAACACTTTATTAGGTGATAATGATAATAACCAGGAAGGTGAAAAACATATTTCCGATTTCGACGCACTCAAAAGCTTTTAGTAAAACATAGGTAAGCATGTATGCCTAATGAAGTATTATTTCACCTTCTGATTTTACAGTAAATACAAATAAAAAGAAATATACAGTGGTTATGTAGATTCTAAACAAACTACTACCAAAATACAATTAGAACAAAAATCATTTGACTTGTTGATTTCAGATTCTAAACAAACTACTACCAAAATACAATTAGAACAAAAATCATTTGACTTGTTGATTTCACCCTCTGCCTTGAAACTAGCAGTCAAACGGTCACTCCTATGAGTATTACATATATAAATCATTATCATGCTGTCCTACAGTGGAGATTTCAATCAAAGCAATGTCTTCTGGTGACTTTTGGAATTCTGTTAGCCGTTCTTCACACTGTATTTTCAACTGTGCTTCGTCAATATCAATAGGATCACAAGCTTCGGGTCCATAGTGCTTATCCGGTTGGGATTTCTCTCTTCGAGCAAATAATCGTTTGCGTGTCAAAGATTGCTGTCGTATTCTGCTCTGTTCCTTCCGTTTTATGTACTTTTTAAAATGTGTCCCTGGGCTCTGTGTGGTCTGCTTTTTCCATGCAGTTTCATGCCATTTGTGTCCCTTAGCAAGTGATAGGCCTGAAAACATATTTAAATGTTATATTTAAAAAAAGAAATGTTGCATTATTGCATATAAATTGGAATAAATAAGGGCTGGAGAATGATGATATTCCATCACAATCAAAGAATTTCTTACTGGTTCTAATAATTTCTGACTGTTATTACTGTATATTTACCTGCCACATAAACACGCCGCTGGTAAGAACCCCCTTTTCCTAAACTTATTCGTTTTCCACAGTTGAATTTGTTTATTACGCTCATAAAGTTTTCTGCCACATTTGTTGTCTCATTAGACAAACAACCTGCCTTCAAAGCAATTTTTTCATTGGCTGCATAAATCAGAGCCCACACCTCTGGAGCATTATTTTTCAGACTTTCTACATGATTTTCTTCCTTCTTTTCACTTTCATCTGTTAATGTTTTATTGACATTGCAGTAATAATTCTTGCAGTTTTCATGTACTCCGAATACATGAAGCGGGCCATTTCTCAATTCTGCTGCCATAGCAGTATGCTCACTGCTACACATGATAATTTTCCGTGCTACTAGTGTAATCTTCATCACCTTCGGCTTCAGAATATTTCGCCCAGAAAGAGGGAGTTTAGTGTTGACCAAGATCTAAAAAGCACAAAATATAAATACAGAATAATATGCTTCACTGATCTTGAATTGACTTTACAAATTTGACTTATTAATTTACCTTGTAGAGTGCACTGGTATAGTTTTTGATAACATGATTCTTGCATTCAATTTTTTTTATTATGTTCCCATATGACACTTTCTCTTTCAATTTTGCATACACAGAGGAGTCTCCGTTACCAATAAAACTCAAATAGCAAAGTTGATGTATTTCTTCACTGTTTTGAAAACCTTCCACAATAATATCTGATTCCATTGCTGTAGATGGTCCAGTAAAATTTTTGCAGCAGTTATGTGCTTTCATATCCAGGTTTCTCCTCTCATAATATTGACATGTATAACAATATTTGTTTCTAACACCAAGAAATAGTCATTTTTTAGTTTCTTTACCAATAATGCAGGCCTGGAAATGAAAAGCAACACTTGTAAAAATAATGCACATAGGTAATTAAAATGTCATAAAGAACTAAATTTGTTTTTAGTAAAATATTAACTTACCATACCAGATGATGAATCAAAGTTATGCCCATATGACCTTTTCAACCATCCTCCATCTACATATACAGTAACAAATGGAACACCGTCTGAAGACACATGACCTTTTTGTATTGCAATTGATGTTTCTTGTTGATCAGCTATTTTAATTTCCTCTGTCAAATGTTCAAACCACACACTGCCTAATTTTTTTTCAATACGACGAAATTTGTTAGCTGACATTGTTGGAATATCCATAAGACTTGTTATATGAGCTGCTTGAGTGTAGAAGCTACCAGAAATGACAGTTGCCCACACAAATGCAGTATTTATTTTATCACTGCTCTCCGTAAAATGCCTCCACGCTTTATCACACATACTGCACTTGAAAATTAATTCACTTCGAAATCCATCAAGTCTTTCACTAACAAATTCAATTTGTGAAGATTCACACATATTTCGATGTCTTTCCATAAGAAATGCCCACTGTATTACATGCTTCAAGTCCACAATGCGATACCCAGATATTCCAGATAATCATTTATTTGGACCAGGTTCCACAATCATTTGAAATGAATCAATTTCCGGATCAGGTTGCGGCCAATTAATCTCTAAAGGTTCAACCACAGGTTCAGCTGTCACTGTGCTAGTACTACTAGGAGCACTGTAGGTGGCCTCTAAGCGGATTTTCGGTTTTACACGAATATATGTTCTTGGTTGTATATGTTCTGGGTACTGAAAGAAAAAAAAACAAATTGTGATTACCATAATAAAAGTATAATACCTATATCCTAGATCTATTTTCTCCTTTCTCAATATTTCGTAGGTTTTTTTTACGTCATCTTATGGTTTTAGATTATAGCAGCCCACATGACGACCTACTGACCCTACATACACGTAGTGTTCCTTTTACGATCAACAATAAACCATGTTGATACATACATTATAGAGTTATCTAAGACGATTTCTCGTGTTTACGAAGAAGTCGGATACAGAATTAGTTGTATTATGCAGGTTCACTTACCTCCCTTCAGCATAATATCTCCTTCTTCCACTTCGAACTCGTTTCAAAGATTTGCGCGACCCCGAATATTCGTGTTGTCTGTACGACGCCTTGCTTGTTCGAACAGACATTGTAGACGTAATCTAAATCAGAAATATAGAAAAACAAATGAAAAACGAAAGAATAAGTTCCTTTTAGACACTCAGTATTTGAATAAAATAAATATCGTAATTCGTAAGTCACATGCATTGAAAGATCTATCAATCTTTTATGATTGAGTTGCGTTCTGAAATAAAATCTAAGAAAATAAAATATAACACTAAAATTTACTTATCTTTATATTTCAATGTTATCTTTATACACCTGGTAGAACTGGCCGACGAATATAGATATATATATTAGATTCAGCGATTTATTTTTAAACAATAAATTACGGAACAAAAAAAAAGGATTGTAAGTAACTGAATTATGTTTGTTTCTGAACGCACCGAGTCGCGCGCCGGCGCGCGGTGCATACCTACTTTGATAAAACAAACTAATAATATTGTGTGTCTGTCTGAAAATTCGGAAAAGCATATTTTGCCAATGTTTGCAAGTTTAATTTTGTGACTACTTTGGTAGTTTACCGATTTATAATAATTGTGTATATCGTTGTTTAAAAAATATTCAAACACATTAAAATATGATACACTGATTTATCACTGGTTTCAGTGATGAACTGATGAGTCAATGTTAGCCACAATACTAATCACTTTCGTCATACGTGTGTATGATTGATGTGATTAGCAATGTGCTGATATTTCAGAAAAATCACGGGCCAGTTTGTTGTTTTTAATCCCACCGAAAATATAATTGCGTTATTAGAATAATTAATTACTATACCTACGATAAATTACAATATAGTCTCAAATGCATACTAGAGAAATATTGCAATTTGAATCAATTAAAATGCACAGCATACAAAAATAAATTCTCAACACAAGACATTCCGCGCGCAAATCATAGCGCGTAGCAATGAAAATCAAGAATGTAATTTTATATCGAGTCGACCAAAGTAAAAGTACCTAGACAATACATTGACCTCTAGACTAATAGAGGTCACTGGTCAGGTACCTACATACAAATACAGACAGACCTACGACCACGCTACGAGTTGCCAGTGTTGCCACACAACAATAATGAGTAATAAAATTGTTTACAAAAAAAAAACAAAGATTTCTAAGGTTATTAGGTTATTAGTTTTATTTTATTTACTGTAATTTTTTTTGAACGATTGGAAATGAAATTACTCAATTATTGCAGTTAGAACTTTGATTTATTAGAATTATAAGATAATGAACGCGATCGCGCACGACATCTAGCGCGTCAATGTTTAAACATCGCCTTTCGTTTGCTTGTCAAAAGTCACGCACACTACTGTAGAAGTGTCAAATTTTGCCGGTATTTCACTGTTGTTTTTCTATGTAAATAATGTAAGTTATTGATTAAAAAGGTCGATCGCGGACACATTTCATTGTAGAGAAGTGATAAAATGATTAGTTTTAATGAAAGAGTGTCTGTGTTTAGTGTATAAATGTATTCAAAAATGTATGGACGGAGGGGCGGTACATCCACCTTAAGACGATTGCTACGGGCTGTTCCCAGCCAATGTCCCGCTAGATGGCGCTGAAGGCTACATTTCTAGTTTATTTGAGTTTTTGCGTAATTGGAAAACTATTATGTCGTAGGAATAGTGTTCGCGGTTACTAAATATTATAATTTATTGAAATATGTCATATCATTGCCTTAAAATCCACCCAATTCGGTAAAACGATGTATTTTAACATCTGCCATTGCATACAGGGTCGTTTACACACACAGACGTATACAAAAATGTTTACTAAAATTGAACACTAGATGGCGTGAATGTAAAAAACAAGTTTTCCATTTTTCTGTACGGGTAGACAGAACTTCAAAACGCCACCTGCTACGTTTTATATTATAAACGATTGTTATAAAAATAAAACTTATATTTGTTGGCGTAAACTATTTTATTGATCAATAATTTTGGGAAATAAATAATGTCAAAATTGATTACAATAAAACGCAGTTTTATTTTATTACATGTTTTTTTATCAAAACATGTATTTGAAGTAGCATATAATATGCTGATCCATGCCTATTCACTCAAAACTAATAACACTAATGATTTGTAACAGTAACAATTATTTCAATATTATTTTAAACATTTCATAACCAACACGTAAGAATAATTCATAAACAAGATACAACAACAAATCTAAAACACTTTATTATGTGATAATGATAATAACCAGGAAGGTGAAAAACATATTTCCGATTTCGACACACTCAAAAGCTTTTAGTAAAACATAGGTAAGCATGTATGCCTAATGAAGTATTATTTCACCTTCTGATTTTAGAAAAAACATAATACATAAATTGCAACTGTTTGGCAGTCTGTAATGTCGTCAGGCGGGAGTGAATTCCGCAACTGAACAGCGATAGTTCTGATTTAATTTAATAAAATGAGTAATATAAAAATAAATCAAATATTATTTAGCTTAATGTTTCTGTCTTCTGTCCACAGCACTGAAAAGTTGACAGGGAAGATTTTAGCCTGCACCTGATTGGACCTGAAGTGCTATGCTTGCCCGGATGCAGATTGGCCAATAAATCCCAGGTCCCAGCCACAGTGGTATTAGCAGCTTCAGGTACCATACCATGGTATAATCATTTATTTTTATCACGGGACTACACATTGCCGCCAGTATGGTGGGCGAGGGACTCCATAGGGGCCTACCTTGCAGTAAGACCCCAGGCCGGATAGCACGGCACGCCGCCATTAAAGACGTCATTTGTAGCGCTCTTGTCACCGCAGGGGTGACAGCTGTTTTAGAGCTCAACGGCTTGGCACGCAGCAATAGGAAGAGGCCTGACAGAATTACCATAATGCCTTGAAATTGAACACTAGGGTCCTAATGCCCCTTGGTTTTTTGAGACAATCATCACCAAACAGTTGGTCGACTCTTTAAGTGGCCACAAGGCTGGCCTATTTTTACAGCACCACGATACAATGCGGCAATTCTGCCAACCATTTGGGCACTAAAGTCTGTCAACTTTTATATTATGTAAATAATTGCAAGTTGAAAATGTAATAAATAAATGATTAATACATGCATACCATTTTTTCCAGTTGATCGCTGTGCAGCCCACACACACCCGACGCCCCTTCGTTCTCAGCAGTGCGAAGCTGAACCCAGGGAGGCAGCAGACTCAGTAGAAGAAATGTATTAGCAAATTGTTTTGATTGTGATACTAATGAATAAATTTTATTTATTTATTTATCTATGTATTCTTACACACTGACTACATAATAAAGAAAAATACATATTGATGAAGAACGCAAAGGAACTACTTACATCATCATTACACATCATTTTCTACCAGCAGACCTGCGACAGGAGAGTAGGATAAGACACATACGACACTCACAAATTAAATTCGACTACAGCAACCAATATTATAGACTGTATTACTTTTTGACACAATTTTTTCGATTAACATTGAGATGATTAAAAAATACTTTTTCAACTATACATTTATTAGAATAACTCTGTATAGATCTTTTATAAGCATCCAAATATTCCACTGATTTTTAAATGTCGTATTTGACATTTAAATTTCTGAAAGCCTTGAAATTTAAGCCCGTCACAGACGTAGCTATAATATATTATTAAGTCATTGACTACCACGCAGCAGACACAATAGAAAAACAATTGTTCGCGGCTCACCGGTGACCGGCGTGTTGTCTAACGTGTTAATATATAATATATATTTTGCCCTCACTCGGTCTGCGGTCGTTTTTAAAGCGCACGGTTTTAAAGCTTATTTTTTGTGTACAGGATGTACTAATTTTAAAATAACACTATAATCAATCTAGGTACCCAAAAAATTCCACTCAGGAACAACCCGTATCCTCAAAATATATATTAATATACTTAAATATGTATCAATATGCTAAAATATACTGAGATATAAATGTCGACATATTTTTGTGATGTCATAGAATTATATATTATAGCTGCGTGTGCGGTCACTCGAAAATCTATATGGAAAATATGTCGTAATATGCCTTGCTATGATTCATAATAATATATATTATAGCTACGTCTGTGACGGGCTTTATATGAACGAATAGACATGGCCCACTTGACAGAAAGTAGCACGTGACTGACAGCGCCTACAAATCACGCCAACGGTGTATTGGTGATTGCCATAGCAACCTCCTAACAGTCGTGTTCGTCGAGTTCTCAGTAGGTACGCTTGCGCTGTAAGTCGCGTCGCGGAGACCGAGAGTTACCTACATAGAGATAATGAGATGCCGTGAGCTAGGTCGAGTATGGCAGTAGGTATGTTGATGATGATGAATATTAGGTATTATCATCATCTTATTGGCAATGTTTACTGAAGTAAAGCGAATATCGCACTGCACCGCGCTCCGTCTCGTAGCGCGAGGCGGCCATAGCAAACGATATGGGCGCTGCCCCGCGTTACCCATCGGCGCGCGGTGTGCAGTGTGTTAAAATCGCCTTTATAGGTAGGTAACTATAGGTATGTCCCAAAAAGCCGCACATATTTATACCTAATGTTATATAATAAATACACAAAGTACCGCATCTTAATAATGATGTTTCCGCGAAGTGATCGCTCCACGCACTTTCAAGGCGGGCGGCGGTGAGCCAAAGCCGAAGAACGAATAGTTGGAACAATAAAATATATTTTGTACTTATTGGACGTTGGTATTGCATTTTCGCAATGTTCTTGGTGTGTCCACGTAGGTATGCGCACGTGACGAATTATTGGTAAATTGTAGTTGCAGTCACATCATATTAATGATTGCAAGGAGACAAATTTTCTCAATCGATTTAGAGCCTTACCGGTAAAATATTTAAGGTTTAAAATCATTTGGAGAAATTTGACTGTTTGTACAAAAACGTTTGGATTTAGTCATAAAAACATCTAAAAGCACATTGCTTTAAGTTTCACACACATTCCTCACATTGTAGCAATTTGTAAAGAATCACCGTTTTGTAACTTACACCCTGTCAACCGGATGTACACCCGTCAACGATATAGGTATTCATATTAGTAACTATGACAACGCATAACGTGCTTGCGTGAAGTGACCACTTCACGAGCACGGGATTCTGCCAAAATTCCCTGCAGGCAGCGCGGTGAAGTGAACGCCGCGCGGGATTCAGACCAATCTCTCAATCGATTCTGAACCTTACTGTACAAGTTTTAAGGTTTAAAATCAATTATTGTCTGTAAACTCGAATAGGTATCTACGACTAGACGTTTAGTCAACCGAAAAACGTGCTTGCGCGAAGTGTGCACTTTGAAATTTGACAGATTGGGGTAACTTGATATGCTGGCGAACTTGCGTGACCCGCTCGCGCCTTTAGTTAAAATGCAAAGGCTAGTCTAGGAAAAAAAGAAATAAAAACGAAATTGAGTTTATGACTAATTATGTTGTAAGTAAGTAAGTACCAAAGTAGGTACTAACTAGCTTTGAAATAAAATAAAATAATTACTTATTAAAATTAGCATAAAAATATCATTAAAATCTCGATTTTGATTGTAATGTTAATGCTTGGTCAATCCCTAGCATCAGTTGAATGACACTGACAGCTCACGCCACGCAAGAATTAACGGTGAGATTTTTACAGAATCGACCGGCAGGTTTGAAGTTATATAATGCAAAAAGTTTTGTGAATCTTCAGCAGCTCCAGATGCTAATCAATTAGTTTAGGATATAAAAAAAGAAAGAACATTCAATATGTAAACAATTGGAGCAGCTCAATCCCAAGCCCTTTTGTCTTCAATAAAGTATTTGTCAGTATAATAAGCATTCTGGCACTGTTCTTTAATCTACTGTTCTTTAATCTGTTTTTTAAACAAATATAAACAAATTCAAAACAACGGATGTAAAAATCTACAGCTCTCTATGTAAGCGCTTTATATGAAAACTATCTAATGGCCAAACGTTCGCGTAGCGGAAACTTGAATTTCTCCGAAGTTTATGCATGCACTAATTTTATTCATACATACACAAATACACACTAATTTTTGGACACATCTCTTTTCTTCTAAAGTGTATGGATCGTGTATTCCCGTTCGTCCCCTCGACTTCGTCCCCCGAGGGGGACGAACGGGAATTCGTTATTTATTTTCCCGATGGTCCCGTGTATTCCCGTTCGTCCCCTCGACTTCGTCCCCCGAGGGGGACGAACGGGAATTCGTTATTTATTTTCCCGATGGTCCCTCTAAATTTTTTGGGGGGACGAATGGGAATAATCTATTAATTCTTTTTTTTTGGGTCTATTGCTGCCACCAAATAATATAAGACTGGTGGTTTTAATTGGTAAAAAAAACAAATTTGAAATAAAAATCAGTCATTTCAATCAGTCATCAACTACGAAACAACGAATAAACATATTTCTGCACAAATCTTTTTAGTGGACGAATGGCACTAATCGAAGAACATATTCCCATTCGTCCCCTCTTGAATTAGGTTTGGGACGATCGGGAACAAATTAAATATTATTTTTGTAAATTCCCGTTCGTCCCCCTCGGGGGATGAAGCCGAGGGGACGAACGGGAATACACCGTTTGGATTAAAAAAAGTTCCGTTAATTTTTCCTAACGCTTGTGTACGCAATTGTACCATATTACTAAATACTATATTGGAAGGTTAGGAACGTTTCTTAGATATATGGCGCGGCCGCTTTTTTGTAGCTATCCGAACTTGGTCGGGTTATGTAGGTTTTCGATGCTTCGTCAGTATTATAATTGTTTTTCTTTAATTACTGAATTTAATGACATGAAATTTTGCATATGAATAGTTGAATGAATACACTAATTATTGGCATACATTTTACCATGCAATTCCTTTAGAACGTCGGCGTCGTGATATTTGACTGCTTTGTAAACAGTGATCTATTCATGGTAAATTGTCCTATAACTCTTTAATTACTAACGGAACATTATTGATACTTGGCAACATGTTGCAGACACTTACAAGGTTTGTATAAACGTGAAAATCTAGAACCCAAAGTGCATACTTTAAGAACTAAGACCTAATAAGCGTATTTTACGTTTATATTTTTATCTTTTAAGCCCTACGATTTTTTCTAAATCTGTTTTTTAAACAAATAAGTATAAACAAATTCAAAACAACGGATATAAAAATCTACAGCTCTCTATGTAAGTAAGCACTTTATATGAAAACTAGCTAATGGCCAAACGTTCGCGTAGCGGAAACTTGAATTTCTCCGAAGTTTATGCATGCACTAATTTTATTCATACATACACACAAATACACATTAATTTTTGGACACATCTCTTTTCTTCTAAAGTCAATGGATTAAAACTCCGCCTCTCGCCATCAAACGTAAAAGTTTGGCGAGTTTTAGACTTAAGTAACACCGCTATATTGTAATTTCATTAAATAAATAAAAAATAAAAAAAGTTCCGCCAGGACGTTCGCCCTGCGGAATCAGTTTTTGGTGAATTTCTCTACAATGGCTGCGTGCACAATTTTTTTTTTACCATACACAATTATACGACGTCATACACTAAATATCTGCATAATTAAAATCTTTAAATTCAACAACATTCCGCTGCGCGAACGCACACCCTTAGACAAACCACAAAAAATCCCCAAGGCGTCGCATTTATCTTCCCATGCATTGTAAAAATGTCCTAAAAGTTCAACACGACATCGGTAGTTGAACGACCCCTTGTAAACCCGAACCGTTTGGTGTGTAATAATTTATGGTTGTTAAAAAATCTTTGTAATTGCTCTAAAATTAATTTCTCAAATATTTTACTGAAGGTCCCATCAAAGTATGCATGCGTCAGTCGTCGTGGGGCTCAAACCTTAAACTAGGTTACAGCTCAACGACCCGTTACACGACACTGTTAGATCTGCAGGACATTGCGTTGGTCGAGGCGTGAGATGGTATTATTTCATTTTTGCAAAAATTACATGTTGTGTTTCAAATTACTTTGAAATTGAGAATCCACCATTATTAAACGACCCCATAGTTTAAAAAAAATGTATAATAAAGTTTTATTGTTTAAATGAAACGGGGTTATGCTTTATTCATGTGGGAGTGTGGGCTCAGAGTGAAACAAGCAGCTACGTTCACAAATATAATTTATTTCAGATGTTCAAAATTTAAGTACGTCTTCGTCGTTACAATCTTTACGCCATCTTCCTTTTTTCTATATCCCTCTCACTCTCGCTACATTCGTCCCTGCTCTCTTGTCTGTCCTCAGACACTGCTTTCCTCTTTCATTCTATAATGAAAACCACTATCTTACTTACTAAGTACATAATAGCATAACTCTAACACAGTAACAGTAGTAGTTTTTCAAGTAAAACAGTTTACAATTTGTCATGGACCTTGTAGAGTATGTCTGCATCCATAAAATAATCTTTGTAAGATTTTTCTTTCAGTACCTCTTTGATTGCCCTTACGCCGTCGTCTTGATCCTGCGCCTGCTTGACCTGATCAATCAAGGATGTAACTGCAGCCACATAGGGGTTACGGCTGAGTGCATCTGCATGCCGCATCTTTTCTCCAGCTCTATGCTCCACTTCGAAGTCATACTCATTCAGCATTATCACCCATCTTGCTACCTTTGCTGTGAGGTCCTTCTTCGTCAAAGTTTGCTGAAATGCTTGACAATCAGTTACTATTTTGAAGTGTTTTCCATATAAATAATGGCGGAACTTTTTGACACCTATTATAGCGAATGCTTCAAGTTCATAACTTGAGTACCTACTTTGTGCTTCGTTAGTCCTAACACTCATATATTGAACTGGGTGCAAGCCAGTATTGGGGTGATACTGCATAAGGATAGCTGCTATAGCTATGCTGGAAGCGTCTGTGTGTAACTCAGTTTTTAAGTTAGGATCAAATATTTTTAATACTGGGCTGGTAGCCAGCCTTTCTTTCAAAATATGAAAAGCTTCTTGCTGCTTCTTATCGAACACAAAGTCCACATCTTTCTTTAATAAATCGTTTAAAGGCTTAGCAATAACGGCATACTGCTCTATGTTCTTTCGGAAGGTAGAAGTCAATCCTAGAAAACTTCTAAGTTGCTTACTTGTTCTGGGTTCTGGAAATCCGGCCACTGCATCCGTCTTCTCTGTACTTGGCCGTATTTCAGTGTCTTTAATTATATGGCCCAAGTACTCTATTTCACGCTGTATCAACTTTGCCTTCTTCCAATTGATCACCAGCCCATACTGAGCAGCTGTTTCCAGAACTAGCTTCAGTCGTTGTAATGCTTGCTCTTCATCAACAGCTGGAATTATATTGTCATCAATAAAAATCATCATTACCCTCTGAGTTAACAGCTCACGGAAAATCATGTCGACAAACCGCATAAAATATTTTGGGCTGACCGAAAGCCCAAACGGTGCTCTTAGAAATTCGAATTATCCGTGATGGGTAACAAAGAAGTGTAAGGTATGGATTCTTCACTCATTTTCAAATGGAAAAATCCATTCTTCAAATCAAGAACGCTAAACACCTTCGCTTGAGATAACCTGTCAATCAGGTCATCTATAAGAGGAAGAGGATACTCGTCTTTCACAATCTTTGCGTTGAGCTGCCGATAGTCAACACATACCCGTGTTGTCCCATCCTTCTTCTTGACCAACACCAGTGGACTAGAGTATTCAGAAAAACTTACCCTTACTATGCCGTCTTTCAACCACTCATCAACTTGGTTTTCTACAATACCCTGCTCCATATATGACAATCGCCGAGGCCGTTGTGCTACTGGCACATCGTCTTTCAACACAATCTTGAGCTCCAATGGTGCTTCCTTCACTTGGATTGGACGGTACATATCAACACACTGATAAGCCTCCTGTTTTACTGATGGACTGTTGACATGCTCTAAAAGAGATTCGGTGCCACCTGTAATGCAATTTACTTTATTTAACCACTCACTTTCATTTCTGAATATGGATACACATCTATCGCTCATCAGCACTGTCACACTCCTCAAAAACTCATGACCTATTATAACATCGTAAGGCATACAGTCTCTAGGTATAATGTGGAATGTAACATCGTTGTAGCACTGTCCGTCAATGACGATTACCGTCGTAATTTTACCTAACGACCGCACTTGTGATTGTCCTAGTCCCGTCAGCGTTAGCCCGCCGACGTTGAACTCAACATTAAATAGTTTAGCGCACAGCTCTGACGATATGAGATTTACATCACTTCCAGAGTCGATCAATGCGCTAGAACTGTGATTTCCCGCCACTTCTATGGTTTCACCGGTTTTCGTAAGATTTTAATAGCTTAATAGTCTTTAGTCTTTGTTTTGGTTTATCTGCATAACCTCATTGTTTGACACAATTGACACTGTATTTGACGTATCGTTCAAATATCCACTATTCTATTAACATCATGGCCGCTCGTACACGCGCACTGATTGGTCGGGCCGGCCGCAGTCCCGAACATAGCCGAACGTTGTTTTACCGACTGTGCCGCGCTCGCTGCTCCTCGACTGTTACCAGCTTCACGTTGTTGCACTGCCGGCTGCTTTACCGACGTGTTGCCTCCGCCAATGCTAGGACCTCAGACTAAGATACTTAGTCTGAGGCTAGGACACTGTTTTCCAATATGGCCAAATCTCAGATCAAAAATTCGTTGCAGCGAAAACATTTACTCCCGTTGGCGCACTGACGGGATAAATGGCTCGTCTCCCCACAGTTGTAACAACGACGCGTGGAACTGGGATGCTTCTTTCTTCCTTTCAGTGGCTGGGTCAGCTCGTCCCTCTTTCTTCGTGTTACCTTTCATCTTTTCGTAGATTAATAATTTCTCTTTGAGAGCGCCGTACGTCGTAACGCCATATAGTATCGCCTTGTTCCTTTGGATGTCTTCAATGCTGTCGATGATGTACTGAATGGCAACGTAGTCGGGGAATTTAGCTCTCTTTGCCCAACTCTTTCATGGTGAGCATATATTGGTAGTAGCTCTCACCTCGCCGTTTTTTAAGCGCTGCCATCAGTTCGTGCATCTCCTTGGAATTTACAGCTTCAGGAAATTCCTTAACTAAAGCCGTTTTGAGGTCTTCATACGTCTTGAACACTTTTTCAGATTAGAGCCGCAGCCCCGCCGTGCCGATGAGGGACCGCCGCGCAATTATCAGCTTTTGTTGCGGCGTCCAGTTGAATACTTCCGCATTATCCTCAATGTCTTGGGCCCATTTCGTGAAGGAATACGCTTTGTCCCCGCCGTCGAATTGGGCGATACCGCCATCGAAATTGTAAAGCATGGCCGCCGCTGCGTGTGAGCTCGCGCCACCACTTTTGCTGCCGTCGTCCGGCATTCTCGTCCTCGTCTTGGTAGGCAGGCGATCCGCCGAGGTGTCGTAGAAGATGTCGCCTTCGTCTTCCGTCTTATCGTCGTTTGTTCGAACTCCGTACGTGCACCACACCACGTGCACACCGGCGTCCGGTCGCCTTCGTATTTAACCTTCTTTCTCGTGACTCTGGCCGCACAAATCCCGGACGAGCCCCCAAAATTTGTGGGAGTGTGTAAATATAATAAGACTGATCGTGTGGGCTCAGAGTGAAATAAACAGCTTCGTTAACAAATATAATTTATTTTAGATGTTCAAAATCTAAGTACGTCTTCGTCGTTACAATCTTTACGCCATCTTCCTTTTTCCTATATCCCTCTCACTCTCGCTACATTCGTCCCTTTCGCTCACTCTTACATTCCGTTTCCCACATAATGTACTACGCAGTCGCTTTTTTGCAACCACTAAACTTGGTCGGGTTACCGCGGTCTTGCACATCCTAATGACTTTTATTTTATTATATCTCGCTAATTATTGTATTTACGACGCTGAAATTTTACAGGTATAAAACTGAACTAAGCAACTAATGATTGGTATAACATTCAGTTTATATATCCATATACAGGCTTATCGGTGACCAAATAACTCCGCGCGCATCTTGACCGTGAACGTGGAGAACTGAATATCATCATAATTTGTTAATTACTTATAGTATACTAATGAAACTTCACATACATTTGGAGGCAGTCACAAGGTACAAAATAACGCTTAAAGTAAGTCTTTAGAGCTCTTATTCAGAGTGTTAGGACCTATTGAAGTGTTTTTATATTTAATTAAATCACTTTTAAACAGTACATTATTTTGGTTTTATTATTGCACAACTAATTAGAACTAATTCCTAAGAAGTCATGTACAAAAGATGATAAGAACCCGCTTACCCGTTTCAGAGATCCAGCAAAACCAGAAATGTTACTCCAGCAGGATCTTGAATAACTTCGCAGCCGAAGGAAGAACAAATACAAAATAAGGTGCAACATTTACCTCGTCTAGACAACTAATTATATAGCTAATATTTATTTCAATATTCCCATTAAAAAGAAAAAGGTCTGGCTGCGGTAACGTTAGTAACGTTACCCCAGCAGAAAATGTTTTTGTTAAATAACTAAAAAACTATAAGTGCAACAAATTTAAAAGTGTGCGCAACAATTACAGAAATGGGGCAACTAATTATCTATCACTACATAGTATAAAACAAAGTCGCTATTTTTGTCTGTTTGTTTGTCTGTATGCTTAAATCTTTAAAATTACGCATTTGATTTTGATGCGGGTTTTTGTAATAGGTAGAGTGATTCAAGAGGAAGGTTTATGTGTATAATTTGTCGACATATTTTGCGGGCGAAGCCGCGGGCGGAAGCTAGTAAGATTTAAATGGCAATTTTCGACATGATTTTGCTAGGGTAACGGACACTCAGCGTCAACCCCAGCGACCCTGAAGCCCTGACGCCCAACCACTTCTTGTTGGGCTCGTCAGGCGGACTGCCGACGACATGAACAGAACATGGCGGGTCAGCCAAGCGCTAGCTGATCACTTCTGGCGACGGTGGCTACGCGAGTACCTTCCCACCCTGGTACCTCGCGGCGAGCCACAGAACAACCGACGACCTGTACAAGTTGGCGACGTGGTCCTCGTGGTCGACAGCACGCTGCCCAGGAACACCTGGCCGATGGGGATCGTCGAGAGGACACCTCGTACCGGACGGCGGCGTTAGCATCGTGGAGATACGCACCCGGACCGGCACCTTCCGGCGCCCTGTGATTGCTCGTCGTCGTGACGAAGAAGGAAGAGGCTACGCCGGGGCGAGAGCTGTAGTGAACGCCGAGCAAAAAGACATTGAGTGTACGCACTGTGAATAGTGTTAATGAGTGAGACCATATTTTGTTTAAAACATAAATAAATACTTTGAGTTTGAGTAAAGTGCGATCATAGAGACATTAAGTATAGCATTAAGTAGGGACCGCAAACATTGTAATTAATAGTTGAAAATAGCCCAAAATAAATAAATTTCTTATACTCAACTCAACTCAACTCAAAGTATTTATTTCAAATAAACCAATTACAGGCACTTTTGAATTGTCAAGGTGTCGGTCAGTCAGAGAGATGAAGCTAGTTGCCCATTCCAAAGCAGTAGGTACCTATGGAGAAGAACGGGCAAGAAACTCCATGGACACTCTTTTAAACAAAATATGGTTACAAAATATTGGTTACATCGTTCATATTATTAAAATTATACATGTGAGAACGATGCAGAACGTTAAAAGCATCCGATATAAAAATATGTAAAAACTATTCAAAAATTAAATTAAAACAAGCCCTAGCCGCTAAGAGATGACCAGTCCCTACTGACAGCGCCCGTTCACGAACATGACGCATAGGTATATTAGCACCATTCAGCTCAACCATTTTGAAGGGAGCTAAATGATCCAACACACTCCACCATCAGCGAGACATTAAAGTGAGCATGGCATACTCTCAGCCGCCAGGGCACATTCAAGTCAATGTATACGTACCCAGCAAATGGTCGCTTTATAGTAGGTACATAGTACTCACATATGTGCTAAACAATTATACAATAGTTTTACAAACCTCGTCGCAGGAAAGTCTTATGTAAAAAACACACGTACGTGTGTTTACGTGTTAGCTTTCTGCACTCCTTTGTAAATGATTAATCTCATACTCCCCCGTACGCGCAATATACTTAAAAAGGGGTACAAAGTTTTCTCTTCACGTATTAATGTACAGATTAATAATTATTTCTTTTATACAATTTAATTTTATCAATTAATGTTTTCCTTTTAATATTTTTTTAGAGAGCTACTGCCCGTCGGTGGATTCAACGGGTCTCCGATGCGGGCTCCATTGCCGACCGACCTCGTGCTCACCCTCCGCGCATCCTAACAGATGCTCGTGTGGCACACATGGTAAACACCTGCCAGGAGGAACCCTTTACCCAAACTTCAAGCTTTGCACAGCAATACGACTGCAGCATGCAAGCCATTAGAACAGCGCTCCGTCGTGCTGGAGTGCACCATAGGAGGCCGGCAGTTAAAATAATATTAGGCCAGGAACAAAAAGGAGCTAGAGTGCGTTTCGCCCGTGACAACAGAGATTTCGATTATTCACGCGCTATATTTTCTGACGAAAAATCGAAGTCAAGTCAACATGGTCGTCGGAATTTATGGCGTGTAAATAATACAAGATACAAGCCGAGAAACGTAAAGTCTAATAACGAATCTGTGAGAAAAATAGTTAATATGTGGGGTTGGATGAGCGCTGATGGGCCAGGAGAATTACATTACATTAACGAAACGGCGACTGGACAAGTGATGCTGCCAACAGTGCGCGCGGTGTATCCTGGGGAAGAAGTTCCCCAATTCTACTTTTTTCAAGACAATTGAACATGTAGGTATCATTTTTACTATCGACACGCTAAGAAAAAGCACTTGAAAATTTACAGTATTCCAATAGAATTAATACTGGTAATTTTATTATTTTTAACATTCTTTTCGTAATTCTGTACACTAACCTATAGTTTTAGTATGGTAACATTATTTTGCTTCTGTCAACTTACTGAATACAATTAGAAGTCCAATTATAGAGGCCAGCACGTTATACTACCCCAATCTGTTAAAATATAGCTTTTGGAACTATAGGACTAAAGAATAAGGTCGTAAATATTCAATTGAGATAATTTGACAGTTAGGGATAGCTTGATGTGCTAGTGTCTGTGAAAGAAAACACTACACTTGAGAGCAATAAAATCGCAAACCCCCTTGTTATTTGGTTAATCACTGATTATTTTCTTAAATCTTTAGATATTGAGTACAAATCATAGGCAAAATTAAAGCATACAAGCTTAGCTTTATAACGATGCAAAATTAAAAGCACTGCCCTTCACGTAGCTTACAAAATCCAACCGTAAACCAAATACCCCAAATTCACTCGTTTGCATTGTCATACTTGGACCCATACCCGCAGGTATAAAAAGGTCATTTGTTTAGAATTTTTAATCAGTTGCATACCGAAGGTCAACGTGATAACATCTCTACTGGAAGCATACAGATTTACTGGAAAAATATGGATACCACGCCCGCAGAAGTCGCTCAAGTTATTGCTTTACTTGAAGCAGGCCATAATCAAAGTGAAGTTGCTCGACAGTTAAATTTGAGCCGCTACTCTGTACGTCGTGTATACCAGAGGTTCTAAGAGACCGGTGGCTACATACGGCGACCTGGATCTGGCCGGCGACACTTAACATCAGAGCGTGATGACGGCTTTCTTGTGACAAGGTCTTTGAGAAATCGGCAACTGAACGCGGTTGAACTGGGACAACAGCTTCGAGAAGTTCGCAATGTCAGTATAAGTCGGTGGACAGTTAGAAGAAGATTGGGTGAAGCAGGATTGACTTTACATCGCCCAGCAAATGGTCCCAATTTGACCACAGCTCACCGGCAAGCCCGGCTACAATTTGCCAGAGAACACTTAAATTGGACGTATGACCAATGGCGGGTTGTTATGTTCTCTATGAGTGCAGAATGACTTTACATGGTCATGATGGACGCGCTAGGGTCTACAGAAGATCATCAGAGAGATTTTCACAACGCTGCATTAGCGAACGTGTGTCTTTTGGAGGTGGATCGTGTATGTTTTGGGGTGGCATAATGATGGACACTAAAACTGACATTGCATTCATCACTGGGGCGAATACTAGCCCGAGATCGAGAGGATTGACAGCTCTACGATACGTCGAAGAAGTGCTCGAAGAACATGTGAGGCCGCTTGCGTGGCTTATGGGAGAAGATTTTCTTTTAATGCACGACAACGCCAGGCCGCATGTCGCTAGAACAGTTCGCGATTACATGGAAGACGTTGGAATTACGGCGATGGAGTGGCCAGCTCGTAGTCCTGATCTCAATCCGATCGAGCATATCTGGGATGAGCTGAAAAGAGAGTTCAAGCAAGACGCCCTGCTCCTGCGCGCCTCCAAGAGCTTCAACTGGCAATTGAAGAGGAGTGGAACGCTATACCTCAAGATTTCGTAGTAAAGTAATACGGTCCATGAAAAACCGTTAAAGAGCTGTGATTAAGGCTAGGGGAGGGAATACACCTTATTAATAAACAATTTGTACAAGAATTTTGAGTTTGATTATCATTCTTTCCTGAACGAAATTGAGTAATTTTACTCGTATTTTAGGTTTTGTGCCATAAAACCCCTTATGGGTATTTTTATACACTGTATTTGGTATCATCAGAAAGGTACTGACGTAATCTTTTAATAAGTGTATGTTTTTTTAAATTTTTTTTCATATTCATGGAAAAAAACAGCCTTAACAAAAAAAAGTCAAGGTGTGCGATTTTATTGCTCTCAAGTGTATTTGTATTTTTTCACACTGGAAACTAAAGTCAAAAATGGCTGTATAATATTTTTTTCTACTGGCAAAGTGAATTCTTAAGTGTCAAGGTAAGTTTTAAATGTGATCTCACTGGCAATATTAAATTAAGCACCTAATTTTAAAATTTTTACCACATCATCTCCTAACTTAAATGAAGTGTTTTTATATAAAATCTAATTTTTAAGTTATTTTTTTCATTCTGAAATGAGTAAGCTAAATGTCTGAAAACTAAAAAATATATATTACTACCTATTATGTATGTTTTATTTATCAACTAGCTGACCCGACAGACGTTGTCCTGTCTTAACTGTGATACCTAACCTACCTACCTGCCTACCTACCTACCTACCCTACCTACCTATCTACCTACCCTACCTACCTCCCTACCCTACCCTACCTACCTACCTACCTACCCTATAGGAGGAAAATCAGCAGCTGATCGAAAAAAAAAATGTATTCTGCTATTCAGGGCGGAGACAAATCCAACGAAACAAAAACCATGAAAATTGGTCCAGCAGATCTCGAGTTATAACGAAGGGAACAAACCCGTCTTTCTTTTATATATATAGATTACCTCAGCCTATGGCAGTCCACTGTTGGACATAGGCCTCTACCACGCGGCGCCACAACACCCTGTCCTCCGCCTTCGGCATCCAGTCTGTCCCAGCCACCTTCTTCAGGTCAGCTGTCCATCTAGCTAGGGGCGTCCCTCACTACGTTTGCCGATACGCGGTCTTCAGGTCACCAGGGCTCCCATATAAAAACATGTTGTTTAAGCGGGATTGTCCGAAAGGGTTACCGCTACCCCGGTACATAAAGGGCTACGGAAGGAAAATGGATGGGTTTTAGTCAGTAAGAGTCACACTCCTTTCCGCTCAAGACAGAGCGGGAGGGGTTATTCGATAGGGCACGCCACGATAGTGGCGGTAAGGCCCCTCTTTGAGGAGTGGCTAGAGAGGCGTCACGGCGCCCTCACCTACCGCCTGACGCAGGTCCTCAACGGAGGAAACGCCCGGGTGTAACCACTGCGAGGATCGTCCAGAGGACACGCTAGAGCACATGATGCAAACCTGCCCCGCTTGGGCGGAGCACCGCCGTGTCCTTGTAGAGGCGATCGGCGGCGGCGACCTCTCGCGCCCGGCCCTGGTGCAAGCCATGGTCCGGAGCGACAGGGAGTGGGAGGCAGTCACCTCCTTCTGCGAAAAAGTCATGCTTGCGAAGGAGGTGGCGGGACGGGAGAGAGAAAGGTCCTCCCGTCCCAGCCGCCGCAGGAGACGCCCCGGGCGTCGGTAGCCACGTGATGACTCCCGGCCACCGTAGGCGCGGGACTGCGGACGGTGAGTAATGGGTGACTCACCGTCCGATCAGCACCAGGCCCGTGCCGGACGGCGCGTATATGTTCCACGCGCGCTTCAAAGAGATGTCAGTATATGAAGGGGCCCCTCAGGGCCAAGCCTGTCGGGTAAGCGGGATTATCCGAAAGGGTTACCGCTACCCCGGAACATAAAGGGCTACGGAAGGAACATGGATGGGTTTTAGTCAGTAAGAGTCTGACATTCCCTTCCGCTCCACCCAGAGCGGGAGCAGTATTTGGATGATTTCCAAGCTTAAAAAAAAAACCTGAAAAAAAAGGGGTGATTCGATTTCCCGCACTCAAAAAAAAAACGAAGTGCTGCCAACCTAAATATTAATCAGATCTTTTATATTTTAAATAGGTTAATGTGATTAATTTGGAAATCAACATCGGTTATTATTATTCATATTCAAATGTTTATTTACCTTCCATAATGTGTTAAGATCTTACAATCTAAGATACGGTCACCAAATTAAACAAAATTGACAAATTTCTCTTAATCAATTTATAAAAACGTAAACACATTGACAGTTATTATGTTCAAAATTGATAGATATAAATTATTTGAGATCACTTAGTACACGAAAAGTAACGATAAGTTTAAATAACAACATATTTTATAGTAATAATATAATAATGATCTATGTTACATGTATGAAGGAGTGTGAATTCTAAACGATTAACATTAAATGGTGTGTTTGTGCGACATATATTTGTTTGTCTTATATCTACACACATCAAAAGTGTCTAGGGATCAACATATATTTTTGCAATAACTTTTCTCTTGATTGATATTATATTAAATTTTCTTTAAGGATTCATCAAATAAAGTGTTTTCGTTTGTCACAGTAACGATAAACCAAGTCACCTTTGCATTAATAAAGAAATTTGCCATTTTCCTAATAAAGGGATTTTTGACATTTGAACCACTAACATTAAAGTTCGAAAAAAAGACTGAAATAACAGTTTTCTTTAAAATTTTATTGGGTAACTTAAACAATTAATAATCCGTGTTTCTACCGCGAACACTAACAACACAAGAACATCGGTTTGGCATACTCAAAATGAGTTCATCCAAATCACGCTGTGGAATGGCCGCCCATGTTCGTTGCAACAACAAAAAAAGGTCTTCTTGCAACTGGATACCCTCCATATTCGGCAGAGCTCTTCTCTGTAGCATATCCCATGCATGCTCAATCGGGTTCAAGTCTGGCGACTGAGCAGGCCAGGGCAGGACATTGATGTTAGCTGCGGCGAGAGTCTGTCTTACAACTCTTGCGGTGTGCGGTCGTGGATTATCATGCATTAACTGAAATAAGGGACCGATTTGCACTTGTAGAGGAACGAATGAAGTGAACCTTCATTCCCGAAGACCGCTACGGGTACCATCTATAGCAATGCACAATCGTAGGATTCGATATCAATGGGCTCTTGAACACAGAAATTGGGCAGAAGAACAATGGCGTTTCGTGTGCTTTTCTGATGAGTCTCGTTTTGGTATGAGACCGGATACAAGACGTATACGACACTGGAGAACCCCTGGACGCCAACAGCGATTAAAATCCTGCCAGGAAGTCCATCCTTATAGTGGTGGAACCATCATGGTATGGGCGGGTATTTGGATCGGCGGAAGAACTGAGTTGATTTGGATCAGAGGCAACCTCAACGCTCAAATTTATGCTGAGACGATTGTATCTGACGTCATCGTTCCTCTACAAGTGCAAATCGGTCCCTTATTTCAGTTAATGCATGATAATGCACGACCGCACACCGCAAGAGTTGTAAGACAGACTCTCGCCGCAGCTAACATCAATGTCCTGCCCTGGCCTGCTCAGTCGCCAGACTTGAACCCGATTGAGCATGCATGGGATATGCTACAGAGAAGAGCTCTGCCGAATATGGAGGGTATCCAGTTGCAAGAAGACCTTTTTTTGTTGTTGCAACGAACATGGGCGGCCATTCCACAGCGTGATTTGGATAAACTCATTTTGAGTATGCCAAACCGATGTTCTTGTGTTGTTAGTGTTCGCGGTAGAAACACGGATTATTAATTGTTTAAGTTACCCAATAAAATTTTAAAGAAAACTGTTATTTCAGTCTTTTTTTCGAACTTTAATGTTAGTGGTTCAAATGTCAAAAATCCCTTTATTAGGAAAATGGCAAATTTCTTTATTAATGCAAAGGTGACTTGGTTTATCGTTACTGTGACAAACGAAAACACTTTATTTGATGAATCCTTAAAGAAAATTTAAATTAATATCAATCAAGAGAAAAGTTATTGCAAAAATATATGTTGATCCCTAGACACTTTTGATGTGTGTATTTACCTATTTGTTAATTGTGTAGTATGCTTTTTAATTAACTTAAATTAAAAAACATACTACACAATTAACTATAAGTAAAAGTTGTATCGGTAGATTCATTTTTTATTGCATCGGGTATAGTAAGTATAATAAATATTTTTATTGAAATTACGTAAGGACTATTTGAATGTAATTTCATACGCAATTTCATTAATTAGTTAAATATGTTTTAACAAATCATCGACAAATAATTACAGTATAAATTAATTAACTTTAAATGTATGTCTTTGAAACTACAACACAATATACAGGGTGTGTCGTAAATAGTGGTCCAGAGTAAAGAAGTCGATACACTGTATTCTTATGTATCACATACCGAAATTTTAACCATTTTCAGTTAAGGGTCTCCGAAAAAAGAAAAAAAGGTTGTTTTTTAAAATGTCTGTACCTTGCTTCACCAATTTGGCTGTAATTTCAACAAACATCAATATTTTTCCATTCTGTTTTTTTATTATTACTCTTGAATATGTGTACTATAATGCCCAAACCCTTTTTTACATTTTAAAGTCAAAGGTACTTAAAGAATTTAATTTGTTTCCAATTTCAATACTCATCTCCAGCAAATCATATGACTTTATGGGCATATTGTGTAAAAAAAATGTACTGCACTGTTAGTGCCCATTAGTTAAAAAAATACCTCATTAAATGCAGATTACAAAATGGTAAAATATTAAGTGGTAAGACTTTAGAAAAAAAAGTTATCAGCATTCAAAACGAAAGACAGCTAAATTTGCTCAAAACATTTTGTTTTGTCAAGTTACTAGTATTGTGATTTTTGGTATAGTACCTCAGGTAAATAAGGTCTTTTGTATTCCTGGAATTGGTAACAAGCCATGCAGACATCAGACGACGGAGAGATAATGGATTTAGTCCATGAAGACCCACTACATCTGTTTGTGCCATAGCACGGAGAGCGGGCATTTCTACGAGGACCGTTCTCCGTGTTCTTCAAAGGCATCAGCTGTACGCCCTTACCATTTTCAAAGGGTACAAACTTTGTTGCCAAGGGATGGGCCGTTGAGAGTACAATTTTGCAAAGAAATGCTGCGTAGAATTCGAGCGGACCCACAATTTTATTACAAGATAATGTGGAGTGACGAATCGTCATGTAAAAAAGATGGTCAGCTGCTGCTGCACTTGTATTTAACTTTTCAGCCGCTGCCTGGATTCTTTGTCGTAATTGTTCAACTGAAGTGATTTGCACATTATAAACTTTTTCTTTCAGACACCCCCAGTAGAAAAATACAAGGGGGTTTAGGTCTGGCGAACGTGGTGGTTATAAAATTGGCCCTTGCCGCCCAATCCATCTTTGGGGATAAGTATGGTTTAAATGTTCACGTACAATAACTGCGTAGTGAGCGGGACAGCCATCATTTTGCAGCCACATTGCTTCTCCTAATTCTGGATCGACATCTCTCAATAACACTGGGAGGTCGTTTTGCAAAAAATGTAAGTATCTTTCCCCATTCAACGAATTGGGTAGCTCGAACGGGCCAATTATTTGCCCATCAATGATCCCCGTCCACAATTTTTTTTTAAATTTGATACTGGGATTGTTTGATTAAGTTGGGATTTTCTAGCTGCCAGCTGTGCAGCAGCAGCTAACCATCTTTTTTACATGATGATTCGTAACTCCACATTATCTTGTTATAAAATTGTGGGTCCGCTCGAATTCTATGCAGCATTTCTCTGCAATATTGTATGTACTCTCAACGGCCCATCCCTTGGCAACAAAGTTTGTACCCTTTGAAAATGGTAAGGGCGTACAGCTGATGCCTTTGAAGAACACGGAGAACGGTCCTCGTAGAAATGCCCGCTCTCCGTGCTATGGCACAAACAGATGTAGTGGGTCTTCATGGACTAAATCCATTATCTCTCCGTCGTCTGATGTCTGCATGGCTTGTTACCAATTCCAGGAATACAAAAGACCTTATTTACCTGAGGTACTATACCAAAAATCACAATACTAGTAACTTGACAAAACAAAATGTTTTGAGCAAATTTAGCTGTCTTTCGTTTTGAATGCTGATAACTTTTTTCTCTAAAGTCTTACCACTTAATATTTTACCATTTTGTAATCTGCATTTAATGAGGTATTTTTTTAACTAATGGGCACTAGTTAACAGTGCAGTACATTTTTTTTACACAATATGCCCCTAAAGTCATATGATTTGCTGGAGATGAGTATTGAAATTGGAAACAAATTAATTTATTTAAGTACCTTTGACTTTAAAATGTAAAACAGGGTTTGGGCATTATAGTACACATATTCAAGAGTAATAATAAAAAAACAGAATGAAAAATATTGATGTTTGTTGAAATTACAGCCAAATTCGTGAAGCAAGGTACAGAAATTTTAAAAAACAACCTTTTTTTTCTTTTTTCGGAGACCCTTAACTGAAAATGGTTAAAATTTCGGTATGTGATACATAAGAATACAGTCTATCGACATCTTCACTCTGGACCACTATTTACGACACACTCTGTATAAAACTTAATCCGTCCTAATACAAAAGTTCCAGAATCAAAATGCGTTCCGATTACAAAACGAAGACTTTCTGAGAATCAGTTAGTACCTAAGGTTCATGGTTTAAATAATATCTACAGATAAGAAACAAAAATGGCATTCTTTCATCCGTTTACCGTTTTCCGACAGCATAAAAATAAAAAATAAACGAAAAATCAAACTCAAAGTATTTATCACTACATAGTATAAAACAAAGTCGCTATTTTTGTCTGTTTGTCTGTATGCGTAAATGTTTAAAACTACGCAACGGATTTTGATGCAGTTTTTTTTTAATAGATAGAGTGATTCAAGAGGAAGGTTTATATGTATAATTTGTCGACATATTTTGCGGGTGAAGCCGCGGGCGGAAGCTAGTTTCAAATAAACCAATTACAGGCACTTTTGAATTGTCAAGGTGTCAGTCAGTCAGAGAGATGAAGCTAGTTGCCCATTCCAAAGCAGTGATTCCTATGGAGAAGAACGGGCAAGAAACTCCATGGTCACTCTTTTAAAACGTGATCGTCAATATTGTAGTGTAAGACCTAAAGCGGTTTTAATAATCGTTTATTTTTATATTTTTGCATGTTAAAATGATGGAACAAAATATTAAAAGCCTACTATTTTACCATAATAGCGCATAAACCCGTTTGCTTAGAAGGTGCTCATAGCTATGTGTATTGTGTATGTACAGAGGCCAGCACATCAAGTTACCCAAATCCGTCAAATTTCTATGATAGTATTTCGACTTTATTGCAAAGTCATAAGGTTCATTTTCAATTGGGACAATTTGACAGTTAGGGATAGCTTGATGTGCTGGCGTCTGTACTCTACATGCTCTAAGGCCCGTAGGTATTACAGAAGGATACTCAAGCACTGATCTCTGTTTAAAACTAGTTTTGAGTCAAGTTTTTATTTTAGAACGTTCCTCAAGCATAGATTCATTGATCATAGTTCAGCCGAGTTTGGCTTTATATTAGAACGTTACTCAGTTCGTGAATCGAACCCAAGCATCACCCAAGTGTGGTCGGGACCGCGCTTGAGCAGAGATTGTTACATGTCATGTCAGTCTATTTGCGTCAAATTTTTAAAGCAATTATAGTGGAATTGAAATAGGATCATTGTTAAAAGAAACATTTGGAGAAGTTGAATATTACATGTTATTACTCCGTATCGGATTTTCTAGCTGATATATTTTGGTTGTGCATCCATGATTGTGTTTGATGATGAACTGTTTCTGTGTGATCAATGGATCAATGTTTGCATGCCAAAATGGTAGCATCTCCAAGGATTATTTGATATTATGTAACAACCCTAATGTATTGAGCAAATAAATAAAGACAACAATAACACATTCTACAATATTTTTTTCAATAACAATTCAAATAGAATGTTGAACTATGGCGTTCCTCTCTCATACAATTGAGAATACTCCAAAAAGAGGTAGGTACAGGTATCAACCACACAACCGTAGGCATCCCATAGCCCCAGAATTGCAAATTATGTTTACGTTTTTATGCGATGGTCTTATCAACATTCCGACAACAATAGTCGGGCAGACACAACACCCGTCTGGTCAGAGGATCCTCCCTTTTCTATTCAGGATGAGTAAACTTGTCACCCTGTTCCTCATACCTCTGTAATAACACAATGTAAGCCCGAAAGGCAAAATGCTAAATATCCAAAAATGTACGGGAGTGAGACGAATGACTGGACAACCAGTTACAGCGCACTGGTCCGAACAGAAGGATGTCGTCAAGGGTTCCAATAAACGTGGACATTCTCAACCTGCAAAAAGAGTATCATCTGATGACGCCGCAACCTTTCGCTACCAGAGGAGGCAGTACGCATTTAAGGGTTTACGTGCTTATAACACATACCTACAAAAAGAACATCAATACATGGTGTGTCGACTCCTAAATTCCTATACCTGGTTACAATATTATTCATTTTTTATAAATAAAACAAAAATATGTAAAATATTTTTTTTTTTTATTAATAATAATCAATCTTGAGTAATATCTATCTTCTATCTTTAAATTAAAATGTATTAGTAGTAGTAGTGAATTCATCTGCGTCTGAATAGGTATGTTGGCTGGCATCAATTATAGTTTGGATGTGGTTTAGATCGACGCATACGGGTATTTGATACCAAAAACTGGCCAAAAGTCATTTTTACAATAGTAACCGCGCAGCTATCCTTTGTTATGTTTTAACAATGGGACACTCTATTCATTAAGAAACCGGTACCCAGAAGGGGCTAGAGCGCTCCATGCGCCCTCAACGTCAGTCGGAACTCATCTGTTGTGCTAGTGACACGTTTGTTTTCTCGGCGCTCGCAAATTTCAATTGCTGTTTAAGACTAATCATACTGTTGTGTTTAGTGCAAACCCCAAAAACCATCATGGAATCTTCAGGCAAAGGTATGAACTTTATTTTGAATCTATTGTGCTACTGTTAGGATCACTTTTTCATTCTTTAATTGTACCATAAAGTCATGAGTATTTTTATGCAAAAAAAAACACGTAAAATAGGTTTCCTTCGTCAAATTAAGTATCAGATAAACATAGTTAAGCTAAAGTTTATACATAATCGTGTTCTTTGAACCTTCTAGATTTCATATCAAGAGAAAAACCTTCCGCCTCTTTCCGCCCCTATGAATTATAGCCTCTGAACAAAAATAGGTTTTTTCGAAAAAAAAACAACACTTTGTGTTTCTTTGATTTTAACATAGATTTTTTCTTGTTGGCAGGTCCTTATGATGAGTCATCGATGACAATAACAAGAGAGGATATGTTTAACGTAATAAAACAGTGCGATTGGACAATTATCAGAGGAGGCAGCTGAGTCGCGGAATAAACATTTCCGCCTATACAGGCAAAACTTTGCAAGAAAGTTTTCGCGAAAGAATTGCCTCCAAGATGTCATGAACCGCCTTCTTCTGACCTCTGATGTCTTTCTTAGTAGCAGCAGCAGAATGCAATTCAAAAGGAACAGGAAACCACTATCGCAAGAAATTCTACAATTTCTTAAAGTTGAATACGAGTGTCCCGCGGACACTGACACTGATAATGCTGACCCGGGCACTAGTACTGATCAAGCAGATAGCGATAGCGAGTCTGACGAATATTAGCTGTATAAGTTTCTCTGTAAATATTACAAGAAAATGTATATTTAACTTTTATTTCGATGTAAATTACAGTTTGTACATAGCTTTTCATTTATGTATTTTGTAAGGTTATGTAAAAAGTAAGCGTTATTTTTAAATCATTGTGTATTTTTAAATGCTTTTTTTATTAGTTATTGTACAAATAAATCACCATAATGCTTGAAATAGAAAATAATGTTTTATTTTATTTCGATTTTATTTCACACGTAAGTCCCTTTGGAGAAAAGGGTATAGAAATGATTGGGTTATACTAAAATTAATATGAAAAATAATTAGGAGGCACAATTGACCCAAAATTACCAAAAAAAGGTTTTGGCCAGTTTTTTGTATCAAATACCCGTATGACGGTATTAAATTGTTGGGCATTATTATTTCGTGCTCTATCATCTGGATCTGCTTTAACTGGAGTCACCATATCTGAAACTAAACATAATAACATTTGCATAACATGCTCAGAGAGGAATCCCCACTCTTGACACCCCATAGGATAACAAAATAACGTTAACTTATTAGCTCCAACTGTACTGGTAGTAGAAAGCAAATTTTGGGAAATAAAAGTATTCAGAAACATCTTGAACAACGACGACATCATGACGTCACGAACTTCTACAAAGAGAGCTAAACACCTGATGGTGGTGGTGGTGGTGGTGGCTGTCAAGGCAGGTTAAGGTTCCTGTCGTAATAAAATAGGATTGTATTTTATTAATAATTTCAACAGTAGGAAACTGATAAGTTAACTTATATTAAAAAATAGATTGGTACTTACTGACTCGCATCATAGTCTGGCCAACGAAAGCTGACCAAGAAAAAAGGCGGCAATTTAAAAAAATCAAGAGCTGCCAACACTGGTTATACGCTGCTTAAACAGACTTGATATTTTTATTATTCAAGACTAATAAGCGATATTTACATGGCTACGAATCTCTCAGTAACAGTCACGGAGTCTGGATTTTTTCCCAATTGATGGCAATAGATGCACCCCCTATTACATGGGACTTGCCATATTATACCACTCAATGAAATATTTATATAAAATATTTCCTCTTTATAATATTAATATACATATATGACATTTTTTTAACTTCTGCGTGCATTGTAGTTCACAGCTCGACATTATATCGAAAAGGTAGAATTAAAGAAAAAGTTATAACTAAAAGTTTATTTCATAACACAAACATAGGGGCTAGGAATCATAGTCGAAATTCAATTCAATTTTGACAGTGCTAAATTATTGCCATATCAAAAGTTTAGAAATTAATTCGTGGTCAGCTTTCGTTGGCCAGACTCTAAGGGAACTATTACATTTCTCCGCAGAACGGACACATTCAGCCATTTTGCTCGTGTGCATGTGTGAAATCTTTCAAAATTTCTATTAGCGGTTTTTCCCAAGAACAATTTTCTTGTGTCTTGCCATTTATGAATTGGTATACATTTATATTCAGCAAAAGGAACACAAAAAACGTTGTAAACAAACAAATATTTTCTTATAGGTATTTGACAGTTTTAATTATCATAGATATTTATGGGCATAGATACCTACAAGTTTGCTTTTAAAATTACTATACTTTACTTCAAAAACCTTTATTTCAATAAATGCGGGATTATAGTATTCAGGACAAAGTAAAAACCCAGATTTCCTAAATAGTTAAGCGTTTTATGGTATATTTTAATATTTCTAATGCATTGAAGATCAGAACAAAATTGGTAAATAAAATAAATTGTAAATGAAAACTGACTGTTGTATAGACAATAGACATCTCTGCTTGAGGCTAGATTTGAGTGTCGATTCAACTGAGTATAGTTTGATTACCGTCCTGGAATAAGAAAGATGCTCAAGCACTGAATCTAAATTTAAACTGAGATCGACTGATTGGCGATCAAACTAGACTTGAGGAACGTTCTGTAATACGGACCTAAGTCTTAAACTATCGGCGATCACGTTTTATTTTTATTGTGAAGAATACCTACGTACCTACATTTAAAGTTTTAATTCAAGGTTAAAATATTTTGAATAAAGTGTCTAAGTTACTCAAATATCGATTTGAAATTTTCACTTCCGGTTTAAGTAATATACTTACGAGAAAAAATAAATTTAGAATAGGTACGACAAAAAAAAAGTTCAATTTAAAAAATATATATAAGAAATAATACTTTATAGTTTTTTCAACAAGTTAATTGATACACATAATAAGCATCCAAAATTAATGAGTTCATTCTTATCAATTTTTTAAAAGCTCATAACTCAGCAATAAAGCACATCGCACTTATGGTTTATCACCAGTGTGTATGCGACTATGTTGTAAAAAATAACTCTTTTGACGAAAACTACGTTCACAAACATTGCACTTATAAGGTCTTTCACCAGTGTGTAAGCGACTATGTTGTGATAAAGAACTCTTTCGACTAAAACTGCGTTGACATACGTCACACTTGTAAGGCTTTTTATCAGTGTGTATACGAATATGTTTTGTTAAACCACCCTTGCAAGTAAATCTGCGCTGACATACATCACACTTATATGGTTTATCACCAGTGTGTATACGAATATGACTGGTTAAACCACCCCTTAGGCTAAAACAACGCTGACATACATCACATTTGTAAGGTTTTTCACCAGTGTGTATACGAATATGTGCTATTAAATTGTTCTTTGAACGAAATCTCCGCTGACATACATCACACTTGTAAGGCTGTTCGCCAGTGTGTATACGTATATGTTTTGTTAAACTACACTTAATACTAAATCTGCGCTGACATACATCACACACATATGGTTTTTCACCAGTGTGTATACGAATATGTACTATTAAATTATTTTTTGTACTAAATCTGCTCAGACATACATCACACTTATATTGTGTTTCCTCTGTGTGTTTACGAATATGGACTATTAAACCACACTTATCGCTAAAACTACGCTGACATACGTCACACTCGTATGGTTTTTCACCATTGTGTATACGATTATGTAATGCTAAAGCGTTCTTTCGACTAAAACTGCGCTGACATACGTCACACTTATATGGTTTTTCACCAGTGTGTAAGCGACTATGTTGTGATAAATTAATCTTTAATCTAAAACTGCGGTGACATACATTACACATATAAGGCTGTTCACCAGTGTGTATACGATTATGTATTGTTAAAGAACTCTTTCGACTAAAACTGCGTTTACACACATCGCACTTGAAAGGTTTCTCGCCAATATGTGTACGAGTATGTGGTATCATTTCTTTTACTTTGTAACAAGTGCCAGGTTCGGACGTACGTTTTTCAGTTGTCCCGATAACTTTCGAGTCCGATTTGTTTTTTCCTGTTTCCTCGATAGTTATTGCATCTTCTACTTTTGTTCTTCTTGTGCCTAATTTTCGTTTCGCCGCGACGGTCGCCCCTGTGATTACAAATCTGTTAAGTACAATGTTGGAAGCAGATGGAAATGCAGACGAATCAAAGGATAGCGGATAGCATGATTCACATAACAACAGCAAAGGATCACTGTTTGGTGACATTGAATACAAATAACATTTTGTCACCAGAGACATACAATATTGTCCTAGTTGTAACATTTGTGACTTTGAGTTCCAGCAGCGTTGTTGTCGCAACCCAGCGCCGGGCACGCCACGATAGTGGTGGTAAGACCCCTCTTTGAGGAGTGGCTAGAGAGGCGTCACAGCGCCCTCACCTACCGCCTGACGCAGGTCCTCACCGGACATGCGATGTTTCTGAAGGAACGAGGTACGAAGGTACCTGCACATAATCAGGCGGGAGGCAACGCCCAGGTGTCACCACTGCGACGATCGCCCAGAGGACACGGTGGAGCATACAGTGAAGATCTGCTCAGCTTGAGCGGAGCACCACCATGTCCTCGAAGAGGCGATTGGCGGCGGCGGCGGCGGCGACCTCTCGCGTCCGGCCCTGGTGCAAGCTATGGTTCGGGGCGAGAGGGAGTGGGAAGCAGTCACCTCCATCTGCGTAGCAATTTTGTTCGCGAAGGAGGTGGCGGGATGGATGAGGAAAAGGACCTTACGTCCCAGTTGCCGCGCCCCGAGCGTCGGAAGCCGCGTGACGACTCTCGGCCACCGTAGGCGCGGGCGGGACGGTGAGTAATGGGTAGCTCTCCGTCCGATCAGGACCAGGTCCGTGCCGAACAGCGCATACGTGTTCCACGCGCGCCTCAAAGAGATGTCAGCACTAAGGAAGAGGCCCGTTAGGGCCGAAGCCTGCCGGGTAAGCGGAAATGTCCGAAAGGGTTACCGCTACCCCGGAACATAATGGGCTAAGGAAGGAACATGGATGGGTTTTAGTCAGTAAGAGTAGGTTAGGATTCGATGATTTCTCACAATCAAAAAAAAAGTGCTGACAACGTAATTATTAATCAGTAATTTATTTGAATTACGTTAACGTGTTTAATTTGAGTAGCAACATTGCTTTTAATTCATATTCATATCTTTATTTGCATTCCATAATGTGTTAAGATCTTTAGCAACGAACCCAAAATAAAATTATCAAAACCCCCATATTCCATTATCTTACTCCAACTAAATACTATTTGAAAAAAAAACTAAATTATTTAATCTCGCACAATTATACACATCCGTCACCTGCATTCTAATTAAAAAAAAAACACCACAGACAGCATGCAATCCAATTTACAATATACAAAAAAACGCTCACACAACCTAAGAAATAAAAGCAAATTACAACTAAGACAAGCTCGTACTAACACTATGGTAAAAAAACCATATTGTTCGAAGGAGTACAGCTATAATGACCTACTAAATGACGTAACAGATTGTAATAACATTAACTCATTCAAAATGAAACTAAAAAGTCATATTCTTAAAATGTAGTCCTACTGCAAACCTATCAATTAATGTTAGTAACTTCTTACCTCCTAATATTTATTTATATGACGAAAGGATTCGTTACCAGTGGGTCGCCTCATCGGAAATAACACTCACAAAACCTTTGTTAACACTTTTAATTACTTGCTAAATCGCACTGAATACAAAAGAATCAAGGATGGCTAAGATATGGCTCGATTAAGAACTAAGGAACGCGGGAAGTTTAGCGCGGAGTAACGAACGTCCACTCAGCCTGACGGACCGATTCAAAGTGTCCTCACTCAACTGTCACCGCACACTTGTGCCCCCACTTACAGGTTAGCCAACCTATCTGTCAACGTCACCTGTCAATGTCAAATAGCTGATTATACTTCCGGTTCGACATTTGACTCGATTATTCGCTCGGTGCTGCCATTACTCCATGCTAATCATCCCCAAGTTATTACTTGACGTTCCGAAACGTAAGCTGTCAAATCTAACTAAATAGTTTCTCTAGTGAGAGATAGAAGGCGTTAATCCAGATTGATTGATATGCGTCAACGCTTCGACACGGCCATCCTGATGATCACACGTCCTCGGTGTGGAGTACCTGGAATGAAAAAAATTCTCGAGCAGTACCCATACTAATCGCTCGGCCATTCCTGGCCCAAGTGGGTGGGGATTAAAAGGCATTTTGATCAAAATCATTACAGGTTCTAATGAACATCTGAATAACAAACTCTTTCTCTCAAAGCTGACATGTCGAACAACACCTATATTCATTCAAATAATAGGAAACTCATTAAAATATTGCAGTGCTCATAGTCTGACCTTTATCCCGTCTTCATCGTCATCACACTCACAATTATAACCTCCATCCGGTCATAAGCATCAAACCAATCCACCTCCATCAGGTCTCCAACACGTAACCTCTATTCGGTCACATCCACATGTAACCTCCATCCGGTTACAAACACAACACCATCAAGATAATCATTTCGAGCCTTTATCAAAAAGAAGTAGGCTTGTTCAACATGTTACTTTATTTTTCCTATAACGTTACAGATAGTAAGAAACTCTTACTATGCTATGTACTCTAAATGTTATGTTGACCACTTGTCACTTGCCACTTGTCTTGTCAGCGTTATCATTTTTGTCATGGCTAGAGACTCGTCATCGTCACCTACGTGTTCGTCAACGTCAGTTATTTTTCGCTGTCGGCCATGTGCGTACTTGTACGTCCGGGCGGAAGAAAGGGACTTCAAAACATAAGGGTCACCATCAAGAACCTCGATCACGCTAAACGGTCCCCTGTATTTCGGGTCAAGTTTCGCTCCTCATTTTGCAGCAAAACAAAGTCACTAACCCTGCTCTACGATCCGCCGGTACGTCAGTATCAATAGCGTTCCAGTCAATTTCAGGAGTACGCTCTACCTTACAAGGAGCAATAAAAGGATACCTAAAGATCTTTATTCGGTCAGTAGTCATCATTCGAACAGTCAAACCATGTTCTAGAATCTCACGTCTAATCATAATACCATAACGTAGAAAACGATCAGGCAATACATGAAAACAAATCTCAATACTAATGTCATTTATTTATTCAATACTTTAAGCACAGAAATGTACAGAGGCGGACTTAATGCCGTAGGCATTTTCTACCAGTCAACCTTTGGGTGATGCAGAGATAAACAGTGGTAGGTGCATTAGAAAGCAAAGTGCAACTTTTATTTAATTGTAAATACAGATACACATATACAAACTATAAATATAATAATAAATACATATCTAATTATGTTATATAAATAAATGTAATACTATACCTACTATAATAAAGAAAACGAGCATTAGGAGAACATTACCGGCGTGATGATTCTGCCAGCTTCTTGCGGATATGCTCGCGAACTTTTAATTTAAAAGATAAACGGTTGGTTGCCATCCTGATTTCCTGGGGGAGCGCATTCCACAGAGAGATAGACTGAATGAAGAAGGAAGAGTGCATGAAGTCAGTGCGGTGAGCGGGACAATGAAGAAGGCGATTATTTGAAGATCGTAGATTTTTTTTGTGATTAGCACAAATGTACTGAAAGTGGGAGGCAAGGTAGCTAGGGGAAGAGGGCGAATCAAGAAAAGAAAACAAGGTGGTCAGCGCCCTTTGCTCTCTGCGCTGACGTATGGGTAACCATTTTAGAAGCGACCGATGCGCAGAGACGTGATCATATTTACGCAGGTTGAAAACGAATCGAATGCAATAATTGAGAAGACGGTCAAGTTTGTCTAGAAGATCTGCATTCAGGTCGTAGTAGCACACATTACCATAATCGATGATTGGAAAAATTAAGGTCTGCACAAGCATTGTCTTCGTGCTCGATGGTAATAAATTTTTGAGTCTGTACAGAGCCCGCAGCGTTCCAGTTACCTTCTGGCTGACCCTAGCGACTTGAGTACGCCAGTTCAAGGTGCTATCAATGTGCAAGCCTAAGTCCTTCACATCAGTACTAAATGGTACGATTGTACCATTGAAGAGGACCGGCGGCAAGGTTGCACCATCCACCTTACTCATACTCCGAGAACTACCGATGATAATGGCCTGACACTTGTTAGGGTTTACAGCTACACCAAATGGATCAGACCAAGTTTTAATAGCCAGCAAGTCCCTGTTTAATTGGTCGATGGCTTCAGCTATTTCGTCAACTCTCCCCTGACAGTACAACTGCAAGTCATCAGCATACAGATGATACGCACACTGAAGTTCGGTGGTAATAAGATTAATAAAAATAGAAAACAGAAGAGGAGAAAGTATGCCGCCTTGAGGATCGCCAGTTTCCAAATCACACCAGCATGATGAAGAATCTCCAATATGAACGGACTGTTGACGGTCCTGAAGGTAAGAGGAGAACCATTTGAGTGCATCAGGAGAGACCATAACATGGGACAGAATGGCTAATAAGATTTCGTGACTGACGGTATTAAAAGCATTCGAGAAATCGACCAACACTAGTACAGTAACTTTGGTGTCTTCCAGGCCTGCCCTTATATCGCCAGTCACTTTAAGGAGGGCGGAAGTAGTGCTGTGCCCGGGCCTGAACCCCGACTGAAGAGGGCTGTTGAGCGAGTTGCAAATGACAAATTTGGAGAACTGTTTATGGACGCAGGCCTCAAGCACTTTGGATAAGAAGGGAAGGAAAAAATGGGGCGGAAGTGGGAAGGAAGAGAGGGATTAGACACCTTAGGTAGTGGACGAACATAGGCTTTACGCCACAGGGAAGGGAATACCCCGGTGTATAGGGAAAAATTTACAATGTGCGTAATCGCGGGTAGGAGGTGATCCAGAATTGTTATAATCATACCACGGGTGATGTTGTCACATCCCACCAATTTAGATTTAATGGAAAGGATTATCTTTTTGATCTCTCCCGGTTCAACTGGGATGAACCTGAAAGAATTAATATGAGGACGCGTTAGACCAGAAATTAGGGACAAAGTTTGTTGCTTGGCTAGACGATCCATGGTTGGAACAGTGGAGAAATGTCGGTTGAGATCGTCTAAGTCAATAGAATTAGGAAGGTCCAAATGTCGCGGCTTGCCGATACCAAGAGTTCCAAGAAATTTCCAAATATCGGCAGAAGAAGAAGAATTAATAGTATCAAGAATGTGGCGGCGTTTAGCGTTGCGTATCATCTGATTACATCTATTCCTTGCAGCTTTGAACAGTGACCAGTTGTCATCAGTACGATCCCTCTTAAATTTCCGAAACGCGCGGTCCCTACGTCGCATAGCCATCTGTATCCCTCTTGTCATCCATGGTGCAGGTGGGCGTTTAACCTTCACTTTTTTGACAGGAGCATGGATGTCATAAAGGCTGACCACAATATCATTGAAGATTGCGACCTTGTCGTCAACCGAAACAGCTTTTGACATTGGCTCCCAGTCCACCACAGACGCATCTTGCTCGAGTTTCCCAGCGTTCATTCGCGAAAAACAACGCCTGTACAGAACATCGATCTCTACCAAAGTTAAAATCTGTACTGTATCGTACAGTTAAAGGAAGTCTGCCCTATCCCAGTCATAGTCACAGTCTCATCAATAAGCTTTCCTATATTTAAATTTACTAGCTACAGATTCTTTAATTAAAGAACACTCGGCACCAGTCATAATAAAATGAAAATTGCTCACCGGAGTGACGTAGAGTCCCAGTCGGCGCATTCAGGAGGTACAGGTAAACCCTCTTTTCATTGACAGGCTTGGATGACCCGGAGTCGCCACTGCTCCTCTCATTGCGCCGTGGGCAGCTCGACGCGTAGTGGCCTTGCGCGTGGCAGTGTATGAGGCTTTGCAGTTGTCCATGAACCTATCCCGTTGCCATCGCTGTAGTTTGGTGCTTCGGCGTAGCTTTAGTATTCCGTTTCAAGTCCTTGCGGTAGCAGTGCACAGATTTGTGGCCCGGCTTGCCGCAGATAAAATACTTCAGAGGCCTCACAGCTTTTCAGGGACATCGCGGTCATCGCGAGGAAGCTTTCTCTTCATAAAAAAAAACCGCTTGCAGCTTTTGTGCTGGCCACGTGTCTGAATATCCGTCGTGAAAGATAGGCGTTGCACACAGCGATCGGATTGAGAAATGTGAGCCGATATAGTAGCAATAGCCAAACGTTCGGTACTAAGGCCATTCCATCTCGCCATGATCGACGTCATTAAATTAGCAGCGTAGGAAACAAACCACTGGTTTTCTTTAGGCCTGCTACTTTGCAAATCAATCAGAAACGAAGCAATAGAAGTGGAATTATCGTACCTTGCAATAAAGTCGCTTAAAATCGTTCCACGTCATCCCACGAAACGACACGGTAGATATCCAGGTAGAAGCTGCTTCTTTCAAGGCGCGGCTTAGAGCAACCATAAGCGGGGCGCCATGTTGGTTTTGGTCCGTCAAGCACATCTCTGCAGTCAACACCCAAGCACGAACATCCACATCTTGTTTCTCAAGTTCAAAATCCGGTAAACGAAAGCCATGTGACGACGTAGTAAGTATTTTCATGGCTTGAATCAGCGTCAGAAAATTGTGGTTCTGTTGTTCCAACAAACGCATCCATTTTTCGTCGCTAACGTCTCCTTTTGAACATGTGGGTCGTCGTGGTCCAATCCCACTTCTGATGACGAAGGGATTCGTTATCAGTGGGTCGCGTCATCGGAAATAACACTCACAAAACCTTTGTTAACACTTTTAATTACTTGCTAAATCGCACTGAATACAAAAGAATCAAGGATGGCTAAGATATGGCTCGATTAAGAACTAAGGAACGCGGGAAGTTTAGCGCGGAGTAACGAACGTCCACTCAGCCTGACGGACCGATTCAAAGTGTCCTCACTAGGAGTGAGGCATATTTATCGTAACAGATAGAACTAACAGATATTTAGAAATAACAAATAACAATTGTTCCTACCAACGTCTCTTATCTGTTACTTTATTAACAGCCCGGCTGTTACCTACACACACAGAAACACACGTACGCATAAGCTCGCACCTATACAAAATAACAGATATAGCAAGTTATCATTTTCTCTCTCTTCCTCATTAAAGAATTACTCTTGCTAAAAAGAGAAGCACCTATTATTTTTCAAAATATGTTTGTTTCTCGTTCTTACTAAGGCGGTTATACTACGCTAAAAAGAGAAGCACTTAGTATTTATTACCCCTAAAATATAGTTGGTGGTCTTACAAGAACAAACATTTTGGAAATAGTGACTTCTAAATTAGGTCGTATTATATGTTACGCGCCTGTTACTGACCAGAGACCAATACAAAAAACGTTTATATTTGTTTATTTTTCTGTATGGCAATTTGTGATTCAACCAAAAAAAAATAGTAATCGTATCCGATTGATTTGATTTGACGGAAATTTAGTTGTTGGATAATATCCAGAAAAATTACTATAATTATTATTTATTTATGGAAATTTGTGATGGGACCAAAAACAATTGTAGTGATCGTCCAAGGACCCCTTTTTTATCTTTGGTTTGACGTTTGACGGGATTGGTCGAAATAAGTTCCATGCATGTTAGACTTTATCGCATTGGGAATAAAGATGATATTCAATTGAAAGAAATTTTGTCGATTTGTTTGTTGACATAATATTTTAAAATTTTGAATTTTTGAAAATTGTTTGCTTTTACTGATTTTTGTAGGAAACCTGTCATAAAGTACGAAGGAAATTATTCAGGTTATGAATTAAAAATAATAATCAATCAATCTTAAACAAATATGTTGGGGGCTGCTAGTTTAACCGAAAGATAAAAATGTATATAAACGTAACTCTATAACTTCAAATTGCCTCAGTCAATACTTCGGATACGTATTTATTGTCCGTACAAAAATAACAGGCTGTTATTTAATAACAGATATTTGGATCTGTTATTTTTGTGTAACAGTAACAGTGTTAACAGATATCGTGTTTAACCTGTTACAACCCATCTCTAGTCCTCACTCAACTGTCACCGCACACTTGTGCCCCCACTTACAGGTTAGCCAACCTATCTGTCAACGTCACCTGTCAATGTCAAATAGCTGATTATACTTCCGGTTCGACATTTGACTCGATTATTCGCTCGGTGCTGCCATTACTCCACGCTAACCATACCCAAGTTATTAGGTACCTACTTAACGTTCCGAAACGTAAGCTGTCAAATCTAACTACATAGTTTCTCTAGTGAGAGATAGATGGCGTTAACACTTTCACTGCCAAGCACCCGGCTCCCGGGTCGAACGATGATTCGTTCACGTGCCCACAACGCGGCTCCCGGGTCCTACATATAAATAGTTATATGTGGCTTGTGACAATGTGACCATACCCAGCACCCGCCTACCGAGTGCAAATCAAAACGTGCTACTAGGGTTGCCAAAAATAAGCTAGGTGAGAATAGTATGTACAGAGGCCAGCACATCAAGTTACCACAATCTGTCAAATTTCTTTGATAGAATTTAAACTTTAATGCAAAGACGTAAGGTTCATTTTTAATTGAGAATATTTGACAGTTAGGGATAGCTTGATGTGCTGGCGTCTGTACTTTTGAGTAAATCAATTATTTATTTACTTTAAATGTTGTACTAATTGATATTATGCTGACAAATTTCGAAGAAACATACTAAATGGTACTTTAAGTGGATTTATTATTAATTGCCTTTTATCATAGGTGTATAAGCCTATGGCGCCGCGTAATTTTAATGAGATTTCTTATTATTAGGTAACTATTTTAGATCCGTAAGCTTTGGCTTACGTAAGTTGCTAACGTAAGTTGAAATTAAATTCACCTTTGAAAACAAAACCAAGAAGGGTGTGTAATAGCAGCTCTATATAATTCCAGACAAAGAGAACACGTGCAGTCACCACCAATATAACAAGACGACTGACGGTCCTTTGACTGACCGCCGACCGCCCGAATTGTTTTCGATTGTGTTCACATGAAATTGACTCCTATTTCTTTCGAACAAGGTGCAAAATGCAAGTGCATTGTTAAGGACTCGAACGGTTCAATGATTCGGGTGTTTCCGGGAATACGACAATTAGCGAAGATCTGCATGTGCATTATTAATTTGGGAGTACTGTATCTATGTGTGTATGAAGGAGTGTGAATTCTAAACAACTAACAATAAATGGTTTGTATTTGTGCGACATATATTTGATTGTCATAAATATGTATTTACCTATTCGTTTATTGTGTAGTGTGTTTTTTTAATTTAAGTTGATTTGTAAAAAATGTATCGGTAGATTCATTTTTTAAGTATGACAAATATTTTTATTGACATTACGTAACTTTAATATGTCTGTCTTCGAAACTACAACTCAATACATGAAAATGTACTAGATATTTTCACCAGTGTTAACAAACATGTCTTTTTAAATGTTCATTTCAACGAAATCTGCGCTGACATACATCTACAACCAAAAATATCTTGTAACACGGGGTCGTTAGTCAATAAGGTACTATGGGGTGAAAGAAAACCAGACCAAATTTTATTATATAGTGAAATCTGTCATGAGAGATTGAGACTTATCGATTTTCCTAGTGTATTTCGCGATTGTAGTGACTATGTGTGTAGTAATGTAGACGACAGAGTACACATTGATAAACTGTACGAGGAGTAAATTTTTGCTTTGAGCAAGGCTGCCACTGAAACTTTTGTCGCCGTAACACGGCGTAACATTAAGAAGCCTGTAGTTGGATGGAACAGATATGTTAGTGATTCTCATAGGGAAGCTAGGTTAATTTCAGCTCTGGGTAATGTGTGGCAAACCAAAGTCGGGCCGTGTTTTTGAGGAAATGCAAATTAGTCGAAATGTTTTTAAATCTCGCTTAAAATGGTGTCAGAATCTCGACCAAGAAGTTCAATGGCAAGCCTAGCCTCCCAGTGAGCGCTGGTGGTATCAGTGATCACAGCTGTATGGGCCTATGCACACCACGTTTTTTAAACGCGCCGTCGACGCGCGTTTGTAGCGATACAGACGCGATACGCACGCAAGTCAGACGCAGCCTGTAGACCTTTGCACACCTGACGCGCTTGTGTAGCGATACAGACGCGATGCAAACGCGCGTGTGTAGCGATACAGACGCGAGTGTGTAGCGATACAGACGCGATACAGACGCGCGTGTGTAGCGATACAGACGAGATGCAAACATGGTCTTGAATTTCAGTTATGAAGTTTTCTGTGTCAAAGGCTCCATTTTTTTGTTCAAAAGACGTGCGGTGCATCAAATCGCTCGATTGCTACTAGCGTAGATTCACACTTCCTTTTCCCTCGTTGCTAGCGCTCGTATCGGTGTCGCGCGTTTGAATTGATACAGACGCGCCGGTGCCGCGCGTTTGTATCGATACAAACGACAACAAACTACTCTGCAGGATAAAAACGCGCCGGCGACGCGCGTTCCCAAAACGCGCGTCGACGGCGCGTTTAAAAAACGTGGTGTGCATAGGCCCTATAGCTGATATGTTTAAGGATCACTTTATTGTAAAAAAACCATTGGGACCATCACGGTTGGTGAACGATGTTGGGCCGCAGTGTCAGGAGATTGGAGCTATAATTACAGCTAAAGATGTTAAAGAAGCTATTAAAGCTATGTCGAGTGGAAAGTCTCCTGGCCATGACGGCATCAGCATCGAACATTTCAAACACGCAGGCCCTCACCTGCCTAGGGTGCTAGCAATGTTGTATACCCTATGTATAGGGCACTCGTACTTACCTCCTGCACTAATGAAAACTGTGGTGGTGCCAATCTTGAAAATAAGACGGGTGATATTTCTGAAAAATCCAACTACAGGCCGATTTCACTTGCCACTACGGTAGCGAAAGTGCTTGATAGTTTGCTTAACAATCAGCTAGATAAATACCTGAACATTAGTGACAACCAGTTCGGTTTCAGGCCGAGACTCTCCACAGAGACAGCCATCTTGTGTGTGAAGCAAACTATCAAGTACTACACTGAAAGACTAACGCCAATATATGCATGTTTTCTCGACTTGTCGAGGGCATTTGACCTGGTTAACTACGATATCCTGTGGCAGAAACTGAAAGACATATCTTTGCCAACAGAACTCAGCAGGATCCTTAAATTTTGGTATCATAACCAGGTCAATGTCGTGCGATGGTCGAGTGCGTATTCCGAGCCGTACAGGTTGGAATGTGGGGTGAGGCAGGGGGGGCTAACGTCGCCCAAACTTTTCAATTTGTACGTCAACGCGCTGATAGAGGAGCTCAGCAGCACCCGTGTCGGCTGCCATATTGATGATGTATGTCTCAATAATATCAGTTACGCGGACGACATGGTGCTGCTGAGTGCTTCTGTATGTGGGCTTTCAAAACTGTTGGGCATCTGTGAAAACTACGCTCACAGCCATGGCTTGATTTATAATGTGAAAAAAGTGAATGCATGGTCTTTCGGGCCAGAGGAAAATGTCCGGAATCAATACCTGCCATAAAATTATGTGGAACGCCACTGAAGAGGGTAGAACATTTTAAATATCTTGGACATATGATGTCCTCTGATCTGAAGGATGATGCAGACATAGAGCGAGAACGCAGGGCGTTGTCTGTAAGGGCGAATATGACGACACGCAGGTTTGCTCGTTGTACCACTGAAGTGAAAACAACATTGTTCAGAGCATATTGTACATCTTTCTACACGAGCAGCCTGTGGGTCTCATACACGCGCGGACAGTACCACGCCTTGCATGTGCAATATAATAATGCATTCAGGGTGCTGATGGGCTTGCCCCGATTCTGTAGCGCATCAGGTATGTTCGCCGAGTCGCAAGTAGACTGTTTTTATACCACTATGCGAAAACGATGCACATCCCTGGTGCGCAGGGTTCGGGCCAGCTCCAGCGGCATCCTGAGGGCATTCGCGCAGAGGTTCGATTGCCAGTACCTGAACCATTGCTGTATGGTTCACATACTGCGCAATCGAAGTATTTAATAATTATGTTTATGTTTTGTGTTTTTATATTTTTTATTTTATTTTATTGTATGTTTATTTTTGTTTTGTATGTGCCTATGATCCTGTGTTGGTCGAAATAAATGATTTATTATTATACATCACACTTGTAAGGCTGTTCACCAGTGTGTATACGGATATGTTGTGATAAACTACTTTCACTAAAGCTACGTTCACAAACATTGCACTTATGGTTTATCACCAGTGTGTGTGCGAATATGTCGTAATAAATTACTCTTTTGACTAAAACTACGTTCACAAACATTGCACTTATAAGGTTCTTCACCAGTGTGTAAGCGACTATGTGCTGTTAAACTACTCTTCTGACTAAAACTACGTGCACAAACATTGCACTTATAAGGTCTTTCACCAGTGTGTAAGCGAATATGTCGTGATAAATTAATCTTTTGATTAAAACTACGCTGACATACATCACACTTATATGGTTTTTCACCAGTGTGTAAGCGACTATGTTGTAATAAAGTATTCTTTAGGTTAAAACTACGCTGACATACATCACACTTATATGGTTTTTCACCAGTGTGTAAGCGACTATGTTGTAATAAAGTATTCTTTTGTCTAAAACTACGCTGACATACATCACACTTATATGGTTTTTCACCAGTGTGTAAGCGAATATGTCGTGATAACTGACCCTTTTGTCTAAAACTACGCTGACATACATCACACTTATATGGTTTTTCACCAGTGTGTAAGCGACTATGTCGTAATAAAGTATTCTTTTGTGTAAAACTACGCTGACATACATCACACTTATATTGTTTTTCACCAGTGTGTAAGCGACTATGTCGTAATAAATTATTCTTTTGTGTAAAACTACGCTGACATACATCACACTTATATGGTTTTTCACCAGTGTGTAAGCGACTATGTTGTAATAAAGTATTCTCTTGTTTAAAACTACGCTGACATACATCATACTTGTAAGGCTGTTCGCCAGTGTGTAAGCGACTATGTCGTGATAAATGACCCTTTTGTCTAAAACTACGCTGACATACATCACACTTATATGGTTTTTCACCAGTGTGTAAGCGACTATGTTCTGATAAATGACCCTTTTGTCTAAAACTACGCTGACATACATCACACTTATATGGTTTTTCACCAGTGTGTAAGCGACTATGTATTGTTAAAGTACTCTTTCGACTAAAACTGCGTTGACACACATCGCGCCTGTAAGGTTTCTCGCCAATATGTGTAAGAGTATGTGGTATCATTTCTTTTAATTTGTAACAAGTGCCAGGTTCGGACGTACGTTTTTCAGTTGTCCAGATAACTTTCGGGTCCGATTTGTTTTTTCCCGTTTCCTCGATAGTCATTGCATCTTCTACTTTTGTTCTTCTTGTGCCTAATTTTGGTTTCTCCGCGACGGTCGCCCCTGTGATTATAAATCTGTTAAGTACAATGTTGGAAGCAGATGGAAATGCACACGAATCAAAGAAAAGCGGATTGCATGATTCACGTAACAACAGCAAAGGATCAATGTTTGGTGACATTGAATACAAATAAGGAAGGGAGTTTCAGGATCTTACTGACTAAAACCCATCCATGTGCCTTAGCCTTTTATGTTCCGGGGTAGCGGTAACCCTTTCGGACATTCCCGTTTACCCGGCAGGCTTCGGCCCTATCGGGCACCTTCCTTAGTGCTGACATCTCTTTGAGGCGCGCGTGGATCACGTACGCAAGGGCCTGGTCCTGATCGGACAGTGAGCTCCCATTACTCACCGTCCGCAGGCCCGCGCCTACTGTGGCCGAAAGTCGTCATAAGGCTCCGGACGCCCGGGGCGTCTCCCGCGGCAACTGAGACGTGAGGTCCATTCCCTCATCCATCCCGCCACCTCGGTGTGATATAGGAGGTGACTGCCTGCCACTCACTCTCGCCCCGGACCATAGCTTGCACTAAGGCCGGACGCGAGAGGTCGCCGCCGCACAGTGGTTCGAAATCGACGCTCCGTGGACATTTAAATCAAAATTTCGCATGGCAAGAAAAAAAAATCGAAATGGCTTTATTTTAATATTATTTATAATATTTGAAAATATGACAGCTATAGATAGCACCATCGCCGAAAAAAAAAATATTTAATATTTTTTTGTATGAAGAAAAACACAAAAGTCGTATTTTCTCACAACTTAATAAAACTTAAAGCTTGTGGCTTACATGGGGTGTTGTCCCACATGAGGCGATTCTGAAATGCTATAACACGCACACCCATGCGCGCCGCTTCACTCACAGCAGAGTGATGAACTTCGAAAAATTGAGTTAGAGATTTTTACGTAAAGGACTTGGCCAGTTTTGTAAGGACGTCGGCATAGTTATAGAATTTAGTGTACACCAATGATTTTTGGTGTTTTATATTCGTGAATATTTGCTCATTAAATTGTTATAAATAGAAAACTCAGAGAACTTGTCATTACAACAGACTAGACAAAAATAGTTTCATTAAACCGCTCATCAAATCAGATCACTAGCAATAAGGTGTATAGCTTATAATTTTGCTATTAAAAACTGAAAGGCGCTTTAAAATGGTGAACAGTAGCGAATTATATTATCTATACTAATAAATAAAACTGAAGAGTTTGTTTGCTTGAACGCGCTAATCTCAGGAACAACTGGTCCGATTTGAAAAATGGAAAAAGGAGCGGAGCAGTAATGAAAATTGTGACGCAGACGAAGCGCCGGTCAACTAGTTACGTATAACTGATATAGTTTTAGTATCTATTATGAAGCATTTAAACAAAGTGCCACCTTAATGAAGGATTTTAAACTGCATATTGATTAACATTTTTATGAAACTGGATAGTCTGTCTAGAAAAATGTGATAATAATAACTAAGAGAACATCGCGCCTGCATATTCCCCGACGAGTTGGTCAGAGGTATAGCTACCTATGGCACAAGCACATTTCACAGCAGTTAAATTGAGTCCCATGTAATAGGCGGCGAGCTAAATGCCATCAACCGCGCACAAATCCAGATTCCGGGCTGCTACTGAGAAACTCCTGATGAATAAACCCCATATCACTTTGCTCGACCTGGGAATCGAACTCAGGACCTCATGCTCAGCAGTAGCGCTTGCGACCACTAGACCAAGGACAGTTTGGTATGAGTTTAGTATATTCGAAACTAATGGTTTTCTTTACAGTACATTATTACAGGTTACCCTTATTTTTTTTAATAGTTCAATTACCTATAAACAAGAGACGCACAAAATAAATCAAAAGAGTAAAAATAATTATTTGTTTATCAGAGAAAATAAATAAAAATATTTTGCTACAAAAATAACATAAATTGCCACCTCCAACGCAAACCATGTTATGCCCCAGTAGTCTCTCGTGTTCACCAGCTTCGGTATTTAATAATAATAAGCATGGATGATGGATAAATATATCCATAGGCAACTGAAAATAAGATGCACTGTAAGTTAATTTGGAAAGCGAGGCTATGAGATGCCTCTGCAACCTTTGCATGGCTATTCCGCAGTTGCTGCACCTCATATTGATCCACAAAACAACCAGTGTTAATAGCAAGGTAATTGAGTGGTAGAAGGTATCAGTCCGTAGAAATAGCAGGGGTCAAAATAGGAAATAATGGCAAAAACGCAAACACAGAAGGTACACTATGAAGAATTTCATTACACATTGACATTCGACATAAACAATGCATATTGTCAAACAAGTAAACGCGATCCGTTCTAAGTTTTTTTTTCGCGTGAAATATAAAAAAAAACTATCTTACTTATCTTTTCATAATGTTGATGCAACATTATGAAAAGATAATTTTATTATACCAATGAAGACAGTTTCGTAAGATTTTTCTTTCCAATAGGCAAAATGTTGAAATGCTCAATTATTTCGCCTCCATGCAGCAGAAGTTTGTGGATACTGGAAGGCATGAAATACCAGCCATACAGTTCCACACACAGCAGCTACATTTTGCCTATTGGAAAGCTATCAGAAGAGGCATCCGAGGCCCGAAACAAAGATTTTAGAAAACTCAGGGAACACCATACGCGGAAATTTTGTCGCAGAGCGACAAACCAAGACATCTTTAATGGTTTCATCGTATCCTCAGACCCATATTTGTCAAGCATTCGACCTACACTGACAAATAAGAGTAGAAATGAGTTAACTGAAGAAATGAAGTCTCTTCTTTTAATTGACTCGGATACCATGGATAAGGAAAACATTGAATTTGTTGAGGTGCCAAGTATGATGGATTCTGATTTTGAATTTTTTGATAGTGATGACGAAACTCAGTACCTAGACTAGATTTTAATGTTTGATGTTTTTGTGTACAGAGGCCAGCACATCAAGTTACCACAATCTGTCAAATTTCTTAGATAGTATTTCAACTTTATTGCAAAGACATAAGGTTCATTTTTTATTGAGAAAATTTGACAGTTAGGGATAGCTTGATGTGCTGGCGTCTGTACATAAATTTGATATACATACATAATTCTTAATTAATTATACAATTGTCTATACTGTGTTTTTATTCTGTATTAGGGAGTTGTGATGACGAGACTCAGTAGACTAGATTTTAATGTTTGATGTTTTTTGAGTAAATTTGTTATATTTCTTAATTATACAATTGCCTATTCTTAGTATTTTTCTGTATTAGTTATAAGTTTTTGTATCTACTAATATTATCTACTAACAACGAATTGAATTATCATAAGAAATATTTAATTGTTTATATTGTAAATGAGTCTTTACTTGAGTGTTTTTTTATATTTTTATATTGTATATTCCGTCATTTTTCATTGTATTTAATAAAATTAGCACACCAAAGTCTATAACTATTATATTTTTCAAGATCTCTAACTCAATTTTTCGAAGTTCATCACTCTGCTGTGAGTGAAGCGGCGCGCATGGGTGTGCGTGTTATAGCATTTCGGAATCGCCTCATGTGGGACAACACCCCATGTAAGCCACAAGCTTTAAGTTTTATTAAGTTGTGAGAAAATACGACTTTTGTGTTTTTCTTCATACAAAAAAATATTAAATATTTTTTTTTTCGGAGATGGTGCTATCTATAGCTGTCATATTTTCAAATATTATAAATAATACTGAAATAAAGCCATTTCGATTTTTTTTTTCTTGCCATGCGAAATTTTGATTTAAATGTCCACGGAGCGTCGATTTCGAACCACTGTGCGCCGCCGCCAATCGCCTCTACGAGGACACGGCGGTGCTCCACCGAAGCTGGGCAGATCTCCACTGTATGCTCCACCGTGTCCTCTGGGCGATCCTCACAGTGGTGACACCCGGGCGTTTCCTCCCGCCTGCCATGTCCTGCCTGCATCAGGACCTGCGTCAGGCGGTAGGGGAGGGCGCCGTGACGCCTCTCTAGCCACTCCTCAAAGAGGGGTCTTACCGCCACTATCGTGGCGTGCTCTGCGATGGGTTGCGCTTGCGACAGTCGCTCTGTCTATCACCTCCAGATCCTACAGCAGCAGTCCGGCAAGGAGGCTTCCCGCCTCGCCCGAGATCGTGCGGTACCACCGGATCAGCCTTACGACTACCACCTTTTGAGGCGCGTTCAAATAGTGAGCGGTCCGCCAACGCAGAGAACGGAAGGGGGCCAAACGTCGGAATTGCTACACGAAATTCTACCGGCTGTCTTGGACGAAACCCGGGTATTTCGTCGTGGACTCGACACCGATGTGAACACCTCCTTCCGTTTTTTGAGATCCGATGGTGGCCTGTTCCGGGGCCCATGACAGGACATGGCCTCGGATTTGTGCAATGTCACCTCGAGACTCAACTGCCGGATCCTCTCGATCGAATTTCGTGTCATAGCGTCGGCTGTCGCCTGATGCGACCTCGCCTGCGCCAAGTCCAGCGTATCGTCAGCGTAGCAAACCACACTGACGCCTTCAGGCAGGTCGGCCCGCAGCACCCAGTCGTAACTGACCCCGTGGAAGGAATGGTTTCCGTAGACGACGACAGTCAACTCTGTTAAAGAGTTGTGGAACTCGGCGAGACTTCGGTTCGGAGAGAAGCACACTCCCACTACTACGATCTCTCCAAACCGTGCTGCTACGCCCCCCTGACCCTTCGAGACACGGGGAATGAAACATTGCAACTGAAGGCAACGCTAACCACTTCCTATCAGGTGATCCTTTGTCCTATTCGCTTACCTAAAGATTAACTTATACTTACTTGTTGTCTCTCTCGCACTTTGTTTAGTCTCATATAGTTCCAGTTCTTCTTCCTCTTCAATTTTAAACTCCATTAAAGGTATATCATCTTCTAAATCCGATTCAGAATGGGGTGTTTGTGTATCTGCTGTATCTAAACTACTATCGTCTAATATTTTCGTTTCTAGCTCTGTAAGTAGACAAAAAGTCAAGAGTATTACATGCTTATTATCTACTAGCAGTACTAGCACAGCACCCTTGGGGACAGTTGTTGCAACTTGACTAAATGTTGATTATATCTAAGTTTTACATGATTGAATTAATGATATTAAATCTTCCTACCTATCTCAATAGAAGTGAAATTCTCATTAAAATTTGTTGATTAAAAATAAATATAAAATCAGAGCTTCATAATGATTCAAAACATTTTTGATCAATTATGTAGTTAATTTATTTTAAAATATTCTTTATTGGCAAAATTATTTATGTTCTTAAAAACATACCATCACTTTGGTATTCCTCCTTTGGCTCAATTATATCATCTAGTCCCTCACAAACAGCTGGTAATTCTTCTTTGATAGCTGCATAGTTTTCCGTATGACATTCAACAATACTTAAGTTCTCTATTGGAGATTTCGTTAACCCACTAAACTCAAAGTGCTCTTGGTTTATTAAAAGATTGGGCTGCAAAAAGATGAATAAAGTATTTGGTTAATATGCTTAGCAACTTTTTACACTCAATTGCAGCTTAAAAGGAATTACTTCCAAAATATACTGAAATAAGAAATTAGGAGAATAAATTACTGTTGAAGAACACCTCACCCCATAATCCCCATTCATCATCTGAGTGAACAGCTCTTCAGCTTTCAGACACTGTCTCAGTAATTGATAGCATTGCTTTAGTTTAGCGCAGCAGAAGAAACAAGCAACAATCGGTCTACTGTCTTCAGTTACAAACTGCAATGAAATATTTATTGGCTTACACTATTTTGTGAAGTACTTTTAATACTGTAACCTCATGGGTAACTACAGTTTTGAGCCGTTTGGGGTGGAAACACTTGTTTCCTGAGGCCTGAGTTCATGGCACATTTTAAAGGAAATTTCTCAGACTGGTGAACCCTTGACCGCTTGAATCACATAACCAGCGGCCTCGCTTGTATTTTAGCCAAAAAATTAGCAATGCTGCAAGTCTTCTACCTTCAATTCCATTCTCCCCTAAGAACCTCTGATGTTCATGCAGGTTACTTAAATCTTTGTGTAGTCAGAGAGGCTCTATCTATGCTATATATAATAAAAATATAACAGATTGCTGTCTGTACATGGAATATATATGAAAAAAAATATTATAAGGATCTTTATGAACACAAAGAGCATGCAAAACGATAATTGTTAGAATTTTGTCTGTTTGTCTGTGTGTTTGAGCATGCAAATCTCAGAAACGGCTTATCCGATTTGTAACTAATATATTGTGGAAAGCTTCACTTAACACTTATATTTTATTTCATGTCAATTGGTTTATACATAAAAAAGTTATGCCAATTCAAAGAATCACATTAAACATTTGTTAAACTATCTATATCTATCTGTTCTTTCTCTGTTCAGTAGCATTGACTGAAACTTTACTAAACTTGATAATAATAATGGTCTATAAAATTATGATGATATCATAATATGTGTAATGTAGGCACCCACTAAGGAAGGATTTCTGTTGATAAACTTGAAACTTAGCATAAATATTTATCTAAGTAAATCTTAAAGTTCGTCATATTTTGTTAGGGTTGTCAATTTGTATGGAATAAATAATTTTAATGTGCCATCCGATTAACTGGAAACTCACTCTCTTTTTTTTTCGAATGGTGGTGAAAACGGGTAGTCAATTTACGTCTCTTGGCTAACTCGAATTGATACAAACACTCCACGCTGATGAAGGCGCAGGCAAAAGCTAGTTCATAATAAAGATATCAACTTACTGGGACATCAGTCAGCTTCTCGTATAGTACACGCAAGTGCTTGTTGACCACTACAGCCATGCGCACATTCTGCACTAAACATATCCTACACATAGGCAGTTTTTCCATCTTTTTACTCAAATAGTATCAATTTAGTAACAAATAGTTCAAATTTACTTTTTTACGATAGCAAACCAGTTGCGTTGCGTACAAATAACGAGGGAGGCTTGTTTATTTTTATTACGACTTGTTTTATTGTCCTAGATATCTATAAACATTTGCAACAGTTAGAAACCATTTCCTTTGTGGACCACGGTAAACGTTACCCGCAGAGGTAGTTCAGACAGCACAGCTAGTAATTCTTCTAATCTCATAACACCATCTTCTGTACACCGGTAGTTTCTATTAATAATTCGTTGATATTGCATAAAATTGCACCGCACATGAAAAAAGCTCGCTTGCAAAGTTGTAGAGATGTAACTGATATATTCGTAATAGGTACAGGTATTATGATACAAGCCATGTATATGATAAGCGAGTATAGAGTTATTAAGGTACAGTTACACATGCTTATTTTAAGCACGAAAGCATGCTTCAACCGAGCATTTGCTGCTTACAAGCACGTGTGTCCATACCTTGCTCAAAATAAGCATGCTTATTTCGAGCATACTCAAAAATCGACAGGCGTGCGATTTTTGAGCATGCTACCTGCGGCGCGGGTGGCGGGGGGCGTGGTTTAAGCACGTGTGGACAGGTCTGCTTATTGAGAGCATGCTTGTTAGCAGAATTCCGATCGTCGCTGCAGGAACACGCGCCGATTTCGAGTTTTTGAACACATTGTATGCCAATTAACATTATGATTTTATTCAATTCTGTTGTAAGGGCCACTTGTTTTTCCATTTTTACATAGAGAAATGTCAAATCCGTGAATCTCCAGACCGTGCTATGGAGCATGTGTGTTGATTGGTTTGCTTTGAGCAAGCTTATTTAAAAGCATGCTTATAATAAGCATGCTTAATAGAAGCAAATGTATCGAGTTCCAACAGCATGCTCATTTTAGGCATGCTAATAAGCATGCTATTTTTGAGCATGTGTAACTGTACCTTTACTCTACACGCGCGCGCACGAGCTGCGCTCCACGCTGTGCCTGCTCACGCGCGTCGTCGCCGACCTCACGTGAGTACACAAGCTAGTTGTTCGTTCCTGGGTTTTAATGATTAAACATTTATTTTTTGGTGGTATGTATAAATTATATAGCACATATGAAAAAAAAAAATATGAGAAAGATAAAAAGAAGAAAAATGTTTAAAATATTATTTAAATCTATAGAAAAAACAATAATTATTGTACATATGGTGATTAACTTTTTAAATACCGTACGCCAACATAATCAATCAACGTTGACAGTCCCAAGCCTGTTAAAGTATGAAGGAAAATTTAATCACCATTTTACTTCTCTAATAGGCATACGTGACTAATATTGTGCATGTTCACAATTTTGTATTCCATATTAATCATGGCGAAAATTACGCAAGTATCAATATTAGATTGAGTAGCTAATAATGAATCGGTTCACTAATATTTGACTAATACCCAGTAATAGGTATGGTATTGTAGAGCCTTAGAGTAAAACCTTATGTTATACATGGCTGGTAAATATCTGACGGCATTCGAACCTTTCAAATGAATAAAAAGCTAGATAGGTTTTTACGTAGATTCTAGACTTGACGTCCGGCAATGAAGCTTAACAGATGTATTCGTTATAACAAAGTGCAAATATAATAGCATACGTTTAAACTGCTAACGGGTTTCACTTCATAGTATAGAAGCCCTATACCCACATTACACGCTCTACCACTGAGCCCCCTTAGTAGAGGATCTTCCATCCTCTACAGTATCATAATATGCTATAACTAATACATATATTCAATAATATACTAAGATTACCCAAAAATGACTCTAATATAACATCTCTACAAAGTTGCAACTTTTTTTTTTTTTTTTTTTATATGGTTCTGGCTTCGCGCGGTTTGCGCATTTAGCCAATGTCAAGTTATTTATTTATATTTTAAGGTTGGGTAAAAGATTTTATTGAGACAAAGGTAGGGAAACAGGGATTCATCAAAATTATTTATCACGGAATTTGGGATATAGGATCAGTAGAATAACAAACTAACAAACTATATTAATAATGAATGATGAGATGTAAAAAATGTGACTAAAAAAAAAAAACATATATATTACAATTTAATATTATTAATGGTAATGAATGAAGCTATACATTTATATACAGGTAAACTATTTGTACAAAGTAAAGAAAGAACTGAAGTAGGAAAAGGAATACGGAGAGACAGTAGATCACTGAGAAAGGAAGAGCGGTCATACAGAGGACAGGTGAAAAGAATGTGATTCAAGTCGCACACATCTGTGCCACACGAACAACTGGGATCGTCTATAATTTTAAGTTTGGCAAGATGAGCTGGAGAGCAAACGTGACCGAGTCTCATCCGTATGAGAGCGGAGGTCTCCATCTTGCCAAACTTAGCCCTGCCGAACCACGGTTTCCCCGAAACGTCGGGGTGGATTAACGAAAAATAACGACCCTTTTGTCTACTGCTGATTTCCCAGGCCACCTTCCAGGTGTCCAAAAGAAAAGTTTTAGGTAGATTTAAAATGTCTGTGTTGAAATTTATGCATGAAGATATGTCCCCACACTGCACCGCTTCACCGGCGAGAGAATTCGCCATTTCATTACCCTCGATTCCAGCATGAGCTGGAACCCACGCGAATTGCAAGCTATTGCCCTCAGATAAGGTTCTGTACGCAAATTCTCTTATTAAATAAATTAAGGGAGACTGGAATTTATGTGTCAGTGGAGATTTGTTGATAGCTAGAAGAGCACTTTTACAATCTGAAAAAATTATAACTTTTTTGAGCTTAAAAACCCGACTATATTCAATGGCTTTTAAAATTCCAAAACATTCACCTGTAAAAACGGAAGTCTCCGGAGGAAGTTTTATTTTTTGAACGATGTTGTATTGTGAGTGGTACGTGCCAATCCCTACACAACCCGTCGGAGAACGCTTGGAAGCATCCGTAAAAATGTGATGATATTCCGAGTGTTCGACCAAAAAATTGTTGAAACTTAAATGACAAACAGGGTCAGATTTACTAGTACAATGAAATTTTATGATGGGATTGAAATGTAAACTATCATAACTACTGCTAAATATGGGAAGTTTGTTGGAACGGTGAGTTGGAGAAGATAGAGAAAGGTATTTTTTATAACTTATAACTAAACAAGGAGCACGTTTATGTGACCAGTAATCTGAAGAATCAATCAGCGTCACTAAAGTGTCCAGTTTAGAAATGAGAGGATGAATTGAGAACTGAATGATTCGGAATAAATATTTATCAGAAAGGAACTGTCTTCTAAAATATAAAGGAGCTTCCCCGCATTCAACCTGTAAGGCATTTATGGGACTCGACTTCATAGCACCCGCAATAATTCGTAATGCTTTAGACTGGATGCGGTCCAATTTTTTAAAAGCCATAACACTACCGGGTTCAAGGATAAATAATCCATAATCTAATGTGCTTCTGATTATAGCATTGTAGATTAATTTTAAAGAAAAAGGATGTGCACCCCACCACACACCTGATAGGCATCTAAGCATGTTTAAATGATTTTCGCATTTATTAACAACAAATTCGCAATGAGGAACACTACTTAATTTCGAATCTAAAATGACACCTAAATATCGGAAACTGTCTTTGACTGGAATAGGTGTATGTTTATAGTAAAGATTTACCCCGGGAATGTTTCTCTTCCGGGTAAATAAGACAGCCGCGCTTTTAGATGTCGATAACTCCAACCCGTTCAAATGTAACCATGAATCCAAGGCAGATAAAGCAGAATTAATAGAACAGCTGGCTTGCTCGATAGACTGACTTGTAGCATATAATAATAAATCATCGGCATATTGAAGAACTTTAACAGGATTGGGCAAGGACGGATCTAAATCAAAAGTGTAAATATTGTATAACAGGGGGCTGAGCACAGAACCCTGTGGGAGACCTCTCCATACAGTATGTGATACCTCCTGATCCCCTATTATCATGTTAACAGAGCGTTCAGTCAGGATATTAATGATGAAATTCAATAAGTTCATTGGGACTCCTAAGGCTTTTAATTTATTTTGTAAAACTGATAATACCACATTATCATAAGCTGAATTAATGTCGAGGAACACCGTGACTGTGGATTGATTATTAGAAAATGAAATCCGAATATCCGATATTAAAATGCTTAAACAGTCAGCGGTACTTTTACCTTTTCTAAAGCCATATTGTGATTCTGCCAGGAGACCCTTACTTTCAACAAACCATTCTAAACGATTTTTGATTAAATGTTCCGCTAACTTTATCAGAATTGAAGACAAAACAATGGGACGGTATGAAGAAACATCTGAAGGAGTTTTATTTGGTTTGAGGAATGGCAACACCATTTGACGTTTCCATACAACAGGAACGTTTCCTGATAACATAATAGAATTAATAAGCTCTAAATAATAACTGAGAACGTCGTCATTTAAATGAGAAAAAAAAGAATACGGTATGCCATCAGTGCCTGGGGCTGAATCCTGTGTTTTATTAATAACACCTTTGAATTCAGTGAGAGTGAATGGACGATCTAGCGAATGCATATTTTGGGTATTGGGATTGACCGGTATGATAGGTAGGTTATCCTCAGGAACCCAGGGAGGAGCTAATTTATCTAAAAAGTCGCTAGCTAACGAATCTGGGATAGGAGAATGGTTATTGTAAATGGATCTAAATCTACGAATATAGCGGCAGACCATCGTAGGGTGAGTGTTCGGTGAAATAGATAAACAAAAGTTACGCCAAGATTCTTTCTTCTTCTTAAATAGTTTGCGAGTTTCTAAAATAATGCTATTAAGAGTTTCAAAGTTAACGTCTGACATTTCAAGGTTATAGTTGTATTCAGCCTCATTACGTTTATTTATCACTTCTGTGCACTCTGAGTCCCACCAAGGAGGCGACGGAATTGAACGAATATTATTCTTTTTTACAGGAAAAACTTCATCCGCCGCTGTAATTAATAAGCGTGCTAATGCTTCAGCACAACTGTTTTCATTACCATCAGAAATAACAGGTAAAGAATAAAGCTTACTGTCAACAATGTCCTTGAATTTGTCCCAGTCACTACTATTACTATGAGGTAATTTATGTTTTAGATTTGATCTCCTAATTGGTGCATTTGGTTTAGAGAGAGGATAAGAGATGACTATTGGAAAGTGGTCACTACCAAAAGTAGAGGACAGAGTGTACCAAGTTAGGGAAGAGGCTAGGTTTGGAGAACAGATAGAAAGGTCAATCGCACTTTGGTTTTGGTTAGGATCTGAACGTCTAGTGGGTGCTCCTGAATTCAAGATGCATAAGTTATGAATGTCTATTATATCAAGTAATTCATCCCCATAACAATTCGAAATTGAACAACCCCATGATTGGTGATGGCAATTAAAGTCCCCCAGTATTAAGAAAGGCTTTGGAAGAAAAGAAAAGAGATTATTCATCTCTTGAAGTATAGAAGAAGAAGGGTGAGGAATGTATATAGAGACTAGACAAGTATTATATACTTTTATAGCTAGGATAGAAACCTCACTATGAGGTGGTAATGTTATGATGGTAAAAGGGATAGAGTTCTTGATGAGTATAGCTACTCCACCATACCCATCAGATCTATCCTCTCTAATGGTTAAATAACCATTAATTTTAAATATATGGTAAGCTTTGAGCCATGTCTCTGCTAAAGCAAAGACAATAGGTTCAAATTTATTTAGCAAATATATAATATCACTCTTTTTGTTTATTAGACTGCGGCAGTTCCACTGGATTATTTTGGATGTATGGTCCATTATTTATAATTCAAGAGAAAAATGTAAATAACGTTCATTCCCATTAGTTCGATTCATTAGTTCGATCGTCGAACTAGTGAGAATTTTTTTTCTCATCTGTTCGACCGTCGAACTAGTGAGAATTTTTTTTCTCATCTGTTCGACCGTCGAACTAGTGAGAATTTTTTTTCTCATTTGTTCGACCGTCGAATTAATTAGATTTAAAATAGTTCTACTACATTTAAATGTTTTACTAATTTCGTAATAAAATAAAAAACGCTCATTTGATTTTTGATTATTTATTATACATATAAACAAATTTTTGTTCTTTCTGGTCAAGCTTGTTGAGATAAGCAAGACAGAAAAATATTAGATTACGTTTAATATTTCATTATTACATTATTTTTTGATAGGTGAGGAAGCCAGCTTATAATTTATAAGTTTTTCAACTGTTTATTTGATCAAAGATATGCTATAGATGTACAAATATAAGTACACGAATATATATTTTTTAACGAACCAAGCGTTTTTTATTTTATTACGAAATTAGTAAAACATTTAAATGTAGTAGAACTATGTTTAAATCTAATTAATTCGACGGTCGAACAAATGAGAAAAAAAATTCTCACTAGTTCGACGGTCGAACAGATGAGAAAAAAAATTCTCACTAGTTCGACGATCGAACTAATGAATCGAACTAATGGGAATGAACGGTAAATAATAGGAAAAGGGGAGGTGTTAAATAATACGATTGACAGTGGGCCGATGGCACTATCAACGTTATGCAACAATGAATCATTTACCTACTGACGAGGTCAACGAGCCCAGTGAATGTTTATCATTTTTAAATAAATCAATGAACAAATCTATGCATTCCTCACTCATCGCCTATAATTGAGACAGCAGTAGATGAGAAGGTGCGAGTGCCGGCTAAATGCGTCAGCGCCGTGAGAGAGCGGGATGGCAGGTGAGTGCGTGTCGCGCCCTAGCACTTCTACTGATACACTGGCGATAACACGGCGAGACTAGGGATGTGACATTCTATATAAGAAATCGATTGTTTTTTTAGCATGAAATATCGATTAATAAATAATCGATTTTTCTTAAAAAAATAATCGATTTTTTCCTAATTTTTTAATTAATTTCAAAATAAACGCCATAAATATTTAACGTGGTTTTATTAATTAAGAATAAACAATAGAAATAATAAACACAAATTAAAGTTTTCAACATTAAAATTAAAATGTTTTTCTTTCTTTCAGCATAAATTTAAGAAATATACTATTAAAATACCAAAGAACTAGAAATCCGTAGGCAATGAGTTGAAGAATAACAGCTTAGCTTGATCGCAGCGCGTAAGTTGAACCACAATGTGGTCCTCCGCAGTAGTTAGGGAAATAAAATCATAAAGGAAAAACCGTGAAGCTAAATTAATGTAGAAGTAATCTGTTTCAAAAGCACAGAACGGCTGTCATCGTAGACGCACAGATGGCGTTAATGTAATATTATCTCCATGTATTCTTTGATACCTAGTTCTCAGTAGTTCGCGCTCTGGGTTATGAAAGACCAGACTTATTGTGGGTGGGAGGCAGTCTGGCAGATGAAAAATCGACTATGATTGATATTTTATTATAAAAAAATCGTATATTTGGAATATTAAGATCGAGTATAAAAACGATTTTTACTTTAAAAAAAAACGATTATTTCCATAATCGATTATTTTCTCTCATCCCTAGGCGCAACCGGTTCTAGCTGCGATGAATAGAACCACGGTAAGGGTTCATACGCACTATGCGGGTAGCCGCATTGCGGCTAGCCGTCCGGCTGACCGCAAGCACAATTATGTACGTAATATTCATTTCTATGCGCACTGCGATGCGGCTACCCGCAGACCGCTCCGGTCGCTCGGAGGGCTGCGGCCCGAGTGACGGCCAGCCGGACGGTTGCTATACGCACTGTGCGGTTTAGTCTGCGGCTGCCCGCCATTGAGTGAGTGTGTGCACGTGGTACGTCTGGTAAAATGGAATTCGATACCGAAAACCTTTTTTTCTGTTTCTTTTTCTTTATATACCGCGAGTAAATATAATAAATAGCTGCGACTTCTTCGACGTCCATCTTGGAAATGAGTCGATCCAACCGCAAAACCACGACGGTTTCTAACCGCACGTTCCGGTTGCGCTTGCGGTTAGCCGGCACCCGGCTAACCGCAAGCGCAACCGGAACGTGCGGTTAGCCGGACGGTTGGCCGCATTCCGGCTAACCGCATAGTGCGTAGGAGCCCTTATACTATCTATACAGTATTCCAACTTCATACAAACGGACGAAACGCGAGTTATACCTACGCGCTCGATCGCGGCATGCGCCAGGCACGTGGACAGTCGCGACTGTGCCGCAGCGACGAACGGCAAATGTAATTCAAATGCTTGAGGCGGGCAGCCCTGTCGCATGTTTACGTACCGCGCGGCTGTAGGCATTTATTTCAAAAATGCGGCCGAGTTACAATACTGTATAGATAATATTACCGCGAAAGAACAGCTGATGAGCGCGCTCGCGCTGGCAGGTTGGTGAATTACTGTTATTATTAACGATAAGGAGACTAATAATAATGCACTATCGGCGCCGAAACACGTCTCTTTTGCAAAGGTACTTCAGAGAGAGGGTGAATGGAAAATGTCAGAAAAGGGTGAGGCTTGGCAAAAGACATAGATTTAAAAATCGCCTGATTAGTCAGAAAGGCAGTGCGGTTACAGATTCTGGCGAGAATAGCTCCAGGTTTAAAGCAGCAGACACGAAAGTGCCACTATTTATATCTAACGTACATAGGGATGTAGCTGAACAGGATATTATTAATTACATATATGAGAAAACGAGAGAAACAGTTTCTTTGGTAAAAATCAAAATGAAACAAGAAAGAAACTATAACGCCTATAAACTTTATGTTACTAAGTATAAAATCGCCACGTTCTTGGATGACAAATTGTGGCCGTCAGGCATATCGTTCAGGCGTTTTGTGAACTTTTTGATAGCAGAGAAAAGAGCCAAGGCCCGCCTTGAAAACATTGGATAGTACGGAAAACAATATTTAATGGATAAATACAGCAAAATAATTAGTTTCAACTGTAAGTCTATGAAGAGATCTAAAAGGGATCAGAACGTTGTGCCAAATAGCCGATGTAGTAGCTCTTCAGGAGACCTGGCTGCTGCCGCATGACCTGCCGATGCTCAACACGATTGATGATAAATTCGGGTGCACCGGTACGTCTGCGGTTGACACTGCGGTGGGTTTACTCAGCGGGCGACCCTATGGCGGCGTGGCGCTGCTGTGGCGTGAGAGTGCGTTTGATTCGGTGTCCGTGATAGAATGTGATAACGTGCGGGTCTGTGCGATAAGGATAACTGTGTGTAGATCAGCAGTACTCTTTAGTGTATACATGCCTACAAACTCATATGACAACCTACTGAGTTTACTGCGTGTTTTGGTGTGATTCGTTCGGTAATAAAAGTGGAGGGGAACAATGGAGTTGAGGCTTTTTATATACTAGGCGACTTTAATGCCCACCCGAATGAATTGTTTTACAGTGAAATTTTGGACTTTTGTATGGATCTTAATTGGTTATGTATAGATATAAAAATGTGTCCTAAACCGACCTATACATTTTATAGTGATGCTCACGGCTGTACCAGATGGTTGGTTGGACCACTGCATCGTCACAGAGTCAGCACGGGACTCAGTCGTTAGTGTGTCTGTGCGCTACGACGTGTATTGGTCGGACCATTATCCACTGGTAGTGGAATGTAATCTTAATAAGCTTAAGCCTAAAGTTAGTGACTTAGTAGCGGTAAGACCTATCAACCGTGTCGTATGGGGTGAGAGACAGGTACAGCAAATTCAACAATACCATGACATTTGTCACTCGAAATTACGGTTGATAGATTTTCCGCAGGAATTGAGTGAATGTTGTGACGGTTATTGTGCTAACGAGGCATCACCAATGATCGCGACGATAGGCCGTGGTGGAGCAAAATGAAATGTGTAGTGGACTGTATAATATGTATAATTAAGATATGAGGAATTACAACGGTCGGTTGGAACTAATAAGACAAAATGAATAGACGCTAAGAAAACGCGCAAGTGCAGCCGTGCGTGGAGGCGTGCAACAGCTCACTCTCCTGTGGTGCGGGGGCCCGCGCTCGGCCGTCGGCCGGCTGACTCCCCTCTGCCCCGCACCTCTCGTTCACTGCCGCTGGCGCGCGGCGATGTTGAGAGCAGCGGTCTCAACATGCTCCCCCCGTTGAAGTGTCTTCAACCGTTGAAACGGGCAGCGGGCAGATGGTGTTGAAGGCGCGCCGTATGATACCCTTTCTTGTGAGGATGTCGGCGACCCTCGCGACGCCATCTCTGCCTGGGAGAATATGTGTGACGCGCCCTAAAAGCCACATAAGAGGAGGTAAGCTTTTGTCCTTTATGACGACTAATGCTCCTATATTGAGCTCGCCAGACGACCGGCACCATTTGGTTCTCGATTGCAACCACAGAACATATTCGTGGGAGAATCGAGCCCAGAAGTGTTGCTTCAAATATTCGATGCGGCGAAATCGTTGCAAGCTGTTGACCTTGGCGTTCTGGATCTGTGGATGAGGCAGCATAATTAAAGAACGACCAATTAGGAAGTGTGCCGGGGTTAAAGGAGCGAGGTCGGTAGGGTCGTCGGACAGAGGAGTTAAGGGCCTTGAATTTAATATAGCCTCGACTTGAATTAAACAAGTAGCCATCTCTTCGAAGGTTAGATTTGTTAAACCCAAAATGCGGCGTAGATGATGCTTGGTGGATTTAACTGCAGACTCCCATAGGCCTCCGAAGTGTGGAGTATATGCAGGTATAAAAGAAAAGTTTATGCCAGGATCGATGTTGTTGGAGTTTAAGTCTTGCGAAAGCAGCCTGGCCAACTCATTGAAAGCACCGACAAAGGTCGTGCCGTTGTCGGAAAAGATGTTACGGGGCTTTCCCCTTCGAGCAATAAAGCGGTTAAGTGCAGCTAAGAACATCACTTAGCTCTTGATAAACTATATGTGCAAATAACTGATACGTTATCACAAGCAGCCATTCAAACATATCGGAAAAAGTGTCGCAGGAAGGGAGGTTATGTCATTGGGTGGAATAGGCTCGTAGCGGGTCTTCATCGGGAGGCACGGCTTAGTTTTCAAATGTGGGATTTAGCTGGGCGACCAATTAATGGTCGTATCTTTGATGAGTGATGTCGGAGGCGAGGAAACGTTTTAAAGCCAAACTTAAATGGTGTCAAGATTGGCAAGAGCAATTTAAAATGGACACCCTTGCATCCGACCACTCCTCTAAAGATTTTAAAAGTTTCTGGAAGCATACAAATAAAATGAACGCTAAGCCTAGCTTCCCGTTGATTGTTGATGGCTCGGCTGACCGCCATTACATTGCCGAGGCATTTAGAGAACATTTTACTGTGCGGTTGCCCATTGTGACGGGGCAAAATGAAAAGATACCTGCAAAGAACGTTGCGAGTATTATTAGAAAAATGCAGCGTGGAAAATCGCCTGCTCACGATGGGCTCAGTATCGAGCATTATAAATTTGCTGGGGTTCACTTGCCACGACTACTGTCTTTGTTTTTCAGTCTGTGCATAGGTCATTCGTATCTGCCGGAGCCGCTAATGCGGACCATAGTCGTGCCGATAGTTAAAAATAAGACGGGTGATACGTCTGACATTGATAATTATCGACCCATCTCACTCGCTACCACAGCAGCGAAGATACTTGACAGCCTGCTGAATAGTCGCCTCACAGCACAGGTTAAATTACATGATGCCCAGTTCGGGTTCAAAGCAGGAGTCTCAACAGAGAGCGCCATTCTGAGTTTGAAGCGAACTGTCAAGTACTACACAGCGAGGAGGACGCTGGTACTTGCGTGTTTCCTCGATTTGTCAAAAGCATTTGATCTGGTCGCATATGACGTACTGTGGGACAAGTTGAGGGAGCCAGGTGTGTCGGTGGAGTACACCTCCCTTCTGAAATATTGGTACGCTAACCAAAAGAACCCGGTGAGGTGGGTGGATACTTCTTCGGACGAGTAGGTACAGGCTGGAATGCGGAGTCAGGCAGGGAGGGCTAAGCTCGCCTCTGCTATTTAATCTTTATATCAACCAACCGACTCATTGAGCGACTGAGCGGTACACACGTCGGCTGCCACATTGACGGAATGAGTGTCAACAATATAAGCTACGCAGACGATATGGTACTGCTCAGTCCCTCGATGGGTGGGTTGAAGAAGTTGCTATTGACCTGCGAGGCCTATGCGGAGGAGCATATATGGCTTAATACGTTCTATCAATCTTTTTACACGAGTGGCCTGTGGGTATCATACACGCGCCGAGCATACAGCGTCCTGCGTGTTCAATTTAATAATGCTTTTAGGATGCTGTTGGTCGCCCAGCTAAATCCCACATTTGAAAACTAAGCCGTGCCTCCCGATGAAGACCCGCTACGAGCCTATTCCACCCAATGACATAACCTCCCTTCCTGCGACACTTTTTCCGATATGTTTGAATGGCTGCTTGTGATAACGTATCAGTTATTTGCACATATAGTTTATCAAGAGCTAAGTGATGTTCTTAGCTGCACTTAACCGCTTTATTGCTCGAAGGGGAAAGCCCCGTAACATCTTTTCCGACAACGGCACGACCTTTGTCGGTGCTTTCAATGAGTTGGCCAGGCTGCTTTCGCAAGACTTAAACTCCAACAACATCGATCCTGGCATAAACTTTTCTTTTATACCTGCATATACTCCACACTTCGGAGGCCTATGGGAGTCTGCAGTTAAATCCACCAAGCATCATCTACGCCGCATTTTGGGTTTAACAAATCTAACCTTCGAAGAGATGGCTACTTGTTTAATTCAAGTCGAGTCTATATTAAATTCAAGGCCCTTAACTCCTCTGTCCGACGACCCTACCGACCTCGCTCCTTTAACCCCGGCACACTTCCTAATTGGTCGTTCTTTAATTATGCTGCCTCATCCACAGATCCAGAACGCCAAGGTCAACAGCTTGCAACGATTTCGCCGCATCGAATATTTGAAGCAACACTTCTGGGCTCGATTCTCCCACGAATATGTTCTGTGGTTGCAATCGAGAACCAAATGGTGCCGGTCGTCTGGCGAGCTCAATATAGGAGCATTAGTCGTCATAAAGGACAAAAGCTTACCTCCTCTTATGTGGCTTTTAGGGCGCGTCACACATATTCTCCCAGGCAGAGATGGCGTCGCGAGGGTCGCCGACATCCTCACAAGAAAGGGTATCATACGGCGCGCCTTCAACACCATCTGCCCGCTGCCCGTTTCAACGGTTGAAGACACTTCAACGGGGGGAGCATGTTGAGACCACTGCTCTCAACATCGCCGCGCGCCAGCGGCAGTGAACGAGAGGTGCGGGGCAGAGGGGAGTCAGCCGGCCGACGGCCGAGCGCGGGCCCCCGCACCACAGGAGAGTGAGCTGTTGCACGCCTCCACGCACGGCTGCGCTTGCGCGTTTTCTTAGCGTCTATTCATTTTGTCTTATTAGTTCCAACCGACCGTTGTAATTCCTCATATCTTAATTATACATATTATACAGTCCACTACACATTTCATTTTGCTCCACCACGGCCTATCGTCGCGATCATTGGTGATGCCTCGTTAGCACAATAACCGTCACAACATTCACTCAGTTCCTGCGGAAAATCTATCAACCGTAATTTCGAGTGACAAATGTCATGGTATTGTTGAATTTGCTGTACCTGTCTCTCACCCCATACGACACGGTTGATAGGTCTTACCGCTACTAAGTCACTAACTTTAGGCTTAAGCTTATTAAGATTACATTCCACTACCAGTGGATAATGGTCCGACCAATACACGTCGTAGCGCACAGACACACTAACGACTGAGTCCCGTGCTGACTCTGTGACGATGCAGTGGTCCAACCAACCATCTGGTACAGCCGTGAGCATCACTATAAAATGTATAGGTCGGTTTAGGACACATTTTTATATCTATACATAACCAATTAAGATCCATACAAAAGTCCAAAATTTCACTGTAAAACAATTCATTCGGGTGGGCATTAAAGTCGCCTAGTATATAAAAAGCCTCAACTCCATTGTTCCCCTCCACTTTTATTACCGAACGAATCACACCAAAACACGCAGTAAACTCAATAGGTTGTCATATGAGTTTGTAGGCATGTATACACTAAAGAGTACTGCTGATCTACCACACACAGTTATCCTTATCGCACAGACCCGCACGTTATCACATTCTATCACGGACACCGAATCAAACGCACTCTCACGCCACAGCAGCGCCACGCCGCCATAGGGTCGCCCGCTGAGTAAACCCACCGCAGTGTCAACCGCAGACGTACCGGTGCACCCGAATTTATCATCAATCGTGTTGAGCATCGGCAGGTCATGCGGCAGCAGCCAGGTCTCCTGAAGAGCTACTACATCGGCTGTTTGGCACAACGTTCTGATCCCTTTTAGATCTCTTCATAGACTTACAGTTGAAACTAATTATTTTGCTGTATTTATCCATTAAATATTGTTTTCCGTACTATCCAATGTTTTCAAGGCGGGCCTTGGCTCTTTTCTCTGCTATCAAAAAGTTCACAAAACGCCTGAACGATATGCCTGACGGCCACAATTTGTCATCCAAGAACGTGGCGATTTTATACTTAGTAACATAAAGTTTATAGGCGTTATAGTTTCTTTCTTGTTTCATTTTGATTTTTACCAAAGAAAATGTTTCTCTCGTTTTCTCATATATGTAATTAATAATATCCTGTTCAGCTACATCCCTATGTACGTTAGATATAAATAGTGGCACTTTCGTGTCTGCTGCTTTAAACCTGGAGCTATTCTCGCCAGAATCTGTAACCGCACTGCCTTTCTGACTAATCAGGCGATTTTTAAATCTATGTCTTTTGCCAAGCCTCACCCTTCTCTGACATTTTCCATTCACCCTCTCTCTGAAGTACCTTTGCAAAAGAGACGTGTTTCGGCGCCGATAGTGCATTATTATTAGTCTCCTTATCGTTAATAATAACAGTAATTCACCAACCTGCCAGCGCGAGCGCGCTCATCAGCTGTTCTATCACGGTAATATTATCTATACAGTATTGTAACTCGGCCGCATTTTTGAAATAAATGCCTACAGCCGCGCGGTACGTAAACATGCGACAGGGCTGCCCGCCTCAAGCATTTGAATTACATTTGCCGTTCGTCGCTGCGGCACAGTCGCGACTGTCCACGTGCCTGGCGCATGCCGCGATCGAGCGCGTAGGTATAACTCGCGTTTCGTCCGTTTGTATGAAGTTGGAATACTGTATAGATAGTATTACCGTGGTTCTATTCATCGCAGCTAGAACCGGTTGCGCCTAGGGATGAGAAAAAATAATCGATTATGGAAATAATCGTTTTTTTTTAAAGTAAAAATCGTTTTTATACTCGATCTTAATATTCCAAATATACGATTTTTTTATAATAAAATATCAATCATAGTCGATTTTTCATCTGCCAGACTGCCTCCCACCCACAATAAGTCTGGTCTTTCATAACCCAGAGCGCGAACTACTGAGAACTAGGTATCAAAGAATACATGGAGATAATATTACATTAACGCCATCTGTGCGTCTACGATGACAGCCGTTCTGTGCTTTTGAAACAGATTACTTCTACATTAATTTAGCTTCACGGTTTTTCCTTTATGATTTTATTTCCCTAACTACTGCGGAGGACCACATTGTGGTTCAACTTACGCGCTGCGATCAAGCTAAGCTGTTATTCTTCAACTCATTGCCTACGGATTTCTAGTTCTTTGGTATTTTAATAGTTTATGCTGAAAGAAAGAAAAACATTTTAATTTTAATGTTGAAAACTTTAATTTGTGTTTATTATTTCTATTGTTTATTCTTAATTAATAAAACCACGTTAAATATTTAGGGCGTTTATTTTGAAATTAATTAAAAAATTAGGAAAAAATCGATTATTTTTTTAAGAAAAATCGATTATTTATTAATCGATATTTCATGCTAAAAAAACAATCGATTATAGGCGATGAGTGACAGGAATGCATAGATTTGTTCATTGATTTATTTAAAAACTAGCTTCTGCCCGCGACTTCGTCCGCGGAAAATTGCGATATACTGTAACTGTTTAGGCAGCGCATGAAAATAATTCTGTTTTCGGAGGTATTTCTTTCCGACTTGCTAGACGAAAATTGCGATAGCTCGGCTAATATGTATGATATAAATATAATTTATAGCCTATAGCACTCAGGAATAATGTAACTTTCTATCAGTGAAAAAATTTTTGAAATTGGATTATTAGTTCCGAAGATTACCCCCTACATACAAACTTACAAATTTTACCTCTTTATAATATTAGTATAGATGATAAACATTCACTGGGCTCGTTGACCTCGTCAGTAAATGATTCATTGTTGCCTAACGTTGATAGTGCCATCGGCCCACTGTCAATCGTATTATTTAATCCACCTCCCCTTTTCCTATTATTTACATTTTTCTCTTGAATTATAAATGAATTCTCTTTAAAACGGCCTGCCATATTATTATAATCTTTTAATTCACTTTTAGATACATAAGTAAGTGGAATGTCATGAACAGATTTCTCTAAAAGGACTCCCAAGTAACACAAAATCGATATAATGGAAAAAGTGGTGACCAGAAATTTTCTTCTAGCTTCATTAGAGAATTTGAAGGGTTTTAGTAATGTCTCGCTTCTGTGTAGCAGCATTTTATTAACTTTGTAGTTCCTAAAGCTATACAATCCTCTTTTTTAATCTTTTGTGCAGCTAGCAGTTTTATTTTAGATATCATTTATGCCTCTGTACAGCTTCTAATACAGCTGTAAGCATTATACAAAAGTGTAAGCCGTATGTAAGCATTAATTACGGCTTAGGATATTATAAAGCATTTTAAAATGCTTTAAAACTGCTCCATGTTTTATAAAGACCTTTCGCATGGGTCACAACTGTTTAACGGTGTACATTGGTGCTGTTTTAATGCCAGCTGTTTAAAAGCATTTCATCGTAATATTTTATAGCCTTTATCTATACAAACGTAAACTGAGAAGAATTTTAACAAGCAATAAGTAGTATATCGGCATCAAATCCAGCTTCTTACAGTTCGGGTACTCTTGTGTTTTTAATCATAATGAACCGAAAACCGTTGAAAAGTATTAAAAGAAGTGGTGGTGCGAAACGAAAAGTGTTAAGAGAGTATTTAAATAATATTAGCTGTTCAGAAAGTGTAAATGTATCCGATAATCGACACGATGACATCAATAATGAGCCTGGCGGCTCCGGCTTATGTCAAAGCCAAGTGATATTGCCGAATAATAAGGAGGGTTCCGTAACTTTAAATGTAATAGATGAACAAAATTAACTGGTTTTTCAAAGAGTCGTTTGCCACGCAGAGCAATCCCAATCCCAATGCAGTTCTACAGATAACGAAGAGGAACATTGTAACGAGTATATAAAAAATGTGAAATTACAAAATAAAATAAGAAAATGGGCGGTTGAGAGAAACATCACACAGATTGCGTTAAAAGAGCTTTCAGAAATATTTAATGAAAGGTTCGATTCAGCTGGAAGTCGAGTCGCGGCATCTTCTTGTTCACAGAGATCGGTGTCGCTGTGCACCGACATAATTGCAAGTTCTTCTTCGGCGTCTTTTAAGATGAAAAGGCTGTTTTTTTTATTTTGCACGACATAACTGGCCATTCAGGACCAGGTTTTGAATATTCATCTCTGGCTAATTTATAATCGGTCCTTTTCTTGGGATACCGGAGATAATCTTACCATTCCCAGTTGCTGGGAATGACGAATAGCTGTGTTTTTCCTTTCTCATTTGTTTCAACAATTTTAAAAGGCATTTTGATACTGAAAAGAAACATAATAATTAGTTGATAAGTAAGTAGACTTAGATGTAAACACGGGAATATAAAATAAATGACGTGAATAGACAAGACAATAATCTTAAATAATATAGAGAGTTAACTCGAATACGAGCGCACGCTTCGCTGTTCGCGGTCAAGTTTAAACTGACTGCGCGGCGCCGTTAGCGCTGGGCACGAGAGGGAGGGACGTACGGACTGCCACATGCCGTTGCGCTTACATTTAGTTTCCGAAATGTAAAGTTGGTTGAAAAAATTGCATTTCGCGATTTTAATTGATTATTATTAAATGCTCAACTATCTACAATTTCATATAATTATAGTAAATGACTTTTTCAGAATTTCAACTTTAAACGCCTGGTAAAAAAAAATTAGTGCATGTTTTTGAACATTTTTCAATCCTTACTATCAATTGACTATTCTAGATACCGAATCTAGTCTTAACTCAATACCCCACTACTGGAACTTTTGCTTGGACCCCCACATATACCTACCTATAAATAGTTCGTAAAAATAATTACGATACTGTATCAAGTCAAACTAAAGCGGGAATTGATTTTGCGAAATTAGCCCGTCTAACTTCTAGGTTTTGTCAAACTACCTATGTTGGTACAGAGGTTTTACCAAATCTAAAAACGTTTATACCGAACCCTAAACTGTTTTAAAATATAAAATAAAAACTCTATGAACGATGCTCTAATCAAGCTCTGCTACAGCCTGAACATACTACTCTGTCAAGAAAGTACCGGGAAAAGATCAATAATACACAAAATGTCTGTTATTCATCCAAATTTATTTTATCACCTTCAAAGTATGCTCCTTTAGAAACGATACACTTACGCCAACGAATAATCCATTCATCAAAACATTTTTTAAACGCTGCTTCCGGAATTGAGTTCAGTTCTCGCCGCGAATTCTCCTTTTTCGGTTTCGGTTCAGTTGGAAGGCGCCACTCCGAAGCTTGTTGACTAGTTTCCATGTCAAACTCGTAAACCCACGTCTCGTCACCAGTAACAATGCGTTTCATGAATGTTGGGTCCGAACTGACTCGTTCTAGCATGTCCTCAGCGTCTTCCATGCGATTGAGTTTTTGGAGAAAATTCAGATCTTTTGGGTCTAGCCGAGCAGTAACATGTTTCATACCCAAATGATTAGTTAAAATGGTACGGATCGACTCGTGAGATACAGAAAGTTCGGCGGCTATCTCTCTCAGAGTTGAATGGGGATTTTCAGTCACTATTTTCTTCACTTTTGCGATGTTAACTTCAGTTGCAGACGTTGACGGCCTACCAGAGCGAGGCAAATCTTCCATCACATCTCGACCGCTTTTGAACGCTTTGAACCACTCATAAGCACGAGTTTTTGATAAAGTCAATTCACCGTAAGCCTTCTGTAACATTTTCAATGACTCCGAACACGAAATTCCATTGGCGATGCAAAATTTAAGACAAACTCTTTGTTCGATATTTTTGTCCATTATGAAATTCGCAATACACAATATATATGATATTACTAAAACCAGCACTGTATTTAATATAAATAACAGATGCAACTCAAACTCCGCGCCAAAATGGAAAACAGTTGTGCCAATCTAACAACTACAAAAAAACCAAAAATTTGAATTTGGAACCATAAACAAATCATCCATTCCCGATACTTTTTTGACTGAATGTATTTTAAAATCCTTTTTAATGCTTTTACCAAGCCAAAAGAATTAAAAGGAATGAAACAAATGCCTAAAGTTTTTAATTATGCTTACGCCATTTTGCTTTCTATTTCGAAAATATTTAAAATTTAATTTTATGCTAAATAATGCTTTAAAAAGGGCTTCAAGTTATGGTACTGACCGGCCGGTACAAGACAGGTACATAATGACTAAAACTAAAGATTTCTTCGTAAGAGCATATTTTTTTATACAATTGCACATCTTTTTATCGTATTTTTATAATAAAAAGCTCTTTAATTCGAAGGCGCATGAAATATTTGATGCAAATATATATGTCGTAGGATAATTTGATACTTCGAATCTTCGCGGAAATCCTAGGGGTTTTGCGAAAACGCGGATAATTAGACATAGGCGAAAAATTATCAAATCTTACTGGACAAAGTCAGGATTTTTGCGAAAATACTCGTTACTATAGTAAGATTTGATGTGCTCAACACTGATTGGCTACAATTTTGCTGGCTGACTTCTAATTGGTTCCTAGTTTGCCGATGATTAAGACGTCAACCAATCAGAGACGATCTCTTATTGAACGCGCTGACCGACCAATCAGCGTTCTTATTTCATAACAGCCAGCGTTTCGTTTCGCAATATTGCTATAATAACGAGTATTTTCGCAAAAATCCTGACTTTGTCCAGTAAGATTTGATAATTTTTCGCCTATGTCTAATTATCCGCGTTTTCGCAAAACCCCTAGGATTTCCGCGAAGATTCGAAGTATCAAATTATCCTACGACATATACATACTTTCACAGTAAACTGATACTCGCACCCATAATTCACTCATATAGAACAAAAAACAAGAGTTTAATTACTTACCCCGTAGCACTTATATTTTTTGTTGAAAATATCACTCGATCACCATATTGTTACACAAGATTTTATTAATACTAACAGAAATTCAAAATAACATTTCAAAATGTTTTTATTTTGCCTTTGTAATGGTACAAGCTGTATAAGAGCCGCATTTAAGATATGCGCACTGCTTAACCTGTTTTCACAGCCCATTATAATGCGTTTATTATTCCGGTAGACAACCAATATAATGCTGCTAAAATGCCATTCTAAAACTTAAGTCTGTATAATTTGGGGCCCAAATTAGCATTACAAGAGCTGTATAGCGGTTTATAATGCCCAACTTTAGACTTCTTATAAAGCTTTAAGAATATGCTAATTCTGTTATCCATCCATTATAAAGCTATTTTGTGCTACTTGGGCTATTCTCTAGTGTCACATCCACATGATCGAAAGTGACGGGTGGAAGTTATTCTAGGTTTCTTGCTACGAATAAAGGTACCTGTTCGGGGTCCGTTTCTTTAAATCGGCAGATAATGTCCTCAATATTCCGCAATGTCTTTCCTTGACGTTTTCTCGTTTTCAATCGCTTGCTCACTGATTCAAATAGTAACGATTTCGCCACTTCAATTTCATCGGAACTAAAAGCACTTCACATATTTGTACGAGGCTTACTTCCGTCATAACATCTATTTTATTTTATTTTGAACAAAAGCTAAGACTTTACATAGTTATGACAATATTGCAATTAGAACATTTTAATCTTTTCGATGCGTTATCCATCGTCGTAGCAGAGGTCAACAACCTTGCGTGCGCTCAAGATCACGGTCACGACCGGACTGTGAAAGAATGTTTAAAGAATGGGGTATGAATTCCGAATTGCCGAGTGCCGACCCTAAATGCAGAATCAATATAATATTATTGAGAAAAGAAAAAAAAATTGACTATAAAAATAAATACAATCGTTCTTTTTCTATAGCACTATAAATTGTTTTGTGATTACTGGATACTACATAAGTAGTTTCGCAGGCACTAACTATTAAACGTATTTTTTTCCTAGAAAAGAAAACAGAACTTTTTATTCATTCATTCATGCAATGAAATACCACTCATTGCTTGTGCCTCAACACTAGTAGTTAGTGTTTGTTGTCGTAGGACAATTGCATAGTTACGCACAAATTTGTCAATGTGTATGTGATTTTTTACTGTGTGTCTATAATTTCTTTGCGAGCGTTTGTAGCAATAGGAAGCATGTCTCTGTGTATGGTTGTCAAATTTAAGTTAGCGTCAGAAATTCAGAATGGCTGGTTGCCTATGGTAAACGGCTCTGAAAGTATGTTCATGAATTTCTACCAAATTGCTTATATTTGCTACATTTCTTCAATAATTGCTACATATGATATATTCAGAGAAATACGACTATTTTTTTGACCAGCCATTCTGACGTCAGGATGGCTGGTCGCCTTCGTGTTCAACATGAAGGACGCAGAATTTCTAAAAGTTTGTCGTTTCAGTAATTGCTACTAATTGCTACTTTCACGCATTAAAGTTTAAGCTTCGTACATACATTAGTTAAAAAAACATAGCTTTTATTAAAATTTGCACGAACTAGTGCCTAATAATTTCGATAGGCAACACTTTTTTCACTACAGCGTCTTGTTCAAATCTTACAGGCGTTCACATCGACTTATTATGATGAAGGCTTGCTTATTAAAACGTTTATATTACTAAGCAATTATTGAAGTTTATGCAAATATTAGTACCTATAAATGTGATTCATTTCGTAAACAAACAACTGAAACATTGTAAGCGTCAGAATGGTCGGTTGCCTATGGCAAGTGGCTCTGAAAGTATGTTCAAGAATTGCTACCAAATTGCTTATATTTGTTACATTTCTTCAATAATTGCTACATATGATATATTCAGAGAAATATGTTTTTTCTTTTGACCAGCCATTCCTTCGTGTTCAGCATAAAGGACGCAAAATTTCTAAAAGTTTGTTGTATCAATAATTGCTTACTAATTGCTACTTTCACAAATTTAACTTTGAGCTCCGTACCTACATACCTTAGGTAAATAATATAGCATTTATTAAATTTCATACGAAGAAGTGCCTAATAATTTGGAAAGGCAAATGTATTTTTTACTATAGCGTGTTGTTCAAATCGTGCAGGCGTTCACTTCGACATAATTTAATAATATCCTTGGACATTTCATACAACGCCTTATAGGCCAATCAATTAAATAGGAGCAGTAGTTTAGCTACGTTACGTTTTACTGCTACTAAAATACCCACCACTACCAAAGACACTTTTTTTTTTTAACCCTTAACCAGGCCCCGGTACGATTCGGTCCCACATCTTTTTTCGTTGTCCTTTCCAGGCTCTGGTAATATAAACTCCACAATTTATAAAAATGGCTACCCTAAATATATTATCTATGGGTCCAGAAGAAAAATCTGTGCATCCGAACGCAATTGTCAAAGTGACAGCCATTTGAATTCGTGAGTCAGTTGCGCGCCTCTGTTTTCGTAGCACAGTGAACATTTTTATTAATAATGTCGAAAAAACAAAAGGTAAGTCGTGTAATTTTTGGATATCTTGTAGATTATTAGTTTTTCTTGTGGATTTAACATATTTTTTTGTAGATTATTGTAAATATTTGTCACAATATCTTCCCAAATGTTGTGGGACAAATGTGACCGTTGCCTGTTAACGTTATTGTTTTGTGGGACTTATGCTACCTTTGCCTGATTATGATTATATTATTTTAGAAAACCGTTAAAGACCACGAAATTGAGAACATCCTCCAATATTGGCAGTCGTCGGAAGAGAGTAGCGAAGATGAGTTCCCAATAAGTTTATGTAGGTACACCTTTATTCAAACTCAAACTTATTTCAAATAAACCAATTACAGGCACTTTTGAATTTTCAAAGGGTCGGTCCGTCAGAAAGATGAAGCTAGTTGCCCATTCCAAAGCAGTAGGTACCTATGGAGAAGAACGGGCAAGAAACGCCATGGACACTCATTGCAACCAATAGAAAAGTTTTCAAGTACATAGAGGCTGAATGCCCGAAGTTCAATCAACTCCATCTCTGCGAAGAGGAAGTCAACCATCAACCGACGAGAGGACATCTCGACTGCATCCAAGGCCTCATCTTTGTTGTAGATGGAGAATAGTAATAGAGAGAGGCAGTGACCTAAGTATAGCACGTGGGTGCTTCAGCCAAGTGGATGGATCCGGTGCAGTCCAGGAATTCGGAGTGTAGAATGGAAACAACAATAGGTAGTCAATTGCCTAGTTTATTACTCACAATAAACAGAGCAGCAATTACAATAATATTGAAGACATTGATACAAATGATTAGAGTGGATTAACAATTACACACTTACGTCGAGGAGGTTCAGACAAGAAGAGGGAGCAGACAGAAACTTATGTCAAGTGTCAATCAAACTGACATACACAAATATTTGACACTGACAGTTACCATTGATACCATAGATATTGTTAGGATTACATGCTTAGACTTAATTCAACACTACCCCTTAATCGAAACAATATCATGCCACAAACAATCAATTACAAACTCTTAGGTACATACTCTAGAGCTATACACCAAAAAAAAAACTACAATCCATTACAATGTCAATTGAATAAACTTTACACATAACAAAAACACATTACAATGGTCAGTACCTATTTTACCTACCTATATAACATTCCAGTCAACAATATTAATCATATAGATAGATAGTGATTTGTAAATAATATGTTTCAATTAATTTAAATAAACATTTACATAACCACACATTAACTTTGTCAGACTTTAACATTCATGTCATTTACAAACTTATCATGTTTTACAGCACCCTTAACTAGCTTACAGTTGGTAGGCATAGGAGTTTTTACAACTTTACAATTTTCCATACCAAAGCGTTTTAACAATCTCTTTATGTACTCAGACTGATTTATTTTCATTATTCCCTTTGCTTTGTCTCTCACAATATTAATTCCCAAACAATTTTTCAAACTTCCCAAGTTTTTAACATTGAAATTTTCTTCAAGCAAAGCAAAGATTTCATTACACTCAGTACTGTAAAATACATAAAAGTCATCCACATATAAAGCTATTATAGTTATATGTTTATCACATCTTTTTATGTACACACAAGGTTCGCACTTACTTTGTATATATCCATTACTTGTCAACAAATTATATACTTTTTGATTCCAAATTCTACTTGCCTGTTTAAGGCCATATATACCTTTTAACAGTAAACAAACCTTGTCTTTACAACTATTATCACTAAAGCCAGGAGGCTGTTCCATATAAATAGTTTCTTGAAGGTCACCATTTAAGAACGCAGTTGTTACGTCAATATGATCAATATTAAGATTTAATTCAGTAGCTAATGAAAACAATATTCTCATGGTACTATGACGAACTACAGGGGAAAAAATATCATTGTAATCTAACCCTTTTACTTGAGTAAAACCCCTGGCAACCAAACGTGCTTTGAATTTATCAAAATTACCATTAGCATCATATTTAGCTTTATAAATCCATTTACATTTAACAACATTTTCATTAGATGGCCTATCAACTAACCTCCATACATTGTTAGAAATCAGAGATTCATATTCACTTTGCATCGCAGCCTGCCATTCATTCCTATCAGGAGAACTTACTGCTTCCTCATACGATTGAGGTTCGACAAATGGAATACCTTGTGCAATCAAAGAAAAATCTGTTTCGTAGTCATTGTACTTTACCAGTGGCCTAGTACTACGCACGGGACGCTGTCTCACGGCTGGTGAGTTTTGAGGTGACGTCTCACACTGCTCGCAGGCTCCACACGTTGGGGATACAGCAGGGACATCCTCATCCTCGCTACCAGTGCAGTACTCCTCATTAGATTCTGAAAACACCATAATGCCACCTGTAATTTCTTTAGATACAGACTGTTCATTGGAACTAATACTTTGACTAGAATTAATAGCATCATTATTAATGGAATTAGAATTACTAACATTATTATCACAGAGACTTTTACTCGAATGATCCATTAAATTATCATTAAAATTCAAATTATCCATTTCACTAGTCAATTCATAATAAATACATTCATTGTTAGTATTATTCATCTCATGAAAATCTTTATAAAATTTATTTTCAATAAATGCCACAGTTCTGGACAAAATTACTTTAGTAGAAACTGATGGGTCCAACAACCTATAACCTTTTGAAGTTTCAGAATACCCAACAAAAACATACCTTTTGCTTTTAGGGTCTAACTTACAACGTTTTTGTTCGGGAACCAGAGAGTATGCCATACAGCCAAATACATGGAGGTGACTAAGATCTGGTTTAGATCCGGTCCAGACCTCCTCTGGTGTAAGTCCTGAAAGAGCAGAAGTGGGGCACCTGTTCTTTAGATAAATTGCAGTCATGACCGCCTCACCCCAATATCGCCCACAGAGACCAGCGCCTCTCAGCATACATCGAACCTTCTCCAAAATTGTCCTGTTTAGGCGTTCACTGACACCATTTTGGCTGGGACAATATGGTACAGTTGTTTGGTGAATAATTCCTTGCTGTTTCAAAAACTTAGAAAAATTACTATTACAATATTCACCACCTCCATCAGACCTCAAAATCTTTACTGGTAACCCCAATTGCTTCTCTACTAAATTTTTAAAAGTAATAAAATGAGAAAATACCTTCGACTTGTGCTTCATTAAATATCCAAAGGTCTTCCTGGTGTAGTCATCGGTAAATGTTACCAAGTATTTCGCTCCACTCCAGCTGCTCTCAGGTAACGGCCCACAAACATCAGAATGAATCAACTCGAGGGACTGGGTAGCTCGCCTTGCCTCTCCAACCGGAAACTGCTTGGCAGCCATCTTTCCCTCCAAACATGGCACACATTCCTTCAAAACCTGTACATTGTCAGTTTGAAACAGAACACCAGTTGCACTACCATTCTTCAAAGCACACAAACCTTGTATACTAATGTGACCTAACCTCTTGTGCCAAATATCAACAGGCACAGCATGAGCAGCAACCTGTGCGCTCTGGGTCTCTTGTCTATCACACATGAGAGAAGAATGCACACCTTGCGAATACCTACTAGATTGACACACCCCCAATTTAACCATAAATAAACCATTGACCTTTATAGCACACAATATTGGGTTACCAGAAGCTTTAATGCTCTTGTCATGAACAAAACATCCCCGTTCATTAAATAATACAGTGTAACCTTTCTGCGTAAGACAGCTGACAGACAATAAATTATGAGAAAGTTTAGGCACATATAAAACATTTAAAAGTTTTCTCACCACGTTTCCAGTTCTTATAGGAATAGTTCCTTTACCTAAACACTCCAACTTCTCATCATTTGCGATACTGATAACATTGTTACAGTCTTTAAGCTCATTAAACAAAGTTCTATCATTACACATGTGAGCGGAACACCCAGAGTCAACCAACCAACTATCTTGAGATTTCACGATGAAAGCTGTAGCTACAAGCGATGAATCTTCTGGATTCGCCTTTTCTCTCTTCATCTTGAAGCACTTTGACTTAATATGACCAGTTTTCTTGCAATAGTGACAGATGATCTTGCTCTTGAATGGTTCTCTTTTTTTTTTGACATATAAGCAGTCTCACTATTGTTTATGTTACTTTTCCTGAATTCTTCCTGAATAAGTCTAGCACGAACCAGCTCACTTGATAACTCGTTGGTAATGCATGCTGTTTCTAGGTTAGAAACTAGCGCGTCGAACTCCTGGGGTAGGCCACTGAGGAGTAATTCCACAACCTCAGCATCTTCTATAACTTTGCCAATATCCGCAAGCTGCTGAACACGTGTCATTATTCCATCGATGTATTCTGTCATTGACGCAAATTCTCCATATTCGGTATGATGCAGCTGTCTTAGTAATAGCACTCGCCTGTACAGACCTTTGTCCTCAAAGGTATTAGCAAGCCGCTGCCATGCGTCCTTTGCCGTGTTACAGTGTCTCACATGCTGGTAGCACGCCGCCTTCACACTAAGGCATATTCGTGCCAGAGCTCGTCGATCTCGCAATGTATCTGTCTCACTGTCCGCAGTACTTTCGATAGTTTCGATACGATCCCATAACCCTTCAAGGGATAAAACCATCTTCATTTGAAACTTCCATGTATTGTAATTTCCGACACCTTCTAGTTTCTCAATATGAATGCCTCCGCCGAGCGAGGACATTGCTCCACCGGCACTAGGCAACATTACTCCATTTCCAGATAACCTGTCATCCATGACGACCACGTGTACGTGCACGCACACACGCCGGAACGTCAAGACAAAAACACCAACACCAATTCTTCTTTAGAACCACGTTTGATTGGCCTTAGGTATGCAGGACTGGGCCCATAACCTGTTGTAGATGGAGAATAGTAATAGAGAGAGGCAGTGACCTAAGTATAGCACGTGGGTGCTTCAGCCAAGTGGATGGATCCGGTGCAGTCCAGGAATTCGGAGTGTAGAATGGAAACAACAATAGGTAGTCAATTGCCTAGTTTATTACTCACAATAAACAGAGCAGCAATTACAATAATATTGAAGACATTGATACAAATGATTAGAGTGGATTAACAATTACACACTTACGTCGAGGAGGTTCAGACAAGAAGAGGGAGCAGACAGAAACTTATGTCAAGTGTCAATCAAACTGACATACACAAATATTTGACACTGACAGTTACCATTGATACCATAGATATTGTTAGGATTACATGCTTAGACTTAATTCAACAATCTTCAATCAATCTCTACAGAAGTCACGCCAGCCCACCAAGCTCACGCTGACCAAAGAAGCTATGGAGCTATGGACGACAGACGTTATACTCTCACCTGTCCACAACCAACCCGAATCGAGCTACAATGCGAACGTCAAGAGTTCATCTCTCTACACGGAAGTTACCTAGCAACCATTCCGCAAAAATGCTTACTACGCACCGAGCAGTTTACTATCATCAACACGAATGACCATTATCAAAGGACAGCCGCTGAAAATCACCGAAATACCCATGAACCTGAACATTGTAAATTAATCCATTCCACAACTGAAGTTGAACTCGACTACTCCTGAAAAGTCTACATGAAATCGAAGATAAAATCTTAATCCAGCAACCAGTACAAATCAATCACACAAACCTAGAACAAAAGAACCTTTTTTCTAAAGTAATAACATGTTTACCCCATGTCAGTATGGTTTTAGGAAAAATAAATCTGTTAATACAGCCATGTATAACTTTCTACACAAAGTCCTTTTGCATATGGATACTAGGTCTACAGCCATAGCGCTGTACATGGACATGTCAAAAGCGTTTGACCGAGTCAACCACACAATACTCTTGAATAAATTATATGCATTTGGTGTAAGGGGTAACATATTTAATTTAATTTAATCATATCTTAGTGACAGAAAACAGATGGTAGAATTAAAAAGTATCTCTCCAACTACCAGAATTGAAGAAACAGTTGTTTCCGAGGTTAGAAATCTCCTCTCTGGTGTCCCTCAAGGCAGTATTCTAGGCCCACCATTCTTCCTGATTTATATAAATGACATGCCAACAGTAACAACTCACCATATGACATTATTTGCTGACGATAGTACTATATTATTTACCGGAAAAGACAGAGCGGAGTTAAAACTTAATTTAAATACTACCCTAACAACAATAATACAATGGCTTGATGAAAATGAACTAAAAATAAACCTAGATAAAACAAAAATCATGAATTTTAGACAGCGAATAAAACCCGATACCAATTTAAATATATGCTACTCTCAAACTAACATAGAAGAAATCGAAGTAACTAAATTTCTAGGTCTTAATATTGATAGCAAAGTAAATTGGAAGTCACATATAGAACAAGTTTGCAAAAGGCTTAGTCAGAGCGCTTATGCTCTATACAGATTAAGAAGCACTGTCAACCAGTCTGTACTACTAATTGCCTATCATGGATATGCTGCTTCAATCATACGCTACGGAATAATTTTCTGGGGTAACTCAGTAGAAAAAGAGCGTGCCTTTAGAGCTCAAAAACGCTGTATTAGATCGATGTGCAACACACACCAAACTGATTCATGTACATGTGCCACACTTTATAAGTTTAAAAATATTAACTCTCCCTGGTGTTTACATACAGGAAATTATTATGTTCATAAAATTGAACCCCAACTTATTTAAATTTTACACTAGGGCCAGACACAAAGATATGCTACGCACGGTTGCTAGTAAAACAAAGCTTATGCACCAAAGCATCTTTTGTATGGGCCCACGTATCTATAATAATCTTCCGCCACCTTTAAGAACTATGAGCAATACAAATATCTTAAAAAAAAAACTCCACGAATTATTGATAAGTAAATGTTATTACTCTGTTAGAGAATTTCTAGATGACAAGACACTGAAACAGCCGGTTTATTATAACAAACTATTAAGTATAAATACTCACAAACTGTAAAGTGACATTGTCTAATTGTTTTTATTACTATTATTATTACTATTATATTCTATAGCATGTATAATTAATAATTTGACATTACCTATTATATTACTCATTTAATTTATATTGCATGACAATTTGATATTTATGTTTTTTTTTTTAAATTAGATTGATGTGCTGAATTTTGTATGCCTAAACGGCGGGACATAGCAGATTTACCTGTAACCAACTTAACATCCTATGAACCTATGATCCACAATAAATTATTTGAATTTGAATTTGAGAACAATCAATTTACCACACGACTATCCCACTATATGTCGGAATATTCGGTGCAACTGCACTGATCGTTACTCTCACCATACGACGGTATAACGTTTGCACGAAGCTCAGAAAGCCACAATCACCAGCTGGAAACGCTGAGAATCATCAATATGAAGATGCAGAATCCGCAACAACCAAGAAAAATGTACCAGCAACATTCTCGCTAACATTGCTCAAATAGTTGCTGTTCTGAGGTGTTACGTGCTCTGCCTACACCAAAACCGCTAGATAGCGAAACGATACCTATTTACAACGGATATTTCAACATGGTTCGCAACTCAGGGCATCGCTGACTCGACGCCTCGTGTTCCGCTTCACGTACTTCCTCCATTCTGCTGATGACGCATCCATGTTTTGCAAATGTTTAAAATCATAATTTTAATGTAATAAATTAATTTTAGGACACTTTGGTACTAGCATCGTCCAAGTCTAGACTTAAGAATTAAATTGTAATTTTAAAGTAATAAAACTATTTTCTAAATTAATTTCGGTTTTTTTTAAGTCCTCCGGCTGTCACTTTCGTAATTAGTGTGTTTTTAATTAATATTTGTTTACGTTTATTTGTAAAAGTTGTATCGTTAGATTCATTTCTTATTGCATCAGGTAGTACGTATAATAAATATTTATATTTTTATTGACATTTCGTAAGTACTATTTGAATGTAATTTCATACGCATTTTTCTAAATTACTTAAATAGGGTGTAGGGTGACATGCGACCCAAAAATGATGTTTTGACGCATTTAGGCTGCTCGCAAAATCAATTTTTGGCCTCAAAACAACAAATTTTCAGTTTTTTTTGTGATTATCAAAACTAAAGATATTCTTTAGTGAATTATGAGGGCCAAAACACGATTGACACAATTTGGCTCGATACAAAAAAATCGCAGTTTCCCCAAAATAGCATTTTTATACACGTTTATGAAGAGAAAAACCAGTTTTATTCGATTGTTATTAGACTAATTTTAATAAAATTTCGTCTACACGTTCACTATTAACTACATTAGAGGATTATGGTCTTATTTTTTCTTAAATAGAGCAAATTTATTTTTAAAAAGAAGTATTTATAAAAAGCGAGCAGTGAATTTGCGCGCGGGTCGGCCATACCACGGCGCCCGCACCCCGTCAGTCGGCCGCAGCGCGCCTTAGAGAGCACCCACGTACATCTTTATTGCGCCCGCCGTCGTCGACTATCTAAGAGAATATTGAAGCGTAAAGTGATACCTAAGCCACAAAAATGGTGAATAAATGTAATAAAGTATAAACGTAGTAAATAATAAATAATATCCTTGGACATTTCACACAACGCCATATCGTCCCAAGCTAAGCAACCTAATGCTTGTGTTATGGTAACGAGATGGCTGATAAAAACTACTCATATACATTTTTTCGTTGTCGTAGTCATTTTTTGCGTTGATAACTTGATATCATCAGGGGGCCTACCATAAACTTTTAAAATATTTGGCAAGTGCAGGGCAGTTCAACTGGGCATGTTAACCTGACAGGTTTTGTGTTTGTACCATGAATATTTCCCGTTGACCTGCATCATGTCAACTTTTGACCTGCTACATAGTCTCTGGTCAGTGTGCTGGATTATAAATAAACGTTCTAAAATACTTTACCGGTTTTACGGTTTTAATAGAAATGAAATAAGTTTTTATAATAACAGTTTAAAATAAGAGAGTAGTCATAGAAACTTTGTTCCATGGCAAAAAAAGAATTTATCATTACTGATTATGAGAGCGAACGCCCTTCTTGCCACAAAAACTTGAAGTAAAAAGTTAATACTTCACATTTATTTTCGAACGAATTTAATGCCTACATGTCAAAGGGTAATAAGTACAATTTTTCAATTTATTTTGAAATTCAAGTGGATCAGTTTTTGTTTACTTTAAACATAAAGGTACTTAGCCTTTTTTTTTAAGGCTGGGAAATCATCTAATGACTTCTCCCGCTCTGGGTGGAGCGGAAGGGAGGGTCAGACTCTTACTGACTAAAACCCATCCATGTTCCTTCCTTAGCCCTTTATGTTCCGGGGTAGCGATAACCCTTTCGTACAATCCCGCTTACCCGGTAGGCTTGGCCCTGAGGGGCCCCTTCATATGCTGACATCTCTTTGAGGCGCACGTAGAACATATACGCGCGGTCCGGCACGGGCCTGGTGCTGATCGGACGGTGAGTCACTCACCGTCCGCAGGCCCGCGCCTACGGTGGCCGGGGGTCGTCACGTGGCTCCCGACGCCCGGGGCGTCTCCCGCGGCGGCTGGGACGGGAAGACCTTTCTCTTTCCCATCCCGCCACCAAAGGTACTCAGCCTTAAAGTTTTAACTCAAATCAATTCAGATATTTGTTTTGTGGCCGTGTCTGTGAGTGGTAGGCAAAGAGTGGCTTTTGTGACTATGGATTTAAGACAAGTTTCTTACGAACAATTGGAATATGTAAGATGTTTGTATATTAACAAGGATACTGTAATAGGCTATAATAAAAGCTCGGAAAATGACTCAAAAATGTGGATTGAGGTGGCTGAAAATCTAAATTCTGTGTTAGGTGTGCTGAAAAGGATTGAAAAACTTGGATATCTATAAGTTTTTAATTAATTAATATTATCAAGGTAATATAATATTTCTCAACAGCATGTGATGCTAAGTCAGAGGCCCATGGGCAGCACTAAAACTCTGACACTGGTTAGTCACTAACCACACGAAGAAGAAGATCAAGGTAATTGCCTGACTTAATTATATTAATTAAACCATAAATACTGTTTAAATATCGATCTGCCCAGCCTTTTCTCAATTATGTTGGGGTTGGCTTTAATTCTAACCGGATACAGCTGAATACCAGTATTTTACATGGAGAGAGATTCTTTGGAGTTGTACACCCACCCTAACACACGTCACGTGAGTTCGCAGTAATGTTAAGGGTGTGGTTGTACATGAGAATATATGATAAGTTAAAGGGCCTACTCTGTCCTAACAGCCTAACAGTTCCTAAGACCTACCAGCCCTACAAGCCCTACAGCCCTACAGCCCTAACCTACCATATACCTAGCACGTAATAAATAAATATATAGATAAGTACGGGATGTCTGCACCATGCGACCTAAGGTAACAGACGGATAGTGGAAAGGATGTCCAGGTGCGGAAGGGGTCTACTCACTGCCAGTCACGCAGACTCTCGAGACTGATCAGAGATGGCGAAGGGTGTCTTGGCCACAGTGAGGGAAATGAGATAAGAATATAAAATTCAAATCTGATTTATTTACAACAAGTTACAGCTTATATACTACTATTTCGTGATACACACTAATATACATTTTATTTGTGTTCTATGCGTGTAAGATGCAACCAAACAATATCTTAACTGGGCCGTGCGTCAGCCGGGCCGAATGCTGAGTCAATGTCCAAAGTAACATTGAACATTCTGGCGACTCTCAGGAACAGGACCCTATTTGGTACAGCTCGATGGTCTCGTATGGTTGTGGCTGAGCGGGAGCGCTGCGTGGTATGCCGTACGGCTGCGGCGGTCGTTGTCGAGTGGTAGTCGCTGGTTGCTGTACAGGTGGTGCAGTGTTTCTTCTTGCTGTAATGCAGGCTCGAAGTTGGTTCAATACCTGTGGACCGAAGTAAATTATAATTCCTGCTAAAGTTATAAAGAGTAGTGAAGTACCGATGCTAGCTATGTATGTATGAGACTGAAGTTGTTTCCAAATCGTGTTGTCGAGCTCCGTCTGTACGTTGGTTTCGGATGCGATTAAATGGTCAAAGATGCCTTTTGACCTGTCCAACACTATTTCTTCTTTGGGTATATCTTTTATAGTTTTTGGTACAATCTGCGTGTTAAGAGAGAAGTTCGTTGTTTTGGAATAAGAAGCTAACACTGTCATCGTTGTTGTTCTTTTTGCCGCAAGCATGTTACTACGTGTTTTAATGACGCAATTCTCGGAGATATGTAGAACTCCGACATCTTGAATTGTCACTTCTTTTCTTTGCCCGTCACACACAATTGACACGGTAACTGTTTTCGTAGTAGTGAAAAGCCAACTGTTTTGCATGTACAGTTGCTTCCATACAACGTCTGTCGATAATTTGTAAGACGTCGACGTGCATTGAGTTTGTGTGTTGTTTTCAGTTTTAAATAGTTGTTCAACTATGCAATTTTTATTTAATTGCATGTTCTTGACAGCCACAGGATAGCAGACAAACTCTGTTCTACTATTTAGACAGTCTTTAAATTCTTCTTGACTTAGTTCAAAGTATAGCTCGGTGTTGTAATCGAAACCCATGAATGTCTGCTGAATAGTCAGGCACTCGAATGATCCATCTGTTTTCCTTTCTGGAATAGGCGTAATGTGTACCAGAGTATATTTGGTTATGTCGTGTATTGCAAAGTATGCGTACACTCTTATGTGGGTATCGTTTACATTCATTTCTGTCTGTATTATTTGATCCTGAATAATTTTTAAGTTTGATGGTAGCTTTTGATTAGCTTCTTTGATTATATTGGTGATTTGTCTTGGTGTTGAAATACTGTATACAGTTGCTTTTTGTAAATAAATTTCCAGTAACCCTGTATAGTAGTCCAAAATTTCAGTTACTTATGTAATTGTTTGCTAACTCGTATGCTTGCATTACTTGTATCTTAATATGATTTCTGTCAATTGCTTTGTACCAAACATTATTCCCATTTATAAACGATATTGCTTCGTTTAGTTTTGCTTGGAACTTCTCTAGCTTTTTCTGGATTTGCTCTTCTGTTTGGTTTACTCCTGCGATAGTAGATATCATTATCTTTGTTTGATGATTGGCAGCGTCTATTAGCTTCTGTTGGTTGTTGTTTAGTGTATCTATGTCTCTGTAAACTTCATCGTTAACTCCAAACACCGATGTTAAGAGTTCTCCCAAGATACCTCGTTTCTTTCTTGTACTCCTTATCTCTGTTAGGTATTCCTTTGTTATCTCAAACTTCGTTTTTTCTTCGTTTAAATGGTGATAAAATTCATCGCAATGTGTCTCTTTCATTATGTCTTGAGTATCCTTGCAAAGTCGTTGAAATTGTGAAGTTATTTTTTCAATATTTTTCCGGTCTCGTTCCAAACTTCCTCTCTCGAAATCTGTTTCTAATCTGAAGGTTCCTCGGTTAATTGTTGATGTTCCTATTTTTTCCACATATAGTCCTGGATTTAGTCTTTTTAGTGTGAATGTGGTTGTACCCGTCACAGAGCCAATTAATAGGATGATTATCATTTGTAATAGTAACGTTTGTATCCAAGTATTTGTTTTTCTCGTTCTTGCACTTTCTTTGTTTATTTTGGCAGTCGATATGTTGCATTGTGTAGGCGTAGACGTGTGTTTGTTATGGCTAGTTGTACCAATCTCTTTGTTTTCGTTTACAGGAAGCGGAATAAGCGTATGAATGGATCTTTTCTGACAAGCGCCTGTTGATTTTTGAAGAGTGACGACTCTCACTACCCCGTCATCTCCTGGGTGAACTTCTTTGATTTTTGCCAAAGGCCATTTGCTTGGACTTATATTGTCATCTTTTATTAGTACAACCGTCCCAACTTTTGCATTCTCATTCGCTTGTTTCCATTTGTATCTTTGCTGTAGTTGGTGTAAATACTCTTTTGTCCAGCTGTTCCAAAAGTCTTTTTTCATCTTTTGAATCTGTTTCCATCTGTTTACGAGGTCGGTATTAATGTTGTCTATCGGATCTGGTATTCCTACTGCTTCACGGCCAATAAGAAAATGGCTTGGAGTTAATACTGTGTTGTCATTAACATCCTCGGTTTGCGCACACAATGGTCTTGAATTCAAACACGCTTCAATCTGGTGGAGAAAAGTGGTCATTTCCTCGTATGTTAGTGTGGAATCTCCGATTACTCGACGTAAATGATGTTTCACTGATTTTACGCCCGCTTCCCAGATGCCACCGAAATGTGGTGATGACGGAGGAATAAAGTGCCACTGCGTCCCTATATTTGTTATTGCGTGTTGAAATTGCGTCGATTGCGTGATTTGTAATATTTCCTGATGTAAAAAGTTAGCTGCTCCTACGAAGTTTGTTGCATTGTCACTGTATATGTGTGCAACGTGACCTCTTCGTGCCATGAACCTGCGTAGCGCTGCGATAAATGTTTCTGTTGTTAAATCTCCCACCAATTCTAGGTGTATAGCTTTTGTCGCTAAACATACAAAAACCGCAATGTATGATTTATAGGATTTGTGACCTCTTCCTTTCATAGTTCTTGTTTGTATGGGTCCCGCATAATCCACTCCAGTATAACTGAACGGGTAGGATTGCGTCACTCGTGGCTTTGGTAATATTCCCATCTTTTGAGAATTGGTTTCTGCTTTATATCTTATGCACTTCACACATTTTTTGATTATATTCTTCACTTTTCTTTTCCCGCTAATGATCCAGTATGTTTGCCGAACATAAGCTAGTGTCAATTTGTTGCCTCCATGCAACGTTTTTAAATGTGCGTCCTGTATAATTAATGACGTTACATGATGGTCATATGGTAAAAGTATTGGATGTTTCTGATTGTAGGGTAATTCCGAATTTTGTAGTCTGCCTCCGACTCTTAGTAGTCCATCCTCGTCGATAAATGGGTCTAAAGTGGACAGTTTTTTGTTTTTCTTCAATGTTTGTCCACTTTGAATAGTTTTTAGTTCATCTTCGAATTCCTCTTGTTGTATTTTTAAAAATATTCGTTTCGTCGTTTTTCTAAGTTCCATGCTCGATATTGGTTTATTTATTTTTTCTTTGTTTGCAAACCTGTAGCAGTACGATAAAATTCTTATCATTTTATCTAAACTGGAAAATCTATTCCAGAGATCGTTCTTCTCAATTTCGGTTGCAGTTGTATGACACAATTTGATTTCTTCATTTGGTTGCGGCATACTTCTTGTCATAGGAATCTGGTCAGTTCTTAGCCATTGTGGACCATTCCACCATAAGGAATAGTTGATAAGTTTTTCCGGGTCTATACCTCTTGATATATCAGCTGGATTGTCGCCGGAAACGACGTGGTTCCATTTTGCGTTTGGTAACAGTTGTTTAATTTGTGATACTCTATTGGCTACGAACGCTTGCCACCGTACAGGCTCTCCTCTTATCCAGCCTAAGGTGATCATAGAGTCCGTCCAACAAGATATTGTAACATTATTGCAATTCAGCGCTTCTGTTACTTTTTCCATCAAACTAGCTAGTAGCAGTGCGGCACATAGCTCAAGTCTTGGTAGTGTAGTTTTTTGTTTCTTTGGTGCCACTTTCGATTTTGCTTGTAACAACGTTATGTGGTAGGTGTTGTCGATTTTGACACGGCTGTACACTACTGCTCCATAGGCTTTTTCTGAAGCATCGCTGAACCCAAATAACTCGATCTCTGTGCTGTCTGTTATGTAGCACCATCGTGGCACTTTAATTCTTTCTATGCTTTTCAATTGTTTTTGTAGTTCAGTCCATTTTTTGTGGAGTGCATCATCGACAGGTTGATCCCATCCTATGTCGTTTGTCCAGAGTTCTTGTATAAGCAGCTTCATTATAATTATAATTGGTGCCAACCAACCCAGTGGGTCGAAAATTTTCGCAACTTCTGACATAATAAACCTTTTTGTTGGTTTTTTATTTTCCGTTATAGTTATTTGGAAGTAAAAACTGTCTTCACGTGGCGACCATGTTATGCCCAACGACTTCCTGGTCTCGTCTAACGGTAGTTTGAGCATCTGATCGTCTTTGTCTTCTGCGGGAATGTTTTCCAGTAGTTCTGAACTATTTGACGACCACTTTCGAAGTTTAAAGCCACCCTTGTTCAACATGGATATTAACTGCCTTTGCAGCTCCTTGGCTGCATTTTCCTGTGAATCTCCGGACAAAATATCATCCACGTAAAAATCTCGGAGTGTGGCTTGACTTGCAATTGGGTAATTATTTTGTTCGTCTATTGCAAGCTGTTGCAATGTTCGTACGGCAAGATACGGGGCGCTAGTTGTACCATAGGTCACCGTTGTGAGTTCATATTCACTAATTGTGTGTTTCGGAGAGGATCTCCATAGTATCCTTTGGTGTGCAACGTCTAATTCATTGACTTTTATGAAACGATACATTTTCATGATATCGGGCTTAAAAGCGAACTTATGTCTTCGCCATCGTAAAAGTATAGTAGATAAGTCTTGTTGTAGGCGTGGACCTTTATACATATTGTCATTAAGGCTTATTCTTGTGCTGCCTTTACTGCTTGCATCAAAAACCACGCGTAATTTTGTAGTCAGTGAGTCTTCTTTAACTACCGCCTGATGTGGTATGTAGTATTTTCCTTGGTTGTATTTCGATGTATCTACTTTTCTCATATGACCCATCTGTAAGTATTCATTCATGAATTCAATGTATTGTTGTCGTAAATCCTCGTTTTTTGCAAACTGCCGTTCTAGTTGCAATAGTCGTGCAGCGGCTTTCCTGCGTGATTCACCGTTTAAGTTTAAGTTTACGTTTGACTCCTTAAAGGGAAGTCGTACTGTGTAAGTCCCGTCTGGGTTTCTTTTGGTTGTTTCTTTGTAGTAGTTTTCACAGGTTTGGTCATCCTGTGTTAAGTTGTAGTTTTGTGGTATTTCTTCTAGTTCCCAAAATTTTGTAAGTTGTCGTATCTCTTCGGTGCAAACAACCATACTCAATATTTTTACTTCATTATTTGTGTCATTGGGATAAAATCCGGATAAAATCCACCCTAATTCTGTGTTTTGTGCGATTATCCCATCCCGTAGTCTTTCGAAACCTTGCAGTAATATTTTGCTGTACTCTTGGGCACCTAATATTATGTCAATTGGTCCCTTTTTGTAGTAGGTTGGGTCTGCCATGAGTGCGTTATCCAAACATTTTTCTTGTAATTGTTGTAAATCATTCCTTGGTAATGAGCTTATTAGTTTTGGTAGTACTATTAGCGTTACTGGTAACTTGTAATCGCTAGAATATCTTGGTTGTAAAGTAATGTTGATTTTGTAATTTGATGTTTTTGGTTTTTCGTCTCCAATACCTTTTATTTCGGCTTGGATTTTCTGTCGTGGGTAAGACAACAATTGTGCTACTTCCTCAGTACAAAATGATGCTTCTGATCCTTGATCACATAATACTCTCAATAACTGCGGCATTCCATCGTATGAAGTTGTTCTTACTATGGCAGTAGCTAGTAAAGTTGTATTTTTAGCGTCGGAATTCGTTGCAGACAGGTTTGATGTTGCTATTTGTTGCGTCTTCTCTGTCCCTGTATTTCTTGATATGTTCTTTTTTCCGTAATTGCTATGTTGAAATGGCCTAGATTGATGAAGTAACGCGTTGTGTCCCTTATGTTGACAAATTTCACATTGTTTATAAACTGCACTAATGCATTGTTTTTGATCGTCATGATTCAAGCAACGTTTGCACATTCTTTTTTCCACAACGGCCTTGTACCGATCGTCGACGCTTAACGCCTTGAAACTAGGGCAATAATGAATCATATGATCGTTCTTTTGACAATACCAACAGCGTTTGTATTTTTCCGTTGTTTGCTTATCACGTGATCGTTGACTGTTAGCATATGATGTGGTTCCGTTAAAAGATTTTAGGCAATTGAAACGGTTTTCCATGAATTTCATCATCTCATCGAAGGATTGCAGTTTGTTTCTATTTTGAAGTTGATCTTCATATTTTGTATTTGTTTCTTCGTCCCATTTTCTACTGATTATTCTTATCAATAGTGGGCCCCAAGACGATGTGTTTATGCGTTGATTTTTTAGTGCTTCAAGACACTCATTCACAGTGTCATGCATATCTCGTAATTGTGCAGCATTCGCTCTTTGCATTTTTGGTAAATCTAATAGTTTGTCAATAAATTTAGTTGCAATCATACGCTCGTCTTCATATCTCTGCGTAAGCAATTTCCAAGCTGCTTCATAATTCACTTCGCTTATTGTTAGGTGACGTATCAATCTTGCTGCGTCGCCTTTTACGTGTGTTTTAAGATACTGCATTTTTTCTGTCGATGAAATTGTTTTGTCCTCGTGAATAATTTTCCTAAATAAATCTTGAAATGTATTCCATGAGTCATAGTCTCCCGCAAATATGGGAATATTTATCCGTGGTAATTTTCCTGATGATTTTGACGAAATATTTTTTTCATCCGAGGTTTGAAAGATTCTTTCTTCCAATAATTCCATTGTAATGTCATAGTCTTTCTGTGTTTTTTCGAAACAATTATCTTTGAAGTAGCTATTGTCCAATGTACTTTCGTCCATCAATAGTCCAATGTGAGTGTCTTCGATTTCTTGCCATTGTTTCTGTAAAGCTTGTAAAAGCGTTTGTAAGTGCCATATTGGCTTGTCTTGAGTAATGGATTCCTTAGCCTGAGATATTTTCTTCGATATCTGGGACATTCGGAATAGCTGTATAAATAGTTTGGGGCTACTGACAGCATCCTTGTCTTCATCTTCATCAAAAAGTCTTGGTTCGTAGACACTCTGCACAAGCTGCCGCCTTTCTTCGCACTTCCCAAGGTAGTTGATTGCTTCGTCATATAGCTTCTTTATGTTGCCAAAGTAGTTTGTAGTAATATACTTGTGAGTTGATAAGATTTCTTGTTCCTGCAGTCGCAAGTGGTTCTCTTGAACTCTTTGGAAAACTTGATCCAATGTCTTCTTCCTTTCGTTGATGTATTTCTCTGTCTTCCTTGCAGGTGAGTCCTTTTTTATGTTTGACAACACTCTCTTGATTTCGTTGTAGTCCGCTTCCTGGCTCCTGATTAGTTCGTTAACTTCCTGTATCTCCATAGTGCTCTTCTTTTCTTCTTCCCTAACGGCCCTACCCCGGTAATAGTTTGTACTAACGGTATCTGTCCTCTTGTTTGCTTTGTGCGGCTTCCTAACTCACTGGTTAAACCCGCTTGTGGGAGTCCAGCAACGATAGGTTCCCTATCAGAATACCTTGTGTAACGTGCTGCAGGTTACTGAAAGCTGATGCCAGCCCCAATTCTCTGCAGTGTCAGTCTGTCAATTCCTACGGTGGGCAAGAGGACCGCGTGATTCAAATGCTTTGCTCGAAGGACCAAAATGTACACCCACCCTAACACACGTCACGTGAGGTCGCAGTAATGTTAAGGGTGTGGTTGTACATGAGAATATATGATAAGTTAAAGGGCCTACTCTGTCCTAACAGCCTAACAGTTCCTAAGACCTACCAGCCCTACAAGCCCTACAGCCCTACAGCCCTAACCTACCATATACCTAGCACGTAATAAATAAATATATAGATAAGTACGGGATGTCTGCACCATGCGACCTAAGGTAACAGACGGATAGTGGAAAGGATGTCCAGGTGCGGAAGGGGTCTACTCACTGCCAGTCACGCAGACTCTCGAGACTGATCAGAGATGGCGAAGGGTGTCTTGGCCACAGTGAGGGAAATGAGATAAGAATATAAAATTCAAATCTGATTTATTTACAACAAGTTACAGCTTATATACTACTATTTCGTGATACACACTAATATACATTTTATTTGTGTTCTATGCGTGTAAGATGCAACCAAACAATATCGTAACTGGGCCGTCAGCCGGGCCGAATGCTGAGTCAATGTCCAAAGTAACATTGAACAGGAGTATCATCCAGTTACTGGGTGGTGGAGGCGTGGGTTGTGGAAGACGACCCTTAAAACTATCAAAATCCATGAATAACGGGTATGGGACGCCGCCGTAGGTTCTACGAATGCAGCCTAAAACCTCAGGTATACCAAACTTCTTAAAAAATCTGAAATAAGTTAATAACAGTTGTGCTGTCACATCTATACATTCAGAATACCGAGTGACGCAGTACCTGTCACATGATCACCAGTTACCATATTATACCACCATACATACCTCCGAACCAGTTACCTCACCACCTTTTACCACATACCACCGAACCAGTACCTTACCACGTTTTGACAACCCCGCAAGAAACAGTGAGAGTGAAGCAATCATCATGATAAAGAAATTATAAATGTAAACACCGATGCGGCACGAGCGTCATCACAACGCCGCGCCGCACACGTTCGCCGGTTTACTTCGGAAGGAGCGGTTTGTAAGCGCAAGCAGAGCAAGCAGAAAGCACCCTCCGCGTCTTCACTGCACACGACGGGACCTCGCAGATGGACACATGACGCTGACGACACACGCGTCCCGCGGATCGGCAGGCAGTCTTCTCTCGACGGCGGCACCTGGGGGCAAGGAACATATTCCTGGGGGAAAAGGACCGCGCTCGACGCGCGACTCCTATTTATGCCTTCCTGCCGCCCTTCGGCGCGCCGCTATTGGTCAAAAATGATTGGACAGTGAAATTTGTTATTGTATACAGGGTGTAAGGGGAACGCTTCCGAAGCCAGAACGTAGATTATATACAACCTAAATGCAAACAGATACCAATAACCTTTCGCTTAAAATTGGTTATTTTCAAGACTTCATGTTTCGTAAACGCGCAATGGAAACCGTACAAAACGTGAGGTCACTGACACGCTCGCGCCACGCGTGTCCGCGCGTCTCTCGGACGCAAAATACCTACTAGTACGGGCGAGTCACAGGCTCACAGGATTTATACGGAACTGACAAACACCAGTTTCGAAATGCCTTGCCCTACAATACTTCACAAAATTATGAATTTGAATCGTATTCGTAGCCCACTGTTGAACACGAAAGCTCACAGAGGCATTTTACGTACCTACCTGGCTAAATACTTTGTGACCTTATGAGATTTGGCTCGAACTGCGCTCCATCCATTTCGAATATTTCGATACGCTGTGTCGATCCGTGAACACGAGGCATTAGTGTAGGATCCTCCACACATTCTGCACGTAGTCTGTCAAAAACACTCACTATTCTGCCTCGCATTTCATTAGCACTGTCACATTCCCGATCAAATTCTCAACGCAAGAGAAGCATTACCACGGGCTTCTCCTAAACACATCAACATGTTGCCGTAGGTATTCACGAGCACTGTACACGTATGCCTCAGGCATTGTTCAATACTACAAAAATTAAATAACTAAAAAACAATAAAACAACACTAAAAACGTAACAATAACAACTAAACACTTAAAACGTAACAAAAACAACAAATTAACAAAACAGTATTAAATACGTTCCAATGGCTATCGATCGATTAAAGGTAGCTAGCGCACGTTCGCTCACGAACCGAGTTGGAAAGGAACTAACTAAAGTTAGGTAGGTTACTAAGAAGATCAAAGGTGCCGGCCGACAAACGACGACGATGCCGCCGATCGCCGCGCGCGTACCTACGCCGCCGAGTCGGCGGCGACGCGGTGTCCTTTGATGTACAGACGCCAGCAAATCAAGCTAATATCCCTGTCTAATTTTCTCAATTAAAAATGAACCTTATGTCTTTGCAATAAAGTTGAAATACTATTGATGTGCTGGCCTCTGTACAGAGGCCAGCTCATCAAGTTACCACTATCTGTCCAATTTATTTGATAGTATATCAACTTTATTGCAAAGACATAAGGTTCATTTTTAATTGAGAAAATTTGACAGTTAGGGATAGCTTGATGTGCTGGCGTCTGTACAAAGATCAACAAATTACAGAAGAGAAAATGTTAGAAAAATAATTATTAAATCAGAACCCATCAAAAAAATCTAATTAGGAAATTGTACTTACTTTCAAGTTTTAAATAACATTTAACGGGTTTCTTAGATTAAATTAATTAAATTATCCACTTTCAATTGTTTGGTTTATTTACTAAATTAAGGATACAGGGGGCCTACCATAAACTTTTAAAATATTTGCCAAGTGCAGGGCAGTTCAACTGGGCATGTTAACCTGACAGGTTTTGTGTTTGTACCATGAATATTTCCCGTTGACCTGCATCATGTCAACTTTTGACCTGCTACATAGTCTCTGGTCAGTGTGCTGGATTATAAATAAACGTTCTAAAATACTTTACCGGTTTTACGGTTTTAATAGAAATGAAATAAGTTTTTATAATAACAGTTTAAAATAAGAGAGTAGTCATAGAAACTTTGTTCCATGGCAAAAAAAGAATTTATCATTACTGATTATGAGAGCGAACGCCCTTCTTGCCACAAAAACTTGAAGTAAAAAGTTAATACTTCACATTTATTTTCGAACGAATTTAATGCCTACATGTCAAAGGGTAATAAGTACAATTTTTCAATTTATTTTGAAATTCAAGTGGATCAGTTTTTGTTTACTTTAAACATAAAGGTACTTAGCCTTTTTTTTTTAAGGCTGGGAAATCATCTAATGACTTCTCCCGCTCTGGGTGGAGCGGAAGGGAGGGTCAGACTCTTACTGACTAAAACCCATCCATGTTCCTTCCTTAGCCCTTTATGTTCCGGGGTAGCGGGGTATAACCCTTTCGTACAATCCCGCTTACCCGGTAGGCTTGGCCCTGAGGGGCCCCTTCATATGCTGACATCTCTTTGAGGCGCACGTAGAACATATACGCGCGGTCCGGCACGGGCCTGGTGCTGATCGGACGGTGAGTCACTCACCGGCCGCAGGCCCGCGCCTACGGTGGCCGGGGGTCGTCACGTGGCTCCCGACGCCCGGGGCGTCTCCCGCGGCGGCTGGGACGGGAAGACCTTTCTCTTTCCCATCCCGCCACCAAAGGTACTCAGCCTTAAAGTTTTAACTCAAATCAATACAGATATTTGTTTTGTGGCCGTGTCTGTGAGTGGTAGGCAAAGAGTGGCTTTTGTGACTATGGATTTAAGACAAGTTTCTTACGAACAATTGGAATATGTAAGATGTTTGTATATTAACAAGGATACTGTAATAGGCTATAATAAAAGCTCGGAAACTGACTCAAAACTGTGGATTGAGGTGGCTGAAAATCTAAATTCTGTGTTAGGTGTGCTGAAAAGGATTGAAAAACTTGGATAGCTATAAGTTTTTAATTAATTAATATTATCAAGGTAATATAATATTTCTCAACAGCATGTGATGCTAAGTCAGAGGCCCATGGGCAGCACTAAAACTCTGACACTGGTTAGTCACTAACCACACGAAGAAGAAGATCAAGGTAATTGCCTGACTTAATTATATTAATTAAACCATAAATACTGTTTAAATATCGATCTGCCCAGCCTTTTCTCAATTATGTTGGGGTTGGCTTTAATTCTAACCGGATACAGCTGAATACCAGTATTTTACATGGAGAGAGATTCTTTGGAGTATCATCCAGTTACTGGGTGGTGGAGGCGTGAGTTGTGGAAGACGACCCTTAAAACTATCAAAATCCATGAATAACGGGTATGGGACGCCGCCGTTCTACGAATGCAGCCTAAAACCTCAGGTATACCAAACTTCTTAAAAAATCTGAAATAAGTTAATGACAGTTGTGCTGTCACATCTATACATTCAGAATACCGAGTGACGCAGTACCTGTCACATGATCACCAGTTACCATATTATACCACCATACATACCTCCGAACCAGTTACCTCACCACCTTTTACCACATACCACCGAACCAGTACCTTACCACGTTTTGACAACCCCGCAAGAAACAGTGAGAGTGAAGCAATCATCATGATAAAGAAATTATAAATGTAAACACCGATGCGGCACGAGCGTCATCACAACGCCGCGCCGCACACGTTCGCCGGTTTACTTCGGAAGGAGCGGTTTGTAAGCGCAAGCAGAGCAAGCAGAAAGCACCCTCCGCGTCTTCACTGCACACGACGGGACCTCGCAGATGGACACATGACGCTGACGACACACGCGTCCCGCGGATCGGCAGGCAGTCTTTTCTCGACGGCGGCACCTGGGGGCAAGGAACATATTCCTGGGGGAAAAGGACCGCGCTCGACGCGCGACTCCTATTTATGCCTTCCTGCCGCCCTTCGGCGCGCCGCTATTGGTCAAAAATGATTGGACAGTGAAATTTGTTATTGTATATAATAGTGTATTTTAGAAATTAAAGCAGTCTGTTAAAGTCAGTTATTCAATTCTTTGTGACGAGTTATTATTTCCAAGTACCTATCAACCCCGTGCGTGCCCAACCACTAAAACCTGATTACTAAAATCAAAAGAATTTCACTAGACTAGCTGAGAATTTTATCTCTTTTCAGCGAAAATGTAGTAGGTAGATTTAAGCATTCTATTACTTGTGCTACTGCATGTGATTCAATACTGTTTGCTGCGCAATAGAATGTACTGCGATGTCATCCGTTGGTCTTTAATAAGAACTATTCGCGCAAAAAGATAATGCTATGCTGTTAAAACCTGAAATAAAGTAGGCACACATTCAAGAACTTATATTATTATGATAATTAAACGGATAAATAGAAGTGTAGAACCTTGACCTCAATCGACAAATCGGTTGATTTAGTAGGGCGTGGCATGAAAGATTGTAGCTCACAGAGCGCAGTGCAAGCGCTTTGGTGAGCCTATATCGTCTAATAAAAGCGTTGTCCAGCATGTCAAATGGTTAGATCGAGTTTCTCAAAATGTTTCTTTGAATTTTAGCCATTTGTTTAGCTCTGTTGCCACGACTATCATCCTCAAGAAACTCGAAAATTTCATCTTCATCACACATCTAAAATAAATGGTAAACACATTGCTCATAGAGGTTTTCTATGTATTTCAATACTTTGAAATAACGACAGAATTATATTGTGTACACATTTTAGGATAAATTAGCTTTTTCTATTTAAATTTAATTAAAACAGGTCAATAGTTGTTACTTTCACAAAGCTGCAAATTATGACGGCAGGGCAGTTCAATTGTTGAATGTTTAAATGTCAAAAAGCCTACATGGTAAGGATATGTTGCAGGCCAGCCTGCTGAAATGCTGTCACGTAGTCACTCACCGGTTTAGACCACGTGATCGCTGACTGGCCTGCTGCTTGTCGAGTTCATGGTACAAACTAACACGGCAGGTTATTTTTCGTCTAAAATTGACCTGCTATAAGAGTTTATGGTAGGACCCCTGTTATTGCAATAAACGAGCACGAGTCGTGTGACTCCGATTACATTGACATAAAGTTTAAATTGAATTGATGCAAACTGTACACGCCATGATTTATTTTTGTTAATCACAGCACAGCTAAAGTCATCGATTTTTTACTTTAATTTCATTCAGTATCGATTATCGACTTACATACAAACCTGTTATTAAATGCACTACACGGTGCATCAATTTAAAACCTTTGACGCCTCTGTAATGTTTTTACTTAGGTATTTATTTTGGCGGCGTGTTATAAAGGAGCCGCGGTCGCGCCGCGCCGGGCTTAGCCGTGGACGCCTCTCTCTCAAGTGAGCTGACCCGGGTTCAAACCTCGGCCTGTACCTACCAATGAGTTTTGCGATCCTTGATTATCAGTATCGAAGATCGACCGAAGGTTATTAGTACTTCACTAGCACGTCGTGCAGAGTGCAGACAGCTACAACACGGTCACAATTTATCTCGGTACCTCGCTGGAATGCGATGCTCATTTCGCTTGCCCCTTCACCTCCCCATGTTAGCCGCGTCGCGTCGCGTCAGTACCTCAGTACGGTGAGCCTTTTCGTTGCTTATACGCGTCTCATTCTTTTGGTAATTTTTTATCATTGTTTTGTTTCTGGATAGATCCTAGGTTCAATTCCCAGGTCGGGCAGTGTTATTGGGTTTTTCTATCTGGAATTTCTCGGTAGCACCCCGGAGTCTGGATTTGTGCCCGGTTGATGGCAAGAGGCTTGCCCCCTATTACATGGGACTTAAACATAACTGGCGAAATGTGGGTGTACTATTGGTACACCTCTGCCTAACCTCTCGGGGAAACAAGGCGTGATGTTATGTGTGTTTGTTTTTGGATATTTATTGTTATGTTTGCCGATATGAAGTCATTGACGCCAGGTCTAGAAATAATGTAACCGTGATGTAGGTAGGTAAGACATTTCAATTTTGTTCCTGTGCAAATTTTAATGAACGATTTAACAAAATTGCTTGTAAAATTATGTTCAAGGGGAAAATCATTACCTCCGATCCATCGATCTCGTTTTACGATCCTTGCATGAATGGAATCTGAAAGCAGGTATTCTTCAAGTAGGTAGTAGTGATTGAGGTCGTCGGCCGCGGGCAGTCGGCGGGTGCGCGCGCGTTTGAACTCTACGAGTTCAAACGCATGCGCGCCGTCAGCTGATATGATTTACGAATACATTGCGTTTTTTAGTTGTAAATAAAAAAAGTGTGTTTAATAACAATTAATGGTTACATTTAAGTGTTATATCAGCATAGTGTAGGAAAAATGCTAAAATAGTAGGTAAAATTGTAACTTTTTTTTTCCCGATTTTTTTATGGTATCGTATCGAGAATCACTAACCCTATCACCTGTCTTCGTTTTCGGAAGCGTTTCCCTTACACCCTGTATAATAGTGTATTTTAGAAATTAAAGCAGTCTGTTAAAGTCAGTTATTCAATTCTTTGTGAATAGTTATTATTTCCAAGTACCTATCAACCCCGTGCGTGCCCAACCACTAAAACCTGATAACTAAAATCAAAAGAATTTCACTAGACTAGCTGAGAATTTTATTTCTTTTCAGCGAAAATGTAGTAGGTAGATTTAAGCATTCTATTACTTGTGCTACTGCATGTGATTCAATACTGTTTGCTGCGCAATAGAATGTGCTGCGATGACCTGCTGCTTGTCGAGTTCATGGTACAAACTAACACGGCAGGTTATTTTTCGTCTAAAAGTCGTGTATAGACGACAAACCAAAATGTGCCCAGCACGCCACGGTCGCGACTGGTGACAGAATTTTAAACGTAAATAAATAATAATAATTTCGACCTCACTACTATTTTGTAGGTATTAAAGGATGAATTCGGAGCTTGGCGCTGAGGGCACGCTTTTTCATTTTTGACGTGGCGGTCAAAAGGTTAATGGTTACAAAAATGCGACCGCGTAGAACATTAGGCTATCTTCTAAAATGTTTAGTATAATATACCCTATAAGTTCGGTACAGACGCGTACACTGTTAAATACATAACAATAATTTATAATATCCTGTACTATGAAAACATTATTATTATTATCTTTCGGCTACTTATTATTACATAGGCATCTCTTATGTGCATAATAGGGAATATGCAAGTAATTCAAAACTTTTTTATTTTCTAAATATACATTGTATTGGACCATAGAAATAATTTGCTGCATTTGTTTAATTTTTTAATGCATCATAATTATATTTAACAATTCACTATTTTATGTTGCATGTTTTTGTTGAAACTTAGAAACGACGTATGATGCCGGTAGTTAGTAAAATTATTCAATTAAGGACAAAAAATAAGATTTAAACAAAGCGTATCGAGGTTAGTGACGTCAAAGTAAAGCTTTGACTGTCACGAACGTTTGAAGTGTAGTAGAAAATTGTAGGAGTAAATATTTTTTTTGAGCGATATGCAGTACTTGAATTTAATATTAAATAATTTTCTTGAGTTTATAGTACCTACTGTATTTTATTGCTTTAAGTGAAGAAAAAATTACATGCATATACCCTGTTGTACATACTTACCAAGAATCGTCGATGACACGTCCTTAGCGTCACCTCCCGCGTTGGAACGCGGGAGGGGTGGGGCGAAGGGGTACATCATTGAACGTCATTGCGTTCGTTCTCACTAGTGATTTATTGGTCAAAGACCTAGTCGAACAAGTGAGAACACAAAATAAAATACTCTCACTAGTTCGACGGTCGAACAAATGAGAAAAAAAGTTCTCACTAGTTCGACGGTCGAACAGATGAGAAAAAAAATTCTCACTAGTTCGACGATCGAACTAATGAATCGAACTAATGGGAATGAACGAAGTCTTCAACTTCTGGTTCCCAACCGTTAATATGCCGCTATTGCAAAAACATCGGGCATGATATTTCGCAATGTCGCAAAAGACAATTTAACAATTCCCGCTTCGATCGCGGAAATCCTGGGAACATGTCAAGTGAACAAAAGAACCTAGAGTGTAATCAGATTTCAACACTCGCCGATAACGACGATGATTTAAACTAAATGATCGGATTACGAGCCGGTGCCCACGTAATTCTGCTACTATAGGCACTAACCATGGGAAAGTTTTCTATAGATATAGACCCTTATATAGAAGATATTAAACGCATAGGAAAAAGAGGAAATAAAAGGCCCCTCGCTATTGAACTGATTAGCAAGAGAATGACCAACTACATCCTGGAAAATGCGGGTATGTTTAGGAATACTGGAATAACTATCGGAAAATATATGGACAGGAAAACACTTGAGGAAAGAAATGAACTAAGGCAACACCTAATAAAGGCACGTAAAAACGGAGATTATGCTATTATTAGAAACAACAAATTGTTCATAAATGGAAAAGAATTTATCAGTCGCGATGAAGCAAAAATGGAAACACCGCAAACTAAAAACCTCATTGAAAATAAAGTCTTGGAAGACATACCACCCGTCATGGAGAAAAAAAATACACCGACTATGCATTCGTACTCACAACCAATCCCCAGTATCTCATCGGAAAAAGTAAATTATAAGCCACAACATGTAATAAATAAGACATTTCGCTAATGATATTACGATAACGTTTCAAAACATACAAAGTATAGGAAATAAGATAGATTTAATTGAACATTTGTTACTAGAAAAAAATATTGATATTCTATCCTTGTCAGAAGTATGGAGAAATGAGCATTTTTGTAACTCTGTATCACTTCAAGGATATAAAATTGCATCCCAATTCTGTAGAAAAACTAGAGAAGGTGGAGGCGTTTGTCTAATTATAAGAGAAGATGTCAAATTTATAGAAAGAATAGATATATTAAATTATTCCAAAGAATTTATAATAGAAATTTGTGCAATTGAAGTTCCTGAATTAAACTGTATATTCATAGGACTATACCGTCCAGATCGCCATATTAATGTATTTTACGAGCAAATGGAAAAGCTTTTAAATAGGTTAAATACTAGAGATAAAAATAAGTATATTGTGTTTGGAGGAGATTTCAATATTAATATACTCGAAAAAAACAAACAAACAGAAAACCTTCTCACCTTCATGCGCTCACATAATCTTAAACAAATTATTCGCGAACCCACACGGGTATTAAAAACTACTTCCACTTGTAGATTTACTTTTTATAAATTATAAACCCTTAATAAACAAAGAATATGTCGAAGATTACGGACTCTCCGATCACAAATCTATTAACTTAAAATTAAATACAAACTGCTTATATATAAATAACCACAGAATATGGTATAAACAAAAAAGATTATTTACAGATAAAAATATAATAAAATTTAAAAATGCATTAAGGGAAATTGATTGGGTAAAAATTATAAATACAAATAAAAACGTTAACGAAAACTATAACATATTCACCAAGACTATAACACAGCTTTTAGATAAAATAATACCAAAACAAAGAGTTAAATTAAAATCTAAAAAAGGTAAAGGATGGATGACAACAGGACTAAAACTATCATGCAAACACAAAAGAGCACTAAGAATTATACTAAATGAATCTAAATCAAACGTCATAAAAACATATCATAGCAAATTTAGCAAAATATTAAAACGTAGCATAACAGTCTCAAAAAAAATAGAATTCACCAGACAAATGAAAAAGTCAGATAATAAAACTAAAACTATGTGGAACATTATAAATATCAAAACTGGCAAATCTATGACAAGGCAGTATGAAAATATAACACTAAAAGTAAACAATACAACTACTTCATGCCCTAAAAAGATATCAAATATATTTAATGACTTTTTTGCTACAGTAGGTGAAACAACAACAGATACAAACACAAATAACCCTATAAAAACTGGACGTCCAGTAATGTACTCACCAACTACGTCAATGTACCTTCGCCCAGTAAACCAAAAAGAAATATTAAATATAATGAAGCAAATAAAAAATAAACATAGCTGCGGAATAGACGACGTACCCCCTAATTTAGTAAAACAATGTGCAGAAGAATTGTCAGCTCCACTCACATTCTTAATAAACCAGAGTTTTGAGCATGGAGAATTTCCTGACTTACTAAAAATTTCCCTAGTAAAACCGATACATAAAAAAGATGATATCCACACCCCTAGCAATTATAGACCCATAGCGTTGTTGCCGACCTTTTCAAAGATTTTTGAAAAGGCGATGTGCAACAGACTAAATTTCTTCCTAGAAAAATACAACATTCTTGATGACTGTCAAAATGGTTTTAGGAAAACAAGATCCACAACATGTGCTGTTTACAAATATGTCCAAACAGCTCTCCAACAAATAAATGACAAAAGGTGTGCATTAGGCCTGCTTCTTGATATGTCAAAAGCCTATGATAAAGTATCATATAGTATACTACTAACAAAACTTTACGGTTCTGGTATACGTGGCCCAGCTTATAATTGGTTCAAATCATATTTAAATAACAGAAAGCAAATAGTCCAGGTCGATCATCATAGCATTGAAGATAGGGAAACCATATCAGTGCGGTCTCAGGTAAGAAATGTCACATGCTCCATCCCTCAAGGCAGTGTTCTGGGCTGCATACTATTTCTAATATATATTAATGACCTCCCAAAAATTCTAAATAAACAAACTACATTACCAGTCCTGTTCGCTGATGATATTTCCATACTTGTAAAATGTGACAAAAATTCTGACCCAAATCCAATCTTACAAAATACTCTCCAGACAGTGACACTTTGGCTACAAGATCACAATTTAGAAATAAACTACAAAAAAACCAAAATGATACAATTTAGATCGTACAAAGCCTCTAAGTAATAATGTATTTTTTAATGTCACCCCTATTGAATTAGTAACTACAATTAACTTACTCGGTATAAACATAGACACACACCTCAATTGGAAAAAGCATATAGAAATAGTTAAATCTAAATTATCTAAATTTACTTACGCCTTGTTTCAACTTAAGCACAGCACAAACACAGAAACAGCACTATCGGCATATTACGCCTATGCATACTCGTGGTTAAGATATGGAGTGATGTTATGGGGGAACAGCGTAAATGCAAGCGAAATATTTGTTATGCAAAAGAAATGTGTTAGAATACTGGCCCATATTGACAATACCGAGAGCTGTAGGTCATATTTTGTCAAATTAAAACTCCTAACTTTACCTTCTATATATATACACGATCTTTGCATATTTGTATTTAAAAATAGTAACATTTTCCCTAAAATAAAAGACACTCATAACGTAAACACACGTCATAAAAATAGACTATATTTGCCACCATCTCGGCTCAAAATGCTTTACCATAGCCCATACCACATGGCAGTAAAAATATTTAACAAATTACCGAAACAAATTAAAGAAGAACCCAAATTCAATATATTTAACAGAAAATTAAAAGAATATCTAATACAAAAATGCTTTTACACGGTCGCAGAATACTTAGAATAAAACATTGGTAAATATGACACTAAGATAGATAAATTACTCATAATCACAGAAATAATACTTACACAAGGAAGCACATTTACATACACTTACACATAACACAACAAACAAATTAATAAAATATACATAACAAAATATATAAAATAATAAAATTCAATATTTAATACAACAAATATAAACAAATAAACTACAATAATTAATAGAAGTAAACAAATAATCGAATTACATATTGATATTAATTAAAATAATTACATATTAGTATAACTATAATAATTACAATTATTGTTTAAAGCTAGTGACTGGATGCTTCTTTTATCCAATGTTAATATGTTGCCGTGCCCTAACCGGGTTTCATGTTGGAACTTATTTACCTCTGTAACACCTACATATGTACACATGAATGCAATAAAGAATTTGAGTTTGAGTTCTTAGGGGCTTCAATTTCTAAATCTAATTCCATTTCCAAATCTAAACGCACTACTAATTCTGAAGCCGCTAATAACTCCAATTCCCCAATTACTAATTCAATTTCTAAATCTAAACGTATTACTAACTCTACTAAATCAAATTATAATTCTAGAATAAATAATGACTCAATCCTCACTAGCTCTACTAAATCAAATGATAATTCTAGAATAAATAATGACTCAATCCTTACTAGCTCTACTAAATCAAGTGATAATTCTAGAATAGATAATGACTCAATCCTTAATAGTTCTACTAAATCAAAAATCAGTTTTGTGAAAAATAATAATTCACCTAAAGGAATACGAGATAATTTTATCCAGAATCCTGGTGGCTATTCTACTATTTATGATGTTTTCCCTAATTCAAGTTCTTCCTTACCGTATATCGTAGTAAAAACCTCACATACAGAGAATCCTATTCGTCTCTTAGTTGACTCTGGCAGTTCCATATGCATCATCAAAGAACAGTGCCTACCTGAACTACCTAAAATTGAAAAGGATATCTTAAAGTTCAAGGGCATTAATGATATCGACTCGTTCTCTGAAACCAAAGGCAAAATATTATCTTTGGGACTGGAAAATGGAATTAAAGTTCCGTATTATTTCCATATCGTAGACAAAATTAACTTAGAGTATGATGGTATCCTAGGTTCAAACTTTCTAGAGTGGTATAAAGCCCTCATTAGTTACGGTAATTCTAAATTAATAATCCAAGATAACCCCGAATACTATTTCAATCTAAAAACAACTCCAAATGTAAAGATTATTCCTCCTAGAAGCGAAATGTTTATCCGTTGCAATGTTGCGAATCCTGAGATTCAAGAAGGACTTCTACTAGATGTTAAACTATCAGAACACCCCCGTTTATATATTTCAAGGTGTTTAGTCCGTGTTGATTCAAATAACCAGACCATAATTTCTGTGCTTAACACGTCAGATAAAGAAATAATTTTAGAAGACCCTGAAGTAACACTAGAGCCTTTGTCACAAATAATAGAGCCCAATTAAAACACTGCCGTCCTCAATACAACTACGTCTTACTCGAATTCAGCATACCCGTACACATCTGACCGGGATTCTAAGGTTCAAAACATGATTAGATGCGATCACCTTAATTCGGAAGAAGAGAGTCGCTTACGTAACATATGCTCTAAATTTCAAGACGTATTTTATTTAGAAGGAGACAAACTTACACATACTAATACCCTTGAACATGAAATCCGCGTTAGTTCCGAAACTCCGATTGCAGTCAAGAGTTACAGGTTTCCTGAATGTCATAAAGAAGAGGTGAACAAACAAATTAAAGATATGCTAGATCAAAACATTATTCGACCTTCTATCTCTCCGTGGTCAGCACCAATTTGGGTCGTACCGAAAAAACAAGACGCGTCCGGTAAACCCAAATGGCGCATCGTTATCGATTATCGTAAGCTAAATGAAATCACAATTGGTGATGCATACCCAATTCCAAATATCTCTGATATCCTAGATCAGCTAGGCCATAGCAAGTATTTCACCACACTCGACCTTGTATCTTCATTCCATCAAGTTAAAGTCAAGGACACAGAAAAAACTGCGTTTAGCGTCCCATCCGGTCATTACGAGTTCACTAGAATGCCCTTCGGACTCCGTAATGCACCATCTACGTTCCAAAGACTCATGAATATTGTCCTAAATGGCCTTCAAGGGACTCACTGTTTTACGTATATGGACGATATTGTATTATTCGGGCATGACCTCGAATCTCATTGCCGAAATTTAGAGTCAGTGTTTGGAAAGTTACGTGAACATACGTTAAAAATACAGCCTGCTAAATGCGAGTTTTTACGAAGAGAAGTACAGTACCTGGGACATATAATATCAGACCAAGGCGTGAAGCCTGATCCAAAAAAGGTTTCTTGCGTTAAAAAATTTCCAATTCCAAGGTCGCCTCGGGACATTAAATCGTTTCTCGGGTTAGTAGGTTATTACCGCCGGTTCATTGAAAATTTTTCCCATATCACAAAACCCCTCACAAGCCTTCTAAAGAAAAATGCTGATTTCGTTTGGTCCCCTGAACAACAGAAATCCTTCGAGGAGTTAAAGCATAAAATAACAACCGCTCCTATCCTTCAATATCCGGATTTCTCTAAGCCCTTCGTATTAACTACCGACGCTTCTAATTTCGCTGTATCCCCTATCTTATCTCAAAGAAAGTTTGTCAAGATTTACCTGTCGCATACGCATCTAGAACTCTTAACAAAGCGGAAGGAAACTATTCCACTACTGAAAAAGAATGCTTAGCTATAATTTTCGGTACAAAGGTCTTTAGACCTTATTTATACGGCAACAAGTTCATTGTAGTCACGGACCACAAGCCACTTCAGTGGTTATTCAATTGCAAAGATCCTAGTTCAAAATTAGTTCGCTGGCGCTTAAAGTTAGAAGAGTTCGATTATGAAGTCGTTCATAAAAAGGGCAAGATGAATTGTAACGCCGATTCCCTGTCTCGTAACCCGGTTCTTACCATGGACCCTAGTGTCCCTTCCACTTCTGAAACTTATGAAAAATATTTACAAATTAGCCAACAACATAATAATTCTTATGACACTGTTATAGAAGAACATAACGAATCATTACTGAAAACAAAATGTAAAATGATTACTTACCCTACTGCCATCGACTTAGACGACTCGATCCCGTACTGCTCTGAAATTCTACAAATGTCCAAGTTCGATGAAGACCTACCTGACATACGAACTTTAGAAAGGGAACTTTATACGTTTCAAAGTACGTCCAATGAAAAACACGTTTTCACACACTTATTCTTACGTGTTCATCACTATGACGAAATGACTTACAAAGATATTTTTAATATGTTAAGAGATTATCGAGAAATGATTACTGCATGGTATTCGGAAGAAAAAGAAGTTGCTATTTCCGATTTCCAAGATCCATTTACGAAGTTGTCGTTTACCAAAATATACAATATTATAGGTTTTCTATTCCATAACACGGGTGTCAAAGTTCACATCTATCATAATAATATTCTATTTCCTACCCCCGCTGAAGTTCCTCGCATATTGAAAGAGAACCACGATTCACCTTCAGCAGGACACCCAGGTATTTCTCGCATGTACGACAGGTTAAAAACTCTTTACTGGTGGAAAAACATGCGTCAAGACTTAGAGAACTATGTCAAAAGTTGTAAGTCCTGCCAAATAAATAAACCATTACGTCAAACAAACCGTGCTCCCATGATAATCACATCCTCAGCTACAAAACCTATGGAAAAGGTATTCCTAGACGTAGTAGGACCATTACCCGAAACTCACGATTATCGCTATAAGTTTATCCTTACGTTGCAAGACGATCTAACTAAGTATTCACAAGCATACGCTATGACAACATGTTCTGCCGAAGAGACTGCCCATAAATTCGTACTCTTCATTTCTCACCTAGGCATCCCCAGAATGATCGTAACCGACCAAGGGACAAACTTTACATCTGACGTTTTAAAACAGTTAGAGAGATTGTTCGGCATTAAACACATCTTCGCCTCTCCTTATCATCCACAAACATGTGGCGCTCTCGAGAGAAGCCATGCCACCTTGAAGGAGTACCTGCGATCGTATATTGAAGATAATCAACATACATGGAGCTTATATTTACAAACTGCCATGATAGCATATAATACTAATGTCCATTCCACTACCGGTTTTCAACCGATGGAGCTATTGTTTGGGTTCAAACCCTACATGCCTCAAAGTGCCGACACTTTAGAATTAAATACCTATACCGATTATATTCGTGCGCTTAATCATAGGTTATATTATAGTAGACAAAAAGCCTTAGAAAATATACACTCGTCCAAAGAAAAATCTAAACAACGCTTCGATGTTCATGCTAAACCTGTGACGTATAAAATAGGTGACATGGTGTATTTACGGTGTCATCATAAACAAAATAAAGCAATGTCACCTATATGGAAGGGCCCCTATAAAGTTGTCAAAATTAATGGTAACCATACGGTCACACTCTTAATCAATAGAAAATATGTTCGTCATCACTATGACGAAATAAAAATTGCAACAGATGACTAGCCTAATCTTTTCTATTTCAGGTTATTTCTTCAACTATCCTCGTGCCACAAATTCGTTACTCCAATCATAGGTAGTCCTGGCCTATACTTCGACCAATTACCAAATGTTAAATTCACAAACGATCACTGGAATGTAGTAACCTACTTAGATATTAGCCGTATAAAACCGCATCTGGATAAAGTCGAAGCTCTAATCAAAGAAGTGTCTAATTTCTGTATCACTAGCTCTTCTAGTAAAATTCAACTAGAATGTACTAACCTACTATCGCCTTTACAAAATCAACATCTTAACAATGTTCGTAAGTTTTTGTCGATATCCTATCTTGTCGAAGACCAAAAACAAAACCGTTTTAAACGCGGGCTCATTGATGCTGGCGGTTCAGTATTAAAATCTATTTACTACTGGAACTTTAGACTCTGAAGATGCCTTAAAGTTTTCGGAGGCTATCACTAAAGTACAGTCAGATGAAAAACAGCTGGCTCACTTGATGAAAGATAATATTCACGTTATCCAGTCTACTATTTCAACCTTCAATAACACGATGTCAAGGGTAAACAAAAATCAAAACCAATTAAACCAAAATTTAGAGATTATTCAAAAAGCATTTGAGCGAATATCAAATTCAACTGATAAGTTCGAAATAAAAAATCATTTAATGATGTTATTGAACTCACTAGAAAGCATTACTATAGCCTTGTCCTTTGACATTGATGACGTCAACAATGCTATCTTATTTAGCAAGCTCAACATTCTTCATCCAACTGTACTAAGTCCTTATCAATTATTCCAAGAACTGGACCTGCATAAAGATAAGCTTCCTAAACACTGCGAACTTCCTACAAGTTTGTCTTTAGAGAATATACATGTCATTATAGACATATCTGATTTAGTTTGTTATTATCATGCTAATAAGATTATTATTATTACCAAAATCCCGCTCGTCCTCCCACAGACTTATAACCTCTATCACAACGTTCCTCTTCCAGCTCCTTACGACATTTCCAAACCTGACACTTATATACTCATTGCTCCTAGTAAACCTTATGTGGCTATAACAATAGATCGTATGTTCTATTCACTATTAGAGTCAGTGGATAAGTGTCAAGTGATTCATAATGAGTGTTATGTGTGTTCTTTAGGAAATGTGTACTCTACAATTGCGAATCCAACCTGTGAAACAATTATCTTAACCGAAGCTATAAGCTCGTTACCTGACTCCTGTAATGCTAAGCTATTACATGGCTCAATCGATGTGTTTTTCAAACTTAATAATAATAAATGGTTGTTTGTACAGTCAGAGCCGGGAAAGGCTCATATTACATGTGAAAATGAACCTAATAATTACGACGAGATCTTTTTCGGCACAGGCATGCTGACCTTGCCAAAATATTGTGTAGCTTTCTTTAAAACTATAGTTTACGCCTAGTGACTATGTTACGTCTAATGTCACTAATCATATATCTAATTTTAATATTATAAAAGACGATTGCTGCGACAATCAGAGAATAAATAAAACCGTACGCCATCTCCCTTTTGTAAAGTTATCTAATGTTAACGATTTCGACTCCTTGTTACAAGCAAGTGTGCATTTAAATGAATTTGAAAAAGAATTAAATAAAGTTGAACAACCATCTGACTTACATAAATATGGTACTCACTATCTCTCGTTGACATATATTATCTCTACCATTGTCCTTATTTATCTATTGTATAGATCTAGAAAGTTATTTTGTTCAACTAAACCTCGATATTGTATCCAAGTGTTTAACCAATGTTATACTAAAAAGAAACAAACAGTCCAGTCTGTTCAATCAATAAACAATCAATTTATACAGGGTGACTGGAAAATAGTGGCGGAGCCGTTAAGGGGTGGTAGTCTAGGGTTATTCCGACAGATATCTTTAGGAGACCTACCGTCCTTACTTAATCCTTTCCAAGATATTCCTACTTAAAGAGTGTAACCCAAAAATTCGTACAAAATTTTTTCAAATAGTAATAAATTCTAAAAAAAAAGTGATTTTGGCCTACTTTTTTTTGTTTTGCAACAAAGATATTCTAAATAAGTAATATTAATTGTTAAATTTCCGCGACTGTCATTATTTTATGCAAAAACTGCTAAACAAAAACGGAAAATGTAAAAAAAATACTTTGATGGCTGATAAAACATCAATTTTCTTTAAAAACTCACCCTTTATTATTACGTACAAAATAATTAAAAAACTTCTACATTTCGTTCCCTTTCGAATGAGATACTAAAGTCCAAAATCGGTTTAGGAACTATGAAGATATGGTCAATGGAAAAAACCCGTAGAGCCCGTGTAGAGCCCTTTGTTCCGAGAACAAAGGACTCGGTCGACGCGCACGAGTCGAGCTTGCCCCTCCTTCTTGCTCAGTCCGCTCTTACGGTTTACTGTGTTCGGATGTGCTTACTTTCTCTCAGTTTTGATTTTTCTAACGACTTGGCTTTTTCCTGGACTTTTGTATTTGATTCTCTTCCCGACAACTTGGACTGTGCCCTGTTTTCTGTGACTCCTTTCGATTTGGCTGTGTGGTTTATCGGACCAATAATGGCAGGAAGAACATCGTTTAGTAACGAAGAATACGCAGATATTCTTTTTTATTACGGAGCTGCCAGAGGAAACGCTGAACAAGCTCGTCGTGAATATGGCGAAGTATTCCCTAATCGTCGACTGCCTGATGCCCGTGTATTCTCCCGAACCTTCCGGCGGGTGCGAGAGCGCGGAACCGTCGTAAGATACCAAGGTAAGAGAAAGTTATTATTATTAAAGCATGTTCAAACCAGAGATTTCGCCATACAAAATGTAGTTCCTTCCTGTACAGGCCGCTCTACATTACTGCGCCGCCGCTAGTTTCCATACATGCGCTATAAAAATGTTTTGTTCTAGCGCTTTCGATAATTGTCCAGCTATAAAAATCAACCTTTCCTATCACTCTTATTATCGTGCCCTTTAAATTGTAAGATTGCAAAACAAATGTCGCTGTCCAAATTAGTCCGTGCCAAGACTCGCAGAGATGGGTGCCATAAATCATACAAGATAACGGATATAACTTCCTCTCTCGCACTTACGCGTCTTATGGGTGACGTCACCAAGTTGCAGTGCAGCGCGCTATTATTGTTTACTATTTTTGTCGAAGTCGATGGATTTTGGTAAAGCTTCTAATCGTAAGAATTTTTATTGTGCGGTCATTGTTGACGCTCATTGCACTATGTCGACGGACGCATTCCTACATTTTATTTAAAATTACAGAAGTGATTTATGTTATGGTCCAACCGACGGCGACGTGGGTCTTTGCACGGAGCCACACCAACCTAAACAATAGCCATGGTAGTAACACACACTTAATTAAAAAAACTTTTTTGTTTTTAGGTGACGCAGGTAGACCTCGACTGGATGTCGGGGACGACGAAGAGGAAATTTTAAATTATTTCCAAAGAGACCCAACGCTGTCTACCCGAATGATAGCTCTGGTACACTCTTCACGAAAATGACCTCCATCCTTACCATTACACACCTGTTCAGGCCATAGAAGAAGGGGACCCTTTAAGAAGAATGCAGTTTTGCAGATTTTTAATAAATGCGGACGTTGAAGATAGAAATTATCTCAGAAGAATTTTATGGACTGACGAGTCCAAGTTTGATAAGGTACGGTATTACGAATTACCATAATGCTCATTACTGGAGTGAACGAGCCATGGGTAATCCACACCTGAAAAGACAAAAAGGTTCACAGAGAAGGTTTAATTTAAATGTGTGGATGGGTATAATTAATAACAGCTTGATTGGACCACATTTCCTACCGCAAAACCTCGATGGGGTTGAATATGAAAATTTTCTGAGGAATGTATTTTTAGAATTAATGGGAGATGTGCCGCTACAAACGAGGCAAAACATGATATTCATGCATGATGGCTGTCCGGCGCATTTTAGGCTAGCTGTGAGAAGTTGGCTAGACCAACACTTCCCCGACCGATGGATAGGTAGAGGTGGTCCAATAGGTACCATGGCCGGCACGTAGCCCCGACCTCACACCCATGGACTTCTTCGTGTGGGGTCGAATGAAAACTTTGGTTTATGCCACTGACGTCCCTGTACCAAACGTTGAAGACTTGCGCAACAGAATAATCAACGCAGCGCAGGAAATACAAAGGGAGCTTACAGACTCAAGGGTCGTAAAAACGGGTGTCGTAAGAAGAGCACGAGCTTGTATTAGAAATAATGGTGGGCACTTCGAAAATGAACTGTAGACAGTTTTTTATTCAATAAATTTTTATTCTTCAGTAGTTTGGTTTTTTCTTTCATTTTTATTATTAGTTTTATCTTGATGGTTCCTTAACCGATTTTGGATTTTAATATCTCATTTGAAAGGGAACGAAACGTAGAAGTTTTTTAATTATTTTGTACGTAATAATAAAGGGTGACTTTTTAAAGAAAATTAATGTTTTATCAGCCATGAAAGTATTTTCTTTACATTTTCCGTTTTTGTTTAGCAGTTTTTGCATAAAATAATGACAGTCGCGGAAATTTAACAATTAATATTACTTATTTAGAATATCTTTGTTGCAAAACAAAAAAAAGTAGGCCAAAATCACTTTTTTTTTAGAATTTATTACTATTTGAAAATTTTTTGTACGAATTTTTGGGTTACACTCTTTAAGTAGGAATATCTTGGAAAGGATTAAGTAAGGACGGTAGGTCTCCTAAAGATATCTGTCAGAATAACCCTAGACTACCACCCCTTAACGGCTCCGCCACTATTTTCCAGTCACCCTGTATAGAGTGGTTAAGTGCATTTTCTTCATGCATAATTTAGTAAGATTATGTGTTTTGTCCTAAAAGAGATAAATATTGATTTATCAGTAACGAAATTTGATTCAATAATTCCATGTAAGTAAATAGCGAGCTATAATTCATATAAGCCTAAATCTGATTTTTAATATGTTTTTTCTAGTACTTAATATGTATTTTACGTAGGTATTTTTAATTTTTTAATATTGAAAAAACGAAAAATGTTAGTATATTTAAATGTTTTACAAAATTAACTATTTAAATTTGAATGAGATAATTAAAGTTGAAATTAAATTCACCTTTGATAACAAAACCAAGAAGGGTGTGTATAAGCAGCTCTATACAGGAATATTTTTTATTCAGTGCGCAAACTTTGACTAATTAAACTTAAATGAGTTTTATTAAACACCTGTTTTTTATTTTGATAAGTCTTAGTACAAAACAATAAAGTTATCGTTAACGAAAAATGTCTACTTTGAAATTGATTTTATGGCTACTAGCTACCGCGCCGGCGGCGCCGGGCGCCCGCCTCGCCCGCCCGCGGGCTGGTTTCACCCCCGCTGCAACACCGCCGCGAGCGCCGCGTCCTTTGTAAATTATTCTTACGAATAGTGTCCATATTTTGCTAATTTAAAATAGGATAAAAAAATAAAAAAAAGTTTTGAACTAATAATGGAAATATGTTCTATTACTGATACTGAACCACCAAAATTTTTTTGCGCATTGCTTAAAAATTATTCCTGTATAATTCCAGACAAAGAGCACGCGTGCAGTCACCACCAATATAACAAGACGACTGACGGACCTTTGACTGACCGCCGACCGCCCGAATTGTTTTCGATTGTGTACACATGATATTGACTCCTATTTCTTTCGAACAAGGTGCAAAATGCAAGTGCATTGTTTAGGACTCAAACAATTCAATGATTCGGGTGTTTCCGGGAATACGACAATTAGCGAAGATCTGCATGTGCATTATTAATTTGGGAGTACTGTAGATAAGTATTATATTATAAAATATGTTGTAATTTAATTTTATCAAATCATTTCGTGTAATATCTGATCTCAAATAATTAATACTTATCTATCAATTTTGAACATATTATCTGTCAATGTGTTGAATGAAACACAACGAAAATGTAATGTCAAAGTACAATACTTCCAACTCATTCTTGGAAGTCATGGAGACAGGCCTTTGCCCAGCAGTGGGATGACTCAAGCCAAGAGACACAGCAGACTGGACTTTCTATCGGTCGATAGTATGGTCGATTTCCTAATCAGTATGAAGATACAAGAGCGCACATTATAAAGATCGAACTTCCATACGTCTTCATACTGATTACTGATCAAACTATTGGCCATTTTTTTTTTAAGGCTGGGAAATCATCCAATGACTGCTCCCGCTCTGGGTGGAGTGGAAGGGAGTGTCAGACTCTTACTGACTAAAACCCATCCATGTTCCTTCCGTAGCCCTTTATGTTCCAGGGTAGCGGTAACCCTTTCGGACAATCCCGCTTACCCGGCAGGCTTGGCCCTAAGGGGCCCCTTCATATGCTGACATCTCTTTGAGGCGCGCGTGGAACATATACGCGCCGTACGGCACGGGTCTGGTGCTGATCGGACGGTGAGACACCCATTACTCACCGTCCGCAGGCCCGCGCCTACGGTGGCCGGGAGTCGTCACGTGGCTCTCGACGCCCGGGGCGTCTCCTGGGGCGGCTGGGACGGGGGGACCTTTCTCTCTCCCATCCCGCCACCTCCTTCGCGAGCATGACGTTTTCGCAGAAGGAGGTGACTGCCTCCCACTCCCTCTCGCCCCAGACCATGGCTTGCACCAGGGCCGGGCGCGACAGGTCGCCGCCGATCGCCTCTACGAGGACACGGCGGTGCTCCGCCCAAGCGGGGCAGGTTTGCACCGTATGTTCTACCGTGTCCTCTGGGCGATCCTCGCAGTGGTGACACCCGACAACTATTGGCCTGTAATTGCAACTTTGTTCATAATGTTGTAACCTTTATTTCCCGAGCTCCTCATTACTTTTGTCGCTTGGAGTCTCTGTCCTTTCAACTCATGATCTACTGAATGACTGAAGATTAGTCTAGACTAGATTAAAAGGAAATCTATGTTTTGATTGTAATAAAATATTGTTGAATGTTTATTTTATTCGGGTTTGCTTGGTGCAAAATAAAATACGTTTGTCAAAGTCAAATAATTTATTTGAATTAAGCACATAGTTTATATTTTATAGTTTATACAATAAACATGCGATCATCATCATCATCTGCTCAGCCTTTCGCCAACTATATTGGGGTCGGCTTCCTGTCTAACCGGATGCAGCTGAATACCAGTATTTTACATGGTGCGACTGCCTATCTGACCTCCACAACCCAGTAACTGGGCAATACGATACCCCTTGGTAAGACTGGCTGTCAGATTTTCGGGCTTCTGACGACCCCTAACGATTGTAAAAGATGCACAAATGACAGCCGGGACCAACGGCTTAACGTGCTACCTACATTTTGGCTCCTAGCTTCCGAACCCTTTCCTTATTTTGATAATTCCAACGGATTTCTTCGTTTTAGGCTTAAACCCATCAACCTCTCGTTTCAATAATATTCCCATTGGTGGGTAAATTCACCAATTTATAAGACGATTTTGAAAATTGATTTTATTATATTATTAGTTGACTGTATTTGAGGTTTCTGATAATCGTCTCGGGGAATCTATCTGATGAAGAACAAAACGACGATAAGGAAGAGGAATTGTGCTCACGTACCTTTGTTCCTGGGCCGCGTGGCTTGTTCCGCTGGTGCTGCCGTCGTTCGGTTGAAGCACTGGTCACGAGTTATTGGTCTGGTAACGCGAATCGCGGATGAACCCCGGGGCCACTTGTTCTGGTAGATTCCGGCGGAAGCGGTTTGGCCTGCTAGCTGCATTTACGCAGCGAGGCCGTGAAAATTCGAGGTGCGAATTCAAACGTGTCGTCAGATGAAGTTGTGCGGACACAAGCATGTCCTGAGATGAAGTGAAGTTTGCCCCCGTCAACTTGCGACGTGAGCACAAAGGTGGGAGGGAAAAGGAAAGGTATATCGTCGCCTGTTCTAATCAACGTCATTTGAAATAATCAGTTAATGAGTGACAGAATTTACAAAAGGGACGACTAGATGGCGTCACCACCCATAAATAAAAAAAACACGTTTTCAAGTTACGTAATTTTCCTTAAACTTTCAAAAATTCTCTTAAATTCTTATATAATCAGTCTTATTGACTTAAACCCTATAGTCGGATGATTATGTAAGATGAATTCAACAAATATAAACTAATTGTAAGATGAATTCAACAAATATAAACTAATTAGCCCAACATAAAAAGAGTTACTTAGAATCTGATTAGAAATTATCACTTTTCAAAAACGGTCGACATACTGCACTTCACTTTTAATAGCGGTCCACCCACTACTTGGGCCACGTTGCCCAAATAGGGTGTCGTTCCGACACTGTTTTTTTATAGGGTTCCTCTCAGCAACATTCTGTGGAAACCTAACATATTTTTGTAAAATTGGGGGTCTGTTGAATGCATTTGTGACATGCCACAGACAGTGTCAATCACTGCTTAGGCCCACTGCACCTTGGTGGCTTCCTCGGGCATAAAAATTAAGAGCAGCGAGGACCTTAAAGTAAACAAAAACAACAGTAGGTAAATGGGTGGGACGGATTGGTAAAACATGTCAATAAGTTGCAGAATCTTGAATATATCCGTCGTAATGTTGCGACAAAAGAGGAAGCCTCTTATTCCCTATGAACTCGACGTCGGGAATACTCGCCAAAATAAAGTTTTAGCGTTGAAGATCGTCGGCGACACCTCCGCTCTTCCCGTACAGCTTCTCAGCAATTTCACATAAATGGGCATGTGAATAAACAGAATTGCCGTTACTGGGCTGCAGAGAACCCACGTGCAAAACATTAAAAGCCACTGCATTCACTGAAAGTAACCGTTTGAGCGGCCATGTCAGCGCACGGAATTATCGGACCCCACTTCTTTGAAAATCGACAAGGCCAATCTGTAACTGTAAATTCTGACCGTTACATAGCCATGTTAAGGGATTTTTTTTTCACAACTGCAACAATTTGAAGCCTATAATCGTGCGATATGGTTTCAACAAAATGGCGCGGCATGCCATTCACCTAATGCCTCTTTGGCGGTTGTAAACGAGATTTTTGCTGGGAAACTGATATCGCGCCGAGGTAACATTACATGGCCTCCTAGAAGTCCGGATCTAACGGCATTGGACTTTTTTTTGTGGAGATACCTTAAAAGTAGAGTCTACTCCAATAACCCATCCACGATTAACCAGTTGAAGACCAATATCCGGGAAGAAATGGCAGCTATTCTCCGTGCAATGTGCCAGCGAGTTTTTACCAATTTGAGGTTCAGATTCGAAGAATGTTTGCAGCGCGGTGGTGCACACCTGGATGACGTTATTTTTAAGAAATGAATTCCTAGATGTCTTTTTTCATAGAAATAAAAATTTGTAAGTAAATTCTACTTAGTTACTTAGTTTTTTTTTAATGATTTTTTCATATCCGCAATTCTTTCTGGCCAACCCTGTATATCATAGACGGTATCTTATTGACAACGGGTTCACTTTTAATTGCAAGGACTGTTTAGTATACGAGTTTGATAGATAGTTGAACCATTGCGTTGACTGTATTTATTAGCCCGCACCACGGTAATAGATCTATTACCGTGCCCGCACTCTGCGCTCAGCATTGACGCGCACTGCTTGCGCTGAGTAGCGTAGAAGCAATCGATGCGCGCCTCCGCAAACATATTACGTGACGCACTACAGTGGCGGGGCAGCCGCAACATCCCATTCACATTTTAGCCGTCGTTATTTTCGTTATGTTTGATAGCACATTATCACTCAACAGCGCACATTTTAGCCAACTAAACAATAAAATTTCATTAAATGATGAAAACCACAAACATTGCATCAACTTTGTAAGCGATGATGGACGGCTCAGTACCTAAATAATTATTTTATACTAATTATTTAGTTCTTAAAAACTATACTGATTTATTTCTGTGTCATTTGAATAATAAAAGGCGGGGTGGTTGCGTACGAACGTCGCAACTCGTCATAGATAACTAATAACATAGACAATATTTAAGAACGCACGGGTCGGCGCGAGGAAATCGAGACAAATAATCGATCGCGATCGAGCGCACCCTCACTTCACTCACCCCCCGCCACCGGCAGTCGCACGAGTGTCGCCCGCTAGGCACGACGCGGGCCAAAAATATCGTACGCGCATCAAAACGTCTGCGCAGCTACCCCATTTTAGTGCATATTATTTTCGTAGTTTTCTTTCCTAAACACCCAGTGCAACGATCCGCTACAAAAGTGGTCCATTCGAGCCGGATCAGCAGTGTTCAGCGCAAAGAAACACAAAACCTGTGTGGCAGGATGCCGTTATTTCAAACGCCGCGTTCCGGGAGAACACGTGCACAATCGAGAGAAATAATGGCTAACGAAGCGAAAATGAAGCTAGAAGCGGGTTCAGACGTCCAGTACAACAGGAAAAGCGCTGGAAAGATCCTGTCCGACATCGTCGCGACTCAAGATGGCGGCGCGCACAACCGCGAACAAGCCGCCACGTGTACGAGCCACGCGTCGTCCTCATCAGCTACGCGGCAAAAGCGGCTCGAATATAAAGCAGCTCAAGCCAGAGCTATCATCGAATTGAAAGAGGCTCAAGCTGAAATGACGATGACTATGACTAAAGCTCGCATAGAAAAGGAGTTATTAGAGAAAAAAATAGCCGCCGATTTGGCACACCTAGAAGATTCCAGATGTTCAAAGCAATCTTCATCTATATCATGCAAAAGTAAAGTAGAAAAGTGGCTGGAACAATCCGTTACCGCACCTGGGTCGTCGCTTGAACGGAACGTGGTCGGCGAAGTTTGTAAAAACAGCGCCAGCCGCACACGGCAACCTACAGATCAGTCGGCCGGTACTCAACCTGCAATTGAAGCGCTCACTAACGCTATAAAGGACGCCATCAGTGCTTCAACCTCAAAATCAACAAACAGTGAACTCTTGTCAAGGTTAGCTATCTGCAAAGACCTGCCCATATACTCCGGAGACCCGATGGAGTGGCTACATTTCAAAGGAGCCTTCTACGAGTCCACGCGCCTTTGCAACTACAGTGATTCCGAGAATTTATGGCGCCTACGTAAGTGTCTCCGCGGCGAAGCAAAGGAGTCGGCGTCATCTTTACTGATGAGCGCCACATCACCTCAAGAGATACTTGAGACATTGGAACTTCGTTTTGGTCGACCTGAAAACATAATGAGGACAGTTACGCAACAGCTAAGAAAATTACAGCCGCTACCACAAGCATATCATACGGAGATCGTAAACTTCGCCATCAAGGTAAAGAATTATGTTACAGCAACTCGCACTGTGCAACAAAGTGATTATCTACGAAGTCCCGAACTAGTAACCATTGTTGTCTCCAAATTGCCCACCGAACTGATTAATAAATGGGCCGATTACCTATATCAGTATGATAATCAAGACGACACACCAAAATTAGAATTATTATCCAAGTTTCTTCATCAAGAAGCCAAGAAAGTTGCAATAACAGGAGTAAGCTACGTGCACAGTCAAATCGATTGGAAACCGAGATCTAATTCCGAGAAATATAAAAATCACAAGCAATCAGTGTTAGTGTGTGCGGAGGTCAACAACCCCTCCATATCTGATACATGTAAATTCTGTAAAAAACCTATTCACAAACTAACAGAATGCAGCAAATTCAAACACGCTATGCGCAAAGACCGATGGCGCTATGTTCGCATAAACAAACTGTGCTTCAAGTGTCTCGGAGATCGACATGAAAATCAGTCGGAGTGCACCGCCGAGAACTGCGACGTCGACGCCTGTGGTGGGCCGCACCATCGCTTGCTTCACTGGGTGAAACCGCAGGCAGCGCGCCAGGCCGCAACCGAGCCGCAGCCGATCCGTCAGCAGCCCGACGCGGACGCGGCGCCGCGCGCCTGCACTAGCAGCGACGAACTCGTAGCCCACACGATCGAAACGCGATGTTCCGAAGTGTCAGTCTTACATAATAACCCTGAAAAGTGTAAAGTGCTTAATGTGTCAAAAATAGTGCTTAAAATAGTGCCGGTTACCATACATGGACCCAAACAAAGTGTTCACGCACACGCGCTGTTAGATGATGGCGCGACGGTGAGCCTTATCGCAGCTGATATCGCGGATAAGGCTGGGTTACACGGTGAGTGCGTCACGATGCGTGCCACGAGTGCATGGGACTCCAGCGAGTTGGTATGTAAAACTGAAATATTAAACTTGGACATTAGTAACAGTGACGGTAATAAGTTTAAATTACGTGCTCGCAAATTAAAAGAATTGAACTTACCTGTGCAATCGACTTCTTGTATGGACTTTAGTGAATACAAAAATATGTATAATATTAAACTTAATTCTTGCAATTGTGATATCATAAAACCTACATTGTTAATAGGTCAAGATAACTATGATTTGATTGCGCCAATTGTTTGTAAAAAGTTTGAACCTCATGGGCCGTTTATTACACAAACGTTGCTCGGGTGGTGTGTGCACGGAGCCTTATTTTATCAAAATGGTAAACAACGTGCGCGCGCACGCTCCTCAAGCGGCGCGAGCGACTCGCATTTACTTACCATCCCCGCGTGCACAACTTACCCACAGCGTCAGCCGCCCACATTCATACCGCTAGATACCTACAACAGAGATCTTCCTATCGTCAATCAAAATAACGATAATATAGATTTACACGAACTAATACGTCGTTCTTTCTCGCTTGACTCTATCGGGATTAGTAATAATCCGCGTCAAAATATCGAAGAAACAAGAGCTTTGAACATACTTAACAAATCAGCTGAGTTAATCGGGGGTCAATGGACAGTGGGTCTTCCCTGGAAATCAGATGTTTGCGTTATGCCCGATTCGTATTCCGTCGCCTTGAAAAGACTAAAATCAGTCGAACGGAAGATGTTATCCAACTCGGAATATGAATCGCGATATCGAGAACGGATTACACATTTGTTTGAAAATAATTACGCTAGAAGACTTAGCGAGTCTGAGTGTAGGGACTCGCTCACTAATCGTACGTGGTACTTACCTCACTTTGGGGTCGATAACCCGAATAAAAAGAAGTTGAGGCTAGTATTTGACGCCGCTGCTAAATCTAATGATTTTTCACTTAACGATTTTTTACTGCAGGGACCTGATTTATTAAATTCCTTGTACGGTATAATGTTTAGGTTTCGAGAAAATTGTATAGGTGTAATTGGCGATATAAAAGATATGTTTTTAAGAATTAAAATTAAAAATGATGATCAAAACGCATTAAGATTTTTATGGAGAGAGAAAGGGAGCGACCAGGTCAATAAATACGCCATGACGTCACTCATATTCGGTGCTAATTGTTCTCCCTTTATAGCACAATTCATAAACCAAAACAAGAATGCTTCTCTTTTTCAAGAGCAACTGCCTGACGCGGTTAACGCAATTAAACTTAACCAGTATATGGATGATTATATAGATAGTTTTACAGATTTAAATATAGCCTCCAAGACAATAAAAGACGTTTCCTATATTCACAAACAAGGTGGATTCGAGATGCGTAATTGGTTAAGTAACGTACCGACCGTGTTAAGTGAAGTCCCCAAAGAAACCCTTAATGACAAGGCAATACAGTTCAATATAGATAACCAACCGGAACGAGCACTTGGGCTGTTATGGTTTCCAAGTACCGATATGTTAGGCTTTGACTTGTCTTTTAAACGGATACCGCAAGATGTATTACTTCTGACACGAATACCGACAAAACGCGAACTATTATGTATAGTTATGTCAATTTATGACATTCACGGTTACCTAAGTCCTTTCACAATTAAAGGGAAAATTCTAATGCGTAAAGTTTGGGAACAGAATCTTAACTGGGATGATAAATTAAGCGATGATTTATATGATTTATTTAGAGAGTGGATTAGTCAAGCTCAGGAAATTAATGATATTCGAATTCCGCGATGGTATTTTTCGACTGACCTGACAAGCGATAGTTTAGCGAGTTTGGGAATTCATATATTTTGCGATGCATCGCCCAGCGCGTACGCCGCGGTCGCTTACTGGCGGCGCGAAAGCATCAACGGACGCGTTACCGTTGCGTTCATCGCGAGCAAATGCAAGGTTACTCCCCTGAAACCGGTGTCCGTGCCGCGATTGGAGTTGCAGGGAGCAGTGTTGGCGTGTAAATTGGCTAATAGCATAAAAAAGGAACACCGATTGCAACCGAATTCAGTACACTATTGGACGGATTCAACTACAGTTTTGTATTGGATTAAGAATCAATGTCGAACCTATAAAGTTTTCATTGCAAATAGACTCGGGGAAATTGATGAGTTAAGCAAGGTTGACGAGTGGCACTATGTGCCTACTGACTTAAACGTAGCTGACCTGGGAACAAAGAATACCGATTACGTGCTTAGTAGTGATTCCACGTGGTTTTCCGGACCGTCGTTTTTGTACCAACCGCCTTCTTGCTGGCCTCAACAACCTGACATAAAAATAATTACTAGTGATGATAAAATATTAGAAAGGATAAACATTGTGAGCGATAATAATAATAAAATAATTTGTGACTTACCTGTACCGGATCCAAGTAGATTCTCCCGTTGGCTGCGATTATTACGTGCTACGGCTACAGTTTTATTATTTATCGAAAAATGTAAGAAAAGTTCAATTACCTGTATTACCGTAGATTTAATGCATAAAGCAGAGATGTTGTTGCTTTATCATTCACAGTTACAGTCATTTTGTAATGAAATTAATCTGTTAAAATCAAATAAAGAAATAATGCGTGGAAGTCGTTTACGAACACTTACACCGACCATCGACGAAAATAATCTTTTACGTGTTGGCGGACGAATAGGAAACGTGAAAGATGTTGATCAGCTGACTAAATTTCCTATTATTTTAGATGGTAAAAACCATATAGCGCGGCTCATAGTGTTGCATTATCACGTGAATGCTGCACACTCGTGTAACGAAATGATTATTAATGAATTAAGACAAAAATACTGGATAGTAAATTTAAGGCCTACTGTAAAAACTGTTGCCAAAAATTGCTTGATTTGTCGTTTTAGAAAAACTTCACCTAATCCTCCACGCCTTGGTGACTTACCTGAGTGCAGACTTACCCACCATCAGAGGCCTTTCACAATGTGTGGTGTAGACTTGTTTGGCCCCCTGGAAGTAGTAGTTGGTCGACAAAGGGTACGCAGGTACGGGGTACTGTTTACTTGTCTTACAGTACGCGCTGTGCACTTAGAATTAGTTTCGTCCCTCACAACCGACTCTATGATAATAGCTCTGCGTCGGATGGCCGCACGCAGAGGTTGGCCCCACACAGTGTTCTCTGATAATGGCACCAACTTACGAGGCGCTGATGTCGAACTAAAGAAAGCATATCAGGAGGTGATTGACCATCAGCCACAACTGGTGACAGAGGCCTTAAATAAAGGAGTCCACTGGAAATTTATTCCCCCTGCTAGCCCCCATATGGGAGGAGCATGGGAACGCCTCATTCGCAGTGTAAAAGGTGCCTTAAAGGTAGTTTTGAAAGAACGCGCTCCTAGGGAAGAAACGCTCTGTACATTCTTATGCGAAGTGGAGAATATTATAAACAGTCGACCATTAACTCACGTGTCCGTTGACCCTCTGGACTCAGAGTCATTAACGCCAAACCATTTCCTCATAGGTTCGTCGTCAAATCTACCGCAACCTGGCAGGTTTGACGACAAAGATCTTCTTTTACGGAAGCATTGGCGTATAGCTCAGCGGTTAGCCGATTTATTCTGGTCTAGGTGGATGAAAGAGGTCCTACCTACCTTAGCTCCGCGTAAAAAGTGGAACCGCGAAGGCGCGCAATTGAAGGTAGGAGATCTCGTTGTAGTGGTAGACCCCGCTTCACCGCGGAACGTATGGCCGAAGGGCATTGTTGAGACAATATACCCTGGGCCTGACGGACGAGTTCGAGTCTTAGACATAAGGACAAAAACTGGTATCATGAAGCGTCCAGCATCGCGTATAGCCTTACTTCAGAGTGTTGATGAGTGTCGTAATGACGACACTAAGGGGCAGGATGTAAGCGATGATGGACGGCTCAGTACCTAAATAATTATTTTATACTAATTATTTAGTTCTTAAAAACTATACTGATTTATTTCTGTGTCATTTGAATAATAAAAGGCGGGGTGGTTGCGTACGAACGTCGCAACTCGTCATAGATAACTAATAACATAGACAATATTTAAAAACGCACGGGTCGGCGCGAGGAAATCGAGACAAATAATCGATCGCGATCGAGCGCACCCTCACTTCACTCACCCCCCGCCACCGGCAGTCGCACGAGTGTCGCCCGCTAGGCACAACGCGGGCCAAAAATATCGTACGCGCATCAAAACGTCTGCGCAGCTACCCCATTTTAGTGCATATTATTTTCGTAGTTTTCTTTCCTAAACACCCAGTGCAACGATCCGCTACAAACTTATTATTCATTTTAAAACCGCACAATAGTTACATAGATATTGAAATGACGACAAGTCGTCAACACTATTCTTAGAATAGAAATACAGATTGTTTACATTGTCTTTCGGTAAATAAAGAAAACGGAACGAAACCATTCTATCTTTACGTTGACATGATTAAATATTTTTTTATTTTAGGATGTTAATATCAATATACAAGTTTTCGTTAGCGTAAATAGTTTTGTACAGGATTCGTACTATACAAAATGGCAATATCACTGATTAGGATTGGATTGTTAAAGTTGTGCAACTTAGTTACCAAAATTCTCTTCTACAGTTTTTCCTTACGGCCGAGAGTGCAAATGGGTTCTTCAATTTATCCTGGCTTTTGAAATTTGGAAATAAAACTCACTTTATGTAATCAAACAGTGTTCCCGCTAAAACTTAGAGCATTTAACCTAAAAAATATTGTATTTGATTTTTCAAAATCCCCCCAAATGCCAACATCATGCCAAACCAAATCTATACATATAATAAAATTGTAGAAAAGTGGTATCTGTACAATGGAAATGTATAAAAAAAAAGTAGCAGGGGTTGTTATTATATCGATGCCTAACCCGAAATTGTAATTTTTTTTTTTTTATTGTTTGTGTGTTTGTGCACGCTAATATCAGAAACGGCTTATTTGATTTAGATGCGGTTTTCACAATATATTATTACACGATATATTGCAGTAAGCTTCACTTAACATTTAGTGTTTATTTCATGTCAATCGATCCATAGATAAAAAAGTTATGTCAATTTAAAGAATCACGGCGTACATTGTCACTATTCCACGCGGACGAAGTCGTGGGCACAGCTAGTTAATGAATATAGCCGCTTCTCTCTCTCCAAAAACATTCTTGCCATATTACAAAAAGAATATTATTCATTTATGAATAGACCAATGCTAACTTACAATAATAATTATCAAAGAATATAAATTCTTAACAATTGCTAGACCATATTATTCGTCTGAAATAAAGTATTTTTCCCAAGAAAAAACATCTAAATCAAATAAAATTCCTTGTGAAAAATCTAAATATTTATGGAATGAATTATTTGATTTCAAGAAAAAAAAACGATTTACGGAATTATTTTTATTTTCGCCGACTTTTTTTAAATTATGGTAAAATGGTATGGTATGGTGAAACGCTCGTCTATGAATCAAACTTTTGTAACTTTTGTACTCTGTGAATCTAACTTGAATTGAAACTGTCAAGTGTCAATGTCAATCACTATCAGCCATCAGCGGCAACCACTGCAGACAGACTAACTAACTACTAACTAGGTACTAAGTTGCAAGCGACTTTTTAAAGCTTTTTTCATGTGCGGTGCGATTCTAAGCAATATTATATAACGAATTGAAAAAGAAACTACCGGTGTACGCAGTACGCAGAAGATAGCGTGAAGCGACTAGAACAATTCATAAGAATAATTACTAGCTGTGCTGTCTGTCCTGTCTCTGCGGGTAGCGTTTACCGTGGTCCACAAAGGAAATGGTTTCTAACTGTTGCAAATTTTTGTAGATAACTAGGAAACTAAAACAAGTCGTAATAATAATAAACAAGCCTCACTCGTTATTTGTACGCAACGCAACTGTTTTCCTATCGTAATAAATTTGAACTATTTATAGGTTACTAAATTGATACAATTTGAGTAAAACGATGGAAAAACTGCCTATGTGTAGGATATGTTTAGTGCAGAATGTGCGCATGTCTGTAGTGGTCAACAAGCACTTGCGTGTACTATACGAGAAGCTGACCGATGTCCCAGTAAGTTGATATCTTTAGTATGAACTAGCTTTTGCCTGCGCCTTCATCCGCGTGGAGTGTTTTAGGTATCAATTCGAGTTAGCCAAGAGACGTTAATTGACTACCCGTTTTCACCACCCTAGGGGTAGATTTTCAAGCGGGATTGTCCGAAAGGGTTACCGCTACCCCGGAACATATAGGGCTACGGAAGGAACATGGATGGGTTTTAGTCAGTAAGAGTCTGACACTCCCTTCCGCTCCACCCAGAGCGGGAGCAGTCATTGGATGATTTCCCAGCCTTAAAAAAAAAAAAAAAAAAAAAAAAAAAAAAAAAAAAAAAAAAAAAAAAAAAAAAGGGGTAGATTTTCGAGAAAAATCCGCCCCTAAGGCTACCCACTGACCAATATTTGTGCTAAGTTTCAAGTTTATCAACAGAAATCCTTCCTTAGTGGGTGCCTACATTACACATAATTATGTTATCATCATAATTTTATAGACCATTATTATTATCAAGTTTAGTAAAGTTTCAGTCAATGCTACTGAACAGAGAAAGAACAGATAGATATAGATAGTTTAACAAATGTTTAACGTGATTCTTTGAATTGGCATAACTTTTTTATGTATAAACCAATTGACATGAAATCTATATATATAAAAGAAAGACGGGTTTGTTCCCTTCGTTATAACTCGAGATCTGCTGGACCAATTTTCATGGTTTTTGTTTCGTTGGATTTGTCTCCACCCTGAATAGCAGAATACATTTTTTTTTTTTTTTTTCGATCAGCTGCTGATTTTCCTCCTATAGGGTAGGTAGGTAGGTAGGTAGGGTAGGGTAGGTAGGTAGGTAGGGTAGGTAGGTAGGGTAGGAAGGTAGGGTAGGAAGGTAGGTAGGTAGGTAGGTAGGGTAGGTAGGTAGGGTAGGTAGGTAGGGTAGGGTAGGTAGGTAGGTAGGGTAGGTAGGTAGGGTAGGAAGGTAGGTAGGTAGGTAGGTAGGGTAGGTAGGTAGGGTAGGTAGGTAGGTAGGGTAGGTAGGGTGGGTAGGTAGGTTAGGTAGGTACGGTAGGTAGGTAGGGTAGGTAGGTAGGGTAGGTAGGTAGGGTAGGTAGGTAGGGTAGGTAGGTAGGGTAGGTAGGTAGGTAGGTAGGGTAGGTAGGGTGGGTAGGTAGCGTAGGTAGGGTGGGTAGGTAGGGTAGGTAGGCAGGTAGGTAGGTAGGGTAGGTAGGCAGGTAGGTAGGTAGGGTAGGTATCACAGTTAAGACAGGACAACGTCTGTCGGGTCAGCTAGTAAAATATAAATGTTAAGTCAAGCTTTCCACAATAAGCGGGATTGTCCGAAAGGGTTACCACTACCCCGGAACATAAAGGGCTACGGAAAGAACATGGATGGGTTTTAGTCAGTAAGAGTCTGACACTCCACTATAGTATTAAAATAATTCACAAAATAGTGTAAGACAATAAATATTTCATTGCAGTTTGTAACTGAAGGCAGTAGGCCGATTGTTGCTTGTTTCTTCTGCTGCGCTAAACTAAAGCAATGCTATCGATTACTGAGACAGTGTCTGAAAGCTGAAGAGCTGTTCACTCAGATGATGAATGGGGATTATGAGGTGAGGTGTTCTTCAACAGTCATTTATTCTCCTAATTTCTTATTTCAGTATATTTTGGAAGTAATTCCTTTTAAGCTGCAATTGAGTGTAAAAAGTGGCTAAGCATATTAACCAAATACTTTATTCATCTTTTTGCAGCCCAATCTTTTAATAAACCAAGAGCACTTTGAGTTTAGTGGGTTAACGAAATCTCCAACAGAGAACTTAAGTATTGTTGAATGTCATACGGAAAGCTATGCAGCTATCAAAGAAGAATTACCAGCTGTTTGTGAGGGACTAGATGATATAATTGAGCCAAAGGAGGAATACCAAAGTGATGGTATGTTTTTAAGAACATAAATAATTTCGCCAATATAGAATATTTTAAAATAAATTAACTACATAATTGATCAAAAATGTTTTGAATCATTTTGAAGCTCTGATTTTATTTTTATTTTTAATCAACAAATTTTAATGAGCATTTCACTTCTATTTAGATTGGTAGAAAGGTTTAATATCATTAATTCAATCATGTAAAACTTAGATATAATGAACATTTTAGTCAAGTTGCAACAACTGTCCCCAAGGGCACTGTGCTAGTAGATAATATGCATGTAATACTCTTAACTTTTTGTCTACTTACAGAGCTAGAAACGAAAATATTAGACGATAGTAGTTTAGATACAGCAGATACACAAACACCCCATTCTGAATCGGATTTAGAAGATGATGTACCTTTAATGGAGTTTAAAATTGAAGAGGAAGAAGAACTGGAACTATATGAGACTAAACAAAGTGCGAGAGAGACAACAAGTAAGTATTAGTTAATCTTTAGGTAAGCGAATAGGACAAAGGATCACCTGATAGGATGTGGTTAGCGTTGCCTTCAGTTGCAATGTTTCCGCAGTCGGCACCCTGTCCCTCGAAGATGTCTCGATGGGTCAGGGGTGCGTAGCAGCACGGTTTGGAGAGATCGTAGTAGTGGGAGTGTACTTCTCTCCAAACCGAACTCTCGCCGAGTTCCACAACTCTTTAACAGAGTTGACTGTCGTCGTCTACAGAAACCATTCCTTCCACGGAGTCAGTTACGACTGGGTGCTGCGGGCCGACCTGCCTGAAGGCGTCAGTGTGGTTTGCTACGCTGACGACACGCTGGTCTTGCCGCAGGGGAGGTCGCATCAGGCGACAGTCGACGCTATGACACTAAATTCGATCGAGAGGATCCGGCAGTTGAGTCTCGACTATTCTCGAGGTGGCATTGCACAGGCCATGTCCTTTCATGGGCCCCGGAACAGGCCACCATCGGGATCCCAACTAACGGAAGGAGGGGTTCACATCGGCGTCGAGTCCACGAGGAAATACCTGGGTTTCGTCCTAGACTGCCGGTAGAATTTCGTGTAGCAATTCCGACGTTTGGCCCCCTTCCGTTCTCTGCGTTGGCGAACCGCCCACTATTTGAACGCGCCCCAAAAGGTGGTAGTCATAAGGCTGACCCGGGGGTACCGCACGATCTCGGGCGAGGCGGCAAGCCTCCTTGCCGGACTGCCGCCGTAGTATCTGGAGGTAATAGTCAGAGCTCATGGTGGCATAGACAGAGCGACTGTCGCAAGCGCAATCCATCGCAGAGCACGAAACGATAGTGGCGGTAAGACCCCTCTTTGAGGAGTGGCTAGAGAGGCGTCATGGCGCCCTCACCTACCGCCTGACGCAGGTCCTGATGCAGGCAGGACATGGCAGGCGGGAGGAAACGCCCGGGTGTCACCACTGTGAGGATCGCCCAGAGGACACGGTGGAGCATACAGTGGAGATCTGCCCAGCTTGGGCGGAGCACCGCCGTGTCCTCGTAGAGGCGACTGGCGGCGGCGGCGACCTCTCACGTCCAGCCTTGGTGCAAGCTATGGTCCGGGGCGAGAGGGAGTGGCAGACAGTCACCTCCTATATCGCACCAGCAGTTATAATAATATACGCGAAGGAGGTGGCGGGATGGATGAGGGAAAGGACCTCACGTCTCAGTTGCCGCGGGAGACGCCCCGTGCGTCCGGAGCCTTATGACGGCTTTCGGCCACAGTAGGCGCGGGCCTGCGGACGGTGAGTAATGGGTAGCTCACTGTCCGATCAGGACCAGGCCCTTGCGTACGTGTTCCACGCGCGCCTCAAAGACATGTCAGCACTAAGGAAGGGGCCCGATAGGGCCGAAGCCTGCCGGGTAAACGGGAATGTCCGAAAGGGTTACCGCTACCCCGGAACATAAAGGGCTAAGGCACATGGATGGGTTCTAGTCAGTAATATTCTGAAACTCCCTTCCGTCCCACCCCCCAAATAAGGGCCTGTAACTCAAAGTCACGAATGATAAACTAGGACCATTGTATGTCTCTGGTGACAAAGTGTTATTTGTATTCAATGTCACCAAACATTGATCCTTTGCTGTTGTTACGTGAATCCAATCCGCTTTTCTTTGATTCATGTGCGTTTCCATCTGCTTCCAACATTGTACTTAACACATTAATAATCACAGGGGCGACCGTCGCGGAAAAACGAAAATTAGGCACAAGAAGAACAAAAGTAGTAGATGCAATGACTATCGTGGAAACGGGAAAAAACAAATCGGACCCGAAAGTTATCTGGACAACTGAAAAACGTACGTCCGAACCTGGCCCTTGTTGCAGATTAAAAGAAATGATACCACATACTAGTACACATATTGGCGAGAAACCTTACAAGTGTGATGTGTGTCAACGAAGTTATAGTCGAAAGAGTTTTTTAACAATACATAATCGTATACACACTGGTGAAAAACCTCATAAGTGTGATGTATGTCAGCGTAGTTTTGGTCACAAGAGTCATTTAACGAAACATATACGTATACACACCGGCGAACAGCCTTACAAGTGTGATGTATGTCAGCGGAGTTTTAAACAAAAGAGTCATTTATTACGACATAGTCGCTTACACACTGGCGAACAGCCTTACAAGTGTGATTTATGTCAGCGGAGTTTTAGGGAGAAGGGTACTTTAACAACACACCTACGTATACACACTGGCGAACAGCCTTACAAGTGTGATGTATGTCAGCGGAGTTTTAAACAAAAGAGTCATTTATTACGACATAGTCGCTTGCACACTGGTGAAAAACCTTATAAGTGTGATGTTTGTCAGTGTTGTTTTGGAGAGAAGAGTCATTTATCACGACACATACGTATACACACTGGCGAACAGCCTTACAAGTGTGATGTTTGTCAGCGCAGATTTAGTATAAAGTGTTATTTAACGAAACATATACGTATACACACTGGCGAACAGCCTTACAACTGTGATGTATGTCAGCGTAGTTTTAGAACCAAGAGTGGTTTAACAGTACATATTCGTATGCACACTGGTAAAAGACCTTATAAGTGTGATGTTTGTCAGTGTTGTTTTGGAGAGAAGAGTCAGTTATCACGACACATACGTATACACACTGGTGAAAAACCATATAAGTGTGATGTATGTCAGCACAGATTTAGACAAAAGAGTCATTTAACAAAACATAATCGTATACACACTGGTGAACAACCTTACATGTGTGATGTATGTCACCGCAGTTTTAGACAAAAGATTAGTTTATCACTACATAGTCGCTTACACACTGGTGAACAGCCTTACAAGTGTGATGTATGTCAGCGCATATTTAGTTCAAAGAATGTTCTAACACAACATATTCGTATACACACTGGTGAAAAACCATATAAGTGTGATGTATGTCAGCACAGATTTAGACAAAAGAGTCATTTAACAAAACATAATCGTATACACACTGGTGAACAACCTTACATGTGTGATGTATGTCACCGCAGTTTTAGACACAAGATTAGTTTATCACTACATAGTCGCTTACACACTGGTGAAAAACCTTACAAGTGTGATGTTTGTCAGCGCAGGTTTAGTATAAAGGGTAATTTAACAAATCATATACGTATACACACTGGCGAACAGCCTTACAAGTGTGATGTATGTCAGCGCAGATTTAGTTCAAAGAATGTTCTAACACAACATATTCGTATACACACTGGTGAAAAACCATATAAGTGTGATGTATGTCAGCGCAGATTTAGTGAAAAGAGTAGTTTAACAAAACATATACGTATACACACTGGCGAACAGCCTTACAAGTGTGATGTATGTCAGCGCAGATTTAGTATAAAGAGTAATTTAACAATCCATGTTCGTAAACACACTGGTGAAAAACCATATGAGTGTGATGTATGTCAGCACAGATTTAGTTCAAAGAATGTTCTAACACAACATATCCGTATACACACTGGTGAAAAACCATACAAGTGTGATGTATGTCAGCACAGATTTAGACAAAAGAGTCATTTAACAAAACATAATCGTATACACACTGGTGAATAGCCTTACATGTGTGATGTATGTCACCGCAGATTTAGACAAAAGATTAGGTTATCACTACATAGTCGCTTACACACTGGTGAAAATTCTTACAAATGTGATGTATGTCAGCGCTGATTTAGACAAAAGAGTCATTTAACAGAACATGGTCGGTTACACACTGGTGAATGACCTTATTAGTGCAATGTTTGTGAACGTAGTTTTAGTGAAAAGAGTAGTTAAACAATTATTTATTAATTACTAGCTGACCCGACAGACGTTGTCCTGTCTTAACTGTGATACCTAACCTACCTACCTACCTACCTACCTACCTGCCTACCTACCTAGCTACCTACCCTACCTACCCTAGCTACCCTACCTACCCACCCTACCTACACCAGCTACCTACCCTACCTACCTACCTACCCTACCCACCTACCCACCCTACCTACCTACCCTACCTACCTACTCTACCTACCCACCCTACCTACCCTACCTACCTACCTACCCTACCTACCCACCCTACCTACCCTACCTACCTACCTACCCTACCTACTCTACCTACCTACCTACCTACCTACCCTACCTACCTACACTACCTACCTACCCTACCTACCTACCTACCTACCCTACCCTACCTACCTACCTACCTACCCTACCCTACCTACCATATAGGAGGGAAATCAGCAGCTGATCGAAAAAAAAAAAATTAAAATGTATTCTGCGATTCAGGGCGGCGGCAAATCCAACGAAACAAAAACCATGAAAATTGGTCCAGCAGATCTCGAGTTATAACGAAGGGAACAAACCCGTCTTTCTTTTATATATATAGATAGTGAAAAACACCTGTAATCACCTATGTTCACAAAATAAATAAATTGAAATTGAAAACATTTACGTATACACACTGGTGATCAGCCTTACAAGTCTGATGTATATCAGCGCAGATTTAGTCGAAATGAACAGGACATTATTCCCGAACGTTTCGGTCAAGCTCTTCCCGCAAAAGCTCTATGGCGTTAAGATCGGGACTTTCGGGTGGCCATGTAATGTTTTCCAATGCGTATACGGACTGTTTCTCGTTTAAATAGCCCCTACATAATTTTGAACTATGCTTTGGATCATTATCTTGTTGGAAAATAAATCCTTGGCGATTCTCTTTAGTCCACAGAATAGCATTCTTCGCTAAAATTACTTTATACTGCTCCTTTTTCATAATTCCTTCAATTTGGACCAGATTTCCATTCCCATAGCCTGGGAAACAACCCCAACCCATAACAGATCCACCACCATGCTTGATAGTCGGGACTACACACTGTGGTATCATCTTTCGGAAATTCTTCTTTTTGAACCAAATATTTCAAATGTAGATTCGTCATTCCAAAGTACTTTTTTGGAATCTTTGGTCTAGTCTCGATGGGTTAGGGCCTATTGGTACCGTTTTTTCTTATTCTTATTCTGCGGGTTTGGAAGAGGTTTTTGAACAGCAACGCGACCAAACAACTTGGCGTCTCGCAATCGTCTTTTCACTGTAGACCCTGTAGACACAGGTTTTTCCCGAGATTTGTTGTTGTGTGACTTCAACACGAATTTCTGGGGCTGTTAGGCGTCCAGTCGCGTCGTTATAGTCAGTAAGAGTCTGCCACTCCCTTTCACTCCACCCAGAGCGGGAGAAATCATTGAATGATTTCCCAGCCTTAAAAAAAAGGCGTCTATTCTATTTCTCTTGCTGGTGACCACAGTAAATTTGTCTTCACTAGAAGTCGTAGCTCTTGGACTCCCGGAGCGCCGAGGATCTTGATTAGTGCCAGTTTCTTTGTACCGCACAATAGTGCAACGAAACAAGTCTTTGATAACTTGAGTTGAGAATGTTGAGATGCCATCTCACGTTCAGATTTGCTTTCATTATGGAGAACAACGATGCTAGATCGCGTTACGATACTAATTTTGGAAACTTTTCCCATTTTAGAGACGTCTTGACTGTAGGAATTCGCAGATAACCATGAAATATCGGGTTAAAATTAACTTTAAACACATTTTAAGAATAAGAACAGTCGCATTGTAAGTTTATGTTAAAAAACTTGAGAGGTGTCAAGGGACACCGGATGGAACGAAGCTCCTTTCGATTAAATAGTGAAGAGATTTTAATAAAATTTTATTTCTTTTAAGGTATAAAAATTAAAAAATAATTAAAAATATAGGTCATTTTTTTAAGTTACTATGTCGCATTAAATTTATTATCCGTAAATAAATATATGTCACACAACACACACCATTTATTGTAAGTTGTTTAGAATCCACACTCCTTCATACATACATAAGTATTATATTATTATTATTATAAAATATGTTGTAGTTTAATCTTATCAAATAATTTCGTGTAATAGGTAATAACTGATCTTAAATTATTGATCTCTAAATGATAAGTTTCCTAATGAATAATAAGGACATGCTTTTAAAATTGTTATAATTTTTTATTTATTCATTTCAAACTTTAGTTTTGTACATTTTGCTGTGCCCTACCAGGTGCGTTTAATTGTTTAGTCGCCAGCACATCAAGTATACGTCAAGTTACCACAAACTGTCAAATCTCGATCGGTTATAATAATAATAATTTATCTTTATTTCAGACTTATAGTCCACTAGCTTCCGCCCGCGGCTTCGCCCGCAAAATATGTCGACAAATTATACATATAAACCTTCCTCTTGAATCACTCTATCTATTAAAAAAAACCGCATCAAAATCCGTTGCGTAGTTTTAAAGATTTAAGCATACAGACAAACAAACAGACAAAATAGCGACTTTGTTTTATACTATGTAGTGATACATTTTACAGTGTTAATAGTGTTAGTAGTGCACATAAGAATAAAAATAAGAAGGTGTTAGTAATTTATTAGTTACACAAAACAAGTAACAAGACAACATAACAAAGCTTAATTATTTCCTATTTCTAAGCAGGTGCACACCTGCCCAGTATACATTAAACCGACTATTTATTTTGCACGCTAACGTTCTGAGGACAGTGTTGGTGCTAGCACGGACCCTGTTCATCATCGATGCAGTTCTTTTCCTAATGATGGCGAAGAAATCATCGATGGAAGCATCCGCAAACATTGCGGAAGCACTGCAGTACCTGGGTTTCCTCAACACTGCCCTCAGAGCGTCATTGTACTGAACCCGCAGGGCGTTGTAAGTCCGCTGCGTAAAGTTGGTCCACAGACTGCACGTGTAGAAAGACTGACAGTAGTTTTATAACAGTTTTACATCCGTGGTACATCGTGCAAATCTACGGGCCAACATATTGCAGCGGTCTGCCAACGCCCTCCTTTCCCTTTCCAGGTCTTCATCATCCTGTAGCCGGTCTGTCAACATGTGACCCAGGTATTTTACTTTAGACCCTCTCCAGAGCAGACCCACCTATTTTAATTAGCGGCACTTTTGAGGGAGCCTTGTTCCCTGCTTTGCAGAGCATGAGAACACTCTTACTAGGATTATATCTGAGTCCATGTGACAGGGCATATGATTCACAAATTCCCAGCAGTTCTGAGCGCACTCACTGACGGACTCAGCAGAACCATATCATCAGCATAACTAACGTTATTGATCATTCTGCCGTCTATTGAACACCCGACCATGGCTCCGCTGAGCCTGCCAATTAACTGATTAACAAACAGGTTAAACAAACTCGGGGAGGTCAACCCGCCCTGTCTCACACCGCATTTCAGCTTGTATTCCTGACTATGCGAGCTGACCCATCTGACAGCATTTTTTTTATTTTTGTACCAATACCTAAGAAGAGATACCAACTCCCTCGGTACCGTGGTCTCCACAAGTAATTTGTTAATCAGTTAATTGGCAGGCTCAGCGGAGCCATGGTCGGGTGTTCAATAGACGGCAGAATGATCAATAACGTTAGTTATGCTGATGATATGGTTCTGCTGAGTCCGTCAGTGAGTGCGCTCAGAACTGCTGGGAATTTGTGAATCCTCACGAACGACAACATTGACCACTGGTAACTGGTTATAAGTATATCATCGACGGTATCACATTGACAACGGGTTCACTTTTAATTGCAAGGACTGTTTAGTGAACGAACACCGAAGATACGAGTGTGATAGATAGTCGAACCATTGCGTTCTCGACTCTATTTTCATAGTCGCATAATCGACGACAGCTCGGTAGCTCACCGTCCGATTAGGACCAGGCATGTGCCCGACGGCGCATCCGTGTTCCACGCGCGCCTCAAAGAGATGTCAGCATTGGTAGGAACATAAAGGGGCTAAGGAAGGAACATGAATGGATTTTAGTCAGTAAAAGTCTGATTCTCCCTTCCACTCCACCTAGAGCGGCAGGAATCATTTGATGATTTCCTAACCTCCAAAAAAACAGGCCAAAGCATCCTAACAAACTGGTTATAAAATAAATGGCATAACAATTGATATAAGGCGACCCATACACCTTCAATAATATTGCGCAATGTTGATGATTGCACAATATTATTGAACATATAGGGGTAGTATTGAAGATTGCGCAATGATTGAGCAAAAGATTGAGGACTTTTAAATTTTATTGCACAATATTTATTTATTGTGTCTTGTGTATGGTATATTGCCCAATATTTTATAGTCTACAGTTCGGAGCGGTCGCGTACGCACGCGTGTATTTTTGCAGCGAAAATGGCACAAAAAATTTCAGCGAAAGAAAAGGAACGAGAATTAATTATAGAGTGCATTCAATTATATCGTGATTTACCTGCTTTGTGGAATGTTAAAAGTAAATTGTACCATGACCGGGACAAAAAGAGTATGGCTTATGATTTGTTGCTTAGCAAGTACCAAGAGATGTTTCCTAAAGCAAATAAAGACGACTTGAAAAGAAAATTTAATGCTCTGAGAACAAACTATCGGAAAGAATTAAAAAAATACATGGATTCTATGAAATCTGGGGCAAGTGCTGATTCTATATATGAACCAACGTTGTGGTACTACAGTGACATGAACTTTTTACATGATCAAGAAATGGCGTGTGACTCTGAGTCTTCTATGGATATTACCCAAAATTCTGACACACAAAATTCTGTTGAAGATGATGTGGAACAAAACACGGTATGTTTATAACATTTTATTCGAAAAGTATGTAATTACATAGTAACAAATTTATCCTGCCAGTAAACTGCACCCTCGTTGTTAAAATATTCACAGTAGTCGTCCCTTGCTCGCTTAGCAATCTGTAGCGAATTTTTCTGGTTACAACTTTCCAAGGGAGTCAACTCAGTTATCTTCTCGGCTGGTGGATGTACAAGCCCGGTATCTACATCTTCATTAGGAATTAACTTGTAAGAAAAATATGTGGATTTTCTCAAGAAGTTATGAAGATAGCAACAAGCTAGAACAACCTTCTGTACTTTTACAGGGTGTAAATAAAATGATCTTTGAAATACTCCAAAACGAGTTGCAAGTATTCCAAATGCGCTTTCCACTAACCGCCTTGCACGTGACAATCGATAATTAAATATTCGTTTTTCTTTTGTCAATCCAGTTTGACTATACGGCTTTAATAAATTTGGCCCCATTGGGAAGGCGTCATCTCCTACAAAGACATATGGGAGATTTCGAGTACTATTGTTCACAACTGCAGGTCTTGGGATATTCAAATTATTGTTCCTTAATTTTTGTCCGAATTTGGTATTTTGTAACACACCTCCGTCTGACACTCGACCATTCGTTCCAACATCGACCATAATAAATTCATAATTGGCATTTACAATAGCCATCAACACAATACTGAATTGTTTTTTATAATAAAATTGTAGTAGTATGATCCCGAGCCAGGAGGTTTGTTTATTTCCACGTGCTTGCCGTCTATAGCACCAAGGATGTGAGGAGCATTCCACCTGATTTCAAACCCTTTGGCCACTTCTTCCCATTCTTCGTTTGTTTGTGGTAACTGGAAAGGAACACAGAATATATAAAATACTTATTTTTTTTATTTCTAGGTTAGTCAAACTTCTACATTGGATGATAATGATGATTGCAAGAATGATAATGATAACACGGCTCCTCGGAAAATTTTAAAGAAGCATGCTTTTACAAAAGCCAAGAATGAAGAAAAACTTATGAATTTGGCATATGAGCATCTCAGTGAAAAAAAAGACGAATACACTTATTGGGCTCTGGCTTGCGCCGCAGATCTACGAAAAATGGATCGACCGCAACAAATTTATGCTAAAAAAGCGATTGCTGAAATCCTAATGGAGGGTCAATTAGGACAGCTACACCGTAATTCTGTAACAATTAACGAATTTACGCACAATATTCAATACAGCCAATCTCCAGTTCATATTTCCGCAAACTCAACTCCATCAACATCGTACGTTAACCAATCTCCAGTTCATATTTCCGCAAACTCAACTCCATCAACATCGTACGTTAACCAATCTCCAGTTCATATTAGCGCAATGCCTTTACCATCACCAACATATGTTGACCCATCTTTAGTACAAATTACAGCAAGACCATCGCATGTACCAAGATATGTTAACCAGCCATCAGTGCGAATCGACAATCAGCTAACTGCTATGGAACATAGCTCAGAGAATTTTGATGAGACTACTACGTTTGTTGTAAATCGTACAGAAGGAAATGAAAACTCTCTTTTATTGCAATACATATCTACATTTAAAGAATAGTGAAATAGGTCTTTTGTAGTAGCACATATAGAAACGGCCTATAAATAAATAAATTAATTACTAAATGTATTTATTTTCTTACCTTAATATAGTCCTTTAGAACTTGTATTATTGCTTCACAGGTTTCTATTACAATTTTGCCAAGTGACTGTGGTGAGATTGCAGTGCTGAATTTCAAATCTTCGAAAGTATTTCCAGTGGCCAAGTATCGCAATGTAATGGCCAAACGTTGAAATGGTGAAATTGCTTCTCTCATTACAGTATTTTTTTTTCTCTATTAAAGGTTCTACCAACTGAATCAATTGCCTAAATTTGATAGGATCCATTCTCATATAATTCTTGAAATCTTTCAATTCAGTTAATTCTAGATCCTTTAACAGGCGTTCGTTATTGTAGATTGGCCTTTTCATCAACCAGCCCTTAGTCCAGATTCGGCGTTTTCGTTTTTGTCGTTTCGCTGCAATTAAACACACGATAGCTGCAGCCAAATCTTTATCAGACATGGTGCACTGAAGAAAGTTATGACGAGAATGCTTGTTCAATTTTATTGTCTCAATAATTGTACCGTGTGGGTTTCGGAGCTCATCAATCATATTGTGCAATCATCAACATTGTGCAATATTATTGTAGGTGTATGGGTCCTCTAACGCAAATATTTTTTCGTATTTCACCTGTCAAAGTATACTGAGCGGACTGTACTTTGTACTTGAAAGTTCATCAATCCACCACTAGCGCCATTCCGTACCTTTTTACGCAAACTTGAAGATGTTTGATAGCACATTATCACTCAACAGCGCACATTTTAGCCAACTAAACAATTAAAATTTAATTATATGATGAAAACCACAAACAATACATCAACTTATTATTCATCGATGACACGGTTGGCGTAGTGGTTGAGCGATTGACTGCTGCGCACTATGTCGCGGGTTCGATTCCCGCACGGAACAAATAATTGTATGACCTGCAAGTATTTGTTACGAGTCTGGGTGTTTTTCTATTTATAATATGTATGTATTTACAAAAAAAAATGTATATAAGTAGTATATCAGCCATCTCGTTACCATAACACAAACCTAGCATTAGGTTGCTTAGCTTGGGACGATACGGCGCTGTGTGAAATGTCCAAGGATATTATTATTATAATTTTAAAACCGCACAATAGTTACATAGATATTGAAATGTCGACAAGTCGGCAACACGGTTCTTACAATAGAAATAGGTACAGATTGTTTACATTGCCTTTCGGTAAATAAAGAAAACGGAACGAAACCATTCTATCTTTACGTTGCCATGATTATATATTATTCTTAATATCAATACACTAGTTGTCGTTAGCATAAATAGTTTTGTACAGGATTCGTATTTTACAAAATGGCAATATCACTGATTTGGATTGTATAAAGTTGTGCAACTTACCAAAATTCTCTTCTAAGTTTAAACTTACGGCCGAAAGTGCAAATGGGTTCTTCAATTTATCCTGGCTTCTGAACTTTGAAAATAAAACTATGTAGGTAATCAAACAGTGTTCCTGCTATAAATATTGTATTTGATTTTTCAAAAGCCCGCCAACAGCCAACAAACAAACATCATGCCAAACCAAATTGTTGAAGATAACCGCTTTACCGCTTCAGTCTCTCCAAAAACATTCTTGCCATATTACAAAAAGAATATTATTCATTTAGGAATAGCTAGACAATTGCTAGACCATATTCGTCGGAAATTAATTATTTTTTCCAAGAAAAAACATTTAAATCAAATAAAATTCCTTGTGAAAAATCAAAATATTTATGAAATGAACTATTTGATTTCAAGAAAAAAAAAACGATTTACTGATATTGTGTGCGTTACCCTAGCAAAATCATGTCGAAAATTGCCATTTAAATCTTATAGATAATTAGTTGCCCCATTTCTGAATTTGTTGCGCACATTTTTAAATTTGTTGCACTTATAGTTTTTTAGTTATTTAACAAAAACATTTTCTGCTGGGGTAACGTTACTAACGTTACCGCAGCCAGACCTTTTTCTTTTTAATGGGAATATTGAAATAAATATTAGCTATATAATTAGTTGTCTAGACGAGGTAAATGTTGCACCTTATTTTGTATTTGTTCTTCCTTCGGCTGCGAAGTTATTCAAGATCCTGCTGGAGTAACGTTTCTGGTTTTGCTGGATCTCTGAAACGGGTAAGCGGATTCTTATCATCTTTTGTACATGACTTCTTAGGAACTAGTTCTAATTAGTTGTGCAATAATAAAACCAATATAATGTACTGTTTAAAAGTTATTTAATTAAATATAAAAACCCTTCAATAGGTCCTACCACTCTGAATAAGAGCTCTACAGACTTACTTTAAGTGATATTCTGTAGCTTGTAACTGCCTTCAAATGTATGTGAAGTTTCATTAGTATACTATAAGTAATTAACAAATTATGATGATATTCAGTTCTCCACGTTCGCGGTCACGATGCGCGCGGAGTTATTTGGCCACCGAAAAGCCTGTATATGGATATTTAAACAGAATTTTATACCAATAATTAGTTGCTTACTTCAGTTTTATACCTGTAAAATTTCAGCATCGTACATACAATAATAATTAACGAGATAATAAAATAAAAGTCATTAGCATGTGTAACCCGACCAAGTTTAATGGTTACAAAAAAGCGACCGCGTAGAACATTAGGCTATCTTCTTAAATATGTAGGATAGTGTTACCAAGTTTAGTACTGATGTGTACACAAGTGTTAAAAAAATACATGTTTTTTTTTAATATTTTTATTTACAGGTAAAATAATCATTGCAATTGAACTATAAAATACCTATTAATTGAACTTAAAAATAATCACAGATAAAAATTACAAATAGCAATTTTGCTTTTATGGTATTTTCCATTATTTTTTAAATGAATAATTTCAGTTTGCACTTTTTCCTTAAGAATATTTTTTTTTTCTTTTAAAATATAAATTAAAAATAGCAACCACAGATAGATGATAACAGATATACTAGAATGAAATTTTTCAGTTCACACTACCGACTTATGTCTACTAATAATACCTACTTATATCGTTTAAAAATCACAGATCAATGGTAATATTGAATAACATCACAATGTAGTACTTAAAATGCTTAAAAAAAATTTTTTTTAACTACCTATTTCCTATACTACAAATTTCACTAACTACCGGCATCATACGTCGTTTAGTCACAATATAAATATGAACAGTATGGAAACTAAGCCTATTTGTTGAAATAATTACCTACGCTCCACTGCAGCACTAGGGTTGTCACTCTTAATGTTTTTGAAACTGAACTATATTTATTAAAATATTTGTGTTCTCAAACAATCAACCCGGCGCGGCCGCGCACCGTACTATGCGTTTCAACTAAGGATAGGATGACCTTGGCACCATATTGTGACAATAATTAAGTTTAACAAAAAAATACTTTATGCAAATTACTTATCTTGTTCATGTAATTTTCGTATTATGATTATTGTTTAACTAATATAGGGCCAAGGTCATCGTATTCTTAGTTAAAACGCAATCGCATAGTAGGTACCACGTGTTAACCCGAAAATGCGTGAGCATTAACTAATCGTCTTGACGCGGCACTCACGACTGACAGCACCGCGACAACCGCTTAGGGGTCTCGTCGATTCGCGTGTTTGTGTGAGTGCGCCGTTTCGAACGTTAGTTCGTAGTTTCCGTACTGTTCATATTTATATTGTGGTTTAGTTTCAACATAAAATAGTGAATTGTTAAATATATGATGCATTAAAAAATTAAACAAATGCAGCAAATTATTTCTATGGTCCAATACAATGTATATTTAGAAAATAAAAAAGTTTTGAATTACTTGCATATTCCCTATTATGCACATAAGAGATGCCTATGTAATAATAAGTAGCCAAAAGATAATAATAATAATGTTTTCATAGTACAGGATATTATAAATTATTGTTATGTATTTAACAGCGTACGCGTCTGTACCGAACTTATAAGGTATATTATACTAAACATTTTAGAAGATAGCCTAATGTTCTACGCGGTCGCTTTTTTGTAACCATTAAACTTGGTCGGGTTACACATCCTAATGACTTTTATTTTATTATCTCGTTAATTATTGTATGTACGATGCTGAAATTTTACAGGTATAAAACTGAAGTAAGCAACTAATTATTGGTATAAAATTCTGTTTAAATATCCATATACAGGCTTTTCGTCGGCCAAATAACTCGGCGCGCATCGTGACCGCGAACGTGGAGAACTGAATATCATCATAATTTGTTAATTACTTATAGTATACTAATGAAACTTCACATACATTTGAAGGCAGTTACAAGCTACAGAATATCGCTTAAAGTAAGTCTGTAGAGCTCTTATTCAGAGTGGTAGGACCTATTGAAGGGTTTTTATATTTAATTAAATAACTTTTAAACAGTACATTATATTGGTTTTATTATTGCACAACTAATTAGAACTAGTTCCTAAGAAGTCATGTACAAAAGATGATAAGAATCCGCTTACCCGTTTCAGAGATCCAGCAAAACCAGAAACGTTACTCTAGCAGGATCTTGAATAACTTCGCAGCCGAAGGAAGAACAAATACAAAATAAGGTGCAACATTTACTTCGTCTAGACAACTAATTATATAGCTAATATTTATTTCAATATTCCCATTAAAAAGAAAAAGGTCTGGCTGCGGTAACGTTAGTAACGTTACCCCAGCAGAAAATGTTTTTGTTAAATAACTAAAAAACTATAAGTGCAACAAATTTAAAAATGTGCGCAACAAATTCAGAAATGGGGCAACTAATTATCCATAAGATTTAAATGGCAATTTTCGACATGATTTTGCTAGGGTAACGCACACACTGATATTTTTATTTTCGCCGACTTTTTTGAAACTATGGTTAAATTGTATGGTATGGTGAAACCTCAGACTAACTTAGTCTGAGGGTGAAACGCTCGTCTATGAATCAAACTTTTGTACTCTGTGAATCTTGAAACTGTCAATCAGTGGCAGCCACAGTCTAAGTTGTATTGTAACTGTTGTAAGCGACTTTTCTAAGTTTTTTTCATGTGCGGTGCGCTTCTAAGCAATGTCAACGAATGAACGAATTAAAAAAGAAATTACCGGTGTACGCAGAAGATAGTGTTACGGGACTAGAACAATTCCTAAGAATTACTAGCTGTGCTGTCTGAACTACCTCTGCGGGTAGCGTTTACCGTGGTCCACAAAGGAAATGGTTTCTAACTGTTGCAAATGTTTGTAGATACGTAACTAGGACACTAAAAGAAGTCGTAATAATAATAAATAATCCTCTCTCGTTATTTGTACGCAACGCAACTGTTTTCCTATCGTAAAAAAGTAAATTTGAACTATCTAAAGGTTACTAAAATTGATACAATTTGAGTAAAAAGATGGAAAAACTGCCTATGTGTAGGATATGTTTAGTGCAGAATGTGCGCATGTATGTAGTGGTCAACAAGCACTTGCGTGTACTATACGAGAAGCTGACTGATGTCCCAGTAAGTTGATATCTTTATTATGAACTAGCTTTTGCCTGCGCCTTCATCCGCGTGGAGTGTTTTAGCTATCAATTCGAGTTAGCCAAGAGACGTAAATTGACTACCCGTTTTCACCATCTAAGGTCCATATTACAGAACGTTCCTCAAGTCTAGTTTGATCGCCAATCAGTCGATCTCACTTTAAATTTAGATTCAGTGCTTGAGCATCTTCCTTATTCCAGGACGGTAATCAAACTATACTCAGTTGAATTGACACTCAAATCTAGCCTCAAGCAGAGATGTCTATTGTCTATACAACAGTCAGTTTTCATTTACGATTTATTTTATTTACCAATTTTGTTCTGATCTTCAATGCATCAGAAATATTAAAATATACCATAAAAAGCTCAACTATTTAGGAAATCTGGGTTTTTACTTTGTCCTGAATACTATAATCCCGCATTTATTGAAATAAAGGTACCCCGGTACATAAAGGGCTACGGAAGGAACATGGATGGGTTTTAGTCAGTAAGAGTCTGACACTCCCTTCCGCTCCACCCAGAGCGGGAGCAGTCATTGGATGATTTCCCAGCCTTAAAAAAAAAAAAAAAAAAAAGTACTGTCAAATACCTATAAGAAAATATCTGTTTGTTTACAACGTTTTTTGTGTTTCTTTTGCTGAATATAAATGTATACCAATTCATAAATGGCAAGACACAAGAAAATTGTTCTTGGGAAAAACCGCTAATAGAAATTTTGAAAGATTTCACACATGCACATGAGCAAAATGGCTGAATGTGTCCGTTCTGCGGAGAAATGTAATAGTTCCCTTATGATGCGAGTCAGTAAGTACCAATCTATTTTTTAATATAAGTTAACTTATCAGTTTCCTACTGTTGAAATTATTAATAAAATACAATCCTATTTTATTACGACAGGAACCTTAACCTGCCTTGACAGCCACCACCACCACCACCACCATCAGGTGTTTAGCTCTCTTTGTAGAAGTTCGTGACATCATGATGTCGTCGTTGTTCAAGATGTTTCTGAATACTTTTCTTTCCCAAAATTTGCTTTCTACTACCAGTACAGTTGGAGCTAATAAGTTAAAGTCATTTTGTTATCCTATGGGGTGTCAAGAGTGGGGATTCCTCTCTGAGCATGTTATGCTAATGTTATTATGTTTAGTTTCAGATATGGTGACTCCAGTTAAAGCAGATCCAGATGATATAGAGCACGAAATAATAATGCCGCCCCAACAATTTAATACCGTCGATCTAAACCACATCCAAACTATAATTGATGCCAGCCAACATACCTATTCAGACGCAGATGAATTCACTACTACTACTAATACATTTTAATTTAAAGATAGAAGATAGATATTACTCAAGATTGATTATTGTTATTAAAAAAAAAATATTTTACATGTTTTTGTTTTATTTATAAAAAATGAATAATATTGTAACCAGGTATAGGAATTTAGGAGTCGACACACCATGTATTGATGTTCTTTTTGTAGGTATGTGTTATAAGCACGTAAACCCTTAAATGCGTACGGCCTCCTCTGGTAGCGAAAGGTTGCGGCGTCATCAGATGATACTCTTTTTGCAGGTTGAGAATGTCCACGTTTATTGGAACCCTTGACGACATCCTTCTGTTCGGACCAGTGCGCTGTAACTGGTTGTCCAGTCATTCCTCTGACTCCCGTACATTTTTGGATATTTAGCATTTTGCCTTTCGGGCTTACATTGTGTTCTTACAGAGGTATGAGGAACAGGGTGACAAGTTTACTCATACTGAATAGAAAAGGCAGGATCCTCTGACCAGACGGGTGTTGTGTCTGCCCGACTATTGATGTCGGGATGTTGATGAGGCCATCGCATAAAACGTAAACATAATTTGCAATTCTGGGGCTATGGGATGCCTACGGTTGTGTGGTTGATACCTGTACCTACCTCTTTTTGGAGTATTCACGATTGTATGAGAGAGGAACGCCATAGTTCAACATTCTATTTGAATTGTTATTGAAAAAAATATTGTAGAATGTGTTATTGTTGTCTTTATTTATTTGCTCAATACATTAGGGTTGTTACATAATATCAAATAATCCTTGGAGATGCTACCATTTTGGCATGCAAACATTGATCCATTGATCACACAGAAACAGTTCATCATCAAACACAATCATGGATGCACAACCAAAATATATCAGCTAGAAAATCCGATACGGAGTAATAACATGTAATATTCAACTTCTCCAAATGTTTCTTTTAACAATGATCCTATTTCAATTCCACTATAATTGCTTTAAAAATTTGACGCAAATAGACATGACATGTAACAATCTCTGCTCAACCGCGGTCCCGACCACACTTGGGTGATGCTTGGGTTCGATTCACGAACTGAGTAACGTTCTAATATAAAGCCAAACTCGGCTGAACTATGATCAATGAATCTATGCTTGAGGAACGTTCTAAAATAAAAACTTGACTCAAAACTAGTTTTAAACAGAGATCAGTGCTTGAGTATCCTTCTGTAATACTTAGGGTTAGATTTTCGAAAAAAAAAAGAGAGTCGAGTTTCCAGTTAATCGGACCGCGCATGTTAAAATTATTCCATACAAACTGACAACCCTTACAAAATATGACGGATAAATATTTATGCTAAGTTTCAAGTTTATCAACAAAAATCCTTCCTTAGTGGGGTGGCTACATTATACATAATTATTATATCATCATAATTTTATAGACCATTATTATTATCAAGTTTAGTAAAGTTTCAGTAAATGCTACTGAACATAGAAAGAACAGATAGATATAGATAGTTTAACAAATGTTTGATGTGATTTTTTAAATTGGCATATTTTTTTTATGTATGAACCAATTGACACACAGATAACCCCCTAATAGATTCCACATAGAGGACCACTTACGGTCACCAAACATATGTGCATTTGCACTGATGTAACACCTTGGCCACGGGAACCGGCGGCGCGACCGACGACGGCGCGGCGGGCGGCGCGGCAATTCGCGCGGCGCGGCAAGCACGCCACGGGCAGTTGCGTTCGCCGGCCGCCGCGACCAGTGTAGACGAGGAGACGAGATGGCTTTATCAAAGTTAGCTCGACGTTGTTTGGAGAGTAGCAGCTTTTTTGCTCAAGATTTAATGTTTGGAAGATATAGTGGAGTACACGAATTAAATAGAAAAACCTCTAAAAAAGTAGAAGTCGTTTTTGCGTCGGGGAATAAAAATAAATACTCACCATCAGAATCTAGAAATTGCTGTTTTATTTCTTCCCACAACTTTTTCACAACATTTTTAAACTTATGTTGCGGGTGGCTAGACTTCCAGATAGCTGGTCTAGCTAGAATTTCTGCAATAAAAGCTTCCGTCTCCATTTTCGCGAAAAAAAAACAAACTATTTTAAATTAAGTTCGCTCCGGCAGTAGTCGCCGCGTCTGCCGCTCGACTCCGTGGCCTGCGCCGTAATAACTCATACATTAAAATTTGTTTCGATCGCTAGTCGTGCCGCGCGATTCGCTCGGGGAAATTCCCCGGTCGTCTCGCTGGTCGCCGCTGCGCGTGGCATGCCCAGTACATTTCCATACATTTGATTCATTCGCAAGACGCGCCGCCGGTCGCGCCGCGCGAATTTTCGCTATAGCGAATTGTCCGTGGCCAGCACGTAAGTCGGCGTCTCGATCGAGCCTCTTAGTATCGACCAGACATTGGAGCTGTGGTGACAGAAAAATAAATAGTATTTTAATTTCGTATAATCATATAATTAGTCGTAATAGTAATATAAAAAGAACTACTTGTGCTGTGAAATGGTGTGGAAAATCTTATAAGACTTCCGAGTTACAAAAAAGACGGAATAACATTTCACCGGTGTGTAAAGTAATAAATATTGACCAATCTATGAGGGCTCAAGTTATAATGGTTATTTTATTTAAACTACTTAAAAGGTGCAGGACCTCTCGTTGATGTCTTTTTGAAAAGTCTCTTTCACCTTTGAGGCGCATTGTATTGCTGTCTTTATCCTTCCAAAACAAATAGTGTATTGAAAAACAAAACGATTTGTGATTATCGATGTTAACAATATTTAAAAAAAAGTTTGTACTAAAAATACTTTTGTTGTCAACATTTTAATTTACACATGGGAGTTTTTGTTAAATAATGTTCTGGAGTTCGGATTTGTTAATTCTTACTTATTCAATATGTTTCATCATTCACCTATATTATGTATTGTTATTCATCTGTAAGGAAACTTTTTTTTGTTTACTAAAATGTAACATAGAATAAAACAGTTTGAGTATTGGCACCTTCGATCAATAATACACTAGATTCCCGATTAGCGCTTCAAAAACGGCCCGAAAAATAAGAGCACAAATAATTTTGTGCTCTTATTTCAAATTAGTATATTCCAAACATAGCCAACGTTAAGGCGCGGTAAGAAGCTAATCTTTAGGTTTTAGAGGAGGTGAAGCAGCGGCGGGGAAATCTAGCGCGGAGCTCCGCCCACTTGGCCGCGCTCGCGTATGTCGCAGCGCGCGGCCGTATTCTGACGACGTCTGTATTCTAGTTGCCGAATCTAATGAAACTTTAAAAGTTAACAGTAGGTACCGCTTAGTGCAACAATATAGAATGGTAAAAAAAGATCGGGCTCCGTTAAAATAATACAGCTAATCATAATTTAAAATTGGTTTGTTCAAGATATTTTGTAATAGCCATTGTAAAAAAGAACCATTTTAGGTGTTTTCGGAATTATAGATAGAAAATGAGGATTTTATTAATAAGTACTCAATTCTTATGGGCACGTATTTACTCATGTAAACAAACAAATAGCTCGGTCAGTGCGGCTGGTGTTGCCAATTCTGATACTTCTAATATAGTAGAAATTAAAATTAATTTGAAGTTGTTGAATGCAATACATAATATGTACAATTCTTCGGCCCTGTATGGGCACGAATGACTCTTCTTGAGAACCGGTTTCGACAAGGAATGACAGGTCTTCAGTGGTTTCCCTAAAACAAAAAAAAAATATAAATGGAATAAGAGTGTTATCAAAATCCGTTTCCGAAAACTTATTCACTCAGCAAAAAATGCTCATCACGTGGAATATTTTTTTCCTATTTTTATATCTCTTATAGTTTAGTTGGTCTATTGCGGTTCTGCATAAGGTGTTTCATTTTCCGAAATAAATTAGCCTATATGTTGCCCAGACTTAATACCTATATCACAAAAAAACTTTCATTCAAATCCGTCCAGTAGTTCCAACGATTAGCGTGTAGGAACAAACAGATTTTTTTTTTATCGTGATCTATTACTGTTTGTAAACCATCGATAGTGATCGATGTTGTAAACCCTCTTCAACAATTATTTTTTCTATTCAATGTACAGACACAGTTTTTTTTACTGTTTTATTATAGGTATGTTTAGAAGAGTACAGTAAAGATAGAGGCTACGGCTATGCGGGTGAAAGAAACAGAGTAACTTTCTAAGCTCATCTTAATATTGATCGCATTTAGTACTTACTGATGCTCTGGTAAATCTAAATCTTGATATTCCAATTGAATATTATTAATTTATCTGTTGCATCATGGTCCGTGTTCCTGGAAAAATATGTAACTTAGTTAGTGGTGTGCACACGTAGACATGGACTAATATGAAGTTGTATATTTCCAGCATCAAACTGCGTGTTTTTTTTTTAGAAAAATACGTCGCCCCTGTCTGGGGCTGAATAATTCTATTTTGTTCTAATTCGTATCGTGAGTGTGTTTACAAAAAATTAAATTCCGTAAAATGTTATACTTATTTCGTGCGCCATTTTAGGCCCCGCCGTTTATAGTACGCCCCGGAGCGGCGCGCTGCAGCATATTAGCGCCCGTTAGCCAAGGCCGCAGCGAGACGTAAACATAGGTTTTTATTTTATTTGCCTATTTTTTACGAATTCCGGTTACTAAGAAACTGTCACTTCATAACATTTTTTTTTTAAAAGCCTACACTGTCCCACTGCTGAGCAAAGGCCTCCCCCAAATCCTTCCAGACATCTTTCTCTTGAGCCACCTCGATCCATCCCTTGTGGTATGCGTCTAGGTTGTCTCGCCACCTCTTCCTGGGCTGGCCTCGACGGGAAGATTGATAGTAATATTAGTCGGTAATACAATAGGTACAGACGCCAGCACATCAAGCTACCACAATCTGTCAAATTTCTTTGATAGTATTTCAACTTTATTGCAAAGACATAAGGTTCATTTTTAATTGAGAAAATTTGACCGGTAATACAATAGGTACAGAGGCCAGCACATCAATTTACCACAATCTGTCAAATTTCTTTGATAGTATTTCAACTTTATTGCAAAGACATAAGGTTCATTTTTAATTGAGAAAATTTGATCGGTAATACAATAGGTACAGAGGCCATCACATCAAGTTACCACAATCTGTCAAATTTCTTTGATAGTATTTCAACTTTATTGCAAAGACATAAGGTTCATTTTTAATTGAGAAAATTTGACAGTTAGGGATAGCTTGATGTGCTAGCATCTGTGCCTACTTACATTAGTTAAAAAAAAATGAATACTTACTCGGAAACTATAGATTTTTTACTTTTATTACGTCGTTTTCTTGTACAAATCCGTCGCAACACTTTATTTCTTTTATTTCCCATTGTTCAGAAACACCGGTCAAACGTTTCGGGCCTCTCTGGTTGCCCGTAATTTTATAGCGTTGTACGTCAGGCAACTCAGGTGGCCCAGCCGACTTGGACCACTCAAAATTACGGTACTAATATCTAAACAAAGTATCAACAAAATAAAAACGAAATAATGGAGCGAATGCGTAATAAACAGAACGTGACCTCTCTTAGCAACGGCTAGCTGCAGACTGGGCGCGGCCTAACACAAGCATACGACCGTAGTGCATCGTAGTAATAGAAATAAGGTTGAAAATATTTTGGCGTTTGATTTTATTTGAATATCATGTCTGCCAAAATGTTAGTCATTTTGCAGTTTTTATTTAATATTTAAAAAAATACAGTTCTGGGTTTCAAAGTTTTTAGATATGTCTTTAGTCTATGAAATTACCTTTGTTATAGTTATAAAAAATATGATGGTTGTCGCTGAAATAATTGAGAATTTCGAGACGAAAAAGTTTTTTTCGAGGTCATATTGAATATTTTTTTCTGTAGTACTAGACTACCTCTGTGAATTGTTTTTGTTTAAGTCTTTTCTTTATACATTTGACTATATACTGTATTTTTTTTTGGCCTGTAGTATGTACAGATACAGCTAACTTTGCGACGAAAATCTAGACGTTTTACGCAGTGTACGCTTTGGACAGCGCCTTAAGACGTCAAGATGCCGCGGCACGTGTTCAAAAATTGTATAAATAACCACCGTAACACTAAGATTTTGGAAGGAATATATTTTTTTAAATAATTTATATGATTATGTATGTGTTTTTCATAAAATAAAAACATTTAAATAGTAAATATGACATCGTTTAGCAAATTTTATGATTGTTTGACCAATGTTTGCGACCACACGCCAACCATTGCAACTATTGTAACAAACATTGACTGTTCTGGAACAGGGAATGCATGAAGTAGTATTATTATTTTATTTGTTGTTTTTGTTTGTAGATTTCCTACCAACCCATTTCGCAATGCAGAATGGGTATCTATTGTCGCGAAACTTGACCAGGAAAAATCAGACGAATAAAATAATAAGTAAAAAAAATCAACGTATTAAATTTTTTTTACCCATCACAAAAAAAGTGCAGAACGCCGCTACAGAAGTTTTCATTTCAAAAAATAATTTGATTTAATACAAATATTTTTTTATGACTTCTAAATCGCGCACATAAGAAGACACATCCATTTTTGCGGGTTTTTAACAATGAGCCAACCAGCAGACAATTGTAACCAATGTCTTAATAAAATAACTATTAAGTATACTAATTTAGTTCTACTACTTTTTTACTACGGTCTAAAATATTTGCCACCATAGAAAACGAACATTCGTCTAAAAAAATATATTATTATTCTGCAACTCTACGTCTTTCAATACTTACTGTGTTCTTCTGATCATTGAAATGTAATACCAAAAATTATGTCTAGTTTCAAAATAGAGTAAGCACGAAATTGTCAACAAAATATTTTTAACCTTATTGCATAAGGTGTAAGTTTTAGCTTACAATAAACATTTTTGTACTTATTATAAAAATGACTATTTCTGCCCACCATACACTAAAGTGCAGTAACAGCAAAATCACGATTTCGAGTAAAACGCATTTAAAGTTAAGAATTGATTTTAAAAAATCAACAGAATGTATAAGCAAAAAAATTTGAATGCAGAAAGGTTGTAAAGGCATAGGTTCACACGTTAAAGCAATAAAAAAAAATATATCTTAATAACTGAATTTATTATGGCCATTTATTCTTTTTGGTGCCTATTACTGCATAGCCTTTTTTGTAAAAAATACCATTTTAAACTTAGTAAAATGCAGCAAAAAGCCCTATTACTGCGTTTGGATCAGTTATTTTGTCAAGAAACCCAACTAACATGCAGTAAGGTCAAAAAAATACTGCATTTTAGTTAGTTTTTTAAGAAAAAAGTGTTCAATTTACTAGTGCAGTAAGAAAAATAGCTAGTTCACATTTTAAAGACCGTTTATTTCTTATTATTTAATCACAATAATTCAACTCACTTATGTAAAATTTACATATCAAAAATAAAAAAAAACATCTAATTAATAAAGGACCCTGCGCAGAATGCACAACCTCCTTTGACAGTTTTCTCTTAATATTAACATATATAACATAATGTATCTTTATGTTTAACAATAAAATATAGATAGTAAATGTAGGTGAGTATTATAAAGGTGGACATAAACTTGAGATCAACATTACAGTAAAACAATCATCACACACAAAGCATTACAAGCCTTGGTAAGTCTTAGGTAGGTACATAATTAGTTTCTAAAAGTAATTTTTAACAGTATAACGCGCTTTAAAATAACATTGGTTTAGTTTAGCTTTTGAAGCCTCTTATTATTCTTACTACTAGACATAATCTTGAGATCAACATTAACAAATTATAGTAAATTAAACTAATTTAAACGCAGTATAATCTAGTAGTAAGAATAATAAGAGGCTTCAAAAGCTAAACTAAACCAATGTTATTTTTAAAGCGCGTTAATATACTGTTAAAAATTACTTTTAGAAACTAATTATGTACCTACCTAATAACCAAGGCTTGTAATGCTTTGTGTGTGATGATTGTTTTACTTTAATGTAATTTAAATACTGCATTTTAATTGGGATCAAGTCACTTTCACTGCCAAGCACATTTATTGCATGTCTATTGGCATGCCACAAAATGTGTCTCGCATATCTATAACAACCCATCTGTTGAGTCCATCGGCGCAACGGTTACGTAACGGTACCACTATGCCGCAGCACCCGAATCCGAGTTCACTAAGCCACGCCCACGACCAGCCAGCGATAGTAGGGTTGTCGAACGTCAAATTTTTTATTGAAAGAAATAAACTACACGGTTCTTTTTTTAATTTTTATTTGTTTTTCTAGGTATTTAAAAATCATAACACTTACGCCAAGAGAACCTTACAGGATTTGCCTAATCCGCAGTTGTAGCTTTTAAACGTCAAAAACTTTTAATGTCAAAATATCAAATCTTCATACAGCCAATGATGCAGATTTTTAACCCTCTGATGCCTGATGATTCACACGCATAACAACAGATTATCTAAGCTACGTGAATTAAAGTAAGGTAGCTAAAGTTGTATAAACAGTTGTCGTCTAAATCGCCAGCAAGGGATTAAAAACCTTTAAGCTCAATAAAACCAAACCGATGCCTTTGTTTTCATTTTTTAAACCTTCAGCGGCGGTTTTTACCTCAATAAAACACGCGCAGATAAAGAAAAGATTAAACATTTGCCGTCTTTTGTTTCTAAATACATTGTTAACTATGTACTATTTAGTATGTTTCTTAGAAATTTGTCAGCATAATATCAATATTAGTACAACATTTAAAGTAAATAAATAATTAATGAAAGACGTACTCAAAAGTACATACTATTCTCACCTAGCTTATTTTTGACAACCCTAGTAGCACGTTTTGATTTGCACCCGGGAGGCGGGTGCTTGGCATGGCGACAAGCCACATATAACTATTTATATGTAGGACCCGGGAGCCGGGTTGTGGGCACCTGAACGAATTTTCGTTCGACCCGGGAGCCGGGTGCTTGGCAGCGAAAGTGTTAAACTGCACTTTAGCTAGGAATAATCATATCTGTGTCATTATGCTATCCAAACTAATCTGCAGTAATGCTGTATTTTACTGCGTGTTAGTCAGTTTATAATGATAAAAGAATGTTAAGTATTCACAACTAAAATGCGACAAGCTTTGATTTTACTGCATTTTAGTTGGGAGTTCGTGACAATAAATTGTATTTTCTTAATTTGCAGTAAAAATAGCTTGTATGGCGGTAAATTTTACTGCGTATTAATTTTTTTTTAAATTTTTTTCCAGAAATATAAAACTATCTAAAGAACTGTAAAATTATATTGCTTACTGCATTTTAGTTATGAAACCTTAAAATTTAATCTGCAGTATAATTTATACTGTATTTTAGTTGGGAAATCACGCCAAATTGTTAATTTTTTTCGTTTGCAGTAAGTGAAAACTGTTAAATAAAAACCATTCTAATAGTCTTAGAAATAAGTAAGTTAATTCAATAGAAAGCTTAAGAAACCCGCTTTCAGAATCACTAATAAAACGAAAAATCACAAAAGGGCTGTTACTGCTCTTTAGTCTCTGGTGGGCAGATTTATATTCAAGCGACATTTTGAATTTATTGCTTTTACTTTCTCCGATGATAGAAGGACTTAAATAAAAATATTTTGCAATCGTAATCAAACTTTATGCTTGAGTGTTAAGGTTTATAATGAACTGAAGTTGTTAATATTATAAAACATTTTTCTTTATTTTGTAGTAACAAATGTAAATGTTTATGTGTGTGTAAACGTGGCTACTTCAGCGACTAATTTTTGTTCCTGATCCTGTATCTAGTGTATTATTGATCGAAGATTGGCACACATATTTTTAAATTTATTTTTCAACAAATCAAACTTTCATTAGTATTTACTTGATTCGGAACGCAACCCATGTCTTCCACGTATTCATTAATCTGTGCAAGTCGGCACAATTTATTCAAAATATTAAATATTGAAACGACTAAAGTGATTGAACTTGAATAAAAAATCGATACAAAATGTTGCCGTTACAAAAAAATATTGATAATCGGAATTATCAGTCATCATTGCTTTAATATTTATTATTGAACACCGTTCATTTTGTTCCGAGCAAATGATACATAATATTATAAATCACAAAAAACTCTTTAATAATTATTGTTATTTCTATCTTTGATGATTCTAGTATAAACAAAAAAAATCGTATAACGATCAACCTCTTTTTTGCATTTTTTATGGCAGCACTAACTTGTCCGCTAGCGGATAACTTAAATAAATGTCAAATGCTTGCATCCTAACCATTGCTTGTCTTGTAACTTGTGACAGCTTGTGTATATTTATTGCGGGTTAGATTGACTATTTTTAACACATGAATAGATGAATACTGAATCTGACGATTCTCCTCTACCTGACGACCATGACACTGGCAATAACTTGGATTTGATATTAGACGCTTCCACCGACGAACCCGGCATTCACTCTGGACTTAGTCTTTCACAACAGTCATCATCTAATGTGGAAGTGGTGATCTGCGTTGTGTAAACTGAGCTTCAAATGTATCCAGAATGCGAAGACATCCGTTGGAAATCGCTGAAGTTCAATGTCTTATACAATGATGGGTTGGCCAGGTAAATGGGTTGGCAAGGTAAACAAGCTCACCTCAGGACCAGGACTTTGATTTTCCTACAGTGTATTTTGTATTATTTGACTATGCTAATTATGCTGATAAATAAATTGATATAATGTATAAATAAAGGGATCTTTCACTTATTTACAATATACTTAAACTTACATGGATGAAATATGTATAAGAATCTTAAATAACTTCGAAATGCAAAGTTTTTGGTACATCATTTCTTTTACTAATTAATTATTGGAATTGCCTTCCGTCATTATAATTGTTTTTTATATGTGTGCACAGTGGGCCTAATTTACTATGGCCGCCTGGCATCCCCCTTTCTGCATTTATTGAACTGTATTTGAGTTCAATAATTTAAACTTTTAAATAACTACGCTATCCACTAGAAAAGATCAAAATTAAAACAATTTTACTCCATGCTATTAAATATACGTAGGAAGTAATTAAAAAATTATTTAAAAAAATATCGATATCTGAGTCGACATTTGATATCCTTGTCCTTGCACTATGACAGGTACTGGATCGAACGTGACCTTGAATTAACCAATCAAATTGCACTTGTCGCTCCCCGCGCACCCTGTGCCTTCCTCAAGATTTAGTGAATTAGAAAAGGAACAAAATGTTTCACATGCGGTATCTATTAGGGGGTTATCTGTGAATTGACACATGAATAAAATATAAATGTTAAGTGAAGCTTTCCACAATATATTTGTGAAAACCACATCTAAATCGGATAAGCCGTTTCTGAGATTAGCGTGCACAGACAAACAGGCAAAATTCTAACAATTATTGTTTTGCATGCTCTTTGTGTTCATAAAGATCCTTATAATATTTTTTTTCATATATATTCCATGTACAGACAGCAATCTCTTATATTTTTATTATATATAAAGCATAGATAGAGCCTCTCTGACTACACGAACATTTATGCAACCTGCATGAACAACAGAGGTTCTTAGGGGAGAATGGAATTGAAGGTAGAAGACTGGCAGCATTGCTAATTTTTTGGCTATAAAACAAGCGAGGCCCCTGGTCATGTGATTCAAGCGGTCAAGGGTTCACCAGTCAGTGAGAAATTTCCTTTGAAATGTGTCATGAACTTAGGCCTCATGAAACAAGCGTTTCCACCCCAAACGGCTCAAAACTGTAGTTACCCTAGTATATTACAAGTACTTCACAAAATAGTGTAAAACAATATATTTCATTGCAGTTTGTAACTGAAGACAGTAGACCGATTGTTGCTTGTTTCTTCTGCTGCGCTAAACTAAAGCAATGCTATCAATTACTGAGACAATGTCTTAAAGCTGAAGAGCTGTTCACTCAGATGATGAATGGGGATTATGAGGTGAGGTATTCTTCAACAGTCATTTATTCTCCTGATTTCTTATTTCAGTATATTTTGGAAGTAATTCCTTTTAAGCTGCAATTGAGTGTAAAAAGTGGCTAAGCATATTAACCAAATACTTTATTCATCTTTTTGCAGCCCAATCTTTTAATAAACCAAGAGCACTTTGGGTTAACGAAATCTCCAACAGAGAACTTAAGTATTGTTGAATGTCATACGGAAAGCTATGCAGCTATCAAAGAAGAATTACCAGCTGTTTGTGAGGGACTAGATGATATAATTGAGCCAAAGGAGGAATACCAAAGTGATGGTATGTTTTTAAGAACATAAATAATTTTGCCAATAAAGAATATTTTAAAATAAATTAACTACATAATTGATCAAAAATGTTTTGAATCATTTTGAAGCTCTGATTTTATTTTACAAATTTTAATGAGCATTTCACTTCTATTTAGATTGGTAGAAAGGTTTAATATCATTAATTCAATCATGTAAAACTTAGATAAATAATCAACATTTAGTCAACTTGCAACAACTGTCCCCAAGGGCGCTGTGCTAGTACTGCTAGTAGATAATAAGCATGTAATTATTATTCGTTTATTTATATTTTCATCTCTTATCTAATATATTTTTAAATATTTTTATAAAAAACAAAAAAAAAACATTTAAAAATATAAAAAATAGTGGTCCGCCGATGTCGGGAGCAGGGTCCAAGGCACCGGTGGTTAGGGTTGCAGAGACAAGAACCTCCTCACAATGCGAGCCGTATCGAGGAGTACTGCCTTCTGAATCTGGCTCTTGATCCAACCGCCTAACGAGAGCCTCGAAAGATGTTGGTCGAGGCTTTTGGCTATCAGGCCATTGGCTGTTACGACAATCGGTACAATGATAGCCGAGCTCACATTCCACATGTCAACAACCTCGTGTGCTAAGTCGAGATATTTTATTTGTTTCTCTTTCTCAGCTTTCACGAGGTTCTCGTCATGTGGAATGGTAACATCGACTATCATTGCAAGGTGCGCTAATCGATCTATCACTACTATATCAGGCTTATTGGCGACAATAGTCCTGTCAGTAATGATAGACCGATCCCAGTACAACGTGACATGGTCATTCTCAAGAACTGGGTCGGGCACATACTTGTAATACGGTACCTCAGAATCTACAAGTTTATATTTCAAAGCAAGTTGCTGGTGAATAATCCTGGCCACTTGGTTATGCCTGTGCAAGTACTCGCCGTTAGCTAAACGAGAACAACCAGAGATAATATGTCTGATGGACTCACCTGGACGGTGGCATGCCCGAAACACGTCTCCGATAGTTATTCGTCAAGATAACTTCGTCCATAATTGCACAGACGAAACCTTCAGTTTCCCCAAAAAGGTCACTAAAACGTAACCAGGACACGGACGCTAAGAAATCTACACCGGGCTCATGAAGAACCCGATAGAAGTACCCGTGAAGCTCCTTGCCTTGCCATACCTCCTTGCGGTCATCGGTAGTCAGTACTGCAGGTTTGCGCCAGTTCCCTTTACCCATGGAAAGCGGGGTGAGGCCTATGTCCACTGCCACCACATCACGGTGCATACCCACGTCGGCTTTTAAAAAATAATCCCTGAGACTGCAAATCTCGCGATTGTGGAGGGTCTTTGCATTTAAAAAGCCTCGACCCCCGCACTTCCGCGGGATGTACAGTTATAATAATAATAATAATTATTATTATTATTATTTCTCTTTATTCCAAGTAACAATGACTTATTGTGTTAGTAACAATTTTCCTTATTCCTATGTTAGTATTCCTACTCTAATCACTTAACCTAAAACCATGAATACATGTGAGTCACTGCCACACGCATATCACAGATGTGGACAGCTTGCAGCAGCGACTCACATATAGACAATCGAGTCTGCTCGCCACACAGCGCAGGATGATGTTGGGGCTGCCCCGCACGCGGCGCACCAGGGAGGCGCATCGCTTTCTCATCGTTGTATAAAAACAATCGACTCGAGCTTCAGCAAACATCCCTGACGCACTACAGAAGCGGGGCAACCCCATCAACATCCTGAACGCGTTATTATATTGAACGCGAAGGGCGCCGTACGACTTCTGGGTATAATCGGCCCACAGACTCCACGTGTAAAAAGGAGTGCAGTATGCACGAAACAAAGTTTTTTTAACACTCCTTGAACAACGCGCAAATCTGCGAGCTATCATATTCGCCCGAACCGCCAGCGCCCTCCGCTCTCGCTCAATATCCTCATCATCTCTCATGCCCAAGGTATTTAAATGAGTATACCCGTGTGAGCGGAGCTCCATTTAAAAGGACTGGTGGTATAGCTTCTGGACATTTCCCACCGCCGGCACCAAAGACCATGACCTCACTCTTACGAGCATTGTAGACCAAACCGTGAAGCCTGGCATAGTCTTCACAGATGGCTACCATCCTTCTCAGGCCACAAACCGAAGCGCTCAGCAGAGCCATATCATCGGCGTAACTAACGTTATTAACACATACCCCATCAATGTAACAGCCTACTCTCTCTCTGCTGAGCGTCTCAATCAACTCGTTGATGTATAGATTGAAGAGCGTAGGCGAGGTCAGTCCCCCCTGCCTCACGCCGCACTCCAATCCAAACGGCTCAGACAACGTCCCGGCCCATCGAACCTGATTGATCTGGCCTCCATACCAACACTTCAAAGTGCTTGTCAGTTCTGATGGAACTCCGGCTTTCTCAAGCTTACTCCAAAGCATCCCGTAGGAGACCAGATCAAATGCTCTGGATAAATCGAGGAAGCACGCATATATAGGTGTTTTCCTATCTGTATAGTACTTGACAGCCCACTTTAGACACAGGATGGCACTCTCCGTGGACAGCCCAGCTCGAAAACCGAACTGGTTGTCGTGCAATTTAATGTAATTATTAAGTTGTCTATTAAGCAGGCTATCAAGCACTTTCGCTATTACCGTAGCCAGAGAGATAGGCCTGTAGTTTTTTATATCTGCGATATCGCCTGTTTTATTTTTAACTATAGGCACTACAATAGTTCTAGTCATCTGACTGGGAAAATACTCATGACTCACACAAAAGTTATAGAACATTGCCAACACTCTTGGTAAATGAGGACCCGCGTACTTGAGGTGCTCAATACTCAGACCATCATGACCCGGAGACTTTCCTCTCGACATGACGGTGATGACACCCTTGATCTCCTTAGCTGTAAATCTCGTTTGAAGGACATCATGGTCTGGAACATAAGGCACAGATAAGCCAGGCCCCAGTGGTGATTTTATTTGAAACTGTTCCTTAAAGAGGTTAGCAATGTCTACAGGATCGTTCACACCGTCAATGGATACAGGGAGACCGGGCCTACTACTCATTTTGTTCGTGTGCCGCCAAAAGGAGCGGTAATCTTTGTTTGAATGATGTGAAGCCAGAATATCCATTTTTATCTGCTCTTGATGGGTCTGACACCACTTCAGACGAGATTTAAATATCTTTCTGGTCTCACACATGTCAGCAAATACAGGACCTGTAGATGGTTTACCACTATCCTGCCAGACACTAAACTTTAGCCTGGCGTCCCTGTATGCATTAGCAACATGTCTGTTCCAGCCTGCCACAACCTTTTTTTTCCTATGTCTGCTGCCTCCTCGACCCACCACAGCAGATTCCGACAAAGCTGTTATAATACTTTTATACATATTGTCTATAATATTGCGATGACAACGTTGTGTACAGGCTTTATCACAACAAATTCTGAACTCTTCGGGGAAATCAATAAGTCTAAGTTTCTCATGACACGCTTTTGAATAACATTGTATCTGTTCAGAACTTCTCTCTCCCCAAACAACAAGATTCTCAATGTAATTAAAGTTACACTGCTTAGGACAAATCTTACCAAACACACATTCAATTACGAGGGGGTAATGATCTGACCACAACACGTCATAAATGACCCACGCGTTAACAACAGAGTCACGAGCTGCTTTTGTGACCACACAATGGTCAAGCCACCTGCGTGTACCATGTGCGTCACTCATAAAAGTATATGTGTTTGAGTTTATACCCAACAATTCAGTATCAATGCAATCCCAATCAAATTCCTTACAGAAACCTATTAACTCTGAAAAAAATCGACATGTTGGGTGTGCATTGAAGTCTCCCAAAATATAACAGTTTTCTATATTAGAGTTCTCTATTATGGCACTCACCGCACTCAGGCAATCTGTGTATTCCACTAAGTTACATGCCTCATCCGTGGGCATATACGCGCTGAACACTAGCACTGACCTTTCGTTAAACAACATTTCGACAGCGCACACTCGCGAGTTGTTACACGGAACCACTGTCACCGTAGAAACACACTCTTCCTCCAAAGTATGGCCACGCCTCCGAACGGACGGCTACGTAGGATCCCCGCCGATGTATCCACAGCTGATGTTCCTGTACAGCCGAAATCCTCACTGATACTATGTAAATACGCAAGTTCCTCTGGTAATAGCCATGTTTCTTGAAGGGCTATGATATCATAATTAGAACATAATTCCCGAATATAATGAATGGATCTCTTAACACTTTTACAGTTAAAACTTACTAACTTACATATTTGTTTAATCCATTTTTAATTGGAATAGGGCCGTTTCCAGTAATTAAATTACTGGCCGCTTCGCTCTTCTTATAGTGCACGAAACGCCTAAATATTATAGCTTTTGGCCACAAGTTACCGTCCAAAAATATTTCATCATTAGACTCTGGTACAAAGAACTTAAACGACTTGTGGTTAAAATTGTGCTTTTTCGACTGTATTCTTTCCAGCTTAACGGAAATCTTTGTTTTCGCCCATATATAGTCTGTTATATCCTTCTCGCTAGTATTTACACTTACGTTGGATATAAAAATCGGCACCTTTCTCTCCGCCGCTTTGAAATTGCCGCTGATATCACTAGCTAAGCCGAATCTACCTATCATACGTTGTTTATTGCTTGATTTCCGATAGATAACCGTAGTCCATTGTTCAACGTTTGACCGCTCATTACGTAAGTCTGAATGAATGGAATTATCAGTTTGTTTAAATTCTTGCGGTGCGGTCACATCAATCACCTGTTCACTCGCCGTTATAGCTCGCTCGGGTCCATTCGTCCGTATGATCTCCGTCTCACTCCCACTCGCCTGCGAAGCTAGCGATGCGCTGTCGTCCGCTAATGTAGGTTTCTTCAGAAACGGTGTACCCTCACTAATCATATTGTGAACATGACTATGATTATTTGAAATACACTTGGGCGATGTCGAGTAGCATCTAGAAGCATCAAGCTGGTCAGACACCTCCAAAACCGACATATTCACACTTTTACAAGCACCTCTTCTTGTGTTCACATGAAAGTGGACATCCTCCGGGTTACCCCCTGGAATCACAGTACTATTCACAATCTTTATCTCCTTTCTCATAATTTCCAACTGTTAAAGTGAAACATATGTGTCTTTAATATTCTTTACTTCCTCCTGAAGTATCACCAGCTTTTTAAGTACGTCTGATACGTCTACGTGATCAAAGGTAAGAGGCGGAAGCCTTTCCAAATTTCGGGCCACGAACACCGGCATCAGGTCAGGAAAGGATTTGAAAACACTTATGATGTCACTGAGTACACGATTCACTTTTCCTTGCCCTTTACGAACAGGTTTTCTTTTGTCTGCCGGTAACGATTCAAAAAGTAACGACTTCGATTTTTCAATCTCATCTCCACTAAACGTCGCCGCACACAGTCTGACTAGGCTTTCTTCGTCACAAAGCGATATCTTCTTCTGCACGTAAGCCAATAATTCGTCAATAACGATGTTACAAGTACTACACTTTAGCGTAACCGACATATTCAAAAGATCTCGTAAATTCGTAAACAATATGACACACACATTACGCGTCGTACACGAATGCGTGCGCGCACAAGACTTAATACTCTTGACTTTTTTGTTTACTTACAGAGCTAGAAACGAAAATATTAGACGATAGTAGTTTAGATACAGCAGATACACAAACACCCCATTCTGAATCGGATTTAGAAGATGATGTACCTTTAATGGAGTTTAAAATTGAAGAGGAAGAAGAACTGGAACTATATGAGACTGAACAAAGTGCGAGAGAGACAACAAGTAAGTATTAGTTAATCTTTGGTAAGCGAATAGGACAAAGGATCACCTGATGGGAAGTGGTTAGCGTTGCCTTCAGTTGCAATGTTTCATTCCGCAGCCGGCACCCCGTCCCTCGAAGATGACGTCTCGAAGGGTCAGGGGTACGTAGCAGCACGGTTTGGAGAGATCGTAGTAGTGGGAGTGTACTTCTCTCCGAACCGAATTCTCGCCGAGTTCCACAACTTATTAACAGAGTTGACTGTCGTCGACTGCGGAAACCATTCCTTCCACGGGGTCAGTTACGACTGGGTGCTGCGGGCCGACCTGTCTGAAGGCGTCAGTGTGGTTTTCTACGCTGACGACACGCTGGACTTGGCGCAGGCGAGGTCGCATCAGGCGACAGCCGACGCTATGACACGAAATCGATCGAGAGGATCCGGCAGTTGAGTCTCGAGGTGACATTGCACAAATCCGAGGCCATGTCCTTTCATGGGCCCCGGAACGGGCCACCATCGGGATCCCAACTAACGGTAGGAGGGGTTCACATCGGCGTCGAGTCCACGGCGAAATACCTGGATTACGTTCTAGACAGCCAGTAGAATTTCGTGTTGCAATTCCGACGTTTGGCCTCCTTCCGTTCTCACACTTCTCACACGCCCCAAAAGGTGGTTGCCGTAAGGCTGATCCGGGAGTACCGCACGATCTCGGGCGAGGCGGCAAGCGTCCTTGCCGGACTGCCGCCGTAGGATCTTGAGGTGATAGTCAGAGCTCATGGTGGCATAGACAGAGCGACTGTCGCAAGCACAACCCATCGCAGAGCACGCCACGATAGTGGCGGTAAGACCCCTCTTTGTGGAGTGGCTAGAGAGGTGTCACGGCGCCCTCACCTACCGCCTGACGCAGGTCCTGATGCAGGCAGGACATGGCAGGCGGGAGGAAACGCCCGGGTGTCACCACTGTGAGGATCGCTAGCTAGCTATGCTAGCCGATGCCGCCTGGGCGGCCGTTTAACTACGATTTTTGCGCAAACTACCCGCTACTTACCTTATGTTATTATAATACAATATAATAAAGCGTACATTTTGTAAACCAAACATTGTAAATATTATGTGGGTCCATACTAAGACTTGCACATACAATTAGTTTCATGATCTCCAATAGATATTAGTCAAGTCATATAAATGAAACATTTTGTAATCAAAACATGTTTTAATGTTTATAAAGGCGATAAACAGCCTATGTAACGTCTTTTATCACGATTTGTAAACAAACTGAATCAGATCGTTTGTATACAGAAATTGTAAATTTAATTTAATTAATAAAGACCTTGAAAAATCAATCAATCACTGTGAGGATCGCCCAGAGGACTCGGTGGATCATACAGTGGAGATCAGCCCAGCTCAGGCGGAGCACCGCCGTGTCCTCGTAGAGGCGATTGGCGGCAGCGGCGCGGCGACCTCTCGCGGCCCGGCCTTGGTGCAAGCTATGGTCCGGGGTGAGAGGGAGTGGCAGGCAGTCACCTCCTATATCACACCAGCAGTTATGTGCGCGAAAGAGGTGGCGGGATGGATGAGGGAAATGACCTCACGTCTCAGTAGCCGCGGGAGACGCTCAGCACTAAGGAAGGGGCCCGATAGGGCCGCAGTCTGCCGGGTAAACGGGATTGTGCGAAATGGACCGCTACCCCGGAACATAAAGGGCTAAGGCACATGGATGGGTTTTGGTGTCTGGTGTCAGTAAGATCCTTTGTATGTCTCTGGTTACAAAGTGTTATTTGTATTCAATGTCACCAAACATTGATCCTTTGCTGTTGTTACGTGAAGCATGCAATCCGCTATTCTTTGATTCGTGTGCATTTCCATCTGCTTCCAACATTGTACTTAACAGATTTATAATCACAGGGGCGACCGTCGCGGAGGAACCAAAATTAGGCACAACAAGAACAAAAGTAGAAGATGCAATGACTATCGAGGAAACGGGAAAAAACAAATCGGACCCGAAAGTTATCTGGACAACTGAAAAACGTATACACACTGGTGAAAAACCTTACAAGTGTGATGTATGTCAGCGTAGTTTTGGACAGAAGAGTCATTTATCACAACACATACGTATACACACTGGTGAACAGCCTTACAAGTGTGATGTTTGTCAGCGCAGATTTAGTATAAAGAGTAATTTAACGAAACATATACGTATACACACTGGCGAACAGCCTTATAAGTGTGATGTGTGTCAGCGGAGTTTTAGGGAGAAGGGTAGTTTAACAAAACACATACGTATACACACTGGTGAAAAACCTCATAAGTGCGATGTGTGTCAACGAAGTTTTAGTCACAAGAGTCATTTATCACAACATATTCGTTTACACACTGGTGAAAGACCTTATAAGTGCAATGATTGTAAACGTACTTTTAGTCGAAAGAGTAGTTTATCAAAACATATCCGTATACACACTGGCGAACAGCCTTACAAGTGTGATGTATGTCAGCGGAGTTTTAGGGAGAAGGGTGGTTTAACAGTACATATTCGTAAACACACTGGAAAAAAACCATATAAGTGTGATGTATGTCAGCGTAGTTTTAGGGCGAAAGGTGGTTTAACAGTACATATTCGTAATCACACTGATGAAAAACCATACAAGTGTGATGTATGTCAGAGCAGATTTAGACAACAGGGTCATTTATCACAACATAGTCTCTTACACACTGGTGAAAGACCTTATAAGTGCAATGTTTGTCCACGTAGTTTTACTCAAAAGAGTAATTTAACAACACATAGTCGCTCACACACTGGTGAATGACCTTATAAGTGCAATGTTTGTCCACGTAGTTTTACTCAAAAGAGTAATTTAACAACACATAGTCGTTTACACGGTGAAAGACATCATAAGTGCAATGTTTGTGAACGTAGTTTTGATGATATTTTTGGGTGGAAATAAAATAAAACGTTAAACTAGAAAAGTTGCGTGTATTGCTTCCTTAGAGGTTACAAGCTTGAGACAACGCAGTGTTTCCAACTTAGTATAAAATGTGGTTGCGTTCCTACTTGCAACAAAACATATACGTATACACACTGGTGAAAGACCTTATACGTGCAATGTTTGTGAACGTAGTTTTAATGAAAAGAATAGTTTAACAAAATACGTATACACACTGGTGAACAGCCATGCAAGTGTGATGTATGTCAGCGGAGTTAGCGTCGATATGAACATTTAAAAAGACATCTTAGTTAACACTATACTCCGTTTATTATAACATTAGAAAAGTAACGGCTAAATAACAACAGTTATTGTGTACCTAATATTGTTGACTTAACTGCATTTTACAGTTGTTTTTTAAATGTAAATGGTTAATAAATAACATTGCTTCGTATGTAACGTGAAATAACGGAGTTTAATATACGTCTATATAGAAACAAGGAAAGGGGTGTGCGTTACCCTAGCAAAATCATGTCGAAAATTGCCATTTAAATCTTATAGATAATTAGTTGCCCCATTTCTGTAATTGTTGCGCACATTTTTAAATTTGTTGCACTTATAGTTTTTTAGTTATTTAACAAAAACATTTTCTGCTGGGGTAACGTTACTAACGTTACCGCAGCCAGACCTTTTTCTTTTTAATGGGAATATTGAAATTAATATTATCTATATAATTAGTTGTCTAGACGAGGTAAATGTTGCACCTTATTTTGTATTTGTTCTTCCTTCGGCTGCGAAGTTATTCAAGATCCTGCTGGAGTAACGTTTCTGGTTTTGCTGGATCTCTGAAACGGGTAAGCGGATTCTTATCATCTTTTGTACATGACTCCTTAGGAATTAGTTCTAATTAGTTGTGTAATAATAAAACCAAAATAATGCACCGTTTAAAAGTTATTTAATTAAATATAAAAACCCTTCAATAGGTCCTACCACTCTGAATAAGAGCTCTACAGACTTACTTAAGCGATATTCTGTAGCTTGTAACTGCCTTCAAATGTATGTGAAGTTTCATTAGAATACTATAAGTAGTTAACAAATTATGATGATATTCAGTTCTCCACGTTCACGGTCACGATGCGCGCGGAGATATTTGGCCACCGATAAGCCTGCATGTGGATATTTAAACTGAATGTTATACCAATTATTAGTTGCTTATTTCAGTTTTATACCTGTAAAATTTCAGCATCGTACATACAATAATTAACGAGATACTTAATAAAATAAAAGTCATTAGGATGTGTAACCCGACCAAGTTTAATGGTTACAAAAAAGCGACTGCGTAGTACATTCTTAAATATGTAGGATAGTGTTACCAAGTTTAGTACTGATGTGTACACAAGTGTTAAAAAAATACATGTTCTAAATAATTTTTATTTACAGGTAAAATAATCATTGCAATTGAACTATAAAATATTAATTGAACTTAATAATAATCACAGATAAAAATTACAAATAGCAATTTTGCTTTTATGGTATTTTCCATTATTTTTTAAATGAATAATTTCAGTTCGCACTTTTTCTTTAAACATATATTATCGCTAAGGACGTGTTATCGACGATTCTTGGTAAGTATGTACAACAGGGAATATGCATGTAAATTTTTCTTCACTTAAAGCAATAAAATACAGCAGGTACTATAAACTCAAGAAAATTATTTAATAATAAATTCAAGTACAGTACTCCCAAATTAATAATGCACATGCAAATCTTCGCTAATAGTCGTATTTCCGGAAGCACCCGAATCATTGAATCGTTCGAGTCCTAAACAATGCACTTGCACTTTGCACTTTGTTCGAAAGAAATAGGAGTCAATATCATGTGTACACAATCGAAAAACAATCGAGCGGTCGGCGGCGGTCGGCGGTCAGTCAAAGATCCGTCAGTCGTCTTTATATATTGGTGGTGACTGCACGTGTTCTCTCTGTGTGGAATTATATAGAACTGCTATTACACACCTTTTCTTGGTTTTGTTTTCAAATGTGAATTTAATTTCAACTTTAATTATTTTAGTCGAATTTAAATAGTTTATTTTGTAAAATAGGTAAATACAGGGTGTAAGGGAAACGCTTCCGAAAACGAAGACAGGTGATAGGGTTAGTGATTCTCGATACGATACCATAAAAAAATCGGGAAAAAAAAAAGTTACAATTTTACCTACTATTTTAGCATTTTTCCTACACTATGCTGATATAACACTTAAATGTAACCATTAATTGTTATTAAACACACTTTTTTTATTTACAACTAAAAAAAGCAATGTATTCGTAAATCATATCAGCTGACGGCGCGCATTCGTTTGAACTCGTAGAGTTCAAACGCGCGCGCACCCGCCGACTGCCCGCGGCCGACGACCTCAATCACTACTACCTACTTGAAGAATACCTGCTTTCAGATTCCATTCATGCAAGGATCGTAAAACGAGATCGATGGATCGGAGGTAATGATTTTCCCCTTGAACATAATTTTACAAGCAATTTTGTTAAATCGTTCATTAAAATTTGCACAGGAACAAAATTGAAATGTCTTACCTACCTACATCACGGTTACATTATTTCTAGACCTGGCGTCAATGACTTCATATCGGCAAACATAACAATAAATATCCAAAAACAAACACACATAACATCACGCCTTGTTTCCCCGAGAGGTTAGGCAGAGGTGTACCAATAGTACACCCACATTTCGCCAGTTATGTTTAAGTCCCATGTAATAGGGGGCAAGCCTCTTGCCATCAACCGGGCACAAATCCAGACTCCGGGGTGCTACCGAGAAATTCCAGATAGAAAAACCCAATAACACTGCCCGACCTGGGAATTGAACCTAGGATCTATCCAGAAACAAAACAATGATAAAAAATTACCAAAAGAATGAGACGCGTATAAGCAACGAAAAGGCTCACCGTACTGAGGTACTGACGCGACGCGACGCGGCTAACATGGGGAGGTGAAGGGGCAAGCGAAATGAGCATCGCATTCCAGCGAGGTACCGAGATAAATTGTGACCGTGTTGTAGCTGTCTGCACTCTGCACGACGTGCTAGTGAAGTACTAATAACCTTCGGTCGATCTTCGATACTGATAATCAAGGATCGCAAAACTCATTGGTAGGTACAGGCCGAGGTTTGAACCCGGGTCAGCTCACTTGAGAGAGAGGCGTCCACGGCTATGCCCGGCGCGGCGCGACCGCGGCTCCTTTATAACACGCCGCCAAAATAAATACTTATGTAAAAACATTACTGAGGCGTCAAAGGTTTTAAATTATTGATGCACCGTGTAGTGCATTTAATAACAGGTTTGTATGTAAGTCGATAATCGATACTGAATGAAATTAAAGTAAAAAATCGATGACTTTAGCTGTGCTGTGATTAACAAAAATAAATCATCGCGTGTACAGTTTGCATCAATTCAATTTAAACTTTATGTCAATGTAATCGGAGTCACACGACTCGTGCTCGTTTATTGCAATAACTGTATCCTTAATTTAGTAAATAAACCAAACAATTGAAAGTGGATAATTTAATTAATTTAATCTAAGAAACCCGTTAAATGTTATTTAAAACTTGAAAGTAAGTACAATTTCCTAATTAGATTTTTTTGATGGGTTCTGATTTAATAATTATTTTTCTAACATTTTCTCTTCTGTAATTTGTTGATCTTTGTACAGACGCCAGCACATCAAGCTATCCCTAACTGTCAAATTTTCTCAATTAAAAATGAACCTTATGTCTTTGCAATAAAGTTGAAATACTATCAAATAAATTGGACAGATAGTGGTAACTTGATGAGCTGGCCTCTGTACAGAGGCCAGCACATCAATAGTATTTCAACTTTATTGCAAAGACATAAGGTTCATTTTTAATTGAGAAAATTAGACAGGGATATTAGCTTGATTTGCTGGCGTCTGTACATCAAAGGACACCGCGTCCGTCGCCGCCGACTCGGCGGCGTAGGTACGCGCGCGGCGATCGGCGGCATCGTCGTTTGTCGGCCGGCACCTTTGATCTTCTTAGTAACCTACCTAACTTTAGTTAGTTCCTTTCCAACTCGGTTCGTGAGCGAACGTGCGCTAGCTACCTTTAATCGATCGATAGCCATTGGAACGTATTTAATACTGTTTTGTTAATTTGTTGTTTTTGTTACGTTTTAAGTGTTTAGTTGTTATTGTTACGTTTTTAGTGTTGTTTTATTGTTTTTTAGTTATTTAATTTTTGTAGTATTGAACAATGCCTGAGGCATACGTGTACAGTGCTCGTGAATACCTACGGCAACATGTTGATGTGTTTAGGAGAAGCCCGTGGTAATGCTTCTCTTGCGTTGAGAATTTGATCGGGAATGTGACAGTGCTAATGAAATGCGAGGCAGAATAGTGAGTGTTTTTGACAGACTACGTGCAGAATGTGTGGAGGATCCTACACTAATGCCTCGTGTTCACGGATCGACACAGCGTATCGAAATATTCGAAATGGATGGAGCGCAGTTCGAGCCAAATCTCATAAGGTCACAAAGTATTTAGCCAGGTAGGTACGTAAAATGCCTCTGTGAGCTTTCGTGTTCAACAGTGGGCTACGAATACGATTCAAATTCATAATTTTGTGAAGTATTGTAGGGCAAGGCATTTCGAAACTGGTGTTTGTCAGTTCCGTATAAATCCTGTGAGCCTGTGACTCGCCCGTACTAGTAGGTATTTTGCGTCCGAGAGACGCGCGGACACGCGTGGCGCGAGCGTGTCAGTGACCTCACGTTTTGTACGGTTTCCATTGCGCGTTTACGAAACATGAAGTCTTGAAAATAACCAATTTTAAGCGAAAGGTTATTGGTATCTGTTTGCATTTAGGTTGTATATAATCTACGTTCTGGCTTCGGAAGCGTTCCCCTTACACCCTGTATACAATAACAAATTTCACTGTCCTATCATTTTTGACCAATAGCGGCGCGCCGAAGGGCGGCAGGAAGGCATAAATAGGAGTCGCGCGTCGAGCGCGGTCCTTTTCCCCCAGGAATATGTTCCTTGCCCCCAGGTGCCGCCGTCGAGAGAAGACTGCCTGCCGATCCGCGGGACGCGTGTGTCGTCAGCGTCATGTGTCCATCTGCGAGGTCCCGTCGTGTGCAGTGAAGACGCGGAGGGTGCTTTCTGCTTGCTCTGCTTGCGCTTACAAACCGCTCCTTCCGAAGTAAACCGGCGAACGTGTGCGGCGCGGCGTTGTGATGACGCTCGTGCCGCATCGGTGTTTACATTTATAATTTCTTTATCATGATGATTGCTTCACTCTCACTGTTTCTTGCGGGGTTGTCAAAACGTGGTAAGGTACTGGTTCGGTGGTATGTGGTAAAAGGTGGTGAGGTAACTGGTTCGGAGGTATGTATGGTGGTATAATATGGTAACTGGTGATCATGTGACAGGTACTGCGTCACTCGGTATTCTGAATGTATAGATGTGACAGCACAACTGTCATTAACTTATTTCAGATTTTTTAAGAAGTTTGGTATACCTGAGGTTTTAGGCTGCATTCGTAGAACCTACGGCGGCGTCCCATACCCGTTATTCATGGATTTTGATAGTTTTAAGGGTCGTCTTCCACAACCCACGCCTCCACCACCCAGTAACTGATGATACTCCAAAGAATCTCTCTCCATGTAAAATACTGGTATTCAGCTGTATCCGGTTAGAATTAAAGCCAACCCCAACATAATTGAGAAAAGGCTGGGCAGATCGATATTTAAACAGTATTTATGGTTTAATTAATATAATTAAGTCAGGCAATTACCTTGATCTTCTTCTTCGTGTGGTTAGTGACTAACCAGTGTCAGAGTTTTAGTGCTGCCCATGGGCCTCTGACTTAGCATCACATGCTGTTGAGAAAATTATATTACCTTGATAATATTAATTAATTAAAAACTTATAGCTATCCAAGTTTTTCAATCCTTTTCAGCACACCTAACACAGAATTTAGATTTTCAGCCACCTCAATCCACATTTTTGAGTCATTTTCCGAGCTTTTATTATAGCCTATTACAGTATCCTTGTTAATATACAAACATCTTACATATTCCAATTGTTCGTAAGAAACTTGTCTTAAATCCATAGTCACAAAAGCCACTCTTTGCCTACCACTCACAGACACGGCCACAAAACAAATATCTGAATTGATTTGAGTTAAAACTTTAAGGCTGAGTACCTTTGGTGGCGGGATGGGAAAGAGAAAGGTCTTCCCGTCCCAGCCGCCGCGGGAGACGCCCCGGGCGTCGGGAGCCACGTGACGACCCCCGGCCACCGTAGGCGCGGGCCTGCGGACGGTGAGTGACTCACCGTCCGATCAGCACCAGGCCCGTGCCGGACCGCGCGTATATGTTCTACGTGCGCCTCAAAGAGATGTCAGCATATGAAGGGGCCCCTCAGGGCCAAGCCTACCGGGTAAGCGGGATTGTACGAAAGGGTTATCGCTACCCCGGAACATAAAGGGCTAAGGAAGGAACATGGATGGGTTTTAGTCAGTAAGAGTCTGACCCTCCCTTCCGCTCCACCCAGAGCGGGAGAAGTCATTAGATGATTTCCCAGCCTTAAAAAAAAAAGGCTAAGTACCTTTATGTTTAAAGTAAACAAAAACTGATCCACTTGAATTTCAAAATAAATTGAAAAATTGTACTTATTACCCTTTGACATGTAGGCATTAAATTCGTTCGAAAATAAATGTGAAGTATTAACTTTTTACTTCAAGTTTTTGTGGCAAGAAGGGCGTTCGCTCTCATAATCAGTAATGATAAATTCTTTTTTTGCCATGGAACAAAGTTTCTATGACTACTCTCTTATTTTAAACTGTTATTATAAAAACTTATTTCATTTCTATTAAAACCGTAAAACCGGTAAAGTATTTTAGAACGTTTATTTATAATCCAGCACACTGACCAGAGACTATGTAGCAGGTCAAAAGTTGACATGATGCAGGTCAACGGGAAATATTCATGGTACAAACACAAAACCTGTCAGGTTAACATGCCCAGTTGAACTGCCCTGCACTTGGCAAATATTTTAAAAGTTTATGGTAGGCCCCCTGATGCCCAGTTGAACTGCCCTGCACTTGGCAAATATTTTAAAAGTTTATGGTAGGCCCCCAGGGGGCGTTGTCAGCGTTGTTTTATAGAAAAGAGTGGTTTAACAGTACATATTTTACTGGAGAAAAATCATAAAAGTGTGACGCAGATTTAGTTCAAAGAATGTTTTAACAGTCCATATTCGTAAACACACTGATGAAAAACCATATAAGTGCAATGTTTGTGAACGTAGGTACACAGGTACGTAACTGTCCAGTCACCAGCACAGCAAGTTACCACAAACTGTAAAATAACGTTTTTAGGTTTAAATCTATTAAGAGAATTTTTAATTAAGTTAATGCGCTCGTGACCATACCTTAGCTTTAAGCCCCTTGTAAGATCTTAACACATTATGGAATGCAAATAAAGATATGAATATGAATAACTAGCTTCTGCCCGCGACTTCGTCCGCGGAAAATTGCGATATAGGTACTGTAACTGGTTAGGCAGCGCATGCAAATAATTCTGTTTTCGGAGGTATTTCTCTCCGACTTGCTAGACGAAAATTGCGAAAGCTCGGCTAATATGTATGATATAAATATAATTTAAGATTTAAAATTTTTGAAATTGGATCGTTAGTTCCGGAGATTACCCCCTACATACAAACTTACAAACTTACAAATTTTACCTCTTTATAATATTACTAGTATAGAGTATAGATAACATGGCATGACATTTGTGCCATGCTGCAAACAGCGTGACACTGTCTGTTGTGCCATTGGCACATCACTGCTTAGGCTCACTGCACCTTGGTAGCTCCCCAGGGCATAAAACATAAGAGCAGCGAGGATCTAAAAGTAAAGAAAAACAACAGTAGGTAAATGGGTGGGACGGATTGGTAAAACAGGTCAATAAGTTGCAGAATCTTGAATATATCCTTTCCTTCGTTTTTGGATCAACACCGCTTCGTCGTATATGTTGCGACAAAAGAGGTATAACGTCCTCACACAGGTGCTCGAATAATTCACGAGTGAGCCTTTAGTTCCGTATGAACTCGACATCGGGAATACTCGCCAAAATAAAGTTTTAGCGTTGAAGATCGTCGGCGACACCTCCGGTCTTCCCGTACAGCTTCTTCTAGCAAGCTTCTTTTGTATTGAAAGTTCATCAATCATACCACTAGCGCCATTCCGTGGCTTTTTACGCAAACATGAAGTTTGTAGGTACTTATCACTATTTTAGCTGCCGTTATTTTCTTTATATTTGATAGCACATTATCACTCAACAACGCACATTTTAGCCAACTAAACAATAAAAAGTCAGTAAATAATGAAAACCGCAAACATTGCGTCGACTTATTATTCATTTTAGAGCCGCACAATAGTAACATAGATATCGATGTCGTCATGTCGGCAACACGGTTCTTAGAATAGAAATACAGATAGTTTACATTGCCTTTCGGTAAATAAAGAAAACAGAACGAAAACATTCTATCTTCACGTTGCCGTGTTTATTTTTTTTTCTTTTAGAATCATAATTTCAACACACAAGTTTTCGTTCGCGTAAATTGTTTTGTATAATTCTTAATTTACAAAATGCCAATATCACTGATTTGGATTGTATGAAGTTGTGCAACTTACCAAAATTCTCTTCTACAGTTTTACCTTACGGCCGAAAGTGCAAATGAGTTCTTCAATTTATCCAGGCTTCTGAAGTTTGAAAATAAAACTCACTTTATGTAATCAAACAGAGTTCCCGCTAAAAATATATTATATTTGATTTTCCAAAAGCCCGCCAAGCCGCCAATATCATGCCAAACGGCTAAACCAAATCAATGACCATAGATCAAAACGAATATTATTCATTTAGGAATAGACTAAATCCGAACAAAGCATATAAATATTATAAAATAGAATTATTTATGAATAGCAAATAACATACATACCCATAATCGTCTGAAATAAAGTAAATTCCAAGAAAAAATTCTGTACTGAAATTGAAGTATTTTTGAAAAATCAACTTCAATTCATGAAATCAACTATTTGATTTCAAAAATAAAAAAATGATTTATTGATATTTTTATTTTAGATTTTTGGCGACTTTTTGGAAATATGGTAAAAAAAAGAGAAACGCTTGTCTATTAATGAAACTTATCTGTGAATCGAATGTGAAATATGTCAGAAAAACGCGGGAACCTTGAAACGAACAAGGCGCCAAATCTCATCTAATTTAAAATTAATTTGTGAAATATTGTTGAAATACCTGAAAATTTGTAATTATAAAACAGTAGTTGTATATATTTGTAAATAGTGCAATAAACAATGGGGGGAAGTGGTAAGAAGAGGAAAAAAGCGGAGCCCCCTGATGGACGAGCAGAACGGGACATCACGGAGACTTCTTCCGACTCTGATGATTCAGTAGACAACAGCAGGAAGTATCAAGTATTTAAAGTCCCCGGATACTCAAGGAAGTATCCTGAAAATAGCAAAAAAACGGAATACATAGTATTTTTATCTCATCAGATTGAACGCCAATTTACTGACAAAGACAGACTGGCTATTTCGCATGCTATAGGTACGCAAATATTGCGTCACTGGCATATTACATTTAAAATCCATAAATAAGTATAAAATAGGTATAACATTTGACCTATCCAACAATGCCAATGTATTCCTACAAAATAAAAAACTCCTAGATGAAATGGGCTTAAACGCAACAATACCTGCTGTTGACACCGAGGTGACCGGGGTTCTTACTTCAGTCCCTACGGATTTGTCTAATAAAAGAATATCTGCTTTGATTGGAAGTTCCAGAAATGTCATACAGGTGAGGCGCTTCATGCGCCGCGTGCAAAGAGAGGGTGGCGCGGTCACGTATGATCCCACTCAAACTGTTGCGGTTACTTTCGCCTCTACTGAGTTACCGCAATACGTGTACCTTGACTCCTGGAGGCACGAGGTAAGCTGTTACGTTCCTCCTGTCAAACAGTGTTTGCAATGCATGAAGTTTGGACATATTGCAAAATATTGCAAGAATGAAGTTGTATGCTCCATATGTACAGAAAAACATAGTTTTAAAATTTGTAAAGAAGATCCTAAGAACGCTAAATGTGTCAACTGTGGTGGTAATCATGTTTCCATCTCAAACACTTGCCCACAGAAAAAAATGAAAATAGAAGAAAATAAAGTCAAGTCAAGAGCCGCTAAATATTCCGATTTATTTAATGAACATTCTTTTCCAAAATTAACACAGAAGAACATTGAAACAAAGATTATTAATTTGACTAAATCGGATTTTTTTATGAATACTTTAACAAATGCTATAACTAAAATTATATTAAATCAAAAAGATAATCCCATTAATTCATCCTCCATAAAAGAAATTCTGCAACAAACTTTCCGTACCAGTACTTCCACATCTAATAATGGATCTTAATATAATGCAGTGGAACGCACAAAGTATTATATGTAATAAACTTTTATTAACTCAATTTCTATATGAGCATAACATACATGTTGCAATTATATCAGAAACCTGGCTAACACCCATCAAACATTTTAACATTAGAGGATACAAAATAGAAAGACATGATATTGGAAATAAACACAATGGTGTAGCTATTTTAATTCACAATAATATAAATTATAGAAAAATAATTACATATTCTGATAATTCACTACAAAATATTTGTGTAAGAATTACTGTAAATAATACAGAAATAAGTATTGTAAGTTTCTATTGTCCAACAAATTGCACTCCATCTTTTGACAAACATAAATTTGAATCTTTAATAAAATCTGTGCCTGAACCAATGATATTTGCTGGTGATTTCAATGCCCATCACACATCATGGGGATGTAATTCTACAAATCCAAGAGGTAGGGATATTTTAGATATTGTTGATGATAATAATTTGGTGATAATGAATAATGGTGAAGTGACAACAGTCGGTTCTTTAACGTGGCGTCCAAATGCCTTAGATTTGTCTATAGTGTCCCCACCATTGGCTCTTTCTTGTGATTGGTCTGTTCATTGGGATCCTCTTGGCAGCTACCACCTTCCTGTAATTATGAAAGTTTTTATCAATAATAGCAATCTAGAAAACACTAGTATTAACACAAATTTGCCCACCTATCCTAACTTTAAAATGGTGGATTGGAAGATGTATGAACAAAATGTAGATTTACAACTATCTACTTTTCAGGATCAACATGTTGCTTCATTGGAAAGTTATACAGAGTTTTGTCAAATTTTGCATTCTGCAATTAATAAGAGCCTTCCTAAGCCAGCTTCTTCCTCGGCTGATTATTCTATTCGTAACTGTTATAGGAATTCGGTAAAATCCCCTCCTCTTCCTTGGTGGAATAAAAAATGTTCAGAAGCAGTTCAAAAGTCTAGGTCAGCTTATATAAATTTTAAAAACAATCCGTCAGATGAAACATTTATCGAGTTTAAAAGATTACAAGCCCTCAAAAAACTTACTTTGAAAATAGAAAGATCAAATAGTTGGGTTGAACTTTGCAGCTCCTTTAATCGATGTACGCCTCTGTCCAGAATCTGGAAATATATGCGGAAATTTAATAAAACATATTCTTGCAACAATGATGATGTTGATTGGATTCAGGATTTTCTGGAAAAATTTACCCCAGATTATGTAAATAATAAGCCAAATTTCCCCATTGCCAGTGAGTCAAACTCTGAAAATATCTTTTTAGTAAAACCTTTTTCGATACAAGAATTGAAGTCTGCTGTTTATTCTAGAAAAGATAGTGCTTTTGGACTGGATGGTATTCCATACATTATGTTAAAAAAACTTAGTGATAAGGGTTTGCACACTTTTCTCAAAATATTGAATAATTTGTGGTTGAACAATGATATACCTCATCCATGGAAGTCTGATTGTTTGGTACCAATTTTAAAGCCAGATAAGCCTCAGTCTAACCCAGATTCCTATCGTCCTATTGCTCTAACATCCTGTGTTGGTAAAATTTTTGAACAATTAATAAAACAAAGGTTTGAATTTTACATAGAACAAAACAATATTTTACCTGCTAATCAATTTGGTTTTCGTAGGGGAACATCAGCTCGTGAAAGTATTTGTCAGTTACAGCTTGATATCCAAAATAGTTTAAATAACAAGGATTGCTTAATGTCAGTATTTTTTGACGTTGCTGGAGCCTTTAACAGTGTAAATATTGATGTCCTTTGTTCTGAATTACTTCTTATTGGAATTCCAAACAAAGTTGTCCACTGGGTCCATGAATTCTTAACTGAAAGAAAAGTTTATGTTAGATATAATGGTAAATTACATGGGCCAAGATTTGCTTCGGTAGGAGTTTGTCAAGGAGGAATTCTGTCTCCATTAATATTCATTTTGTACATACGTCGTTTAAATTTGATTCTAGGTTCCAAAGTAAAAAATCTTCAATTTGCTGATGATTTAGTTGTGTATTTGTCTGGGAAAAATTTCAAAGATATGACACAGTGCCTTAATAAGGCATTGGAAGGATTGTGCACATACTTTTCTTATTTAAATCTAGATATAAATGCATTTAAATCTAAACTAGTAGTATTTGGTAGAACTGGCAATTTCAGTCCTTCTGTTTATTACAATCAAATTTCTATACCAAATTTTCATGAAGCTAAGTTTTTAGGTGTGACCTTCACTCATAATTTGGCTTGGAAAAGATATGTTGAATTGATAAGCTCTAGAGCTAACAGAGTTTTTAATTTTTTGAAGACATTGTGTAGAACTTCCTGGGGAGCTGACCCAAAAATATTGTTGTTATTATACAAATCTTTGATCCGTAGTCATTTTGAATATGGTTTTCTCTGTTTTGCTGGTGATAGAAGGTTAATAGAAATTCTTGATAAAATACAAAATAAAAGTTTGAGACTCATTACCGGGGCATTTAAAAGTACTCCAATCAATGCAATGCAAGTTGAATGTAAACTTCCTCCATTAAGTATAAGATTCTCTTACTTGAAGGAAAGGTTTCTATTAAAAATTTATAGTAAAAATAATAATCACTTGTTTTCCAATTTGAAACAATCATGTACATCATCCTTTTGTAACTTAACATATTATATACTTCAGGGCTTTCCTCAATATGTAAATTTTCTTGAAACCCTGCAAATTCACAAGTAATCTATTCTTCCATGTTATCAGGGGGATTTTGACAGCAAATTTCCTGCAATTGACATCATTATTGATCGCAATTTATCCAATAAAGAAGATGTATATAGTAAACTTCATGAGTTTACTGATCATAGATTTGTGTATACTGATGGGTCTAAAACTGAGTCAGCAGTGTCATTTGCTATTTTTGATGAGCTATTGAATTCTGGTACTGGTTATAAAATAAACTCAAACACAAGTATATTCACAGCTGAGGCTGTGGCTATACTTGCTGCCCTAAAGCACATTAGGCATACAAATGATGGATGTTGTCAATGGGTAATAGTTAGTGACAGCATGAGTGTTCTTGAAAATCTCAAAAATAATAGGTTGAATGCTAACACAAACTATTTTATATCATTAATAAAAGAATCTTGGTTGCATTTGTCTTTTCATGACATTAAGGTTTTGTTCATGTGGGTCCCTTCGCATGTTGGTGTGATGGGCAACGAAAGGGCTGATTTTTTAGCTAGAGCTATAACAAATTCTGATGATGTCCCAGATTCAAGTAGTTTCCTCAACATATCTGTTCCTTGTACAGACATAGTTCCTCTGTTGAAAAAAAGGTCCACTGTTACATGGAAAAGGCACTGGAATCATACAGTCCAAATTGAAAATAAAGGTATGTGGTATGCAGTATACAATATTCCCATAGGAACCATGCCTTGGTTCTGTAAAACCAATACTTACATGAACAGGAAGTTTTACTCCACCATACTCAGGCTTCGTTTTGGTCACTGTAGATTAAATTACCATTTGTCTCGTCTGAAAATTGTACACAGTCCTTTCTGTGATCATTGTAACTCGCAAGTAGAGCAATCCCTAGCTCACATTTTCTTTGAGTGCTCATCTTTTGGCATCCAGCGCCTTGTGTTGATGGATGAGCTAATTGAAATTTATGGTAGTCCTGATTTGGTACCGCGCTCCATTCAGGCTCTTCTTGTAAATAGCTCGACGTATTTACCTTTGTTTAATTTTATTACTAGTACAGTTGGACAAATTTAACTCATGGTGTAGATCAATTATATTTTTTTGTTAAGTGTATATAATATGTAAATATCTTTTCATTGACTTTCTTAAATATAATTTGTATTTGTAATGATATGAATTCGTTTATATAGGTTAGATTATATATGTACTAGGAGTGAGGCATATTTATCGTAACAGATAGAACTAACAGATATTTAGAAATAACAAATAACAATTGTTCCTACCAACGTCTCTTATCTGTTACTTTATTAACAGCCCGGCTGTTACCTACACACACAGAAACACACGTACGCATAAGCTCGCACCTATACAAAATAACAGATATAGCAAGTTATCATTTTCTCTCTCTTCCTCATTAAAGAATTACTCTTGCTAAAAAGAGAAGCACCTATTATTTTTCAAAATATGTTTGTTTCTCGTTCTTACTAAGGCGGTTATACTACGCTAAAAAGAGAAGCACTTAGTATTTATTACCCCTAAAATATAGTTGGTGGTCTTACAAGAACAAACATTTTGGAAATAGTGACTTCTAAATTAGGTCGTATTATATGTTACGCGCCTGTTACTGACCAGAGACCAATACAAAAAACGTATTATATTTGTTTATTTTTCTGTATGGCAATTTGTGATTCAACCAAAAAAAAGTAGTAATCGTATCCGATTGATTTGATTTGACGAAATTTAGTTGTTGGATAATATCCAGAAAAATTACTATAATTATTATTTATTTATGGAAATTTGTGATGGGACCAAAAACAATTGTAGTGATCGTCCAAGGACCCCGTTTTTATCTTTGGTTTGACGTTTGACGGGATTGGTCGAAATAAGTTCCATGCATGTTAGACTTTATCGCATTGGGAATAAAGATGATATTCAATTGAAAGAAATTTTGTCGATTTGTTTGTTGACATAATATTTTAAAATTTTGAATTTTTGAAAATTGTTTGCTTTTACTGATTTTTGTAGGAAACCTGTCATAAAGTACGAAGGAAATTATTCAGGTTACGAATTAAAAATAATAATCAATCAATCTTAAACAAATATGTTGGGGGCTGCTAGTTTAACCGAAAGATAAAAATGTATATAAACGTAACTCTATAACTTCAAATTGCCTCAGTCAATACTTCGGATACGTATTTATTGTCCTTACAAAAATAACAGGCTGTTATTTAATAACAGATATTTGGATCTGTTATTTTTGTGTAACAGTAACAGTGTTAACAGATATCGTGTTTAACCTGTTACAACCCATCTCTAATATGTACTGTGGATCTGTGGAAGTGGAGTGGAAACTGGAAAGTAGGTACTGTTTAGTTACAAACATATACATAATACATATTGTAGTCTTTGGTTACAAACAGACTTAGCAGTTGCTTCTTGCTTCCTGTCAGTTGGGATTAAAAAAATAGTATTATTACGATTTACGGACTTGACACTCGGCTCTTACAAAATAACATAAACATTGAATGAAAAATACTTGGACTTGACTCAAAGATTTTATGGAATAACAAATCTTAAACATGGATTTTATTGAAATATACTGAAGACTTTATACGGATTAACTTTACATGGAAAATAAGAAACTGATGAATTTACCTGGATTTCATTACTAATGACATAAACTGGAATTACTTACAAGGATAAATATAAAACTAATGAATTTTATTGGATTTCCCAACATTATGGATTAACGTACTGATGAATTGAACTGGATCTACCCTACAAGAAAAATGTTAACTGATGACTAGGCAGCATGGTCTCAGACCTTAGCCTGTTCCGTCGGGAACGAATAAAAAAAAAAAATAATAATTATCTGTGAATCAAACTGTCAAATCTAATCAGTGGTAACCACAGATTAATAAGTTGCATGCACCTTTTCAAAGCTTTTGTACTTGTGCGGTGCGAATATTAAAACAAATTAATATACAATACTAAAACAAAACATAAGAATTACTAGCTGTGCTGTCTGAACTACCTCTGCGGGTAGCGTTTACCGATGTCCACAAAGGAAATGTTTTCTAACTTTATTTGTAAATGTTCGTAGATCTAAAAGACACTAAAACAAGTCGTAATAATAATAAACAAGCCTCCCTCGTTATTTGTACACAACGCAACATAAAGATGGAAAAACTGCCTATGTGTAGGATATGTTTAGTGCAGAACGTTCGCATGTCTGTAGTGGTCAACAAGCACTTGCGTGTACTATATGAGAAGCTGACTGATGCCCCAGTAAGTTGATATCTTTTTTATGAAATAGGTTTTGCCCGCGACTTCGTCCGCGTGGACTGCGGTTATATCGCTATATCGGCATAAAAAGAAGTGTTTTAGGTATCAATTCGAGTTAACCAAGACACGAGTGAAATCCCCTTTAAATTGAATACCCCTTTTCACCACCTTAGGGGTAGATATTCGAAAAAACCTAATACGCTGTTATTCTTTACTTTTGGTATTAGACATGAGTCAGTTTTCAGTTATTCGGACTGCACATTAAAATTCTTCCATATAAACTTTGACAACCCCAACAAAAAATGATAAACTTTATGATTTCAAGTTTAATAACTCAAGGAATAAGATTTTTCATACAAAAATCCTTCCTTAGTGGGTGCCTACATTATATTTAATTATTATATCATCATAATTTTATACAGACCATTATTAGTATCAAGTTAAGTAAAGTTTCAGTCAATGCTACTGAACAGAGAAAGAATAGATAGATACATATTATATAGATAGTTAAACAAATGTTTGATGTGATTCTTTGAATCGGTATAACTTTTTAATATATGAACTGATTGACATGAAACAAAATAACCCACATCTAAATCGGATAAGCCATTTCTGTGATAAGCATGCACAAACAGACAAAAACTCTAACAATCATTGTTTTGGGTGCTATTTGTGTTCATAACGGGCCTTATAATATTTTTCTCATGTATCTTCCATGTACAGACAGCAGTCTGTTAGATTTTTATTATATTTATAGATAGAGCCTCTCTGACTACACGAAGATATAAGCAACTTGCAAGAACAACAGAGTTGACAGTTCTTAGGGGAGAATGGAAATCACAGACATTGAAGGTAGAAAACTAGCAGCATTGCAAATTCTTTGGCTAAAGAACGAGCGTGCCCCCTGGTCATGTGATTCAAGCAGTCAAGGGTTCAGCAGTCAGTGAGAAATTTCCTTTAAGAGGTTTCATGCACACAGGCCTCATGAAACAAGCGTTTCCACCCCAAACGGCTCAAAACTGTTGTTACCCATAAGGTTACAGTATTTGCAGCGCTTAAAGGCCTCAGCAGCTTCTGTGTATTAAAAGTGCTTCACAAAATAGTGTAAGACAGAAAATTTCATTGCAGTTTGTAACTGAAGACAGTAGACCGATTGTTGCTTGTTTCTTCTGCTGCGCTAAACTAAAGCAATGCTATAGATTACTAAGACAGTGTCTGAAAGCTGAAGAGCTGTTCACTCAGATGAAGAATGGGGATTATGAGGTGAGGTATTCTTCATTCTCCTAATTTAACAGTCATTTATTCTCCTAATTTCTTATTTTAGTATATTTTGGAAGTAATTCCTTTTAAGCTGCAATTGAGTGTAAAAAGTTGCTAAGCATATTAACCAAATACTTTATTCATCTTTTTGCAGCCCAATCTTTTAATAAACCAAGAGCACTTTGAGTTTAATGGGTTAACAAAATCTCCAACAGAGAACCTAAGTATTGCTGAATGTCATACGGAAAGCTATGCAGCTATCAAACAAGAATTACCAGCTGTTTGTGAGGGACTAGATGATATAATTGAGCCAAAGGAAGAAGATAAAAGCGATGGTATGTTAAAAGAACGAAAATATTTTGATTTATTTACTCTAAACATACAAATATCCTTACAGGCAATGCGATATTTTAGCACACTTACAATTAACATACATACCAACACATTAAATTATATACTTTACAAATATTTGGTAGGTATATACAAAGACCTATCCTTAGCTTAAAATTAAAGATATTTTTCTGCTTCTATTGATCAAAATATTGTTAATAAACTAAAGATTTATGTTAGATTCAACTTAATGGTAGGTACCACATTATGTATTGAAATAAAACTAATATTAATGCTGCGAGCTGAAAAGTGACACATTCTTTACAAAATTTAGTAAAAGATATAAATTTGGGGCCCCATGCAATGCATTTGCCAAGGGCCTCAGATGGTATAGTTACGCCACTGAATGAATTAGTAATACTATTGACTGTTAACTTACAGAGCTAGAACCGGAAAATGTAGACTGCAGCTGTCTAGATGTAGCAGATACACAACCACCCCATTCTGAATCAGATTCTGAAGATGACGTGTCTTTAATGGATTTTAAAATTGAAGAGGAAGAAGAACAAGAAGTATTTAGGAACATACTAAAAGCCAGGGAGACTAAAAGTAAGTATTAGTTAATTTGTCTACAGAAAAGCAAACCTCCCATTTTTTTAAGGGTGGGAAATTATCAAATGACTCCTCCCGCTCTGGATGGAGCGGAAGGGAGTATCAGATTCTTACTGACGAAAGCCCATCCATGTTCCTTCCTTAGCCCTTTATGTTCCAGGGTTGCGGTAACCCTTTCAGACAATCCCACTGACAAGATAACAGTCCTATGGTTCGTCGGATAGGAAGTACCCATAAATGAATGCTCAAAGTCAAATGATAAACATTGCCTTTTCACACCTGAACCACTGAACCAATCATCCAGAAATTTTGCATATACGTTGTCACGTAAACAAATATAGGGTACCCTAAAAGAAATTGCCCCCAAGGAAAGCAACAATAATGTTCTTATGATAATAGATGGCGCCACATGTCTTTCCCATCATGATTGAAGTATATATCTTCTATATCTTGAGGTTTTGGTTTCCGAACTCAGTCCCTAGGCGGACCATTGTGCGTGGGCCATGGCGGCCTGTGGCGGTTACTCCAGCCAGCCCACCTCCCTCCAGAAGTTGATCACGTCTCCTGGCCTGTGCAGTATATCTGTGAGAGATCTGGGTGTTCCGAGGGTCTGTGTCCTGATCTGTGTGACGCCTGTGCACTCAAAGAGCACGTGGTCGACGGTTTCATCAGCCTCCATGCAGGCCCTGCACAGAGGACTGTCCGTTATATCTATTGTGTGGAAGTGTTTGTTTAGTGAGCAGTGTCCGTGATGGTCCCCGTCATCAGGCGCAGGCCGGTTCTGTCCAGGCGAAGCAAGCGCCTGGTCAACCCTTTGTTAACTGTTGATTGCCTGCAGCCCGGTGACGACGTCCACCAGCTCTCCGCTTGTGTGTGGGTGATTTCTTGCAGCCATCTGCGTAGCTGGTTAAAGGGAATGGGTATGATGGGTTCCGGTCCGCAGGCTGACGTGCGGGAGACTTGAATTATATAACAATAGACACTTTAGTAGTGTGTTAAAGAGATTTTTTAATACATTATGTGTCTTGAGTGACGATAGACTCAAACTCAATAAACTTCTAATAACAATAACAAAACCATGGCCAGTAAGAGACCGCCCCCTGTCTATCCCCATGCTAAGAGGAATATAATATATATGTAGTTTTATGTATATACAGAGTTGATACGACAGAGGGGCTTTCCTTTAAACAGCTTATACTAGGGACCATTTTCAAGCTCTGTACCAAAAATCAATTAAATAGGAGCAGTAGTTTAGTCGCAAATGTTTTTTTAAGTTTTTGCCCCGTTTGAACACGATGTATCTTTCCTAACAGCGCTCCGGCGCGCGCGCGTCGGTGCCACTGCGTTACAAATTCAAATTCAAATATTTTATTTCGGAATTATTGCATCCATATATTGTTAGTAGTAGTTTATCTTAGCCTAATGTTAGTATTAAATTAAATGTACAATAATAAACAACTAGTGAAACACACAACGTACACCAGATTATTTGGATTAGTGTGTCTGAACACTTACCCACCTTCGTATAAGGGGAGAGTCCCGTCGGTCTGTAAACACACTCAGGATGCCATTGGAGGAGGAACGCAAGCGCGCCATCATGGAAGCACAACGCTTCCGCATGATTGCGGCGAACCCGTCGACGCACGCTTCCGCGAACATCCCTGACGCGCTACATCGCCACGGCAACCCCAAAAGCACCCTAAATACGTTATTGTACTGTACGCGCAGGTCGCTGTATGCCCGCTGGGTATACTTGGTCCACAGGCTGCACGTGTAAAACGACTGGCAGTAGGCCTTAAAAAGCGTTATCTTCACAGATTCAGTACAGCGTGCAAACCTGCGGGCCAGCATGTTGCAACGGACAGCCAGCGATCTGCGCTCCCAATGTAGACATAGACAATGTCTACATTGTCTTTTAAGTCGTCAGTGACCCAGTGACCCAAATACTTAAACCTCGAAACCCGACCCAAAGGAGACCCAGAGAGTGAGAGCTCAGGCAGCTGCTTGTAGGTTAAAGTACCCGATTTAAAAACCAACCACTCACTCTTATCGGTATTGTATTTGAGCCCATGAGCCACTGCATAACTTTCACAAATATTAAGCAGCCTTCTCATTGCACCGATAGATGGACTCAGCAGCACCATATCATCAGCATAGCTGATATTGTTCACGCACACACCGTCCACGTGACAGCCGATTTTAGTGCTACTGAGCCTACCTATCAGTTTGTTTATGTATAGGTTAAAGAGGCTGGGGGAGCTCAGACCCCCCTGCCTCACCCCACAATCCAACCCATAATAATAATAATAAAAGCCTTTATTGATCCAAGACATCGGTTACGGTTAGAAAAAAAAAGTACATTAATCTAAATAAATACCATAAGCTAAATAAATGTCATGGCCCCTTTCGGGTATAGGCCTCCTCCAGTTGCCTCCATTTTGTCTTATCGGTAGCTGTTCACCCACTCTCTTCCTGCTACTTCTGGTATGTCGTCGACCCAGCGAGCTGTTGGTCTGCCCTTTTTTCTTTTTGCTCCAGGACCTCAAGGGCCCTTCCAGATGGTTGCTCGCTTGGCCCATCTGTCTGCAGAGGAGCGGGCAATGTGTCCTGCCCATTTCCATTTTAGACGTAGTGCATGTTTCAGTGCGTCTATCACTTGGGTCTTTTTTCTTATTTTTACACTATTTTGTTTATCTACGATTTTTATACCGAGGATGCTCCTCTCCATAGCCCGTTGACACGCGCGTATTTTAGACATATTTTTTTTGTTAAAGATCCAGGTTTGGGCACCGTATGTTAAGCAGGGCAGTAGGCTTGAATCCATCACTTTCTTCTTTAGTGTTAATGGGAGTTTTGATTTTAATATTTCCTTGTTGCTCCAGTATTTTTTCCACGTCATGTTAATACGCCTTTCTATTTCGTCTAGGTGTCTTGTGTTTTGAAATGAAATTTGTTTTCCAAGGTATATATAGCTCTCTACGTACTCTCTATCTTTGTCTTTAAGGTGTTAAGTTGTAGCCCAATATTTTCGCTAACAGACCTTAGTTCTATCAGCATTTCCTGAAGTTGTTTTGATGACTTAGCAAAAAGTACTATATCGTCGGCGAATCTCAGGTTACTGAGGTTATTCCCATCTATATTTATTCCTTTTTGATCAGTCTAGGTCTTTCATTATATTTTGTAGGACAGCAATGAAGATCTTTGGTGATAGCGGGTCTCCCTGTTTCACGCCTCTACGAATATTAAATACTGGGCCTAGCCTGTCCAGCTTAACCCGACTTGTGCTTTTTCTATATATATCCTTGATAATATTGATGTATGTAGAGTGAAGGTTCTGATGCTCCAATGCGTCCCAGATACTCTTATGCGAGATAGAGTCGAACGCTTTCGCGTAGTCAACATAAGCTATATAGAGTTTTTCCTTGTATTCTACATATTTTTCGATTATTTGATCTAAGGCATGTATATGATCGATTGTTGAGTATCCTTGGCGAAAGCCAGCCTGTTCTACCGGTTGGTTCTTTTCTATAGATGGCTCTATTCTTTTCTCCAGGCACATAGCAAACAACTTATAAATTGTAGGCAGTAGACTAATAGGTCGGTAGTTATTTATGTCCTCTGGATCTCCCTTTTTGTATATAAGAGTTATCCGTGACCTTGCCCAATTGATCGGTATTTCTTGTTTTTCAAGTATTTTATTAAAGAGAGTAGTGAGCGGGCCTAACAATAGATGTCTTCCTAGTATCAAAGCTTCGTTTGGGATATTATCGGCCCCAGGACTTTTGTCTTTTTTCGATTTTTCGATTCTCTTTATTATTTCGGCGCTGTGGAAAGGTTGAATTGTCTGATTTCTATCTCCTGCTTTTGAAGACTTTTCGTAGCTTTTATTATCGGCAGATTTATCATCGTACAGCTCTTCGTAGAAGTTGGAGGCAATTTTTACAAGGTCTTTCCTAGTTTGTTGTTCTTTTGGCTTATTTTTGTCTTCAGTGTTGGAATCCATTTTTTCCCTGTATTTAATTGTTTATATGCTTTCTTTTGGCTTCCAGTGGAGCGTAAATGTTTTTCAATTATTCCTATCCTGTAATTATCGTATTCTTTTTTAAGTAGTTCGTTTGTAATTTTGTATAGTTCTGAAAGTTCTTTTTTTTCTTCTTTTGATTTGGAGGATTTATATTGTAGATCGGTGCGTTTTTTTATTAGGTTTTTAGTTTCTTCTGATATTATTTCTTTCTTTGATTTAATAGGAGAAGTATTCTCTAAACTTTCTTGTATGGATGACTCTATCTTGAAATAATATGACTCCATGTCATCATTGTCTTCCCAGCTCAATTGTTCAATTTTTGTTCTTAGGGCATGAAGGAATATTTCTTGTGATTTCTCGTCAGATAAGTTGGTTACTGGGATTGAATTAAAGGTAGCTCTGCTTTTCTTTTGTGTATTTAGAGTTATTGTTCCTCTCAAAAGTCTATGATCACTTGGGAAGGAGAGTTTGTTTAGGACTTCTATGTTGGTAAAGAGTTTTGAGTGATTACTCAAAATAAAGTCTATTTGGTTTCTGTTTTGTTTGTCCGGTGTAATCCATGTCCATAGATGCTTGGTTTTTTTCTTAAATATTGTGTTTATTATGGTAAATTTATTTTTAAGAGCAAATTGAAAAAGTTTTTACCTCTATGATTTCTCTCACCGTAGCAGTATGGGCCTATTATTGTGTTTTCTTCGGGTTTTCTTTTACCTATCTTTGCATTCTAGCCCCCCAATAATATAACTTTGCCGGTTGCAAGGCTTCGGGCGTTTTCTATTTGGTCATAGAAGGCATCAATCTCTTCCTCAGTTGCGTCCGAGGTGGGTGCGTAAACTTGTATAAGTGAAAGTTTCGTTGTTACAAAGTTCAAGTTCAGCAGACATACTCTTTCGGATATGCCTATGTAATTTTCTATATTATTTTTGTATTTTTTCTTAATTAAGAATCCGACTCCATGGAAGTCTTTGGACTCCCCAGTGTGACAGAATATATGCTGATCCTCCTCAATGATATTGTTACCATTTCTTCTGACTTCTGCTAGTCCAATAATATCATATTTAATGTTCTCTAAAGAGTATTGTAGCAGTAGCATTCTTTGCGGTGATAATAGGGATTTTACATTGAATGTACAAATGTAAAGGTTTTGTTTGTAAAGATCTTGTTGTTGGCATGCTGGAGGGTTATAGTCTAGAGCTCCCGCGGTGACAAGCCGTGTTGGGAGTATCCAACCCATACATATCAGAATATGAGCCTGCCCACCTAACTGTATTCTTTTGACTACTGTACCAATATCTAAACAGTGATATCACATCGGCCGGGACAGTAGTGTCGTGACTTCGTGAGAGAGCTTATGCCAGAGCAGGTCATAATTTACCAGGTCGAAAGCCTTCGATAAATCCAGGAAACATGCTATTACAGGAGTCTTTCTGTCTGTATAATATTGGACAGTCGGCTTAAGGCATAGAATTGCACTATCCGTTGATAAGTTCGGTCTAAAACCAAACTGACCGTCCTCGAGAACAATATGCTTAGCTAGGATTTTATTAAGCAGACTATCCAACACCTTAGCACAGACAGTGGCAAGCGATACCGGCCTATAATTGGAAATATCGGAGGCGTCACCAGTCTTATTCTGTATTACAGGGACAACGATGGTATTGCTAAGTTCCACAGGTAAGTAACTATGACTAAGACATAGGTTAAAGAACATAGAAAGTACTCGCGGTAAGTGTACCCCAGCGTATTTAAGATGTTCGACGCTGAGGCCGTCGTGACCGGGGGACTTTCCCCTCACATGTTCTGTATACTTCTGGCGACTTCTTTAGCGGAGAACCTGACGGGAGGAGCCCCGGTCACGGCCACCCCTGCGCCGCTATTTGACGGTTCGCTGTACCCACACAACCGCGAGTTTACACGAGGTTACAAAGTCAGTTTTTATTTACAAAGGGTGGTTGCGTTTTACTCTGACTTGTAAGCTATTTAGTTTATTTGAAACAATAAAAACCTCATTTTCGGTGCTTTTTATTTTTATACCGTACCGAGTTAATACTAAACACGTATAGTATACGTAGTGTAATTTAATGCCCCTCTGTCATATCAACTCTGTATATGACGGATTTTCAGGATGGTTCGAGCTACGATCGGCCATTAGCCGGGCTTATGTAGGTATCGTACAAATAAAATAACAATTACTTGGCAAATTTATCAAAATAAAATCAACTATCAGGCTTTGCCCTGTAGTGAAACAAAAACAGACTGATTTGGTAATTACGGTTTAACAAAACGTAGGACAGTTCCGAAGCGTCTTCACTGCTTGTTCACCGGGTTAAGAATCTGTCACTTCGCGCGTTTTTTATCCTTCATAAAACCCGCCGAATCGCTCAGACTCTTGCCAATTCTAGATTCGGTCGTGGCCGCTAGGTGGCGCACCTTGTCTTGTTGTAAACATCCGATACCTGATGCGACATTTATATACTAGAATAATGAAACGGTCAAAAATAAAATATGAAATCACATAGAAAAACACTGCTCATATTAAGAACTTCCATCACCGTACATAAATTAAATCTTATGCGAAGATATAATTGTAAAATTGCATTTAATGCTAATAAGTATTACATTTGATTCTAAAAATCCGTGACGTTACATTGTTATATTTCATACAAATCACGTACAAATGCCGCGTTTTGACAGTTCATTAAAAGTAACGTTATTGACTATTATTTCAAATACCCAATTTAGTATACATTTGTAAGTGAATCAGTGTCCTGTCACCACTAGCAGCACTCGTTCACCAGCCCTGGAGCAAGCCATGGCCCGCGGCGAGAGGGAGTGGGAGGCAGTCACCTCCTTCTGCGAAAAAGTCATGCTCGCGAAGGAGGTGGCGGGATGGGAGAGAGAAAGGTCCTCCCGTCCCAGCCGCCGCGGGAGACGCCCCGGGCGTCGGGAGCCACAAGACGACTCCCGGTCACCGTAGGCGCGGGCCTGCGGATGGTGAGGAATGGGTGACTCACCGTCCGATCAGGACCAGGCCCGTGCCGTCAGTGCGTATATGTTCCACGCGCGCCTCAAAGAGATGTCAGCATATGAAGGGGCCCCTCAAGGCCAAGCCTGCCGGGTAAGCGGGATTGTCCGAAAGGGTTACCGCTACCCCGGAACATAAAGTGCTAAGGAAGGAACATGTATGGGTTTTAGTCAGTAAGAGTCTGACACTCCCTTCCGCTCCACCCAGAGCGGGAGAATTCATTGGATGATTTCCCAGCCTTAAAAAAAATAGACGCAATTGCTACGGGCCCCGCGTAACCAAACCAATCTCCATCTGAGCGTATTTTTTTAGAGTGACGCATAGTAAGACGAGGTACCCATTGAATTTACTTGAAGAACGCTGCAGACTGTTGTAGAAAAGCACTTTTTGTTTCTGGTGCTACATCTACACATTGTCCGGGTCTTACGGAAGCTCTTACTTGAAAAACATCCGATTTTGAAAAGGTTTTCGGATACTAGGCATAGAAGTGCCTTCATAGCATCAGCTATGGCGGACCTCGCCATAGCTGATGCTATGAAGGCACTTCTATGTGGAGAACCGATTCATGCAACGGAACTTATAGATAGGAATGAAACGTATTGAAAGTTTTTTTTTACCAATTTATAACCCATAGCACATCAAGGGCCCCTCGACAGAAAAAATATAATTTATATCTATTTCTGACACAGATTTTTAATATCTGAACATAGTATTAAGTACTTATATGGAAATGGTATCACCATATTATTTAAATGTCTGTAGGCTTATGAACAAATAGATAAATACAATTTGTAATCACAGGGACGACCGTTGCGGAGAAACCAAAACTAAGGGCACGAAGAACAAAACCAAATGATGCAATAACAGCCGAGCAAATGAGAAAAGACAAATCAGACACGACAGTTATCCAGACAGTTCTAAAACGTACATCCACACCTGACACTTATTTCAAAGAGCCTTACAAATGCGGTCAACGTAGTGTTAATCAAGGAAAAAAAATAATATCTCATACACGAACACAAACCTCTTACAAGTGTGATGTATGTCAGCGTAGTTTTAGCCGAAAGGGTATTTTAACCAATCATATACGTATACATACTGGTGATAAACATTTTAAATGTGATGTATGTCAGCGTAGTTTTAGCCGAAAGGGTATTTTAACCAATCATATACGTATACATACTGGTGAAAAACCTTTTAGATGTGATATATGTCAGTGTAGTTTTCGTCAGAAAGGTTTTTTGAAAGACCATATCCGCATACACACTGGTGAAAAACCTTTTAAATGTGATACATGTCAGAGTAGTTTTCGGCAGAAAGGTACTTTGAAAAAACATATCCGCACACACATTGGTGAAAAACCTTTTAGATGTGATATATGTCAGTGTAGTTTTCGTCAGAAAGGTATTTTGAAAAACCATATCCGCATACACACTGGTGATAAACCTTTTAAATGTGATATATGTCAGCGGAGTTTTAGTGTTAAGAGTGGTTTAACAAACCATATCCGTATACACACTGGTGATAAACCTTTTAAATGTGATATATGTCAGTGTAGTTTTCGGCAGAAAGGTACTTTGAAAAAACATATCCGCATACACACTGGTGAAAAACCTTAAGGCGAAATGGTATCGTCGTCACGTAGGTATTGAGGGGGTGAAGCAGACGCGGGCGGCTGAGAGGCGCGCGGGGCCCCCCGCTCTGCCGCACGCCACTGGCTAGCTAGCGGCAACTTGTAGAACTAGTTTGTATTAGTTGTGTAGTAGATAGAGAATGTACCTATTTATTTATTTATATATTTTTTAATATAGTGCAATAAATAAATGAAACGTGCCTAGTGTGCCTACGAGAAAGAATGCGGCCCCTTAGAATAAATAACTATAACAATAAATAATATTTGAACAGGACATCTCCGCCTATTATTAATTGACTTCAAAAAATGGAGGTTCTGTTTTCAAACTCTATGTATGTATGTAATTCGAAAATCGCGGACAAACAAACAAACTGGTTGTTTTGTGTTAATTTTCTCAAAAACGAATGAGACAGTGTTGATGATTCTTTCACGGTCGTAATGTACAGAGGTCCAGATATCAAGTTATCAACGCAAATAAAAATATTTAATTCCATTCTACCCTAATCTGTCAAATTTCTTTGAAGGATTTTCAACTTTATTCCAAACACATAAGGTTCATTTTTAATTGGTAAAATTTTAGTTAGGAATAGTCTGTTGTGCTGGCGTCTGTACAGCATATCAAGTTACCAACGCAAACAAAAATATTCTATTTCATTCTACCCTAATCTGTCAAAGGACCATGAGTCAAATTGGGCTCAGTGTCCAACAGAGTCATAGCATATGCCGTTGTGAAGGATTTTGTTTGTACCAAAATTGTTACTATGGGCACCACCTTCAATTCCATTGCAGAAAAAAGATAGGAACCTACATAGGTTTTGTAGAAAAAGACAATTGTTAGTAGTCGTAAAACTTGTTGAAACAATATACTCATTCTTAAAATGCTTAAAATAGTGGTAAACAATAGATGCGCCTATATATATCTAGGGAATATGGTATCTAGGGTTAGGCAGGCACATAAAATTTAATCCACCGGCAGGATATTTAGACGACATTATTATTGAAATGTTAATAAAAATAATTTTAACTGTTAGCAGCTGTTTTATATTTTTATGTATACATTAAACCTGGAATTAAAACTAGTTAAAGATGTTCAATAACAAAACCTACAATGCCATAACAGCACTACTTTTTGCAGAATTTTAGTTTATTTATGGTCGGAGAAAAATATTTATAGCAAAATAACCCCATGGATTCTTCGCAAAAATGAGTTTAAATCTTTATATTTAGTGCTTTACAAGTATATTCAAAGTGGTCTCATCTCTGTTGGTGGGTGAGCCCAGGCTTCATCCATTTTTGCCCATGGTCCTTTCTTTGAAGGATTTTCAACTTTATTCCAAACGTATAAGGTTCAGTTTCAATTGGAAAATTTTTAGTTCGGAATAGTCTGTTACCTATGCAAACAAAAATATTCTATTTCATTCTACCCTAATCTGTCAAATTTCTTTGAAGGATTTTCAACTTTATTCCAAACGTATAAGGTTCATTTTTAATTGGGAAAATTTTAGTTAGGAATAGTCTGTTACCAACGCAAACAAAAATATTCTATTTCATTCTACCCCAATCTGTCAAATTTCTTTGAAGGATTTTCAACTTTATTCTTACTGACGACACGGTTGGCGCAGTGGTTGAGCGATTGACTGCTGCGCACTATGTCGTGGGTTCGATTCCCGCACGGAACAAATATTTGTACTACCTGCAAGTATTTGTTACGAGTCTGGGTGTTTTTCTATCTATAATATGTATGTATTTACAAAAAAAAATGTATATAAGTAGTTTATCAGCCATCTCGTTACCATAACACAAGCATTAGGTTGCTTAGCTTGAGACGATATGGCGTTGTGTGAAATGTCCAAGGATATTATTTATTTATTTATTATTTACTACGTTTATACTTTATTACATTTATTAACCATTTTTGTGGCTTAGGTATCACTTTACGCTTCAATATTCTCTTAGATAGTCGACGACAGCGGGCGCAATAAAGATGTACGCGGGTGCTCTCTAAGGCGCGCTGCGGCCGGCTGACGGGGTGCGGGCGTCATGGAATTGCCGGCCGCGCGCTAATTCACTGATCGCTTTTTATAAATACTTCTTTTTTAAAATAAATTTGCTCTATTTGTGAAAAAATAGGACCATAATCCCCTAATGTAGTTAATAGTGAACGTGTAGACGAAATTTTATTAAAATTAGTCTAAAAACAATCGAATAAAACTGGTTTTTCTCTTCATAATCGTGTATAAAAATGCTATTTTGGGGAAACGTTGCGATTTTTTTGTATTGAGCCAAATTGTGTCAATCGTGTTTTGGCCCTCATAATTCACTAAAGAATATCTTTAATTTTGATAATCACGAAAAAAAAACGGAAAATTAGTTGTTTTTGAGGCCAAAAATTGATTTTGCGAGCAGCCTAAATGCGTCAAAACATCATTTTTGGGTCGCACGTCACCTTAAATGTGATATAATTATGTCAGTGTAGTTTTCGTCTGGAAAGTAATTTGTCAATTCATATCCGTATACACACTGGTGAAAAACCTTTTAAATGTGATATTATGTCAGTGTAGTTTTCGTCATAAGATTCGATTGGCAAATCATATCCGCTTACACATTGGTTAAATTTTATTTAAATGTGTAATGTGTGTTTGTGTGTGTGTGTAATGTGTTTTAATGTGTGTGTGAGTGTGTTTTTATGTCAGCGGAGTTTTACTTTATAGAGTAGTTTGACAAACCACATCCGTATACACACTGGTGAAAAACTTTTTAAATGCGATATAATAAATGTCAGAGTCATTTTCGTTTTGTCAGCGTAGTTTAAGTGAAGAGAGTAAAGTAATATTTCAAACCTTGCGTATGTACACACTGGTGGCACATATTTCGCATGGGCTAAGCACTCATCAACATATTATTCTAGTGTTATTTTGCTTTTTTTAGTAGTTACTTCAATATTACCAAAATTATAAATAAATACATTTGAATTTGAAATGAAATTTTTATTTTCTCTAAGAAGATAAAATAAATAAAGGGTTTATTTCAGAAACTACAACTTTAACAGTATATTCTACATAGGAACCTGCCTTCTATATATAAAAGATATACCTATGTTAAGAGGGACATGTCTGGAAGGGTCTTTTAAAGAAAGTGCCATTACAGTTTCAAGCTGACCTGTCCCCACAGAGAGCTTGCATGCTGTCGCAACGTCCTCTGCTATTCCTGGGATGTAGGTCATTGTGGGGTATGTAATATCCTGAGGAGCTCGTGGCTAAGTAATAACAGCCGCAAGGATCGATCCATCAGGTTAAGCTACGCTTGCCGGGGTTGGACCATCTTTACATATCGAGACTCCTCCGTGCCTCGGAAAGCACGTTAAGCCGTTAGTCCCGGCTGTCATTCGTGGATCTTTGAGTCGTTACGGGTAGTCAGAAGCCTGAAAGTCTGACAGCCAGCCTTACCAAGGGATATCGTATTACTTCATTACTGATACAGGCTGGCTCCTCGGTGAGGCGCAGTATAGGAGAGTGGGAGTCCGGCAGACCGAAATCTGGACAGCCTCTCAAAACACCAACACCTCCGAAGATGGCCCCGTTAACGACCCCCCCTAATGTAAAGTCTAAGACTACGCTTGCCCGTCAGAACAGGAAGGGGACTGAGGAGAGCTCGCCACAGGAAGCGGAACCCGTGAGGTACCTTTCCAGAACCACGGAGGCTAAGGCGTGCCTCTCCAAAGCAAAAATACAGCTCTGTAAGTTCCCGAAATCTGAACAAAGAAATTAAGGACGAAATTACTACGGCAGTTGAGGGGCTTTACCAGCTGGTGAAGGAGGCGGAAGCGGAAAAAGGAAGAGGAAGTGCTGGAGAAGAAAAGGCGGAAACAGGGATGGAGTCTCAGCTTGCTGCAGGTGTACCGACAGAGCTGATGAGGAGTCTTGTCGAGGGCATTAAAGTTCACAAGCGAGGTTGGAGGAGAACCAACACCACACCCAGGACCTGGAACATCTGCAGCAGGCCCCTCGCTTCGCTGCTGGCCAAGGTCCCACTTTCGCAGAGGTGTGTGTATACTAACTATTCTTTCTCCATTTTGTGACATGCTGCAGACAGCGTGACACTGTCTGTTGTGCCATTGGCACATCACTGCTTAGGCTCACTGCACCTTGGTAGCTCCCCAGGGCATAAAAAATAAGAGCAGCGAGGATCTAAAAGTAAAGAAAAACAACAGTAGGTAAATGGGTGTGACGGATTGGTAAAACAGGTCAATAAGTTGCAGAATCTTGAATATATCCTTACCTTCGTTTTTGGATCAACACCGCTTCGTCGTATATGTTGCAACAAAAGAGGTACCTATAACGTCCTCACACAGGTGCTCGAATAATTCACGAGTGAGCCTTTAGTTCCGTATGAACTCGACATCGGGAATACTCGCCAAAATAAAGTTTTAGCGTTGAAGATCGTCGGCGACACCTCCGCTCTTCCCGTACAGCTTCTTCTAGCAAGCTTCTTTTGTATTGAAAGTTCATCAATCATACCACTAGCGCCATTCCGTGGCTTTTTCCGCAAACATGAAGTTTGTATCACTATTTTAGCTGCCGTTATTTTCTTTATATTTGATAGCACATTATCACTCAACAAGGCACATTTTAGCCAATTAACAATAAAAAGTCAGTAAATAATGAAAACCGCAAACATTGCGTCGACATATTATTCATTTTAAAGCCGCACAATAGTAACATAGATATTGAAGTCGACATGTCGGCAACACGGTTCTTAGAACAGAAAAACAGATTGTTTACATTGCCTTTCGGTAAATAAAGAAAACAGAACGAAAACATTCTATCTTCACGTTGCCGTGATTATTTTTTTTCTTTTAGAATCATAATTTCAACACACATGTTTTCGTTCGCGTAAATTGTTTTGTATAATTCTTAATTATCAAAATGCCAATATCACTGATTTGGATTGTATAAGATAATTTTGGTAAGTGCAACTTACCAAAATTATCTTCTACAGTTTTACCTTACGGCCGAAAGTGCAAATGGGTTCTTTAATTTATCCAGGCTTCTGAAGTTGGAAAATAAAACTCACTATAAGTAATCAAACAGAGTTCCCGCTAAAAATATATTTGATTTTCCAAAAGCCCGCCAAGCCGCCAATATCATGCCAAACGGCTAAACCAAATCAATGACCATAGATCAAAACGAAAATTATTCATTTAGGAATAGACTAAATCCGAACACAATGCTAACTTAAGCATATAAATATTATAAAATAGAATAATTTATGAATAGCAAATAACATACATACCCATAATCGTCTGAAATTAAGTATTTTTTCCAAGAAAAAATTCTGTACTGAAATTGAATTCTTTTTGAAAAATCAACTTCAATTTTATTCATGAAATCAACTATTTGATTTCAAGAATAAAGAAACGATTTATTCATATTTTTATTTTAGATTTTTGGCGACTTTTTGGAATAATGGTAAAAAAGAGAAACGCTTGTCTATTATTCAAACCTACTTTATCTGTGAATCAAACTGTGTGATGTGTCAGAGTCTGTGGTTCACTGGCTTGAACAGCTGTCAGAAAAAACGCGGGAACCTTGAAACGAACAAGGCGCCAAATCTCATCTAATTTAAAATTAATTTGTGAAATATTGTTGAAATACCTGAAAATTTGTAATTATAAAACAGTAGTTGTATATATTTGTAAATAGTGCAATAAACAATGGGGGGAAGTGGTAAGAAGAGGAAAAAAGCGGAGCCCCCTGATGGACGAGCAGAACGGGACATCACGGAGACTTCTTCCGACTCCGATGATTCAGTAGACAACAGCAGGAAGTATCAAGTATTTAAAGTCCCCGGATACTCAAGGAAGTATCCTGAAAATAGCAAAAAAACGGAATACATAGTATTTTTATCTCATCAGATTGAACGCCAATTTACTGACAAAGACAGACTGGCTATTTCGCATGCTATACGCAAATATTGCGTCACTGGCATATTACATTTAAAATCCATAAATAAGTATAAAATAGGTATAACATTTGACCTATCCAACAATGCCAATGTATTCCTACAAAATAAAAAACTCCTAGATGAAATGGGCTTAAACGCAACAATACCTGCTGTTGACACCGAGGTGACCGGGGTTCTTACTTCAGTCCCTACGGATTTGTCTAATAAAAGAATATCTGCTTTGATTGGAAGTTCCAGAAATGTCATACAGGTGAGGCGCTTCATGCGCCGCGTGCAAAGAGAGGGTGGCGCGGTCACGTATGATCCCACTCAAACTGTTGCGGTTACTTTCGCCTCTACTGAGTTACCGCAATACGTGTACCTTGACTCCTGGAGGCACGAGGTAAGCTGTTACGTTCCTCCTGTCAAACAGTGTTTGCAATGCATGAAGTTTGGACATATTGCAAAATATTGCAAGAATGAAGTTGTATGCTCCATATGTACAGAAAAACATAGTTTTAAAATTTGTAAAGAAGATCCTAAGAACGCTAAATGTGTCAACTGTGGTGGTAATCATGTTTCCATCTCAAACACTTGCCCACAGAAAAAAATGAAAATAGAAGAAAATAAAGTCAAGTCAAGAGCCGCTAAATATTCCGATTTATTTAATGAACATTCTTTTCCAAAATTAACACAGAAGAACATTGAAACACAGATTATTAATTTGACTAAATCGGATTTTTTTATGAATACTTTAACAAATGCTATAACTAAAATTATATTAAATCAAAAAGATAATCCCATTAATTCATCCTCCATCATCGATCACTAATAAAGAACTAGATACACAATCTCATACAAAAGTTCTCTTAAAAATGTCGCCAATTGTGTTTAGGTAAAATAAATCTATATTAATGTAATTTCAACCTTACCTGCAAGGTTTAAAGCCGTATTCACAAAGCTATTGCAAAAAGCAATAAAATTTTACGACCGGTACTCGCTGCTCAACATACATCAAAACAATTTCAACCTTATACGCATGCTTTAAAGTAACAATTACTAAGTGTCAAAAAAAAGTAATAAAATTTTACAACCGAGGCTCGCCACTAGCACAAGGAACGAGTGGAGACGAACCAGAACAATATTTTTTGTTTGTACTGTAAATTATTATGTATGGTATTTTAACATACTTCAAAAAAAGGAGGAGGTTACTCAATGCGTCGCGTATTTATAATTTTTTTTTTATTTTTATGTTGCACACCACCCATTAGTCGAAGACGAATCGACCGATTGAGATGATTCATTACATTAGGTTTGTTCCCAAGTTGGTCCTGATTCCATCATCAGAACGAGGATTAGATGTATCTAATCCTCGTTCTGATGATGGAATCTATTAGGAATTTAGGCAACGCCTTAAATATTAAAGGCATACAATTAGCGATTTTGGTATTTTTAGATAAATCAGAACTTTACATTCAGAAAATATAAATTAGTGAGGAAGAATATACAAAGATCAAAGAATATTATTGTCCCAATTTTTTGACATATTGTTCATAATAAATTACAAATGTCGATAAAAAGAAATACTTCGGATCGAAGAATTCTTCGGATCTTTGACGTGCTGTAACTGATATCCATTCTCCACACCTCACTGGATCACGAGGAGAGCTAAAAATAATTGAATATTTTCAAAGTCCCGACTAAACAACCACAAAAAAAATATTGGGAATATCAAAAAACCCGACTGATAAAAAACAACTAACAAGTTCCAAACAAGTCACTTTTCAAGTAGTCTTATGCAGTTAGTGGCAGTTATTTTAGGTCAATTATTCATACATAGGCTAATAAACACATAACCCTCCCTTGCATCGCGCAGTCAGGTAAATGAAAACAAAAATAAAATCTCGCATTAAAAAAAATAAGAACTATAATAGCGTCTCCAACAAATGGAACAGAGTCAACGCGGATAACCCAAACAATTTAAGTGGACATGCGTAAGTATGATTAATACGTTTAGTAAGAGTCTTTACAATTGAGCTGCATTATATCGCCTGCTATTTGTTACGACTTAATTTAAAATAAAGTTTTTACGATGATTTCTTGAAAAAATATTAGTATTTACAATACAATGTTAACAATTATATAATGATAATATTAATACTTAGCAAAAATAAGAAACTCCATCCTTTTTTAGCGTCCTAGACGTGTGATTTTTGCAGTTTTTAAACGAGCACTGAGACATGTTTACCGTCGGAGCGTTCGAATGCTACTAGATGAAAAGACCACCCAAATGTTCAATTGGGTGGTCATTCGGTGAGGACATTTTTTGACGCTGATTGTGTATCTAGTTCTTTATTAGTGATCGATGTCCTCCATAAAAGAAATTCTGCAACAAACTTTCCGTACCAGTACTTCCACATCTAATAATGGATCTTAATATAATGCAGTGGAACGCACAAAGTATTATATGTAATAAACTTTTATTAACTCAATTTCTATATGAGCATAACATACATGTTGCAATTATATCAGAAACCTGGCTAACACCCATCAAACATTTTAACATTAGAGGATACAAAATAGAAAGACATGATATTGGAAATAAACACAATGGTGTAGCTATTTTAATTCACAATAATATAAATTATAGAAAAATAATTACATATTCTGATAATTCACTACAAAATATTTGTGTAAGAATTACTGTAAATAATACAGAAATAAGTATTGTAAGTTTCTACTGTCCAACAAATTGCACTCCATCTTTTGACAAACATAAATTTGAATCTTTAATAAAATCTGTGCCTGAACCAATGATATTTGCTGGTGATTTCAATGCCCATCACACATCATGGGGATGTAATTCTACAAATCCAAGAGGTAGGGATATTTTAGATATTGTTGATGATAATAATTTGGTGATAATGAATAATGGTGAAGTGACAACAGTCGGTTCTTTAACGTGGCGTCCAAATGCCTTAGATTTGTCTATAGTGTCCCCACCATTGGCTCTTTCTTGTGATTGGTCTGTTCATTGTGATCCTCTTGGCAGCTACCACCTTCCTGTAATTATGAAAGTTTTTATCAATAATAGCAATCTAGAAAACACTAGTATTAACACAAATTTGCCCACCTATCCTAACTTTAAAATGGTGGATTGGAAGATGTATGAACAAAATGTAGATTTACAACTATCTACTTTTCAGGATCAACATGTTGCTCCATTGGAAAGTTATACAGAGTTTTGTCAAATTTTGCATTCTGCAATTAATAAGAGCCTTCCTAAGCCAGCTTCTTCCTCGGCTGATTATTCTATTCGTAACTGTTATAGGAATTCGGTAAAATCCCCTCCTCTTCCTTGGTGGAATAAAAAATGTTCAGAAGCAGTTCAAAAGTCTAAGTCAGCTTATATAAATTTTAAAAACAATCCGTCAGATGAAACATTTATCGAGTTTAAAAGATTACAAGCCCTCAAAAAACTTACTTTGAAAATAGAAAGATCAAATAGTTGGGTTGAACTTTGCAGCTCCTTTAATCGATGTACGCCTCTGTCCAGAATCTGGAAATATATGCGGAAATTTAATAAAACATATTCTTGCAACAATGATGATGTTGATTGGATTCAGGATTTTCTGGAAAAATTTACCCCAGATTATGTAAATAATAAGCCAAATTTCCCCATTGCCAGTGAGTCAAACTCTGAAAATATCTTTTTAGTAAAACCTTTTTCGATACAAGAATTGAAGTCTGCTGTTTATTCTAGAAAAGATAGTGCTTTTGGACTGGATGGTATTCCATACATTATGTTAAAAAAACTTAGTGATAAGGGTTTGCACACTTTTCTCAAAATATTGAATAATTTGTGGTTGAACAATGATATACCTCATCCATGGAAGTCTGATTGTTTGGTACCAATTTTAAAGCCAGATAAGCCTCAGTCTAACCCAGATTCCTATCGTCCTATTGCTCTAACATCCTGTGTTGGTAAAATTTTTGAACAATTAATAAAACAAAGGTTTGAATTTTACATAGAACAAAACAATATTTTACCTGCTAATCAATTTGGTTTTCGTAGGGGAACATCAGCTCGTGAAAGTATTTGTCAGTTACAGCTTGATATCCAAAATAGTTTAAATAACAAGGATTGCTTAATGTCAGTATTTTTTGACGTTGCTGGAGCCTTTAACAGTGTAAATATTGATGTCCTTTGTTCTGAATTACTTCTTATTGGAATTCCAAACAAAGTTGTCCACTGGGTCCATGAATTCTTAACTGAAAGAAAAGTTTATGTTAGATATAATGGTAAATTACATGGGCCAAGATTTGCTTCGGTAGGAGTTTGTCAAGGAGGAATTCTGTCTCCATTAATATTCATTTTGTACATACGTCGTTTAAATTTGATTCTAGGTTCCAAAGTAAAAAATCTTCAATTTGCTGATGATTTAGTTGTGTATTTGTCTGGGAAAAATTTCAAAGATATGACACAGTGCCTTAATAAGGCATTGGAAGGATTGTGCACATACTTTTCTTATTTAAATCTAGATATAAATGCACTTAAATCTAAACTAGTAGTATTTGGTAGAACTGGCAATTTCAGTCCTTCTGTTTATTACAATCAAATTTCTATACCAAATTTTCATGAAGCTAAGTTTTTAGGTGTGACCTTCACTCATAATTTGGCTTGGAAAAGATATGTTGAATTGATAAGCTCTAGAGCTAACAGAGTTTTTAATGTTTTGAAGACATTGTGTAGAACTTCCTGGGGAGCTGACCCAAAAATATTGTTGTTATTATACAAATCTTTGATCCGTAGTCATTTTGAATATGGTTTTCTCTGTTTTGCTGGTGATAGAAGGTTAATAGAAATTCTTGATAAAATACAAAATAAAAGTTTGAGACTCATTACCGGGGCATTTAAAAGTACTCCAATCAATGCAATGCAAGTTGAATGTAAACTTCCTCCATTAAGTATAAGATTCTCTTACTTGAAGGAAAGGTTCCTATTAAAAATTTATAGTAAAAATAATAATCACTTGTTTTCCAATTTGAAACAATCATGTACATCATCCTTTTGTAACTTAACATATTATATACTTCAGGGCTTTCCTCAATATGTAAATTTTCTTGAAACCCTGCAAATTCACAAGTCATCTATTCTTCCATGTTATCAGGGGGATTTTGACAGCAAATTTCCTGCAATTGACATCATTATTGATCGCAATTTATCCAATAAAGAAGATGTATATAGTAAACTTCATGAGTTTACTGATCATAGATTTGTGTATACTGATGGGTCTAAAACTGAGTCAGCAGTGTCATTTGCTATTTTTGATGAGCTATTGAATTCTGGTACTGGTTATAAAATAAACTCAAACACAAGTATATTCACAGCTGAGGCTGTGGCTATACTTGCTGCCCTAAAGCACATTAGGCATACAAATGATGGATGTTGTCAATGGGTAATAGTTAGTGACAGCATGAGTGTTCTTGAAAATCTCAAAAATAATAGGTTGAATTCTAACACAAACTATTTTATATCATTAATAAAAGAATCTTGGTTGCATTTGTCTTTTCATGACATTAAGGTTTTGTTCATGTGGGTCCCTTCGCATGTTGGTGTGATGGGCAACGAAAGGGCTGATTTTTTAGCTAGAGCTATAACAAATTCTGATGATGTCCCAGATTCAAGTAGTTTCCTCAACATATCTGTTCCTTGTACAGACATAGTTCCTCTGTTGAAAAAAAGGTCCACTGTTACATGGAAAAGGCACTGGAATCATACAGTCCAAATTGAAAATAAAGGTATGTGGTATGCAGTATACAATATTCCCATAGGAACCATGCCTTGGTTCTGTAAAACCAATACTTACATGAACAGGAAGTTTTACTCCACCATACTCAGGCTTCGTTTTGGTCACTGTAGATTAAATTACCATTTGTCTCGTCTGAAAATTGTACACAGTCCTTTCTGTGATCATTGTAACTCTCAAGTAGAGCAATCCCTAGCTCACATTTTCTTTGAGTGCTCATCTTTTGGCATCCAGCGCCTTGTGTTGATGGATGAGCTAATTGAAATTTATGGTAGTCCTGATTTGGTACCGCGCTCCATTCAGGCTCTTCTTGTAAATAGCTCGACGTATTTACCTTTGTTTAATTTTATTACTAGTACAGTTGGACAAATTTAACTCATGGTGTAGATCAATTATATTTTTTTGTTAAGTGTATATAATATGTAAATATCTTTTCATTGACTTTCTTAAATATAATTTGTATTTGTAATGATATGAATTCGTTTATATAGGTTAGATTATATTTATGTACTGTGGATCTGTGGAAGTGGAGTGGAAACTGGAAAGTAGGTACTGTTTAGTTACAAACAGACTTAGCAGTTGCTTCTTGCTTCCTGTCAGTTGGGATTAAAAAAATAGTATTATTACGATTTACGGACTTGACACTCGGCTCTTACAAAATAACATAAACATTGAATGAAAAATACTTGGACTTGACTCAAAGATTTTATGGAATAACAAATCTTAAACATGGATTTTATTGAAATATACTGAAGACTTTATACGGATTAACTTTACATGGAAAATAAGAAACTGATGAATTTACCTGGATTTCATTACTAATGACATAAACTGGAATTACTTACAAGGATAAATATAAAATTAATGAATTTTATTGGATTTCCCAACATTATGGATTAACGTACTGATGAATTGAACTGGATCTACCCTACAAGAAAAATGTTAACTGATGACTAGGCAGCATGGTCTCAGACCTTAGCCTGTTCCGTCGGGAACGAATAAAAAAAAAAAAAAAAATGTGTGATGTGTCAATCAGTGGTAACCACAGAGAATCACTTGCACCTTGTCAAAGCTTTTGTACTTGTGCTGTGCGAATATTAAAACATATTAATATACAATACTAGAACAATACATAAGAATTACTAGCTGTACTGTCTGAACTACCTCTGCGGGTAGCGTTTACCGTGGTCCACAAAGGAAATGTTTTCTAACTTTATTTGTAATTGTTTGTAGATCTAAAAGACACTAAAACAAGTCGTAATAATAATAAACAAGCCTCCCTCGTTATTTGTACACAACGCAACATAAAGATGGAAAAACTGCCTATGTGTAGGATATGTTTAGTGCAGAACGTTCGCATGTCTGTAGTGGTCAACAAGCACTTGCGTGTACTATATGAGAAGCTGACTGATGCCCCAGTAAGTTGATATCTTTTTATTTTCGGTTTTGCCCGCGACTTCGTCCGCGTGGACTGCGGTTATATCGCAATATCGGCATAAAAAGTGTTTTAGGTATCAATTCGAGTTAACCAAGACACGAGTGAAATCCCCTATAAATTGACTACCCCTTTTCACTACCTAAGGGGTAGATATTCACAAAAACCTAATACGCTGTTATTCTTTACTTTTGGTATTAGACATGAGTCAGTTTTCAGTTATTCGGACTGCACATTAAAATTCTTCCATATAAACTTTGACAACCCCAACAAAAAATGATAAACTTTATGATTTTAAGTACATTAACTCAAGGAATAAGATTTTTCATACAAAAATCCTTCCTTAGTGGGTGCCTACATTATATTTAATTATTATATCATCATAATTTTATACAGACCATTATTATTATCAAGTTAAGTAAAGTTTCAGTCAATGCTACTGAACAGAGAAAGAATAGATAGATACATATTATATAGATAGTTAAACAAATGTTGGATGTGATTCTTTGAATCGGTATAACTTTTTAATATATCTGATTGACATGAAACAAAATAACCCACATCTAAATCGGATAAGCTGTTTCTGTTATAAGCATGCATAAACAGACAAAAACTCTAACAATCATTGTTTTGGGTGCTATTTGTGTTCATAATGGGCCTTATAATATTTTCTCATGTATCTTCCATGTACAGACAGCAATCTGTTAGATTTTTATTATATGTATAGATAGAGGTCTGACTACACGAAGATTTATGCAACTTGCATTAACAACAGAGTTTGTTCTTAGGGGAGAATGAAAATTACAGACATTGAAGGTAGAAAACTAGCAAATTCTTTGGCTAAAGAACGAGCGTGCCCCTGGTCATGTGATTCAAGCGGTCAAGGGTTCACCAGTCAGTGAGAAATTTCCTTTAAGAGGTTTCATGCACACAGGCCTCATGAAACAAGCGTTTCCACCCCAAACGGCTCAAAACTGTTGTTACCCACAAGGTTTTAATAATAATAATAATAATAATCTTTATTTAAAACAAAATGCTTCATACAATTAATTGTGTTTGGAGCCTCCTTTTAGGCAAACAATGCCTGTGTTAGGAGACTCCACTCCTCCATATCTTAGATATAAGTTACATAATATTACAGCATATTGTTATTATTTAATCTAATATCTTGAGTATGTAACATTGAAGCGTGGTGTGCATTTGTTAAGTGTGCTGTTTGTGTACGATGTAGTGTGGTTTGGTGTGAGTTGATGAGAATGTGCGGTGTGGTGTGTGGTGTGGTGTGGTGTGGTGTGGTGTGATGTGGTGTGGTGTGTGGAGTCGTGTGGAGTGGTGTGGAGTGGTGTGGTGTGGTGTGGTGTGGTGTGGTGTCGTGTGGTGTGGTGTGGTGTGGTGTGGTGTGGTGTGGTGAGGTGAGGTGTGGTGGGGTGTAGTATAATGTGTGGTATAGAGTGAGGTGTGTTTCGTAATAGTGTGTGAATAATTTACTCATGATAAACCAGAAGAGCTTCCGTATCCTCATAACTAAGATACCTAATCCAATTTGTTATCGTTTTTTTACAGTCGTGTTTGTTTTTATTGTGTACATATATGTATTTATTAATCCTGTTGTATATTTGAGCTGAAAGATGGTAAAATTGTCTGCTACTAAATTTGGTTTTACATTGGGGAACAACTGCAATAATATCCTTTCTCCTTTTGTGTTTCTTATTCATACGATAAGGGAGGGTTTTATGTTTTTTTAGAACCGTTTGGGTTATGTACAGTTTTCTGACTGAGAGTAAGTTGCTGATTTCGTATAGGTTTTTAGTAGAATATCTTTTATTTTTAAAATACATAACCTTTATAAGTGCTCGTTGACCACGTTCCACGTCCAAAAATCTAGTTTTAGCTGCGCCACCCCAGATGGGGATACAATATAGAAGGACGGACTGTGCTAGAGCAAAATAGATGTCGTTAAGGAGGTTTCTAGGTCGCTTATCACTCCTCAACATTTTAGTTGGGGCCACGTGTCTTAGTGTTTTGAAGATCCAAGTAAGCTTTCTAACCCTGGCAGTCACCTGCTCAAGATGAGGATACCAAGACAGAAACTGGTCAAGAATCACGCCCAGGTATTTCGTCTTAGAGACTCTATTTAGGCATGTGCAATTACAGCCTATGCTGTTTATATCTCCGCATGTGTGTACCCTCAAATATAGGTCTTCACTGGGCTGTGTCCGGTTACTAACACTAAAACATAAGTAGTTAGTCTTGGTTGTGTTAAATGTTAGTAAGTTGTTTTTCAGCCATTCAGCTACATGGGCAATACCTACCTCTGCACTCAGTTTAACATCTTGCCAAGAATTACCAGCAAATACAATAGCAGTATCATCGGCGTATGCAAATACCCTGGCGTTTGTTAATTTAATATTGCACAAGTCGTTGATGTATATTAAAAACAAAGTAGGTCCTAAAACACTGCCCTGTGGTACACCGTATGTTACTTCTGCTTCGTCGCTAGTGTATTGTCCTATTTTTACTTTTTGCTTTCTGTTTGAAAGGTAATCCCTGAGCAGGCTGAGTGCAGTACCTCTTATTCCGACTTTTTCTAATTTGTTTACTAGGATAGGGACAGAGACGGTGTCAAAAGCTTTTTTGAGGTCTAGGAAAATGGATAGGCACTTGTTTCCCTTGTCAAGATGCTCGATTATATGAGAAGTTAGTGCTGTTACAGCATCTTCGGTACTTACAGCCTGTCTGAAGCCAAATTGTGAAAAAGATAGTAAGTTGAATTTGTTAAGAAATTTAGTGAGTCTAGAATTAATAATCTTTTCGAGAACTTTTGATATGGCTGGTAAGACAGAGATAGGTCTATAATTATTGACATCGTCTCTGTCCCCTCCCTTGTGTACTGGGGTTATAATCGACTGTTTTAGGGGAGCCGGGAAGACGCCTTGCTGGAGACAGAGATTTGCAAGGTGGGTTATCACAGGGACGACTTCCTTTCTTACAAACTTTAAGAATTTTGTTGAAATGTTGTCCCATCCCGGGGCACTGTCAGATTTTAAATTCGTTAATATACTGTTTACTTCAGTTTCGTCAGTGTCAATAAGTACGAAAGTGTTAGGCGGAGATGTATCTGGGTGAACAGGGATGTGGATACTATTTAAAGTTGGGTGAATTTGACAGGCTAGTTGTTTTCCAATGTTAGCGAAGTAATCATTAATATAATTTATCGAGTCATGATAGGAAGGTTTTACGTTTAACAATTCTAAGTTCTGACTTTTTACTTTATTAGAATATGTGATATTTTTTATGTTTTTCCATAGTATTTTATTATTAGTTACAGATTTTGCAAGTAAGTCTCGTTCATATTTCCTTTTTAATTTTTTTATTAAGTAATTACAGTAATTCCTGTATCTGGTGTAAGTAATTTTTAGTATTTCATTGTAGGGGTCATTGCGACTCTGCTTTTGTAGGTGATTTCGGTTCCTAATACAGCGTAGTATACCGATAGTGATCCATGGTTTGATGATCCTTTTACTATTTGGAACTTTTTTCGTGATCGTGTTTACAGTGATAATAGAAGTTAGGGTATTTATAAAGCTAATAATTACTAAGTCTGGGTCATCACAAAATAATAGATCAGATAACTTCTTCTCCTGTAGATCTTTCAGAGCTTGCTCGTAATTTAGTGTAGTCGTAGTTTTGTTTGCCGTATAAGTATTTTTTAATTTTGTTAGAGTTAGGAATGTGGTGTGATGGTCAGTGATAGTCGAGTGTAAGACAGCAATAGTTGCAGAGAACTTCTTTTTGTTTATATTTAACATGAAGTGGTCAAGGCAGTTTTGTTCCCTGGTGGCAAGTGTGTGTCCAGGCAGTACACCGAAATGAGATAGCATATGTAGGTAACTAACTCTATTCTTGCGATCTTGGGATGATTCAGTCTCTCTAGCTATAATGTTGATGTTTATATCTCCAGCTATGATAGTGTTTTTATGTGATGATTTCATGTTAAGTTGTGTGCTAAGAGAGTCAGTAAATCCATCAATATTATAATTTGAAGGTGAGCGGTATATACAATACACATCACAACCCAAGATATCCAGCCGTAAGCAGGACGCTTGGTCGAGCTGTATTTCCTCAACTTTGTGCTTTAGGGAACATTTTACATATACAACCACCCCATCATTCTGGTTAAGTTGTCGAGTTGTCATGTAAGAGTGGTAATTGTTTAATTGCGGAATAGGTTTATTAGAGCTTAATCTGCATTCCGTCAGGATAATTATATCTAGTTCGAGGTTTAGTATGGACAAATTGATAATAAAATCGTCGAAGTTACGATATATACTTCTTATGTTTTGAGATATGATAGTAAAGTCATTTTTGTTTATTATAACGTGATCGTGGAGCTCTGAGTAATCGCAAGAGATAGAACGAGCAAATTCAATGTTGTCTAACTCAGATGCAGTTTGTAAAATATTATCCATTAAAACAGAGTGAATACAGGAAAAATAATTGCTTCAAGTAGGTGTATATTTCAATATAAAATAACATAGACAGTAGAATACTACTTACTGTAATAATGATTGTAATATGAGATTTGGGTGAGGAATATGTTTCTGTTGCGTACGATCTGGTGTTTGAGTAAAGGAACGGGTGTATATATTGTAGATATGTGATAAGAGTTTGTGCGTTTGTATGCGTGGATATGATAAGATTGTGTACTGAGTGAATCTGTGTATAAATGACATAAACAAAAAAACTTAAAGAGCAAAGCAAATCGTTGCAGGATATTTGGCAAAACAAAAACAAATGTAGTTTAACAGGCACACCTAGTCTAAGCAGTAAAATTACTAATTTAACAGTACCATGAAATTTAACTATTGAACTACAGGATACTAGTCATTTTTCTAGCAAAAGTTTGTGTACCTGGTCTTCACTTCTAATAACTATTGTTGGGGAATTTTCATCCTTCTTAGCGTAGACTTTGCCGTAAGCTGTCCAGCAAAACTTGTAGCTTCCAGACTTGGTTAGTTCACGTGCCAGGAAGTGGAGACGGGAGCCTTTGGCGGTTAGATGTTCTGATATAAATACTGGAACATCTTCTTGGGTTTTAAAACCCATATGTTTACATGATAACTTGTATTTGTGCCTCATGTTAAATGCCTTTGCCATTTTCAGAATCTCAGTCTTCAAGATCGTGGAGCCCGTCTCTACGACAATAGGCGTGTTCTGTTTATCTGCTGATTTACCGCGCACTCTATAAATGTCTTTTATATCGTATTTTTTAATGCTGCACTCCATGTTTTGGAAAAGACACATGGTCATTTCAATAAGATCTTCTTTAGTCTCCTCTTTTTTTCTAGGTACGTTTTTAATAACCAGATTACTTTTTCGGCTTCCAATTTGCAGGTCTTCAATTTTATTTTCTAGGATAGTGATATATGTATTATCTTCTCTAGTTTGTCTTTCAAGCTGGGCAATTTTCTCTCGTAACTCCTCGTTTTGTGCAGTAAGAAAAGTAATTGAACTTTCTATATTTATATTAGATTGTTGAATCTCCTGTAATGTTGTGTTCATGATTTGTATATCTTTCCCCTGTTTTTCAGTGAAGGTCGATAACATTTTTTTCATTTCCTCTTTAAATTCGTCTAGTTGTTGCCCAATAGAAACCTCCATGTACTCCCTGCCCCTTTTAGCACGGTGGGATATATAGTTTGGCGGTGTTTTATCCATAACCGCACTGCTAATTTCCGTATCCGATAACGATTTGTTCATCAGTGAATTCATATAGGTGAGAAACAATAAGATCTTATGAGGAGCAAAACACCAGCCGTACGCTGCTTACACCGTAGAAGCGCCGTCGCGAGCGTGTAGCGGTGTTTCGGCCGCAGGCGGCACGGGGTAATCTTATTGTGACTAGAGATGTGAGTCACTGCGCGCAGCCGCTAGCCGTAGCGTAAGTAAGTGGGGGAGCGACTTGCGTAGGCGCAGCGGTGAGAGGATGTGTCCTTAAGCGTAAGCTATGCTGTCACAGTTGAAGACTACTCACGTGAAAGTATATCTGTCTTCGTCTTGCGCGGAGTGTTTTCGCTCGCCGGTGGTGAAAGGATGCGACCTTGGACGCAAGTTAATTCGTTCACAGTGAAGACGAACTCACGCGAATATACATCGGTCTTTGTCCTGCGCGGAGTGTTCTCGCTCGCCGGGTGCTCAGTACTCACGATACCATGAGCTCCTAGTACTTCACTTGATTTATTCGACTACTATTTTTCGATTATTATGATTTAATTAAATATTTAAAATTGACTAAGTATTTGTGTAGACACGTCTGCACCGCACAGAGTCCGAGGGGGAAGAGGAAAGAAGGTTACAGTATTTGCAGCGCTTAAAGGCCTTCTGTATATTTATTTATTCATGAGATGTAAGCTTACAGTAATACAACCAAATTGCTTATATCTATACTACTCATACAAAAGATATCACATTAAACATTAAGAAATATAAAATCTACATTAACCAAATTAGAATAATAACAATAAACTATATAACTATAAATAACAACACAACAAATACACTTGATTTCAGTCTTATTAAGCTACATTTTTAAGAAATTTAACACATTTTTTATCATTATATTTGGTTGGTCAAAAAATATATCTGCTTCTGGATTGGCCTCAAGGAAACAATTAATTAATGTAATGGCTCTGGAAGTAGGACTGTTGTGCGCATGCGGCGAACGCCACGCAGGCGGATGACAGAGGAGAATGCGCTGCCGTCTGCCAATACCTCGCATGTATTGGTCCGGCACATACAATTGAACGCTCTCACGTACCACGGGATTATCCACCTTATGGGTTAGTAGAAGATAATAATGTACTAACTGCGTATATCTCCGCCTACACTGTAGGGTGTCTAGACCCACCATGCCCGATACAAACATTGATGGGTATAAAAAGGGATAGTATCCGTACTGGCGTTTGTACAAACATCTAGCAAACTTGCGCTGGACTTTTTCCACCATTGTGGTATACAAGGTTTCTCGGGGACTCCATACTAGGGCATTGTATTCTAACTTACTTCGCACATATGCATTGTAAAGAAGTTTCATCACTTGGGTATTTTTGAACTGATACGAAGTTCTAATTATAAAACCGAGATTTTTGTTTGCTTCTTTGCATATTGTAATAATGTGCTCATGGAAATCTAAATTACTATCTAAGATTAGGCCTAAATCACGAATTGAATTTACACGATCTAGTGTAGTACCTGCTAGCTTATATGACTCTGTGATTGGAGTGCGCGACCGAGAAAAAGTTATAGCTTTACACTTCGAGTTATTAAACGACAATTTATTTTTTATACTCCATTCAACCACTGCATTAATGTCGTTTTGCAATGCTTTACAATCTTCAACACTGCTTACTGAATGGAATAGTTTTAAGTCATCAGCGAACATTAGACATTTTGCGTTAGAGATAGCACTGGGCAAATCGTTTACCACTATTAAGAATTGAGTTGGGCCCAGGGTACTACCTTGACTCACCCCCGAACGCGTGTAATATTCTTGGGATACATATCCTTCTAGTTTAACAAACTGCTTACGGTCTCTAAGATAATCTGCCATAAGTCTCAAGAGAGGTCTGGAGAATCCAAGCATGGCGAATTTACCTAAAAGGACATCATTATCTACCAGGTCAAAAGCCTTTTTAAAGTCAAAATATGTTGCGTCGACCTGACAACCTGACTTTACCCGAGTAGCGACGTAGTCTACGAACTGTATATGGTTTGTCAAAGTAGAGCGACCCGGTCGGAACCCATGTTGGCAGTTGTCAAGCAACCCACCTATTTGCTTACAAATTGATTTATTTATAATGGATTCAAATAACCTAGCAAAAACAGATAATATTGCAATTGGTCTAAAGTTGGTTACGTCAGTGGATGAACCACTTTTAGGCACGGGAGTTACCCTGGACACTTTCCATACACTGGGGTAAAGACATTGTTGAACCGAAAGATTGTAGACATGGAGCAATGGACTTTCCAGAACGGAAATACAGTCTTTTATTAAAAATGCAGGTATGTTATCCGGGCCGTAAGCTGACGATACTTTAAGACGGCGTATTGCCCATCGCAAATCTGCAATCGTTATAACGTTAATGCTGACGCTTGCTACACAGTCTATATGCCCTGCAGCACGCTCAGCTGCTTCTACATCTAACAACGGGGTGGTTGGCTGAAAGACAGAGCTGAAATATTGGGCAAACGCATCCATGGCTTCCTGTCCCTCTATGGTTCTGTTATTATACACAAATTCCTTATTCTGTTGTCTGTTTTTGCGTTTGTCCTTAACATATTCCCAAAAACTGGAGGGCTCACGTACTATATTGTTTTCGACCCTAATTATATAAGTTCTAAATGCTGCTTGTATAAGTCCTTTTACTTTTGTTCTATAATATTTAAATAATTCTCTATTAAATTCTAAGCCGCAACTTTTATTAAATTAAAAAATTTTAATTTTATATACTTTATGATTTCCTTGGTATACCACTTTGGGTATGTGTATTTATTATTAGTAGTTATTGTTTTATAGGGAACTCGTTGACTAATGACTTTATTAAGCTTATTATACAATATCTCAACAGCTACGTTTACGTCCTGTTGGCTCATCAGGTCCGACCAGTCTATGCCACTTATGTCAAGTACTTCACAAAATAGTGTAAGACAGAAAATTTCATTGCAGTTTGTAAATGAAGACAGTAGACCGATTGTTGCTTGTTTCTTCTGCTGCGCTAAACTAAAGCAATGCTATAGATTACTAAGACAGTGTCTGAAAGCTGAAGAGCTGTTCACTCAGATGAAGAATGGGGATTATGAGGTGAGGTATTCTTCAACAGTCATTTATTCTCCTAATTTCTTATTTCAGTATATTTTGGAAGTAATTCCTTTTAAGCTGCAATTGAGTGTAAAAAGTTGCTAAGCATATTAACCAAATACTTTATTCATCTTTTTGCAGCCCAATCTTTTAATAAACCAAGAGCACTTTGAGTTTAATGGGTTAACAAAATCTCCAACAGAGAACCTAAGTATTGCTGAATGTCATACGGAAAGCTATGCAGCTATCAAAGAAGAATTACCAGCTGTTTGTGAGGGACTAGATGATATAATTGAGCCAAAGGAAGAAGATAAAAGCAATGGTATGTTAAAAGAACAAAAATATTTTGATTTATTTACTCTAAACATACAAATATCCTTACAGGCTAGACCCAATGCGATATTTTAGCACACTTACAATTAACATACTTACATACCAACACATTAAATTATATACTTTACAAAAATTAGGTAGGTACATACAAAGACCTATCCTTAGCTTAAAATTAAAGATATTTTTCTGCTTCTATTGATCAAAATACTGTTAATTAACTAAAGATTTATGAACAACTTAATGGTAGGTACCACATTATGTATTGAAATAAAACTAATATTAATGCTGCGAGCTGAAAAGTGACACATTCTTTACAAAATTTGGTAAAAGATATAAATTTGGGGCCCCATGCAATGCATTTGCCAAGGGCCTCAGATGTTATAGTTACGCCACTGAATGAATTAGTAATACTATTGACTGTTAACTTACAGGGCTAGAACCGGAAAATGTAGACTGCAGCGGTCTAGATGTAGCAGATACACAACCACCCCATTCTGAATCAGATTCTGAAGATGACGTGTCTTTCATGGATTTTAAAATTGAAGAGGAAGAAGAACAAGAAGTATTTAGGAACATACTAAAAGCCAGGGAGACTAAAAGTAAGTATTAGTTAATTTGTCTACAGATAAGCAAACCTCCCATTTTTTTAAGGGTGGGAAATTATCAAATGACTCCTCCCGCTCTGGATGGAGCGGAAGGGAGTATCAGATTCTTACTGACGAAAGCCCATCCATGTTCCTTCCTTAGCCCTTTATGTTCCGGGGTTGCGGTAACCCTTTCAGACAATCCCACTGACAAGATAACAGTCCTATGGTTCGTCTGATAGGAAGTACCCATAAACTGTGACCATTGCTGCAGCATCCCAACTTTTTGCATATACGTTGTCAGGTAAACGAATATAGGGTACCGTTGACCCTAAAAAAAATTGCCCCCAAGGAAAACAACAATAATGTTCTTATAATAATAATTTCTTTTATTGCAAGTAACAATGACTTATTGTGTTAGTAACAATTTTCCTTATTCCTATGTTAGTATTCCTACTCTAATCACTTAACCTAAAACCATGAATACATGTGAGTCACTGCCACACGCATATCACAGATGTGGACAGCTTGCAGCAGCGACTCACATATAGACAATCGAGTCTGCTCGCCACACAGCGCAGGATGATGTTGGGGCTGCCCCGCACGCGGCGCACCAGGGAGGCGCATCGCTTTCTCATCGTTGTATAAAAACAATCGACTCGAGCTTCAGCAAACATCCCTGACGCACTACAGAAGCGGGGCAACCCCATCAACATCCTGAACGCGTTATTATATTGAACGCGAAGGGCGCCGTACGACTTCTGGGTATAATCGGCCCACAGACTCCACGTGTAAAAAGGAGTGCAGTATGCACGAAACAAAGTTTTTTTAACACTCCTTGAACAACGCGCAAATCTGCGAGCTATCATATTCGCCCGAACCGCCAGCGCCCTCCGCTCTCGCTCAATATCATCATCGTCTCTCATGCCGGCGGTCAAGACATGCCCAAGGTATTTGAATGAGTATACCCGTGTGAGCGGAGCTCCATTCAAAAGGACTGGTGGTATAGCTTCTGGACATCTCCCACCGCCGGCACCAAAGACCATGACCTCACTCTTACGAGCATTGTAGACCAAACCGTGAAGCCTGGCATAGTCTTCACAGATGGCTACCATCCTTCTCAGGCCACAAACCGAAGCGCTCAGCAGAGCCATATCATCGGCGTAACTAACGTTGTTTACACATACCCCATCAATGTAACAGCCGACTCTCTCTCTGCTGAGCGTCTCAATCAACTCGTTGATGTATAGATTGAAGAGCGTAGGCGAGGTCAGTCCCCCCTGCCTCACGCCGCACTCCAATCCAAACGGCTCAGACAACGTCCCGGCCCATCGAACCTGATTGATCTGGCCTCCATACCAACACTTCAAAGTGCTTGTCAGTTCTGATGGAACCCCGGCTTTCTCAAGCTTACTCCAAAGTATCCCGTAGGAGACCAGATCAAATGCTCTGGATAAATCGAGGAAGCACGCATACTACTCTGTCAAGAAAGTACCGGGAAAAGATCAATAATACACAAAATGTCTGTTATTCATCCAAATTTATTTTATCACCTTCAAAGTCCTTTAGAAACGATACACTTGCGCCAACGAATAATCCATTCATCAAAACATTTTTTAAACGCTGCTTCCGGAATTGAGTTCAGTTCTCGCCGCGAATCGCCGGTTTTTTCGGTTTCGGTTCAGTTGGAAGGCGCCACTCCGAAGCTTGTTGACTAGTTTGCATGTCAAACTCGTAAACCCACGTCTCATCACCAGTAACAATGCGTTTCATGAATGTTGGGTCCGAACTGACTCGTTCTAGCATGTCCTCAGCGACTTTCATGCGATTGAGTTTTTGGAGAAAATTCAGATCTTTTGGGACTAGCCGAGCAGCAACATGTTTCATACCCAAATGATTAGTTAAAATGGTACGGATCGACTCGTGAGATACAGAAAGTTCGGCGGCTATCTCTCTCAGAGTTGAATGGGGATTTTCAGTCACTATTTTCTACACTTTTGCGATGTTAACTTCAGTTGCAGACGTTGACGGCCTACCAGAGCGAGGCAAATCTTCCATCACATCTCGACCGCTTTTGAACGCTTTGAACCACTCATAAGCACGAGTTTTTGATAAAGTCGATTCACCGTAAGCCTTCTGTAACATTTTCAGTGACTCTGAACACGAAATTCCATTGGCGATGCAAAATTTAAGACAAACTCTTTGTTCGATATTTTTGTCCATTATGAAATTCGCAATACACACTATATATGATATTACTAAAACCAGCACTGTTTTTAATATAAATAACAGATGCAACTCAAACTCCGCGCCAAAATGGAAAACAGTTGTGCCAATCTAACAACTACAAAAAAACAAAAAATTGAATTTGGAATCATAAACAAATCATCCATTCCCGATACTTTTTTGACTGAATGTATATAGGTGTTGTCCTGTCTGTATAGTACTTGACAGCCCACTTTAGACACAGGATGGCACTCTCCGTGGACAGCCCAGCTCGAAAACCGAACTGGTTGTCGTGCAATTGAATGTAATTATTAAGTTGTCTATTAAGCAGGCTATCAAGCACTTTCGCTATTACCGTAGCCAGAGAGATTGGCCTATAGTTTTTTATATCTGCGATATCGCCTGTTTTATTTTTAACTATAGGCACGACAATAGTTCTAGTCATCTGACTGGGCAAATACTCATGACTCACACAAAAGTTATAGAACATTGCCAACACTCTTGGTAAATGAGGACCCGCGTACTTGAGGTGCTCAATACTCAGACCATCATGACCCATAGGTTTCGGTGACGTAGGTTTTGGTGACGTAGGTTTTGGTGACGTAGGTTTCGGTGACGTAGGTTTCGGTGACGTAGGTTTCGGTGACGTAGTTTTCGGTGACGTAGGTTTCGGTGACGTAGTTCCTTATCGCGCGTTGTGAGTTAGGTAAGTAGAGATTATATACAGATAATAATAAATGCTTTTGTATTTTTAGCAAGTACTTACTATAACCTCTCTTCTAATTAATCGAAAGGAACTTCGTTCCATCCGGGTGTCCCTTGACACCTCTCAAGTTTTTTTAAATGTCTGTAGGCTTATGAACAAATAGATAAATACAATTTGTAATCACAGGGACGACCGTTGCGGAGAAACCAAAACTAAGGGCACGAAGAACAAAACCAAATGATGCAATAACAGCCGAGCAAATGAGAAAAGACAAATCAGACACGACAGTTATCCAGACAGTTCTAAAACGTACGTCCACACCTGACACTTATTTCAAAGAGCCTTACAAATGCGGTCAACGTAGTGTTAATCAAGGAAAAAAAATAATATCTCATACACGAACACAAACCTCTTACAAGTGTGATGTATGTCAGCGTAGTTTTAGCCGAAAGGGTATTTTAACCAATCATATACGTATACATACTGGTGATAAACATTTTAAATGTGATGTATGTCAGCGTAGTTTTAGCCGAAAGGGTATTTTAACCAATCATATACGTATACATACTGGTGAAAAACCTTTTAGATGTGATATATGTCAGTGTAGTTTTCGTCAGAAAGGTTTTTTGAAAGACCATATCCGCATACACACTGGTGAAAAACCTTTTAAATGTGATACATGTCAGAGTAGTTTTCGGCAGAAAGGTACTTTGAAAAAACATATCCGCACACACATTGGTGAAAAACCTTTTAGATGTGATATATGTCAGTGTAGTTTTCGTCAGAAAGGTATTTTGAAAAACCATATCCGCATACACACTGGTGATAAACCTTTTAAATGTGATATATGTCAGCGGAGTTTTAGTGTTAAGAGTGGTTTAACAAACCATATCCGTATACACACTGGTGATAAACCTTTTAAATGTGATATATGTCAGTGTAGTTTTCGGCAGAAAGGTACTTTGAAAAAACATATCCGCATACACACTGGTGAAAAACCTTAAGGCGAAATGGTATCGTCGTCACGTAGGTATTGAGGGGGTGAAGCAGACGCGGGCGGCTGAGAGGCGCGCGGGGCCCCCCGCTCTGCCGCACGCCACTGGCTAGCTAGCGGCAACTTGTAGAACTAGTTTGTATTAGTTGTGTAGTAGATAGAGAATGTACCTATTTATTTATTTATATATTTTTTAATATAGTGCAATAAATAAATGAAACGTGCCTAGTGTGCCTACGAGAAAGAATGCGGCCCCTTAGAATAAATAACTATAACAATAAATAATATTTGAACAGGACATCTCCGCCTATTATTAATTGACTTCAAAAAATGGAGGTTCTGTTTTCAAACTCTATGTATGTATGTAATTCGAAAATCGCGGACAAACAAACAAACTGGTTGTTTTGTGTTAATTTTCTCAAAAACGAATGAAACAGTGTTGATGATTCTTTCACGGTCGTAATGTACAGAGGTGAAGATATCAAGTTATCAACGCAAATAAAAATATTTAATTCCATTCTACCCTAATCTGTCAAATTTCTTTGAAGGATTTTCAACTTTATTCCAAACACATAAGGTTCATTTTCAATTGGAAAAATTTAAGTTCGGAATAGTCTTGCACCAACGCAAACAAAAATATTCTATTTCGTTCTACCCTAATCTGTCAAATTTCTTTGAAGGATTTTCAACTTTATTCCAAACGTATAAGGTTCAGTTTCAATTGGAAATTTTTTAGTTCGGAATAGTCTGTTACCAACGCAAACAAAAGTATTCTATTCCATTCTACCCTAATCTGTCAAAGGAGAATGCCCACGGATGGGCCCACTTTGTGGCGGCGTGTCTCAACTTAATGATATGCAAAATTTATATCTTATTTTTTTATGTATATCTGTTTTTTATTAACATTTACTTTACCCTAGCATTGAAAAACGTAATAAATGTTCATATAACTGAATTCAGTACATCCTCCGCCAACCAAACTTAATCTAAACGTTGCCAGGTGTCAAACAATATTTTAATAAAAATCGATATCGATTGATTGACATCGATAGTTAATGCCAAAGTCTAGTTTTTTTCTAAAACTGACTTTTTTCATCATTATATTTTTGTTAACGTTTACTATTGCTAGGCCCACTATGACTTAAAATCAAAGTTTATTACAAAAATCATTATTATTTCAAGTTGACCTTTTTTGTACTAAGTAACAAAAATGTTATAAACAGTCAATATGCTATTTTGTAGTTATAGACATTAAAACAACTGATTAATTATAAAAAAACACAATATTAATAAACACAAAAGCTTAAAGACTAAAGTTATTATGAAAAAATACTATCAAAATCGATATTGGAAATCGATTGAACAATAATTATACCTGGCAACACTATAAATGGTGTAAGCTCCGTGGGTGTAAGATAGATCTATCTGTCAAATCGAACAAAAATCACTAGCCGGTTTCGTTTCGTAGTGTTTTTTTTTGCTTTTTATTTTTAATAAACCTGTTATTATGAGTATTAGTAAAATGGCATTTTAACATAACCACCCCGAAAACTAAATGCATTATTACACATGGGACGGGGCTTGGATTTACCCCATCCACTTGGAGGCGGTATGGTATTATGTATTAAAATGTGTGTAAAAGTGTATTGAGGGCGCCTGCCAGTAAGATTTACCACGATATCCATTAGAATGGTAAATAAATACCTATTTAGAAGAAGTAAAATCATGGAGAATTTAATTTTTATAACCTCAATTTCAGCAACCTAAAATAAATATTTCTCTTCAACCAGGGTGAATAAATGGAAACTGTTTGCATAATATTAAAGGATATTTATAATATCTATAAAGTAAAATGAAAATGACCGTGACACGACAATCTTTAAAGGGGGCCCAAAGCTCCTAAGAAAATGGGCAATGTTCTTTCTTTGAAGGATTTTCAACTTTATTCCAAACGTATAAGGTTCAGTTTCAATTGGAAAATTTTTAGTTCGGAAAAGTCTGTTACCGAGGTAAACAAAAATATTCTATTTCATTCTACCCTAATCTGTCAAATTTCTTTGAAAGATTTTCAACTTTATTCCAAACATATAAGGTTCATTTTTAATTGGGAAAATTTTAGTTAGGAATAGTCTGTTGTGCTGGCGTCTGTGCAGCATATCAAGTTACCAACGCAAACAAAAATATTCTATTTCATTCTACCCTAATCTGTCAAATTTCTTTGAAGGATTTTCAACTTTATTCCAAACGTATAAGGTTCAGTTTCAATTGGAAAATTTTTAGTTCGGAATAGTCTGTTACCAACGCAAACAAAAGTATTCTATTCCATTCTACCCTAATCTGTCAAATTTCTTTGAAGGATTTTCAACTTTATTCCAAACGTATAAGGTTCAGTTTAAATTGGAAAATTTTTAGTTCGGAATAGTCTGTTACCGAGGCAAACAAAAATATTCTATTTACCCTAATCTGTCAAATTTCTTTGAAGGATTTTCAACTTTATTCCAAACGTATAAGGTTCATTTTTAATTGGGAAAATTTTAGTTAGGAATAGTCTGTTGTGCTGGCGTCTGTACAGCATATCAAGTTACCAACGCAAACAAAAATATTCTATTTCATTCTACCCTAATCTGTCAAAGGACCATGAGTCAAATTGGGCTCAGTGTCCAACAGAGTCATAGCATATGCCGTTGTGAAGGATTTTGTTTGTACCAAAATTGTTACTATGGGCACCACCTTCAATTCCATTGCAGAAAAAAGATAGGAACCTACATAGGTTTTGTAGAAAAAGACAATTGTTAGTAGTCGTAAAACTTGTTGAAACAATATACTCATTCTTAAAATGCTTAAAATAGTGGTAAACAATAGATGCGCCTATATATATCTAGGGAATATGGTATCTAGGGTTAGGCAGGCACATAAAATTTAATCCACCGGCAGGATATTTAGACGACATTATTATTGAAATGTTAATAAAAATAATTTTAACTGTTAGCAGCTGTTTTATATTTTTATGTATACATTAAACCTGGAATTAAAACTATACAAGTATATTCAAAGTGGTCTCATCTCTGTTGGTGGGTGAGCCCAGGCTTCATCCATTTTTGCCCATGGTCCTTTCTTTGAAGGATTTTCAACTTTATTCCAAACGTATAAGGTTCAGTTTCAATTGGAAAATTTTTAGTTCGGAATAGTCTGTTACCTATGCAAACAAAAATATTCTATTTCATTCTACCCTAATCTGTCAAATTTCTTTGAAGGATTTTCAACTTTATTCCAAACGTATAAGGTTCATTTTTAATTGGGAAAATTTTAGTTAGGAATAGTCTGTTACCAACGCAAACAAAAATATTCTATTTCATTCTACCCCAATCTGTCAAATTTCTTTGAAGGATTTTCAACTTTATTCTTACTGACGACCCGTTTGGTGCAGTGGTTGAGCGATTGACTGCTGCGCACTATGTCGTGGGTTCGATTCCCGCACGGAACAAATATTTGTACTACCTGCAAGTATTTGTTACGAGTCTGGGTGTTTTTCTATCTATAATATGTATGTATTTACAAAAAAAATTTATATAAGTAGTTTATCAGCCATCTCGTTACCATAACACAAGCATTAGGTTGCTTAGCTTGGGACGATATGGCGTTGTGTGAAATGTCCAAGGATATTATTTATTTATTTATTATTTACTACGTTTATACTTTATTACATTTATTAACCATTTTTGTGGCTTAGGTATCACTTTACGCTTCAATATTCTCTTAGATAGTCGACGACAGCGGGCGCAATAAAGATGTACGCGGGTGCTCTCTAAGGCGCGCTGCGGCCGGCTGACGGGGTGCGGGCGTCATGGAATTGCCGGCCGCGCGCTAATTCACTGATCGCTTTTTATAAATACTTCTTTTTTAAAATAAATTTGCTCTATTTGTGAAAAAATAGGACCATAATCCCCTAATGTAGTTAATAGTGAACGTGTAGACGAAATTTTATTAAAATTAGTCTAAAAACAATCGAATAAAACTGGTTTTTCTCTTCATAATCGTGTATAAAAATGCTATTTTGGGGAAACGTTGCGATTTTTTTGTATTGAGCCAAATTGTGTCAATCGTGTTTTGGCCCTCATAATTCACTAAAGAATATCTTTAATTTTGATAATCACGAAAAAAAAAACGGAAAATTAGTTGTTTTTGAGGCCAAAAATTGATTTTGCGAGCAGCCTAAATGCGTCAAAACATCATTTTTGGGTCGCACGTCACCTTAAATGTGATATAATTATGTCAGTGTAGTTTTCGTCTGGAAAGTAATTTGTCAATTCATATCCGTATACACACTGGTGAAAAACCTTTTAAATGTGATATTATGTCAGTGTAGTTTTCGTCATAAGATTCGATTGGCAAATCATATCCGCTTACACATTGGTTAAATTTTATTTAAATGTGTAATGTGTGTTTGTGTGTGTGTGTAATGTGTTTTAATGTGTGTGTGAGTGTGTTTTTATGTCAGCGGAGTTTTACTTTATAGAGTAGTTTGACAAACCACATCCGTATACACACTGGTGAAAAACTTTTTAAATGCGATATAATAAATGTCAGAGTCATTTTCGTTTTGTCAGCGTAGTTTAAGTGAAGAGAGTAAAGTAATATTTCAAACCTTGCGTATATACACACTGGTGGCACATATTTCGCATGGGCTAAGCACTCATCAACATATTATTCTAGTGTTATTTTGCTTTTTTTAGTAGTTACTTCAATATTACCAAAATTATAAATAAATACATTTGAATTTGAAATGAAATTTTTATTTTCTCTAAGAAGATAAAATAAATAAAGGGTTTATTTCAGAAACTACAACTTTAACAGTATATTCTACATAGGAACCTGCCTTCTATATATAAAAGATATACCTATGTTAAGAGGGACATGTCTGGAAGGGTCTTTTAAAGAAAGTGCCATTACAGTTTCAAGCTGACCTGTCCCCACAGAGAGCTTGCATGCTGTCGCAACGTCCTCTGCTATTCCTGGGATGTAGGTCATTGTGGGGTATGTAATATCCTGAGGAGCTCGTGGCTAAGTAATAACAGCCGCAAGGATCGATCCATCAGGTTAAGCTACGCTTGCCGGGGTTGGACCATCTTTACATATCGAGACTCCTCCGTGCCTCGGAAAGCACGTTAAGCCGTTAGTCCCGGCTGTCATTCGTGGCTCTTTGAGTCGTTACGGGTAGTCAGAAGCCTGAAAGTCTGACAGCCAGCCTTACCAAGGGATATCGTATTACTTCATTACTGATACAGGCTGGCTCCTCGGTGAGGCGCAGTATAGGAGAGTGGGAGTCCGGCAGACCGAAATCTGGACAGCCTCTCAAAACACCAACACCTCCGAAGATGGCCCCGTTAACGACCCCCCCTAATGTAAAGTCTAAGACTACGCTTGCCCGTCAGAACAGGAAGGGGACTGAGGAGAGCTCGCCACAGGAAGCGGAACCCGTGAGGTACCTTTCCAGAACCACGGAGGCTAAGGCGTGCCTCTCCAAAGCAAAAATACAGCTCTGTAAGTTCCCGAAATCTGAACAAAGAAATTAAGGACGAAATTACTACGGCAGTTGAGGGGCTTTACCAGCTGGTGAAGGAGGCGGAAGCGGAAAAAGGAAGAGGAAGTGCTGGAGAAGAAAAGGCGGAAACAGGGATGGAGTCTCAGCTTGCTGCAGGTGTACCGACAGAGCTGATGAGGAGTCTTGTCGAGGGCATTAAAGTTCACAAGCGAGGTTGGAGGAGAACCAACACCACACCCAGGACCTGGAACATCTGCAGCAGGCCCCTCGCTTCGCTGCTGGCCAAGGTCCCACTTTCGCAGAGGTGTGTGTATACTAACTATTCTTTCTCCATTTTGTGACATGCTGCAGACAGCGTGACACTGTCTGTTGTGCCATTGGCACATCACTGCTTAGGCTCACTGCACCTTGGTAGCTCCCCAGGGCATAAAAAATAAGAGCAGCGAGGATCTAAAAGTAAAGAAAAACAACAGTAGGTAAATGGGTGTGACGGATTGGTAAAACAGGTCAATAAGTTGCAGAATCTTGAATATATCCTTACCTTCGTTTTTGGATCAACACCGCTTCGTCGTATATGTTGCAACAAAAGAGGTCCTATAACGTCCTCACACAGGTGCTCGAATAATTCACGAGTGAGCCTTTAGTTCCGTATGAACTCGACATCGGGAATACTCGCCAAAATAAAGTTTTAGCGTTGAAGATCGTCGGCGACACCTCCGCTCTTCCCGTACAGCTTCTTCTAGCAAGCTTCTTTTGTATTGAAAGTTCATCAATCATACCACTAGCGCCATTCCGTGGCTTTTGCCGCAAACATGAAGTTTGTATCACTATTTTAGCTGCCGTTATTTTCTTTATATTTGATAGCACATTATCACTCAACAAGGCACATTTTAGCCAATTAACAATAAAAAGTCAGTAAATAATGAAAACCGCAAACATTGCGTCGACATATTATTCATTTTAAAGCCGCACAATAGTAACATAGATATTGAAGTCGACATGTCGGCAACACGGTTCTTAGAACAGAAAAACAGATTGTTTACATTGCCTTTCGGTAAATAAAGAAAACAGAACGAAAACATTCTATCTTCACGTTGCCGTGATTATTTTTTTTCTTTTAGAATCATAATTTCAACACACATGTTTTCGTTCGCGTAAATTGTTTTGTATAATTCTTAATTTACAAAATGCCAATATCACTGATTTGGATTGTATAAGATAATTTTATTTTGGTAAGTGCAACTTACCAAAATTATCTTCTACAGTTTTACCTTACGGCCGAAAGTGCAAATGGGTTCTTCAATTTATCCAGGCTTCTGAAGTTGGAAAATAAAACTCACTATAAGTAATCAAACAGAGTTCCCGCTAAAAATATATTTGATTTTCCAAAAGCCCGCCAAGCCGCCAATATCATGCCAAACGGCTAAACCAAATCAATGACCATAGATCAAAACGAAAATTATTCATTTAGGAATAGACTAAATCCGAACACAATGCTAACTTAAGCATATAAATATTATAAAATAGAATAATTTATGAATAGCAAATAACATACATACCCATAATCGTCTGAAATTAAGTATTTTTTCCAAGAAAAAATTCTGTATTGAATTCTTTTTGAAAAATCAACTTCAATTTTATTCATGAAATCAACTATTTGATTTCAAGAATAAAGAAACGATTTATTCATATTTTTATTTTAGATTTTTGGCGACTTTTTGGAATAATGGTAAAAAAGAGAAACGCTTGTCTATTATTCAAACCTACTTTATCTGTGAATCAAACTGTGTCAATCAGTGGTAACCACAGAGAATCACTTGCACCTTGTCAAAGCTTTTGTACTTGTGCTGTGCGAATATTAAAACAAATTAATATACAATACTAGAACAATACATAAGAATTACTAGCTGTACTGTCTGAACTACCTCTGCGGGTAGCGTTTACCGTGGTTCACAAAGGAAATGTTTTCTAACTTTATTTGTAAATGTTCGTAGATCTAAAAGACACTAAAACAAGTCGTAATAATAATAAACAAGCCTCCCTCGTTATTTGTACACAACGCAACATAAAGATGGAAAAACTGCCTATGTGTAGGATATGTTTAGTGCAGAACGTTCGCATGTCTGTAGTGGTCAACAAGCACTTGCGTGTACTATATGAGAAGCTGACTGATGCCCCAGTAAGTTGATATCTTTTTATTTTCGGTTTTGCCCGCGACTTCGTCCGCGTGGACTGCGGTTATATCGCAATATCGGCATAAAAAGAAGTGTTTTAGGTATCAATTCGAGTTAACCAAGACACGAGTGAAATCCCCTATAAATTGACTACCCCTTTTCACTACCTAAGGGGTAGATATTCGCAAAAACCTAATACGCTGTTATTCTTTACTTTTGGTATTAGACATGAGTCAGTTTTCAGTTATTCGGACTGCACATTAAAATTCTTCCATATAAACTTTGACAACCCCAACAAAAAATGATAAACTTTATGATTTTAAGTACATTAACTCAAGGAATAAGATTTTTCATACAAAAATCCTTCCTTAGTGGGTGCCTACATTATATTTAATTATTATATCATCATAATTTTATACAGACCATTATTATTATCAAGTTAAGTAAAGTTTCAGTCAATGCTACTGAACAGAGAAAGAATAGATAGATACATATTATATAGATAGTTAAACAAATGTTGGATGTGATTCTTTGAATCGGTATAACTTTTTAATATATCTGATTGACATGAAACAAAATAACCCACATCTAAATCGGATAAGCCGTTTCTGTTATAAGCATGCACAAACAGACAAAAACTCTAACAATCATTGTTTTGGGTGCTATTTGTGTTCATAACGGGCCTTATAATATTTTCTCATGTATCTTCCATGTACAGACAGCAATTTGTTAGATTTTTATTATATGTATAGATAGAGCCTCTCTGACTACACGAAGATTTATGCAACTTGCATTAACAACAGAGTTTGTTCTTAGGGGAGAATGAAAATTACAGACATTGAAGGTAGAAAACTAGCAGCATTGCAAATTCTTTGGCTAAAGAACGAGCGTGCCCCTGGTCATGTGATTCAAGCGGTCAAGGGTTCACCAGTCAGTGAGAAATTTCCTTTAAGAGGTTTCATGCACACAGGCCTCATGAAACAAGCGTTTCCACCCCAAACGGCTCAAAACTGTTGTTACCCACAAGGTTACAGTATTTGCAGCGCTTAAAGGCCTTCTGTATATTTATTTATTCATGAGATATAAGCTTACAGTAATACAACCAAATCGCTTATATCTATACTACTCATACAAAAGATATCACATTAAACATTAAGAAATATAAAATCTACATTAACCAAATTAGAATAATAACAATAAACTATATAACTATAAATAACAACACAACAAATACACTTGATTTCAGTCTTATTAAGCTACATTTTTAAGAAATTTAACACATTTTTTATCATTATATTTGGTTGGTCAAAAAATATATCTGCTTCTGGATTGGCCTCAAGGAAACAATTAATTAATGTAATGGCTCTGGAAGTAGGACTGTTGTGCGCATGCGGCGAACGCCACGCAGGCGGATGACAGAGGAGACTGCGCTGCCGTCTGCCAATACCTCGCATGTATTGGTCCGGCACATACAATTGAACGCTCTCACGTACCACGGGATTATCCACCTTATGGGTTAGTAGAAGATAATAATGTACTAACTGCGTATATCTCCGCCTACACTGTAGGGTGTCTAGACCCACCATGCCCGATACAAACATTGATGGGTATAAAAAGGGATAGTATCCGTACTGGCGTTTGTACAAACATCTAGCAAACTTGCGCTGGACTTTTTCCACCATTGTGGTATACAAGGTTTCTCGGGGACTCCATACTAGGGCATTGTATTCTAACTTACTTCGCACATATGCATTGTAAAGAAGTTTCATCACTTGGGTATTTTTGAACTGATACGAAGTTCTAATTATAAAACCGAGATTTTTGTTTGCTTCTTTGCATATTGTAATAATGTGCTCATGGAAATCTAAATTACTATCTAAGATTAGGCCTAAATCACGAATTGAATTTACACGATCTAGTGTAGTACCTGCTAGCTTATATAACTCTGTGATTGGAGTGCGCGACCGAGAAAAAGTTATAGCTTTACACTTCGAGTTATTAAACGACAATTTATTTTTTATACTCCATTCAACCACTGCATTAATGTCGTTTTGCAATGCTTTACAATCTTCAACACTGCTTACTGAATGGAATAGTTTTAAGTCATCAGCGAACATTAGACATTTTGCGTTAGAGATAGCACTGGGCAAATCGTTTACCACTATTAAGAATTGAGTTGGGCCCAGGGTACTACCTTGACTCACCCCCGAACGCGTGTAATATTCTTGGGATACATATCCTTCTAGTTTAACAAACTGCTTACGGTCTCTAAGATAATCTGCCATAAGTCTCAAGAGTGGTCTGGAGAATCCAAGCATGGCGAATTTACCTAAAAGGACATCATTATCTACCAGGTCAAAAGCCTTTTTAAAATCAAAATATGTCGCGTCGACCTGACAACCTGACTTTACCCGAGTAGCGACGTAGTCTACGAACTGTATATGGTTTGTCAAAGTAGAGCGACCCGGTCGGAACCCATGTTGGCAGTTGTCAAGCAACCCACCTATTTGCTTACAAATTGATTTATTTATAATGGATTCAAATAACTTAGCAAAAACAGATAATATTGCAATTGGTCTAAAGTTGGTTACGTCAGTGGATGAACCACTTTTAGGCACGGGAGTTACCCTGGACACTTTCCATACACTGGGGTAAAGACATTGTTGAACCGAAAGATTGTAGACATGGAGCAATGGACTTTCCAGAACGGAAATACAGTCTTTTATTAAAAATGCAGGTATGTTATCCGGGCCGTAAGCTGACGATACTTTAAGACGGCGTATTGCCCATCGCAAATCTGCAATCGTTATAACGTTAATGCTGACGCTTGCTACACAGTCTATATGCCCTGCAGCACGCTCAGCTGCTTCTACATCTAACAACGGGGTGGTTGGCTGAAAGACAGAGCTGAAATATTGGGCAAACGCATCCATGGCTTCCTGTCCCTCTATGGTTCTGTTATTATACACAAATTCCTTATTCTGTTGTCTGTTTTTGCGTTTGTCCTTAACATATTCCCAAAAACTGGAGGGCTCACGTACTATATTGTTTTCGACCCTAATTATATAAGTTCTAAATGCTGCTTGTATAAGTCCTTTTACTTTTGTTCTATAATATTTAAATAATTCTCTATTAAATTCTAAGCCGCAACTTTTAAAATTAAATTAAAATATTTCAATTTTATATACTTTATGATTTCCTTGGTATACCACTTTGGGTATGTGTATTTATTATTAGTAGTTATTGTTTTATAGGGAACTCGTTGACTAATGACTTTATTAAGCTTATTATACAATATCTCAACAGCTACGTTTACGTCCTGTTGGCTCATCAGGTCCGACCAGTCTATGCCACTTATGTCAAGTACTTCACAAAATAGTGTAAGACAGAAAATTTCATTGCAGTTTGTAAATGAAGACAGTAGACCGATTGTTGCTTGTTTCTTCTGCTGCGCTAAACTAAAGCAATGCTATAGATTACTAAGACAGTGTCTGAAAGCTGAAGAGCTGTTCACTCAGATGAAGAATGGGGATTATGAGGTGAGGTATTCTTCAACAGTCATTTATTCTCCTAATTTCTTATTTCAGTATATTTTGGAAGTAATTCCTTTTAAGCTGCAATTGAGTGTAAAAAGTTGCTAAGCATATTAACCAAATACTTTATTCATCTTTTTGCAGCCCAATCTTTTAATAAACCAAGAGCACTTTGAGTTTAATGGGTTAACAAAATCTCCAACAGAGAACCTAAGTATTGCTGAATGTCATACGGAAAGCTATGCAGCTATCAAAGAAGAATTACCAGCTGTTTGTGAGGGACTAGATGATATAATTGAGCCAAAGGAAGAAGATAAAAGCAATGGTATGTTAAAAGAACAAAAATATTTTGATTTATTTACTCTAAACATACAAATATCCTTACAGGCTAGACCCAATGCGATATTTTAGCACACTTACAATTAACATACTTACATACCAACACATTAAATTATATACTTTACAAAAATTAGGTAGGTACATACAAAGACCTATCCTTAGCTTAAAATTAAAGATATTTTTCTGCTTCTATTGATCAAAATACTGTTAATTAACTAAAGATTTATGAACAACTTAATGGTAGGTACCACATTATGTATTGAAATAAAACTAATATTAATGCTGCGAGCTGAAAAGTGACACATTCTTTACAAAATTTGGTAAAAGATATAAATTTGGGGCCCCATGCAATGCATTGGCCAAGGGCCTCAGATGTTATAGTTACGCCACTGAATGAATTAGTAATACTATTGACTGTTAACTTACAGAGCTAGAACCGGAAAATGTAGACTGCAGCTGTCTAGATGTAGCAGATACACAACCACCCCATTCTGAATCAGATTCTGAAGATGACGTGTCTTTAATGGATTTTAAAATTGAAGAGGAAGAAGGACAAGAAGTATTTAGGAACATACTAAAAGCCAGGGAGACTAAAAGTAAGTATTAGTTAATTTGTCTACAGAAAAGCAAACCACCCATTTTTTAAGGGTGGGAAATTATCAAATGACTCCTCCCGCTCTGGATGGAGCGGAAGGGAGTATCAGGTTCTTACTGACGAAAACCCATCCATGTTCCTTCCTTAGCCCTTTATGTTCCGGGGTAGCGGTAACCCTTTCAGACAATCCCATTGAAAAGATAACAGTCCTATGGTTCGTCTGATAGGAAGTACCCATAAATGAATGCTCAAAGTCAAATGATAAACATTACCTTTTCACACCTGAACCACTGAACCAATCATCCAGAAATTTTGATTATACATTGTCAGGTAAACGAATATAGGGTACCCTAAAAAAAATTGCCCCCAAGGAAAACAACAATAATGTTCTTATGATAATAGATGGCGCCACATGTCTTTCCCATCATGATTGAAGTATATATCTTCTAAATCTTGAGGTTTTGGTTTCCGCACTCAGTCCCTAGGCGGACCATTGTGCGTGGGCCATGGCGGCCTGTGGCGGTTAGTCCAGCCAGCCCACCTCCCTCCAGAAGTTGATCACGTCTCCTGGCCTGTGCAGTATATCTGTGAGAGATCTGGGTGTTCCGAGGGTCTGTGTCCTGATCTGTGTGACGCCTGTGCACTCAAAGAGCACGTGGTCGACGGTTTCATCAGCCTCCATGCAGGCCCTGCACAGAGGACTGTCCGTTATGTCTATTGTGTGGAAGTGTTTGTTTAATGAGCAGTGTCCGTGATGGTCCCCGTCATCAGGCGCAGACCGGTTCTGTCCAGGCGAAGCAAGCGCCTGGTCAACCCTTTGTTAACTGTTGATTGCCTGCAGCCCGGTGACGAGGTCCACCAGCTCTCCGCTTGTGTGTGGGTGATTTCTTGCAGCCATCTGCGTAGCTGGTTAAAGGGAATGGGTATGATGGGTTCCGGTCCGCAGGCTGACGTGCGGGAGACTTGAATTATATAACAATAGACACTTTAGTAGTGTGTTAAAGAGATTTTTTAATACATTATGTGTCTTGAGTGACGATAGACTCAAACTCAATTTTCAATAACAATAACAAAACCATGGCCAGCAAGAGACAATGTCTCTGTACTATTAAGCACCATCTAGTGTTGGGTCATATACAGGGATTGGTTATACGCTGCCGGGTAAGCGGGATTGTCCGAAAGGGTTACCGCTACCCCGGAACGTAAAGTGCTAAGGAAGGAACATGTATGGGTTTTAGTCAGTAAGAGTCTGACACTCCCTTCCGCTCCACCCAGAGCGGGAGAATTCATTGGATGATTTCCCAGCCTTAAAAAAAAAGAGACGCAATTGCTACGGGCCCCGCGTCACCAAACCAATCTCCATCTGAGCGTATTTTTTTAGAGTGACGCATAGTAAGACGAGGTACCCATTGAATTTACTTGAAGAACGCTGCAGACTGTTGTAGAAAAGCACTTTTTGTTTCTGGTGCTACATCTACACATTGTCCGGGTCTTACGGAAGCTCTTACTTGAAAAACATCCGATTTTGAAAAGGTTTTCGGATACTAGGAGGTCCGCCATAGCTGATGCTATGAAGGCACTTCTATGTGGAGAACCGATTCATGCAACGGAACTTATAGATAGGAATGAAACGTATTGAGAGTTGTTTTTTTTTAATCAATTTATAACCCATAGCAGATCAAGGGCCCCTCGACAGAAAAAATATAATTTATATCTATTTCTGACGCAGATTTTTAATATCTGAACACAGAATGGTAATGGTATCACCACATTTTTTAAATGTCTGTAGGCTTATGAACAAATAGATCAAATCAAAAAATCAAATCAAATCATAATTTATTTGTTAACATAGGAAAAAAAAATACAGGTCTTATGTTTAGTCAAACAGAGCGCTATGCTATGCCATGAGGCCGTACAAATATGTGGATGTGCAACGAAGATTACAAATTATTTAAAATTTCTAAAATCATGCAAAGTAATTGTATAGTATGAAAATAGGGAATATAGTGAACATTTACATGATACTTAATGTCAAACCTAAATGAAGAATTATTAAAAGTCTAAAAATCTATGTCATAATAATTAAAATGTCAAAGTTATTTAAAGTCAATATTAATATTTGTCTCAATTTATCTCAAAGCCCTCCTTATATAAAAACAATTTGTAATCACAGGGACGACCGTTGCGGAGAAAGCAAAACTAAGGGCACGAAGAACAAAACCAAATGATGCAATAGCAGCCGAGCACATGAGAAAAGACAAATCAGACGAGACAGTTATCCAGACAGTTCTAAAACGTACGTCCACACCCGACACTTATTTCAAAGAGCCTTACAAATGCGGTCAACGTAGTGTTAATCAAGGAAAAAAAAATATCTCATACACGAACACAAACCTCTTACAAGTGTGATGTATGTCAGCGTAGTTTTAGCCGAAAGGGTCTTTTAACTAATCATATACGTATACATACTGGTGAAAAACCTTTTAAATGTGATATATGTCAGAGTAGTTTTCGTAAGAAGAGTACTTTGAATACCCATATCCGCATACACACTGGTGTAAATCCTTTTAAATGTGATATGTGTCAGAGTAGTTTTCGTAAGAAGAGTATTTTGAAAAACCATATCTCCATACACACTGGTGAAAAACCTTTTAAATGTAATATATGTCAGTGTAGTTTTCGTCTGAAAAGTATTTTGACAAAACATAATATGCGTGTACACACTGATGAAATACGTTTTAAATGTGATATATGTCAGCGGAGTTTTACTGATAAGAGTAGTTTAACAAACCATATCCGCGTACACACTGGTGTAAAACCTTTTAAATGTGATATATGTCAGTGTAGTTTTCGGCAGAAAGGTACTTTGAAAAGCCATATCCGCATACACACTGGTGAAAAACCTTTTAAATGTGATATATGTCAGTGTAGTTTTCGTCATAAGATTAAATTGTCAAACCATATCCGCATACACACTGGTGAAAAACCTTTTAAATGTAATATATGTCAATGTAGTTTTCGTCTGAAATATATTTTGATTAAACATATCCGCATACACACTGGTGAAAAACCTTTTAAATGTGATATGTCAGTGTAGTTTTCGTCTGAAATATATTTTGACAAAACATATGCGTGTACACACTGATGAAAAACGTTTTAAATGTGATGTATGTCAGCGAAGTTTCACTGAAAAGAGTAGTTTAACAAACCATATCCGCATACACACTGGTGAAAAACCTTTTTAATGTGATATATATCATTGTAATTTTCGTTAGAAAATTCATTTGTCAAACCATATCCGCATACACACTGGTGAAAAACCTTTTCAATGCGATGTATGTCAGAGTCGTTTTCGTTTTGTCAGCGTAGTTTAAGTGAAAACAGTAAAGTAATATATCAAACCTTATGCGTATATACACACTGGTGGCAAATATTTCGCATGGGCTAAGCACTCACTACAGTTATTTTTGCATTTTTTAGAAGTTACGTTAATATTAGTAAAACTCATTAGTTGTTCTTAGCAAATATGATTAATTCTTTGATCAACGTACACACGGCAGCACATCAAGTTACCCCACTTTGACCTTGAAGGCGCTATGAGCAACAACAGCGAGAATCGTACGAAAGAGATAAATAGCTTTTTATCCGTTCTTACTCGTAATGTTTCGTGCTGCAGTGCGATGTGAGTGTGTGTGTATGCGCGTCGTCGTAGTGTAGAATAAGATACCTACTAGGCGATTACAAATCGTCGCGTAACAGTTGAATACTTGAATCGAATCGAAAAAATTCGTATGCGCGCGCTTATAGGTAATTTAAAATTACTAATTTTACATTCATCCTTCATTTTACATATTTGTTGGATACATACTCAGATCAAATAAAAAGACAAGATGGAACGTTGCAAACCACAAGGTGACGCCGGTTTTCTATGCATGTGGTGCGTGGGCCGGTGTTGTCACTTAATTCAAATTTCCCCAATATTACAAAAATAACGTTACTATTTATTAACGTTATTTAATACCGTTATCACTAGATACAACAAGTGTTTTATCAGCCATTTCAACGCCAAGTGTAGGTAGGTAAAAAGTAGTGGAAAGGAAATGGGAAGTGTTTCAAAAATAAAATTACTAGGTATTTAATTTTTATGTGCGGTTATATTTATTTAAAAACCTTTGAGCTGAATTAATTTCATTTAATTTTTTAAAAAACGTGATGCGCTAAGTAAGCATACAATAACATAGTCCTTGAAATATTTATAAATTCTCACACTTTGATAAAGCGAGATGGAATAATAGCTACTGTCACACAAGTGAAGGTATGCTTTGCAAGATAGTTAAGTTCATCAGCTTCAGTGTTTTGCCCCGTCACAGGGCATCCGCGGGCCAACTATAACAACAAGTGAACAAATTTATATACCTACCAGTATTACAAATATTTTACCAATTAAATTTATTGAAATAATAACAAAAAAAAATTGAGTAACCCCCGACATCGTATATTCATAAATAGATCGATCGTTCGGATTGATCACGTCACCTTTCAAACAAAAAAAACCCATAAAAATTGGTTCGAGGATTAAAAAACGAGTAACATAACATTGTATGTCACATTACCCAATAATAGGGTAAACTATAACACTTTATAATGGCAACACTGGTTGTATGTCAAGCCATAACCTCAATTTTATTTTGATAAATTTTGGTTTAAGGAAAATATTGGTTTTCAAGTCTACTTACGTGTGAAAAGTGATTCCATCCTGCTTTTTATCTCTTGAAGTTTGGTTTTTACACCCTTTCACAACACAATTCGGCATTTTTACTCGTAAATTATTATATTTTTGATGACGATGTGCCGCGAACGGTGAGATAGCTCGACTGACAAGCTAAGGCGTAGTTTCGTTGTACGTGTGTGCGTGTAGTTGTGTATTTATACGGCAAGGCGTAGTTTTAACCGGCGTCACTTTGTTGCTTGCAACGTTCCATCTTGACTTTTTATTTGATCTGAGGATACATATGAAAGCTTTGATATTGACACTGACATTTGACAATGACATTCTAATGAAAAACGTTTTTCAGATATTTTTTCTCGTGTCATAAGATAGACTATAAACTAGTAATTTTGTCTAATAATTTATTTCAATAATTTAAATAAGTGAAGTATTGTTAAAGTTATGTTGTATAAATGATACATGTAAAAGAACAGTGCAAAGTACGCACAAGGAAAGCATGAACATTTAATTGTTGATTCTCTTTTCTTTTAGACGAATCACATTGTTGTTTATTGCTTGGAGAAGAAACCCTAATCTTATAAATCAACAATTATCGTACATGTGAAGAAGAAAATACACGTCACTGTCAACTTAAATAATGGAGAAATTACGATTTGAATTTACAATAAAAGCAAAACCAGACGATAGCAAGACGAATATGTATGCCATAACCTCCATTACGGATACACAAAACCAAACTTTTGTTGTGCCTAGAGAGTACCAGTCATTGCATTTACACAAAGAAATACAAAAGCATGACATACACACATCAAAAGTGTCTAGGGATCAACATATATTTTTGCAATAACTTTTCTCTTGATTGATATTAATTTAAATTTTCTTTAAGGATTCATCAAATAAAGTGTTTTCGTTTGTCACAGTAACGATAAACCAAGTCACCTTTGCATTAATAAAGAAATTTGCCATTTTCCTAATAAAGGGATTTTTGACATTTGAACCACTAACATTAAAGTTCGAAAAAAAGACTGAAATAACAGTTTTCTTTAAAATTTTATTGGGTAACTTAAACAATTAATAATCCGTGTTTCTACCGCGAACACTAACAACACAAGAACATCGGTTTGGCATACTCAAAATGAGTTCATCCAAATCACGCTGTGGAATGGCCGCCCATGTTCGTTGCAACAACAAAAAAAGGTCTTCTTGCAACTGGATACCCTCCATATTCGGCAGAGCTCTTCTCTGTAGCATATCCCATGCATGCTCAATCGGGTTCAAGTCTGGCGACTGAGCAGGCCAGGGCAGGACATTGATGTTAGCTGCGGCGAGAGTCTGTCTTACAACTCTTGCGGTGTGCGGTCGTGCATTATCATGCATTAACTGAAATAAGGGACCGATTTGCACTTGTAAATGAACGATGACGTCAGATACAATCGTCTCAGCATAAATTTGAGCGTTGAGGTTGCCTCTGATCCAAATCAACTCAGTTCTTCCGCCGATCCAAATACCCGCCCATACCATGATGGTTCCACCACTATAAGGATGGACTTCCTGGCAGGATTTTAATCGCTGTTGGCGTCCAGGGGTTCTCCAGTGTCGTATACGTCTTGTATCCGGTCTCATACCAAAACGAGACTCATCAGAAAAGCACACGAAACGCCATTGTTCTTCTGCCCAATTTCTGTGTTCAAGAGCCCATTGATATCGAATCCTACGATTGTGCATTGCTATAGGTGGTACCCGTAGCGGTCTTCGGGAATGAAGGTTCACTTCATGCAAGCGGTTTCTGACTGTTTGGTCGCTAATTAAGTTCCCTGAAGAGTGATGAAGCCTCACGGCTAACATCATGGCGGTTATTGTTGGAGCTCTTCGAGTTAAGATTTGAATGTATCGGTCTTGTCTCCGTGTGGTGCAGCGATACCGTCCTTCATGGCGCTCAGCCACGGTACCAGTGCTTCGGTAACGTGTCCAAAGTCGACTGATAACACTCTGACTTGTATTCAGAGCTAAAGCCACAGTACGTTGCCGGGAACCAGCTTCTATCATTCCCACGGCTCTGAGCATTTCTTCCCTGCTTAAATGACGTCGCCGCTCCATAATAACGTTGGTTTTAATCAGTAGTAGGGAAACAGTAGCACTAATAATGTCTTCAATGCGTTATATGTTTTTATAGGGAAAATATTGACAGCTGATTTTCATCTTTTACTCGAATTTGATTGACAGTTCCTGTTTCAAATTATGAAATGCACCAAAAAGGATCCATATAAATTTATAAAATCATAAATTTATTACAAAGCCACATCTCAATCTCAAGAAATCCGCATAAAAATGCTTGATCCCTAGACACTTTTGATGTGTGTATTTGGAAAAATAAAGAAGTCTCTCCAGAAAAGGCACGATAAGAGACAGGTATGGATAACACTAACTAAGGAAATGAAAACAACATATTTAGATGATGACAACTTACAATTTGATGGATTTCTACTTGAAAAACTAGAACAAGGTCATGAATTGCCGTCAACTGAAGCTACATTGTTTAAAAAAACAGAAAATAAAACAAGATTAGTAACAGAATTTTCAATAGAAAAGTTTTCTAGAAATACTACAAATGTTCAACAATGGCTAAATACTTTTGAAAGTGAATGTGCTCGTTTACAAGTACACACAGATTTACAAAAAGTTGAGATTCTAAGATTACTACTGGAAGATACATGTATAGATTGGTACACCTCAATGTTAATCAAACATTCCATAGACTCGGATTGGTCTGTATGGAGGAGAAGTTTAAGTGAAACATTCGCTGATAAAGGCTGGTCACCAATTAGGTATGCTATGAATTTCAAATATATACAGGGATCAATGTTAGAATATGCTTTAAAGAAAGAGAGACTATTACTGGAAATAAACAAAACAATAGATACACAAACCCTGATTTTTCTGATCGCCACCGGTCTGCCGAACTTCATAATGGATAGAATAGACAGAGAAAGCCTTAAAGAAGTAAATGACTTATTTAACTACATAAGAGGACTAGAAAGTTTAACAAGAAAGAACAACACAAAGAGAAATTCAAGCATGGGAAACAGATACAATAAACAAGAAATAAAACAAACTGAAAAAAGGTCATGCAGGATTTGTGAAAACAACGGAAAACTGAATAGTTTTCATCCAGAGAATGTTTGCTGGTACAACCAAGAAAAAAGAACAACCGATGACAAACATTTTAATTCTAACTCAGTATTAAAAGTTGAACTAAGTAATGAAGATTCAAAAAACTAAAATTCCCTCCACTAATTGAGATTGCAGTGATGTTAAATAATACATTAGAGGCCAAGGGCTTGTATGATCCTGGTTCACGAATAACATTAATAAATTCAAGATTAGTTCAGGTGACGAATATGAAGCCCAATTATTGTTATGACACAATAAAAACAATAAGTGGAGGGGGCGAAACTAAAGGGTTAATTACATTGGATGCGGAGTTATTGCATAAGAAGACTAAAATAAATGCATTTATCTTCGAAAATGAAAATTTTGAATATGATCTAATACTAGGATTAGATTCAATACACAAATTTGGGTTGACTCATGATGAGAATTTAAATATCCAAATACAAAAACCAAAAAAAAAAAAAATAAGTGAAGATACGTTACAAGATAAACGGAAAGAAAGTATGGACGAAAAAGAATATACAGTAAACTTTAATGATGGTATAGATACGATTAAATTTGATATAAACACAGAATACTTAAATACCGACCAAAGAGAACAGATAAACATATTATTGGATAGTTACTCGGAAATTTTTGCTAAGAATAAATATGACACTGGAAAAGTGAAGAAGTATGAAGCCAGTATAGATTTGCAAGTTGAAAAATATTGTTATAAAAGACCATATAGATGTTCGATTCAAGACAAGATAGAAATAGAAAATCAAATCTCTCAACTTTTAAAACATGAATTAATTGAGGAATCTTACAGTCCCTTTGCAGCACCTGTTACCTTAGCTTTTAAAAGGGAGGAAGGAAAAAAGAGTAGATTATGCATTGACTTCAGAGATTTAAATAAAATAATTATACCTCAGTCACATCCGTTCCCGCTCATAGAAGATTTAATAACAAGGACGATTAATTGTAGTTATTTTACAACTCTGGATATAAATTCAGCTTTTTGGTCCATTCCTTTAAAAATTACAGACCGACACAAAACTGGCTTTATTACACAAGAAGGCCATTATCAATGGACCTGTTTACCCTTTGGCCTGAAGACAGCACCAGCTATATTTCAACGGATCTTGGGAAATATTATAAGGAAAAATGGCCTGACAGGATTTGCAGTGAATTTCATGGACGATATATTGATCTTCTCGAAGACATTTGATGAACACATCGCACACTTGAAGAAATTACTGGAGGCTATTCGAGACGAAGGCTTCAGACTTAAATTGACAAAATGTAAATTTGCATGTGATTCTGTTAAATATTTAGGTCACATATTACGAAAGAATACGATAACACCTTTGAAAGATAATTTGAAATCAATAAAAGATTTTCCTGCTCCTCAAAATAGAAAACAAATACGACAATTTTTAGGGAAGATAAATTTTTATGGGAAATACATTCCAAATGTCTCAATAGTTCTGGATCCTTTACATAAATTGTTGAGAAAAGATCAAAGTTTTAATTGGACTGAACAATGTGAGGATGCATTCCAGAAAATTAAAGACTATCTCTGTTCTAAACCTATACTAGCTATTTATGATCCACAAGCACCAACATTTATTTATACAGATGCCAGTGCTATAGGCATCGGAGCTGTTTTGAAACAAACTCAACAAAATGGCGAAGAAAAACCGGTAGCATACTTTTAAAAAAAAATAAGTGAATCACAAAAAAATAAAAAAGCTGTATTCTTAGAATGTTTAGCCATAAAAGAGAGCATCAAGTTCTGGCAACATTGGTTGATTGGAAACTATTTTACTGTCTACACGGATCACAAACCTCTAGAGAAGTTAAACATAAGAAATAGACCTGATGATGAACTAGGTGATATGTCATTTTATCTGTCACAATATAATTGCGAAATAAAATATTCTCCAGGAAAGAATAATAAAGAAGCAGACTGTCTGAGCAGAAACCCAGTATTGAACAGTTATGAAAATAATGAAGATAACTTAAGAACGGTAAATACTATTGATATTCATGACATAAAACGTGATCAAGCTAAAAATATGCAAATGATAAAACTTGAAAATAATATTGTATTAGAAGATGGGATTTATTATAAGAAAAGTGGAAAAAATAGAAAAATAATTCTAAGCGAAGATTACAGCAAAGCAATAATAAAAAACACCCATCAAAAATATTGTCATACTGGAGTAAATCAAACAGAATCTAAAATAAAACCATTTTATACTGCACCACATCTATCAGAAAATATTAAAAGTATATGCAAAAACTGTGAGATATGCATAAAAAATAAAACGAGGTTAAATAGAAAATATGGATTGATGTCGCAGTTAGGTCCACCTAACAGACCCTTTCAAATAATGTCACTGGATACCATAGGAGGATTTGGGGGTCAACGTTCAACAAAAAGATATTTACACCTACTAGTGGACCACTTCACTAGGTATGCATATATACTATGTTCTAAGAATCAACATGCTCGAGACTTTATCAAACTCATAGAAAAAATTCCTAAAGAAGAAGCAATAGAAATCTTATTGTCTGATCAATATCCAGCTTTTAATTCAAATGAATTCAAAGATTACCTCAAGAGCCGAAATATTCAATTAATACTTACAGCTGTAGATGCACCATTCTCTAACGGTTTAAATGAAAGGCTAAACCAGACTATTGTAAATAAAATAAGATGCAAAATGAACGAATCAAAAGAAAAAATAAATTGGTCAAAAATAGCAGAAGAATGCAGAAATAGATACAATGAAACAAACCATTCTGTAACAGGATTTTCACCTAAATATTTGCTATCCGGGGAGTCTACAGATATGTTACCAAATGAAGTAAAAGAAAAACAGTTATTAACAAAAAGTGGAAGAAGACAGGAAAATTGCATTACTAAGGTCAATAAAATCACACAAATATAATAAAAGTTTATTTGACAAGAACAGAATACAATACGAATTTAAAAAAGGAGATAAAGTATTATGTTGACTATGGAAACAAATTGAACAAAAAGAAGATGGATGAAATAAGAATTGGTCCGTTTGAAATTGATGAAAAAATATCGGAATCGGTTTTTAAAATAAACACCGGTCGTGGATCAAGATCTATTGGACTATATCATGTCACAAAGCTCATCCCTATGTTTGTTGATTAGGTTTTACAGCTAAATTTTACTCAACTTGTTGGAAAAATTTGCATTTCGGAGGGGGGTGATGAAAGCTTTGACATTGACACTGACATTTGACAATGACATTCTAATGAAAAACGTTTTTCAGATATTTTTTCTCGTGTCCTAGGATAGACTATAAACTAGTAATTTTGTCTAATAATTTATTTCAATAATTTAAATAAGTGAAGTATTGTTAAAGTTATGTTGTATAAATGATACATGTAAAAGAACAGTGCAAAGTACGCACAAGGAAAGCATGAACATTTAATTGTTGATTCTCTTTTCTTTTAGACGAATCACATTGTTGTTTATTGCTTGGAGAAGAAACCCTAATCTTATACATATATTAATAAGGCATTACCTACTCTTAATTAGCGAAACTCGTGATGAATATTGATGAGGCAGGTAACTAGGTATAATCTTCTCTCGTAGCTAAGTAATAACGGCCGCACGGGTCGATCCATCAGGTTAAGCTACGCTTGCCGGGGTTGGTCAGTCGATGGGTGACCATCTTTACATACCGAGACTCCTCCGTGCCTCGGAAAGCACGTTAAGCCGTTGGTCCCGGCCGTCATTAGCGGATCTTTGACAGTCGTTACGGGTCGTCACAAGCACGAAAGTCTGACAACTAGTCATACCATACTTACCAAGAGGTAGGTATAGTATTACCGACCTACTGGGTTGTGGAGGTCAGATAGGCAGTCGTTCCATGCAAAATACTGGTATTCAGCTGCATCCGGTTAGACTAGAAGCCGACTCCAACATAGTTGGGAAAAGGCTAGGCTGATTGAGGTAGGTATAATCTTATCTGATGTGAGAAAAGTATTTCTACGAAATTAAATGCAGAAAGCCATACTTAATAGGTATCACAGCAGTTGTTTACTTGCCGCAATCGGCTTAAAATTTAAAAAACAATTTCGATACCCCATCAAGAACGTGTTTGAAGTTTAGCCAATTCACTATACCTACAAAAGCATCTTTTCAGTCCGCCGCGCCGCCGAGCCGCGCCGCCGCCGCGTCGTGTTTGTGATACCTACCGTTTCGTCCGCGACACGATCTTATCACAAATAGTAAGGTTGAACTTAGTAACGTGAATTTTATTGACAATGCAAAGTTTGCTGTTACAAATTCAACCTTATTGCGCTAGTAATAAGATACGATTTCAAAGGTTATGAATTTTAAAATGAAATTCTAGTCTACTATTATCGACTTCATTAGAATAGGTGTATTTTATAAATGAGAATATGAGCTTGTTTGAACGCATCATCATGAAATTTTGCATGTAACATGTCAGGAGTACAGAGAAGGACAAGTTCTTAAGGGAACTCGGGTGAAGCAGCTTATTATTCAAAACTCGTAAGTGATTTTGTTTATTTACCTATTATGCTTTCACGTAGCGCAAGCGTAGCTAGCCGTAATGAGTGGCCCGCATCATCGGCGTCCGGCGAGCAGTTTTAAAGGCATTATGCAATATCAAAAAATACAGATACGCTATACTAGAAAGGTTTAGATAATTAAATAAAGGTAAACAATCTTGATGTGTCTTTTATCTTTTTTATTTTAAAACCACAGAACTTAAAAATAAAATGCAACTAAAAACTAAATCAATTGAACCATTACTTTAAGCACTAGTTTGTTAGTTAGTACACAAAAAAACAAACAAACTAGTGTTTGTTTGTAGTGTTTGTTTTTGTCACTATAAGTAAACTGCTCACCACGTCGCTGCCGGCTGTTGCCATTTTCATGTGAATCTACACAACTGATATTTGGATCCAGAAAAGGACATAGGATAGGTTCCTACGGGAACGCATGGGATAATTAGGTATCAAAATAAAATACGGAATAACAATCATATTATTTTTATTTTAAAACATTAATATACCTGCTTACCTAAATACTTAACTAAATACCTACTAACTTAACATTAAATACCTTCTTACTCTAAATTAAAATAGACAATAGAAATTCGAAATTTATTTTTTTATAAGCTTTTATTTAATACCTACAAGGCCGCATGGCTGCCAAACTAAATTAAATGCTGCCGCCAAACGAGAGTAAGCTTTTACCTAGATTAGTATAATTTGACTGGGCTTTCAGTTTAGATGTTTAGTGTTGGCACGGTTGGTGAGAAAAGAAGTATATTTCAATTTACAATATTATTTATTATATTATAAATCACGTTACTTGAAGAATTATCCATGCTAATATTATGCGAAAGTAACTGTCTGTCTGTTACGCCTTCGCGGCCAAACTGTGATGAAAATTATGCAGGTAGTTTAAAGCTTGGAGAAGGACATGGAGGAAGCCAGTTTATTATGACACAACATCAACGAACGACGTGTCTGGCGTCTTCCTCAAATCGAACAATGGAAGAATAAGCGTTTGAGAAACAGTGGTTGGAAATACCTCAACAGATACCTTTATTTTGATAAATAAAATCATACTTATATGATACACTTAGATACGTATTGTAAAACTGTGCTACTATTTCAAAGTTTAAGTTTGTGAAAATGGATGGATGGGTGTTTGCTTGAGTGAAGGGCATTATTTAGTGACGTAGAATCGGAGTTCGTCATCTAAAGCTAACTTTAGGCTACGACATTATACACCTTGCACTCAGTGTCTGAACCAGAGTGTCTGTTTGTAGGAACACTCATAAACTCTACGGATACCTACATCTTGCGACACCGAGTGTTTAAACGGTGTCAGACATTGAGTGTACGGCCTATAGTGTTGTAGAAGCACAAGGGTAGCCCGCGAAATTCATATTTTCTTACGTTGCAATTTGCAGGTCAGTATCAGGTTGTGTGTTAAGGAGGATGCGCAGTGGTATCCCGCGAAATTATTATTTTTTGGGTTTTTGTAATTTGCAGATCCGTGTCAGGTTGTATCTTGATCAAAATATGATCCGCAGAAATAAAACAATGTAACTACATAATTTTAACCATAAAAATCATCAACACATCTCTAAAAGTTAGTTTAGTTCCTGCAGATTTTTCGAACGAAAAAAATCTAATCAATTTGCAGGAAATCTGTTTTATTTGAATTTCGCGGCTACCACAGCGCATCCATCTTAAACAAAATATGATTCGCGGTCGTAAGTAATAATTCTTTACAGAATTAAAATCATCGACACAACCCGCTAAGTTCATTTTAATCACTTTGAATACTTAACTATTTCATGAAAAGTCAATCAAAGGGATTAAAATGAACTTAGCGGGATGTGTTAATGGTTTTGAAGATTCTGTAAAGAATTATTTGTTACGGTCGCGAATCATATTTTGATCAATACAACCTGACACTGACATACTAATTGCAAAAAATGTGAGAAAATTTGAATTCGCGGGTTACCTTAGCGCATCCATTTTAAGACTAAGTTCGCTCGACTAAGCTCGGGTCTAATTAGCGATAAACAATATGCCATGACCTAAAAGAGCCTAAACTTGACCTCAGAAATAAGCAACAAGATCGGCCTTCCTGTTGATAAGAAAAATGACTACACGGGAGACTAATGCGTTGCCAAAACAATACACATAAAATTATTATTTGATAAATAAAAAGTAACTTAAGGGGGCTGCGCTAAGGTAGCCCGCGAAATTCAAATTTTCTTACTTACGTTTTTTGCAATTTGCAGGTATATCAGGGAGATATTTAAAATATCATTCGCGGCCGTAACTATAATGGCTTTACAGAATTATAATCATTACAATCATCAATACAACGCCATAAGTTAGAATTGACCTCAAATCTAGCGATTTCATGAAGTTTGAGGTCAGTTCTAACTTTATGGGGTTGTATTGTTGTATTCTAATGATTATAATTCTTTAATTTATCTTGGCACAAGTAAATAATGCCCTCTGGGTAGTGCAGGCGCACGGTGGGGATCATCACGTCGCGTAAAATTTCGACGTACTGATCCCCAGTCATGCGCCCGCTATCCTCCACTAAAAGTAACCGCCATGAGAAGCTATAAATTTTGTAAACAAGTGTTCAGGAGTTCACAACATTTGGACCAACAAAAAAAATAAATTTGTTTAAGATTTAATAAATTATTAAGTAACAAATATTATTTAAGAATAATAATTATTCGTCAGATTCAGATGTTTCCATTTCTGTGTGAAACAAACTCGTACGCATTCGAAACTCGAATGACGCGTTTATTTCAAAATGACGTCCCGATAGTTTACAATCCCTGCGACGGACGCGTTCCGGTACCAAGAAACACAAACGATAGCGCTTTGCGTCGTTAAAATATGATCCGACTAAATTAAATAGGTTGTTACTTCCATATAACCCGTCTATATTTCATGTCGATTGAATATGGTCAATTTATTATTATCTCGCAGTATAAAATGTTTACTTAGTAAAAGATGTTTGTTTACATAATTTATAGCTTCTCGTGACGGGTACTTTAGTTCAGCCGGTCCCATGGAACTCATGCATCACCAAAAATTTAAAGAAATTCTTCCACTTGCCCGATTTGGCAAAGTATTTATCTCCACATAGCACTCATTGCTGTTGCGCCATAATATTTTTCTTCCGTCCATATCCGACCGGAAGCTTTTTTCGTCTACAAAAATTACTAGAGATGGGCCAAATGTGGTTTGAACCGAATCCGAACTGCGGCCGAACATTCGGTTAAAATGAAAAGTTCGGCCGAAGTTCGGTTCAATTTCAAGCGCTTTCTCAAGAGCGACACGTTGACTTGTTTACGCATTTACTTCAATATTATTGCTAGATGTGCCCCGCCCCCACACCGCGCTCCCAACCTTGCAAATTTGCAAAATTTAAATTTGGCGGGCTACCCTAATTTGACCTATACCCTTTGTAATAAGTTTTTTTTTTATTTTAATGAATGTTTAGTTTTGTGAACCAAAAACGTGATTTTTTTATTCAATTTACGAATTGTAATCCAGATGTTTGTTAGAAGAATACTATGTTTATTTCATTTTTGTAATAGTATGTTTAATTAATTAGGCAAAGATTTACAAAACTAATAAGAAAACTGTAATTTATGGTTTACATTTACAATCTTCATATCTAAAATAAATGACCATGACTGAGTAAAAGCCATAATTTTGTTTTACAGTAATGCTATTCTAATTCTATTGATTTTCTGTCAAAATAGTGCAAGTAGGTATTATTTTTCTTGTGCCGAATGTTCGGCATCTGAACCGAATGTGAACCGAATTTCGGCCCATCCTTAAAAATTACTATATTGTTTGCCCAGTCAAAATTATAATATTCTAGGCAAAAACTTACTCTTGCCTCCTGATGTGCCTGATTCATTAGGATTTTCTTGGCAGGACGGCAGCATTTTTTTTCGCCGGCCTTCAGGCGCCTTCTTACAGTATCCATCGAAATCTAAAACAAGAAAATGTTGTCAATTTCAATACTTACATAATATCATTACTGACAAATTGTAACGGGCTAACCTAACTAAATGAGTATTTATTGCACATTATTACACAATTAATATAGGCAAAGATGTAATAATACTAAACTAGTTCCCTACAATAATCGTTAAGTTATTATTAAGTATTCCACACAAACATCACTGCCATGACAGGATTACACCCATTCCGAGAGAAGGCCTTGACCTTGCAATATTTCAACAAACAAAAAGTAAGTGCAAAATTATGCAGGTAGGTAACTTTAAAATCCTACTACTGTATTGAATTAGGTTTGAAAGGTCTTATAATAACTAATTGGAATGAAAAAAAAAGTTATTACTCACCGTTATGCCCGTCTGCCGACAAATATCAATAATCCGGCATCCACTCAATCTCAGCGCTATTATATTATGCGCTGCCTCGCAATTTGCATCAGCTGAGGCGCCATTTAAAAAAAATACAAATAATTTTTGCAAGCAACCTAACACTTGCACGAATTTTAAGTGACTGACAGCTGCGGACGCGCAGTTGCGCGAAGGCGTGGCCTATTCCAAGTGAGACAAGATTTTATTGGCTACAAATTTTTAGAATGTGCGACCATTGGGTAATTTTAGAAACGCTTTAAAATCGACCAATCATGCTAAGGACACTTTCTTTCTAACGCTTCATGCTGCGTCGTATTTATAGATATGTATATGTAAAGCGCGCCAATTCTAGATTCGGTCGTGGCCGCTAGGTGGCGCACCTTGTCTTGTTGTAAACATCCGATACCGGATGCGACATATTTAATTGACTATTGAAACGGTCAAAAATAAAATATGAAATCATCACCGTACATAAATTAAATATTATGCGAAGATATAATTATTGTGAAATTGCATTTAATGCTAATAAGTATTACATTTGATTCTAAAAATCTGTGACGTTACATTGTTATATTACATATCACGTGCAAATGCCGCGTTTTGACAGTTCATTAAAAGTAACGTTATTGACTATTATTTCAAATACCCAATTTACAATTTAGTATACATTTGTAAGTGAATCAGTGTCCTGTCGCCACTTGCAGCTCTCATTCACAAGCTTAAAGCCACCATCCATTACCCTCTCGCTACAGTGCCGGATTAACCATTGCTATATGGTTAATCCGGCACTGCTCTGCGCTGCAATTGAGTAGCAATTGCTCTCTCGCGCCCGGCCCTGGTGCAAGCCATGGTCCGGGGCGAGAGGGAGTGGGAGGCAGTCACCTCCTTCTGCGAAAAAGTCATGCTCGCGAAGGAGGTGGCGGGTTGGGAGAGGGAAAGGTCCTCCCGTCCCAGCCGCCGCGGGAGACGCCCCGGGCGTCGGGAGCCGACTCCCGGCCACCGTAGGCGTGGGCCTGCGGACGGTGAGGAATGGGTGACTCACCGTCCGATCAGCACCAGGCCCGTGCCGGACGGCGCGTATATGTTCCACGCGCGCCTCAAAGAGATGTCAGCATATGAAGGGGCCCCTCAGGGCCAAGCCTGCCGGGTAGCGTAAAACCAATATCTGTGTATGAACCAGCGCTCTAGGCGTTGAACCGCAACATTATGCGTAGGTACCCGTTATTAAGGATGTTATGAATTTTCTAATGGACAAACTCTGTTACGAATAAAGTCATGGTTACTGATTATACTATTTAAAGAATTTCGACGCATGTTTGCTGCATTCCCTTTCTGATATAATTACAGGTCTCCCAAAGTGATAATGCGCATAGAAATCTTCGCCACTGTTCGGCAACGGTCGTATTCCCCGAGCGTCGGAAGACGATATGTATATAGAGTGGTGAAGTGCATTTTCTTCATGCATAATTTAGTAAGATTATGTGTTTTGTCCTAAAAGAGATAAATATTGATTTATCAGTAACGAAATTTGATTCAATAATTCCATGTAAGTAAATAGCGAGCTATAATTCATATAAGCCTAAATCTGATTTTTAATATGTTTTTTCTAGTACTTAATACGTATTTTTAATTTTTTTATATTGAAAAAACGTGTAAATGTAAGTATAGGTATTTAAATATTTATCAAAATTAACTATTTAAATTTGAATAAGATAATTAAAGTTGAAATTAAATTCACCTTTGAAAACAAAACCAAGAAGGGTGTGTAATAGCAGCTCTATATAATTCCAGACAAAGAGAACACGTGCAGTCACAACCAATATAACAAGACGACTGACGGACCTTTGACTGACCGCCGACCGCCCGAATTGTTTTCGAGTGTGTACACATGATATTGACTCCTATTTCTTTCGAACAAGGTGCAAAATGCAAGTGGATTGTTAAGGACTCGAACGATTCAATGATTCGGGTGTTTCCGGAAATACGACAATTAGCGAAGATCTGCATGTGCATTATTAATTTGGGAGTACTGTATGTATATTGGTATATTATAACATTTATAACAGACACAAAAGAAAATAAAATCATTAATGTTAAATTTAAACATTTAAAAATGAAATAAGTACATAAAGTAAGAAAGAATATTATTAGTAGAATTCAGTAGGTATTGTTTAGTGCTTTTTCGCATTTGGTCTATTTAATTGTACACTTGCCGATAAACAATGAGCTCGTTTATTATTAGCAAGGGGTTTCATAATTTCTTCACGTAATAACCGAACCAAACACTGATATTAACAAAGTTCATCAAAAGTAAACAAATTTAACAAGTGCCGAGGTCAATGTCATAGTTCCACTGACTATTATTTATAGCAAACGAAAGCAATTTATGATGCAATGCAATATACTTGTCTCGCCCTAACTCATTCGATATTCGGCTCAGATTTATTCCTAGACGCTTTTACAATCATGTTGCGGTACAGCGCGTAGGTAAAGAAAAGTGTTGATAGCGAACATGATTGTTCTCTTATCTGTTGCAAACATGAGGGCCAAACTCTGTGCGGAAAAAACCAATCAACTAAAGGTGCTGGCTCGAAACAGGTTTGTATGCTTGTTTTCAAAATTGTGCAGGACAATGTCTGTGTACTATTAAGCACCATCTAGTGTTGGGTCATATACAGGGATTGGTTATACGCTGCCGGGTAAGCGGGATTGTCCGAAAGGGTTACCGCTACCCCGGAACGTAAAGTGCTAAGGAAGGAACATGTATGGGTTTTAGTCAGTAAGAGTCTGACACTCCCTTCCGCTCCACCCAGAGCGGGAGAATTCATTGGATGATTTCCCAGCCTTCAAAAAAAAGAGACGCAATTGCTACGGGCCCCGCGTCACCAAACCAATCTCCATCTGAGCGTATTTTTTTAGAGTGACGCATAGTAAGACGAGGTACCCATTGAATTTACTTGAAGAACGCTGCAGACTGTTGTAGAAAAGCACTTTTTGTTTCTGGTGCTACATCTACACATTGTCCGGGTCTTACGGAAGCTCTTACTTGAAAAACATCCGATTTTGAAAAGGTTTTCGGATACTAGGAGGTCCGCCAGAGCTGATGCTATGAAGGCACTTCTATGTGGAGAACCGATTCATGCAACGGAACTTATAGATAGGAATGAAACGTATTGAGAGTTGAATTTTTTTCTCAATTTCTAACCCATAGCAGATCAAGGGCCCCTCGACAGAATATGCTACGGGCCCCGCGCTTGCATAATCCGGCACTGCCTCATTACCACAAGCTACGACAACTAGGGTGCCTGATGAGCTGCCAGTAGAGAATACAATCCCGAGCAAGTTTTTCGATCCCGGGGCTACGGGATTCTTAATGCGTAATCCCGGGATACCGGGGCTATCCCGGGATTAGACTGTGGTCTCTAATCGGAGTCAAATGTACAAAAAATCGAGTAATTTCTTTACATATATTTTTAATTGTATTGCACAAATCACAGTACATGTAGTACGTATTGTACGCATATCAAAGGGTTGTTTTTTTTGCGATATGTAATAAATGCTAATATAATCTAGGCAAGGTCAAGGCGCAACGGACTACGATGTGCAAACTAGACCTGTTTGGCAATCCCGAAAATCCCGAGATTAGCCAATCACAATCCCGGGATTTTCGGGGTCAGAAAACGGTCGGGATTGCGGGATTGTATTCTCCAGCTGCCAGACAACAAGCAGAGTACAACCCGAATTGATTGTCAAATTCTGAATTAACGCGAGGGTAGCCGCGGGTAAAAGCTAGGAAAAATATAATTTATATCTATTTCTGACACAGATTTTTAACATCTAAACAGAATTAAGTACTTATACGGTAATGGTAACCATATTATTTAAATGTCTGTAGGCTTATGAACAAATAGATAAATACAATTTGTAATCACAGGGACGACCGTTGCGGAGAAAGAAAAACTAAGGGCACGAAGAACAAAACCAAATGATGCAATAACAGCCGAGCAAATGAGAAAAGACAAATCAGACACGACAGTTATCCAAACAGTTCTAAAACGTACGTCCACACCTGACACTTATTTCAAAGAGCCTGACAAATGCGGTCAACGTAGTGTTAATCAAGGAAAAAAAATTATATCTCATACACGAACACAAACCTCATACAAGTGTGATGTATGTCAGCGTAGTTTTAGCCGAAAGGGTATTTTAACCAATCATATTCGTATACACACTGGTGAAAAACCTTTTAAATGTGATATATGTCAGAGTACTTTTCGGCAGAAAGGTTCTTTGAAAACCCATATCCCCATACACACTGGTGTAAATCCTTTTAAATGTGATATGTGTCAGAGTAGTTTTCGTAAGAAGAGTATTTTGAAAAAGCATATCTCCATACACACTGGTGAAAAACCTTTTAAATGTGATATATGTCAGTGTAGTTTTCGTCTGAAATGTATTTTGACAAAACATATGCGTGTACACACTGATGAAAATCCTTTTAAATGTGATATATGTCAGCGGAGTTTTACTGAAAAGAGTAGTTTAACAAAACATATCCGTATACACACTGGTGAAAAACCTTTTAAATGTGATATATGTCAGGGGAGTTTTACTGAAAAGAGTAGTTTAACAAACCATATCCGTATACACACTGGTGAAAAACCTTTTAAATGTGATATATGTCAGCGGAGTTTTAGTGAAAAGAGTAGTTTGACAAACCATATCCGTATACACACTGGTGAGAAACCTTATAAATGTGATGTATGCCAAAGTAGTTTTATTCGAAAGAGTTGTTTAACAAATCATATCCGTTCACACACTGGTGATAGACCTTTTAAATGTGATATATGCCAGCGGAGTTTTACTGAAAAGGGTAGTTTGACAAAACATTTGCGTGTACACTCTGGTGAAAAACCTTTTAAATGTGATATATGTCAGAGTAGTTTTCTTCAGAAGAGTACTTACAAAAACCATATCTCCATACACACTGGTGAAAAACCTTATAAATGTGATGTATGCCAAAGTAGTTTTATTCGAAAGAGATGTTTAACAAATCATTTCCGTTCACACACTGGTGATAGACCTTTTAAATGTGATATATGTCAGCGGAGTTTTACTGATAACAGTAGTTTAACAAACCATATCCGTATACACACTGGTGAAAAACCTTTTAAATGTGATATATGTCAGCGGAGTTTTAGTGTAAAGAGTAGTTTGACAAAACATATCCGTATACACACTGGTGAAAAACCTTTTAAATGTGATATATGTCAGAGTAGTTTTCTTCAGAAGAGTACTTTGAAAAGCCATATCCGTATACACACTGGTGAAAAACCTTTTAAATGTGATATATGTCAGCGGAGTTTTACTGATAAGAGTAGTTTAACAAACCATATCCGCATACACACTGGTGAAAAACCTTTTAAATGTGATATATGTCAGCGGAGTTTTAGTGTAAAGAGTAGTTTGACAAAACATATCCGTATACACACTGGTGAAAAACCTTTTAAATGTGATATATGTCAGAGTAGTTTTCTTCAGAAGAGTAGTTTAACAAACCATATCCGCATACACACTGGTGAAAAACCTTTTAAATGTGATATATGTCAGCGGAGTTTTAGTGTAAAGAGTAGTTTGACAAAACATATCCGTATACACACTGGTGAAAAACCTTTTTAATGTGATATATGTCAGTGTAATTTTCGTCAGAAAATTCATTTGTCAAACCATATCCGTATACACACTGGTGAAAAACCTTTTCAAAGCGATAATGTCAGAGTCGTTTTCGTTTTGTCAGCGTAGTTTAAGTGAAAACAGTAAAGTAATATATCAAACCTTATGCGTATATACACACTGGTGGCAAATATTTTGAATGGGCTAAGCATTTATCAACATTATTCTACAGTTATTTTTGCATTTTGTAGAAGTTGCGTTAATATTAGTAAATTTCATTAGTTGCTCTTAGCAAATATGATTAATTCTTTGACCAACGTACAACCGGACGGTGATATGTGAATTACAAAACCGTATGAGTATTCTTTAACATCATGCATGTACCAAAATTATAAATAAATACATTTGAATTTGAAATGAAATTTTTATTTTCTCTAAGGATGTAAAATAAATAAAGGGTTTATTTCACCGGGTAAGCGGGATTGTCCGAAAGGGTTGCCGCTACCCCGGAACATTAAGGGTTATGGGAGGAACATGGATGGATTTTAGGTGTGCGTTCGCGCAGCGGAATGTTGTTGAATTTAAAGATTTTAATTATGCAGATATTTAGTGTATGACGTCGTATAATTGTGTATGGTAAAAAAAAATTTGTGCATGCAGCCATTGTGGAGAAATTCACCAAAAACTGATTCCGCTGGGCGAACGTTGTCCTGGCGGAACTTTTTTTAATCCATAGACTTTAGAAGAAAAGAGATGTGTCCAAAAATTAGTGTGTATTTGTGTGTAATTGTGTATGTATGAATAAAATTAGTGCATGCATAAACTTCGGAGAAATTCAAGTTTCCGCTACGCGAACGTTTGGCCATTAGCTAGTTTTCATATAAAGCGCTTACATAGAGAGCTGTAGATTTTTACATACGTTGCTTTGAATTTGTTTATATTTGTTTAAAAAACAGATTTAGAAAAAATCGTAGGGCTTAAAAGATAAAAATATAAACGTAAAATACGCTTATTAGGTCTTAGTTCTTAAAGTATGCACTTTGGGGTCTAGATTTTCACGTTTATACAAACCTTGTAAGTGTCTGCAACATGTTGCCAAGTATCAATGATGTTCCGTTAGTAATTAAAGAGTTATAGGACAATTTACCATGAATAGATCGCTGTTTACAAAGCAGTCAAATATCACGACGTTCTAAAGGAATTGCATGGTAAAATTTATGCCAATAATTAGTGTATTCATTCAACTATTCACATGCAAAATTTCATGTCATTAAATTCAGTAATTAAAGAAAAACAATTATAATACTGACGAAGCATCGAAAACCTACATAACCCGACCAAGTTCGGATAGCTACAAAAAAGCGGCCATGCCATATATCTAAGAAACGTTCTTAACCTTCCAATATAGTATTTATTAATATGGTACAGTTGCGTACACAAGCGTGAGGAAAAAATAAAACAATTGCATTTCTTGAATGAAAAATATTTTTTTAATTATAACGCCACTATCTACGATAAAAATAAATCTTCAATAAACAAGTACTTCTCTATTTAAATATCCGTGTACAAAAATATTTTTAATTACTTATAATACTTAATTATGTAATTATAATAACGTTAACAAACGCTTGCAACGACAGCAATAGGCTTTTAACTAAAATAGGTTTAATAAACGATTATGAATATAAGGGTAAGTAAGTAAAATCGATTCAAGAAGTAGTTTTTTTTTTTAAGTTATTAGATTGTTTGATCCACTAAAGTTGCAAAGGGGAACGCTCGTGCATGCCTAGTCCATTGGTTAAATAGGTTAATAAGCTACAATATGATAAATATTTACCTAAACAGTAGAACTTACATGTGGTAATTATTTAATTTCCCTAAGGGGTCTATAGTTAGAATCCTGATCCGTGAAATCTTCAATAGAAATTAGCTGTATGAATTTTATTTGTCTTATATATCTACATTATATCTCAAGTCTCAAGCGCATACTTAAATAAAGTACCTACTTTCTGTCATAGTCAATTTAAAATTTAAAAAAGTAGGTGTACAAAAATAAATGACCTAACTATTATAAATTATATCGAAACAACAATTGTGTTATCGCTTATACCAATTCAATACCGGTATTATACTGTAAATTTTGGGATGTTACCTAAATATATTGCACGGCCGCTTTTTTGTAGCTATCCGAACTTGGTCGGGTTATGTAGGTTTTCAATGCTTCGTCAGTATTATAATTGTTTTTCTTTAATTACTGAATTTAATGACATGAAATTTTGCATGTGAATAGTTGAATGAATACACTAATTATTGGCATACATTTTACCATGCAATTCCTTTAGAACGTCGTGATATTTGACTGCTTTGTAAACAGTGATCTATTCATGGTAAATTGTCCTATAACTCTTTAATTACTAACGGAACATCATTGATACTTGGCAACATGTTGCAGACACTTACAAGTTTTGTATAAACGTGAAAATCTAGACCCCAAAGTGCATACTTTAAGAACTAAGGCCTAATAAGCGTATTTTACGTTTATATTTTTATCTTTTAAGCCCTACGATTTTTTCTAAATCTGTTTTTTAAACAAATATAAACAAATTCAAAGCAACGTATGTAAAAATCTACAGCTCTCTATGTAAGCGCTTTATATGAAAACTAGCTAATGGCCAAACGTTCGCGTAGCGGAAACTTGAATTTCTCCGAAGTTTATGCATGCACTAATTTTATTCATACATACACAATTACACACAAATACACACTAATTTTTGGACACATCTCTTTTCTTCTAAAGTCTATGGATTAAAAAAAGTTCCGCCAGAACAACGTTCGCCCAGCGGAATCAGTTTTTGGTGAATTTCTCCACAATGGCTGCATGCACAAATTTTTTTTTTACCATACACAATTATACAACGTCATACACTAAATATCTGCATAATTAAAATCTTTAAATTCAACAACATTCCGCTGCGCGAACGCACACGGATTTTAGTCAGTAAGACTCTGACACTCCCTTCCGCTCCACCCAGAGCGGGAGAAGTCATTGGTTGATTTCCCAGCCTAAAAAAAAGGGCTTATTTATCAGAAACTTCAACTACAAGGTGATTGGAAGATGGGTGCAAAGCTTTAAGGCATAGAAAGTACAGACAGTTTAGAACCATTTAAGCCACGGTTGTCTTAGACGAAGTCTTACGACTAAGAGGTGACCAGTCCCTACTGACGGCGCCCGTTCATGAACATGACGCGTGGATTAGCACCATTCAGCTCAACCATTTTGATGGGAACTAAATGATCCAACATACGCGCCACCATTAGTGAGACATTACAGGGAGCATGACATGCTCTCAGCCGCCAGGGCACATTCAAGTCAATGTAAGACGTACTCGGTAAATGGTAGCTTTATAGTAGGTACATAGTACTCACAAACGTGCTACGGAATTATACAATGCTAAGAGATTGAAGTTATATAATGCAAAAAGTTTTGTGAATCTCCAGCAGCTCCAGAAGTAATCTCAGATGCTAATCAATTAGTTTAGGATATAAAAAAAGAAAGAACATTCAATATGTAAACAATTGGAGCAGCTCAATCCCAAGCCCTTTTGTCTTCAATAAAGTCTGACAGTATAATAAGCATTCTGGCACAACTGGCGTTTAACGAACGATTTGAATTTATTAAGGCTTAGATCTTGAACGTGGCTTGGATGTTTATTATAAAAGTGTATACATTGACATCTGAACGAGCCTCGTATTTTTTTGAGCCTTGTAGTGGGTACAACAAATTTGTATTCTTAGCATGTATATCACTATATTTTTAAACAATTTTTGATTTTTATGGGCATACAAAAGATTTTCAAAAATAAACTGTGAAGGTACAGTCAATACATTTATTTCTCTCTGAGAGAGTGTCTCGGACTTAATTTATAAATTGATCGAACAGCTCTTTTCTGCAAAACAAAGATAGTCTGAATATTGGCGGCATTTCCCCACAACAGAATACCGTACGACATTACACTATGAAAATAGCAGTACACTAAGCGGGCTGTCTCTATGTCAGTTAAAGTACGCATTTTTCTAACAGCGTATGCTGGGGAGCTTAGTTTTTTTGACAATTTATCTATATGTGGGCCCCACTGAAGCTTAGCATCCAAAGTTAAGCCCAAGAATACTGTGGTATCTTCAGGATTCAATTCTTCGCCCTTCACCAACACTTTGGTTTTCACCTGTCTAACGTGGGGTAGCGTAAACTTAATACATTTGGTTTTTTGTTAATTAAGAAGTTAGTTATTAACATTAAACCAATGAACTACCGTTGCGATCGCGCTATTTACATCGTCAGTAACCAGCTGCTGACGTTTAAGTTTGAACAAAAGTGAAGTGTCATCTGCAAATTACACTATATCATGACTATTTTTATGAGGTTAGGTGAATCGTTAATATAAATAAGGAACAAAAAAGGGCCAAGAATCGAGCCCTGTGGGACTCCCATTGTTACTATAGATCCGGGAGATCTTTTTCCATTAACATCAACGCTCTGAATTCTATTACTCAAGTGCGAAGTAAGAAGATCCAGAGCGGTGCTTCGGATCCCGTAATGGCGGAGTTTCCTGATTTATATTTCATGAAGAACGCAATCGAAGGTCTTAGACAAACCACAAAAAATCCCCTAGGCGTCGCATTTATCTTCCCATGCATTGTAAATATGTCCTAAAACTTCAACACCGGCATCGGTAGTTGAACGACCCCCTGTAAACCCGAACCGTCTGGTGTGTAATAATTTATGGTTGTTAAAAAATCTTTGTAAATGCTCTAGAATTAATTTTTCAAAGTATGCATGCGTCAGTCGTCGTGGGGCTCAAACCTTAAACTAGGTTACAGCTCAACGACCCGTTACACGACGCTGTTAGATCTGCAGGACATTGCGTTGGGCAAGGCGTGAGATGGTATTATTTCATTGTGTGTGTGTTCCATATTACTTTGAAATTGAGAATCCACCACTTTTTAAGTTAGCATAGTTAAAAAAAAATATAATAAAGTTTTATTGTTAAATGAAACGGGGTTATGCTTTGTTTATATTAACAGGAAAATAAGCGGAAGCGGAAGGTAGTGTCAGACTCTTACTGACTAAAACCCATCCATGTTCCTTCCGCAGCCCTTTATGCTCCGGGGTAGCGGTAACCCTTTCAGACAATCCCGCTTACCCGGCAGGCTTGGCCCCAAAGGGCCCCTTCATGTGCTGACATCTCTTTGAGGCGCGCGTGGAACATTTATACGCGCCGTCCGGCACGGGCCTGGTCGTGATCGGGCGGTGAGCCACCCATTCTCACCGCCCGCAAGCCCGCGCCTACGTTGGCCGAGAGTCGACACGTGGCTCCCGACGCCTGGGGCGTCTCCCGCGATGGAAGGACCTTTCTCTGTCCCATCCTGCCAATACATTCCGATACTTAACTTTACAATTATATTTATTGCCACACATCAAGCAGAGTACAACCCGAAGTGATTGTCAAATTCTCAATGAACGCGAGGGAAACAACCAGATGTCCAATATCGGAACATAAAATTAAGTATATTTTAGTGGTATCATAATATTATTATAAATAAATACAATTTGTAATCACAGGGATAGCCGTTGCGAAGAAAGCAAAACTAAGGGCACGAAAAACAAAACCAAATGATGCAATAGCAGCCGAGCAAATGAGAAAAGACAAATCAGACACGACAGTTCTAAAACCTACGTCCACATCTGACACTTATTTCAAAGAGCCTTACAAATGTGGTCAACGTAGTGTTAATAAAGGAAAAAAAATTATATCTCATACACGAACACAAACCTCTTACAAGTGTGATGTATGTCAGCGTAGTTTTACTAAAAGGGATAATTTAACCAATCATATTCGTATACACACTAGTGAAAAACCTTTTAAATGTGACATATGTCAGTGTAGTTTTCGTCGGATAGGTATTTTGAAAAACCATATCCGCATACACACTGGTGAAAAACCTTTTAATTGTCATATATGTCAGTGTAGTTTTCGTCAGAAAGGTATTTTGACAAAACATAATATGCGTGTACACACTGATGAAAAACCTTTTAAATGTGATATATGTCAGCGGAATTTTACTGAAAAGAGTAGTTTAACAAACCATATCCGCATACACACTGGTGAAAAACCTTTTAAATGTGATATATGTCAGCGGAGTTTTAGTGATAAGAGTAGTTTGACAAGACATATCCGTATACACAATGGTGATAAACCTTTTAAATGTGATATATAATAATTTATCTTTATTTCAGACTTATAGTCCATACATTTTACAGTGTTAATAGTGTTAGTAGTGCACACAAGAATAAAAAAAATAATAAAAAAGAAGAAGGTGTTAGTAATTTGTTAGTAACACAAAACAAGTACCAAGACAACATAAACAAGCTTTATTATTTCCTGTTTCTAAGCAGGTGCACACCTGCCCAGTATACATTAAACGGACTATTTATTTTGCACGCTAACGTTCTGAGGACAGTGTTGGTGCTAGCACGGACCCTGCTCATCATCGATGCAGTTCTTTTCCTAATGATGGCGAAGAAATCATCGATGGAAGCATCCGCAAACATTGCGGAAGCACTGCAGTACCTGGGTTTCCTCAACACTGCCCTCAGAGCGTCATTGTACTGAACCCGCAGGGCGTTGTAAGCCCGCCGCGTAAAGTTGGTTCTCAGACTGCACGTGTAGAAAGACTGACAGTAGGTTTTGAATAACAACAGTTTTACATCCGTGGTACATCGTGCAAAACTACGGGCCAACATATTGCAGCGGACTGCCAACACCCTTCTTTCCCTTTCCAGGTCTTCATCATCCTGTAGCCGGTCTGTCAACATGTGACCCAGATATTTCCGACCCTGTCCAGAGCAGACCCACCCATCTTAATTAGCGGCACTTTTGAGGGAGCCTTGTTCCCTGCATAGCATGAGAACACTCTTACTAGCATTATATCTGAGTCCATGTGACAGGGCATATGATTCACAAATTCCCAGCAGTCTTCTGAGCGCACTCACTGACGGACTCAGCAGAACCATGTCATCAGCATAACTAATGTTATTGATCATTCTGCCGTCTATTGAACATCCGACCATGGCTCCGCTGAGCCTGCCAATTAACTGATTAACAAACAGGTTAAACAAACTCGGGGAGGTCAACCCGCCCTGTCTCACACCGCATTTCAGCTTGTATTCCTGACTATGCGAGCTGACCCATCTGACAGCATTTTTTTGATTTTTGTACCAATACCTAAGAAGAGATACCAGCTCCCTCGGTACCGTGGTCTCCACAAGTAATTTGTGCCAAAGAATATCATAAGACACCAAGTCGAAGGCCCTGGACAGATCAAGAAAACACGCATATATTGGTGTTTTTCTGTCAGTATAGTACCTAACGGTTTGTTTAAGACACATAACTGCCATTTCCGTCGATAGGTCGGGTCTGAAACCAAACTGCAACTCATGTATCTGAAGATGTTCGCTCAGCTGTGCATTCAATAGACTGTCAAGGACCTTCGCCATGGTAGTTGCCAGTGAAATTGGGCGGTAATTATGCTTGTCAGATGGATCCCCAGTTTTGTTTTTTATTACAGGAACCACTACTGTTTTCATCATATCATCCGGAATAAACGAATGACCTATGCAAAAATTAAACAGAAGACTCAGGACTCTGGGCAGATGTGCACCTGCATACCGCAGATGTTCTATACTGATACCGTCATGACCTGGTGACTTTCCACGCTTCATCTTTTCTATGACTTTCTTCACGTCTAATGGCTTAATTCGACTATACTTCTCACCAGGTCTGACGTCAGGCTTACTTAAATTACTAAGATCACAGGGCATTGGTTCTACAGTGAACAAATCTTTGAATACATTTGCAATGCTTTGATCTCCTACTACACTGTCTACACTCACAGGAACACTCGGCCTAGAATTTAAGTGCCCCGTATTTTTCCAAAAACTACTAAAATCTTTAGCCTTATGCTTTGCTGCCAGTATATCCATTTTTATTTGCTCGGTATTGTCCTGGCACCATTTCAGTTTTTTCTTAAACTGTTTTCGTGTTTCACACATACTCAAATACGGAGGTCCCACGCGCGGCTTCCCTTGTAAAACCCAGTTACTGAAACTTAGCCTATATGTCAATGTAGTTTTCGGCAGAAAGGTACTTTGATAAAACATATCCGCATAGGTACACACTGGTGAAAAACCTTTTAAATGTGATATTATGTCAGCGGAGTTTTCGTCATAAGATTCATTTGTCAAACCATATCCGTATACACACTGGTGAAAAAACTTTTTAATATGATATATATCAGTGTAATTTTCGTCAGAAAATTCATTTGTCAAACCATATCCGTATACACACTGGTGAAAAACCTTTTCAATGCGATATAATTATGTCAGTCGTTTTCGTTTTGTCAGCGTAGTTTAAGTGAAAACAGTAAAGTAATATATCAAACCTTATGCGTATATACACACTGGTGGCAAATATTTCGCATGGGCTAAGCACTCATCAACATATTCTACAGTTATTTTTGCATTTTTTAGAAGTTACGTTAATATTAGTAAAACTCATTAGTTGCTCTTAGCAAATATGATTAATTCTTTGATCAACGTACAACCGGACGGTGATATGTGAATTACAAAACCGTATGAGTATTCTTTAACATCATGCATGTACCAAAATTATAAATAAATACATTTGTATTCGAAATGAATTTTTTATTTTCTCTAAGGAGATAAAATAAACAAAGGGTTTATTTCACCGGGTAAACGGGATTGTCCGAAAGGGTTACCGCTACCCCGGAACATACAGGGGCTAAGGAAGGAACATGGATGGATTTTAGTCAGTAAAAGTCTGATTCTCCCTTCCACTCCACCTAGAGCGGCAGGAATCATTTGATGATTTCCTAACCTCAAAAAAACAGGCCAAAGCATCCTAACAAACTGGTTATAAAATAAATGGCATAGCAATTGATATAACGCAAATATTTTTTCGTATTTCACCTGTCAAAATATACTGAGCGGACTGTACTTTGTACTTGAAAGTTCTTCAATCATACCACTAGCGCTATTCCGTGGCTTTTTACGCAGACATGAAGTTTGTATCACTGTTTAAGCCGCCGTTATTTTCGTTTTGTTTGATAGCACATTATCACTCAACAGCGCACATTTTAGCCTACTAAATAATAGAATTTCAGTAAATGATGAAAACCACAAACATTGCATCAACTTACTATTCATTTTAAAGCCGCACAATAGTTACATACATATTGAAATGTCGACAAGTCGGCAACACGGTTCTTAGAATAGAAATACTTACAGATTGTTTACATTGTCTTTCGGTAAATAAAGAAAAAATCTTTGCGTTGCCATGATTATATTTTTTTTCTGTTAAGATCTATCAATATACAAGTTTTCGTTAGCGTAAATAGTTTTGTACAGGATTCGTATTATACAAAATGGCAATATCATTGATTTGGATCAATGACGTAATATAAATAGACGCGTCATGCATGAACATCACGGCACTCGAAAACAGCGTAAATACTATCGGTAGCTAGATAGCTACTTAGACGAACGAAAAAAGAGAAAGAAAATTAAATGTCATCTACGGAATTCCTGTTGTTAGAGAGAGATAAATATATTTCTTTAATTACGTTGTCATTCTGGGGTGCATGCTCATTGGCCGGTCGTGTACAAAAGGAGGCATGTGGGGAATAAATGGACACTCGATTTTCTCTTGTTGATATAGATTTACGGGTAAAATAATATTATTTTCGATTAAAATATGAATGCAGTATTTCGCAAATTAAATTGCAGTTTGCATTTGTCTAGAGACATTTTTCAATTTTTTTTCTTTTAAAATGCTTTTCTTGAGAGTCTCAAAAATAGAACCTTCTTCAGATACTTGAACATGCTCCAAGCTTCTTAGTGAAAATATAATATTTTGTGCTTCTTGCTAAAACAAAGACAATTTATATCAATATCAATGTTTGATTACTTAAACATAACAATATAAATATATATATATATTCAAAAAATTCAAGATTTGTCGTTTGACTTATCTTGTATTTGACTAATATAGTCAAATATAAGATACTTAACACGACTTAGAGAATAACATAGCTGCCCTTTGATACATAGACAAAACCGCGGAGACTTAGTAATAGGGTTCCATTTTCAACCTATGAAGAAAAATATTAAAGCCTAAATATACAAAACTAAAAAGAAACATTTCAGATGAACCGGCCTAAAAATAAAATGAAGTATAACTTTACCATAATTACAAGGACTGCTGTCTTTTTTAATCTTCGAACATTATTCTTCGCATGTCGCTGGTTAGAAAATGTTCCGAGCAGACCGTAGAGTATTTTGTGACTAGCCAATCGTCTTCACGCCGTTGAGCTCTTATAACGCTTAACCACTTTTCATTCATAAGCCCAACTTTAGGTAATCTAATTACATATTATATTGATGAATAGGTTTCATAGCACATTTTATATTCAAACAATATAACTCATCAAAATAAAAACAATGTAGCTTTATACACACTGATGCAAAGTACCCTATCATCCCCTAACGGCACGTGACTTACCTCAGGCGCCAGCCGCCATTAGAAGGCATCGAAAAACATAAAATAAAATAATTTTTTCTTGATACTTACGCATGAAATGATACTTTTTTATCTTTCATAGCTGCAGTATAATTTTTACATTTCCTATAAACACAAGACAGCATTTTTTTTTGTTATTTGTAGGAAGTTCTTCACACAAATTATTTTAACAACACGTACAACCGCGGCAGTGGTTGGTACGCGACTAAATCGAAGTCCGGTAATTACCTTGCTTTCATCTTGCCACTACAGAGCGCGGGTAACGTATCTATAGTTTAAAATATCATTGATTTGGATTGTATAAAGTTGTGCAACTTACCATAATTCTCTTCTACAGTTTTACCTTACGGCCGAAAGTGCAAATGGGTTCTTCAATTTATCCTGGCTTTTGAACTTTGAAAACAAAACTCATTTTATGTAATCAAACAGTGTTCCCGCTAAAAATATTGTACAAAAAGCCCGCCAACAGCCAACATCATGCCAAACCAAAAGGACCGCTTCTCTCGCTCCAAAAACATTCTTGCCATATTACAAAAAGAATATTATTCATTTAGGAATAGACACAATGCTAACTTTTAATTAAATAAAGAATATTAGAAATTCTTATTCCAATTTTATTGCTAGACCAATTATTCGTCTGACATAAAGTATTTTTTCCAAGAAAAAACATCTAAATCAAATAAAATTCCTTGTAAAAAATCAAAATATCTATGGAATGAACTATTTGATTTCAAGAAAAGAAACGATTTACTGATATTTTTATTTTCGCCGACTTTTTTGAAATTATGGTAAAATGGTATGGTATGGTCGCTCGTCTATGAATCAAACTTTTGTACTCTTGAAAAGTTGAAACTGTCACTGTCAAGTCCATCAGCCAGCGGCCTGCGGTAGGGATGTCGGAAATGCAATAAAGTATCGATATATATCGTATCGATGTTTTTAGAAAATATCAATATCGATATTGATATTTTTATTAAAAAATATCGATATATCGGTATAATTTGAAATTGAAATTGACTAACAGAGTTGCCAACTTAAAAACCAAACTATAAAACAGCAAATCAAGTCGACCAAAAACAAAAAATACATAAAATACAATTTGTTAGAAGATGTTAGTATAAAAAAAGTATTTTCTTTTTAGGATTTTTTAATCTTAAAACCTATAAATGTTTATTGGTCTGAAAAAAATATCGGTTTTTATACCTTTTCGATACTTAGAATTTTATATCGATACATCGATATATCGAACTATTAAATATCGCTCAAAAATATCGATATATTGAAAAAATAATATCGATATATCGATGTATCGATATTTTTTCAACAAGCCTAGCCTGCGGCAGCCAAGCAACAGTTTTTTTCATGTGCGGTGCGATTATGCGATATCAACGAATTAAAAAAGAAACTACCGGTGTACGCAGAAGATAGTATTAAGGGACTAGAACAATTCCTAAGAATTACTAGCTGTGTTGTCTGACTCTGAACTACCTCTGCGGGTAGCGTTTACCGTGGTCCACAAAGGAAATGGTTTCTAACTGTTGCAAATGTTTGTAGATATCTAGGACACTAAAACAAGTCGTAATAATAATAAACAAGCCTCCCTCGTTATTTGTACGCAACTCAACTGGTTTCCTATCGTAAAAAAGTAAATTTGAACTATTTATAGGTTACTAAATTGATACTATTTGAGTAAAAAGATGGAAAAACTGCCTATGTGTAGGATATGTTTAGTGCAGAATGCGCGCATGTCTGTAGTGGTTAACAAGCACTTGCGTGTACTATACGAGAAGCTGACTGATGTCCCAGTAAGTTGATATCTTTATTATGAACTAGCTTTTTCACCACCTTAGGGGTAGATTTTCGAAAAAAAAGAGAGTGAGTTTCCAGTTAATCAGACGGCACGTTAAAATTATTCCATACAAACTGATAACCCTAACAAAATATGACGAACTTTAAGATTTACATAAATATTTGTGCTAAGTTTCAAGTTTATCAACTAACTATAAAAGCCTTGCTTAGTGGGTGCCTACATTATACATAATTATTATATCATCATAATTTTATAGACCATTATTATTATCAAGTTTAGTAAAGTTTCAGTCAATGCTACTGAACAGAGAAAAAACAGATATATATAGATTGTTTAACAAATGTTTGATGTGATTCTTTGAATTGGCATAACTTTTTTATTTATAAACCGATTAACATGAAGTAAAATATAAATGTTAAGTGAGCTTTCCACAATATATTAGTGAAAACCACATCTAAATCGCATAAGCCGTTTCTGAGATTTGCATGCTCTTTGTGTTCATAAAGATCCTTATAATATTTTTTTTCATATATATTCCATCACAGCCATATGACAGCAATCATATATGTCATATATGACAGCAATCTGTTATATTTTTGTAATATATTATAGCATAGATAGAGCCTCTCTGACTACACAAAGATTTATGCAACCTGCATGAACAAAAGAGGTTCTTAGGGGAGAATGGAATTGAAGGTAAAAGACTTGCAGCATAGCTAATTTTTTGGCTAAAAACAAGCAAGGCCCCTGGTTATGTGATTCAAGCGGTCAAGGGTTCACCAGTCAGTGAGAAATTTCCTTTAAAATTTGTCATGAACTCAGGCCTCAGGAAACAAGCGTTTCCACCCCAAACGGCTCAAAACTGTAGTTACCCATAAGGTTACAGTATTTGTGGCGCTTAGGGCCTCAGCAGCTACTGTATATCAAAAGTACTTCACAAAATAGTATAAGACAATATATTTCATTGCAGTTTGTAACTGAAGACAGTAGACCGATTGTTGCTTGTTTCTTCTGCTGCGCTAAACTAAAGCAATGCTATCGATTACTGAGACAGTGTCTGAAAGCTGAAGAGCTGTTCACTCAGATGATGAATGGGGATTATGAGGTGAGGTGTTCTTCAACAGTCATTTATTCTCCTAATTTCTTATTACAATATATTTTGGAAGTAATTCCTTTTAAGCTGCAATTGAGTGTAAAAAGTTGCTAAGCATATTAACCAAATACTTTATTCATCTTTTTGCAGCCCAATCTTTTAATAAACCAAGAGCACTTTGAGTTTAGTGGGTTAACGAAATCTCCAACAGAGAACTTAAGTATTGCTGAATGTCATACGGAAAGCTATGCAGCTATCAAAGAAGAATTACCAGCTGTTTGTGAGGGACTTGATGATATAATTGAGCCAAAGGAGGAATACCAAAGTGATGGTATGTTTTTAAGAACATAGATAATTTTGCCAATAAAGAATATTTTAAAATAAATTAAGTACATAATTGATCAAAAATGTTTTGAATCATTTGAAGCTCTGATTTTATATTTATTCAAATAATAAACAAATTATATATTTTATATAAACAAATTTTAATGAGCATTTCACTTCTATTTAGATTAGTTGGAAGGTTTAATATCATTAATTCAATCATGTAAAACTTAGATATAATCAACATTTAGTCAAGTTGCAACAACTGTCCCCAAGGGTGCTGTGCTTCTTCTTCTTGGGGCTTTGGTTTCCGCACTCAGTCCTTGGCGGACCATTGTGCGTGGGCCATGGCAGCTTGTGGCGGTTATTCCAGCCAGCCCACCTCCTTCCAGAAGTTTATGACGTCTCCTGGTCTGTGTAATATATCTGTAAAAGATTTAGGTGTTCCAATAGTTTGTGTCCTAATCTGTATGACGCCTGTGCACTCAAAGAGTACGTGCGCGACGGTTTCTTCAGCCTCCATGCAGGCCCTGCACAGAGGACTGTCTGTTATGTCTATTGTGTGGAAGTGTTTGTTTAGTGAGCAGTGTCCCGTGATGGTCCCCGTCATCAGGCGCAGGCCGGTTCTGTTCAGGCGGAGTAACCGTCTGGTTAACCTTTTATCCAGGGATGGCATGGCCTCCCTGGATTGCCTGCAGCCCGGTGCCGAGGTCCACCAGCTCTCCGCTTGTGTGTGGGTGATTTCTTGTAGCCATCTGCGTAGCTGGTTAAAGGGAATGGGTATCAAGGGTTCCGGTCCGCAGGCTGGCGCACTGGAGGCTCTCCTCGCTAGTTCGTCAGCTGCGTCGTTACCTAATGATCCGCTATGTCCTTTTATCCATTGTAGTGTCACTTTGTCGCGGTAGAGTACTGATATACGTTCTAGTGCGTTGTGACATTCTAGTGTTAGTTTTGAGGTGTGGTGTTGTTTCTTTAGGGATTGCAGGACCGAGGCGCTGTCGGAAACTATGCGTATTTGCGCATCGGTGACTTTCCTGGCTTCTATTGCGTGTGCTGCCTGTATGATGCCCACACACTCCGCCTGGAAGACGGTGTTGTGCTTGCCCAGTGGGCTGGATATGTGTATATTAAGGTCTCGTGAGAACACCCCGACACCGCTTCCGGAGTCGGTCTTCGACCCGTCGGTGTATACTCTTAGTTCTTCCGGACCAGAGTAGTCACACTGTTCTTCGATAAGTGATATGTCATAGTGTTTTTGAAATTGGTGTTGTTTTGGGGCTCTATCGCAGGGTGACGCTAGCATTGGTTGATGTCTGATTGCGTCATCCCTTACCCGTGTGTGCTTTACTCTGGAATCTTTACTTAGGGTTCCTGTTATATTTAGCCGAAAGGCGGCCATGGTTGCCTCCTCTCGCACGATGAGGTGTAGAGGTGGCAGTCCTAGCATCGCCTGTAGGGCAGCTGTAGGCGTCGTTCTCATGCAGCTAGTAATAGCTACACAAGCAAGTCGCTGCAGTGTCTCTAGTTCTTTTTGGGTTGTGCTTAAGTTTGTTCTGGGCCACCATACTAGTGAGCCATATGTGATAGTTGGTCGGATGACCGTGGCGTATAGCCAGTGTGTGATTTTGGGTTTAACACCCCAGTTCCTGCCCAGCAGTTGTTTGCATTGCCACAGTGATATGGTGGCTTTTGTGTTCATATGTTTAGTATGCCTTGCCCAGTTCAGCTGACTATCCAGAAAGATTCCCAGATATTTGGTCTCAGTTGATAGGCTTAGGGTTGTTCCGAAGAATCGGGGTAATTGTAGTGTGGCCATTTTTCTTTTTTTTGTGAAAAGGATCAGTTCGGTCTTCGTTGGGTTCACTGATAATTGGTGTCTGTGGCACCAGTCCTCTACTATTTTCAAGGCTTGGCGCATGAGGTTGCATAGTGTGTTTTCATGTGTGCCGTTTATTATAATGGTTATGTCGTCGGCGTAGCCTACTGTATAGTAGCCTTTTTCGTTGAGTGTTTTTATGAGGCTGTCTACAACCAGGTTCCAAAGTAGCGGTGAGAGAACGCCCCCTTGCGGGCATCCTTTCGCTACGATGGCCCTTGTAGTGTCGTTTACTGTAAGTTGTACAGCTCTCATTTTGAGCATATTGGTGATCCAGCCGTTCAGGGTTGGGTCTATCTTGTGGTTGTCGAGGGCCATGTTGATGCTTTTGAAGGTGGTTTTGTCAAAGGCGCCCTATATGTCGATGAAGGCAGCCAGGGACGAGCATTTATGGTCCACTGCGCATTCGATCTTGGAAACCACGCTGTGTAGCGCGGTTTCCGTTGATCTGCCTGTGGAGTATGCATGTTGTTGTTTGTGCAGTGGTTTTACTCTGAGAGATCCGTCTCGGATGTACCTATCACAGAGTCTCTCGAGGGTTTTCAGTAGAAATGATGTGAGGCTTATTGGTCTGTAAGCTTTGGGTTGTGTGTAGTCGGTCTTGCCCGGTTTGGGTATGAAGATGACTTTCACTTCTCGCCATGCGAGAGGTACGTATTTGAGTGCTATGCTAGCTTGGTATATCTCTACCAGCCATGGTGTCACCTGGTCTAGTCCCCACTGCAGAAGGGCTGGGAAGATGCCGTCCAGCCCTGCAGATTTATATGGTTTAAAGGTGTAGGGTGCTGTGCTAGTACTGCTAGTAGATAATAAGCATGTAATACTCTTGACTTTTTTGTCTACTTACAGAGCTAGAAACCAAAATCTTAGACGATAGTAGTTTAGATACAGCCGATACACAAACACACCATTCTGCATCGGATTTAGAAGATGATGTACCTTTAATGGAGTTTAAAATTGAAGAGGAAGAAGAACTGGAACTATATGAGACTAAACAAATTGCGAAAGAGACAACAAGTAAGTATTAGTTAATCTTTGGTAAGCGAATAGGACAAAGGATCACCTGATAGGAAGTGGTTAGCGTTGCCTTCAGTTACAATGTTTCATTCCGCAGCCGGCACCCCGTCCCTCGCGTGCGTAGCAGCACGGTTTGGAGAGATCGTAGTAGTGGGAGTGTACTTCTCTCTGAACCGACCTCTCGCCGAGTTCCACAACTCATTAACAGAGTTGACTCAACTCAAACTCAAAGTATTTATTTCAAATGAACCAATTACAGGCACTTTTGAATTGTCAAGGGGGTCGGTCAGTCACAGAGATGAAGCCAGTTGCCCATTCGGCCAACGGGCAAGAAACTCCAAGGACACTCTTATAAACAAAATATGGTTACAAAATATTGGTTACATAATTCATATTATTTTTATACATGTGAGAACGATGCAGAACGGTGAAAGCAACCGATATAAAATATGTAAAAAAAAAAAAGTTTAAAAATTAAATTAAAACAAGCCATGGCCACTAAGAGATGACCAGTCTCTACTGACAGCGCCCGTTCACGAACATGACACCTCTCTTACTAAAAAGATGTAGATTTTTCCTTGCATACATGATGTTTTCATAGATATATCGACAAGGTACAGTCTTGACACGGTTGGCGCAGTGGTTGAGCGATTGACTGCTGCGCAGCATGTCGCGGGTTCGATTCCCGCACGGAACAAATATTTGTACGGCCTACAAGTATTTGTTCTGGGTCTGGGTGTTTCTCTATCTATAATATGTATGTATTTACAAAAAAAAATGTATATAAGTAGTTTATCAGCCATCTCGTTACCATAACACAAGCATTAAGTTGCTTAGCTTGGGACTATATGGCGTTGTGTGAAATGTCCAAGGATATTATGATGTTAATAAGCTTAAACCGTTCCCTTAGAGAATCGCGCCTACGAAGATTATAAATGGCTCTGATAGCTCTTTTCTGCAGAATAAAAATAGACTCGATGTCTGCAGCTCATCCCCAAAGTAAAATACCGTAAGACATAATACTATGAAAATAGGTAAAATAGACCAGCCTCGCGATATCTACATCAGTATATTGACGGATCTTTCTGCCAGCATATGCTGCAGAACTTAGCCGTCCTGCAAGAGATGTTAAATGAGGTCCCCATTTTAGCCTTGAGTCGAGCGTGATCCCTAGGAAAACAGTCTGCAGTTCCGCAGACTGTCGTCGTCTGCGGAAACCATTCCTTCCACGGGGTCAGTTACGACTGGTTGCTGCGGGCCGACCTGCCTGAAGGCGTCAGTGTGGTTTGCTACGCTGAGGACAAGCTGGTCTTGGCGCAGGGGAGGTCGCATCAGGCGACAGCCGACGCTATGACACGAAATTCGATTGAGAGAATCCGGCAGTTGAGTCTCGAGGTGGCATTACACAAATCCGAGGCCATGTCCTTTCATGGGCCCCGGAACAGGCCACCATCGGGATCCCAACTAACGGAAGGAGGGGTTCACATCGGCGTCGAGTCCACGATGAAATACCTGGGTTTCGTCCTAGACAGCCGGTAGAATTTCGTGTAGCAATTCCGACGTATGGCCCCCTTCCGTTCTCTGCGTTGGCGAACCGCCCACTATTTGAACGCGCCCCAAATGGTGGTAGTCGTAGGGCTGATCAGGTGGTACCGCACGATCTCGGGCGAGGCGGCGAGCCTCCTTGCCGGACTGCCGCCGTAGGATCTGGAGGTGATAGTCAGAGCTCATGGTGGCAGAGACAGCGACCGTCGCAAGCGCAACCCATCGCAGAGTACGCCACGATAATGGCGGTAAGACCCCTCTTTGAGGAGTGACTAGAAAGGCGTTATGGCGCCCTCACCTACCGCCTGACGCAGGTCCTGATGCAGGCAGGACATTGCAGGCGGGAGGAAACGCCCGGGTGTCACCACTGTGAGGATCGCCCAGAGGACACGGTGGAGCATACAGTGGAGATCTGCCCAGCTTGGGCGGATCACCGCCGTGTCCTCGTAGAGGCGATTGGTGTTAGCGGTGACTTCTCGCGTCCGGCCTTGGTGCAAGCTATGGTCCTGGACGACAGGGAGTGGCAGGCAGTCACCTCCTATATCACACCAGCAGTTATGTGCTTGAAGGAGGTGGTGGGATGGACGAGGGAAAGGACTCCACGTCTCAGTTGCCGCGGGAGACGCCCCGGGCGTCCGTACTTTCGGCTACAGTAGGCGCGGGCCTGCGGACGGTGAGTAATGGATAGCTCACTGTCCGATCAGGACCACCAGGCCCTTGCGTACGTGTTCCACGCGCGCCTCAAAGAGAGTCAGCACTAAGGAAGGGGCCCGATAGGGCCGAAGCCTGCCGGGTAAACGGGAATGTCCGAAAGGGTTACCGCTACCCCGGAACATAAAGGGCTAAGGCACATGGATGGGTTTTAGTCAGTAAGATCCTGAAACTCCCTTCCGCCCCACCCCCCAAAAAAAAGGCCTGTAATTCAAAGTCACAAATGATAAACTAGGACCATTGTACAGCCTTGGCCACAAGTATTGAGCACCATGACATCTTTCAGTTTTATGCGGAGTATCAAATAGAAATAAAACAAAACATTTTATATAGGTTTATTTTACTGTTTATTAATTGAAAATTAATATTTTGTCGGTCCACCCTATGCCTTAAGGAGGGCTAAAGCGTGTGAATTCGCCGCTAGAGGCGCTAGTGTAGCGTGAGGTCTCTGAAATGTCGGAAACATAGAAGACGAAACGATTTGGTGTATACTGTTGAGTGGCCTGCAGACAGTTTGTACAGCAGTGTAACGGCGAAAAGGCATCACCTGACTTGGATATAGTGATTATTATAGGATTACCAGTATTACCACCTATATTCTATAGATTTACAAATACAATGCAGGAATGACTGAGTTTGCTGCAGTTCATAGAAAGGGCTATAACGCCTATAACCTGATGATGAATGAATATGTAATGGCTGTAGTGACATGTACGCAAAATAATTTGTTTTTTAAAGAGGACAGGTCCACCCTGAAAATACGAAAGCATTGTCATATTTTATGAGTATTGCCTTTGAAGCAGATGGAAAAATTGTTCAGTCTATGTGAGAGTGCGCTGCTGCTCAAGGCCCAAAGGCAGTTTGTAAACATAGCTTGTGTGTGCTATGCAATATTATGATTTAAAAATCATTCTGAGTGTCGTATTAATTAAGAAAACACCCACAGAAAGTAACGAAAGTAAATAATTTGTACATATATTGATCCACACGTCCTCATAACACTTGCAGCACTGTACAATGGAATGATAAGGTTAGGAACAGTGTAATAAACCTTGTTTTCTCTTTAGAGAAAACAAACCTAAACAACCATAGAAAACAACCATAAACCTTGTTTTCTCTTTAGAGAAAACAAGGTTTAGTATAAGCGGTGTGTTTGAAGTGGCTTCCCTGCATGGAATATGTAATGACCATGATTACCTGAAACTACATATTCTTGACCAATTTATCCAGAATAAAATTAATGTGAGTGTACATCCCATTCTATTATTATATATTCCATTTAATATAAAGCTTCTGCGCTGAAAGTTTCGGGTTTAATTCTCAACAAACTTTGGCAGTTGTTCAGACCGGGACCTCACGCGCCAGTGGCGCCAACTGGTGAGCACAAAAACGGTAGCCCTCATTACGGCAGAAATTCTTTTTGGTAAAGAGCTAACAAAATTTGTACAGTCTTCAGCAGTAGTGGCGTCCCATTCTAGGCGCAGGTAGCGTTTCAAATCTTCTCTGTTGTTGGCGCCTAACTATACACTTTAATAAACGCCATAAATGTTCTATGGAGTTCAGATCTGGCGACTGGGCAGGCCAGTCAAGAAGCTCTGTGTTATTTTCCCGCAACCACATACATGTCGCCGAAAAGTTTTTTATTTATTTATTTACCCATACAAATATCCTTACAGGCTAGACCCAATGCGATATTGTAGCACAAGTTTACAATTAACTTACTTACATAACAACACATTAAATTATAACTATCTAAAATAACATACATCGTTGAATTGAGATTTATGCTCTTAGCATAACAAATTGTATACGTGGCTGGTGGTTCTTGTGAATTCACCCAAAGCGCAACAGAATATATCCAAATCCTCAGCAATGAGGTTGAGAGTGCGGAGCGCGCTCGTGAGCGGCGCCTCGCGCAGCAAGTTAGTTCGCGCGCGCGGTTCCACCAGCAACCGCGGCAGACGACGTCGACCCACATACCCGTCAGGCATGACTAGCTCTACCCTTCGCAATATATCCGCATTGTGTATCTTCTCTTATTACCTTAAAGATATAAGTCACTAGTGTGAGTAGCCTCCTGACCCTTAGTTCATTATATCCGACCATTCCCAAGACAAATAGAGTTGGATACATCAATGGATAAAATGGATATACCCCGTATTCCTTCATATATTTGTACCTAATAAATTTATTTTGTACTCGCTCCAACATAAGGCTATACTTAGTTTCATGAAGTTTCATGTCAAGTTTCGTGAATGAAGGCAGCAACGCAGTTTCTAGTACATTTATGTACTTAGTAGAGTCCATACGGCCCTCACACACGAACAATTGCGAGTAATTCGAGCAGAAATGGATTTCTTAATTTCTTCTGACAACTCAGGCGCGAGCTCAGAAGATGTTTTTTTTCCTATTTTTTAACGACTCTCAGTAACTGACGATCCTGGCGGTCTGTGGTGATGCGTTTGCGCCTGGTTCTCGGTCTATTTTGATGTGATCCAGTAGCAGAGAATCGCTGAGTAGCATATTGCACAGATCGGCGCGAACATTTCACAGTTTTAGAAATCTCTACTTGTGATTTCCCTTACTCATGCAGAAGCTGTATCTGCACACGTTTTTCTAAAGAAAGTTCATTTATTTTGGTATATTGCAACGATAACACTTAAAAAAAATAAAATAAAATACCAAAGGCGCACTAGATCATTGGACGTGTTCACAACGAGTGAACGAGTGATGGTAGAGAACTGATTAATTAATACAAAAATTGTAAAAGACACATTTTATTGCACCTGGGTGTTTTATTGCTAGCTGCGGCGTGGGTCATTGTTTTAAAATCTTTGATCTACAAAGATTTTAGGACCGACAAAAGAATACTTCAACAGTAAATTTGGTTTTCTCCCATACTTACCGTGAACGAGCGAAATTTGTAAGGTGCTCAATACTTTTGGCAAGGCTGTATGTGTCTGGTTATTTGTATTCAATGTCACCAAACATTGATCCTTTGCTGTTGTTACGTGAAACATGCAATCCGCTTTTCTTTGATTCGTGTGCATTTCCATCTGCTTCCAACATTTGACTTAACACATTTATAATCACAGGGGCGACCGTCGCGGAGAAACGAAAATTAGGCACAACAAGAACAAAAGTAGAAGATGCAATGGCTATCGAGGAAACAGGAAGAAACAAATCGGACCCGAAAGTTATCTGGACAACTGAAATACGTACGTCCGAACCTGGCACTTGTTACAAATTAAAAGAAATGATACCACATACTCGTACGCATATTGGCGAGAAACCTTACAAGTGCGATGTGTTTCAACGAAGTTTTAGTCGAAAGCGTGCTTTAGCATTACATAATCGTATACACACTGGTGAAAAACCTCATAAGTGTGATGTATGTCAACGGAGTTTTAGGGAGAAGGGTACTTTAACAACACATATACGTATACACACTGGCGAACAGCCTTACACGTGTGATGTATGTCAGCGTAGTTTTAAACAAAAGAATACTTTATTACGACATATTCGTTCACACACTGGCGAACAGCCTTACAAGTGTGATGTATGTCAGCGGAGTTTTAGGGAGAAGGGTAGTTTAACAAAACATATACGTATACACACTGGTGAAAAACCTCATAAGTGTGATGTATGTCAGCGTAGTTTTGGAGAGAAGAGTCATTTATCACAACACATACGTATACACACTGGCGAACAGCCTTACAAGTGCGATGTATGTCAGCGGAGTTTTAAACAAAACAGTACTTTATCACGACATAGTCGCTTACACACTGGTGAAAAACCTCATAAGTGTGATGTATGTCAGCGGAGTTTTAGGGAGAAGGGTTGTTTAACAAAACATATACGTATACACACTGGTGAAAAACCTCATAAGTGTGATGTATGTCAGCGTAGTTTTGGAGAGAAGAGTCATTTATCACAACACATACGTATACACACTGGCGAACAGCCTTACAAGTGCGATGTATGTCAGCGGAGTTTTAAACAAAACAGTACTTTATTACGACATAGTCGCTTACACACTGGTGAAAAACCTCATAAGTGTGATGTATGTCAGCGTAGTTTTGGAGAGAAGAGTCATTTATCAAAACACATACGTATACACACTGGCGAACAGCCTTACAAGTGTGATGTATGTCAGCGGAGTTTTAGGGTGAAGGGTACTTTAACAACACACCTACGTATACACACTGGCGAACAGCCTTACAAGTGTGATGTATGTCAGCGTAGTTTTAAACAAAAGAATACTTTATTACGACATATTCGTTCACACACTGGCGAACAGCCTTACAAGTGTGGTGTATGTCAGCGTAGTTTTATTACAAAGAGTAGTTTAACAATACATAATCGTATACACACTGGTGAAAAACCTTATCAGTGTGATGTATGTCAGCGTAGTTTTGGTCACAAGAATTATTTATCACAACATATACGTATACACACTGGCGAACAGCCTTACAAGTGTGATGTATGTCAGCGGAGTTTTAAACAAAACAGTACTTTATTACGACATAGTCGCTTACACACTGGTGAAAAACGTTTATTCCCGTTGTCCCCGTATGCCATATCCCCGTCACGGGGACAGCGGGACGTGATTAAATTTATTTCCAATTGTCCCCGTAACGTACATTCGGCTAACGGGGACAACGGGAAGTAAACTTTTCACGAGTCGTTGTCCTCTTAAATCTGCATTGTTTAAGCTTAGTTTTTTAGCATGGGAAAAAGAAAAGGGGAATAAAACAAAATTTATTTATTTGTATTCGAATTTTAATTTGAGGTAAAAAAAAACAATTATTAAATTTACACAAATAACACAACTTGAGCATTATAAATATAGTAGTAGTTACTACTACTACAAAAAAAAAATCAACAAAAATATCACAATCACTTGCCTAAAAATAAAAATCATAGTAAATAGATACATATGTAATTACAAAAAATATCACAATCACTTGCCTAAAAATAAAAATCATAGTAAATAGATACATTTGTAATTACAAAAAATATCACAATCATTTGCTTAAAAATAATAATCATAGTAAATAGCTTTTTTGCAAAAAATCAACATGGTAAGTAGCTACATAAGGTGAAAAACGTAAGGTGAAAAACCTCATAAGTGTGATGTATGTCAGCGTAGTTTTATTACAAAGAGTAGTTTAACAATACATAATCGTATACACACTGATGAACAGCCTTACAAGTGTGATGTATGTCAGCGCAGATTTAGTCGAAATGAACAGGACATTATTCCCGAACGTTTCGGTAAGCTCTTCCCACAAAAGCTCTATGGCGTTAAGATCAGGACTTTCGGGTGGCCATGTAATTTTGTAACCGACTTCTAAAAAAGGAGGAGGTTCTCAATTCGACTGTATATATATTTTTTTATGTTTGTTCGCGCATAACTCCGTTGCTTGCCAACCGATTTGAAAAATTCTTTTTTTGTTGGAAAGGGTATACTTCCCAAATGGTCCCATAAAAATTTTATCGAAATCGGATACTTAAGCGGTTTTTGATACTTCAACAAAAATCTAAAAAAAATCCTACTTAATATATATATGTGGACGATGTTCTAATAAGTTCCTGTCACTGTAATTTACATACCAGGTAGTGGTATTAAAATTTGGGGTTTTCTGTAGGTACCACAACTAAAAAGTGAAAAATAAAAACTTTTTTACAAAAAATAAAACCGGCAAAAATTGAAAATACAAAACCGAAGACACCGACTTCCGAAATCGAAAACTACAAAATAAACTTATTACGGAAGTGGCCACAACCTATCAAAAATACCTAAATAAGTCACCGACTTCCGTAGTTAATTAGGTTATTTTGTAGTTTTTAGTGGTTTGTTTTTAAGTCGGTTTTTTTTTGTAAAAAGTTTTTATGGCCGGCAGTGTATGTCAGCGGAGTTTACGTCGAAATGAACAGTTAGGAAATTGCGTATGAAATTACACTGAAATAGTATTTACGAAATGTCAATCGAAATATTTATTGTAAGTAGGTACTTACTACCCGATATAATAAAAAAATAATCTATCGATACTACTTATACAAATACACTTATAGGTAAATACATTATATATATGACAAACAAATATACGTTACATTTATCTTACGGGTTATTTTTTTAAGTTACTATGTCGCATTAAATTTATTATCTGTAAATAAATTATATGTCACACAACACACACCATTTATTGTAAGTTGTTTATAATTCACACTCCTTCCTTCATACATACATACATAAGTTATTATTATTATTATAAAATATGTTGTAATTTAATCTTATCAAATAATTTCGTGTAATAAGTAATAACTGATCTTAAATTATTGATCTCTAAATGACGAGTTTCTTAATAAATAATAAGGACATGGTTTTAAAATTGTTAATTTATTTATACATTTCAAACTTTCGTTTTGTACATTTTGCTGTGCCCTACCAGGTGCGTAATTGTTTAGTCGCCAGCACATCAAGTATACATCAAGTTACCACAAACTGTCAAATCTCGATCGGTTATGAACCTATCTGTCAAAGTTTTTAGGTTTAAATTGTTTAAAAAAAAATGACAGTTTGGATTAACTTCCGACTTGGACTTAGCTGTTAGATCAGTGGCGTGCACACAGTTTTAAGACAGGGTAGGCAGACAATTTTACTCACCAAAAATACTACACGTTGGTTTTGGTTCGTCGTCTTGTCGATTGATAATGTAGGTAATTGCCAAATGCCAACTCAAATATCCATAGATTGACTGATTTTATAGACATATCAATTTACGGATATTCGAAGTGGCCTTTCGGCGCGTTTATTTGATGTTTTGTAATGTTTGTGTGAATTGCAAAATTTAAATAAAATCATTAATAAAATATTCTATAATTTTGTAAATACTAAGGTTTTTGAATTCGGCAGATTTATAAACACATTTGAGCTCATTGATAAGGCGGTCTTATTTAAAGTCGTATAATTTATAAACATTTACGAATTGCGATACTAATTCAACCGGAAAATTGTCATTATATTTATTGAAATTTTCGCATGAAAGTAGTCCAAAAATTTTTAACTCTTTCAGATTTTTATATCGGTCGCGACATTTGATGGATATATTGTCTATAATTTCAATAAAAATCCGCTTAAAATTGGTTTTCGCGTCCTCAACATTACGTTTTCGTTTTGGCGGCCCTGTGCTTATTTTTACGCCTTCAAAAATTAATTCAAACCTAGATCTGAATGATTCCAAAAACGATTCAAAGTCCCTAATTTTTTTTTATGCAATAAGTCACATCTCATGTCTTTTTTTGCATAATTTCGTAAAGCACATCAGTTTCTGCGAATATTAAATATTATCGAGATAGGTCGTCCAACACCGGATTTGCAATTAATACAACCTAAAGGTAAAGTTAATCGTAAATTTAATACAAAACAATATGATTGACATTCTAATATATATCTATATTCGTCGGCCAGTTCTACCAGGTGTATAAAGATAACATTGAAATATAAAGATAAGTAAATTTTAGTGTTATATTTTATTTTCTTAGATTTTATTTCAGAACGCAACTCAATCATAAAAGATTGATAGATCTTTCAATGCATGTGACTTACGATTACGATATTTATTTTATTCAAATACTGAGTGTCTAAAAGGAACTTATTCTTTCGTTTTTCATTTGTTTTTCTATATTTCTGATTTAGATTACGTCTACAATGTCTGTTCGAACAAGCAAGGCGTCGTACAGACAACACGAATATTCGGGGTCGCGCAAATCTTTGAAACGAGTTCGAAGTGGAAGAAGGAGATATTATGCTGAACGGAGGTAAGTGAACCTGCATAATACAACTAATTCTGTATCCGACTTCTTCGTAAACACGAGAAATCGTCTTAGATAACTCTATAATGTATGTATCGACATGGTTTATTGTTGATCGTAAAAGGAACACTACGTGTATGTAGGGTCAGTAGGTCGTCTTGTGGGCTGCTTTAGTCTAAAACTATAAGATGACGTAAAAAAAACCTACGAAATATTAAGGAGAAATTTTAGGATATAGGTATTATACTTTTATTATGGTTATCACAATTTGTTTTTTTTTCTTTCAGTACCCAGAATACACAACCAAGAACATATTATTATATTCGTGTAAAACCGAAAATCCTTCATGTATTCGGAGTACATGAAAACTGCAAGAATTATTACTGCAATGTCAATAAAACATTAACAGATGAAAGTGAAAAGAAGGAAGAAAATCATGTAGAAAGTCTGAAAAATAATGCTCCAGAGGTGTGGGCTCTGATTTATGCAGCCAATGAAAAAATTGCTTTGAAGGCAGGTCGTGTGTCTAATGAGACAACAAATGTGGCAGAAAACTTTATGAGCGTAATAAACAAATTCAACTGTGGAAAACGAATAAGTTTAGGAAAAGGGGGTTCTTACCAGCGGCGTGTTCATGTGGCAGGTAAATATACAGTAATAACAGTCAGAAATTATTAGAACCAGTAAGAAATTCTTTGATTGTGATGGAATATCATCATTCTCCAGCCCTTATTTATTCCAATTTATATGCAATAATGCAACATTTCTTTTTTGAAATATAACATTTAAATATGTTTTCAGGCCTATCACTTGCTAAGGGACACAAATGGCATGAAACTGCATGGAAAAAGCAGACCACACAGAGCCTAGGGACACATTTTAAAAAGTACATAAAACGGAAGGAACAGAGCAGAATACGACAGCAATCTTTGACACGCAAACGATTATTTGCTCCAAGAGAGAAAAACCAACCGGATAAGCACTATGGACCCAAAGCTTGTGATCCTATTGATATTGACGAAGCACAGTTGAAAATACAGTGTGAAGAACGGCTAACAGAATTCCAAAAGTCACCAGAAGACATTGCTTTGATTGAAATCTCCACTGTAGGACAGCATGATAATGATTTATATATGTAATACTCATAGGAGTGACTGTTTGACTGCTAGTTTCAAGGCAGAGGGTGAAATCAACAAGTCAAATGATTTTTGTTCTAATTGTATTTTGGTAGTAGTTTGTTTACAATCTGAAATCAACAAGTCAAATGATTTTTGTTCTAATTGTATTTTGGTGGTAGTTTGTTTAGAATCTACATAACCACTGTATATTTCTTTTTATTTTGTATTTACTGTAAAATCAGAAGGCATACATGCTTACCTATGTTTTACTAAAAGCTTTTGAGTGCGTCGAAATCGGAAAAATGTTTTTCACCTTCCTGGTTATTATCATTATCACATAATAAAGTGTTTTAGATTTGTTGTTGTATCTTGTTTATGAATTATTCTTACGTGTTGGTTATGAAATGTTTAAAATAATATTGAAATAATTGTTACTGTTACAAATCATTAGTGTTATTAGTTTTGAGTGAATAGGCATGGATCAGCATATTATATGCTACTTCAAATACATGTTCTGATAAAAAAACAATAGTGTAATGTAATAAAATAAAACTGCGTTTTATTGTAATCAATTTTGACATTATTTATTTCCCAAAATTATTGATCAATAAAATAGTTTACGCCAACAAATATAAGTTTTATTTTTATAACAATCTTTTAGAATATAAAACATAGCAGGTGGTGTTTTGAAGTTCTGTCTACCCATACAGAAAAATGGAAAACTTGTTTTTTACATTCACGCCATCTAGTGTTCAATTTTAGTAAACATTTTTGTATACGTCTGTGTGTGTAAACGACCCTGTATGCAATGGCAGATGTTAAAATACATCTATTTACCGAATTGGGTGGATTTTAAGGCAATGATATGACATATTTCAATAAATTATAATATTTAGTAACCGCGAACACTATTCCTACGACATAATAGTTTTCCAATTACGCAAAAACTCAAATAAACTAGAAATGTAGCCTTCAGCGCCATCTAGCGGGACATTGGCTGGGAACAGCCCGTAGCAATCGCCTTAAAATATTTGCACTGCATAGCAAACTTTCGTTCGTAAATGTTCGGAAGAGATCGTAATTTTTCGTGTTAGCTTTAAAGAATAACCAGTAAGACACTGGCAGTTCATGCAGTTGTGTGCGTGATTTTTGTCATTGTGTGTCAGCAAAGCCCACGTAGCTATAGGAACGCACACACATAAAAATCCGTATCACCACGACATTCTACTGAGCACACATACGAAACATTCAGACACGAATAGTTTGTGTCTATGCCGTGGCGCTAGTGCAGCGCGAATCGATGATGTGAAATTACTTGAACGACCAACTGTATCGGATCATAATGATAACACACCGGCCACTCGATAGGTGGAGCTGATTTATGTTTTAAGATTTTTATGTTGTTTTGTTTATTGATAAAATAATATTAGATCTATTATCAGAACTAGGGTAGGCAGTGTCTTTTTGTCTTTATGAAACGCAAGCCACTGTGTTAGATCTTAACACATTATGGAATGCAAATAAAGATATGAATAATAACCGATGTTGCTACTCAAATGGAATCGCCATTTTGTTCAATAAAAAGTATTTTATCAAATAAATGTAATGAATTCTAAATAAATGTTTTCACAAACCTCGTCGCAGGAAAGCCTTATGTAAAAAAAGTTGTATTAAAAGTATTCACGCCGATTGCACGCGCAAAACACCGCCGTTTTTGGTTTGGCTTATGTTCTGGTCTACCACAAAATAATGATTCGATTTCGGTTTCTATTCGATATAAAAATCGGTTGCTAGTATTTGAGTAAAAAAATGTGGTTCTTGAGCACGGTTATCAAATTGATCAAGTGATTTGAACTATATTTTATTTTTATCTGTGATTAGATTAATACATTTAAAACAGTTGCATTTCTTTTTGTTAATCAGTTGGCATCCGATCATACAATCGATAAATAGATTATTGTTAAACACTTTTATTACCCAGCAACTGCATCATCTAGACGTCTGTCAACAATGACTGAAAAAACTATTGGTGGGTCGTTGTCTATGTTTTGACGGACGAAACGCAAGCGTTTTCCCGGCGACGAAAACGATGCCTTAGCCTTTAGTTCCCTGGGGAATGGAACCGGCGAGAGATGTCGTGCGGTGTCCCACAGGGATCGGTTCTGGGGCCGCACCTGTGGGACATCGGCTACGACTGGGTGCTGCGGGCCGACCTCCCTGACGGCGTCAGCGTAATTTGTTACGCTGACGACACGCTGGTTCTGGCGCAGGGAAGGTGGCATCAGGCGGCGGCCGACGCGATGACACGCGGGGTTGCGATAGTCGTTGAGAGGATCCGGCAGTTGGGTCTCGAGGTGGCATTGCACAAATCCGAGGCCATGTCCTTTCATGGGCCTCGGAACAGGCCACCATCGGGATCCCAACTTACGGTAGGAGGGGTTCACATCGGCGTCGAGACCACGATGAAATACCTAGGTCTGGTCCTCGACAGCCGATGGAATTTCGTGGAGCATTTCCGACGTTTGGCCCCCAAGCTGGAACGGACTGGGGCCGCCTTCAAGCGGCTCTTGCCCAATTTGCGGGGGCCAAACGCCGCCTTTGCGGGAGGCTTTACGCGGGAGTCGTGCGGTCCATGGCCCTTTACGGGGCCCCGGTGTGGGCGCGTTCATTGCGGCGGCGAGCCGCCCACTACCTGAACGCGCCCCAAAAGGTGGTAGCCATTCGGCTAATCCGGGGGTACCGCACGATCTCGGGCGAGGCGGCAAGCCTCCTTGCCGGACTGCCGCCGTGGGATCTGGAGGCGATAGTCCTCGCGCGCCTGTACGAGTGGCGCGCGGAGGTACTAAGCCGGGGGGAAACTCCGCTTCCGCAGCAAATTGCGGCGGAGCGGACGGACCTCCGGCGCGATCTCATGGCGGCCTGGAATCAGCGACTGTCGCAACCCAGCGCAGGGCACGCCACGATAGTGGCGGTAAGGCCCCTCTTTGAGGAGTGGCTAGAGAGGCGTCACGGCGCCCTCACCTTCCGCCTGACGCAGGTCCTCACCGGACATGGATGTTTCGGGAGGTTCCTGCACATCATCAGGCGGGAGGAAACGCCCGGGTGTCACCACTGCGAGGATCGCCCAGAGGACACGGTGGAGCACACGGTGTAAACCTGCCCTGCTTGGGCGGAGCACCGCCGTGTCCTCGTAGAGGCGATCGGCGGCGGCGACCTCTCGCGCCCGGCCCTGGTGCAAGCCATGGTCCGGGGCGAGAGGGAGTGGGAGGCAGTCACCTCCTTCTGCGAAAAAGTTATGCTCGCGAAGGAGGTGGCGGGATGGGAGAGAGAAAGGTCCTCCCGTCCCAGCCGCCGCGGGAGACGCTCCGGGCGTCGGGAGCCACGTGACGACTCCCGGCCACCGTAGGCGCGGGCCTGCGGGCGGTGAGTAATGGGTGACTCACCGTCCGATCAGCGCCAGACCCGTGCCGTACGGCGCGTATATGTTCCACGCGCGCCTCAAAGAGATGTCAGCATATGAAGGGGCCCCTCAGGGCCAATATTGAAAATAAAACGACGCGTCTACGGAATTGACTTGAACGGAGTGAACTTTATTGAGGCACACAGACAAAATATCTATAACGTATAATTCACATACTTAGTACTAGATGGCGCTAGGTGTATTCTTATTTTTATATAAACTAACACCCCCACTATATAAAAATAATACAAGTTATCTATTTTTCTACTAGACCAATAGCTTTAACAAAAGTTTTATGCTTAATTGAATTTAAACTTTTAGTAAGCAAATCTGCTGGCATATCAGCTGTACATAGGTACTGAACATTTACCAAATTCTGAGCAATAATTTCTTTACAAAAATGAAACCTTATATCTATATGCTTAGATTTATTATGAAAAACAGGATTCAATAACAATTTTTGCGCACTTTGGTTATCATTATACAGAATAATAGTATATGAACTGGCAGTTATTTCACATTGTAAGTTTTGCAAATATATAGCTTCTTTACAACATTCTGATATACCTATGTACTCCGCCTCTGTAGTAGAGAGTGCAACAACCTTTTGTTTCCTGCTTTCCCAAGATATTGCAGCACCTGATAATTCAAACACAAAACCTGTATATGACCTCCTACTAATTACATCACTGCCCCAATCAGCATCAACATAACCAATAATTTCAGAATTATGTTTTGAGTCATATTTTAAACCATAATGTTTTGTCTTCTTTAAATATTTCAAAATTCTTTTTGCATGATGCCAATGTTCTTTAGTAAAACAATTGTTAAATTGGCTCATATAACTAACTGAGAACGATATGTCTGGACGAGTTAAAACAGACAAATACATTAAACTACCTATCAGGCGCTGGTATGGTATGCTAACATCACATTTGTCGCCTATACTAAGGTTCAATTTACATTCCATTGGTGTATTTGAAGTGTGACAATCCAACATATTAAATTTATCCAACAACTGGTCTATATAACTTTCTTGGTCTAATGTTACACAATTTTTATTGCACACAACTCGCATACCCAAACATTGTCTTATAGGTCCTAGGTCTTTAATCTTGAAATTGTCTCCTAACGACCTTTTTAACTTTATTACTTCATTAGAATCATTAAAACAATCTGGCTTTTGCATAAAAATATCTTCCTCAAGATATCCGTTTAAAAATGCTGTTTTTACATCTAAGTGCGTTGTTTTAAAATCTAATTTTACAGTCAAGGCAAACAATAATCTTAATGTAGAAAATCTAACTACTGGAGAGAATGTCTCATTGTAGTCCACACCATGTCTCTGAGTAAAACCTTTTGCCACTAAACGAGCACGATATAAAACTTTACCATCCACATCACACTTTTTCTTTAGAACCCATTTACACTGAACCACACAATCACCATTATTTGGAGCTTCAACTAACTCCCAAGCTTGATTCTCTTCAAAACATTGAAGTTCTTCTTTTACTGCTTTTTGCCAATATTCTTTTTCATGTCCGGTCAAAGCCTCCTGCAAAGTTAAAACTCCAGCTTCTTGAAGACAGACGTTTTGTTGGCTACTGAAACCATATCTATCAGGTTGTTTTCTGTTTCTAGTTTCCTTTGTGGTGGTTACAGTTTCCTGTAAACTTTCTTCTACATCTTCATACTCACTCGGTACATATTCAGAATCAGAACTATTTGTAGACTCTTCTTGGGATGTGAGAGTATCAGACAAGCTTTCTTTCATATCCCCCACTGAAGGTGGTGTCTGATCTGTACCTTTAATTGTTTCATTTACTGACTTCTGTTCTACAACTTCTATAGTAGTGTTTTCTTTCTCGACAACTATCACGTCTCGGCTGGTTATTATCATATTCTTAACTGGATCATACACTCTGTAGCCTTTACTCGCATCAGCATAGCCAACTAGAATACCTTTTTGGGCCTTTTTATCCCACTTTTGTCTCTTTTCTTTAGCTATGTGTGTCATTACTATGCTGCCAAAAACTCTCAGATGACTGATATCTGGCTTCACACCATGCCATAGTTCATAAGGTGTTTTTCTTTGTAATACTGACAAACCTGTACGATTATGTAAATATACAGCTGTGTTTGTAGCCTCAGCCCAGAACTTCTTGCTTAACTGTGCGTCAAAAAGCATGCACCTTGCTTTCTCGACTAAGGTTCTGTTCATTCGTTCGCATAGTCCATTCTGTTCAGGAATATATGGACATGTTGTTTGATGAACGATTCCAATGTTTTTTAAATAATGATTAAACTCAGCATTGCAGAATTCTCTTCCGTTGTCACTTCTAATAATTTTTATCTTCTTATTTGTTTGATTTTCAACTAATGCTTTGTATTCTATGAAGCTTTTCAAGGCTTTTCTTGTTTTTCAGAAAATAGATCGCCGTCATTCTACTAAAATCATCAACAAATAGAATGAAGTACTTATAACCTCCAATAGAATTGCACTCCATAGGACCACAGATATCCGTGTGAATAATATTCAACACCTCTGTACTTCTGTCACTTACATGAGTAAAAGGTAATCTGGTCTGTTTACCTTCACAGCAAACGGCACAGTTGGATTTTGTGATGTCAACTTTCTCTTTCAAGGTTAATCCATCAACTGTATTCTGCATTTTATTCAGACATTCACTGTTAACGTGTCCCAGCCTGCGATGCCAGAGTTCACCCGATATGACCGCTGCTGCAGACATGTTTTCTTGAAGTTGCAGCTTATAGACTCCATTTTTTAACAATGCGTAAGCCACCAGTGTACCTTTCCCATTATATATTTCACAGGCGTTTGTAGTAAACACAACTTTATTCCCTTTGTGAATCAATTGACTAACTGATAATAAGTTAGTTGTCAATTTCGGTACACAAAACACATCCTTTACGTCCACATCGAAATTGCAGCCATTAACCTCGGTAGAAATCTTTATATCGCCCGAACACTCAATCGGCACTTGCGTTTTGTCAGCAATTGTAATGTACTGACCTTTCTTTTCATTTGATATACTCGTGAGCCATTGTTTATTTGGCGTTAAATGCACACTGGCTCCAGAATCGACATACCAATCTTGGTTGTTGAAATTTCCGCTTAGAAAGACTGCACTGAACACATTGGTTTGCTTATGTTCGTTGCCTTTATTATTCGATACTTCAGCCGTACATTGTGATTTATAATGGCCTATCTGTTTGCATCGATAACATTTAATTTCTTTCTTAGCCTTTGTTGACACTGTGCCGCCATGTTGGCCGCCATGATTTTTACTAACCATAGACTTCCTGGCCGTCGATGAGTGTGGCCCACCTCTATAACCGCTGGCCAAAGCGCCATTCTTTTCATCATTCATTCCGTTCATTCCGTTTTCTGATTCCATGTCAAGTAATTTGCTTTTAATGGCGTCCGTTGTTATTTGAATACCCGAATGTTCTATGGCCATTATCATGGGGGCATATTTTTCAGGTAGCCCTGCCAATAACAATGAACCAATCCACTCATCATTTAACTGAAATCCTGTGTTGCACAACTTTTGCCCTGTTTCTATAATTTGTGTCACATATGCGATCATGGATGCACAATTTTCGAGTCTTATAGAAATTAAATGTCGAAGTAAGGTTATTCTTCTTGCAAATCCGGAATCGTCAAACAAAGCCCTCAGCTTCTCCCACAACTCCTTTGTAGTAGAAACATTTCTAATGTGCACATATAACGACGAGTCAATCGTGAGAATTAGCTTCGCTTTAGTTTTTGCATCATCCTCGGTCAACAATCTTGCACCTTCCTCAGGTTTAATGTATTTCATCATCCCTTCTAGGATCAAGAAGTTTTCCGCTGCAAATACCCATTCGCTGTAGTTTTCTCTTCCTCGTAATTTAGGCACATTGACAATGTAATTTGCCGCCGCCATATTTTTCTTTTGTTTTCTTGCCTACGCTAGCTACACTAAATATCCTACTGCGAATTATTATCACACTTATTATGTACTGGATAACTTTTAACTTTCGCGATATTTTAGCTAATAAAACTAAGAGCCATAAATCTGGATTCTGGGCCCATAACCTATTGAAAATAAAACGACGCGTCTACGGAATTGACTTGAACGGAGTGAACTTTATTGAGGCACACAGACAAAATATCTATAACGTATAATTCACATACTTAGTACTAGATGGCGCTAGGTGTATTCTTATTTTTATATAAACTAACAGCCAAGCCTGCCGGGTAAGCGGGATTGTCCGAAAGGGTTACCGCTACCCCGGAACATAAAGGGCTACGGAAGGAACATGGATGGGTTTTATTCAGTAAGAGTCTGACACTCCCTTCCGCTCCACCCAGAGCGGGAGCAGTCATTGGATGATTTCCCAGCCTTTAAAAAAAAAAAAAAAGCCTTTAGTTCCCTATGATGAACTTGACGTCTGCTCGGGAATACTCGCCAAAATAAAGTTTTAGCGTTGAAGATCGTCGGTGACACCTCCGCTCTTCCCGTACAGCTTCTTCTAGCAATAAAAAGCAGCCATAGTTTGAAATTAAACTTCTAAGTACTTATAATTTTCGTCAACAGCACGACAACTCTTTTGAAGTCGTATGAACCAAAGAGTATAGTAAGTATTAACCTGACAAGAGAACCCTCTTTAAAAACTGTAAAATTTATACAGAAAAATGTTAGCGGAAATAAAGTATGTTTTAATGAAGTTATATTACAAGATCAAGCATTAGAAGCTGATCTAGGTCAAAGAAATTATGTGTGCGGTTGGTTCCTGACTAAGGCCCGTATTATAGAACCTCACTCAATACCCAAGCATTACTTAAAACTAGTTTCAACCAATCATATGGCTTCAATCGAGACTCAAACAATGCTTGAGTATTGAGTAAGGTTCTGTAATAGAGGCATAAGTGTTTCAAAACCATAGTAAGATCGTGTGAATGTTGTAGACAGAACCTTATAGACTTAAACAACCAAAACGTGGCTAATAATTTTATTAAAGCTAAAGAATATAATAAACAAAAATTGTTATGTTCTCCCAGCGAAGCATTGCAAAATTGTTTCCTTAACATACAAAATATAACAATCATTTTTAAAAAAAGAACGTCTTAAACGCGATAAGGTGCAGCGGGGCAATCTCGACAGCGGGAAATTTCAACTAATCTTAATAACTTCTACATTTTACTTTATTTGAATACGTGCCATCTATGACCGGATAGTTCAAAAGCAATTTCATAATTTCTACAAAGATGGCACTGCTAGACCCAATACTGTTTGATCGACACGGCCATTTTGTTTTCTTCTCTTTTTCTTGTTTGCACGTGCAAATTAGTGTCTCAAATTTTTGCGAAAAAAAAGTGGTAATTAATGTGTTTTTCGAAGATTTTCAAAGGTAAGACATTTAATTAAAGCCTATTTCATGTTTTTAGCTATTTTTTTCTGTTGTAACTTGCGTTTTAACCTTTTGAACGCCAATCACTTCTATACAAGTTCGAGATTTTCGTGCCCTCAGCGCCACTACTTGATTAGAAGTAATTATGGTATAAAATAAATTTACGACTTTTACAAGACCTTTTATTTTGTTTTTATGGAAAATTACCCTGTTAGAAGCCATATTTTTAAGTTTTTCACACATAATAAGTTCTTGTTTGTTTTATATTCAATAGAAACAAAAACGCCAGAAAATATTTCAATGCCCCCAACGCCAAGTACTTGATATAAAGTAAGCCAGTGATGGGACACGATGAAGACCTCGCTATATTTCATCTCGTCGAAACGATCATAAATACTATTATTGCAAGAAAATGACGTGAATAAATAATATTTTATAAATATTGCAAACTATAAACTACGTTTTATTCACCTTAATCAAGAATAAATAGGTTTTCTAATCATTTTCGATAGTGAAACACCGTTTGAAAAACCCATCCCTACAAAGCGGCTAGTTGTCAGTGCCCACAACGCCACGAACTTGTATAGAAGTAAATCTGTAACGTCATAAGCGGACGGGTTTCAAGGTCATAGTGACTTTGTGCATTTTAGTGAAGTGCAACAACTTGCGTTGGCGCACGTGTTCTAACAAAAAATGAGTGACGGTGAATATGACGAATTATTGCGAGTTTTACAAGGTGTGGTTTTAAAAAGATCTGTAACATCTGCGTAAAACAGTGACTTACCCTCCATTTTCATTTAAAAAAAACACGTAGAAAACCACGTATCTAGCTTCTATTGATTGAAGTAAACGAAATAAAATGCATGAATCGGTTGAGGTTATGTACGTGTAACTCGACCACAGTGAATAGAAAAATACGGGTTGTTGTACATTCGTCACAAAGTAAATTAGTCACAAAAAAAATATGTGTAAATTCGTCACAATTCCCAATGTATTAATTTTGTTTATTGTAAATTCGTCACATCGTTATAATCCGTACCGATAGCAAAAAATAAATAAGAAGTAGAATGAAAATGTTGTATATTTTTCATAATCACAGCACGTTTACTAATTTACCTTACATCTACATAAAAATCACAGTTTTCAAGTGAATGTTTAAATAAAAAAATTTGGCTGCAATCGCTACTTAAAGAACAAAATTTTTTAAAAGAGGGTTTGTGATGAATTTACTCATTTTTATACGTGTGACGAATTTACTTTCAATGTATGGATTTTTTAAAATATGACGAATTTACTTAGTGACGAATGTACAACAACCCAAAAATACCATCAACCAAAAATAGACATCGACATCTAGACATCCTTATATCAGAAAGGATTTTGACGTGCCTCGAGCGCCAACGACTTGATATGAAGTAGAAGGATTACATTTGGAGACAAATAGGGATGTGCCTTCTAGAACACACGTCTAATAAATGTACAATTCTTTTCTTTTATTATGGAAAATATATCCAGGTTTTCATATTGATTTTTTTATGAAATGAAACAAAATATGAAAATACGATATCAGTTTTTATTTAGCTTCGTAAATTGGTGAATAAACATTAATTTCAACTTATAATATTATTTGTCGATAGGACATTAATCCCATCCCTACGTTTGACTATAGATACGTTATACATTTGTAGCGTGGCGCTGGAGGACACATCGCGTATTATATAGATGGGCGTTCAAAAGGTTAACAGCATTTTGGCACAATATAAATATGAACAGTATGGAAACTAGGCCTATTTGTTGAAATAATTACCTACGCTCCACTGCAGCATTAGAGTTGTCACTCTTAATGGTTTTGAAACTGAACTGTATTTATTAAAATATTTGTGTTCTCAAACAATCAAGTTGGAATTAGTTATTTCAACTCGATTGTTTTTTCGATTGTTTACTAATAACATTTAAGGTGGATGTTCCAGGGTAGCCCGCGAAATTCAAATTTTCTTAAGTTTTTTGCAATTTGCAGGCCAGTGATAGGTTGTATGTTGAAAGGTGTAAAAATGACTTTTCACTTGAAGGTCAAAGTCATTTTTACACCTTTATGAGCTCGGAGGGTTGTATTAATGATTTTGATGATTATAATTCTGTAACTACATACGTCTTACAGCCGCGAATCAAATGTTCATCAACATACAACCTATCACTGGCCTGCAAATTGCAAAAAACTTAAGAAAATTTGAATTCCGCGGGCTGGTTGGAGGATTCACCTTAAATAGGTAATCTCATGGCTTCGGTTAATACCAGTAAAAGAAGAATGTTTAAACAGGGAACAGTTTAAAATCAATACACAACAACTTGTGAGCTTTATCAATATGGCGTAACCTTTTACAAGTGGCGTGAGCCGCGAAAAGACGAAAACGTTTCGTGCGATCCTGAAATCCGTGCGAAATGTTCATCAACATACAAGCTATCACTGGCCTGCAAATTGCAAAAAACTTAAGAAAATTTGAATTTCGCGGGCTACCCTGGAACATCCACCTTAAGGCGATTGATACGGGCTGTTCCCAGCCAATGTCCCGCTAGATGGCGCTGAAGGCTACATTTCTAGTTTATTTGAGTTTTTGCGTAATTGGAAAACTATTATGTCGTAGGAGTAGTGTTCGCGGTTACTAAATATTATAATTTATTGAAATATGTCATATCATTGCCTTAAAATCCACCCAATTCGGTAAATAGATGTATTTTAACATCTGCCATTGCATACAGGGTCGTTTACACACACAGACGTATACAAAAATGTTTACTAAAATTGAACACTAGATGGCGTGAATGTAAAAAACAAGTTTTCCATTTTTCTGTATGGGTAGACAGAACTTCAGAACACCACCTGCTATGTTTTATATTCTAAAAGATTGTTATAAAAATAAAACTTATATTTGTTGGCGTAAACTATTTTATTGATCAATAATTTTGGGAAATAAATAATGTCAAAATTGATTACAATAAAACGCAGTTTTATTTTATTACATGTTTTTTTATCAAAACATGTATTTGAAGTAGCATATAATATGCTGATCCATGCCTATTCACTCAAAACTAATAACACTAATGATTTGTAACAGTAACAATTATTTCAATATTATTTTAAACATTTCATAACCAACACGTAAGAATAATTCATAAACAAGATACAACAACAAATCTAAAACACTTTATTATGTGATAATGATAATAACCAGGAAGGTGAAAAACATATTTCCGATTTCGACGCACTCAAAAGCTTTTAGTAAAACATAGGTAAGCATGTATGCCTAATGAAGTATTATTTCACCTTCTGATTTTACAGTAAATACAAATAAAAAGAAATATACAGTGGTTATGTAGATTCTAAACAAACTACTACCAAAATACAATTAGAACAAAAATCATTTGACTTGTTGATTTCAGATTCTAAACAAACTACTACCAAAATACAATTAGAACAAAAATCATTTGACTTGTTGATTTCACCCTCTGCCTTGAAACTAGCAGTCAAACGGTCACTCCTATGAGTATTACATATATAAATCATTATCATGCTGTCCTACAGTGGAGATTTCAATCAAAGCAATGTCTTCTGGTGACTTTTGGAATTCTGTTAGCCGTTCTTCACACTGTATTTTCAACTGTGCTTCGTCAATATCAATAGGATCACAAGCTTCGGGTCCATAGTGCTTATCCGGTTGGGATTTCTCTCTTCGAGCAAATAATCGTTTGCGTGTCAAAGATTGCTGTCGTATTCTGCTCTGTTCCTTCCGTTTTATGTACTTTTTAAAATGTGTCCCTGGGCTCTGTGTGGTCTGCTTTTTCCATGCAGTTTCATGCCATTTGTGTCCCTTAGCAAGTGATAGGCCTGAAAACATATTTAAATGTTATATTTAAAAAAAGAAATGTTGCATTATTGCATATAAATTGGAATAAATAAGGGCTGGAGAATGATGATATTCCATCACAATCAAAGAATTTCTTACTGGTTCTAATAATTTCTGACTGTTATTACTGTATATTTACCTGCCACATAAACACGCCGCTGGTAAGAACCCCCTTTTCCTAAACTTATTCGTTTTCCACAGTTGAATTTGTTTATTACGCTCATAAAGTTTTCTGCCACATTTGTTGTCTCATTAGACAAACAACCTGCCTTCAAAGCAATTTTTTCATTGGCTGCATAAATCAGAGCCCACACCTCTGGAGCATTATTTTTCAGACTTTCTACATGATTTTCTTCCTTCTTTTCACTTTCATCTGTTAATGTTTTATTGACATTGCAGTAATAATTCTTGCAGTTTTCATGTACTCCGAATACATGAAGCGGGCCATTTCTCAATTCTGCTGCCATAGCAGTATGCTCACTGCTACACATGATAATTTTCCGTGCTACTAGTGTAATCTTCATCACCTTCGGCTTCAGAATATTTCGCCCAGAAAGAGGGAGTTTAGTGTTGACCAAGATCTAAAAAGCACAAAATATAAATACAGAATAATATGCTTCACTGATCTTGAATTGACTTTACAAATTTGACTTATTAATTTACCTTGTAGAGTGCACTGGTATAGTTTTTGATAACATGATTCTTGCATTCAATTTTTTTTATTATGTTCCCATATGACACTTTCTCTTTCAATTTTGCATACACAGAGGAGTCTCCGTTACCAATAAAACTCAAATAGCAAAGTTGATGTATTTCTTCACTGTTTTGAAAACCTTCCACAATAATATCTGATTCCATTGCTGTAGATGGTCCAGTAAAATTTTTGCAGCAGTTATGTGCTTTCATATCCAGGTTCCTCCTCTCATAATATTGACATGTATAACAATATTTGTTTCTAACACCAAGAAATAGTCATTTTTTAGTTTCTTTACCAATAATGCAGGCCTGGAAATGAAAAGCAACACTTGTAAAAATAATGCACATAGGTAATTAAAATGTCATAAAGAACTAAATTTGTTTTTAGTAAAATATTAACTTACCATACCAGATGATGAATCAAAGTTATGCCCATATGACCTTTTCAACCATCCTCCATCTACATATACAGTAACAAATGGAACACCGTCTGAAGACACATGACCTTTTTGTATTGCAATTGATGTTTCTTGTTGATCAGCTATTTTAATTTCCTCTGTCAAATGTTCAAACCACACACTGCCTAATTTTTTTTCAATACGACGAAATTTGTTAGCTGACATTGTTGGAATATCCATAAGACTTGTTATATGAGCTGCTTGAGTGTAGAAGCTACCAGAAATGACAGTTGCCCACACAAATGCAGTATTTATTTTATCACTGCTCTCCGTAAAATGCCTCCACGCTTTATCACACATACTGCACTTGAAAATTAATTCACTTCGAAATCCATCAAGTCTTTCACTAACAAATTCAATTTGTGAAGATTCACACATATTTCGATGTCTTTCCATAAGAAATGCCCACTGTATTACATGCTTCAAGTCCACAATGCGATACCCAGATATTCCAGATAAACATTTATTTGGACCAGGTTCCACAATCATTTGAAATGAATCAATTTCCGGATCAGGTTGCGGCCAATTAATCTCTAAAGGTTCAACCACAGGTTCAGCTGTCACTGTGCTAGTACTACTAGGAGCACTGTAGGTGGCCTCTAAGCGGATTTTCGGTTTTACACGAATATATGTTCTTGGTTGTATATGTTCTGGGTACTGAAAGAAAAAAAAACAAATTGTGATTACCATAATAAAAGTATAATACCTATATCCTAGATCTATTTTCTCCTTTCTCAATATTTCGTAGGTTTTTTTTACGTCATCTTATGGTTTTAGATTATAGCAGCCCACATGACGACCTACTGACCCTACATACACGTAGTGTTCCTTTTACGATCAACAATAAACCATGTTGATACATACATTATAGAGTTATCTAAGACGATTTCTCGTGTTTACGAAGAAGTCGGATACAGAATTAGTTGTATTATGCAGGTTCACTTACCTCCCTTCAGCATAATATCTCCTTCTTCCACTTCGAACTCGTTTCAAAGATTTGCGCGACCCCGAATATTCGTGTTGTCTGTACGACGCCTTGCTTGTTCGAACAGACATTGTAGACGTAATCTAAATCAGAAATATAGAAAAACAAATGAAAAACGAAAGAATAAGTTCCTTTTAGACACTCAGTATTTGAATAAAATAAATATCGTAATTCGTAAGTCACATGCATTGAAAGATCTATCAATCTTTTATGATTGAGTTGCGTTCTGAAATAAAATCTAAGAAAATAAAATATAACACTAAAATTTACTTATCTTTATATTTCAATGTTATCTTTATACACCTGGTAGAACTGGCCGACGAATATAGATATATATATTAGATTCAGCGATTTATTTTTAAACAATAAATTACGGAACAAAAAAAAAGGATTGTAAGTAACTGAATTATGTTTGTTTCTGAACGCACCGAGTCGCGCGCCGGCGCGCGGTGCATACCTACTTTGATAAAACAAACTAATAATATTGTGTGTCTGTCTGAAAATTCGGAAAAGCATATTTTGCCAATGTTTGCAAGTTTAATTTTGTGACTACTTTGGTAGTTTACCGATTTATAATAATTGTGTATATCGTTGTTTAAAAAATATTCAAACACATTAAAATATGATACACTGATTTATCACTGGTTTCAGTGATGAACTGATGAGTCAATGTTAGCCACAATACTAATCACTTTCGTCATACGTGTGTATGATTGATGTGATTAGCAATGTGCTGATATTTCAGAAAAATCACGGGCCAGTTTGTTGTTTTTAATCCCACCGAAAATATAATTGCGTTATTAGAATAATTAATTACTATACCTACGATAAATTACAATATAGTCTCAAATGCATACTAGAGAAATATTGCAATTTGAATCAATTAAAATGCACAGCATACAAAAATAAATTCTCAACACAAGACATTCCGCGCGCAAATCATAGCGCGTAGCAATGAAAATCAAGAATGTAATTTTATATCGAGTCGACCAAAGTAAAAGTACCTAGACAATACATTGACCTCTAGACTAATAGAGGTCACTGGTCAGGTACCTACATACAAATACAGACAGACCTACGACCACGCTACGAGTTGCCAGTGTTGCCACACAACAATAATGAGTAATAAAATTGTTTACAAAAAAAAAACAAAGATTTCTAAGGTTATTAGGTTATTAGTTTTATTTTATTTATTGTAATTTTTTTTGAACGATTGGAAATGAAATTACTCAATTATTGCAGTTAGAACTTTGATTTATTAGAATTATAAGATAATGAACGCGATCGCGCACGACATCTAGCGCGTCAATGTTTAAACATCGCCTTTCGTTTGCTTGTCAAAAGTCACGCACACTACTGTAGAAGTGTCAAATTTTGCCGGTATTTCACTGTTGTTTTTCTATGTAAATAATGTAAGTTATTGATTAAAAAGGTCGATCGCGGACACATTTCATTGTAGAGAAGTGATAAAATGATTAGTTTTAATGAAAGAGTGTCTGTGTTTAGTGTATAAATGTATTCAAAAATGTATGGACGGAGGGGCGGTACATCCACCTTAAGACGATTGCTACGGGCTGTTCCCAGCCAATGTCCCGCTAGATGGCGCTGAAGGCTACATTTCTAGTTTATTTGAGTTTTTGCGTAATTGGAAAACTATTATGTCGTAGGAATAGTGTTCGCGGTTACTAAATATTATAATTTATTGAAATATGTCATATCATTGCCTTAAAATCCACCCAATTCGGTAAAACGATGTATTTTAACATCTGCCATTGCATACAGGGTCGTTTACACACACAGACGTATACAAAAATGTTTACTAAAATTGAACACTAGATGGCGTGAATGTAAAAAACAAGTTTTCCATTTTTCTGTACGGGTAGACAGAACTTCAAAACGCCACCTGCTACGTTTTATATTATAAACGATTGTTATAAAAATAAAACTTATATTTGTTGGCGTAAACTATTTTATTGATCAATAATTTTGGGAAATAAATAATGTCAAAATTGATTACAATAAAACGCAGTTTTATTTTATTACATGTTTTTTTATCAAAACATGTATTTGAAGTAGCATATAATATGCTGATCCATGCCTATTCACTCAAAACTAATAACACTAATGATTTGTAACAGTAACAATTATTTCAATATTATTTTAAACATTTCATAACCAACACGTAAGAATAATTCATAAACAAGATACAACAACAAATCTAAAACACTTTATTATGTGATAATGATAATAACCAGGAAGGTGAAAAACATATTTCCGATTTCGACACACTCAAAAGCTTTTAGTAAAACATAGGTAAGCATGTATGCCTAATGAAGTATTATTTCACCTTCTGATTTTAGAAAAAACATAATACATAAATTGCAACTGTTTGGCAGTCTGTAATGTCGTCAGGCGGGAGTGAATTCCGCAACTGAACAGCGATAGTTCTGATTTAATTTAATAAAATGAGTAATATAAAAATAAATCAAATATTATTTAGCTTAATGTTTCTGTCTTCTGTCCACAGCACTGAAAAGTTGACAGGGAAGATTTTAGCCTGCACCTGATTGGACCTGAAGTGCTATGCTTGCCCGGATGCAGATTGGCCAATAAATCCCAGGTCCCAGCCACAGTGGTATTAGCAGCTTCAGGTACCATACCATGGTATAATCATTTATTTTTATCACGGGACTACACATTGCCGCCAGTATGGTGGGCGAGGGACTCCATAGGGGCCTACCTTGCAGTAAGAGCCCAGGCCGGATAGCACGGCACGCCGCCATTAAAGACGTCATTTGTAGCGCTCTTGTCACCGCAGGGGTGACAGCTGTTTTAGAGCTCAACGGCTTGGCACGCAGCAATAGGAAGAGGCCTGACAGAATTACCATAATGCCTTGAAATTGAACACTAGGGTCCTAATGCCCCTTGGTTTTTTGAGACAATCATCACCAAACAGTTGGTCGACTCTTTAAGTGGCCACAAGGCTGGCCTATTTTTACAGCACCACGATACAATGCGGCAATTCTGCCAACCATTTGGGCACTAAAGTCTGTCAACTTTTATATTATGTAAATAATTGCAAGTTGAAAATGTAATAAATAAATGATTAATACATGCATACCATTTTTTCCAGTTGATCGCTGTGCAGCCCACACACACCCGACGCCCCTTCGTTCTCAGCAGTGCGAAGCTGAACCCAGGGAGGCAGCAGACTCAGTAGAAGAAATGTATTAGCAAATTGTTTTGATTGTGATACTAATGAATAAATTTTATTTATTTATTTATCTATGTATTCTTACACACTGACTACATAATAAAGAAAAATACATATTGATGAAGAACGCAAAGGAACTACTTACATCATCATTACACATCATTTTCTACCAGCAGACCTGCGACAGGAGAGTAGGATAAGACACATACGACACTCACAAATTAAATTCGACTACAGCAACCAATATTATAGACTGTATTACTTTTTGACACAATTTTTTCGATTAACATTGAGATGATTAAAAAATACTTTTTCAACTATACATTTATTAGAATAACTCTGTATAGATCTTTTTTATGCATCCAAATATTCCACTGATTTTTAAATGTCGTATTTGACATTTAAATTTCTGAAAGCCTTGAAATTTAAGCCCGTCACAGACGTAGCTATAATATATTATTAAGTCATTGACTACCACGCAGCAGACACAATAGAAAAACAATTGTTCGCGGCTCACCGGTGACCGGCGTGTTGTCTAACGTGTTAATATATAATATATATTTTGCCCTCACTCGGTCTGCGGTCGTTTTTAAAGCGCACGGTTTTAAAGCTTATTTTTTGTGTACAGGATGTACTAATTTTAAAATAACACTATAATCAATCTAGGTACCCAAAAAATTCCACTCAGGAACAACCCGTATCCTCAAAATATATATTAATATACTTAAATATGTATCAATATGCTAAAATATACTGAGATATAAATGTCGACATATTTTTGTGATGTCATAGAATTATATATTATAGCTGCGTGTGCGGTCACTCGAAAATCTATATGGAAAATATGTCGTAATATGCCTTGCTATGATTCATAATAATATATATTATAGCTACGTCTGTGACGGGCTTTATATGAACGAATAGACATGGCCCACTTGACAGAAAGTAGCACGTGACTGACAGCGCCTACAAATCACGCCAACGGTGTATTGGTGATTGCCATAGCAACCTCCTAACAGTCGTGTTCGTCGAGTTCTCAGTAGGTACGCTTGCGCTGTAAGTCGCGTCGCGGAGACCGAGAGTTACCTACATAGAGATAATGAGATGCCGTGAGCTAGGTCGAGTATGGCAGTAGGTATGTTGATGATGATGAATATTAGGTATTATCATCATCTTATTGGCAATGTTTACTGAAGTAAAGCGAATATCGCACTGCACCGCGCTCCGTCTCGTAGCGCGAGGCGGCCATAGCAAACGATATGGGCGCTGCCCCGCGTTACCCATCGGCGCGCGGTGTGCAGTGTGTTAAAATCGCCTTTATAGGTAGGTAACTATAGGTATGTCCCAAAAAGCCGCACATATTTATACCTAATGTTATATAATAAATACACAAAGTACCGCATCTTAATAATGATGTTTCCGCGAAGTGATCGCTCCACGCACTTTCAAGGCGGGCGGCGGTGAGCCAAAGCCGAAGAACGAATAGTTGGAACAATAAAATATATTTTGTACTTATTGGACGTTGGTATTGCATTTTCGCAATGTTCTTGGTGTGTCCACGTAGGTATGCGCACGTGACGAATTATTGGTAAATTGTAGTTGCAGTCACATCATATTAATGACTGCAAGGAGACAAATTTTCTCAATCGATTTAGAGCCTTACCGGTAAATTATTTAAGGTTTAAAATCATTTGGAGAAATTTGACTGTTTGTACAAAAACGTTTGGATTTAGTCATAAAAACATCTAAAAGCACATTGCTTTAAGTTTCACACACATTCCTCACATTGTAGCAATTTGTAAAGAATCACCGTTTTGTAACTTACACCCTGTCAACCGGATGTACACCCGTCAACGATATAGGTATTCATATTAGTAACTATGACAACGCATAACGTGCTTGCGTGAAGTGACCACTTCACGAGCACGGGATTCTGCCAAAATTCCCTGCAGGCAGCGCGGTGAAGTGAACGCCGCGCGGGATTCAGACCAATCTCTCAATCGATTCTGAACCTTACTGTACAAGTTTTAAGGTTTAAAATCAATTATTGTCTGTAAACTCGAATAGGTATCTACGACTAGACGTTTAGTCAACCGAAAAACGTGCTTGCGCGAAGTGTGCACTTTGAAATTTGACAGATTGGGGTAACTTGATATGCTGGCGAACTTGCGTGACCCGCTCGCGCCTTTAGTTAAAATGCAAAGGCTAGTCTAGGAAAAAAAGAAATAAAAACGAAATTGAGTTTATGACTAATTATGTTGTAAGTAAGTAAGTACCAAAGTAGGTACTAACTAGCTTTGAAATAAAATAAAATAATTACTTATTAAAATTAGCATAAAAATATCATTAAAATCTCGATTTTGATTGTAATGTTAATGCTTGGTCAATCCCTAGCATCAGTTGAATGACACTGACAGCTCACGCCACGCAAGAATTAACGGTTTACGTTTTTACAGAATCGACCGGCAGGTTTGAAGTTATATAATGCAAAAAGTTTTGTGAATCTTCAGCAGCTCCAGATGCTAATCAATTAGTTTAGGATATAAAAAAAGAAAGAACATTCAATATGTAAACAATTGGAGCAGCTCAATCCCAAGCCCTTTTGTCTTCAATAAAGTATTTGTCAGTATAATAAGCATTCTGGCACTGTTCTTTAATCTACTGTTCTTTAATCTGTTTTTTAAACAAATATAAACAAATTCAAAACAACGGATGTAAAAATCTACAGCTCTCTATGTAAGCGCTTTATATGAAAACTATCTAATGGCCAAACGTTCGCGTAGCGGAAACTTGAATTTCTCCGAAGTTTATGCATGCACTAATTTTATTCATACATACACAAATACACACTAATTTTTGGACACATCTCTTTTCTTCTAAAGTGTATGGATCGTGTATTCCCGTTCGTCCCCTCGACTTCGTCCCCCGAGGGGGACGAACGGGAATTCGTTATTTATTTTCCCGATGGTCCCTCTAAATTTTTTGGGGGGACGAATGGGAATAATCTATTAATTCTTTTTTTTTAGGTCTATTGCTGCCACCAAATAATATAAGACTGGTGGTTTTAATTGGTAAAAAAAACAAATTTGAAATAAAAATCAGTCATTTCAATCAGTCATCAACTACGAAACAACGAATAAACATATTTCTGCACAAATCTTTTTAGTGGACGAATGGCACTAATCGAAGAACATATTCCCATTCGTCCCCTCTTGAATTAGGTTTGGGACGATCGGGAACAAATTAAATATTATTTTTGTAAATTCCCGTTCGTCCCCCTCGGGGGATGAAGCCGAGGGGACGAACGGGAATACACCGTATGGATTAAAAAAAGTTCCGTTAATTTTTCCTAACGCTTGTGTACGCAATTGTACCATATTACTAAATACTATATTGGAAGGTTAGGAACGTTTCTTAGATATATGGCGCGGCCGCTTTTTTGTAGCTATCCGAACTTGGTCGGGTTATGTAGGTTTTCGATGCTTCGTCAGTATTATAATTGTTTTTCTTTAATTACTGAATTTAATGACATGAAATTTTGCATATGAATAGTTGAATGAATACACTAATTATTGGCATACATTTTACCATGCAATTCCTTTAGAACGTCGGCGTCGTGATATTTGACTGCTTTGTAAACAGTGATCTATTCATGGTAAATTGTCCTATAACTCTTTAATTACTAACGGAACATTATTGATACTTGGCAACATGTTGCAGACACTTACAAGGTTTGTATAAACGTGAAAATCTAGAACCCAAAGTGCATACTTTAAGAACTAAGACCTAATAAGCGTATTTTACGTTTATATTTTTATCTTTTAAGCCCTACGATTTTTTCTAAATCTGTTTTTTAAACAAATAAGTATAAACAAATTCAAAACAACGGATATAAAAATCTACAGCTCTCTATGTAAGTAAGCACTTTATATGAAAACTAGCTAATGGCCAAACGTTCGCGTAGCGGAAACTTGAATTTCTCCGAAGTTTATGCATGCACTAATTTTATTCATACATACACACAAATACACATTAATTTTTGGACACATCTCTTTTCTTCTAAAGTCAATGGATTAAAACTCCGCCTCTCGCCATCAAACGTAAAAGTTTGGCGAGTTTTAGACTTAAGTAACACCGCTATATTGTAATTTCATTAAATAAATAAAAAATAAAAAAAGTTCCGCCAGGACGTTCGCCCTGCGGAATCAGTTTTTGGTGAATTTCTCTACAATGGCTGCGTGCACAATTTTTTTTTTACCATACACAATTATACGACGTCATACACTAAATATCTGCATAATTAAAATCTTTAAATTCAACAACATTCCGCTGCGCGAACGCACACCCTTAGACAAACCACAAAAAATCCCCAAGGCGTCGCATTTATCTTCCCATGCATTGTAAAAATGTCCTAAAAGTTCAACACGACATCGGTAGTTGAACGACCCCTTGTAAACCCGAACCGTTTGGTGTGTAATAATTTATGGTTGTTAAAAAATCTTTGTAATTGCTCTAAAATTAATTTCTCAAATATTTTACTGAAGGTCCCATCAAAGTATGCATGCGTCAGTCGTCGTGGGGCTCAAACCTTAAACTAGGTTACAGCTCAACGACCCGTTACACGACACTGTTAGATCTGCAGGACATTGCGTTGGTCGAGGCGTGAGATGGTATTATTTCATTTTTGCAAAAATTACATGTTGTGTTTCAAATTACTTTGAAATTGAGAATCCACCATTATTAAACGACCCCATAGTTTAAAAAAAATGTATAATAAAGTTTTATTGTTTAAATGAAACGGGGTTATGCTTTATTCATGTGGGAGTGTGGGCTCAGAGTGAAACAAGCAGCTACGTTCACAAATATAATTTATTTCAGATGTTCAAAATTTAAGTACGTCTTCGTCGTTACAATCTTTACGCCATCTTCCTTTTTTCTATATCCCTCTCACTCTCGCTACATTCGTCCCTGCTCTCTTGTCTGTCCTCAGACACTGCTTTCCTCTTTCATTCTATAATGAAAACCACTATCTTACTTACTAAGTACATAATAGCATAACTCTAACACAGTAACAGTAGTAGTTTTTCAAGTAAAACAGTTTACAATTTGTCATGGACCTTGTAGAGTATGTCTGCATCCATAAAATAATCTTTGTAAGATTTTTCTTTCAGTACCTCTTTGATTGCCCTTACGCCGTCGTCTTGATCCTGCGCCTGCTTGACCTGATCAATCAAGGATGTAACTGCAGCCACATAGGGGTTACGGCTGAGTGCATCTGCATGCCGCATCTTTTCTCCAGCTCTATGCTCCACTTCGAAGTCATACTCATTCAGCATTATCACCCATCTTGCTACCTTTGCTGTGAGGTCCTTCTTCGTCAAAGTTTGCTGAAATGCTTGACAATCAGTTACTATTTTGAAGTGTTTTCCATATAAATAATGGCGGAACTTTTTGACACCTATTATAGCGAATGCTTCAAGTTCATAACTTGAGTACCTACTTTGTGCTTCGTTAGTCCTAACACTCATATATTGAACTGGGTGCAAGCCAGTATTGGGGTGATACTGCATAAGGATAGCTGCTATAGCTATGCTGGAAGCGTCTGTGTGTAACTCAGTTTTTAAGTTAGGATCAAATATTTTTAATACTGGGCTGGTAGCCAGCCTTTCTTTCAAAATATGAAAAGCTTCTTGCTGCTTCTTATCGAACACAAAGTCCACATCTTTCTTTAATAAATCGTTTAAAGGCTTAGCAATAACGGCATACTGCTCTATGTTCTTTCGGAAGGTAGAAGTCAATCCTAGAAAACTTCTAAGTTGCTTACTTGTTCTGGGTTCTGGAAATCCGGCCACTGCATCCGTCTTCTCTGTACTTGGCCGTATTTCAGCGTCTTTAATTATATGGCCCAAGTACTCTATTTCACGCTGTATCAACTTTGCCTTCTTCCAATTGATCACCAGCCCATACTGAGCAGCTGTTTCCAGAACTAGCTTCAGTCGTTGTAATGCTTGCTCTTCATCAACAGCTGGAATTATATTGTCATCAATAAAAATCATCATTACCCTCTGAGTTAACAGCTCACGGAAAATCATGTCGACAAACCGCATAAAATATTTTGGGCTGACCGAAAGCCCAAACGGTGCTCTTAGAAATTCGAATTATCCGTGATGGGTAACAAAGAAGTGTAAGGTATGGATTCTTCACTCATTTTCAAATGGAAAAATCCATTCTTCAAATCAAGAACGCTAAACACCTTCGCTTGAGATAACCTGTCAATCAGGTCATCTATAAGAGGAAGAGGATACTCGTCTTTCACAATCTTTGCGTTGAGCTGCCGATAGTCAACACATACCCGTGTTGTCCCATCCTTCTTCTTGACCAACACCAGTGGACTAGAGTATTCAGAAAAACTTACCCTTACTATGCCGTCTTTCAACCACTCATCAACTTGGTTTTCTACAATACCCTGCTCCATATATGACAATCGCCGAGGCCGTTGTGCTACTGGCACATCGTCTTTCAACACAATCTTGAGCTCCAATGGTGCTTCCTTCACTTGGATTGGACGGTACATATCAACACACTGATAAGCCTCCTGTTTTACTGATGGACTGTTGACATGCTCTAAAAGAGATTCGGTGCCACCTGTAATGCAATTTACTTTATTTAACCACTCACTTTCATTTCTGAATATGGATACACATCCATCGCTCATCAGCACTGTCACACTCCTCAAAAACTCATGACCTATTATAACATCGTAAGGCATACAGTCTCTAGGTATAATGTGGAATGTAACATCGTTGTAGCACTGTCCGTCAATGACGATTACCGTCGTAATTTTACCTAACGACCGCACTTGTGATTGTCCTAGTCCCGTCAGCGTTAGCCCGCCGACGTTGAACTCAACATTAAATAGTTTAGCGCACAGCTCTGACGATATGAGATTTACATCACTTCCAGAGTCGATCAATGCGCTAGAACTGTGATTTCCCGCCACTTCTATGGTTTCACCGGTTTTCGTAAGATTTTAATAGCTTAAGGCGATTGGTACGGGCTGTTCCCAGCCAATGTCCCGCTAGATGGCGCTGAAGGCTACATTTCTAGTTTATTTGAGTTTTTGCGTAATTGGAAAACTATTATGTCGTAGGAGTAGTGTTCGCGGTTACTAAATATTATAATTTATTGAAATATGTCATATCATTGCCTTAAAATCCACCCAATTCGGTAAATAGATGTATTTTAACATCTGCCATTGCATACAGGGTCGTTTACACACACAGACGTATACAAAAATGTTTACTAAAATTGAACACTAGATGGCGTGAATGTAAAAAACAAGTTTTCCATTTTTCTGTATGGGTAGACAGAACTTCAGAACACCACCTGCTATGTTTTATATTCTAAAAGATTGTTATAAAAATAAAACTTATATTTGTTGGCGTAAACTATTTTATTGATCAATAATTTTGGGAAATAAATAATGTCAAAATTGATTACAATAAAACGCAGTTTTATTTTATTACATGTTTTTTTATCAAAACATGTATTTGAAGTAGCATAATTATAATATGCTGATCCATGCCTATTCACTCAAAACTAATAACACTAATGATTTGTAACAGTAACAATTATTTCAATATTATTTTAAACATTTCATAACCAACACGTAAGAATAATTCATAAACAAGATACAACAACAAATCTAAAACACTTTATTAGGTGATAATGACCAGGAAGGTGAAAAACATATTTCCGATTTCGACGCACTCAAAAGCTTTTAGTAAAACATAGGTAAGCATGTATGCCTAATGAAGTATTATTTCACCTTCTGATTTTACAGTAAATACAAATAAAAAGAAATATACAGTGGTTATGTAGATTCTAAACAAACTACTACCAAAATACAATTAGAACAAAAATCATTTGACTTGTTGATTTCACCCTCTGCCTTGAAACTAGCAGTCAAACGGTCACTCCTATGAGTATTACATATATAAATCATTATCATGCTGTCCTACAGTGGAGATTTCAATCAAAGCAATGTCTTCTGGTGACTTTTGGAATTCTGTTAGCCGTTCTTCACACTGTATTTTCAACTGTGCTTCGTCAATATCAATAGGATCACAAGCTTCGGGTCCATAGTGCTTATCCGGTTGGGATTTCTCTCTTAGAGCAAATAATCGTTTGCGTGTCAAAGATTGCTGTCGTATTCTGCTCTGTTCCTTCCGTTTTATGTACTTTTTAAAATGTGTCCCTGGGCTCTGTGTGGTCTGCTTTTTCCATGCAGTTTCATGCCATTTGTGTCCCTTAGCAAGTGATAGGCCTGAAAACATATTTAAATGTTATATTTAAAAAAAGAAATGTTGCATTATTGCATATAAATTGGAATAAATAAGGGCTGGAGAATGATGATATTCCATCACAATCAAAGAATTTCTTACTGGTTCTAATAATTTCTGACTGTTATTACTGTATATTTACCTGCCACATAAACACGCCGCTGGTAAGAACCCCCTTTTCCTAAACTTATTCGTTTTCCACAGTTGAATTTGTTTATTACGCTCATAAAGTTTTCTGCCACATTTGTTGTCTCATTAGACAAACAACCTGCCTTCAAAGCAATTTTTTCATTGGCTGCATAAATCAGAGCCCACACCTCTGGAGCATTATTTTTCAGACTTTCTACATGATTTTCTTCCTTCTTTTCACTTTCATCTGTTAATGTTTTATTGACATTGCAGTAATAATTCTTGCAGTTTTCATGTACTCCGAATACATGAAGCGGGCCATTTCTCAATTCTGCTGCCATAGCAGTATGCTCACTGCTACACATGATAATTTTCCGTGCTACTAGTGTAAGCTTCATCACCTTCGGCTTCAGAATATTTCGCCCAGAAAGAGGGAGTTTAGTGTTGACCAAGATCTAAAAAGCACAAAATATAAATACAGAATAATATGCTTCACTGATCTTGAATTGACTTTACAAATTTGACTTATTAATTTACCTTGTATAGTTTTTGATAACATGATTCTTGCATTCAATTTTTTTTATTATGTTCCCATATGACACTTTCTCTTTCAATTTTGCATACACAGAGGAGTCTCCGTTACCAATAAAACTCAAATAGCAAAGTTGATGTATTTCTTCACTGTTTTGAAAACCTTCCACAATAATATCTGATTCCATTGCTGTAGATGGTCCAGTAAAATTTTTGCAGCAGTTATGTGCTTTCATATCCAGGTTTCTCCTCTCATAATATTGACATGTATAACAATATTTGTTTCTAACACCAAGAAATTGTCATTTTTTAGTTTCTTTACCAATAATGCAGGCCTGGAAATGAAAAGCAACACTTGTAAAAATAATGCACATAGGTAATTAAAATGTCATAAAGAACTAAATTTGTTTTTAGTAAAATATTAACTTACCATACCAGATGATGAATCAAAGTTATGCCCATATGACCTTTTCAACCATCCTCCATCTACATATACAGTAACAAATGGAACACCGTCTGAAGACACATGACCTTTTTGTATTGCAATTGATGTTTCTTGTTGATCAGCTATTTTAATTTCCTCTGTCAAATGTTCAAACCACACACTGCCTAATTTTTTTTCAATACGACGAAATTTGTTAGCTGACATTGTTGGAATATCCATAAGACTTGTTATATGAGCTGCTTGAGTGTAGAAGCTACCAGAAATGACAGTTGCCCACACAAATGCAGTATTTATTTTATCACTGCTCTCCGTAAAATGCCTCCACGCTTTATCACACATACTGCACTTGAAAATTAATTCACTTCGAAATCCATCAAGTCTTTCACTAACAAATTCAATTTGTGAAGATTCACACATATTTCGATGTCTTTCCATAAGAAATGCCCACTGTATTACATGCTTCAAGTCCACAATGCGATACCCAGATATTCCAGATAAACATTTATTTGGACCAGGTTCCACAATCATTTGAAATGAATCAATTTCCGGATCAGGTTGCGGCCAATTAATGTCTAAAGGTTCAACCACAGGTTCAGCTGTCACTGTGCTAGTACTACTAGGAGCACTGTAGGTGGCCTCTAAGCGGATTTTCGGTTTTACACGAATATATGTTCTTGGTTGTATATGTTCTGGGTACTGAAAGAAAAAAAAACAAATTGTGATTACCATAATAAAAGTATAATACCTATATCCTAGATCTATTTTCTCCTTTCTCAATATTTCGTAGGTTTTTTTTACGTCATCTTATGGTTTTAGATTTTAGCAGCCCACATGACGACCTACTGACCCTACATACACGTAGTGTTCCTTTTACGATCAACAATAAACCATGTTGATACATACATTATAGAGTTATCTAAGACGATTTCTCGTGTTTACGAAGAAGTCGGATACAGAATTAGTTGTATTATGCAGGTTCACTTACCTCCCTTCAGCATAATATCTCCTTCTTCCACTTCGAACTCGTTTCAAAGATTTGCGCGACCCCGAATATTCGTGTTGTCTGTACGACGCCTTGCTTGTTCGAACAGACATTGTAGACGTAATCTAAATCAGAAATATAGAAAAACAAATGAAAAACGAAAGAATAAGTTCCTTTTAGACACTCAGTATTTGAATAAAATAAATATCGTAATTCGTAAGTCACATGCATTGAAAGATCTATCAATCTATTATGATTGAGTTGCGTTCTGAAATAAAATCTAAGAAAATAAAATATAACACTAAAATTTACTTATCTTTATATTTCAATGTTATCTTTATACACCTGGTAGAACTGGCCGACGAATATAGATATATATATTAGATTCAGCGATTTATTTTTAAACAATAAATTACGGAACAAAAAAAAAGGATTGTAAGTAACTGAATTATGTTTGTTTCTGAACGCACCGAGTCGCGCGCCGGTGCACGGAGTACATACCTACTTTGATAAAACAAACTAATAATATTGTGTGTCTGTCTGAAAATTCGGAAAAGCATATTTTGCCAATGTTTGCAAGTTTAATTTTGTGACTACTTTGGTAGTTTACCGATTTATAATAATTGTATATATCGTTGTTTAAAAAATATTCAAACACATTAAAATATGATACACTGATTTATCACTGGTTTCAGTGATGAACTGATGAGTCAATGTTAGCCACAATACTAATCACTTTCGTCATACGTGTGTATGATTGATGTGATTAGCAATGTGGTGATATTTCAGAAAAATCACGGGCCAGTTTGTTGTTTTTAATCCCACCGAAAATATAATTGCGTTATTAGAATAATTAATTACTATACCTACGATAAATTACAATATAGTCTCAAATGCATACTAGAGAAATATTGCAATTTGAATCAATTAAAATGCACAGCATACAAAAATAAATTCTCAACACAAGACATTCCGCGCGCAAATCATAGCGCGTAGCAATGAAAATCAAGAATGTAATTTTATATCGAGTCGACCAAAGTAAAAGTACCTAGACAATACATTGACCTCTAGACTAATAGAGGTCACTGGTCAGGTACCTACATACAAATACAGACAGACCAGGCACGCTACGAGTTGCCAGTGTTGCTACACAACAATAATGAGTAATAAAATTGTTTACAAAAAAAAGACAAAGATTTCTAAGGTCATTAGTTTTATTTTATTTATTGTAATTTTTTTTTGAACGATTGGAAATGAAATTACTCAATTATTGCAGTTAGAACTTTGATTTATTAGAATTATAAGATAATGAACGCGATCGCGCACGACATCTAGCGCGTCAATGTTTAAACATCGCCTTTCGTTTGCTTGTCAAAAGTCACGCACACTACTGTAGAAGTGTCAAATTTTGCCGGTATTTCACTGTTGTTTTTCTAAGTAAATAATGTAAGTTATTGATTAAAAAGGTCGATCGCGGACACATTTCATTGTAGAGAAGTGATAAAATGATTAGTTTTAATGAAAGAGTGTCTGTGTTTAGTGTATAAATGTATTCAAAAATGTATGGACGGAGGGGCGGTACATCCACCTTAATAGTCTTTGTTTTGGTTTATCTGCATAACCTCATTGTTTGACACAATTGACACTGTATTTGACGTATCGTTCAAATATCCACTATTCTATTAACATCATGGCCGCTCGTACACGCGCACTGATTGGTCGGGCCGGCCGCAGTCCCGAACATAGCCGAACGTTGTTTTACCGACTGTGCCGCGCTCGCTGCTCCTCGACTGTTACCAGCTTCACGTTGTTGCACTGCCGGCTGCTTTACCGACGTGTTGCCTCCGCCAATGCTAGGACCTCAGACTAAGATACTTAGTCTGAGGCTAGGACACTGTTTTCCAATATGGCCAAATCTCAGATCAAAAATTCGTTGCAGCGAAAACATTTACTCCCGTTGGCGCACTGACGGGATAAATGGCTCGTCTCCCCACAGTTGTAACAACGACGCGTGGAACTGGGATGCTTCTTTCTTCCTTTCAGTGGCTGGGTCAGCTCGTCCCTCTTTCTTCGTGTTACCTTTCATCTTTTCGTAGATTAATAATTTCTCTTTGAGAGCGCCGTACGTCGTAACGCCATATAGTATCGCCTTGTTCCTTTGGATGTCTTCAATGCTGTCGATGATGTACTGAATGGCAACGTAGTCGGGGAATTTAGCTCTCTTTGCCCAACTCTTTCATGGTGAGCATATATTGGTAGTAGCTCTCACCTCGCCGTTTTTTAAGCGCTGCCATCAGTTCGTGCATCTCCTTGGAATTTACAGCTTCAGGAAATTCCTTAACTAAAGCCGTTTTGAGGTCTTCATACGTCTTGAACACTTTTTCAGATTAGAGCCGCAGCCCCGCCGTGCCGATGAGGGACCGCCGCGCAATTATCAGCTTTTGTTGCGGCGTCCAGTTGAATACTTCCGCATTATCCTCAATGTCTTGGGCCCATTTCGTGAAGGAATACGCTTTGTCCCCGCCGTCGAATTGGGCGATACCGCCATCGAAATTGTAAAGCATGGCCGCCGCTGCGTGTGAGCTCGCGCCACCACTTTTGCTGCCGTCGTCCGGCATTCTCGTCCTCGTCTTGGTAGGCAGGCGATCCGCCGAGGTGTCGTAGAAGATGTCGCCTTCGTCTTCCGTCTTATCGTCGTTTGTTCGAACTCCGTACGTGCACCACACCACGTGCACACCGGCGTCCGGTCGCCTTCGTATTTAACCTTCTTTCTCGTGACTCTGGCCGCACAAATCCCGGACGAGCCCCCAAAATTTGTGGGAGTGTGTAAATATAATAAGACTGATCGTGTGGGCTCAGAGTGAAATAAACAGCTTCGTTAACAAATATAATTTATTTTAGATGTTCAAAATCTAAGTACGTCTTCGTCGTTACAATCTTTACGCCATCTTCCTTTTTCCTATATCCCTCTCACTCTCGCTACATTCGTCCCTTTCGCTCACTCTTACATTCCGTTTCCCACATAATGTACTACGCAGTCGCTTTTTTGCAACCACTAAACTTGGTCGGGTTACCGCGGTCTTGCACATCCTAATGACTTTTATTTTATTATATCTCGCTAATTATTGTATTTACGACGCTGAAATTTTACAGGTATAAAACTGAACTAAGCAACTAATGATTGGTATAACATTCAGTTTATATATCCATATACAGGCTTATCGGTGACCAAATAACTCCGCGCGCATCTTGACCGTGAACGTGGAGAACTGAATATCATCATAATTTGTTAATTACTTATAGTATACTAATGAAACTTCACATACATTTGGAGGCAGTCACAAGGTACAAAATAACGCTTAAAGTAAGTCTTTAGAGCTCTTATTCAGAGTGTTAGGACCTATTGAAGTGTTTTTATATTTAATTAAATCACTTTTAAACAGTACATTATTTTGGTTTTATTATTGCACAACTAATTAGAACTAATTCCTAAGAAGTCATGTACAAAAGATGATAAGAACCCGCTTACCCGTTTCAGAGATCCAGCAAAACCAGAAATGTTACTCCAGCAGGATCTTGAATAACTTCGCAGCCGAAGGAAGAACAAATACAAAATAAGGTGCAACATTTACCTCGTCTAGACAACTAATTATATAGCTAATATTTATTTCAATATTCCCATTAAAAAGAAAAAGGTCTGGCTGCGGTAACGTTAGTAACGTTACCCCAGCAGAAAATGTTTTTGTTAAATAACTAAAAAACTATAAGTGCAACAAATTTAAAAGTGTGCGCAACAATTACAGAAATGGGGCAACTAATTATCTATCACTACATAGTATAAAACAAAGTCGCTATTTTTGTCTGTTTGTTTGTCTGTATGCTTAAATCTTTAAAATTACGCATTTGATTTTGATGCGGGTTTTTGTAATAGGTAGAGTGATTCAAGAGGAAGGTTTATGTGTATAATTTGTCGACATATTTTGCGGGCGAAGCCGCGGGCGGAAGCTAGTAAGATTTAAATGGCAATTTTCGACATGATTTTGCTAGGGTAACGGACACTCAGCGTCAACCCCAGCGACCCTGAAGCCCTGACGCCCAACCACTTCTTGTTGGGCTCGTCAGGCGGACTGCCGACGACATGAACAGAACATGGCGGGTCAGCCAAGCGCTAGCTGATCACTTCTGGCGACGGTGGCTACGCGAGTACCTTCCCACCCTGGTACCTCGCGGCGAGCCACAGAACAACCGACGACCTGTACAAGTTGGCGACGTGGTCCTCGTGGTCGACAGCACGCTGCCCAGGAACACCTGGCCGATGGGGATCGTCGAGAGGACACCTCGTACCGGACGGCGGCGTTAGCATCGTGGAGATACGCACCCGGACCGGCACCTTCCGGCGCCCTGTGATTGCTCGTCGTCGTGACGAAGAAGGAAGAGGCTACGCCGGGGCGAGAGCTGTAGTGAACGCCGAGCAAAAAGACATTGAGTGTACGCACTGTGAATAGTGTTAATGAGTGAGACCATATTTTGTTTAAAAGAGTGTCCATGGAGTTTCTTGCCCGTTCTTCTCCATAGGTACCTACTGCTTTGGAATGGGCAACTAGCTTCATCTCTCTGACTGACCGACACCTTGACAATTCAAAAGTGCCTGTAATTGGTTTATTTGAAATAAATACTTTGAGTTGAGTTGAGTTGAGTATAAGAAATTTATTTATTTTGGGCTATTTTCAACTATTAATTACAATGTTTGCGGTCCCTAAGTATAGCATTAAGTAGGGTATAGCCCAAAATAAATATATTTCTTATACTCAACTCAACTCAACTCAAAGTATTTATTTCAAATAAACCAATTACAGGCACTTTTGAATTGTCAAGGTGTCGGTCAGTCAGAGAGATGAAGCTAGTTGCCCATTCCAAAGCAGTAGGTACCTATGGAGAAGAACGGACAAGAAACTCCATGGACACTCTTTTAAACAAAATATGGTTACAAAATATTGGTTACATCGTTCATATTATTAAAATTATACATGTGAGAACGATGCAGAACGTTAAAAGCATCCGATATAAAAATATGTAAAAACTATTCAAAAATTAAATTAAAACAAGCCCTAGCCGCTAAGAGATGACCAGTCCCTACTGACAGCGCCCGTTTACGAACATGACGCATATGTATATTAGCACCATTCAGCTCAACCATTTTGAAGGGAGCTAAATGATCCAACACACACTCCACCATCAGCGAGACATTAAAGTGAGCATGGCATAGGTACTCTCAGCCGCCAGGGCACATTCAAGTCAATGTATACGTACCCAGCAAATGGTCGCTTTATAGTAGGTACATAGTACTCACATATGTGCTAAACAATTATACAATAGTTTTACAAACCTCGTCGCAGGAAAGTCTTATGTAAAAAACACACGTAAGTACGTGTGTTTACGTGTTAGCTTTCTGCACTCCTTTGTAAATGATTAATCTCATACTCCCCCGTACGCGCAATATACTTAAAAAGGGGTACAAAGTTTTCTCTTCACGTATTAATGTACAGATTAATAATTATTTCTTTTATACAATTTAATTTTATCAATTAATGTTTTCCTTTTAATATTTTTTTTAGAGAGCTACTGCCCGTCGGTGGATTCAACGGGTCTCCGATGCGGGCTCCATTGCCGACCGATCTCGTGCTCACCCTCCGCGCATCCTAACAGATGCTCGTGTGGCACACATGGTAAACACCTGCCAGGAGGAACCCTTTACCAAAACTTCAAGCTTTGCACAGCAATACGACTGCAGCATGCAAGCCATTAGAACAGCGCTTCGTCGTGCTGGAGTGCACCATAGGAGGCCGGCAGTTAAAATAATATTAGGCCAGGAACAAAAAGGAGCTAGAGTGCGTTTCGCCCGTGATTACAGAGATTTCGATTATTCACGCGCTATATTTTCTGACGAAAAATCGAAGTCAAGTCAACATGGTCGTCGGAATTTATGGCGTGTAAATAATACAAGATACAAGCCGAGAAACGTAAAGTCTAATAACGAATCTGTGAGAAAAATAGTTAATATGTGGGGTTGGATGAGCGCTGATGGGCCAGGAGAATTACATTACATTAACGAAACGGCGACTGGAGAAGTGATGCTGCCAACAGTGCGCGCGGTGTATCCTGGGGAAGAAGTTCCCCAATTCTACTTTTTTCAAGACAATTGAACATGTAGGTATTATTTTTACTATCGACACGCTAAGAAAAAGCACTTGAAAATTTACAGTATTCCAATAGAATTAATACTGGTAATTTTATTATTTTTAACATTCTTTTCGTAATTCTGTACACTAACCTATAGTTTTAGTATGGTAACATTATTTTGCTTCTGTCAACTTACTGAATACAATTAGAAGTCCAATTATAGAGGCCAGCACGTTATACTACCCCAATCTGTTAAAATATAGCTTTTGGAACTATAGGACTAAAGAATAAGGTCGTAAATATTCAATTGAGATAATTTGACAGTTAGGGATAGCTTGATGTGCTAGTGTCTGTGAAAGAAAAAACTACACTTGAGAGCAATAAAATCGCACACCCCCTTGTTATTTGGTTAATCACTGATTATTTTCTTAAATCTTTAGATATTGAGTACAAATCATAGGCAAAATTAAAGCATACAAGCTTAGCTTTATAACGATGCAAAATTAAAAGCACTGCCCTTCACGTAGCTTACAAAATCCAACCGTAAACCAAATACCCCAAATTCACTCGTTTGCATTGTTATACTTGGACCCATACCCGCAGGTATAAAAAGGTCATTTGTTTAGAATTTTTAATCAGTTGCATACCGAAGGTCAACGTGATAACATCTCTACTGGAGGCATACAGATTTACTGGAAAAATATGGATACCACGCCCGCAGAAGTCGCTCAAGTTATTGCTTTACTTGAAGCAGGCCATAATCAAAGTGAAGTTGCTCGACAGTTAAATTTGAGCCGCTACTCTGTACGTCGTGTATACCAGAGGTTCTAAGAGACCGGTGGCTACATACGGCGACCTGGATCTGGCCGGCGACACTTAACATCAGAGCGTGATGACGGCTTTCTTGTGACAAGGTCTTTGAGAAATCGGCAACTGAACGCGGTTGAACTGGGACAACAGCTTCGAGAAGTTCGCAATGTCAGTATAAGTCGGTGGACAGTTAGAAGAAGATTGGGTGAAGCAGGATTGACTTTACATCGCCCAGCAAATGGTCCCAATTTGACCACAGCTCACCGGCAAGCCCGGCTACAATTTGCCAGAGAACACTTAAATTGGACGTATGACCAATGGCGGGTTGTTATGTTCTCTGTGAGTGCAGAATGACTTTACATGGTCATGATGGACGCGCTAGGGTCTACAGAAGATCATCAGAGAGATTTTCACAACGCTGCATTAGCGAACGTGTGTCTTTTGGAGGTGGATCGTGTATGTTTTGGGGTGGCATAATGATGGACACTAAAACTGACATTGCATTCATCACTGGGGCGAATACTAGCCCGAGATCGAGAGGATTGACAGCTCTACGATACGTCGAAGAAGTGCTCGAAGAACATGTGAGGCCGCTTGCGTGGCTTATGGGAGAAGATTTTCTTTTAATGCACGACAACGCCAGGCCGCATGTCGCTAGAACAGTTCGCGATTACATGGAAGACGTTGGAATTACGGCGATGGAGTGGCCAGCTCGTAGTCCTGATCTCAATCCGATCGAGCATATCTGGGATGAGCTGAAAAGAGAGTTCAAGCAAGACGCCCTGCTCCTGCGCGCCTCCAAGAGCTTCAACTGGCAATTGAAGAGGAGTGGAACGCTATACCTCAAGATTTCGTAGTAAAGTAATACGGTCCATGAAAAACCGTTAAAGAGCTGTGATTAAGGCTAGGGGAGGGAATACACCTTATTAATAAACAATTTGTACAAGAATTTTGAGTTTGATTATCATTCTTTCCTGAACGAAATTGAGTAATTTTACTCGTATTTTAGGTTTTGTGCCATAAAACCCCTTATGGGTATTTTTATACACTGTATTTGGTATCATCAGAAAGGTACTGACGTAATCTTTTAATAAGTGTATGTTTTTTTTAATTTTTTTTCATATTCATGGAAAAAAACAGCCTTAACAAAAAAAAGTCAAGGTGTGCGATTTTATTGCTCTCAAGTGTATTTGTATTTTTTCACACTGGAAACTAAAGTCAAAAATGGCTGTATAATATTTTTTTCTACTGGCAAAGTGAATTCTTAAGTGTCAAGGTAAGTTTTAAATGTGATCTCACTGGCAATATTAAATTAAGCACCTAATTTTAAAATTTTTACCACATCATCTCCTAACTTAAATGAAGTGTTTTTATATAAAATCTAATTTTTAAGTTATTTTTTTCATTCTGAAATGAGTAAGCTAAATGTCTGAAAACTAAAAAATATATATTACTACCTATTATGTATGTTTTATTTATCAACTAGCTGACCCGACAGACGTTGTCCTGTCTTAACTGTGATACCTAACCTACCTACCTGCCTACCTACCTACCTACCCTACCTACCTACCCTACCTACCTCCCTACCCTACCCTACCTACCTACCTACCTACCCTATAGGAGGAAAATCAGCAGCTGATCGAAAAAAAAAATGTATTCTGCTATTCAGGGCGGAGACAAATCCAACGAAACAAAAACCATGAAAATTGGTCCAGCAGATCTCGAGTTATAACGAAGGGAACAAACCCGTCTTTCTTTTATATATATAGATTACCTCAGCCTATGGCAGTCCACTGTTGGACATAGGCCTCTACCACGCGGCGCCACAACACCCTGTCCTCCGCCTTCGGCATCCAGTCTGTCCCAGCCACCTTCTTCAGGTCAGCTGTCCATCTAGCTAGGGGCGTCCCTCACTACGTTTGCCGATACGCGGTCTTCAGGTCACCAGGGCTCCCATATAAAAGCATGTTGTTTAAGCGGGATTGTCCGAAAGGGTTACCGCTACCCCGGTACATAAAGGGCTACGGAAGGAAAATGGATGGGTTTTAGTCAGTAAGAGTCACACTCCTTTCCGCTCAAGACAGAGCGGGAGGGGTTATTCGATAGGGCACGCCACGATAGTGGCGGTAAGGCCCCTCTTTGAGGAGTGGCTAGAGAGGCGTCACGGCGCCCTCACCTACCGCCTGACGCAGGTCCTCAACGGAGGAAACGCCCGGGTGTAACCACTGCGAGGATCGTCCAGAGGACACGCTAGAGCACATGATGCAAACCTGCCCCGCTTGGGCGGAGCACCGCCGTGTCCTTGTAGAGGCGATCGGCGGCGGCGACCTCTCGCGCCCGGCCCTGGTGCAAGCCATGGTCCGGAGCGACAGGGAGTGGGAGGCAGTCACCTCCTTCTGCGAAAAAGTCATGCTTGCGAAGGAGGTGGCGGGACGGGAGAGAGAAAGGTCCTCCCGTCCCAGCCGCCGCAGGAGACGCCCCGGGCGTCGGTAGCCACGTGATGACTCCCGGCCACCGTAGGCGCGGGACTGCGGACGGTGAGTAATGGGTGACTCACCGTCCGATCAGCACCAGGCCCGTGCCGGACGGCGCGTATATGTTCCACGCGCGCTTCAAAGAGATGTCAGTATATGAAGGGGCCCCTCAGGGCCAAGCCTGTCGGGTAAGCGGGATTATCCGAAAGGGTTACCGCTACCCCGGAACATAAAGGGCTACGGAAGGAACATGGATGGGTTTTAGTCAGTAAGAGTCTGACATTCCCTTCCGCTCCACCCAGAGCGGGAGCAGTATTTGGATGATTTCCAAGCTTAAAAAAAAAAACCTGAAAAAAAAGGGGTGATTCGATTTCCCGCACTCAAACAAAACAAAAACCATGAAAATTGGTCCAGCAGATCTCGAGTTATAACGAAGGGAACAAACCCGTCTTTCTTTTATATATATAGATTACCTCAGCCTATGGCAGTCCACTGTTGGACATAGGCCTCTACCACGCGGCGCCACAACACCCTGTCCTCCGCCTTCGGCATCCAGTCTGTCCCAGCCACCTTCTTCAGGTCAGCTGTCCATCTAGCTAGGGGCGTCCCTCACTACGTTTGCCGATACGCGGTCTTCAGGTCACCAGGGCTCCCATATAAAAGCATGTTGTTTAAGCGGGATTGTCCGAAAGGGTTACCGCTACCCCGGTACATAAAGGGCTACGGAAGGAAAATGGATGGGTTTTAGTCAGTAAGAGTCACACTCCTTTCCGCTCAAGACAGAGCGGGAGGGGTTATTCGATAGGGCACGCCACGATAGTGGCGGTAAGGCCCCTCTTTGAGGAGTGGCTAGAGAGGCGTCACGGCGCCCTCACCTACCGCCTGACGCAGGTCCTCAACGGAGGAAACGCCCGGGTGTAACCACTGCGAGGATCGTCCAGAGGACACGCTAGAGCACATGATGCAAACCTGCCCCGCTTGGGCGGAGCACCGCCGTGTCCTTGTAGAGGCGATCGGCGGCGGCGACCTCTCGCGCCCGGCCCTGGTGCAAGCCATGGTCCGGAGCGACAGGGAGTGGGAGGCAGTCACCTCCTTCTGCGAAAAAGTCATGCTTGCGAAGGAGGTGGCGGGACGGGAGAGAGAAAGGTCCTCCCGTCCCAGCCGCCGCAGGAGACGCCCCGGGCGTCGGTAGCCACGTGATGACTCCCGGCCACCGTAGGCGCGGGACTGCGGACGGTGAGTAATGGGTGACTCACCGTCCGATCAGCACCAGGCCCGTGCCGGACGGCGCGTATATGTTCCACGCGCGCTTCAAAGAGATGTCAGTATATGAAGGGGCCCCTCAGGGCCAAGCCTGTCGGGTAAGCGGGATTATCCGAAAGGGTTACCGCTACCCCGGAACATAAAGGGCTACGGAAGGAACATGGATGGGTTTTAGTCAGTAAGAGTCTGACATTCCCTTCCGCTCCACCCAGAGCGGGAGCAGTATTTGGATGATTTCCAAGCTTAAAAAAAAAAACCTGAAAAAAAAGGGGTGATTCGATTTCCCGCACTCAAAAAAAAAACGAAGTGCTGCCAACCTAAATATTAATCAGATCTTTTATATTTTAAATAGGTTAATGTGATTAATTTGGAAATCAACATCGGTTATTATTATTCATATTCAAATGTTTATTTACCTTCCATAATGTGTTAAGATCTTACAATCTAAGATACGGTCACCAAATTAAACAAAATTGACAAATTTCTCTTAATCAATTTATAAAAACGTAAACACATTGACAGTTATTATGTTCAAAATTGATAGATATAAATTATTTGAGATCACTTAGTACACGAAAAGTAACGATAAGTTTAAATAACAACATATTTTATAGTAATAATATAATAATGATCTATGTTACATGTATGAAGGAGTGTGAATTCTAAACGATTAACATTAAATGGTGTGTTTGTGCGACATATATTTGTTTGTCTTATATCTACACACATCAAAAGTGTCTAGGGATCAACATATATTTTTGCAATAACTTTTCTCTTGATTGATATTATATTAAATTTTCTTTAAGGATTCATCAAATAAAGTGTTTTCGTTTGTCACAGTAACGATAAACCAAGTCACCTTTGCATTAATAAAGAAATTTGCCATTTTCCTAATAAAGGGATTTTTGACATTTGAACCACTAACATTAAAGTTCGAAAAAAAGACTGAAATAACAGTTTTCTTTAAAATTTTATTGGGTAACTTAAACAATTAATAATCCGTGTTTCTACCGCGAACACTAACAACACAAGAACATCGGTTTGGCATACTCAAAATGAGTTCATCCAAATCACGCTGTGGAATGGCCGCCCATGTTCGTTGCAACAACAAAAAAAGGTCTTCTTGCAACTGGATACCCTCCATATTCGGCAGAGCTCTTCTCTGTAGCAAATCCCATGCATGCTCAATCGGGTTCAAGTCTGGCGACTGAGCAGGCCAGGGCAGGACATTGATGTTAGCTGCGGCGAGAGTCTGTCTTACAACTCTTGCGGTGTGCGGTCGTGGATTATCATGCATTAACTGAAATAAGGGACCGATTTGCACTTGTAGAGGAACGTTCCTCTGAAGTTCCTCTACAAGTGCAAATCGGTCCCTTATTTCAGTTAATGCATGATAATGCACGACCGCACACCGCAAGAGTTGTAAGACAGACTCTCGCCGCAGCTAACATCAATGTCCTGCCCTGGCCTGCTCAGTCGCCAGACTTGAACCCGATTGAGCATGCATGGGATATGCTACAGAGAAGAGCTCTGCCGAATATGGAGGGTATCCAGTTGCAAGAAGACCTTTTTTTGTTGTTGCAACGAACATGGGCGGCCATTCCACAGCGTGATTTGGATGAACTCATTTTGAGTATGCCAAACCGATGTTCTTGTGTTGTTAGTGTTCGCGGTAGAAACACGGATTATTAATTGTTTAAGTTACCCAATAAAATTTTAAAGAAAACTGTTATTTCAGTCTTTTTTTCGAACTTTAATGTTAGTGGTTCAAATGTCAAAAATCCCTTTATTAGGAAAATGGCAAATTTCTTTATTAATGCAAAGGTGACTTGGTTTATCGTTACTGTGACAAACGAAAACACTTTATTTGATGAATCCTTAAAGAAAATTTAAATTAATATCAATCAAGAGAAAAGTTATTGCAAAAATATATGTTGATCCCTAGACACTTTTGATGTGTGTATTTACCTATTTGTTAATTGTGTAGTATGCTTTTTAATTAACTTAAATTAAAAAACATACTACACAATTAACTATAAGTAAAAGTTGTATCGGTAGATTCATTTTTTATTGCATCGGGTATAGTAAGTATAATAAATATTTTTATTGAAATTACGTAAGGACTATTTGAATGTAATTTCATACGCAATTTCATTAATTAGTTAAATATGTTTTAACAAATCATCGACAAATAATTACAGTATAAATTAATTAACTTTAAAATGTATGTCTTTGAAACTACAACACAATATACAGGGTGTGTCGTAAATAGTGGTCCAGAGTAAAGAAGTCGATACACTGTATTCTTATGTATCACATACCGAAATTTTAACCATTTTCAGTTAAGGGTCTCCGAAAAAAGAAAAAAAGGTTGTTTTTTAAAATGTCTGTACCTTGCTTCACCAATTTGGCTGTAATTTCAACAAACATCAATATTTTTCCATTCTGTTTTTTTATTATTACTCTTGAATATGTGTACTATAATGCCCAAACCCTTTTTTACATTTTAAAGTCAAAGGTACTTAAAGAATTTAATTTGTTTCCAATTTCAATACTCATCTCCAGCAAATCATATGACTTTATGGGCATATTGTGTAAAAAAAATGTACTGCACTGTTAGTGCCCATTAGTTAAAAAAATACCTCATTAAATGCAGATTACAAAATGGTAAAATATTAAGTGGTAAGACTTTTGAAAAAAAAGTTATCAGCATTCAAAACGAAAGACAGCTAAATTTGCTCAAAACATTTTGTTTTGTCAAGTTACTAGTATAGTGATTTTTGGTATAGTACCTCAGGTAAATAAGGTCTTTTGTATTCCTGGAATTGGTAACAAGCCATGCAGACATCAGACGACGGAGAGATAATGGATTTAGTCCATGAAGACCCACTACATCTGTTTGTGCCATAGCACGGAGAGCGGGCATTTCTACGAGGACCGTTCTCCGTGTTCTTCAAAGGCATCAGCTGTACGCCCTTACCATTTTCAAAGGGTACAAACTTTGTTGCCAAGGGATGGGCCGTTGAGAGTACAATTTTGCAAAGAAATGCTGCGTAGAATTCGAGCGGACCCACAATTTTATTACAAGATAATGTGGAGTGACGAATCGTCATGTAAAAAAGATGGTCAGCTGCTGCTGCACTTGTATTTAACTTTTCAGCCGCTGCCTGGATTCTTTGTCGTAATTGTTCAACTGAAGTGATTTGCACATTATAAACTTTTTCTTTCAGACACCCCCAGTAGAAAAATACAAGGGGGTTTAGGTCTGGCGAACGTGGTGGTTATAAAATTGGCCCTTGCCGCCCAATCCATCTTTGGGGATAAGTATGGTTTAAATGTTCACGTACAATAACTGCGTAGTGAGCGGGACAGCCATCATTTTGCAGCCACATTGCTTCTCCTAATTCTGGATCGACATCTCTCAATAACACTGGGAGGTCGTTTTGCAAAAAATGTAAGTATCTTTCCCCATTCAACGAATTGGGTAGCTCGAACGGGCCAATTATTTGCCCATCAATGATCCCCGTCCACAATTTTTTTTTAAATTTGATACTGGGATTGTTTGATTAAGTTGGGATTTTCTAGCTGCCAGCTGTGCAGCAGCAGCTAACCATCTTTTTTACATGATGATTCGTAACTCCACATTATCTTGTTATAAAATTGTGGGTCCGCTCGAATTCTATGCAGCATTTCTCTGCAATATTGTATGTACTCTCAACGGCCCATCCCTTGGCAACAAAGTTTGTACCCTTTGAAAATGGTAAGGGCGTACAGCTGATGCCTTTGAAAAACACGGAGAACGGTCCTCGTAGAAATGCCCGCTCTCCGTGCTATGGCACAAACAGATGTAGTGGGTCTTCATGGACTAAATCCATTATCTCTCCGTCGTCTGATGTCTGCATGGCTTGTTACCAATTCCAGGAATACAAAAGACCTTATTTACCTGAGGTACTATACCAAAAATCACAATACTAGTAACTTGACAAAACAAAATGTTTTGAGCAAATTTAGCTGTCTTTCGTTTTGAATGCTGATAACTTTTTTCTCTAAAGTCTTACCACTTAATATTTTACCATTTTGTAATCTGCATTTAATGAGGTATTTTTTTAACTAATGGGCACTAGTTAACAGTGCAGTACATTTTTTTTACACAATATGCCCCTAAAGTCATATGATTTGCTGGAGATGAGTATTGAAATTGGAAACAAATTAATTTATTTAAGTACCTTTGACTTTAAAATGTAAAACAGGGTTTGGGCATTATAGTACACATATTCAAGAGTAATAATAAAAAAACAGAATGAAAAATATTGATGTTTGTTGAAATTACAGCCAAATTCGTGAAGCAAGGTACAGACATTTTAAAAATCAACCTTTTTTTTCTTTTTTCGGAGACCCTTAACTGAAAATGGTTAAAATTTCGGTATGTGATACATAAGAATACAGTCTATCGACATCTTCACTCTGGACCACTATTTACGACACACTCTGTATAAAACTTAATCCGTCCTAATACAAAAGTTCCAGAATCAAAATGCGTTCCGATTACAAAACGAAGACTTTCTGAGAATCAGTTAGTACCTAAGGTTCATGGTTTAAATAATATCTACAGATAAGAAACAAAAATGGCATTCTTTCATCCGTTTACCGTTTTCCGACAGCATAAAAATAAAAAATAAACGAAAAATCAAACTCAAAGTATTTATCACTACATAGTATAAAACAAAGTCGCTATTTTTGTCTGTTTGTCTGTATGCGTAAATGTTTAAAACTACGCAACGGATTTTGATGCAGTTTTTTTTTAATAGATAGAGTGATTCAAGAGGAAGGTTTATATGTATAATTTGTCGACATATTTTGCGGGTGAAGCCGCGGGCGGAAGCTAGTTTCAAATAAACCAATTACAGGCACTTTTGAATTGTCAAGGTGTCAGTCAGTCAGAGAGATGAAGCTAGTTGCCCATTCCAAAGCAGTGATTCCTATGGAGAAGAACGGGCAAGAAACTCCATGGTCACTCTTTTAAAACGTGATCGTCAATATTGTAGTGTAAGACCTAAAGCGGTTTTAATAATCGTTTATTTTTATATTTTTGCATGTTAAAATGATGGAACAAAATATTAAAAGCCTACTATTTTACCATAATAGCGCATAAACCCGTTTGCTTAGAAGGTGCTCATAGCTATGTGTATTGTGTATGTACAGAGGCCAGCACATCAAGTTACCCAAATCCGTCAAATTTCTATGATAGTATTTCGACTTTATTGCAAAGTCATAAGGTTCATTTTCAATTGGGACAATTTGACAGTTAGGGATAGCTTGATGTGCTGGCGTCTGTACTCTACATGCTCTAAGGCCCGTAGGTATTACAGAAGGATACTCAAGCACTGATCTCTGTTTAAAACTAGTTTTGAGTCAAGTTTTTATTTTAGAACGTTCCTCAAGCATAGATTCATTGATCATAGTTCAGCCGAGTTTGGCTTTATATTAGAACGTTACTCAGTTCGTGAATCGAACCCAAGCATCACCCAAGTGTGGTCGGGACCGCGCTTGAGCAGAGATTGTTACATGTCATGTCAGTCTATTTGCGTCAAATTTTTAAAGCAATTATAGTGGAATTGAAATAGGATCATTGTTAAAAGAAACATTTGGAGAAGTTGAATATTACATGTTATTACTCCGTATCGGATTTTCTAGCTGATATATTTTGGTTGTGCATCCATGATTGTGTTTGATGATGAACTGTTTCTGTGTGATCAATGGATCAATGTTTGCATGCCAAAATGGTAGCATCTCCAAGGATTATTTGATATTATGTAACAACCCTAATGTATTGAGCAAATAAATAAAGACAACAATAACACATTCTACAATATTTTTTTCAATAACAATTCAAATAGAATGTTGAACTATGGCGTTCCTCTCTCATACAATTGTGAATACTCCAAAAAGAGGTAGGTACAGGTATCAACCACACAACCGTAGGCATCCCATAGCCCCAGAATTGCAAATTATGTTTACGTTTTTATGCGATGGTCTTATCAACATTCCGACAACAATAGTCGGGCAGACACAACACCCGTCTGGTCAGAGGATCCTCCCTTTTCTATTCAGGATGAGTAAACTTGTCACCCTGTTCCTCATACCTCTGTAATAACACAATGTAAGCCCGAAAGGCAAAATGCTAAATATCCAAAAATGTACGGGAGTGAGACGAATGACTGGACAACCAGTTACAGCGCACTGGTCCGAACAGAAGGATGTCGTCAAGGGTTCCAATAAACGTGGACATTCTCAACCTGCAAAAAGAGTATCATCTGATGACGCCGCAACCTTTCGCTACCAGAGGAGGCAGTACGCATTTAAGGGTTTACGTGCTTATAACACATACCTACAAAAAGAACATCAATACATGGTGTGTCGACTCCTAAATTCCTATACCTGGTTACAATATTATTCATTTTTTATAAATAAAACAAAAATATGTAAAATATTTTTTTTTTTTATTAATAATAATCAATCTTGAGTAATATCTATCTTCTATCTTTAAATTAAAATGTATTAGTAGTAGTAGTGAATTCATCTGCGTCTGAATAGGTATGTTGGCTGGCATCAATTATAGTTTGGATGTGGTTTAGATCGACGCATACGGGTATTTGATACAAAAAACTGGCCAAAAGTCATTTTTACAATAGTAACCGCGCAGCTATCCTTTGTTATGTTTTAACAATGGGACACTCTATTCATTAAGAAACCGGTACCCAGAAGGGGCTAGAGCGCTCCATGCGCCCTCAACGTCAGTCGGAACTCATCTGTTGTGCTAGTGACACGTTTGTTTTCTCGGCGCTCGCAAATTTCAATTGCTGTTTAAGACTAATCATACTGTTGTGTTTAGTGCAAACCCCAAAAACCATCATGGAATCTTCAGGCAAAGGTATGAACTTTATTTTGAATCTATTGTGCTACTGTTAGGATCACTTTTTCATTCTTTAATTGTACCATAAAGTCATGAGTATTTTTATGCAAAAAAAAACACGTAAAATAGGTTTCCTTCGTCAAATTAAGTATCAGATAAACATAGTTAAGCTAAAGTTTATACATAATCGTGTTCTTTGAACCTTCTAGATTTCATATCAAGAGAAAAACCTTCCGCCTCTTTCCGCCCCTATGAATTATAGCCTCTGAACAAAAATAGGTTTTTTTCGAAAAAAAAACAACACTTTGTGTTTCTTTGATTTTAACATAGATTTTTTCTTGTTGGCAGGTCCTTATGATGAGTCATCGATGACAATAACAAGAGAGGATATGTTTAACGTAATAAAACAGTGCGATTGGACAATTATCAGAGGAGGCAGCTGAGTCGCGGAATAAACATTTCCGCCTATACAGGCAAAACTTTGCAAGAAAGTTTTCGCGAAAGAATTGCCTCCAAGATGTCATGAACCGCCTTCTTCTGACCTCTGATGTCTTTCTTAGTAGCAGCAGCAGAATGCAATTCAAAAGGAACAGGAAACCACTATCGCAAGAAATTCTACAATTTCTTAAAGTTGAATACGAGTGTCCCGCGGACACTGACACTGATAATGCTGACCCGGGCACTAGTACTGATCAAGCAGATAGCGATAGCGAGTCTGACGAATATTAGCTGTATAAGTTTCTCTGTAAATATTACAAGAAAATGTATATTTAACTTTTATTTCGATGTAAATTACAGTTTGTACATAGCTTTTCATTTATGTATTTTGTAAGGTTATGTAAAAAGTAAGCGTTATTTTTAAATCATTGTGTATTTTTAAATGCTTTTTTTATTAGTTATTGTACAAATAAATCACCATAATGCTTGAAATAGAAAATAATGTTTTATTTTATTTCGATTTTATTTCACACGTAAGTCCCTTTGGAGAAAAGGGTATAGAAATGATTGGGTTATACTAAAATTAATATGAAAAATAATTAGGAGGCACAATTGACCCAAAATTACCAAAAAAAGGTTTTGGCCAGTTTTTTGTATCAAATACCCGTATGACGGTATTAAATTGTTGGGCATTATTATTTCGTGCTCTATCATCTGGATCTGCTTTAACTGGAGTCACCATATCTGAAACTAAACATAATAACATTTGCATAACATGCTCAGAGAGGAATCCCCACTCTTGACACCCCATAGGATAACAAAATAACGTTAACTTATTAGCTCCAACTGTACTGGTAGTAGAAAGCAAATTTTGGGAAAGAAAAGTAGGTATTCAGAAACATCTTGAACAACGACGACATCATGACGTCACGAACTTCTACAAAGAGAGCTAAACACCTGATGGTGGTGGTGGTGGTGGTGGCTGTCAAGGCAGGTTAAGGTTCCTGTCGTAATAAAATAGGATTGTATTTTATTAATAATTTCAACAGTAGGAAACTGATAAGTTAACTTATATTAAAAAATAGATTGGTACTTACTGACTCGCATCATAGTCTGGCCAACGAAAGCTGACCAAGAAAAAAGGCGGCAATTTAAAAAAATCAAGAGCTGCCAACACTGGTTATACGCTGCTTAAACAGACTTGATATTTTTATTATTCAAGACTAATAAGCGATATTTACATGGCTACGAATCTCTCAGTAACAGTCACGGAGTCTGGATTTTTTCCCGATTGATGGCAATAGATGCACCCCCTATTACATGGGACTTGCCATATTATACCACTCAATGAAATATTTATATAAAATATTTCCTCTTTATAATATTAATATACATATATGACATTTTTTTAACTTCTGCGTGCATTGTAGTTCACAGCTCGACTTCCTGGCACGACATTATATCGAAAAGGTAGAATTAAAGAAAAAGTTATAACTAAAAGTTTATTTCATAACACAAACATAGGGGCTAGGAATCATAGTCGAAATTCAATTCAATTTTGACAGTGCTAAATTATTGCCATATCAAAAGTTTAGAAATTAATTCGTGGTCAGCTTTCGTTGGCCAGACTCTAAGGGAACTATTACATTTCTCCGCAGAACGGACACATTCAGCCATTTTGCTCGTGTGCATGTGTGAAATCTTTCAAAATTTCTATTAGCGGTTTTTCCCAAGAACAATTTTCTTGTGTCTTGCCATTTATGAATTGGTATACATTTATATTCAGCAAAAGGAACACAAAAAACGTTGTAAACAAACAAATATTTTCTTATAGGTATTTGACAGTACTGACGTTTTAATTATCATAGATATTTATGGGCATAGATACCTACAAGTTTGCTTTTAAAATTACTATACTTTACTTCAAAAACCTTTATTTCAATAAATGCGGGATTATAGTATTCAGGACAAAGTAAAAACCCAGATTTCCTAAATAGTTAAGCGTTTTATGGTATATTTTAATATTTCTAATGCATTGAAGATCAGAACAAAATTGGTAAATAAAATAAATTGTAAATGAAAACTGACTGTTGTATAGACAATAGACATCTCTGCTTGAGGCTAGATTTGAGTGTCGATTCAACTGAGTATAGTTTGATTACCGTCCTGGAATAAGAAAGATGCTCAAGCACTGAATCTAAATTTAAACTGAGATCGACTGATTGGCGATCAAACTAGACTTGAGGAACGTTCTGTAATACGGACCTAAGTCTTAAACTATCGGCGATCACGTTTTATTTTTATTGTGAAGAATACCTACGTACCTACATTTAAAGTTTTAATTCAAGGTTAAAATATTTTGAATAAAGTGTCTAAGTTACTCAAATATCGATTTGAAATTTTCACTTCCGGTTTAAGTAATATACTTACGAGAAAAAATAAATTTAGAATACGACAAAAAAAAAGTTCAATTTAAAAAATATATATAAGAAATAATACTTTATAGTTTTTTCAACAAGTTAATTGATACACATAATAAGCATCCAAAATTAATGAGTTCATTCTTATCAATTTTTTAAAAGCTCATAACTCAGCAATAAAGCACATTGCACTTATGGTTTATCACCAGTGTGTATGCGACTATGTTGTAAAAAATAACTCTTTTGACGAAAACTACGTTCACAAACATTGCACTTATAAGGTCTTTCACCAGTGTGTAAGCGACTATGTTGTGATAAAGAACTCTTTCGACTAAAACTGCGTTGACATACGTCACACTTGTAAGGCTTTTTATCAGTGTGTATACGAATATGTTTTGTTAAACCACCCTTGCAAGTAAATCTGCGCTGACATACATCACACTTATATGGTTTATCACCAGTGTGTATACGAATATGACTGGTTAAACCACCCCTTAGGCTAAAACAACGCTGACATACATCACATTTGTAAGGTTTTTCACCAGTGTGTATACGAATATGTGCTATTAAATTGTTCTTTGAACGAAATCTCCGCTGACATACATCACACTTGTAAGGCTGTTCGCCAGTGTGTATACGTATATGTTTTGTTAAACTACACTTAATACTAAATCTGCGCTGACATACATCACACACATATGGTTTTTCACCAGTGTGTATACGAATATGTACTATTAAATTATTTTTTGTACTAAATCTGCTCAGACATACATCACACTTATATTGTGTTTCCTCTGTGTGTTTACGAATATGGACTATTAAACCACACTTATCGCTAAAACTACGCTGACATACGTCACACTCGTATGGTTTTTCACCATTGTGTATACGATTATGTAATGCTAAAGCGTTCTTTCGACTAAAACTGCGCTGACATACGTCACACTTATATGGTTTTTCACCAGTGTGTAAGCGACTATGTTGTGATAAATTAATCTTTAATCTAAAACTGCGGTGACATACATTACACATATAAGGCTGTTCACCAGTGTGTATACGATTATGTATTGTTAAAGAACTCTTTCGACTAAAACTGCGTTTACACACATCGCACTTGAAAGGTTTCTCGCCAATATGTGTACGAGTATGTGGTATCATTTCTTTTACTTTGTAACAAGTGCCAGGTTCGGACGTACGTTTTTCAGTTGTCCAGATAACTTTCGAGTCCGATTTGTTTTTTCCTGTTTCCTCGATAGTTATTGCATCTTCTACTTTTGTTCTTCTTGTGCCTAATTTTCGTTTCGCCGCGACGGTCGCCCCTGTGATTACAAATCTGTTAAGTACAATGTTGGAAGCAGATGGAAATGCAGACGAATCAAAGGATAGCGGATAGCATGATTCACATAACAACAGCAAAGGATCACTGTTTGGTGACATTGAATACAAATAACATTTTGTCACCAGAGACATACAATATTGTCCTAGTTGTAACATTTGTGACTTTGAGTTCCAGCAGCGTTGTTGTCGCAACCCAGCGCCGGGCACGCCACGATAGTGGTGGTAAGACCCCTCTTTGAGGAGTGGCTAGAGAGGCGTCACAGCGCCCTCACCTACCGCCTGACGCAGGTCCTCACCGGACATGCGATGTTTCTGAAGGAACGAGGTACGAAGGTACCTGCACATAATCAGGCGGGAGGCAACGCCCAGGTGTCACCACTGCGACGATCGCCCAGAGGACACGGTGGAGCATACAGTGAAGATCTGCTCAGCTTGAGCGGAGCACCACCATGTCCTCGAAGAGGCGATTGGCGGCGGCGGCGGCGGCGACCTCTCGCGTCCGGCCCTGGTGCAAGCTATGGTTCGGGGCGAGAGGGAGTGGGAAGCAGTCACCTCCATCTGCGTAGCAATTTTGTTCGCGAAGGAGGTGGCGGGATGGATGAGGAAAAGGACCTTACGTCCCAGTTGCCGCGCCCCGAGCGTCGGAAGCCGCGTGACGACTCTCGGCCACCGTAGGCGCGGGCGGGACGGTGAGTAATGGGTAGCTCTCCGTCCGATCAGGACCAGGTCCGTGCCGAACAGCGCATACGTGTTCCACGCGCGCCTCAAAGAGATGTCAGCACTAAGGAAGAGGCCCGTTAGGGCCGAAGCCTGCCGGGTAAGCGGAAATGTCCGAAAGGGTTACCGCTACCCCGGAACATAATGGGCTAAGGAAGGAACATGGATGGGTTTTAGTCAGTAAGAGTAGGTTAGGATTCGATGATTTCTCACAATCAAAAAAAAAGTGCTGACAACGTAATTATTAATCAGTAATTTATTTGAATTACGTTAACGTGTTTGAGTAGCAACATTGCTTTTAATTCATATTCATATCTTTATTTGCATTCCATAATGTGTTAAGATCTTTAGCAACGAACCCAAAATAAAATTATCAAAACCCCCATATTCCATTATCTTACTCCAACTAAATACTATTTGAAAAAAAAACTAAATTATTTAATCTCGCACAATTATACACATCCGTCACCTGCATTCTAATTAAAAAAAAAACACCACAGACAGCATACAATCCAATTTACAATATACAAAAAAACGCTCACACAACCTAAGAAATAAAAGCAAATTACAACTAAGACAAGCTCGTACTAACACTATGGTAAAAAAACCATATTGTTCGAAGGAGTACAGCTATAATGACCTACTAAATGACGTAACAGATTGTAATAACATTAACTCATTCAAAATGAAACTAAAAAGTCATATTCTTAAAATGTAGTCCTACTGCAAACCTATCAATTAATGTTAGTAACTTCTTACCTCCTAATATTTATTTATATGACGAAAGGATTCGTTACCAGTGGGTCGCCTCATCGGAAATAACACTCACAAAACCTTTGTTAACACTTTTAATTACTTGCTAAATCGCACTGAATACAAAAGAATCAAGGATGGCTAAGATATGGCTCGATTAAGAACTAAGGAACGCGGGAAGTTTAGCGCGGAGTAACGAACGTCCACTCAGCCTGACGGACCGATTCAAAGTGTCCTCACTCAACTGTCACCGCACACTTGTGCCCCCACTTACAGGTTAGCCAACCTATCTGTCAACGTCACCTGTCAATGTCAAATAGCTGATTATACTTCCGGTTCGACATTTGACTCGATTATTCGCTCGGTGCTGCCATTACTCCATGCTAATCATCCCCAAGTTATTACTTGACGTTCCGAAACGTAAGCTGTCAAATCTAACTAAATAGTTTCTCTAGTGGGAGATAGAAGGCGTTAATCCAGATTGATTGATATGCGTCAACGCTTCGACACGGCCATCCTGATGATCACACGTCCTCGTGTGGAGTACCTGGAATGAAAAAAATTCTCGAGCAGTACCCATACTAATCGCTCGGCCATTCCTGGCCCAAGTGGGTGGGGATTAAAAGGCATTTTGATCAAAATCATTACAGGTTCTAATGAACATCTGAATAACAAACTCTTTCTCTCAAAGCTGACATGTCGAACAACACCTATATTCATTCAAATAATAGGAAACTCATTAAAATATTGCAGTGCTCATAGTCTGACCTTTATCCCGTCTTCATCGTCATCACACTCACAATTATAACCTCCATCCGGTCATAAGCATCAAACCAATCCACCTCCATCAGGTCTCCAACACGTAACCTCTATTCGGTCACATCCACATGTAACCTCCATCCGGTTACAAACACAACACCATCAAGATAATCATTTCGAGCCTTTATCAAAAAGAAGTAGGCTTGTTCAACATGTTACTTTATTTTTCCTATAACGTTACAGATAGTAAGAAACTCTTACTATGCTATGTACTCTAAATGTTATGTTGACCACTTGTCACTTGCCACTTGTCTTGTCAGCGTTATCATTTTTGTCATGGCTAGAGACTCGTCATCGTCACCTACGTGTTCGTCAACGTCAGTTATTTTTCGCTGTCGGCCATGTGCGTACTTGTACGTCCGGGCGGAAGAAAGGGACTTCAAAACATAAGGGTCACCATCAAGAACCTCGATCACGCTAAACGGTCCCCTGTATTTCGGGTCAAGTTTCGCTCCTCATTTTGCAGCAAAACAAAGTCACTAACCCTGCTCTACGATCCGCCGGTACGTCAGTATCAATAGCGTTCCAGTCAATTTCAGGAGTACGCTCTACCTTACAAGGAGCAATAAAAGGATACCTAAAGATCTTTATTCGGTCAGTAGTCATCATTCGAACAGTCAAACCATGTTCTAGAATCTCACGTCTAATCATCCTACTACTATTATAAAGGCGAAAGTTTGTAAGTATGGATGTATGGATGTTTGTTACTCTTTCACGTAAAAACTACTGTATAGATTTGGATGAAATTTGACACAGAGATGGTTTATATCCTGGATTAACACATAGGATATTTTTTATCCCGGTAGAACATTCCTGTGGGATAATTTCCGACCTCCACGCGAGCGAAGCCGCGGGCAGAAGCTAGTAATACCATAACGTAGAAAACGATCAGGCAATACATGAAAACAAATCTCAATACTAATGTCATTTATTTATTCAATACTTTAAGCACAGAAATGTACAGAGGCGGACTTAATGCCGTAGGCATTTTCTACCAGTCAACCTTTGGGTGATGCAGAGATAAACAGTGGTAGGTGCATTAGAAAGCAAAGTGCAACTTTTATTTAATTGTAAATACAGATACACATATACAAACTATAAATATAATAATAAATACATATCTAATTATGTTATATAAATAAATGTAATACTATACCTACTATAATAAAGAAAACGAGCATTAGGAGAACATTACCGGCGTGATGATTCTGCCAGCTTCTTGCGGATATGCTCGCGAACTTTTAATTTAAAAGATAAACGGTTGGTTGCCATCCTGATTTCCTGGGGGAGCGCATTCCACAGAGAGATAGACTGAATGAAGAAGGAAGAGTGCATGAAGTCAGTGCGGTGAGCGGGACAATGAAGAAGGCGATTATTTGAAGATCGTAGATTTTTTTTGTGATTAGCACAAATGTACTGAAAGTGGGAGGCAAGGTAGCTAGGGGAAGAGGGCGAATCAAGAAAAGAAAACAAGGTGGTCAGCGCCCTTTGCTCTCAGCGCTGACGTATGGGTAACCATTTTAGAAGCGACCGATGCGCAGAGACGTGATCATATTTACGCAGGTTGAAAACGAATCGAATGCAATAATTGAGAAGACGGTCAAGTTTGTCTAGAAGATCTGCATTCAGGTCGTAGTAGCACACATTACCATAATCGATGATTGGAAAAATTAAGGTCTGCACAAGCATTGTCTTCGTGCTCGATGGTAATAAATTTTTGAGTCTGTACAGAGCCCGCAGCGTTCCAGTTACCTTCTGGCTGACCCTAGCGACTTGAGTACGCCAGTTCAAGGTGCTATCAATGTGCAAGCCTAAGTCCTTCACATCAGTACTAAATGGTACGATTGTACCATTGAAGAGGACCGGCGGCAAGGTTGCACCATCCACCTTACTCATACTCCGAGAACTACCGATGATAATGGCCTGACACTTGTTAGGGTTCACAGCTACACCAAATGGATCAGACCAAGTTTTAATAGCCAGCAAGTCCCTGTTTAATTGGTCGATGGCTTCAGCTATTTCGTCAACTCTCCCCTGACAGTACAACTGCAAGTCATCAGCATACAGATGATACGCACACTGAAGTTCGGTGGTAATAAGATTAATAAAAATAGAAAACAGAAGAGGAGAAAGTATGCCGCCTTGAGGATCGCCAGTTTCCAAATCACACCAGCATGATGAAGAATCTCCAATATGAACGGACTGTTGACGGTCCTGAAGGTAAGAGGAGAACCATTTGAGTGCATCAGGAGAGACCATAACATGGGACAGAATGGCTAATAAGATTTCGTGACTGACGGTATTAAAAGCATTCGAGAAATCGACCAACACTAGTACAGTAACTTTGGTGTCTTCCAGGCCTGCCCTTATATCGCCAGTCACTTTAAGGAGGGCGGAAGTAGTGCTGTGCCCGGGCCTGAACCCCGACTGAAGAGGGCTGTTGAGCGAGTTGCAAATGACAAATTTGGAGAACTGTTTATGGACGCAGGCCTCAAGCACTTTGGATAAGAAGGGAAGGAAAAAATGGGGCGGAAGTGGGAAGGAAGAGAGGGATTAGACACCTTAGGTAGTGGACGAACATAGGCTTTACGCCACAGGGAAGGGAATACCCCGGTGTATAGGGAAAAATTTACAATGTGCGTAATCGCGGGTAGGAGGTGATCCAGAATTGTTATAATCATACCACGGGTGATGTTGTCACATCCCACCGCTTTAGATTTAATGGAAAGGATTATCTTTTTGATCTCTCCCGGTTCAACTGGGATGAACCTGAAAGAATTAATATGAGGACGCGTTAGACCAGAAATTAGGGACAAAGTTTGTTGCTTGGCTAGACGATCCATGGTTGGAACAGTGGAGAAATGTCGGTTGAGATCGTCTAAGTCAATAGAATTAGGAAGGTCCAAATGTCGCGGCTTGCCGATACCAAGAGTTCCAAGAAATTTCCAAATATCGGCAGAAGAAGAAGAATTAATAGTATCAAGAATGTGGCGGCGTTTAGCGTTGCGTATCATCTGATTACATCTATTCCTTGCAGCTTTGAACAGTGACCAGTTGTCATCAGTACGATCCCTCTTAAATTTCCGAAACGCGCGGTCCCTACGTCGCATAGCCATCTGTATCCCTCTTGTCATCCATGGTGCAGGTGGGCTTCACTTTTTTGACAGGAGCATGGATGTCATAAAGGCTGACCACAATATCATTGAAGATTGCGACCTTGTCGTCAACCGAAACAGCTTTTGACATTGGCTCCCAGTCCACCACAGACGCATCTTGCTCGAGTTTCCCAGCGTTCATTCGCGAAAAACAACGCCTGTACAGAACATCGATCTCTACCAAAGTTAAAATCTGTACTGTATCGTACAGTTAAAGGAAGTCTGCCCTATCCCAGTCATAGTCACAGTCTCATCAATAAGCTTTCCTATATTTAAATTTACTAGCTACAGATTCTTTAATTAAAGAACACTCGGCACCAGTCATAATAAAATGAAAATTGCTCACCGGAGTGACGTAGAGTCCCAGTCGGCGCATTCAGGAGGTACAGGTAAACCCTCTTTTCATTGACAGGCTTGGATGACCCGGAGTCGCCACTGCTCCTCTCATTGCGCCGTGGGCAGCTCGACGCGTAGTGGCCTTGCGCGTGGCAGTGTATGAGGCTTTGCAGTTGTCCATGAACCTATCCCGTTGCCATCGCTGTAGTTTGGTGCTTCGGCGTAGCTTTAGTATTCCGTTTCAAGTCCTTGCGGTAGCAGTGCACAGATTTGTGGCCCGGCTTGCCGCAGATAAAATACTTCAGAGGCCTCACAGCTTTTCAGGGACATCGCGGTCATCGCGAGGAAGCTTTCTCTTCATAAAAAAAAACCGCTTGCAGCTTTTGTGCTGGCCACGTGTCTGAATATCCGTCGTGAAAGATAGGCGTTGCACACAGCGATCGGATTGAGAAATGTGAGCCGATATAGTAGCAATAGCCAAACGTTCGGTACTAAGGCCATTCCATCTCGCCATGATCGACGTCATTAAATTAGCAGCGTAGGAAACAAACCACTGGTTTTCTTTAGGCCTGCTACTTTGCAAATCAATCAGAAACGAAGCAATAGAAGTGGAATTATCGTACCTTGCAATAAAGTCGCTTAAAATCGTTCCACGTCATCCCACGAAACGACACGGTAGATATCCAGGTAGAAGCTGCTTCTTTCAAGGCGCGGCTTAGAGCAACCATAAGCGGGGCGCCATGTTGGTTTTGGTCCGTCAAGCACATCTCTGCAGTCAACACCCAAGCACGAACATCCACATCTTGTTTCTCAAGTTCAAAATCCGGTAAACGAAAGCCATGTGACGACGTAGTAAGTATTTTCATGGCTTGAATCAGCGTCAGAAAATTGTGGTTCTGTTGTTCCAACAAACGCATCCATTTTTCGTCGCTAACGTCTCCTTTTGAACATGTGGGTCGTCGTGATCCAATCCCACTTCTGATGACGAAGGGATTCGTTATCAGTGGGTCGCGTCATCGGAAATAACACTCACAAAACCTTTGTTAACACTTTTAATTACTTGCTAAATCGCACTGAATACAAAAGAATCAAGGATGGCTAAGATATGGCTCGATTAAGAACTAAGGAACGCGGGAAGTTTAGCGCGGAGTAACGAACGTCCACTCAGCCTGACGGACCGATTCAAAGTGTCCTCACTCAACTGTCACCGCACACTTGTGCCCCCACTTACAGGTTAGCCAACCTATCTGTCAACGTCACCTGTCAATGTCAAATAGCTGATTATACTTCCGGTTCGACATTTGACTCGATTATTCGCTCGGTGCTGCCATTACTCCACGCTAACCATACCCAAGTTATTAGGTACCTACTTAACGTTCCGAAACGTAAGCTGTCAAATCTAACTACATAGTTTCTCTAGTGAGAGATAGATGGCGTTAACACTTTCACTGCCAAGCACCCGGCTCCCGGGTCGAACGATGATTCGTTCACGTGCCCACAACGCGGCTCCCGGGTCCTACATATAAATAGTTATATGTGGCTTGTGACAATGTGACCATACCCAGCACCCGCCTACCGAGTGCAAATCAAAACGTGCTACTAGGGTTGCCAAAAATAAGCTAGGTGAGAATAGTATGTACAGAGGCCAGCACATCAAGTTACCACAATCTGTCAAATTTCTTTGATAGAATTTAAACTTTAATGCAAAGACGTAAGGTTCATTTTTAATTGAGAATATTTGACAGTTAGGGATAGCTTGATGTGCTGGCGTCTGTACTTTTGAGTAAATCAATTATTTATTTACTTTAAATGTTGTACTAATTGATATTATGCTGACAAATTTCGAAGAAACATACTAAATGGTACTTTAAGTGGATTTATTATTAATTGCCTTTTATCATAGGTGTATAAGCCTATGGCGCCGCGTAATTTTAATGAGATTTCTTATTATTAGGTAACTATTTTAGATCCGTAAGCTTTGGCTTACGTAAGTTGCTAACGTAAGTTGAAATTAAATTCACCTTTGAAAACAAAACCAAGAAGGGTGTGTAATAGCAGCTCTATATAATTCCAGACAAAGAGAACACGTGCAGTCACCACCAATATAACAAGACGACTGACGGTCCTTTGACTGACCGCCGACCGCCCGAATTGTTTTCGATTGTGTTCACATGAAATTGACTCCTATTTCTTTCGAACAAGGTGCAAAATGCAAGTGCATTGTTAAGGACTCGAACGGTTCAATGATTCGGGTGTTTCCGGGAATACGACAATTAGCGAAGATCTGCATGTGCATTATTAATTTGGGAGTACTGTATCTATGTGTGTATGAAGGAGTGTGAATTCTAAACAACTAACAATAAATGGTTTGTATTTGTGCGACATATATTTGATTGTCATAAATATGTATTTACCTATTCGTTTATTGTGTAGTGTGTTTTTTTAATTTAAGTTGATTTGTAAAAAATGTATCGGTAGATTCATTTTTTAAGTATGACAAATATTTTTATTGACATTACGTAACTTTAATATGTCTGTCTTCGAAACTACAACTCAATACATGAAAATGTACTAGATATTTTCACCAGTGTTAACAAACATGTCTTTTTAAATGTTCATTTCAACGAAATCTGCGCTGACATACATCTACAACCAAAAATATCTTGTAACACGGGGTCGTTAGTCAATAAGGTACTATGGGGTGAAAGAAAACCAGACCAAATTTTATTATATAGTGAAATCTGTCATGAGAGATTGAGACTTATCGATTTTCCTAGTGTATTTCGCGATTGTAGTGACTATGTGTGTAGTAATGTAGACGACAGAGTACACATTGATAAACTGTACGAGGAGTAAATTTTTGCTTTGAGCAAGGCTGCCACTGAAACTTTTGTCGCCGTAACACGGCGTAACATTAAGAAGCCTGTAGTTGGATGGAACAGATATGTTAGTGATTCTCATAGGGAAGCTAGGTTAATTTCAGCTCTGGGTAATGTGTGGCAAACCAAAGTCGGGCCGTGTTTTTGAGGAAATGCAAATTAGTCGAAATGTTTTTAAATCTCGCTTAAAATGGTGTCAGAATCTCGACCAAGAAGTTCAATGGCAAGCCTAGCCTCCCAGTGAGCGCTGGTGGTATCAGTGATCACAGCTGTATGGGCCTATGCACACCACGTTTTTTAAACGCGCCGTCGACGCGCGTTTGTAGCGATACAGACGCGATACGCACGCAAGTCAGACGCAGCCTGTAGACCTTTGCACACCTGACGCGCTTGTGTAGCGATACAGACGCGATGCAAACGCGCGTGTGTAGCGATACAGACGCGAGTGTGTAGCGATACAGACGCGATACAGACGCGCGTGTGTAGCGATACAGACGAGATGCAAACATGGTCTTGAATTTCAGTTATGAAGTTTTCTGTGTCAAAGGCTCCATTTTTTTGTTCAAAAGACGTGCGGTGCATCAAATAGCTCGATTGCTACTAGCGTAGATTCACACTTCCTTTTCCCTCGTTGCTAGCGCTCGTATCGGTGTCGCGCGTTTGAATTGATACAGACGCGCCGGTGCCGCGCGTTTGTATCGATACAGACGCGCCGGTGCCGCGCGTTTGTATCGATACACACGCGCCGGTGCCGCGCGTTTGTATCGATACAAACGACAACAAACTACTCTGCAGGATAAAAACGCGCCGGCGACGCGCGTTCCCAAAACGCGCGTCGACGGCGCGTTTAAAAAACGTGGTGTGCATAGGCCCTATAGCTGATATGTTTAAGGATCACTTTATTGTAAAAAAACCATTGGGACCATCACGGTTGGTGAACGATGTTGGGCCGCAGTGTCAGGAGATTGGAGCTATAATTACAGCTAAAGATGTTAAAGAAGCTATTAAAGCTATGTCGAGTGGAAAGTCTCCTGGCCATGACGGCATCAGCATCGAACATTTCAAACACGCAGGCCCTCACCTGCCTAGGGTGCTAGCAATGTTGTATACCCTATGTATAGGGCACTCGTACTTACCTCCTGCACTAATGAAAACTGTGGTGGTGCCAATCTTGAAAAATAAGACGGGTGATATTTCTGAAAAATCCAACTACAGGCCGATTTCACTTGCCACTACGGTAGCGAAAGTGCTTGATAGTTTGCTTAACAATCAGCTAGATAAATACCTGAACATTAGTGACAACCAGTTCGGTTTCAGGCCGAGACTCTCCACAGAGACAGCCATCTTGTGTGTGAAGCAAACTATCAAGTACTACACTGAAAGACTAACGCCAATATATGCATGTTTTCTCGACTTGTCGAGGGCATTTGACCTGGTTAACTACGATATCCTGTGGCAGAAACTGAAAGACATATCTTTGCCAACAGAACTCAGCAGGATCCTTAAATTTTGGTATCATAACCAGGTCAATGTCGTGCGATGGTCGAGTGCGTATTCCGAGCCGTACAGGTTGGAATGTGGGGTGAGGCAGGGGGGGCTAACGTCGCCCAAACTTTTCAATTTGTACGTCAACGCGCTGATAGAGGAGCTCAGCAGCACCCGTGTCGGCTGCCATATTGATGATGTATGTCTCAATAATATCAGTTACGCGGACGACATGGTGCTGCTGAGTGCTTCTGTATGTGGGCTTTCAAAACTGTTGGGCATCTGTGAAAACTACGCTCACAGCCATGGCTTGATTTATAATGTGAAAAAAGTGAATGCATGGTCTTTCGGGCCAGAGGAAAATGTCCGGAATCAATACCTGCCATAAAATTATGTGGAACGCCACTGAAGAGGGTAGAACATTTTAAATATCTTGGACATATGATGTCCTCTGATCTGAAGGATGATGCAGACATAGAGCGAGAACGCAGGGCGTTGTCTGTAAGGGCGAATATGACGACACGCAGGTTTGCTCGTTGTACCACTGAAGTGAAAACAACATTGTTCAGAGCATATTGTACATCTTTCTACACGAGCAGCCTGTGGGTCTCATACACGCGCGGACAGTACCACGCCTTGCGTGTGCAATATAATAATGCATTCAGGGTGCTGATGGGGCTGCCCCGATTCTGTAGCGCATCAGGTATGTTCGCCGAGTCGCAAGTAGACTGTTTTTATACCACTATGCGAAAACGATGCACATCCCTGGTGCGCAGGGTTCGGGCCAGCTCCAGCGGCATCCTGAGGGCATTCGCGCAGAGGTTCGATTGCCAGTACCTGAACCATTGCTGTATGGTTCACATACTGCGCAATCGAAGTATTTAATAATTATGTTTATGTTTTGTGTTTTTATATTTTTTATTTTATTTTATTGTATGTTTATTTTTGTTTTGTATGTGCCTATGATCCTGTGTTGGTCGAAATAAATGATTTATTATTATACATCACACTTGTAAGGCTGTTCACCAGTGTGTATACGGATATGTTGTGATAAACTACTTTCACTAAAGCTACGTTCACAAACATTGCACTTATGGTTTATCACCAGTGTGTGTGCGAATATGTCGTAATAAATTACTCTTTTGACTAAAACTACGTTCACAAACATTGCACTTATAAGGTTCTTCACCAGTGTGTAAGCGACTATGTGCTGTTAAACTACTCTTCTGACTAAAACTACGTGCACAAACATTGCACTTATAAGGTCTTTCACCAGTGTGTAAGCGAATATGTCGTGATAAATTAATCTTTTGATTAAAACTACGCTGACATACATCACACTTATATGGTTTTTCACCAGTGTGTAAGCGACTATGTTGTAATAAAGTATTCTTTAGGTTAAAACTACGCTGACATACATCACACTTATATGGTTTTTCACCAGTGTGTAAGCGACTATGTTGTAATAAAGTATTCTTTTGTCTAAAACTACGCTGACATACATCACACTTATATGGTTTTTCACCAGTGTGTAAGCGAATATGTCGTGATAACTGACCCTTTTGTCTAAAACTACGCTGACATACATCACACTTATATGGTTTTTCACCAGTGTGTAAGCGACTATGTCGTAATAAAGTATTCTTTTGTGTAAAACTACGCTGACATACATCACACTTATATTGTTTTTCACCAGTGTGTAAGCGACTATGTCGTAATAAATTATTCTTTTGTGTAAAACTACGCTGACATACATCACACTTATATGGTTTTTCACCAGTGTGTAAGCGACTATGTTGTAATAAAGTATTCTCTTGTTTAAAACTACGCTGACATACATCATACTTGTAAGGCTGTTCGCCAGTGTGTAAGCGACTATGTCGTGATAAATGACCCTTTTGTCTAAAACTACGCTGACATACATCACACTTATATGGTTTTTCACCAGTGTGTAAGCGACTATGTTCTGATAAATGACCCTTTTGTCTAAAACTACGCTGACATACATCACACTTATATGGTTTTTCACCAGTGTGTAAGCGACTATGTATTGTTAAAGTACTCTTTCGACTAAAACTGCGTTGACACACATCGCGCCTGTAAGGTTTCTCGCCAATATGTGTAAGAGTATGTGGTATCATTTCTTTTAATTTGTAACAAGTGCCAGGTTCGGACGTACGTTTTTCAGTTGTCCAGATAACTTTCGGGTCCGATTTGTTTTTTCCCGTTTCCTCGATAGTCATTGCATCTTCTACTTTTGTTCTTCTTGTGCCTAATTTTGGTTTCTCCGCGACGGTCGCCCCTGTGATTATAAATCTGTTAAGTACAATGTTGGAAGCAGATGGAAATGCACACGAATCAAAGAAAAGCGGATTGCATGATTCACGTAACAACAGCAAAGGATCAATGTTTGGTGACATTGAATACAAATAAGGAAGGGAGTTTCAGGATCTTACTGACTAAAACCCATCCATGTGCCTTAGCCTTTTATGTTCCGGGGTAGCGGTAACCCTTTCGGACATTCCCGTTTACCCGGCAGGCTTCGGCCCTATCGGGCACCTTCCTTAGTGCTGACATCTCTTTGAGGCGCGCGTGGATCACGTACGCAAGGGCCTGGTCCTGATCGGACAGTGAGCTCCCATTACTCACCGTCCGCAGGCCCGCGCCTACTGTGGCCGAAAGTCGTCATAAGGCTCCGGACGCCCGGGGCGTCTCCCGCGGCAACTGAGACGTGAGGTCCATTCCCTCATCCATCCCGCCACCTCGGTGTGATATAGGAGGTGACTGCCTGCCACTCACTCTCGCCCCGGACCATAGCTTGCACTAAGGCCGGACGCGAGAGGTCGCCGCCGCACAGTGGTTCGAAATCGACGCTCCGTGGACATTTAAATCAAAATTTCGCATGGCAAGAAAAAAAAATCGAAATGGCTTTATTTTAATATTATTTATAATATTTGAAAATATGACAGCTATAGATAGCACCATCGCCGAAAAAAAAAATATTTAATATTTTTTTGTATGAAGAAAAACACAAAAGTCGTATTTTCTCACAACTTAATAAAACTTAAAGCTTGTGGCTTACATGGGGTGTTGTCCCACATGAGGCGATTCTGAAATGCTATAACACGCACACCCATGCGCGCCGCTTCACTCACAGCAGAGTGATGAACTTCGAAAAATTGAGTTAGAGATTTTTACGTAAAGGACATGGCCAGTTTTGTAAGGACGTCGGCATAGTTATAGAATTTAGTGTACACCAATGATTTTTGGTGTTTTATATTCGTGAATATTTGCTCATTAAATTGTTATAAATAGAAAACTCAGAGAACTTGTCATTACAACAGACTAGACAAAAATAGTTTCATTAAACCGCTCATCAAATCAGATCACTAGCAATAAGGTGTATAGCTTATAATTTTGCTATTAAAAACTGAAAGGCGCTTTAAAATGGTGAACAGCAGCGAATTATATTATCTATACTAATAAATAAAACTGAAGAGTTTGTTTGCTTGAACGCGCTAATCTCAGGAACAACTGGTCCGATTTGAAAAATGGAAAAAGGAGCGGAGCAGTAATGAAAATTGTGACGCAGACGAAGTTGCGCCGGTCAACTAGTTACGTATAACTGATATAGTTTTAGTATCTATTATGAAGCATTTAAACAAAGTGCCACCTTAATGAAGGATTTTAAACTGCATATTGATTAACATTTTTATGAAACTGGATAGTCTGTCTAGAAAAATGTGATAATAATAACTAAGAGAACATCGCGCCTGCATATTCCCCGACGAGTTGGTCAGAGGTATAGCTACCTATGGCACAAGCACATTTCACAGCAGTTAAATTGAGTCCCATGTAATAGGCGGCGAGCTAAATGCCATCAACCGCGCACAAATCCAGATTCCGGGCTGCTACTGAGAAACTCCTGATGAATAAACCCCATATCACTTTGCTCGACCTGGGAATCGAACTCAGGACCTCATGCTCAGCAGTAGCGCTTGCGACCACTAGACCAAGGACAGTTTGGTATGAGTTTAGTATATTCGAAACTAATGGTTTTCTTTACAGTACATTATTACAGGTTACCCTTATTTTTTTTAATAGTTCAATTACCTATAAACAAGAGACGCACAAAATAAATCAAAAGAGTAAAAATAATTATTTGTTTATCAGAGAAAATAAATAAAAATATTTTGCTACAAAAATAACATAAATTGCCACCACCAACGCAAACCATGTTATGCCCCAGTAGTCTCTCGTGTTCACCAGCTTCGGTATTTAATAATAATAAGCATGGATGATGGATAAATATATCCATAGGCAACTGAAAATAAGATGCACTGTAAGTTAATTTGGAAAGCGAGGCTATGAGATGCCTCTGCAACCTTTGCATGGCTATTCCGCAGTTGCTGCACCTCATATTGATCCACAAAACAACCAGTGTTAATAGCAAGGTAATTGAGTGGTAGAAGGTATCAGTCCGTAGAAATAGCAGGGGTCAAAATAGGAAATAATGGCAAAAACGCAAACACAGAAGGTACACTATGAAGAATTTCATTACACATTGACATTCGACATAAACAATGCATATTGTCAAACAAGTAAACGCGATCCGTTCTAAGTTTTTTTTTCGCGTGAAATATAAAAAAAAACTATCTTACTTATCTTTTCATAATGTTGATGCAACATTATGAAAAGATAATTTTATTATACCAATGAAGACAGTTTCGTAAGATTTTTCTTTCCAATAGGCAAAATGTTGAAATGCTCAATTATTTCGCCTCCATGCAGCAGAAGTTTGTGGATACTGGAAGGCATGAAATACCAGCCATACAGTTCCACACACAGCAGCTACATTTTGCCTATTGGAAAGCTATCAGAAGAGGCATCCGAGGCCCGAAACAAAGATTTTAGAAAACTCAGGGAACACCATACGCGGAAATTTTGTCGCAGAGCGACAAACCAAGACATCTTTAATGGTTTCATCGTATCCTCAGACCCATATTTGTCAAGCATTCGACCTACACTGACAAATAAGAGTAGAAATGAGTTAACTGAAGAAATGAAGTCTCTTCTTTTAATTGACTCGGATACCATGGATAAGGAAAACATTGAATTTGTTGAGGTGCCAAGTATGATGGATTCTGATTTTGAATTTTTTGATAGTGATGACGAAACTCAGTACCTAGACTAGATTTTAATGTTTGATGTTTTTGTGTACAGAGGCCAGCACATCAAGTTACCACAATCTGTCAAATTTCTTAGATAGTATTTCAACTTTATTGCAAAGACATAAGGTTCATTTTTTATTGAGAAAATTTGACAGTTAGGGATAGCTGGCGTCTGTACATAAATTTGATATACATACATAATTCTTAATTAATTATACAATTGTCTATACTGTGTTTTTATTCTGTATTAGGGAGTTGTGATGACGAGACTCAGTAGACTAGATTTTAATGTTTGATGTTTTTTGAGTAAATTTGTTATATTTCTTAATTATACAATTGCCTATTCTTAGTATTTTTCTGTATTAGTTATAAGTTTTTGTATCTACTAATATTATCTACTAACAACGAATTGAATTATCATAAGAAATATTTAATTATTTATATTGTAAATGAGTCTTTACTTGAGTGTTTTTTTATATTTTTATATTGTATATTCCGTTATTTTTCATTGTATTTAATAAAATTAGCACACCAAAGTCTATAACTATTATATTTTTCAAGATCTCTAACTCAATTTTTCGAAGTTCATCACTCTGCTGTGAGTGAAGCGGCGCGCATGGGTGTGCGTGTTATAGCATTTCGGAATCGCCTCATGTGGGACAACACCCCATGTAAGCCACAAGCTTTAAGTTTTATTAAGTTGTGAGAAAATACGACTTTTGTGTTTTTCTTCATACAAAAAAATATTAAATATTATTTTTTTCGGAGATGGTGCTATCTATAGCTGTCATATTTTCAAATATTATAAATAATACTGAAATAAAGCCATTTCGATTTTTTTTTTCTTGCCATGCGAAATTTTGATTTAAATGTCCACGGAGCGTCGATTTCGAACCACTGTGCGCCGCCGCCAATCGCCTCTACGAGGACACGGCGGTGCTCCACCGAAGCTGGGCAGATCTCCACTGTATGCTCCACCGTGTCCTCTGGGCGATCCTCACAGTGGTGACACCCGGGCGTTTCCTCCCGCCTGCCATGTCCTGCCTGCATCAGGACCTGCGTCAGGCGGTAGGGGAGGGCGCCGTGACGCCTCTCTAGCCACTCCTCAAAGAGGGGTCTTACCGCCACTATCGTGGCGTGCTCTGCGATGGGTTGCGCTTGCGACAGTCGCTCTGTCTATCACCTCCAGATCCTACAGCAGCAGTCCGGCAAGGAGGCTTCCCGCCTCGCCCGAGATCGTGCGGTACCCCCGGATCAGCCTTACGACTACCACCTTTTGAGGCGCGTTCAAATAGTGAGCGGTCCGCCAACGCAGAGAACGGAAGGGGGCCAAACGTCGGAATTGCTACACGAAATTCTACCGGCTGTCTTGGACGAAACCCGGGTATTTCGTCGTGGACTCGACACCGATGTGAACACCTCCTTCCGTTTTTTGAGATCCGATGGTGGCCTGTTCCGGGGCCCATGACAGGACATGGCCTCGGATTTGTGCAATGTCACCTCGAGACTCAACTGCCGGATCCTCTCGATCGAATTTCGTGTCATAGCGTCGGCTGTCGCCTGATGCGACCTCGCCTGCGCCAAGTCCAGCGTATCGTCAGCGTAGCAAACCACACTGACGCCTTCAGGCAGGTCGGCCCGCAGCACCCAGTCGTAACTGACCCCGTGGAAGGAATGGTTTCCGTAGACGACGACAGTCAACTCTGTTAAAGAGTTGTGGAACTCGGCGAGAGTTCGGTTCGGAGAGAAGCACACTCCCACTACTACGATCTCTCCAAACCGTGCTGCTACGCCCCCCTGACCCTTCGAGACACGGGGAATGAAACATTGCAACTGAAGGCAACGCTAACCACTTCCTATCAGGTGATCCTTTGTCCTATTCGCTTACCTAAAGATTAACTTATACTTACTTGTTGTCTCTCTCGCACTTTGTTTAGTCTCATATAGTTCCAGTTCTTCTTCCTCTTCAATTTTAAACTCCATTAAAGGTATATCATCTTCTAAATCCGATTCAGAATGGGGTGTTTGTGTATCTGCTGTATCTAAACTACTATCGTCTAATATTTTCGTTTCTAGCTCTGTAAGTAGACAAAAAGTCAAGAGTATTACATGCTTATTATCTACTAGCAGTACTAGCACAGCACCCTTGGGGACAGTTGTTGCAACTTGACTAAATGTTGATTATATCTAAGTTTTACATGATTGAATTAATGATATTAAATCTTCCTACCTATCTCAATAGAAGTGAAATTCTCATTAAAATTTGTTGATTAAAAATAAAAATAAAATCAGAGCTTCATAATGATTCAAAACATTTTTGATCAATTATGTAGTTAATTTATTTTAAAATATTCTTTATTGGCAAAATTATTTATGTTCTTAAAAACATACCATCACTTTGGTATTCCTCCTTTGGCTCAATTATATCATCTAGTCCCTCACAAACAGCTGGTAATTCTTCTTTGATAGCTGCATAGTTTTCCGTATGACATTCAACAATACTTAAGTTCTCTATTGGAGATTTCGTTAACCCACTAAACTCAAAGTGCTCTTGGTTTATTAAAAGATTGGGCTGCAAAAAGATGAATAAAGTATTTGGTTAATATGCTTAGCAACTTTTTACACTCAATTGCAGCTTAAAAGGAATTACTTCCAAAATATACTGAAATAAGAAATTAGGAGAATAAATTACTGTTGAAGAACACCTCACCTCATAATCCCCATTCATCATCTGAGTGAACAGCTCTTCAGCTTTCAGACACTGTCTCAGTAATTGATAGCATTGCTTTAGTTTAGCGCAGCAGAAGAAACAAGCAACAATCGGTCTACTGTCTTCAGTTACAAACTGCAATGAAATATTTATTGGCTTACACTATTTTGTGAAGTACTTTTAATACTGTAACCTCATGGGTAACTACAGTTTTGAGCCGTTTGGGGTGGAAACACTTGTTTCCTGAGGCCTGAGTTCATGGCACATTTTAAAGGAAATTTCTCAGACTGGTGAACCCTTGACCGCTTGAATCACATAACCAGCGGCCTCGCTTGCATTTTAGCCAAAAAATTAGCAATGCTGCAAGTCTTCTACCTTCAATTCCATTCTCCCCTAAGAACCTCTGATGTTCATGCAGGTTACTTAAATCTTTGTGTAGTCAGAGAGGCTCTATCTATGCTATATATAATAAAAATATAACAGATTGCTGTCTGTACATGGAATATATATGAAAAAAAATATTATAAGGATCTTTATGAACACAAAGAGCATGCAAAACGATAATTGTTAGAATTTTGTCTGTTTGTCTGTGTGTTTGAGCATGCAAATCTCAGAAACGGCTTATCCGATTTGTAACTAATATATTGTGGAAAGCTTCACTTAACACTTATATTTTATTTCATGTCAATTGGTTTATACATAAAAAAGTTATGCCAATTCAAAGAATCACATTAAACATTTGTTAAACTATCTATATCTATCTGTTCTTTCTCTGTTCAGTAGCTTTGACTGAAACTTTACTAAAATTGATAATAATAATGGTCTATAAAATTATGATGATATCATAATATGTGTAATGTAGGCACCCACTAAGGAAGGATTTCTGTTGATAAACTTGAAACTTAGCATAAATATACTTAGCGTAAATCTTAAAGTTCGTCATATTTTGTTAGGGTTGTCAATTTGTATGGAATAAATAATTTTAATGTGCCATCCGATTAACTGGAAACTCACTCTCTTTTTTTTTCGAAAGGTGGTGAAAACGGGTAGTCAATTTACGTCTCTTGGCTAACTCGAATTGATACAAACACTCCACGCTGATGAAGGCGCAGGCAAAAGCTAGTTCATAATAAAGATATCAACTTACTGGGACATCAGTCAGCTTCTCGTATAGTACACGCAAGTGCTTGTTGACCACTACAGCCATGCGCACATTCTGCACTAAACATATCCTACACATAGGCAGTTTTTCCATCTTTTTACTCAAATAGTATCAATTTAGTAACATATAAATAGTTCAAATTTACTTTTTTACGATAGCAAACCAGTTGCGTTGCGTACAAATAACGAGGGAGGCTTGTTTATTTTTATTACGACTTGTTTTATTGTCCTAGATATCTATAAACATTTGCAACAGTTAGAAACCATTTCCTTTGTGGACCACGGTAAACGTTACCCGCAGAGGTAGTTCAGACAGCACAGCTAGTAATTCTTCTAATCTCATAACACCATCTTCTGCGTACACCGGTAGTTTCTATTAATAATTCGTTGATATTGCATAAAATTGCACCGCACATGAAAAAAGCTCGCTTGCAAAGTTGTAGAGATGTAACTGATATATTCGTAATAGGTACAGGTATTATGATACAAGCCATGTATATGATAAGCGAGTATAGAGTTATTACTCTACACGCGCGCGCACGAGCTGCGCTCCACGCTGTGCCTGCTCACGCGCGTCGTCGCCGACCTCACGTGAGTACACAAGCTAGTTGTTCGTTCCTGGGTTAATGATTAAACATTTATTTTTTGGTGGTATGTATAAATTATATAGCACATATGAAAAAAAAAAATATGAGAAAGATAAAAAGAAGAAAAATGTTTAAAATATTATTTAAATCTATAGAAAAAACAATAATTATTGTACATATTATGGTGATTAACTTTTTAAATACCGTACGCCAACATAATCAATCAACGTTGACAGTCCCAAGCCTGTTAAAGTATGAAGGAAAATTTAATCACCATTTTACTTCTCTAATAGGCATACGTGACTAATATTGTGCATGTTCACAATTTTGTATTCCATATTAATCATGGCGAAAATTACGCAAGTATCAATATTAGATTGAGTAGCTAATAGTGAATCGGTTCACTAATATTTGACTAATACCCAGTAATAGGTATGGTATCATAATATGCTATAACTAATACATATATTCAATAATATAATAGGATTACCCAAAAATGACTCTAATATAACATCTCTACAAAGTTGCAACTTTTTTTTTTTTTTTTTTTATATGGTTCTGGCTTCGCGCGGTTTGCGCATTTAGCCAATGTCAAGTTATTTATTTATATTTTAAGGTTGGGTAAAAGATTTTATTGAGACAAAGGTAGGGAAACAGGGATTCATCAAAATTATGTATCACGGAATTTGGGATATAGGATCAGTAGAATAACAAACTAACAAACTATATTAATAATGAATGATGAGATGTAAAAAATGTGACTAAAAAAAAAAAAATATATAGGTATTACAATTTAATATTATTAATGGTAATGAATGAAGCTATACACTTATATACAGGTAAACTATTTGTACAAAGTAAAGAAAGAACTGAAGTAGGAAAAGGAATACGGAGAGACAGTAGATCACTGAGAAAGGAAGAGCGGTCATACAGAGGACAGGTGAAAAGAATGTGATTCAAGTCGCACACATCTGTGCCACACGAACAACTGGGATCGTCTATAATTTTAAGTTTGGCAAGATGAGCTGGAGAGCAAACGTGACCGAGTCTCATCCGTATGAGAGCGGAGGTCTCCATCTTGCCAAACTTAGCCCTGCCGAACCACGGCTTTCCCGAAACGTCGGGGTGGATTAACGAAAAATAACGACCCTTTTGTCTACTGCTGATTTCCCAGGCCACCTTCCAGGTGTCCAAAAGAAAAGTTTTAGGTAGATTTAAAATGTCTGTGTTGAAATTTATGTATGAAGATATGTCCCCACACTGCACCGCTTCACCGGCGAGAGAATTCGCCATTTCATTACCCTCGATTCCAGCATGAGCTGGAACCCACGCGAATTGCAAGCTATTGCCCTCAGATAAGGTTCTGTACGCAAATTCTCTTATTAAATAAATTAAGGGAGACTGGAATTTATGTGTCAGTGGAGATTTGTTGATAGCTAGAAGAGCACTTTTACAATCTGAAAAAATTATAACTTTTTTGAGCTTAAAAACCCGACTATATTCAATGGCTTTTAAAATTCCAAAACATTCACCTGTAAAAACGGAAGTCTCCGGAGGAAGTTTTATTTTTTGAACGATGTTGTATTGTGAGTGGTACGTGCCAATCCCTACACAACCCGTCGGAGAACGCTTGGAAGCATCCGTAAAAATGTGATGATATTCCGAGTGTTCGACCAAAAAATTGTTGAAACTTAAATGACAAACAGGGTCAGATTTACTAGTACAATGAAATTTTATGATGGGATTGAAATGTAAACTATCATAACTACTGCTAAATATGGGAAGTTTGTTGGAACGGTGAGTTGGAGAAGATAGAGAAAGGTATTTTTTATAACTTATAACTAAACAAGGAGCACGTTTATGTGACCAGTAATCTGAAGAATCAATCAGCGTCACTAAAGTGTCCAGTTTAGAAATGAGAGGATGAGTTGAGAACTGAATGATTCGGAATAAATATTTATCAGAAAGGAACTGTCTTCTAAAATATAAAGGAGCTTCCCCGCATTCAACCTGTAAGGCATTTATGGGACTCGACTTCATAGCACCCGCAATAATTCGTAATGCTTTAGACTGGATGCGGTCCAATTTTTTAAAAGCCATAACACTACCGGGTTCAAGCATTGTAGATTAATTTTAAAGAAAAAGGATGTGCACCCCACCACACACCTGATAGGCATCTAAGCATGTTTAAATGATTTTCGCATTTATTAACAACAAATTCGCAATGAGGAACACTACTTAATTTCGAATCTAAAATGACACCTAAATATCGGAAACTGTCTTTGACTGGAATAGGTGTATGTTTATAGTAAAGATTTACCCCGGGAATGTTTCTCTTCCGGGTAAATAAGACAGCCGCGCTTTTAGATGTCGAAAACTCCAACCCGTTCAAATGTAACCATGAATCCAAGGCAGATAAAGCAGAATTAATAGAACAGCTGGCTTGCTCGATAGACTGACTTGTAGCATATAATAATAAATCATCGGCATATTGAAGAACTTTAACAGGATTGGGCAAGGACGGATCTAAATCAAAAGTGTAAATATTGTATAACAGGGGGCTGAGCACAGAACCCTGTGGGAGACCTCTCCATACAGTATGTGATACCTCCTGATCCCCTATTATCATGTTAACAGAGCGTTCAGTCAGGATATTAATGATGAAATTCAATAAGTTCATTGGGACTCCTAAGGCTTTTAATTTATTTTGTAAAACTGATAATACCACATTATCATAAGCTGAATTAATGTCGAGGAACACCGCGACTGTGGATTGATTATTAGAAAATGAAATCCGAATATCCGATATTAAAATGCTTAAACAGTCAGCGGTACTTTTACCTTTTCTAAAGCCATATTGTGATTCTGCCAGGAGACCCTTACTTTCAACAAACCATTCTAAACGATTTTTGATTAAATGTTCCGCTAACTTTATCAGAATTGAAGACAAAACAATGGGACGGTATGAAGAAACATCTGAAGGAGTTTTATTTGGTTTGAGGAATGGCAACACCATTTGACGTTTCCATACAACAGGAACGTTTCCTGATAACATAATAGAATTAATAAGCTCTAGATAATAACTGAGAACGTCGTCATTTAAATGAGAAAAAAAAGAATACGGTATGCCATCAGTGCCTGGGGCTGAATCCTGTGTTTTATTAATAACACCTTTGAATTCAGTGAGAGTGAATGGACGATCTAGCAAATGCATATTTTGGGTATTGGGATTGACCGGTATGATAGGTAGGTTATCCTCAGGAACCCAGGGAGGAGCTAATTTATCTAAAAAGTCGCTAGCTAACGAATCTGGGATAGGAGAATGGTTATTGTAAATGGATCTAAATCTACGAATATAGCGCCAGACCATCGTAGGGTGAGTGTTCGGTGAAATAGATAAACAAAAGTTACGCCAAGATTCAAATTTTTTCTTCTTAAATAGTTTGCGAGTTTCTAAAATAATGCTATTAAGAGTTTCAAAGTTAACGTCTGACATTTCAAGGTTATAGTTGTATTCAGCCTCATTACGTTTATTTATCACTTCTGTGCACTCTGAGTCCCACCAAGGAGGCGACGGAATTGAACGAATATTATTCTTTTTTACAGGAAAAACTTCATCCGCCGCTGTAATTAATAAGCGTGCTAATGCTTCAGCACAACTGTTTTCATTACCATCAGAAATAACAGGTAAAGAATAAAGCTTACTGTCAACAATGTCCTTGAATTTGTCCCAGTCACTACTATTACTATGAGGTAATTTATGTTTTAGATTTGATCTCCTAATTGGTGCATTTGGTTTAGAGAGAGGATAAGAGATGACTATTGGAAAGTGGTCACTACCAAAAGTAGAGGACAGAGTGTACAAAGTTAGGGAAGAGGCTAGGTTTGGAGAACAGATAGAAAGGTCAATCGCACTTTGGTTTTGGTTAGGATCTGAACGTCTAGTGGGTGCTCCTGAATTCAAGATGCATAAGTTATGAATGTCTATTATATCAAGTAATTCATCCCCATAACAATTCGAAATTGAACAACCCCATGATTGGTGATGGCAATTAAAGTCCCCCAGTATTAAGAAAGGCTTTGGAAGAAAAGAAAAGAGATTATTCATCTCTTGAAGTATAGAAGAAGAAGGGTGACGAATGTATATAGAGACTAGACAAGTATTATATACTTTTATAGCTAGGATAGAAATTTCCTCACTATGAGGTGGTAATGTTATGATGGTAAAAGGGATAGAGTTCTTGATGAGTATAGCTACTCCACCATACCCATCAGATCTATCCTCTCTAATGGTTAAATAACCATTAATTTTAAATATATGGTAAGCTTTGAGCCATGTCTCTGCTAAAGCAAAGACAATAGGTTCAAATTTATTTAGCAAATATATAATATCACTCTTTTTGTTTATTAGACTGCGGCAGTTCCACTGGATTATTTTGGATGTATGGTCCATTATGAATGGATTGGGGTACATTGAAAGAAGGGGCAACGTTGGACGGTGAAATGTTGAACTGGAAGAGAAGACTGTGTAATGCAGAAAGAAAGTCATTTATGGAAAAATTTGTGTCTTTATCTTCAATATTGTGTTTATTAGAAAAAGCACAACCATCTGCTGGTTGAGGAATTTTAAAATCATTAATAATAGTATTATGCGCTTCTTTATTATATCCTGGTACAGATTTGGGAGGAGAACGTGGTTTGAAGAAGACAGTTTTTTTATAACTTGTTGACATTTTATTAGGTAAAGAGATTGATGGAGTATCAGGCAAGTTTTTGGAAGGTGGAGATAATCAAATCAAATCAAATCATTTTATTCGCATAGAATGTGGGTATTTAACAAAAAGTTGGTAAAAAAAGTATATATTGGCCCATGCACATTCTGCCTGGGTATTGGCATGCAAAATTTAACAAATTAAGTATCAACTTATGCTAAGGAACACCAAATAAGTTTAATAATTTCAAAGATAAGTTTTAAATTTAAATGCAGTTGTAACACCAATAAAATAATTAATCTAATAATTTCAAATTTAAATTTTGAACTTCAATACATAATTAAGGAAAACTAATAAAAATAATTAATATAATAATTCCAAATTAAAATGTCAATACTAACTACTTAATGTCAGTTATAATTCATGTCAATAATACAGTGTTCATGGTGTAACTGCAATGTCACAGAAGAGGGTCATTCAAAAAATCACTTATTGTATAGTAACATTTCTGAGTCAAATATGCCTTGAGTTTGTTTTTAAATTGTTGAAGGGTGTCATTTTTTATGTTGTCCGGTAGTTTATTAAATATAATTGGACCCATGCAAAGAACACTTTTTCTAAGTAGTGCAGTTTTATAGCTGCTGACAGTTAAAAGATTTTTGTATTGACTTCTAACGGGACCTTTCTTGGTGTGTGAGACCTTAGCAAATAGCTTTATGTTGCTTTTAACAAAAATTGCCATTTCTAAAATGTACAATGACGGAAACGTAAGAATTTTTAAAGACTTGAAGTAGGGTTCACAGCTATCTCTTGGTTTTATACCGCACATGGCTCTTATACACCGTTTTTGGGCTTTAAATATGGTATCTCTTAAAGTACAATTACCCCAGAAAATTACTCCAAACCTTAAGACCGATGCGACTAAGCCATGGTATGCAACTAAAGCCGTCCTAATGTCAACTTTTTTTTTCAAATTAAATAGGACATACGCAGCAGTACTCAATTTTTTACAGACCTCTTCTGCTTGTGGTTTCCATGTTAACTGATCGTCTATAAGGATTCCAAGAAATTTCGCGACCTTCGTTTTTTGAATCGTCTGTCCGTTATAGTTTACGTTAACGCTTGGTGGAATTGTACGTTGGTGAAAATGCATTATATTCGTCTTTACTAGATTGATTACCAAATTATTTTTATCAAGCCAATCAATTATATTTCTAATCATAATCACTAATATCATTACACTTTATAAGCGCTGTGCTGTCATCGGCAAATAGAACCATAGGGTGTCGAATATGTTGAGGCAAGTCATTTATATACAGCAAAAATATTGGAGGACCTAATACACTACCCTGTGGTACACCAAATTTGACTATTTTACCCTCAGATTGGTATTTCTGTTCACATTTTGACTTAAGACAAATTCTGGATAACTCGGTATACTGTGTGCGGTTACTAAGGTAAGATTTTAGAAGATTTAACACATTACCCCTTATACCGTATTTATTAAGTTTGCTTAGTAAAATATCATGATTGACACAATCAAAAGCCCTAGTCATATCTGTAAAAATAGCACAGATAGGGTTCTTTTTATCAACGTTTATCATTACTTCGTGTAATAAGTCATACAGTGCTGTATTAATACTTTTATTCTTTCTGAAACCTGCTTGTTCACTACATAGGATGTCATATTTTGTCAAAAATTTATTAATTAATTCATAGATAACCTTTTCTATAACTTTGGAAAACACTGGAATCAATGCTATCGGCCTATAGTTAGCTATATCCTCTTTGCAATTCTTTTTATGTAGCGGTTTGACTATGACAGTTTTTAAAGCGTCCGGAAATACACCGGTGCTGATGGCTAAATTAATAACATGACAAATATGTATGCTTATATTATTTGATACAAACTTTATAACTTTAGTTGCTATTTCGTCATATCCGACGCTATTTTTATTTTTTAACGTCCTTATTACCCTGACTACGTCTTGCGGTATAACTGGAGTCATAAACATTGTACCTATTAGGGTTTTCGCGTAAACTACTTGTGTCGACTGAGGCTTTGGATGAGTTTTTAACTAAATTAATGAAATAATTATTGAATGCGTCTGCAATGTCCTTTGGGTTACTAATAATTGTATTGTTTATTTTTATCTGAGAAATGGGTTCTTTAGTACATATTTTATTGTTGATTACTTGCCAGGATGCCTTCGATTTATTAAGTGAAGTATTGATAAAAAAGTTATTTTGTGCTTTTTGAGTTAATTTCACAATTTTTTTAAATCGCTGGGAGTAATTTTTGAATTTATATTTGCTTTCATGCGATGGATTAAGTCTGTGTTCCCATAGAAGTTGACGCTGTTTCCTACTGCATAATCGTATTCCCTTAGAAATCCATTTAGGTTTTTTTAATGGGGTTATTGTAATTCGCTTGTAAGGGAAACAAAGATTATACTTATAACAAGCCAAACTGCTGCATAAATATGTTATATGCTTCATTTACATTTTCTGTCTTATACATTTCGGAAAAAGAAAGGCATTGTAGATAGCTTTGGAATTTCAACAAATTTTCCAATGATAGGTCCCGCTTCCTAACATACCATGAGTTCAGCCTATAAGTTTTGTTTACTTTTATCTCAAACATTTGTGCGGAGTGATCAGATAAGGCGAAGTCTATTACAGTACATTTACATTTATTATTTGAATTATGTGCAAAATTATCCAAACAGCTGTTACTAGATAGCCGAGTTGGTTGGTCTAACACTAATCGCAAGCCAAAGCCCAGAAGAAAATATTCGAAATCTAAACTAGTATTATTTCTTTTTAACCTATCTATATTAAAATCCCCGCAAATAACTACTTTTTATTAGGGTTGGTACAGAGTTTTTTTAAAATAGTCTCAAGATTATCATAAAAGGTATTTAAATTACTCGGCTTTGGTGGTCTATATACACATATAATTATTAGTTTCTGTTGTATTAGTTCAATAGCACAACATTCAATCACACCTGATATTGAATACTTTGTTGCGTCTCTAAATTCTGTGCATTGAAGAGACTTATTAACTAGAATACAAGCGCCTCCCCGCTTCGTCTCACGTCTTGAATAACATGCTGACAGTTTATAATTTGGAATATTAAGTAGTTTTTCTTGCCCACGCATTATAAAATGTTCGGTAATGCAAATGACATCTATGTTTTCTTGTTTTCCAGTCATTTCTTGAAGGTGGACGGTTAGTAGATCTGCTTTGTTTAAGAGTCCAGCTATGTTTTGGTGTAGTATTATAACACTATTGTGAACGAAATAAATTCATATTCTTGGTCAAATTCGTGTCACTGTCGTCACTGAGGTCAAATTGTAAACTTTTTGATAGCAGTTCTGGTCGATTAAGTGAGTCAGATTGATTATTTTGGTCAAGATCAACACAGGACAACAATTTATCTAGGCTACATAATTTTATAACTAATTGTTCCAAGTCTGATACAATAATATTTAATCCCTTATTATTCAGTGTGTTATGTCGTTTGTTATAGGTGTTATACGTATATGGCAGATTTAAATTAGAATCTAATACATACGCATAATTACATGTGTGTGCATCCATATAAAGCAGGTTATTAAAGGTTTCTACACGACTGTTATACATAATATTATGTTTTTCCATGTATTTAAAAGTAGGTAAACAAATAATGAAATTGGTGTGATTTAGTGGTAATAACCTTCCACGAATATAAGTGACGAGTTCAATATAATTATGAGTTGTTCGAAAATCTTCCTCACCAATATAAACAATACAGTAGTCATACTCTGTTAACTCTCGGACTTTTGCATCAATATTATCGAAAATAAGTTCTATTCCACATTTGGGTTTACGAAAATGACACAATTCAAAATTATTTAGATAAGTTTTTTCAGCCATACTATACAGTCTATTAGATGTTTCACCACTCAATAAAACTATTTTATGTTTAGTCGATGGCTCCGACGACGTGGGCGGCGTCCGTAAGGGCGGTGATGTTTTCCTGCCGGTATTTGTTGTCTGCAATACAAGATCTCTTTCGCTTGAAGTACATGCATTATCGGCGATATTAATTTTTGTGCAGACATCCAAAGTAGCAATATCTTCCCCGACGATCTTCTTCGATAAATTTATAGTTTGCGTTTGTTTGAACTTTGTTTTTATATTAGATGATGTTTTTATTGGTGTCGTTTGTTTCTGGTTCACTGGACTACTGACGATTCTTTGGAAAAGATTATTTTTCTTCAATAGTTCTTCATTGCATAACTTTAAATTATTATTTTCCAATATCAATAACTCAACCTCATGGTGTGCACTATTTAATTGTGTCTTTAAAGTATCGATCTCGTCTTTCAATATTTTTATTTGGTTGTAATCATCATCTTCTGATATATCCGGCATGCTGTTTGAGGTACAATTCAATGTTTGTGATATAATATCACTGTCATCGTTAGTTGGTTCTGATTGTCTGCGTGTACGACGGAAAGTAATATTCTCAAGGAAATTCATGATGATAAATTGATACTAAAATTCAAAAACAGTAATCCTGGAATCTTCGTTCTCAGGGATTCGAACTCACACCTCTTTACTCGAGTAGCTAACTGGTAAGCCGCTTGGTCAACTGGCAGACGCTGTAATGAGTGAAATTAGCGGTCGTATTATGTACCACGATGAAGATTCCACTTCTACCAAGAGATGTCGCTATTCTCAATAGTCAATTAGTATTAATTAGAGCATTGACGTATGGTATCACTCAGTACGTGTTAGTTCTTGTGTGTTTTTAATAGATGGTGCTGTAGTAACACTCAATTCAAATAAAAAACGGAATCCTATCGCAGTAATTTTGATTTATCCAGAAAATATATCAACAGATGTTTTTGTTATTGTTGGTAGATGTTTTATTTAACCGGATTACACGCACACACGTCTTTCACTTTGTCTTTTGGTCATTAATTGGTCATTAATTGTAGTAATACAAGTCTTTATTTGTGCAGGTCGAGTATCACTGTTTTTATGTTAATTATGCTACACAGATTGTTTATAACACTGTCACAATTAGTTTGTTGCGTTAGGTTAGGTTAACTTTTAAACGGGTTCCACTGTCTAAGAGTTAATTTTTCTATTATTTAAATGATTTTTTTACGGGAGCACAATAAAACCAATGTTTACTTAACAGCGCCACCTGGCGGTTGATAAGAGTGCATCTGCATAGGATTTTGAAACTGGTGGATGGATTTTTGCTGCTTCAGCATATGATACAGCACTTTGCGCCATATTATGTCTTAATTAATTTTTGCCTAGAAAATTCCGGGCAAGTCTTATTTGTTGCAAAGTGGTACCCTGAACAAAGGCAGCATGATGCATTTTCTGGATCAGTTTCACAGCTGTCACCAGTGTGTCCTTGGCCACATTTGTAACAATTAGGCTTTGACCTACATTGGAGTCGTGTGTGTCCAAAACGGCAGCAGTTGTAACACTGTACTGTCGGGAAAATATAAAGATCAACAGGTAATGCGTTGTAGCACATAAAAATTCTTTTAGGTAAAATCTGCCCATCAAAAGTAACGACAATGGATTGTGAAGGTTTCCATATAGTACTGCCATCCACAATAGTTTTAAAATTAAGGCGCCTCACCTTTAAAATAGGTCCACAGCCAATTGGTACTGATATATTATCAATAATTTCCTCCGGAGACCATTCGGCAGGAACTCCACGCACTAAGCCCATTCTGGTTACATTAAAAGTGGGTATGTAAGCTTTATAATTGTATTTATCTAGACTATTACTATTAATAAAAGAATTTGCGTCCAGGAAATTAGAGAAGGAGATACTTATTTTATTACGCCCGATTTTTTTAACACTGCCGTTAATAACATTTTGGAAGGCATTTTGTTTCAAAAACTTCCCAAATGTGATGGGATGCATTGTGGTTCCATCATTTTCAGACAAAAAATTTTTTTGGACATGAATCACAAATGGCGCGACGTCAGACTTCTGGTAAATTTTCCGCCCAATTTGAGTAGGAGATGGATCGGTATGAATAGCAACTGGAGGAGCTGGAGCAATGGGTAGTATGTTGGCAGTGGTAGGTGCATTTTGTTCCGCACTTAAATTTGAGTCGATACAACCACAACCCGAAGATTCGGATCCATGGCCTTTGCGTGTACGGCGGCGTTTGTTGCAGTGCTTGCACACATGCAAGCGACTTCTTTTTAGAGATTTGGTCGTAGAAGACCCATCGGTATCCATACCCGATTCATTAGATATGGTGACATAACTGCCTACTCAGGCGGATCATTCATGAAAAACTATAGTAAAATAAAACACTTACCCCTACCGAAGAATATAAAAAACTAATTTAAATACAAAATAAAGAAACTACGACACTAAAACTACGACTACTGATGCTATAATACACTTAAAAATATTTTTTTAGAAAAAGTTCAAAAAGGATCGCCAAGTTGAAAGTTTCCCGCGCTTTCAAAGTTGCAACAACTTAGTCTGTGGCTGCCGCTGATTGACACTTTGACAGTTTCAAGTTAGATTCACAGAGTACAAAAGTTTGATTCATAGACGAGCGTTTCACCATACCATAAAATTTTAACATAATTTCAAAATATGTCGACAAATTATACACAAACTTTCCTCTTGAATCACTCTATCTATTAAACAAAACCGCATCAAAATCCGTAGCGTAGTTTTAAAGATATAATAATACATAGGGATATAGGGACAGAGAAAGCGACTTTGTTCTATACTATGTAGTGATATTGTCCCCTTTCTTACTTTTTGACACGTGTATATAAATAGAAAGCCCGTTTTAATAATAATAAAACTTTATTTCAGACCAAGGTCCATACTTTTAGTGTTTTTGTGTTAGTAACAATGGTACTTACATAAGTAGGTTAGTATTGTTAGTTTTCGTAGTTAAAATTACTTATTTATTTTTGACCTATGACCGTCCCCAACTCCCCACCCAGTGTCCCTGAAAGGGACAGTCCGGTCTGGCAGCTATCATTTTCAGGATGCTGTTGTCACTACCATGTAAGCGCTGTAGTAAGGAGGCCGCTTTCTTTCGCTTGATGGCATGGAAACCATCTATGCGAGCATTGCGAGCCTCCGCGAACATTCCAGAAGCGCTACAACGCCATGGCAGTCCCAACAGCATCCTAAAAGCATTATTAAATTGAACACGCAGGACGCTGTATGCTCGGCGCGTGTATGATACCCACAGGCCACTCGTGTAAAAAGATTGATAGAACGTATTAAGCCATATATGCTCCTCCGCATAGGCCTCGCAGGTCAATAGCAACTTCTTCAACCCACCCATCGAGGGACTGAGCAGTACCATATCGTCTGCGTAGCTTATATTGTTGACACTCGTTCCGTCAATGTGGCAGCCGACGTGTGTACCGCTCAGTCGCTCAATGAGTCGGTTGGTTGATATAAAGATTAAATAGCAGAGGCGAGCTTAGCCCTCCCTGCCTGACTCCGCATTCCAGCCTGTACCTACTCGTCCGAAGAAGTATCCACCCACCTCACCGGGTTCTTTTGGTTAGCGTACCAATATTTCAGAAGGGAGGTGTACTCCACCGACACACCTGGCTCCCTCAACTTGTCCCACAGTACGTCATATGCGACCAGATCAAATGCTTTTGACAAGTCGAGGAAACACGCAAGTACCAGCGTCCTCCTCGCTGTGTAGTACTTGACAGTTCGCTTCAAACTCAGAATGGCGCTCTCTGTTGAGACTCCTGCTTTGAACCCGAACTGGGCATCATGTAATTTAACCTGTGCTGTGAGGCGACTATTCAGCAGGCTGTCAAGTATATATCTTCGCTGCTGTGGTAGCGAGTGAGATGGGTCGATAATTATCAATGTCAGACGTATCACCCGTCTTATTTTTAACTATCGGCACGACTATGGTCCGCATTAGCGGCTCCGGCAGATACGAATGACCTATGCACAGACTGAAAAACAAAGACAGTAGTCGTGGCAAGTGAACCCCAGCAAATTTATAATGCTCGATACTGAGCCCATCGTGAGCAGGCGATTTTCCACGCTGCATTTTTCTAATAATACCTACTCGCAACGTTCTTTGCAGGTATCTTTTCATTTTGCCCCGTCACAATGGGCAACCGCACAGTAAAATGTTCTCTAAATGCCTCGGCAATGTAATGGCGGTCAGCCGAGCCATCAACAATCAACGGGAAGCTAGGCTTAGCGTTCATTTTATTTGTATGCTTCCAGAAACTTTTAAAATCTTTAGAGGAGTGGTCGGATGCAAGGGTGTCCATTTTAAATTGCTCTTGCCAATCTTGACACCATTTAAGTTTGGCTTTAAAACGTTTCCTCGCCTCCGACATCACTCATCAAAGATACGACCATTAATTGGTCGCCCAGCTAAATCCCACATTTGAAAACTAAGCCGTGCCTCCCGATGAAGACCCGCTACGAGCCTATTCCACCCAATGACATAACCTCCCTTCCTGCGACACTTTTTCCGATATGTTTGAATGGCTGCTTGGATAACGTATCAGTTATTTGCACATATAGTTTATCAAGAGCTAAGTGATGTTCCTCGTTAGCACAATAACCGTCACAACATTCACTCAGTTCCTGCGGAAAATCTATCAACCGTAATTTCGAGTGACAAATGTCATGGTATTGTTGAATTTGCTGTACCTGTCTCTCACCCCATACGACACGGTTGATAGGTCTTACCGCTACTAAGTCACTAACTTTAGGCTTAAGCTTATTAAGATTACATTCCACTACCAGTGGATAATGGTCCGATCAATACACGTCGTAGCGCACAGACACACTAACGACTGAGTCCCGTGCTGACTCTGTGACGATGCAGTGGTCCAACCAACCATCTGGTACAGCCGTGAGCATCACTATAAAATGTATAGGTCGGTTTAGGACACATTTTTATATCTATACATAACCAATTAAGATCCATACAAAAGTCCAAAATTTCACTGTAAAACAATTCATTCGGGTGGGCATTAAAGTCGCCTAGTATATAAAAAGCCTCAACTCCATTGTTCCCCTCCACTTTTATTACCGAACGAATCACACCAAAACACGCAGTAAACTCAGTAGGTTGTCATATGAGTTTGTAGGCATGTATACACTAAAGAGTACTGCTGATCTACCACACACAGTTATCCTTATCGCACAGACCCGCACGTTATCACATTCTATCACGGACACCGAATCAAACGCACTCTCACGCCACAGCAGCGCCACGCCGCCATAGGGTCGCCCGCTGAGTAAACCCACCGCAGTGTCAACCGCAGACGTACCGGTGCACCCGAATTTATCATCAATCGTGTTGAGCATCGGCAGGTCATGCGGCAGCAGCCAGGTCTCCTGAAGAGCTACTACATCGGCTGTTTGGCACAACGTTCTGATCCCTTTTAGATCTCTTCATAGACTTACAGTTGAAACTAATTATTTTGCTGTATTTATCCATTAAATATTGTTTTCCGTACTATCCAATGTTTTCAAGGCGGGCCTTGGCTCTTTTCTCTGCTATCAAAAAGTTCACAAAACGCCTGAACGATATGCCTGACGGCCACAATTTGTCATCCAAGAACGTGGCGATTTTATACTTAGTAACATAAAGTTTATAGGCGTTATAGTTTCTTTCTTGTTTCATTTTGATTTTTACCAAAGAAAATGTTTCTCTCGTTTTCTCATATATGTAATTAATAATATCCTGTTCAGCTACATCCCTATGTACGTTAGATATAAATAGTGGCACTTTCGTGTCTGCTGCTTTAAACCTGGAGCTATTCTCGCCAGAATCTGTAACCGCACTGCCTTTCTGACTAATCAGGCGATTTTTAAATCTATGTCTTTTGCCAAGCCTCACCCTTCTCTGACATTTTCCATTCACCCTCTCTCTGAAGTACCTTTGCAAAAGAGACGTGTTTCGGCGCCGATAGTGCATTATTATTAGTCTCCTTATCGTTAATAATAACAGTAATTCACCAACCTGCCAGCGCGAGCGCGCTCATCAGCTGTTCTATCACGGTAATATTATCTATACAGTATTGTAACTCGGCCGCATTTTTGAAATAAATGCCTACAGCCGCGCGGTACGTAAACATGCGACAGGGCTGCCCGCCTCAAGCATTTGAATTACATTTGCCGTTCGTCGCTGCGGCACAGTCGCGACTGTCCACGTGCCTGGCGCATGCCGCGATCGAGCGCGTAGGTATAACTCGCGTTTCGTCCGTTTGTATGAAGTTGGAATACTGTATAGATAGTATTACCGTGGTTCTATTCATCGCAGCTAGAACCGGTTGCGCCTAGGGATGAGAAAAAATAATCGATTATGGAAATAATCGTTTTTTTTTAAAGTAAAAATCGTTTTTATACTCGATCTTAATATTCCAAATATACGATTTTTTTATAATAAAATATCAATCATAGTCGATTTTTCATCTGCCAGACTGCCTCCCACCCACAATAAGTCTGGTCTTTCATAACCCAGAGCGCGAACTACTGAGAACTAGGTATCAAAGAATACATGGAGATAATATTACATTAACGCCATCTGTGCGTCTACGATGACAGCCGTTCTGTGCTTTTGAAACAGATTACTTCTACATTAATTTAGCTTCACGGTTTTTCCTTTATGATTTTATTTCCCTAACTACTGCGGAGGACCACATTGTGGTTCAACTTACGCGCTGCGATCAAGCTAAGCTGTTATTCTTCAACTCATTGCCTACGGATTTCTAGTTCTTTGGTATTTTAATAGTTTATGCTGAAAGAAAGAAAAACATTTTAATTTTAATGTTGAAAACTTTAATTTGTGTTTATTATTTCTATTGTTTATTCTTAATTAATAAAACCACGTTAAATATTTAGGGCGTTTATTTTGAAATTAATTAAAAAATTAGGAAAAAATCGATTATTTTTTTAAGCAAAATCGATTATTTATTAATCGATATTTCATGCTAAAAAAACAATCGATTATAGGCGATGAGTGACAGGAATGCATAGATTTGTTCATTGATTTATTTAAAAACTAGCTTCTGCCCGCGACTTCGTCCGCGGAAAATTGCGATATACTGTAACTGTTTAGGCAGCGCATGAAAATAATTCTGTTTTCGGAGGTATTTCTTTCCGACTTGCTAGACGAAAATTGCGATAGCTCGGCTAATATGTATGATATAAATATAATTTATAGCCTATAGCACTCAGGAATAATGTAACTTTCTATCAGTGAAAAAATTTTTGAAATTGGATTATTAGTTCCGAAGATTACCCCCTACATACAAACTTACAAATTTTACCTCTTTATAATATTAGTATAGATGATAAACATTCACTGGGCTCGTTGACCTCGTCAGTAAATGATTCATTGTTGCCTAACGTTGATAGTGCCATCGGCCCACTGTCAATCGTATTATTTAATCCACCTCCCCTTTTCCTATTATTTACATTTTTCTCTTGAATTATAAATGAATTCTCTTTAAAACGGCCTGCCATATTATTATAATCTTTTAATTCACTTTTAGATACATAAGTAAGTGGAATGTCATGAACAGATTTCTCTAAAAGGACTCCCAAGTAACACAAAATCGATATAATGGAAAAAGTGGTGACCAGAAATTTTCTTCTAGCTTCATTAGAGAATTTGAAGGGTTTTAGTAATGTCTCGCTTCTGTGTAGCAGCATTTTATTAACTTTGTAGTTCCTAAAGCTATACAATCCTCTTTTTTAATCTTTTGTGCAGCTAGCAGTTTTATTTTAGATATCATTTATGCCTCTGTACAGCTTCTAATACAGCTGTAAGCATTATACAAAAGTGTAAGCCGTATGTAAGCATTAATTACGGCTTAGGATATTATAAAGCATTTTAAAATGCTTTAAAACTGCTCCATGTTTTATAAAGACCTTTCGCATGGGTCACAACTGTTTAACGGTGTACATTGGTGCTGTTTTAATGCCAGCTGTTTAAAAGCATTTCATCGTAATATTTTATAGCCTTTATCTATACAAACGTAAACTGAGAAGAATTTTAACAAGCAATAAGTAGTATATCGGCATCAAATCCAGCTTCTTACAGTTCGGGTACTCTTGTGTTTTTAATCATAATGAACCGAAAACCGTTGAAAAGTATTAAAAGAAGTGGTGGTGCGAAACGAAAAGTGTTAAGAGAGTATTTAAATAATATTAGCTGTTCAGAAAGTGTAAATGTATCCGATAATCGACACGATGACATCAATAATGAGCCTGGCGGCTCCGGCTTATGTCAAAGCCAAGTGATATTGCCGAATAATAAGGAGGGTTCCGTAACTTTAAATGTAATAGATGAACAAAATTAACTGGTTTTTCAAAGAGTCGTTTGCCACGCAGAGCAATCCCAATCCCAATGCAGTTCTACAGATAACGAAGAGGAACATTGTAACGAGTATATAAAAAATGTGAAATTACAAAATAAAATAAGAAAATGGGCGGTTGAGAGAAACATCACACAGATTGCGTTAAAAGAGCTTTCAGAAATATTTAATGAAAGGTTCGATTCAGCTGGAAGTCGAGTCGCGGCATCTTCTTGTTCACAGAGATCGGTGTCGCTGTGCACCGACATAATTGCAAGTTCTTCTTCGGCGTCTTTTAAGATGAAAAGGCTGTTTTTTTTATTTTGCACGACATAACTGGCCATTCAGGACCAGGTTTTGAATATTCATCTCTGGCTAATTTATAATCGGTCCTTTTCTTGGGATACCGGAGATAATCTTACCATTCCCAGTTGCTGGGAATGACGAATAGCTGTGTTTTTCCTTTCTCATTTGTTTCAACAATTTTAAAAGGCATTTTGATACTGAAAAGAAACATAATAATTAGTTGATAAGTAAGTAGACTTAGATGTAAACACGGGAATATAAAATAAATGACGTGAATAGACAAGACAATAATCTTAAATAATATAGAGAGTTAACTCGAATACGAGCGCACGCTTCGCTGTTCGCGGTCAAGTTTAAACTGACTGCGCGGCGCCGTTAGCGCTGGGCACGAGAGGGAGGGACGTACGGACTGCCACATGCCGTTGCGCTTACATTTAGTTTCCGAAATGTAAAGTTGGTTGAAAAAATTGCATTTCGCGATTTTAATTGATTATTATTAAATGCTCAACTATCTACAATTTCATATAATTATAGTAAATGACTTTTTCAGAATTTCAACTTTAAACGCCTGGTAAAAAAAAATTAGTGCACGTTTTTGAACATTTTTCAATCCTTACTATCAATTGACTATTCTAGATACCGAATCTAGTCTTAACTCAATACCCCACTACTGGAACTTTTGCTTGGACCCCCACATATACCTACCTATAAATAGTTCGTAAAAATAATTACGATACTGTATCAAGTCAAACTAAAGCGGGAATTGATTTTGCGAAATTAGCCCGTCTAACTTCTAGGTTTTGTCAAACTACCTATGTTGGTACAGAGGTTTTACCAAATCTAAAAACGTTTATACCGAACCCTAAACTGTTTTAAAATATAAAATAAAAACTCTATGAACGATGCTCTAATCAAGCTCTGCTACAGCCTGAACATACTACTCTGTCAAGAAAGTACCGGGAAAAGATCAATAATACACAAAATGTCTGTTATTCATCCAAATTTATTTTATCACCTTCAAAGTATGCTCCTTTAGAAACGATACACTTACGCCAACGAATAATCCATTCATCAAAACATTTTTTAAACGCTGCTTCCGGAATTGAGTTCAGTTCTCGCCGCGAATTCTCCTTTTTCGGTTTCGGTTCAGTTGGAAGGCGCCACTCCGAAGCTTGTTGACTAGTTTCCATGTCAAACTCGTAAACCCACGTCTCGTCACCAGTAACAATGCGTTTCATGAATGTTGGGTCCGAACTGACTCGTTCTAGCATGTCCTCAGCGTCTTCCATGCGATTGAGTTTTTGGAGAAAATTCAGATCTTTTGGGTCTAGCCGAGCAGTAACATGTTTCATACCCAAATGATTAGTTAAAATGGTACGGATCGACTCGTGAGATACAGAAAGTTCGGCGGCTATCTCTCTCAGAGTTGAATGGGGATTTTCAGTCACTATTTTCTTCACTTTTGCGATGTTAACTTCAGTTGCAGACGTTGACGGCCTACCAGAGCGAGGCAAATCTTCCATCACATCTCGACCGCTTTTGAACGCTTTGAACCACTCATAAGCACGAGTTTTTGATAAAGTCAATTCACCGTAAGCCTTCTGTAACATTTTCAATGACTCCGAACACGAAATTCCATTGGCGATGCAAAATTTAAGACAAACTCTTTGTTCGATATTTTTGTCCATTATGAAATTCGCAATACACAATATATATGATATTACTAAAACCAGCACTGTATTTAATATAAATAACAGATGCAACTCAAACTCCGCGCCAAAATGGAAAACAGTTGTGCCAATCTAACAACTACAAAAAAACCAAAAATTTGAATTTGGAACCATAAACAAATCATCCATTCCCGATACTTTTTTGACTGAATGTATTTTAAAATCCTTTTTAATGCTTTTACCAAGCCAAAAGAATTAAAAGGAATGAAACAAATGCCTAAAGTTTTTAATTATGCTTACGCCATTTTGCTTTCTATTTCGAAAATATTTAAAATTTAATTTTATGCTAAATAATGCTTTAAAAAGGGCTTCAAGTTATGGTACTGACCGGCCGGTACAAGACAGGTACATAATGACTAAAACTAAAGATTTCTTCGTAAGAGCATATTTTTTTATACAATTGCACATCTTTTTATCGTATTTTTATAATAAAAAGCTCTTTAATTCGAAGGCGCATGAAATATTTGATGCAAATATATACATACTTTCACAGTAAACTGATACTCGCACCCATAATTCACTCATATAGAACAAAAAACAAGAGTTTAATTACTTACCCCGTAGCACTTATATTTTTTGTTGAAAATATCACTCGATCACCATATTGTTACACAAGATTTTATTAATACTAACAGAAATTCAAAATAACATTTCAAAATGTTTTTATTTTGCCTTTGTAATGGTACAAGCTGTATAAGAGCCGCATTTAAGATATGCGCACTGCTTAACCTGTTTTCACAGCCCATTATAATGCGTTTATTATTCCGGTAGACAACCAATATAATGCTGCTAAAATGCCATTCTAAAACTTAAGTCTGTATAATTTGGGGCCCAAATTAGCATTACAAGAGCTGTATAGCGGTTTATAATGCCCAACTTTAGACTTCTTATAAAGCTTTAAGAATATGCTAATTCTGTTATCCATCCATTATAAAGCTATTTTGTGCTACTTGGGCTATTCTCTAGTGTCACATCCACATGATCGAAAGTGACGGGTGGAAGTTATTCTAGGTTTCTTGCTACGAATAAAGGTACCTGTTCGGGGTCCGTTTCTTTAAATCGGCAGATAATGTCCTCAATATTCCGCAATGTCTTTCCTTGACGTTTTCTCGTTTTCAATCGCTTGCTCACTGATTCAAATAGTAACGATTTCGCCACTTCAATTTCATCGGAACTAAAAGCACTTCACATATTTGTACGAGGCTTACTTCCGTCATAACATCTATTTTATTTTATTTTGAACAAAAGCTAAGACTTTACATAGTTATGACAATATTGCAATTAGAACATTTTAATCTTTTCGATGCGTTATCCATCGTCGTAGCAGAGGTCAACAACCTTGCGTGCGCTCAAGATCACGGTCACGACCGGACTGTGAAAGAATGTTTAAAGAATGGGGTATGAATTCCGAATTGCCGAGTGCCGACCCTAAATGCAGAATCAATATAATATTATTGAGAAAAGAAAAAAAATTGACTATAAAAATAAATACAATCGTTCTTTTTCTATAGCACTATAAATTGTTTTGTGATTACTGGATACTACATAAGTAGTTTCGCAGGCACTAACTATTAAACGTATTTTTTTCCTAGAAAAGAAAACAGAACTTTTTATTCATTCATTCATGCAATGAAATACCACTCATTGCTTGTGCCTCAACACTAGTAGTTAGTGTTTGTTGTCGTAGGACAATTGCATAGTTACGCACAAATTTGTCAATGTGTATGTGATTTTTTACTGTGTGTCTATAATTTCTTTGCGAGCGTTTGTAGCAATAGGAAGCATGTCTCTGTGTATGGTTGTCAAATTTAAGTTAGCGCCAGAAATTCAGAATGGCTGGTTGCCTATGGTAAACGGCTCTGAAAGTATGTTCATGAATTTCTACCAAATTGCTTATATTTGCTACATTTCTTCAATAATTGCTACATATGATATATTCAGAGAAATACGACTATTTTTTTGACCAGCCATTCTGACGTCAGGATGGCTGGTCGCCTTCGTGTTCAACATGAAGGACGCAGAATTTCTAAAAGTTTGTCGTTTCAGTAATTGCTACTAATTGCTACTTTCACGCATTAAAGTTTAAGCTTCGTACATACATTAGTTAAAAAAACATAGCTTTTATTAAAATTTGCACGAACTAGTGCCTAATAATTTCGATAGGCAACACTTTTTTCACTACAGCGTCTTGTTCAAATCTTACAGGCGTTCACATCGACTTATTATGATGAAGGCTTGCTTATTAAAACGTTTATATTACTAAGCAATTATTGAAGTTTATGCAAATATTAGTACCTATAAATGTGATTCATTTCGTAAACAAACAACTGAAACATTGTAAGCGTCAGAATGGTCGGTTGCCTATGGCAAGTGGCTCTGAAAGTATGTTCAAGAATTGCTACCAAATTGCTTATATTTGTTACATTTCTTCAATAATTGCTACATATGATATATTCAGAGAAATATGTTTTTTCTTTTGACCAGCCATTCCTTCGTGTTCAGCATAAAGGACGCAAAATTTCTAAAAGTTTGTTGTATCAATAATTGCTTACTAATTGCTACTTTCACAAATTTAACTTTGAGCTCCGTACCTACATACCTTAGGTAAATAATATAGCATTTATTAAATTTCATACGAAGAAGTGCCTAATAATTTGGAAAGGCAAATGTATTTTTTACTATAGCGTGTTGTTCAAATCGTGCAGGCGTACACTTCGACATAATTTAATAATATCCTTGGACATTTCATACAACGCCTTATAGGCCAATCAATTAAATAGGAGCAGTAGTTTAGCTACGTTACGTTTTACTGCTACTAAAATACCCACCACTACCAAAGACACTTTTTTTTTTTAACCCTTAACCAGGCCCCGGTACGATTCGGTCCCACATCTTTTTTCGTTGTCCTTTCCAGGCTCTGGTAATATAAACTCCACAATTTATAAAAATGGCTACCCTAAATATATTATCTATGGGTCCAGAAGAAAAATCTGTGCATCCGAACGCAATTGTCAAAGTGACAGCCATTTGAATTCGTGAGTCAGTTGCGCGCCTCTGTTTTCGTAGCACAGTGAACATTTTTATTAATAATGTCGAAAAAACAAAAGGTAAGTCGTGTAATTTTTGGATATCTTGTAGATTATTAGTTTTTCTTGTGGATTTAACATATTTTTTTGTAGATTATTGTAAATATTTGTCACAATATCTTCCCAAATGTTGTGGGACAAATGTGACCGTTGCCTGTTAACGTTATTGTTTTGTGGGACTTATGCTACCTTTGCCTGATTATGATTATATTATTTTAGAAAACCGTTAAAGACCACGAAATTGAGAACATCCTCCAATATTGGCAGTCGTCGGAAGAGAGTAGCGAAGATGAGTTCCCAATAAGTTTATGTAGGTACACCTTTATTCAAACTCAAACTTATTTCAAATAAACCAATTACAGGCACTTTTGAATTTTCAAAGGGTCGGTCCGTCAGAAAGATGAAGCTAGTTGCCCATTCCAAAGCAGTAGGTACCTATGGAGAAGAACGGGCAAGAAACGCCATGGACACTCATTGCAACCAATAGAAAAGTTTTCAATTACATAGAGGCTGAATGCCCGAAGTTCAATCAACTCCATCTCTGCGAAGAGGAAGTCAACCATCAACCGACGAGAGGACATCTCGACTGCATCCAAGGCCTCATCTTTGTTGTAGATGGAGAATAGTAATAGAGAGAGGCAGTGACCTAAGTATAGCACGTGGGTGCTTCAGCCAAGTGGATGGATCCGGTGCAGTCCAGGAATTCGGAGTGTAGAATGGAAACAACAATAGGTAGTCAATTGCCTAGTTTATTACTCACAATAAACAGAGCAGCAATTACAATAATATTGAAGACATTGATACAAATGATTAGAGTGGATTAACAATTACACACTTACGTCGAGGAGGTTCAGACAAGAAGAGGGAGCAGACAGAAACTTATGTCAAGTGTCAATCAAACTGACATACACAAATATTTGACACTGACAGTTACCATTGATACCATAGATATTGTTAGGATTACATGCTTAGACTTAATTCAACACTACCCCTTAATCGAAACAATATCATGCCACAAACAATCAATTACAAACTCTTAGGTACATACTCTAGAGCTATACACCAAAAAAAAAACTACCATCCATTACAATGTCAATTGAATAAACTTTACACATAACAAAAACACATTACAATGGTCAGTACCTATTTTACCTACCTATATAACATTCCAGTCAACAATATTAATCATATAGATAGATAGTGATTTGTAAATAATATGTTTCAATTAATTTAAATAAACATTTACATAACCACACATTAACTTTGTCAGACTTTAACATTCATGTCATTTACAAACTTATCATGTTTTACAGCACCCTTAACTAGCTTACAGTTGGTAGGCATAGGAGTTTTTACAACTTTACAATTTTCCATACCAAAGCGTTTTAACAATCTCTTTATGTACTCAGACTGATTTATTTTCATTATTCCCTTTGCTTTGTCTCTCACAATATTAATTCCCAAACAATTTTTCAAACTTCCCAAGTTTTTAACATTGAAATTTTCTTCAAGCAAAGCAAAGATTTCATTACACTCAGTACTGTAAAATACATAAAAGTCATCCACATATAAAGCTATTATAGTTATATGTTTATCACATCTTTTTATGTACACACAAGGTTCGCACTTACTTTGTATATATCCATTACTTGTCAACAAATTATATACTTTTTGATTCCAAATTCTACTTGCCTGTTTAAGGCCATATATACCTTTTAACAGTAAACAAACCTTGTCTTTACAACTATTATCACTAAAGCCAGGAGGCTGTTCCATATAAATAGTTTCTTGAAGGTCACCATTTAAGAACGCAGTTGTTACGTCAATATGATCAATATTAAGATTTAATTCAGTAGCTAATGAAAACAATATTCTCATGGTACTATGACGAACTACAGGGGAAAAAATATCATTGTAATCTAACCCTTTTACTTGAGTAAAACCCCTGGCAACCAAACGTGCTTTGAATTTATCAAAATTACCATTAGCATCATATTTAGCTTTATAAATCCATTTACATTTAACAACATTTTCATTAGATGGCCTATCAACTAACCTCCATACATTGTTAGAAATCAGAGATTCATATTCACTTTGCATCGCAGCCTGCCATTCATTCCTATCAGGAGAACTTACTGCTTCCTCATACGATTGAGGTTCGACAAATGGAATACCTTGTGCAATCAAAGAAAAATCTGTTTCGTAGTCATTGTACTTTACCAGTGGCCTAGTACTACGCACGGGACGCTGTCTCACGGCTGGTGAGTTTTGAGGTGACGTCTCACACTGCTCGCAGGCTCCACACGTTGGGGATACAGCAGGGACATCCTCATCCTCGCTACCAGTGCAGTACTCCTCATTAGATTCTGAAAACACCATAATGCCACCTGTAATTTCTTTAGATACAGACTGTTCATTGGAACTAATACTTTGACTAGAATTAATAGCATCATTATTAATGGAATTAGAATTACTAACATTATTATCACAGAGACTTTTACTCGAATGATCCATTAAATTATCATTAAAATTCAAATTATCCATTTCACTAGTCAATTCATAATAAATACATTCATTGTTAGTATTATTCATCTCATGAAAATCTTTATAAAATTTATTTTCAATAAATGCCACAGTTCTGGACAAAATTACTTTAGTAGAAACTGATGGGTCCAACAACCTATAACCTTTTGAAGTTTCAGAATACCCAACAAAAACATACCTTTTGCTTTTAGGGTCTAACTTACAACGTTTTTGTTCGGGAACCAGAGAGTATGCCATACAGCCAAATACATGGAGGTGACTAAGATCTGGTTTAGATCCGGTCCAGACCTCCTCTGGTGTAAGTCCTGAAAGAGCAGAAGTGGGGCACCTGTTCTTTAGATAAATTGCAGTCATGACCGCCTCACCCCAATATCGCCCACAGAGACCAGCGCCTCTCAGCATACATCGAACCTTCTCCAAAATTGTCCTGTTTAGGCGTTCACTGACACCATTTTGGCTGGGACAATATGGTACAGTTGTTTGGTGAATAATTCCTTGCTGTTTCAAAAACTTAGAAAAATTACTATTACAATATTCACCACCTCCATCAGACCTCAAAATCTTTACTGGTAACCCCAATTGCTTCTCTACTAAATTTTTAAAAGTAATAAAATGAGAAAATACCTTCGACTTGTGCTTCATTAAATATCCAAAGGTCTTCCTGGTGTAGTCATCGGTAAATGTTACCAAGTATTTCGCTCCACTCCAGCTGCTCTCAGGTAACGGCCCACAAACATCAGAATGAATCAACTCGAGGGACTGGGTAGCTCGCCTTGCCTCTCCAACCGGAAACTGCTTGGCAGCCATCTTTCCCTCCAAACATGGCACACATTCCTTCAAAACCTGTACATTGTCAGTTTGAAACAGAACACCAGTTGCACTACCATTCTTCAAAGCACACAAACCTTGTATACTAATGTGACCTAACCTCTTGTGCCAAATATCAACAGGCACAGCATGAGCAGCAACCTGTGCGCTCTGGGTCTCTTGTCTATCACACATGAGAGAAGAATGCACACCTTGCGAATACCTACTAGATTGACACACCCCCAATTTAACCATAAATAAACCATTGACCTTTATAGCACACAATATTGGGTTACCAGAAGCTTTAATGCTCTTGTCATGAACAAAACATCCCCGTTCATTAAATAATACAGTGTAACCTTTCTGCGTAAGACAGCTGACAGACAATAAATTATGAGAAAGTTTAGGCACATATAAAACATTTAAAAGTTTTCTCACCACGTTTCCAGTTCTTATAGGAATAGTTCCTTTACCTAAACACTCCAACTTCTCATCATTTGCGATACTGATAACATTGTTACAGTCTTTAAGCTCATTAAACAAAGTTCTATCATTACACATGTGAGCGGAACACCCAGAGTCAACCAACCAACTATCTTGAGATTTCACGATGAAAGCTGTAGCTACAAGCGATGAATCTTCTGGATTCGCCTTTTCTCTCTTCATCTTGAAGCACTTTGACTTAATATGACCAGTTTTCTTGCAATAGTGACAGATGATCTTGCTCTTGAATGGTTCTCTTTTTTTTTTGACATATAAGCAGTCTCACTATTGTTTGTGTTACTTTTCCTGAATTCTTCCTGAATAAGTCTAGCACGAACCAGCTCACTTGATAACTCGTTGGTAATGCATGCTGTTTCTAGGTTAGAAACTAGCGCGTCGAACTCCTGGGGTAGGCCACTGAGGAGTAATTCCGCAACCTCAGCATCTTCTATAACTTTGCCAATATCCGCAAGCTGCTGAACACGTGTCATTATTCCATCGATGTATTCTGTCATTGACGCAAATTGTCCATATTCGGTATGATGCAGCTGTCTTAGTAATAGCACTCGCCTGTACAGACCTTTGTCCTCAAAGGTATTAGCAAGCCGCTGCCATGCGTCCTTTGCCGTGTTACAGTGTCTCACATGCTGGTAGCACGCCGCCTTCACACTAAGGCATATTCGTGCCAGAGCTCGTCGATCTCGCAATGTATCTGTCTCACTGTCCGCAGTACTTTCGATAGTTTCGATACGATCCCATAACCCTTCAAGGGATAAAACCATCTTCATTTGAAACTTCCATGTATTGTAATTTCCGACACCTTCTAGTTTCTCAATATGAATGCCTCCGCCGAGCGAGGACATTGCTCCACCGGCACTAGGCAACATTACTCCATTTCCAGATAACCTGTCATCCATGACGACCACGTGTACGTGCACGCACACACGCCGGAACGTCAAGACAAAAACACCAACACCAATTCTTCTTTAGAACCACGTTTGATTGGCCTTAGGTATGCAGGACTGGGCCCATAACCTGTTGTAGATGGAGAATAGTAATAGAGAGAGGCAGTGACCTAAGTATAGCACGTGGGTGCTTCAGCCAAGTGGATGGATCCGGTGCAGTCCAGGAATTCGGAGTGTAGAATGGAAACAACAATAGGTAGTCAATTGCCTAGTTTATTACTCACAATAAACAGAGCAGCAATTACAATAATATTGAAGACATTGATACAAATGATTAGAGTGGATTAACAATTACACACTTACGTCGAGGAGGTTCAGACAAGAAGAGGGAGCAGACAGAAACTTATGTCAAGGGTCAATCAAACTGACATACACAAATATTTGACACTGACAGTTACCATTGATACCATAGATATTGTTAGGATTACATGCTTAGACTTAATTCAACAATCTTCAATCAATCTCTACAGAAGTCACGCCAGCCCACCAAGCTCACGCTGACCAAAGAAGCTATGGAGCAATTGGACGACAGACGTTATACTCTCACCTGTCCACAACCAACCCGAATCGAGCTACAATGCGAACGTCAAGAGTTCATCTCTCTACACGGAAGTTACCTAGCAACCATTCCGCAAAAATGCTTACTACGCACCGAGCAGTTTACTATCATCAACACGAATGACCATTATCAAAGGACAGCCGCTGAAAATCACCGAAATACCCATGAACCTGAACATTGTAAATTAATCCATTCCACAACTGAAGTTGAACTCGACTACACCTGAAAAGTCTACATGAAATCGAAGATAAAATCTTAATCCAGCAACCAGTACAAATCAATCACACAAACCTAGAACAAAAGAACCTTTTTTCTAAAGTAATAACATGTTTACCCCATGTCAGTATGGTTTTAGGAAAAATAAATCTGTTAATACAGCCATGTATAACTTTCTACACAAAGTCCTTTTGCATATGGATACTAGGTCTACAGCCATAGCGCTGTACATGGACATGTCAAAAGCGTTTGACCGAGTCAACCACACAATACTCTTGAATAAATTATATGCATTTGGTGTAAGGGGTAACATATTTAATTTAATTTAATCATATCTTAGTGACAGAAAACAGATGGTAGAATTAAAAAGTATCTCTCCAACTACCAGAATTGAAGAAACAGTTGTTTCCGAGGTTAGAAATCTCCTCTCTGGTGTCCCTCAAGGCAGTATTCTAGGCCCACCATTCTTCCTGATTTATATAAATGACATGCCAACAGTAACAACTCACCATATGACATTATTTGCTGACGATAGTACTATATTATTTACCGGAAAAGACAGAGCGGAGTTAAAACTTAATTTAAATACTACCCTAACAACAATAATACAATGGCTTGATGAAAATGAACTAAAAATAAACCTAGATAAAACAAAAATCATGAATTTTAGACAGCGAATAAAACCCGATACCAATTTAAATATATGCTACTCTCAAACTAACATAGAAGAAATCGAAGTAACTAAATTTCTAGGTCTTAATATTGATAGCAAAGTAAATTGGAAGTCACATATAGAACAAGTTTGCAAAAGGCTTAGTCAGAGCGCTTATGCTCTATACAGATTAAGAAGCACTGTCAACCAGTCTGTACTACTAATTGCCTATCATGGATATGCTGCTTCAATCATACGCTACGGAATAATTTTCTGGGGTAACTCAGTAGAAAAAGAGCGTGCCTTTAGAGCTCAAAAACGCTGTATTAGATCGATGTGCAACACACACCAAACTGATTCATGTACATGTGCCACACTTTATAAGTTTAAAAATATTAACTCTCCCTGGTGTTTACATACAGGAAATTATTATGTTCATAAAATTGAACCCCAACTTATTTAAATTTTACACTAGGGCCAGACACAAAGATATGCTACGCACGGTTGCTAGTAAAACAAAGCTTATGCACCAAAGCATCTTTTGTATGGGCCCACGTATCTATAATAATCTTCCGCCACCTTTAAGAACTATGAGCAATACAAATATCTTAAAAAAAAAACTCCACGAATTATTGATAAGTAAATGTTATTACTCTGTTAGAGAATTTCTAGATGACAAGACACTGAAACAGCCGGTTTATTATAACAAACTATTAAGTATAAATACTCACAAACTGTAAAGTGACATTGTCTAATTGTTTTTATTACTATTATTATTACTATTATATTCTATAGCATGTATAATTAATAATTTGACATTACCTATTATATTACTCATTTAATTTATATTGCATGACAATTTGATATTTATGTTTTTTTTTTTAAATTAGATTGATGTGCTGAATTTTGTATGCCTAAACGGCGGGACATAGCAGATTTACCTGTAACCAACTTAACATCCTATGAACCTATGATCCACAATAAATTATTTGAATTTGAATTTGAGAACAATCAATTTACCACACGACTATCCCACTATAAGTATGTCGGAATATTCGGTGCAACTGCACTGATCGTTACTCTCACCATACGACGGTATAACGTTTGCACGAAGCTCAGAAAGCCACAATCACCAGCTGGAAACGCTGAGAATCATCAATATGAAGATGCAGAATCCGCAACAACCAAGAAAAATGTACCAGCAACATTCTCGCTAACATTGCTCAAATAGTTGCTGTTCTGAGGTGTTACGTGCTCTGCCTACACCAAAACCGCTAGATAGCGAAACGATACCTATTTACAACGGATATTTCAACATGGTTCGCAACTCAGGGCATCGCTGACTCGACGCCTCGTGTTCCGCTTCACGTACTTCCTCCATTCTGCTGATGACGCATCCATGTTTTGCAAATGTTTAAAATCATAATTTTAATGTAATAAATTAATTTTAGGACACTTTGGTACTAGCATCGTCCAAGTCTAGACTTAAGAATTAAATTGTAATTTTAAAGTAATAAAACTATTTTCTAAATTAATTTCGGTTTTTTTTAAGTCCTCCGGCTGTCACTTTCGTAATTAGTGTGTTTTTAATTAATATTTGTTTACGTTTATTTGTAAAAGTTGTATCGTTAGATTCATTTCTTATTGCATCAGGTAGTACGTATAATAAATATTTATATTTTTATTGACATTTCGTAAGTACTATTTGAATGTAATTTCATACGCATTTTTCTAAATTACTTAAATAGGGTGTAGGGTGACATGCGACCCAAAAATGATGTTTTGACGCATTTAGGCTGCTCGCAAAATCAATTTTTGGCCTCAAAACAACAAATTTTCAGTTTTTTTTGTGATTATCAAAACTAAAGATATTCTTTAGTGAATTATGAGGGCCAAAACACGATTGACACAATTTGGCTCGATACAAAAAAATCGCAAAGTTTCCCCAAAATAGCATTTTTATACACGTTTATGAAGAGAAAAACCAGTTTTATTCGATTGTTATTAGACTAATTTTAATAAAATTTCGTCTACACGTTCACTATTAACTACATTAGAGGATTATGGTCTTATTTTTTCTTAAATAGAGCAAATTTATTTTTAAAAAGAAGTATTTATAAAAAGCGAGCAGTGAATTTGCGCGCGGGTCGGCCATACCACGGCGCCCGCACCCCGTCAGTCGGCCGCAGCGCGCCTTAGAGAGCACCCACGTACATCTTTATTGCGCCCGCCGTCGTCGACTATCTAAGAGAATATTGAAGCGTAAAGTGATACCTAAGCCACAAAAATGGTGAATAAATGTAATAAAGTATAAACGTAGTAAATAATAAATAATATCCTTGGACATTTCACACAACGCCATATCGTCCCAAGCTAAGCAACCTAATGCTTGTGTTATGGTAACGAGATGGCTGATAAAAACTACTTATATACATTTTTTCGTTGTCGTAGTCATTTTTTGCGTTGATAACTTGATATCATCAGGGGGCCTACCATAAACTTTTAAAATATTTGGCAAGTGCAGGGCAGTTCAACTGGGCATGTTAACCTGACAGGTTTTGTGTTTGTACCATGAATATTTCCCGTTGACCTGCATCATGTCAACTTTTGACCTGCTACATAGTCTCTGGTCAGTGTGCTGGATTATAAATAAACGTTCTAAAATACTTTACCGGTTTTACGGTTTTAATAGAAATGAAATAAGTTTTTATAATAACAGTTTAAAATAAGAGAGTAGTCATAGAAACTTTGTTCCATGGCAAAAAAAGAATTTATCATTACTGATTATGAGAGCGAACGCCCTTCTTGCCACAAAAACTTGAAGTAAAAAGTTAATACTTCACATTTATTTTCGAACGAATTTAATGCCTACATGTCAAAGGGTAATAAGTACAATTTTTCAATTTATTTTGAAATTCAAGTGGATCAGTTTTTGTTTACTTTAAACATAAAGGTACTTAGCCTTTTTTTTTAAGGCTGGGAAATCATCTAATGACTTCTCCCGCTCTGGGTGGAGCGGAAGGGAGGGTCAGACTCTTACTGACTAAAACCCATCCATGTTCCTTCCTTAGCCCTTTATGTTCCGGGGTAGCGATAACCCTTTCGTACAATCCCGCTTACCCGGTAGGCTTGGCCCTGAGGGGCCCCTTCATATGCTGACATCTCTTTGAGGCGCACGTAGAACATATACGCGCGGTCCGGCACGGGCCTGGTGCTGATCGGACGGTGAGTCACTCACCGTCCGCAGGCCCGCGCCTACGGTGGCCGGGGGTCGTCACGTGGCTCCCGACGCCCGGGGCGTCTCCCGCGGCGGCTGGGACGGGAAGACCTTTCTCTTTCCCATCCCGCCACCAAAGGTACTCAGCCTTAAAGTTTTAACTCAAATCAATTCAGATATTTGTTTTGTGGCCGTATCTGTGAGTGGTAGGCAAAGAGTGGCTTTTGTGACTATGGATTTAAGACAAGTTTCTTACGAACAATTGGAATATGTAAGATGTTTGTATATTAACAAGGATACTGTAATAGGCTATAATAAAAGCTCGGAAAATGACTCAAAAATGTGGATTGAGGTGGCTGAAAATCTAAATTCTGTGTTAGGTGTGCTGAAAAGGATTGAAAAACTTGGATATCTATAAGTTTTTAATTAATTAATATTATCAAGGTAATATAATATTTCTCAACAGCATGTGATGCTAAGTCAGAGGCCCATGGGCAGCACTAAAACTCTGACACTGGTTAGTCACTAACCACACGAAGAAGAAGATCAAGGTAATTGCCTGACTTAATTATATTAATTAAACCATAAATACTGTTTAAATATCGATCTGCCCAGCCTTTTCTCAATTATGTTGGGGTTGGCTTTAATTCTAACCGGATACAGCTGAATACCAGTATTTTACATGGAGAGAGATTCTTTGGAGTTGTACACCCACCCTAACACACGTCACGTGAGTTCGCAGTAATGTTAAGGGTGTGGTTGTACATGAGAATATATGATAAGTTAAAGGGCCTACTCTGTCCTAACAGCCTAACAGTTCCTAAGACCTACCAGCCCTACAAGCCTTACAGCCCTACAGCCCTAACCTACCATATACCTAGCACGTAATAAATAAATATATAGATAAGTACGGGATGTCTGCACCATGCGACCTAGGGTAACAGACGGATAGTGGAAAGGATGTCCAGGTGCGGAAGGGGTCTACTCACTGCCAGTCACGCAGACTCTCGAGACTGATCAGAGATGGCGAAGGGTGTCTTGGCCACAGTGAGGGAAATGAGATAAGAATATAAAATTCAAATCTGATTTATTTACAACAAGTTACAGCTTATATACTACTATTTCGTGATACACACTAATATACATTTTATTTGTGTTCTATGCGTGTAAGATGCAACCAAACAATATCTTAACTGGGCCGTGCGTCAGCCGGGCCGAATGCTGAGTCAATGTCCAAAGTAACATTGAACATTCTGGCGACTCTCAGGAACAGGACCCTATTTGGTACAGCTCGATGGTCTCGTATGGTTGTGGCTGAGCGGGAGCGCTGCGTGGTATGCCGTACGGCTGCGGCGGTCGTTGTCGAGTGGTAGTCGCTGGTTGCTGTACAGGTGGTGCAGTGTTTCTTCTTGCTGTAATGCAGGCTCGAAGTTGGTTCAATACCTGTGGACCGAAGTAAATTATAATTCCTGCTAAAGTTATAAAGAGTAGTGAAGTACCGATGCTAGCTATGTATGTATGAGACTGAAGTTGTTTCCAAATCGTGTTGTCGAGCTCCGTCTGTACGTTGGTTTCGGATGCGATTAAATGGTCAAAGATGCCTTTTGACCTGTCCAACACTATTTCTTCTTTGGGTATATCTTTTATAGTTTTTGGTACAATCTGCGTGTTAAGAGAGAAGTTCGTTGTTTTGGAATAAGAAGCTAACACTGTCATCGTTGTTGTTCTTTTTGCCGCAAGCATGTTACTACGTGTTTTAATGACGCAATTCTCGGAGATATGTAGAACTCCGACATCTTGAATTGTCACTTCTTTTCTTTGCCCGTCACACACAATTGACACGGTAACTGTTTTCGTAGTAGTGAAAAGCCAACTGTTTTGCATGTACAGTTGCTTCCATACAACGTCTGTCGATAATTTGTAAGACGTCGACGTGCATTGAGTTTGTGTGTTGTTTTCAGTTTTAAATAGTTGTTCAACTATGCAATTTTTATTTAATTGCATGTTCTTGACAGCCACAGGATAGCAGACAAACTCTGTTCTACTATTTAGACAGTCTTTAAATTCTTCTTGACTTAGTTCAAAGTATAGCTCGGTGTTGTAATCGAAACCCATGAATGTCTGCTGAATAGTCAGGCACTCGAATGATCCATCTGTTTTCCTTTCTGGAATAGGCGTAATGTGTACCAGAGTATATTTGGTTATGTCGTGTATTGCAAAGTATGCGTACACTCTTATGTGGGTATCGTTTACATTCATTTCTGTCTGTATTATTTGATCCTGAATAATTTTTAAGTTTGATGGTAGCTTTTGATTAGCTTCTTTGATTATATTGGTGATTTGTCTTGGTGTTGAAATACTGTATACAGTTGCTTTTTGTAAATAAATTTCCAGTAACCCTGTATAGTAGTCCAAAATTTCAGTTATGTAATTGTTTGCTAACTCGTATGCTTGCATTACTTGTATCTTAATATGATTTCTGTCAATTGCTTTGTACCAAACATTATTCCCATTTATAAACGATATTGCTTCGTTTAGTTTTGCTTGGAACTTCTCTAGCTTTTTCTGGATTTGCTCTTCTGTTTGGTTTACTCCTGCGATAGTAGATATCATTATCTTTGTTTGATGATTGGCAGCGTCTATTAGCTTCTGTTGGTTGTTGTTTAGTGTATCTATGTCTCTGTAAACTTCATCGTTAACTCCAAACACCGATGTTAAGAGTTCTCCCAAGATACCTCGTTTCTTTCTTGTACTCCTTATCTCTGTTAGGTATTCCTTTGTTATCTCAAACTTCGTTTTTTCTTCGTTTAAATGGTGATAAAATTCATCGCAATGTGTCTCTTTCATTATGTCTTGAGTATCCTTGCAAAGTCGTTGAAATTGTGAAGTTATTTTTTCAATATTTTTCCGGTCTCGTTCCAAACTTCCTCTCTCGAAATCTGTTTCTAATCTGAAGGTTCCTCGGTTAATTGTTTATGTTCCTATTTTTTCCACATATAGTCCTGGATTTAGTCTTTTTAGTGTGAATGTGGTTGTACCCGTCACAGAGCCAATTAATAGGATGATTATCATTTGTAATAGTAACGTTTGTATCCAAGTATTTGTTTTTCTCGTTCTTGCACTTTCTTTGTTTATTTTGGCAGTCGATATGTTGCATTGTGTAGGATAGTTGCGTGTGTTTGTTATGGCTAGTTGTACCAATCTCTTTGTTTTCGTTTACAGGAAGCGGAATAAGCGTATGAATGGATCTTTTCTGACAAGCGCCTGTTGATTTTTGAAGAGTGACGACTCTCACTACCCCGTCATCTCCTGGGTGAACTTCTTTGATTTTTGCCAAAGGCCATTTGCTTGGACTTATATTGTCATCTTTTATTAGTACAACCGTCCCAACTTTTGCATTCTCATTCGCTTGTTTCCATTTGTATCTTTGCTGTAGTTGGTGTAAATACTCTTTTGTCCAGCTGTTCCAAAAGTCTTTTTTCATCTTTTGAATCTGTTTCCATCTGTTTACGAGGTCGGTATTAATGTTGTCTATCGGATCTGGTATTCCTACTGCTTCACGGCCAATAAGAAAATGGCTTGGAGTTAATACTGTGTTGTCATTAACATCCTCGGTTTGCGCACACAATGGTCTTGAATTCAAACACGCTTCAATCTGGTGGAGAAAAGTGGTCATTTCCTCGTATGTTAGTGTGGAATCTCCGATTACTCGACGTAAATGATGTTTCACTGATTTTACGCCCGCTTCCCAGATGCCACCGAAATGTGGTGATGACGGAGGAATAAAGTGCCACTGCGTCCCTATATTTGTTATTGCGTGTTGAAATTGCGTCGATTGCGTGATTTGTAATATTTCCTGATGTAAAAAGTTAGCTGCTCCTACGAAGTTTGTTGCATTGTCACTGTATATGTGTGCAACGTGACCTCTTCGTGCCATGAACCTGCGTAGCGCTGCGATAAATGTTTCTGTTGTTAAATCTCCCACCAATTCTAGGTGTATAGCTTTTGTCGCTAAACATACAAAAACCGCAATGTATGATTTATAGGATTTGTGACCTCTTCCTTTCATAGTTCTTGTTTGTATGGGTCCCGCATAATCCACTCCAGTATAACTGAACGGGTAGGATTGCGTCACTCGTGGCTTTGGTAATATTCCCATCTTTTGAGAATTGGTTTCTGCTTTATATCTTATGCACTTCACACATTTTTTGATTATATTCTTCACTTTTCTTTTCCCGCTAATGATCCAGTATGTTTGCCGAACATAAGCTAGTGTCAATTTGTTGCCTCCATGCAACGTTTTTAAATGTGCGTCCTGTATAATTAATGACGTTACATGATGGTCATATGGTAAAAGTATTGGATGTTTCTGATTGTAGGGTAATTCCGAATTTTGTAGTCTGCCTCCGACTCTTAGTAGTCCATCCTCGTCGATAAATGGGTCTAAAGTGGACAGTTTTTTGTTTTTCTTCAATGTTTGTCCACTTTGAATAGTTTTTAGTTCATCTTCGAATTCCTCTTGTTGTATTTTTAAAAATATTCGTTTCGTCGTTTTTCTAAGTTCCATGCTCGATATTGGTTTATTTATTTTTTCTTTGTTTGCAAACCTGTAGCAGTACGATAAAATTCTTATCATTTTATCTAAACTGGAAAATCTATTCCAGAGATCGTTCTTCTCAATTTCGGTTGCAGTTGTATGACACAATTTGATTTCTTCATTTGGTTGCGGCATACTACTTGTCATAGGAATCTGGTCAGTTCTTAGCCATTGTGGACCATTCCACCATAAGGAATAGTTGATAAGTTTTTCCGGGTCTATACCTCTTGATATGATATCAGCTGGATTGTCGCCGGAAACGACGTGGTTCCATTTTGCGTTTGGTAACAGTTGTTTAATTTGTGATACTCTATTGGCTACGAACGCTTGCCACCGTACAGGCTCTCCTCTTATCCAGCCTAAGGTGATCATAGAGTCCGTCCAACAAGATATTGTAACATTATTGCAATTCAGCGCTTCTGTTACTTTTTCCATCAAACTAGCTAGTAGCAGTGCGGCACATAGCTCAAGTCGTGGTAGTGTAGTTTTTTGTTTCTTTGGTGCCACTTTCGATTTTGCTTGTAACAACGTTATGTGGTAGGTGTTGTCGATTTTGACACGGCTGTACACTACTGCTCCATAGGCTTTTTCTGAAGCATCGCTGAACCCAAATAACTCGATCTCTGTGCTGTCTGTTATGTAGCACCATCGTGGCACTTTAATTCTTTCTATGCTTTTCAATTGTTTTTGTAGTTCAGTCCATTTTTTGTGGAGTGCATCATCGACAGGTTGATCCCATCCTATGTCGTTTGTCCAGAGTTCTTGTATAAGCAGCTTCATTATAATTATAATTGGTGCCAACCAACCCAGTGGGTCGAAAATTTTCGCAACTTCTGACATAATAAACCTTTTTGTTGGTTTTTTATTTTCCGTTATAGTTATTTGGAAGTAAAAACTGTCTTCACGTGGCGACCATGTTATGCCCAACGACTTCCTGGTCTCGTCTAACGGTAGTTTGAGCATCTGATCGTCTTTGTCTTCTGCGGGAATGTTTTCCAGTAGTTCTGAACTATTTGACGACCACTTTCGAAGTTTAAAGCCACCCTTGTTCAACATGGATATTAACTGCCTTTGCAGCTCCTTGGCTGCATTTTCCTGTGAATCTCCGGACAAAATATCATCCACGTAAAAATCTCGGAGTGTGGCTTGACTTGCAATTGGGTAATTATTTTGTTCGTCTATTGCAAGCTGTTGCAATGTTCGTACGGCAAGATACGGGGCGCTAGTTGTACCATATGTCACCGTTGTGAGTTCATATTCACTAATTGTGTGTTTCGGAGAGGATCTCCATAGTATCCTTTGGTGTGCAACGTCTAATTCATTGACTTTTATGAAACGATACATTTTCATGATATCGGGCTTAAAAGCGAACTTATGTCTTCGCCATCGTAAAAGTATAGTAGATAAGTCTTGTTGTAGGCGTGGACCTTTATACATATTGTCATTAAGGCTTATTCTTGTGCTGCCTTTACTGCTTGCATCAAAAACCACGCGTAATTTTGTAGTCAGTGAGTCTTCTTTAACTACCGCCTGATGTGGTATGTAGTATTTTCCTTGGTTGTATTTCGATGTATCTACTTTTCTCATATGACCCATCTGTAAGTATTCATTCATGGATTCAATGTATTGTTGTCGTAAATCCTCGTTTTTTGCAAACTGCCGTTCTAGTTGCAATAGTCGTGCAGCGGCTTTCCTGCGTGATTCACCGTTTAAGTTTAAGTTTACGTTTGACTCCTTAAAGGGAAGTCGTACTGTGTAAGTCCCGTCTGGGTTTCTTTTGGTTGTTTCTTTGTAGTAGTTTTCACAGGTTTGGTCATCCTGTGTTAAGTTGTAGTTTTGTGGTATTTCTTCTAGTTCCCAAAATTTTGTAAGTTGTCGTATCTCTTCGGTGCAAACAACCATACTCAATATGTTTACTTCATTATTTGTGTCATTGGGATAAAATCCGGATAAAATCCACCCTAATTCTGTGTTTTGTGCGATTATCCCATCCCGTAGTCTTTCGAAACCTTGCAGTAATATTTTGCTGTACTCTTGGGCACCTAATATTATGTCAATTGGTCCCTTTTTGTAGTAGGTTGGGTCTGCCATGAGTGCGTTATCCAAACATTTTTCTTGTAATTGTTGTAAATCATTCCTTGGTAATGAGCTTATTAGTTTTGGTAGTACTATTAGCGTTACTGGTAACTTGTAATCGCTAGAATATCTTGGTTGTAAAGTAATGTTGATTTTGTAATTTGATGTTTTTGGTTTTTCGTCTCCAATACCTTTTATTTCGGCTTGGATTTTCTGTCGTGGGTAAGACAACAATTGTGCTACTTCCTCAGTACAAAATGATGCTTCTGATCCTTGATCACATAATACTCTCAATAACTGCGGCATTCCATCGTATGAAGTTGTTCTTACTATGGCAGTAGCTAGTAAAGTTGTATTTTTAGCGTCGGAATTCGTTGCAGACAGGTTTGATGTTGCTATTTGTTGCGTCTTCTCTGTCCCTGTATTTCTTGATATGTTCTTTTTTCCGTAATTGCTATGTTGAAATGGCCTAGATTGATGAAGTAACGCGTTGTGTCCCTTATGTTGACAAATTTCACATTGTTTATAAACTGCACTAATGCATTGTTTTTGATCGTCATGATTCAAGCAACGTTTGCACATTCTTTTTTCCACAACGGCCTTGTACCGATCGTCGACGCTTAACGCCTTGAAACTAGGGCAATAATGAATCATATGATCGTTCTTTTGACAATACCAACAGCGTTTGTATTTTTCCGTTGTTTGCTTATCACGTGATCGTTGACTGTTAGCATATGATGTGGTTCCGTTAAAAGATTTTAGGCAATTGAAACGGTTTTCCATGAATTTCATCATCTCATCGAAGGATTGCAGTTTGTTTCTATTTTGAAGTTGATCTTCATATTTTGTATTTGTTTCTTCGTCCCATTTTCTACTGATTATTCTTATCAATAGTGGGCCCCAAGACGATGTGTTTATGCGTTGATTTTTTAGTGCTTCAAGACACTCATTCACAGTGTCATGCATATCTCGTAATTGTGCAGCATTCGCTCTTTGCATTTTTGGTAAATCTAATAGTTTGTCAATAAATTTAGTTGCAATCATACGTTCGTCTTCATATCTCTGCGTAAGCAATTTCCAAGCTGCTTCATAATTCACTTCGCTTATTGTTAGGTGACGTATCAATCTTGCTGCGTCGCCTTTTACGTGTGTTTTAAGATACTGCATTTTTTCTGTCGATGAAATTGTTTTGTCTTCGTGAATAATTTTCCTAAATAAATCTTGAAATGTATTCCATGAATCATAGTCTCCCGCAAATATGGGAATATTTATCCGTGGTAATTTTCCTGATGATTTTGACGAAATATTTTTTTCATCCGAGGTTTGAAAGATTCTTTCTTCCAATAATTCCATTGTAATGTCATAGTCTTTCTGTGTTTTTTCGAAACAATTATCTTTGAAGTAGCTATTGTCCAATGTACTTTCGTCCATCAATAGTCCAATGTGAGTGTCTTCGATTTCTTGCCATTGTTTCTGTAAAGCTTGTAAAAGCGTTTGTAAGTGCCATATTGGCTTGTCTTGAGTAATGGATTCCTTAGCCTGAGATATTTTCTTCGATATCTGGGACATTCGGAATAGCTGTATAAATAGTTTGGGGCTACTGACAGCATCCTTGTCTTCATCTTCATCAAAAAGTCTTGGTTCGTAGACACTCTGCACAAGCTGCCGCCTTTCTTCGCACTTCCCAAGGTAGTTGATTGCTTCGTCATATAGCTTCTTTATGTTGCCAAAGTAGTTTGTAGTAATATACTTGTGAGTTGATAAGATTTCTTGTTCCTGCAGTCGCAAGTGGTTCTCTTGAACTCTTTGGAGAACTTGATCCAATGTCTTCTTCCTTTCGTTGATGTATTTCTCTGTCTTCCTTGCAGGTGAGTCCTTTTTTATGTTTGACAACACTCTCTTGATTTCGTTGTAGTCCGCTTCCTGGCTCCTGATTAGTTCGTTAACTTCCTGTATCTCCATAGTGCTCTTCTTTTCTTCTTCCCTAACGGCCCTACCCCGGTAATAGTTTGTACTAACGGTATCTGTCCTCTTGTTTGCTTTGTGCGGCTTCCTAACTCACTGGTTAAACCCGCTTGTGGGAGTCCAGCAACGATAGGTTCCCTATCAGAATACCTTGTGTAACGTGCTGCAGGTTACTGAAAGCTGATGCCAGCCCCAATTCTCTGCAGTGTCAGTCTGTCAATTCCTACGGTGGGCAAGAGGACCGCGTGATTCAAATGCTTTGCTCGAAGGACCAAAATGTACACCCACCCTAACACACGTCACGTGAGGTCGCAGTAATGTTAAGGGTGTGGTTGTACATGAGAATATATGATAAGTTAAAGGGCCTACTCTGTCCTAACAGCCTAACAGTTCCTAAGACCTACCAGCCCTACAAGCCCTACAGCCCTACAGCCCTAACCTACCATATACCTAGCACGTAATAAATAAATATATAGATAAGTACGGGATGTCTGCACCATGCGACCTAAGGTAACAGACGGATAGTGGAAAGGATGTCCAGGTGCGGAAGGGGTCTACTCACTGCCAGTCACGCAGACTCTCGAGACTGATCAGAGATGGCGAAGGGTGTCTTGGCCACAGTGAGGGAAATGAGATAAGAATATAAAATTCAAATCTGATTTATTTACAACAAGTTACAGCTTATATACTACTATTTCGTGATACACACTAATATACATTTTATTTGTGTTCTATGCGTGTAAGATGCAACCAAACAATATCGTAACTGGGCCGTCAGCCGGGCCGAATGCTGAGTCAATGTCCAAAGTAACATTGAACAGGAGTATCATCCAGTTACTGGGTGGTGGAGGCGTGGGTTGTGGAAGACGACCCTTAAAACTATCAAAATCCATGAATAACGGGTATGGGACGCCGCCGTAGGTTCTACGAATGCAGCCTAAAACCTCAAGTATACCAAACTTCTTAAAAAATCTGAAATAAGTTAATAACAGTTGTGCTGTCACATCTATACATTCAGAATACCGAGTGACGCAGTACCTGTCACATGATCACCAGTTACCATATTATACCACCATACATACCTCCGAACCAGTTACCTCACCACCTTTTACCACATACCACCGAACCAGTACCTTACCACGTTTTGACAACCCCGCAAGAAACAGTGAGAGTGAAGCAATCATCATGATAAAGAAATTATAAATGTAAACACCGATGCGGCACGAGCGTCATCACAACGCCGCGCCGCACACGTTCGCCGGTTTACTTCGGAAGGAGCGGTTTGTAAGCGCAAGCAGAGCAAGCAGAAAGCACCCTCCGCGTCTTCACTGCACACGACGGGACCTCGCAGATGGACACATGACGCTGACGACACACGCGTCCCGCGGATCGGCAGGCAGTCTTCTCTCGACGGCGGCACCTGGGGGCAAGGAACATATTCCTGGGGGAAAAGGACCGCGCTCGACGCGCGACTCCTATTTATGCCTTCCTGCCGCCCTTCGGCGCGCCGCTATTGGTCAAAAATGATTGGACAGTGAAATTTGTTATTGTATACAGGGTGTAAGGGGAACGCTTCCGAAGCCAGAACGTAGATTATATACAACCTAAATGCAAACAGATACCAATAACCTTTCGCTTAAAATTGGTTATTTTCAAGACTTCATGTTTCGTAAACGCGCAATGGAAACCGTACAAAACGTGAGGTCACTGACACGCTCGCGCCACGCGTGTCCGCGCGTCTCTCGGACGCAAAATACCTACTAGTACGGGCGAGTCACAGGCTCACAGGATTTATACGGAACTGACAAACACCAGTTTCGAAATGCCTTGCCCTACAATACTTCACAAAATTATGAATTTGAATCGTATTCGTAGCCCACTGTTGAACACGAAAGCTCACAGAGGCATTTTACGTACCTACCTGGCTAAATACTTTGTGACCTTATGAGATTTGGCTCGAACTGCGCTCCATCCATTTCGAATATTTCGATACGCTGTGTCGATCCGTGAACACGAGGCATTAGTGTAGGATCCTCCACACATTCTGCACGTAGTCTGTCAAAAACACTCACTATTCTGCCTCGCATTTCATTAGCACTGTCACATTCCCGATCAAATTCTCAACGCAAGAGAAGCATTACCACGGGCTTCTCCTAAACACATCAACATGTTGCCGTAGGTATTCACGAGCACTGTACACGTATGCCTCAGGCATTGTTCAATACTACAAAAATTAAATAACTAAAAAACAATAAAACAACACTAAAAACGTAACAATAACAACTAAACACTTAAAACGTAACAAAAACAACAAATTAACAAAACAGTATTAAATACGTTCCAATGGCTATCGATCGATTAAAGGTAGCTAGCGCACGTTCGCTCACGAACCGAGTTGGAAAGGAACTAACTAAAGTTAGGTAGGTTACTAAGAAGATCAAAGGTGCCGGCCGACAAACGACGACGATGCCGCCGATCGCCGCGCGCGTACCTACGCCGCCGAGTCGGCGGCGACGCGGTGTCCTTTGATGTACAGACGCCAGCAAATCAAGCTAATATCCCTGTCTAATTTTCTCAATTAAAAATGAACCTTATGTCTTTGCAATAAAGTTGAAATACTATTGATGTGCTGGCCTCTGTACAGAGGCCAGCTCATCAAGTTACCACTATCTGTCCAATTTATTTGATAGTATATCAACTTTATTGCAAAGACATAAGGTTCATTTTTAATTGAGAAAATTTGACAGTTAGGGATAGCTTGATGTGCTGGCGTCTGTACAAAGATCAACAAATTACAGAAGAGAAAATGTTAGAAAAATAATTATTAAATCAGAACCCATCAAAAAAATCTAATTAGGAAATTGTACTTACTTTCAAGTTTTAAATAACATTTAACGGGTTTCTTAGATTAAATTAATTAAATTATCCACTTTCAATTGTTTGGTTTATTTACTAAATTAAGGATACAGTTATTGCAATAAACGAGCACGAGTCGTGTGACTCCGATTACATTGACATAAAGTTTAAATTGAATTGATGCAAACTGTACACGCGATGATTTATTTTTGTTTACTTTAATTTCATTCAGTATCGATTATCGACTTACATACAAACCTGTTATTAAATGCACTACACGGTGCATCAATTTAAAACCTTTGACGCCTCTGTAATGTTTTTACTTAGGTATTTATTTTGGCGGCGTGTTATAAAGGAGCCGCGGTCGCGCCGCGCCGCGCATAGCCGTGGACGCCTCTCTCTCAAGTGAGCTGACCCGGGTTCAAACCTCGGCCTGTACCTACCAATGAGTTTTGCGATCCTTGATTATCAGTATCGAAGATCGACCGAAGGTTATTAGTACTTCACTAGCACGTCGTGCAGAGTGCAGACAGCTACAACACGGTCACAATTTATCTCGGTACCTCGCTGGAATGCGATGCTCATTTCGCTTGCCCCTTCACCTCCCCATGTTAGCCGCGTCGCGTCGCGTCAGTACCTCAGTACGGTGAGCCTTTTCGTTGCTTATACGCGTCTCATTCTTTTGGTAATTTTTTATCATTGTTTTGTTTCTGGATAGATCCTAGGTTCAATTCCCAGGTCGGGCAGTGTTATTGGGTTTTTCTATCTGGAATTTCTCGGTAGCACCCCGGAGTCTGGATTTGTGCCCGGTTGATGGCAAGAGGCTTGCCCCCTATTACATGGGACTTAAACATAACTGGCGAAATGTGGGTGTACTATTGGTACACCTCTGCCTAACCTCTCGGGGAAACAAGGCGTGATGTTATGTGTGTTTGTTTTTGGATATTTATTGTTATGTTTGCCGATATGAAGTCATTGACGCCAGGTCTAGAAATAATGTAACCGTGATGTAGGTAGGTAAGACATTTCAATTTTGTTCCTGTGCAAATTTTAATGAACGATTTAACAAAATTGCTTGTAAAATTATGTTCAAGGGGAAAATCATTACCTCCGATCCATCGATCTCGTTTTACGATCCTTGCATGAATGGAATCTGAAAGCAGGTATTCTTCAAGTAGGTAGTAGTGATTGAGGTCGTCGGCCGCGGGCAGTCGGCGGGTGCGCGCGCGTTTGAACTCTACGAGTTCAAACGAATGCGCGCCGTCAGCTGATATGATTTACGAATACATTGCTTTTTTTAGTTGTAAATAAAAAAAGTGTGTTTAATAACAATTAATGGTTACATTTAAGTGTTATATCAGCATAGTGTAGGAAAAATGCTAAAATAGTAGGTAAAATTGTAACTTTTTTTTTCCCGATTTTTTTATGGTATCGTATCGAGAATCACTAACCCTATCACCTGTCTTCGTTTTCGGAAGCGTTTCCCTTACACCCTGTATAATAGTGTATTTTAGAAATTAAAGCAGTCTGTTAAAGTCAGTTATTCAATTCTTTGTGAATAGTTATTATTTCCAAGTACCTATCAACCCCGTGCGTGCCCAACCACTAAAACCTGATAACTAAAATCAAAAGAATTTCACTAGACTAGCTGAGAATTTTATTTCTTTTCAGCGAAAATGTAGTAGGTAGATTTAAGCATTCTATTACTTGTGCTACTGCATGTGATTCAATACTGTTTGCTGCGCAATAGAATGTGCTGCGATGACCTGCTGCTTGTCGAGTTCATGGTACAAACTAACACGGCAGGTTATTTTTCGTCTAAAAGTCGTGTATAGACGACAAACCAAAATGTGCCCAGCACGCCACGGTCGCGACTGGTGACAGAATTTTAAACGTAAATAAATAATAATAATTTCGACCTCACTACTATTTTGTAGGTATTAAAGGATGAATTCGGAGCTTGGCGCTGAGGGCACGCTTTTTCATTTTTGACGTGGCGGTCAAAAGGTTAATGGTTACAAAAATGCGACCGCGTAGAACATTAGGCTATCTTCTAAAATGTTTAGTATAATATACCCTATAAGTTCGGTACAGACGCGTACACTGTTAAATACATAACAATAATTTATAATATCCTGTACTATGAAAACATTATTATTATTATCTTTCGGCTACTTATTATTACATAGGCATCTCTTATGTGCATAATAGGGAATATGCAAGTAATTCAAAACTTTTTTATTTTCTAAATATACATTGTATTGGACCATAGAAATAATTTGCTGCATTTGTTTAATTTTTTAATGCATCATAATTATATTTAACAATTCACTATTTTATGTTGCATGTTTTTGTTGAAACTTAGAAACGACGTATGATGCCGGTAGTTAGTAAAATTATTCAATTAAGGACAAAAAATAAGATTTAAACAAAGCGTATCGAGGTTAGTGACGTCAAAGTAAAGCTTTGACTGTCACGAACGTTTGAAGTGTAGTAGAAAATTGTAGGAGTAAATATTTTTTTTGAGCGATATGCAGTACTTGAATTTAATATTAAATAATTTTCTTGAGTTTATAGTACCTACTGTATTTTATTGCTAAGAAAAAATTACATGCATATACCCTGTTGTACATACTTACCAAGAATCGTCGATGACACGTCCTTAGCGTCACCTCCCGCGTTGGAACGCGGGAGGGGTGGGGCGAAGGGGTACATCATTGAACGTCATTGCGTTCGTTCTCACTAGTGATTTATTGGTCAAAGACCTAGTCGAACAAGTGAGAACACAAAATAAAATACTCTCACTAGTTCGACGGAAAGAGTAACGGTGGAGTTTCTTGCCCATTCTTCTCCACACGAAACTACTTTTTGGAAGGGGCGACTAGAATCAGTTCTATTTCTTGTTCATTTTGACGTTCAAAAGTGCCATTCTTGTGCCTATTTGAAATAAATGTTTTGACTTTGACTTTGACTTTGACGGTCGAACAAATGAGAAAAAAAGTTCTCACTAGTTCGACGGTCGAACAGATGAGAAAAAAAATTCTCACTAGTTCGACGATCGAACTAATGAATCGAACTAATGGGAATGAACGAAGTCTTCAACTTCTGGTTCCCAACCGTTAATATGAAAAAACAAAAACATCGGGCATGATATTTCGCAATGTCGCAAAAGACAATTTAACAATTCCCGCTTCGATCGCGGAAATCCTGGGAACATGTCAAGTGAACAAAAGAACCTAGAGTGTAATCAGATTTCAACACTCGCCGATAACGACGATGATTTAAACTAAATGATCGGATTACGAGCCGGTGCCCACGTAATTCTGCTACTATAGGCACTAACCATGGGAAAGTTTTCTATAGATATAGACCCTTATATAGAAGATATTAAACGCATAGGAAAAAGAGGAAATAAAAGGCCCCTCGCTATTGAACTGATTAGCAAGAGAATGACCAACTACATCCTGGAAAATGCGGGTATGTTTAGGAATACTGGAATAACTATCGGAAAATATATGGACAGGAAAACACTTGAGGAAAGAAATGAACTAAGGCAACACCTAATAAAGGCACGTAAAAACGGAGATTATGCTATTATTAGAAACAACAAATTGTTCATAAATGGAAAAGAATTTATCAGTCGCGATGAAGCAAAAATGGAAACACCGCAAACTAAAAACCTCATTGAAAATAAAGTCTTGGAAGACATACCACCCGTCATGGAGAAAAAAAATACACCGACTATGCATTCGTACTCACAACCAATCCCCAGTATCTCATCGGAAAAAGTAAATTATAAGCCACAACATGTAATAAATAAGACATTTCGCTAATGATATTACGATAACGTTTCAAAACATACAAAGTATAGGAAATAAGATAGATTTAATTGAACATTTGTTACTAGAAAAAAATATTGATATTCTATCCTTGTCAGAAGTATGGAGAAATGAGCATTTTTGTAACTCTGTATCACTTCAAGGATATAAAATTGCATCCCAATTCTGTAGAAAAACTAGAGAGGGTGGAGGCGTTTGTCTAATTATAAGAGAAGATGTCAAATTTATAGAAAGAATAGATATATTAAATTATTCCAAAGAATTTATAATAGAAATTTGTGCAATTGAAGTTCCTGAATTAAACTGTATATTCATAGGACTATACCGTCCAGATCGCCATATTAATGTATTTTACGAGCAAATGGAAAAGCTTTTAAATAGGTTAAATACTAGAGATAAAAATAAGTATATTGTGTTTGGAGGAGATTTCAATATTAATATACTCGAAAAAAACAAACAAACAGAAAACCTTCTCACCTTCATGCGCTCACATAATCTTAAACAAATTATTCGCGAACCCACACGGGTATTAAAAACTACTTCCACTTGTATAGATTTACTTTTTATAAATTATAAACCCTTAATAAACAAAGAATATGTCGAAGATTACGGACTCTCCGATCACAAATCTATTAACTTAAAATTAAATACAAACTGCTTATATATAAATAACCACAGAATATGGTATAAACAAAAAAGATTATTTACAGATAAAAATATAATAAAATTTAAAAATGCATTAAGGGAAATTGATTGGGTAAAAATTATAAATACAAATAAAAACGTTAACGAAAACTATAACATATTCACCAAGACTATAACACAGCTTTTAGATAAAATAATACCAAAACAAAGAGTTAAATTAAAATCTAAAAAAGGTAAAGGATGGATGACAACAGGACTAAAACTATCATGCAAACACAAAAGAGCACTAAGAATTATACTAAATGAATCTAAATCAAACGTCATAAAAACATATCATAGCAAATTTAGCAAAATATTAAAACGTAGCATAACAGTCTCAAAAAAAATAGAATTCACCAGACAAATGAAAAAGTCAGATAATAAAACTAAAACTATGTGGAACATTATAAATATCAAAACTGGCAAATCTATGACAAGGCAGTATGAAAATATAACACTAAAAGTAAACAATACAACTACTTCATGCCCTAAAAAGATATCAAATATATTTAATGACTTTTTTGCTACAGTAGGTGAAACAACAACAGATACAAACACAAATAACCCTATAAAAACTGGACGTCCAGTAATGTACTCACCAACTACGTCAATGTACCTTCGCCCAGTAAACCAAAAAGAAATATTAAATATAATGAAGCAAATAAAAAATAAACATAGCTGCGGAATAGACGACGTACCCCCTAATTTAGTAAAACAATGTGCAGAAGAATTGTCAGCTCCACTCACATTCTTAATAAACCAGAGTTTTGAGCATGGAGAATTTCCTGACTTACTAAAAATTTCCCTAGTAAAACCGATACATAAAAAAGATGATATCCACACCCCTAGCAATTATAGACCCATAGCGTTGTTGCCGACCTTTTCAAAGATTTTTGAAAAGGCGATGTGCAACAGACTAAATTTCTTCCTAGAAAAATACAACATTCTTGATGACTGTCAAAATGGTTTTAGGAAAACAAGATCCACAACATGTGCTGTTTACAAATATGTCCAAACAGCTCTCCAACAAATAAATGACAAAAGGTGTGCATTAGGCCTGCTTCTTGATATGTCAAAAGCCTATGATAAAGTATCATATAGTATACTACTAACAAAACTTTACGGTTCTGGTATACGTGGCCCAGCTTATAATTGGTTCAAATCATATTTAAATAACAGAAAGCAAATAGTCCAGGTCGATCATCATAGCATTGAAGATAGGGAAACCATATCAGTGCGGTCTCAGGTAAGAAATGTCACATGCTCCATCCCTCAAGGCAGTGTTCTGGGCTGCATACTATTTCTAATATATATTAATGACCTCCCAAAAATTCTAAATAAACAAACTACATTACCAGTCCTGTTCGCTGATGATATTTCCATACTTGTAAAATGTGACAAAAATTCTGACCCAAATCCAATCTTACAAAATACTCTCCAGACAGTGACACTTTGGCTACAAGATCACAATTTAGAAATAAACTACAAAAAAACCAAAATGATACAATTTAGATCGTACAAAGCCTCTAAGTAATAATGTATTTTTTAATGTCACCCCTATTGAATTAGTAACTACAATTAACTTACTCGGTATAAACATAGACACACACCTCAATTGGAAAAAGCATATAGAAATAGTTAAATCTAAATTATCTAAATTTACTTACGCCTTGTTTCAACTTAAGCACAGCACAAACACAGAAACAGCACTATCGGCATATTACGCCTATGCATACTCGTGGTTAAGATATGGAGTGATGTTATGGGGGAACAGCGTAAATGCAAGCGAAATATTTGTTATGCAAAAGAAATGTGTTAGAATACTGGCCCATATTGACAATACCGAGAGCTGTAGGTCATATTTTGTCAAATTAAAACTCCTAACTTTACCTTCTATATATATACACGATCTTTGCATATTTGTATTTAAAAATAGTAACATTTTCCCTAAAATAAAAGACACTCATAACGTAAACACACGTCATAAAAATAGACTATATTTGCCACCATCTCGGCTCAAAATGCTTTACCATAGCCCATACCACATGGCAGTAAAAATATTTAACAAATTACCGAAACAAATTAAAGAAGAACCCAAATTCAATATATTTAACAGAAAATTAAAAGAATATCTAATACAAAAATGCTTTTACACGGTCGCAGAATACTTAGAATAAAACATTGGTAAATATGACACTAAGATAGATAAATTACTCATAATCACAGAAATAATACTTACACAAGGAAGCACATTTACATACACTTACACATAACACAACAAACAAATTAATAAAATATACATAACAAAATATATAAAATAATAAAATTCAATATTTAATACAACAAATATAAACAAATAAACTACAATAATTAATAGAAGTAAACAAATAATCGAATTACATATTGATATTAATTAAAATAATTACATATTAGTATAACTATAATAATTACAATTATTGTTTAAAGCTAGTGACTGGATGCTTCTTTTATCCAATGTTAATATGTTGCCGTGCCCTAACCGGGTTTCATGTTGGAACTTATTTACCTCTGTAACACCTACATATGTACACATGAATGCAATAAAGAATTTGAGTTTGAGTTCTTAGGGGCTTCAATTTCTAAATCTAATTCCATTTCCAAATCTAAACGCACTACTAATTCTGAAGCCGCTAATAACTCCAATTCCCCAATTACTAATTCAATTTCTAAATCTAAACGTATTACTAACTCTACTAAATCAAATTATAATTCTAGAATAAATAATGACTCAATCCTCACTAGCTCTACTAAATCAAATGATAATTCTAGAATAAATAATGACTCAATCCTTACTAGCTCTACTAAATCAAGTGATAATTCTAGAATAGATAATGACTCAATCCTTAATAGTTCTACTAAATCAAAAATCAGTTTTGTGAAAAATAATAATTCACCTAAAGGAATACGAGATAATTTTATCCAGAATCCTGGTGGCTATTCTACTATTTATGATGTTTTCCCTAATTCAAGTTCTTCCTTACCGTATATCGTAGTAAAAACCTCACATACAGAGAATCCTATTCGTCTCTTAGTTGACTCTGGCAGTTCCATATGCATCATCAAAGAACAGTGCCTACCTGAACTACCTAAAATTGAAAAGGATATCTTAAAGTTCAAGGGCATTAATGATATCGACTCGTTCTCTGAAACCAAAGGCAAAATATTATCTTTGGGACTGGAAAATGGAATTAAAGTTCCGTATTATTTCCATATCGTAGACAAAATTAACTTAGAGTATGATGGTATCCTAGGTTCAAACTTTCTAGAGTGGTATAAAGCCCTCATTAGTTACGGTAATTCTAAATTAATAATCCAAGATAACCCCGAATACTATTTCAATCTAAAAACAACTCCAAATGTAAAGATTATTCCTCCTAGAAGCGAAATGTTTATCCGTTGCAATGTTGCGAATCCTGAGATTCAAGAAGGACTTCTACTAGATGTTAAACTATCAGAACACCCCCGTTTATATATTTCAAGGTGTTTAGTCCGTGTTGATTCAAATAACCAGACCATAATTTCTGTGCTTAACACGTCAGATAAAGAAATAATTTTAGAAGACCCTGAAGTAACACTAGAGCCTTTGTCACAAATAATAGAGCCCAATTAAAACACTGCCGTCCTCAATACAACTACGTCTTACTCGAATTCAGCATACCCGTACACATCTGACCGGGATTCTAAGGTTCAAAACATGATTAGATGCGATCACCTTAATTCGGAAGAAGAGAGTCGCTTACGTAACATATGCTCTAAATTTCAAGACGTATTTTATTTAGAAGGAGACAAACTTACACATACTAATACCCTTGAACATGAAATCCGCGTTAGTTCCGAAACTCCGATTGCAGTCAAGAGTTACAGGTTTCCTGAATGTCATAAAGAAGAGGTGAACAAACAAATTAAAGATATGCTAGATCAAAACATTATTCGACCTTCTATCTCTCCGTGGTCAGCACCAATTTGGGTCGTACCGAAAAAACAAGACGCGTCCGGTAAACCCAAATGGCGCATCGTTATCGATTATCGTAAGCTAAATGAAATCACAATTGGTGATGCATACCCAATTCCAAATATCTCTGATATCCTAGATCAGCTAGGCCATAGCAAGTATTTCACCACACTCGACCTTGTATCTTCATTCCATCAAGTTAAAGTCAAGGACACAGAAAAAACTGCGTTTAGCGTCCCATCCGGTCATTACGAGTTCACTAGAATGCCCTTCGGACTCCGTAATGCACCATCTACGTTCCAAAGACTCATGAATATTGTCCTAAGTGGCCTTCAAGGGACTCACTGTTTTACGTATATGGACGATATTGTATTATTCGGGCATGACCTCGAATCTCATTGCCGAAATTTAGAGTCAGTGTTTGGAAAGTTACGTGAACATACGTTAAAAATACAGCCTGCTAAATGCGAGTTTTTACGAAGAGAAGTACAGTACCTGGGACATATAATATCAGACCAAGGCGTGAAGCCTGATCCAAAAAAGGTTTCTTGCGTTAAAAAATTTCCAATTCCAAGGTCGCCTCGGGACATTAAATCGTTTCTCGGGTTAGTAGGTTATTACCGCCGGTTCATTGAAAATTTTTCCCATATCACAAAACCCCTCACAAGCCTTCTAAAGAAAAATGCTGATTTCGTTTGGTCCCCTGAACAACAGAAATCCTTCGAGGAGTTAAAGCATAAAATAACAACCGCTCCTATCCTTCAATATCCGGATTTCTCTAAGCCCTTCGTATTAACTACCGACGCTTCTAATTTCGCTGTATCCCCTATCTTATCTCAAAGAAAGTTTGTCAAGATTTACCTGTCGCATACGCATCTAGAACTCTTAACAAAGCGGAAGGAAACTATTCCACTACTGAAAAAGAATGCTTAGCTATAATTTTCGGTACAAAGGTCTTTAGACCTTATTTATACGGCAACAAGTTCATTGTAGTCACGGACCACAAGCCACTTCAGTGGTTATTCAATTGCAAAGATCCTAGTTCAAAATTAGTTCGCTGGCGCTTAAAGTTAGAAGAGTTCGATTATGAAGTCGTTCATAAAAAGGGCAAGATGAATTGTAACGCCGATTCCCTGTCTCGTAACCCGGTTCTTACCATGGACCCTAGTGTCCCTTCCACTTCTGAAACTTATGAAAAATATTTACAAATTAGCCAACAACATAATAATTCTTATGACACTGTTATAGAAGAACATAACGAATCATTACTGAAAACAAAATGTAAAATGATTACTTACCCTACTGCCATCGACTTAGACGACTCGATCCCGTACTGCTCTGAAATTCTACAAATGTCCAAGTTCGATGAAGACCTACCTGACATACGAACTTTAGAAAGGGAACTTTATACGTTTCAAAGTACGTCCAATGAAAAACACGTTTTCACACACTTATTCTTACGTGTTCATCACTATGACGAAATGACTTACAAAGATATTTTTAATATGTTAAGAGATTATCGAGAAATGATTACTGCATGGTATTCGGAAGAAAAAGAAGTTGCTATTTCCGATTTCCAAGATCCATTTACGAAGTTGTCGTTTACCAAAATATACAATATTATAGGTTTTCTATTCCATAACACGGGTGTCAAAGTTCACATCTATCATAATAATATTCTATTTCCTACCCCCGCTGAAGTTCCTCGCATATTGAAAGAGAACCACGATTCACCTTCAGCAGGACACCCAGGTATTTCTCGCATGTACGACAGGTTAAAAACTCTTTACTGGTGGAAAAACATGCGTCAAGACTTAGAGAACTATGTCAAAAGTTGTAAGTCCTGCCAAATAAATAAACCATTACGTCAAACAAACCGTGCTCCCATGATAATCACATCCTCAGCTACAAAACCTATGGAAAAGGTATTCCTAGACGTAGTAGGACCATTACCCGAAACTCACGATTATCGCTATAAGTTTATCCTTACGTTGCAAGACGATCTAACTAAGTATTCACAAGCATACGCTATGACAACATGTTCTGCCGAAGAGACTGCCCATAAATTCGTACTCTTCATTTCTCACCTAGGCATCCCCAGAATGATCGTAACCGACCAAGGGACAAACTTTACATCTGACGTTTTAAAACAGTTAGAGAGATTGTTCGGCATTAAACACATCTTCGCCTCTCCTTATCATCCACAAACATGTGGCGCTCTCGAGAGAAGCCATGCCACCTTGAAGGAGTACCTGCGATCGTATATTGAAGATAATCAACATACATGGAGCTTATATTTACAAACTGCCATGATAGCATATAATACTAATGTCCATTCCACTACCGGTTTTCAACCGATGGAGCTATTGTTTGGGTTCAAACCCTACATGCCTCAAAGTGCCGACACTTTAGAATTAAATACCTATACCGATTATATTCGTGCGCTTAATCATAGGTTATATTATAGTAGACAAAAAGCCTTAGAAAATATACACTCGTCCAAAGAAAAATCTAAACAACGCTTCGATGTTCATGCTAAACCTGTGACGTATAAAATAGGTGACATGGTGTATTTACGGTGTCATCATAAACAAAATAAAGCAATGTCACCTATATGGAAGGGCCCCTATAAAGTTGTCAAAATTAATGGTAACCATACGGTCACACTCTTAATCAATAGAAAATATGTTCGTCATCACTATGACGAAATAAAAATTGCAACAGATGACTAGCCTAATCTTTTCTATTTCAGGTTATTTCTTCAACTATCCTCGTGCCACAAATTCGTTACTCCAATCATAGGTAGTCCAGGCCTATACTTTGACCAATTACCAAATGTTAAATTCACAAACGATCACTGGAATGTAGTAACCTACTTAGATATTAGCCGTATAAAACCGCATCTGGATAAAGTCGAAGCTCTAATCAAAGAAGTGTCTAATTTCTGTATCACTAGCTCTTCTAGTAAAATTCAACTAGAATGTACTAACCTACTATCGCCTTTACAAAATCAACATCTTAACAATGTTCGTAAGTTTTTGTCGATATCCTATCTTGTCGAAGACCAAAAACAAAACCGTTTTAAACGCGGGCTCATTGATGCTGGCGGTTCAGTATTAAAATCTATTTACTACTGGAACTTTAGACTCTGAAGATGCCTTAAAGTTTTCGGAGGCTATCACTAAAGTACAGTCAGATGAAAAACAGCTGGCTCACTTGATGAAAGATAATATTCACGTTATCCAGTCTACTATTTCAACCTTCAATAACACGATGTCAAGGGTAAACAAAAATCAAAACCAATTAAACCAAAATTTAGAGATTATTCAAAAAGCATTTGAGCGAATATCAAATTCAACTGATAAGTTCGAAATAAAAAATCATTTAATGATTGTACACCCACCCTAACACACGTCACGTGAGGTCGCAGTAATGTTAAGGGTGTGGTTGTACATGAGAATATATGATAAGTTAAAGGGCCTACTCTGTCCTAACAGCCTAACAGTTCCTAAGACCTACCAGCCCTACAAGCCCTACAGCCCTACAGCCCTAACCTACCATATACCTAGCACGTAATAAATAAATATATAGATAAGTACGGGATGTCTGCACCATGCGACCTAAGGTAACAGACGGATAGTGGAAAGGATGTCCAGGTGCGGAAGGGGTCTACTCACTGCCAGTCACGCAGACTCTCGAGACTGATCAGAGATGGCGAAGGGTGTCTTGGCCACAGTGAGGGAAATGAGATAAGAATATAAAATTCAAATCTGATTTATTTACAACAAGTTACAGCTTATATACTACTATTTCGTGATACACACTAATATACATTTTATTTGTGTTCTATGCGTGTAAGATGCAACCAAACAATATCTTAACTGGGCCGTGCGTCAGCCGGGCCGAATGCTGAGTCAATGTCCAAAGTAACATTGAACATTCTGGCGACTCTCAGGAACAGGACCCCTTTGGTACAGCTCGATGGTCTCGTATGGTTGTGGCTGAGCGGGAGCGCTGCGTGGTATGCCGTACGGCTGCGGCGGTCGTTGTCGAGTGGTAGTCGCTGGTTGCTGTACAGGTGGTGCAGTGTTTCTTCTTGCTGTAATGCAGGCTCGAAGTTGGTTCAATACCTGTGGACCGAAGTAAATTATAATTCCTGCTAAAGTTATAAAGAGTAGTGAAGTACCGATGCTAGCTATGTATGTATGAGACTGAAGTTGTTTCCAAATCGTGTTGTCGAGCTCCGTCTGTACGTTGGTTTCGGATGCGATTAAATGGTCAAAGATGCCTTTTGACCTGTCCAACACTATTTCTTCTTTGGGTATATCTTTTATAGTTTTTGGTACAATCTGCGTGTTAAGAGAGAAGTTCGTTGTTTTGGAATAAGAAGCTAACACTGTCATCGTTGTTGTTCTTTTTGCCGCAAGCATGTTACTACGTGTTTTAATGACGCAATTCTCGGAGATATGTAGAACTCCGACATCTTGAATTGTCACTTCTTTTCTTTGCCCGTCACACACAATTGACACGGTAACTGTTTTCGTAGTAGTGAAAAGCCAACTGTTTTGCATGTACAGTTGCTTCCATACAACGTCTGTCGATAATTTGTAAGACGTCGACGTGCATTGAGTTTGTGTGTTGTTTTCAGTTTTAAATAGTTGTTCAACTATGCAATTTTTATTTAATTGCATGTTCTTGACAGCCACAGGATAGCAGACAAACTCTGTTCTACTATTTAGACAGTCTTTAAATTCTTCTTGACTTAGTTCAAAGTATAGCTCGGTGTTGTAATCGAAACCCATGAATGTCTGCTGAATAGTCAGGCACTCGAATGATCCATCTGTTTTCCTTTCTGGAATAGGCGTAATGTGTACCAGAGTATATTTGGTTATGTCGTGTATTGCAAAGTATGCGTACACTCTTATGTGGGTATCGTTTACATTCATTTCTGTCTGTATTATTTGATCCTGAATAATTTTTAAGTTTGATGGTAGCTTTTGATTAGCTTCTTTGATTATATTGGTGATTTGTCTTGGTGTTGAAATACTGTATACAGTTGCTTTTTGTAAATAAATTTCCAGTAACCCTGTATAGTAGTCCAAAATTTCAGTTATGTAATTGTTTGCTAACTCGTATGCTTGCATTACTTGTATCTTAATATGATTTCTGTCAATTGCTTTGTACCAAACATTATTCCCATTTATAAACGATATTGCTTCGTTTAGTTTTGCTTGGAACTTCTCTAGCTTTTTCTGGATTTGCTCTTCTGTTTGGTTTACTCCTGCGATAGTAGATATCATTATCTTTGTTTGATGATTGGCAGCGTCTATTAGCTTCTGTTGGTTGTTGTTTAGTGTATCTATGTCTCTGTAAACTTCATCGTTAACTCCAAACACCGATGTTAAGAGTTCTCCCAAGATACCTCGTTTCTTTCTTGTACTCCTTATCTCTGTTAGGTATTCCTTTGTTATCTCAAACTTCGTTTTTCTTCGTTTAAATGGTGATAAAATTCATCGCAATGTGTCTCTTTCATTATGTCTTGAGTATCCTTGCAAAGTCGTTGAAATTGTGAAGTTATTTTTTCAATATTTTTCCGGTCTCGTTCCAAACTTCCTCTCTCGAAATCTGTTTCTAATCTGAAGGTTCCTCGGTTAATTGTTTATGTTCCTATTTTTTCCACATATAGTCCTGGATTTAGTCTTTTTAGTGTGAATGTGGTTGTACCCGTCACAGAGCCAATTAATAGGATGATTATCATTTGTAATAGTAACGTTTGTATCCAAGTATTTGTTTTTCTCGTTCTTGCACTTTCTTTGTTTATTTTGGCAGTCGATATGTTGCATTGTGTAGGATAGTTGCGTGTGTTTGTTATGGCTAGTTGTACCAATCTCTTTGTTTTCGTTTACAGGAAGCGGAATAAGCGTATGAATGGATCTTTTCTGACAAGCGCCTGTTGATTTTTGAAGAGTGACGACTCTCACTACCCCGTCATCTCCTGGGTGAACTTCTTTGATTTTTGCCAAAGGCCATTTGCTTGGACTTATATTGTCATCTTTTATTAGTACAACCGTCCCAACTTTTGCATTCTCATTCGCTTGTTTCCATTTGTATCTTTGCTGTAGTTGGTGTAAATACTCTTTTGTCCAGCTGTTCCAAAAGTCTTTTTTCATCTTTTGAATCTGTTTCCATCTGTTTACGAGGTCGGTATTAATGTTGTCTATCGGATCTGGTATTCCTACTGCTTCACGGCCAATAAGAAAATGGCTTGGAGTTAATACTGTGTTGTCATTAACATCCTCGGTTTGCGCACACAATGGTCTTGAATTCAAACACGCTTCAATCTGGTGGAGAAAAGTGGTCATTTCCTCGTATGTTAGTGTGGAATCTCCGATTACTCGACGTAAATGATGTTTCACTGATTTTACGCCCGCTTCCCAGATGCCACCGAAATGTGGTGATGACGGAGGAATAAAGTGCCACTGCGTCCCTATATTTGTTATTGCGTGTTGAAATTGCGTCGATTGCGTGATTTGTAATATTTCCTGATGTAAAAAGTTAGCTGCTCCTACGAAGTTTGTTGCATTGTCACTGTATATGTGTGCAACGTGACCTCTTCGTGCCATGAACCTGCGTAGCGCTGCGATAAATGTTTCTGTTGTTAAATCTCCCACCAATTCTAGGTGTATAGCTTTTGTCGCTAAACATACAAAAACCGCAATGTATGATTTATAGGATTTGTGACCTCTTCCTTTCATAGTTCTTGTTTGTATGGGTCCCGCATAATCCACTCCAGTATAACTGAACGGGTAGGATTGCGTCACTCGTGGCTTTGGTAATATTCCCATCTTTTGAGAATTGGTTTCTGCTTTATATCTTATGCACTTCACACATTTTTTGATTATATTCTTCACTTTTCTTTTCCCGCTAATGATCCAGTATGTTTGCCGAACATAAGCTAGTGTCAATTTGTTGCCTCCATGCAACGTTTTTAAATGTGCGTCCTGTATAATTAATGACGTTACATGATGGTCATATGGTAAAAGTATTGGATGTTTCTGATTGTAGGGTAATTCCGAATTTTGTAGTCTGCCTCCGACTCTTAGTAGTCCATCCTCGTCGATAAATGGGTCTAAAGTGGACAGTTTTTTGTTTTTCTTCAATGTTTGTCCACTTTGAATAGTTTTTAGTTCATCTTCGAATTCCTCTTGTTGTATTTTTAAAAATATTCGTTTCGTCGTTTTTCTAAGTTCCATGCACGATATTGGTTTATTTATTTTTTCTTTGTTTGCAAACCTGTAGCAGTACGATAAAATTCTTATCATTTTATCTAAACTGGAAAATCTATTCCAGAGATCGTTCTTCTCAATTTCGGTTGCAGTTGTATGACACAATTTGATTTCTTCATTTGGTTGCGGCATACTTCTTGTCATAGGAATCTGGTCAGTTCTTAGCCATTGTGGACCATTCCACCATAAGGAATAGTTGATAAGTTTTTCCGGGTCTATACCTCTTGATATGATATCAGCTGGATTGTCGCCGGAAACGACGTGGTTCCATTTTGCGTTTGGTAACAGTTGTTTAATTTGTGATACTCTATTGGCTACGAACGCTTGCCACCGTACAGGCTCTCCTCTTATCCAGCCTAAGGTGATCATAGAGTCCGTCCAACAAGATATTGTAACATTATTGCAATTCAGCGCTTCTGTTACTTTTTCCATCAAACTAGCTAGTAGCAGTGCGGCACATAGCTCAAGTCGTGGTAGTGTAGTTTTTTGTTTCTTTGGTGCCACTTTCGATTTTGCTTGTAACAACGTTATGTGGTAGGTGTTGTCGATTTTGACACGGCTGTACACTACTGCTCCATAGGCTTTTTCTGAAGCATCGCTGAACCCAAATAACTCGATCTCTGTGCTGTCTGTTATGTAGCACCATCGTGGCACTTTAATTCTTTCTATGCTTTTCAATTGTTTTTGTAGTTCAGTCCATTTTTTGTGGAGTGCATCATCGACAGGTTGATCCCATCCTATGTCGTTTGTCCAGAGTTCTTGTATAAGCAGCTTCATTATAATTATAATTGGTGCCAACCAACCCAGTGGGTCGAAAATTTTCGCAACTTCTGACATAATAAACCTTTTTGTTGGTTTTTTATTTTCCGTTATAGTTATTTGGAAGTAAAAACTGTCTTCACGTGGCGACCATGTTATGCCCAACGACTTCCTGGTCTCGTCTAACGGTAGTTTGAGCATCTGATCGTCTTTGTCTTCTGCGGGAATGTTTTCCAGTAGTTCTGAACTATTTGACGACCACTTTCGAAGTTTAAAGCCACCCTTGTTCAACATGGATATTAACTGCCTTTGCAGCTCCTTGGCTGCATTTTCCTGTGAATCTCCGGACAAAATATCATCCACGTAAAAATCTCGGAGTGTGGCTTGACTTGCAATTGGGTAATTATTTTGTTCGTCTATTGCAAGCTGTTGCAATGTTCGTACGGCAAGATACGGGGCGCTAGTTGTACCATAGGTCACCGTTGTGAGTTCATATTCACTAATTGTGTGTTTCGGAGAGGATCTCCATAGTATCCTTTGGTGTGCAACGTCTAATTCATTGACTTTTATGAAACGATACATTTTCATGATATCGGCCATAAAAGCGAACTTATGTCTTCGCCATCGTAAAAGTATAGTAGATAAGTCTTGTTGTAGGCGTGGACCTTTATACATATTGTCATTAAGGCTTATTCTTGTGCTGCCTTTACTGCTTGCATCAAAAACCACGCGTAATTTTGTAGTCAGTGAGTCTTCTTTAATTACCGCCTGATGTGGTATGTAGTATTTTCCTTGGTTGTATTTCGATGTATCTACTTTTCTCATATGACCCATCTGTAAGTATTCATTCATGAATTCAATGTATTGTTGTCGTAAATCCTCGTTTTTTGCAAACTGCCGTTCTAGTTGCAATAGTCGTGCAGCGGCTTTCCTGCGTGATTCACCGTTTAAGTTTAAGTTTACGTTTGACTCCTTAAAGGGAAGTCGTACTGTGTAAGTCCCGTCTGGGTTTCTTTTGGTTGTTTCTTTGTAGTAGTTTTCACAGGTTTGGTCATCCTGTGTTAAGTTGTAGTTTTGTGGTATTTCTTCTAGTTCCCAAAATTTTGTAAGTTGTCGTATCTCTTCGGTGCAAACAACCATACTCAATATTTTTACTTCATTATTTGTGTCATTGGGATAAAATCCGGATAAAATCCACCCTAATTCTGTGTTTTGTGCGATTATCCCATCCCGTAGTCTTTCGAAACCTTGCAGTAATATTTTGCTGTACTCTTGGGCACCTAATATTATGTCAATTGGTCCCTTTTTGTAGTAGGTTGGGTCTGCCATGAGTGCGTTATCCAAACATTTTTCTTGTAATTGTTGTAAATCATTCCTTGGTAATGAGCTTATTAGTTTTGGTAGTACTATTAGCGTTACTGGTAACTTGTAATCGCTAGAATATCTTGGTTGTAAAGTAATGTTGATTTTGTAATTTGATGTTTTTGGTTTTTCGTCTCCAATACCTTTTATTTCGGCTTGGATTTTCTGTCGTGGGTAAGACAACAATTGTGCTACTTCCTCAGTACAAAATGATGCTTCTGATCCTTGATCACATAATACTCTCAATAACTGCGGCATTCCATCGTATGAAGTTGTTCTTACTATGGCAGTAGCTAGTAAAGTTGTATTTTTAGCGTCGGAATTCGTTGCAGACAGGTTTGATGTTGCTATTTGTTGCGTCTTCTCTGTCCCTGTATTTCTTGATATGTTCTTTTTTCCGTAATTGCTATGTTGAAATGGCCTAGATTGATGAAGTAACGCGTTGTGTCCCTTATGTTGACAAATTTCACATTGTTTATAAACTGCACTAATGCATTGTTTTTGATCGTCATGATTCAAGCAACGTTTGCACATTCTTTTTTCCACAACGGCCTTGTACCGATCGTCGACGCTTAACGCCTTGAAACTAGGGCAATAATGAATCATATGATCGTTCTTTTGACAATACCAACAGCGTTTGTATTTTTCCGTTGTTTGCTTATCACGTGATCGTTGACTGTTAGCATATGATGTGGTTCCGTTAAAAGATTTTAGGCAATTGAAACGGTTTTCCATGAATTTCATCATCTCATCGAAGGATTGCAGTTTGTTTCTATTTTGAAGTTGATCTTCATATTTTGTATTTGTTTCTTCGTCCCATTTTCTACTGATTATTCTTATCAATAGTGGGCCCCAAGACGATGTGTTTATGCGTTGATTTTTTAGTGCTTCAAGACACTCATTCACAGTGTCATGCATATCTCGTAATTGTGCAGCATTCGCTCTTTGCATTTTTGGTAAATCTAATAGTTTGTCAATAAATTTAGTTGCAATCATACGTTCGTCTTCATATCTCTGCGTAAGCAATTTCCAAGCTGCTTCATAATTCACTTCGCTTATTGTTAGGTGACGTATCAATCTTGCTGCGTCGCCTTTTACGTGTGTTTTAAGATACTGCATTTTTTCTGTCGATGAAATTGTTTTGTCTTCGTGAATAATTTTCCTAAATAAATCTTGAAATGTATTCCATGAATCATAGTCTCCCGCAAATATGGGAATATTTATCCGTGGTAATTTTCCTGATGATTTTGACGAAATATTTTTTTCATCCGAGGTTTGAAAGATTCTTTCTTCCAATAATTCCATTGTAATGTCATAGTCTTTCTGTGTTTTTTCGAAACAATTATCTTTGAAGTAGCTATTGTCCAATGTACTTTCGTCCATCAATAGTCCAATGTGAGTGTCTTCGATTTCTTGCCATTGTTTCTGTAAAGCTTGTAAAAGCGTTTGTAAGTGCCATATTGGCTTGTCTTGAGTAATGGATTCCTTAGCCTGAGATATTTTCTTCGATATCTGGGACATTCGGAATAGCTGTATAAATAGTTTGGGGCTACTGACAGCATCCTTGTCTTCATCTTCATCAAAAAGTCTTGGTTCGTAGACACTCTGCACAAGCTGCCGCCTTTCTTCGCACTTCCCAAGGTAGTTGATTGCTTCGTCATATAGCTTCTTTATGTTGCCAAAGTAGTTTGTAGTAATATACTTGTGAGTTGATAAGATTTCTTGTTCCTGCAGTCGCAAGTGGTTCTCTTGAACTCTTTGGAGAACTTGATCCAATGTCTTCTTCCTTTCGTTGATGTATTTCTCTGTCTTCCTTGCAGGTGAGTCCTTTTTTATGTTTGACAACACTCTCTTGATTTCGTTGTAGTCCGCTTCCTGGCTCCTGATTAGTTCGTTAACTTCCTGTATCTCCATAGTGCTCTTCTTTTCTTCTTCCCTAACGGCCCTACCCCGGTAATAGTTTGTACTAACGGTATCTGTCCTCTTGTTTGCTTTGTGCGGCTTCCTAACTCACTGGTTAAACCCGCTTGTGGGAGTCCAGCAACGATAGGTTCCCTATCAGAATACCTTGTGTAACGTGCTGCAGGTTACTGAAAGCTGATGCCAGCCCCAATTCTCTGCAGTGTCAGTCTGTCAATTCCTACGGTGGGCAAGAGGACCGCGTGATTCAAATGCTTTGCTCGAAGGACCAAAATGTACACCCACCCTAACACACGTCACGTGAGGTCGCAGTAATGTTAAGGGTGTGGTTGTACATGAGAATATATGATAAGTTAAAGGGCCTACTCTGTCCTAACAGCCTAACAGTTCCTAAGACCTACCAGCCCTACAAGCCCTACAGCCCTACAGCCCTAACCTACCATATACCTAGCACGTAATAAATAAATATATAGATAAGTACGGGATGTCTGCACCATGCGACCTAAGGTAACAGACGGATAGTGGAAAGGATGTCCAGGTGCGGAAGGGGTCTACTCACTGCCAGTCACGCAGACTCTCGAGACTGATCAGAGATGGCGAAGGGTGTCTTGGCCACAGTGAGGGAAATGAGATAAGAATATAAAATTCAAATCTGATTTATTTACAACAAGTTACAGCTTATATACTACTATTTCGTGATACACACTAATATACATTTTATTTGTGTTCTATGCGTGTAAGATGCAACCAAACAATATCGTAACTGGGCCGTCAGCCGGGCCGAATGCTGAGTCAATGTCCAAAGTAACATTGAACAGGAGTATCATCCAGTTACTGGGTGGTGGAGGCGTGGGTTGTGGAAGACGACCCTTAAAACTATCAAAATCCATGAATAACGGGTATGGGACGCCGCCGTAGGTTCTACGAATGCAGCCTAAAACCTCAAGTATACCAAACTTCTTAAAAAATCTGAAATAAGTTAATAACAGTTGTGCTGTCACATCTATACATTCAGAATACCGAGTGACGCAGTACCTGTCACATGATCACCAGTTACCATATTATACCACCATACATACCTCCGAACCAGTTACCTCACCACCTTTTACCACATACCACCGAACCAGTACCTTACCACGTTTTGACAACCCCGCAAGAAACAGTGAGAGTGAAGCAATCATCATGATAAAGAAATTATAAATGTAAACACCGATGCGGCACGAGCGTCATCACAACGCCGCGCCGCACACGTTCGCCGGTTTACTTCGGAAGGAGCGGTTTGTAAGCGCAAGCAGAGCAAGCAGAAAGCACCCTCCGCGTCTTCACTGCACACGACGGGACCTCGCAGATGGACACATGACGCTGACGACACACGCGTCCCGCGGATCGGCAGGCAGTCTTCTCTCGACGGCGGCACCTGGGGGCAAGGAACATATTCCTGGGGGAAAAGGACCGCGCTCGACGCGCGACTCCTATTTATGCCTTCCTGCCGCCCTTCGGCGCGCCGCTATTGGTCAAAAATGATTGGACAGTGAAATTTGTTATTGTATACAGGGTGTAAGGGGAACGCTTCCGAAGCCAGAACGTAGATTATATACAACCTAAATGCAAACAGATACCAATAACCTTTCGCTTAAAATTGGTTATTTTCAAGACTTCATGTTTCGTAAACGCGCAATGGAAACCGTACAAAACGTGAGGTCACTGACACGCTCGCGCCACGCGTGTCCGCGCGTCTCTCGGACGCAAAATACCTACTAGTACGGGCGAGTCACAGGCTCACAGGATTTATACGGAACTGACAAACACCAGTTTCGAAATGCCTTGCCCTACAATACTTCACAAAATTATGAATTTGAATCGTATTCGTAGCCCACTGTTGAACACGAAAGCTCACAGAGGCATTTTACGTACCTACCTGGCTAAATACTTTGTGACCTTATGAGATTTGGCTCGAACTGCGCTCCATCCATTTCGAATATTTCGATACGCTGTGTCGATCCGTGAACACGAGGCATTAGTGTAGGATCCTCCACACATTCTGCACGTAGTCTGTCAAAAACACTCACTATTCTGCCTCGCATTTCATTAGCACTGTCACATTCCCGATCAAATTCTCAACGCAAGAGAAGCATTACCACGGGCTTCTCCTAAACACATCAACATGTTGCCGTAGGTATTCACGAGCACTGTACACGTATGCCTCAGGCATTGTTCAATACTACAAAAATTAAATAACTAAAAAACAATAAAACAACACTAAAAACGTAACAATAACAACTAAACACTTAAAACGTAACAAAAACAACAAATTAACAAAACAGTATTAAATACGTTCCAATGGCTATCGATCGATTAAAGGTAGCTAGCGCACGTTCGCTCACGAACCGAGTTGGAAAGGAACTAACTAAAGTTAGGTAGGTTACTAAGAAGATCAAAGGTGCCGGCCGACAAACGACGACGATGCCGCCGATCGCCGCGCGCGTACCTACGCCGCCGAGTCGGCGGCGACGCGGTGTCCTTTGATGTACAGACGCCAGCAAATCAAGCTAATATCCCTGTCTAATTTTCTCAATTAAAAATGAACCTTATGTCTTTGCAATAAAGTTGAAATACTATTGATGTGCTGGCCTCTGTACAGAGGCCAGCTCATCAAGTTACCACTATCTGTCCAATTTATTTGATAGTATATCAACTTTATTGCAAAGACATAAGGTTCATTTTTAATTGAGAAAATTTGACAGTTAGGGATAGCTTGATGTGCTGGCGTCTGTACAAAGATCAACAAATTACAGAAGAGAAAATGTTAGAAAAATAATTATTAAATCAGAACCCATCAAAAAAATCTAATTAGGAAATTGTACTTACTTTCAAGTTTTAAATAACATTTAACGGGTTTCTTAGATTAAATTAATTAAATTATCCACTTTCAATTGTTTGGTTTATTTACTAAATTAAGGATACAGTTATTGCAATAAACGAGCACGAGTCGTGTGACTCCGATTACATTGACATAAAGTTTAAATTGAATTGATGCAAACTGTACACGCGATGATTTATTTTTGTTTACTTTAATTTCATTCAGTATCGATTATCGACTTACATACAAACCTGTTATTAAATGCACTACACGGTGCATCAATTTAAAACCTTTGACGCCTCTGTAATGTTTTTACTTAGGTATTTATTTTGGCGGCGTGTTATAAAGGAGCCGCGGTCGCGCCGCGCCGCGCATAGCCGTGGACGCCTCTCTCTCAAGTGAGCTGACCCGGGTTCAAACCTCGGCCTGTACCTACCAATGAGTTTTGCGATCCTTGATTATCAGTATCGAAGATCGACCGAAGGTTATTAGTACTTCACTAGCACGTCGTGCAGAGTGCAGACAGCTACAACACGGTCACAATTTATCTCGGTACCTCGCTGGAATGCGATGCTCATTTCGCTTGCCCCTTCACCTCCCCATGTTAGCCGCGTCGCGTCGCGTCAGTACCTCAGTACGGTGAGCCTTTTCGTTGCTTATACGCGTCTCATTCTTTTGGTAATTTTTTATCATTGTTTTGTTTCTGGATAGATCCTAGGTTCAATTCCCAGGTCGGGCAGTGTTATTGGGTTTTTCTATCTGGAATTTCTCGGTAGCACCCCGGAGTCTGGATTTGTGCCCGGTTGATGGCAAGAGGCTTGCCCCCTATTACATGGGACTTAAACATAACTGGCGAAATGTGGGTGTACTATTGGTACACCTCTGCCTAACCTCTCGGGGAAACAAGGCGTGATGTTATGTGTGTTTGTTTTTGGATATTTATTGTTATGTTTGCCGATATGAAGTCATTGACGCCAGGTCTAGAAATAATGTAACCGTGATGTAGGTAGGTAAGACATTTCAATTTTGTTCCTGTGCAAATTTTAATGAACGATTTAACAAAATTGCTTGTAAAATTATGTTCAAGGGGAAAATCATTACCTCCGATCCATCGATCTCGTTTTACGATCCTTGCATGAATGGAATCTGAAAGCAGGTATTCTTCAAGTAGGTAGTAGTGATTGAGGTCGTCGGCCGCGGGCAGTCGGCGGGTGCGCGCGCGTTTGAACTCTACGAGTTCAAACGAATGCGCGCCGTCAGCTGATATGATTTACGAATACATTGCTTTTTTTAGTTGTAAATAAAAAAAGTGTGTTTAATAACAATTAATGGTTACATTTAAGTGTTATATCAGCATAGTGTAGGAAAAATGCTAAAATAGTAGGTAAAATTGTAACTTTTTTTTTCCCGATTTTTTTATGGTATCGTATCGAGAATCACTAACCCTATCACCTGTCTTCGTTTTCGGAAGCGTTTCCCTTACACCCTGTATAATAGTGTATTTTAGAAATTAAAGCAGTCTGTTAAAGTCAGTTATTCAATTCTTTGTGAATAGTTATTATTTCCAAGTACCTATCAACCCCGTGCGTGCCCAACCACTAAAACCTGATAACTAAAATCAAAAGAATTTCACTAGACTAGCTGAGAATTTTATTTCTTTTCAGCGAAAATGTAGTAGGTAGATTTAAGCATTCTATTACTTGTGCTACTGCATGTGATTCAATACTGTTTGCTGCGCAATAGAATGTGCTGCGATGACCTGCTGCTTGTCGAGTTCATGGTACAAACTAACACGGCAGGTTATTTTTCGTCTAAAAGTCGTGTATAGACGACAAACCAAAATGTGCCCAGCACGCCACGGTCGCGACTGGTGACAGAATTTTAAACGTAAATAAATAATAATAATTTCGACCTCACTACTATTTTGTAGGTATTAAAGGATGAATTCGGAGCTTGGCGCTGAGGGCACGCTTTTTCATTTTTGACGTGGCGGTCAAAAGGTTAATGGTTACAAAAAAGCGACCGCGTAGAACATTAGGCTATCTTCTAAAATGTTTAGTATAATATACCCTATAAGTTCGGTACAGACGCGTACACTGTTAAATACATAACAATAATTTATAATATCCTGTACTATGAAAACATTATTATTATTATCTTTCGGCTACTTATTATTACATAGGCATCTCTTATGTGCATAATAGGGAATATGCAAGTAATTCAAAACTTTTTTATTTTCTAAATATACATTGTATTGGACCATAGAAATAATTTGCTGCATTTGTTTAATTTTTTAATGCATCATAATTATATTTAACAATTCACTATTTTATGTTGCATGTTTTTGTTGAAACTTAGAAACGACGTATGATGCCGGTAGTTAGTAAAATTATTCAATTAAGGACAAAAAATAAGATTTAAACAAAGCGTATCGAGGTTAGTGACGTCAAAGTAAAGCTTTGACTGTCACGAACGTTTGAAGTGTAGTAGAAAATTGTAGGAGTAAATATTTTTTTTGAGCGATATGCAGTACTTGAATTTAATATTAAATAATTTTCTTGAGTTTATAGTACCTACTGTATTTTATTGCTAAGAAAAAATTACATGCATATACCCTGTTGTACATACTTACCAAGAATCGTCGATGACACGTCCTTAGCGTCACCTCCCGCGTTGGAACGCGGGAGGGGTGGGGCGAAGGGGTACATCATTGAACGTCATTGCGTTCGTTCTCACTAGTGATTTATTGGTCAAAGACCTAGTCGAACAAGTGAGAACACAAAATAAAATACTCTCACTAGTTCGACGGAAAGAGTAACGGTGGAGTTTCTTGCCCATTCTTCTCCACACGAAACTACTTTTTGGAAGGGGCGACTAGAATCAGTTCTATTTCTTGTTCATTTTGACGTTCAAAAGTGCCATTCTTGTGCCTATTTGAAATAAATGTTTTGACTTTGACTTTGACTTTGACGGTCGAACAAATGAGAAAAAAAGTTCTCACTAGTTCGACGGTCGAACAGATGAGAAAAAAAATTCTCACTAGTTCGACGATCGAACTAATGAATCGAACTAATGGGAATGAACGAAGTCTTCAACTTCTGGTTCCCAACCGTTAATATGAAAAAACAAAAACATCGGGCATGATATTTCGCAATGTCGCAAAAGACAATTTAACAATTCCCGCTTCGATCGCGGAAATCCTGGGAACATGTCAAGTGAACAAAAGAACCTAGAGTGTAATCAGATTTCAACACTCGCCGATAACGACGATGATTTAAACTAAATGATCGGATTACGAGCCGGTGCCCACGTAATTCTGCTACTATAGGCACTAACCATGGGAAAGTTTTCTATAGATATAGACCCTTATATAGAAGATATTAAACGCATAGGAAAAAGAGGAAATAAAAGGCCCCTCGCTATTGAACTGATTAGCAAGAGAATGACCAACTACATCCTGGAAAATGCGGGTATGTTTAGGAATACTGGAATAACTATCGGAAAATATATGGACAGGAAAACACTTGAGGAAAGAAATGAACTAAGGCAACACCTAATAAAGGCACGTAAAAACGGAGATTATGCTATTATTAGAAACAACAAATTGTTCATAAATGGAAAAGAATTTATCAGTCGCGATGAAGCAAAAATGGAAACACCGCAAACTAAAAACCTCATTGAAAATAAAGTCTTGGAAGACATACCACCCGTCATGGAGAAAAAAAATACACCGACTATGCATTCGTACTCACAACCAATCCCCAGTATCTCATCGGAAAAAGTAAATTATAAGCCACAACATGTAATAAATAAGACATTTCGCTAATGATATTACGATAACGTTTCAAAACATACAAAGTATAGGAAATAAGATAGATTTAATTGAACATTTGTTACTAGAAAAAAATATTGATATTCTATCCTTGTCAGAAGTATGGAGAAATGAGCATTTTTGTAACTCTGTATCACTTCAAGGATATAAAATTGCATCCCAATTCTGTAGAAAAACTAGAGAGGGTGGAGGCGTTTGTCTAATTATAAGAGAAGATGTCAAATTTATAGAAAGAATAGATATATTAAATTATTCCAAAGAATTTATAATAGAAATTTGTGCAATTGAAGTTCCTGAATTAAACTGTATATTCATAGGACTATACCGTCCAGATCGCCATATTAATGTATTTTACGAGCAAATGGAAAAGCTTTTAAATAGGTTAAATACTAGAGATAAAAATAAGTATATTGTGTTTGGAGGAGATTTCAATATTAATATACTCGAAAAAAACAAACAAACAGAAAACCTTCTCACCTTCATGCGCTCACATAATCTTAAACAAATTATTCGCGAACCCACACGGGTATTAAAAACTACTTCCACTTGTATAGATTTACTTTTTATAAATTATAAACCCTTAATAAACAAAGAATATGTCGAAGATTACGGACTCTCCGATCACAAATCTATTAACTTAAAATTAAATACAAACTGCTTATATATAAATAACCACAGAATATGGTATAAACAAAAAAGATTATTTACAGATAAAAATATAATAAAATTTAAAAATGCATTAAGGGAAATTGATTGGGTAAAAATTATAAATACAAATAAAAACGTTAACGAAAACTATAACATATTCACCAAGACTATAACACAGCTTTTAGATAAAATAATACCAAAACAAAGAGTTAAATTAAAATCTAAAAAAGGTAAAGGATGGATGACAACAGGACTAAAACTATCATGCAAACACAAAAGAGCACTAAGAATTATACTAAATGAATCTAAATCAAACGTCATAAAAACATATCATAGCAAATTTAGCAAAATATTAAAACGTAGCATAACAGTCTCAAAAAAAATAGAATTCACCAGACAAATGAAAAAGTCAGATAATAAAACTAAAACTATGTGGAACATTATAAATATCAAAACTGGCAAATCTATGACAAGGCAGTATGAAAATATAACACTAAAAGTAAACAATACAACTACTTCATGCCCTAAAAAGATATCAAATATATTTAATGACTTTTTTGCTACAGTAGGTGAAACAACAACAGATACAAACACAAATAACCCTATAAAAACTGGACGTCCAGTAATGTACTCACCAACTACGTCAATGTACCTTCGCCCAGTAAACCAAAAAGAAATATTAAATATAATGAAGCAAATAAAAAATAAACATAGCTGCGGAATAGACGACGTACCCCCTAATTTAGTAAAACAATGTGCAGAAGAATTGTCAGCTCCACTCACATTCTTAATAAACCAGAGTTTTGAGCATGGAGAATTTCCTGACTTACTAAAAATTTCCCTAGTAAAACCGATACATAAAAAAGATGATATCCACACCCCTAGCAATTATAGACCCATAGCGTTGTTGCCGACCTTTTCAAAGATTTTTGAAAAGGCGATGTGCAACAGACTAAATTTCTTCCTAGAAAAATACAACATTCTTGATGACTGTCAAAATGGTTTTAGGAAAACAAGATCCACAACATGTGCTGTTTACAAATATGTCCAAACAGCTCTCCAACAAATAAATGACAAAAGGTGTGCATTAGGCCTGCTTCTTGATATGTCAAAAGCCTATGATAAAGTATCATATAGTATACTACTAACAAAACTTTACGGTTCTGGTATACGTGGCCCAGCTTATAATTGGTTCAAATCATATTTAAATAACAGAAAGCAAATAGTCCAGGTCGATCATCATAGCATTGAAGATAGGGAAACCATATCAGTGCGGTCTCAGGTAAGAAATGTCACATGCTCCATCCCTCAAGGCAGTGTTCTGGGCTGCATACTATTTCTAATATATATTAATGACCTCCCAAAAATTCTAAATAAACAAACTACATTACCAGTCCTGTTCGCTGATGATATTTCCATACTTGTAAAATGTGACAAAAATTCTGACCCAAATCCAATCTTACAAAATACTCTCCAGACAGTGACACTTTGGCTACAAGATCACAATTTAGAAATAAACTACAAAAAAACCAAAATGATACAATTTAGATCGTACAAAGCCTCTAAGTAATAATGTATTTTTTAATGTCACCCCTATTGAATTAGTAACTACAATTAACTTACTCGGTATAAACATAGACACACACCTCAATTGGAAAAAGCATATAGAAATAGTTAAATCTAAATTATCTAAATTTACTTACGCCTTGTTTCAACTTAAGCACAGCACAAACACAGAAACAGCACTATCGGCATATTACGCCTATGCATACTCGTGGTTAAGATATGGAGTGATGTTATGGGGGAACAGCGTAAATGCAAGCGAAATATTTGTTATGCAAAAGAAATGTGTTAGAATACTGGCCCATATTGACAATACCGAGAGCTGTAGGTCATATTTTGTCAAATTAAAACTCCTAACTTTACCTTCTATATATATACACGATCTTTGCATATTTGTATTTAAAAATAGTAACATTTTCCCTAAAATAAAAGACACTCATAACGTAAACACACGTCATAAAAATAGACTATATTTGCCACCATCTCGGCTCAAAATGCTTTACCATAGCCCATACCACATGGCAGTAAAAATATTTAACAAATTACCGAAACAAATTAAAGAAGAACCCAAATTCAATATATTTAACAGAAAATTAAAAGAATATCTAATACAAAAATGCTTTTACACGGTCGCAGAATACTTAGAATAAAACATTGGTAAATATGACACTAAGATAGATAAATTACTCATAATCACAGAAATAATACTTACACAAGGAAGCACATTTACATACACTTACACATAACACAACAAACAAATTAATAAAATATACATAACAAAATATATAAAATAATAAAATTCAATATTTAATACAACAAATATAAACAAATAAACTACAATAATTAATAGAAGTAAACAAATAATCGAATTACATATTGATATTAATTAAAATAATTACATATTAGTATAACTATAATAATTACAATTATTGTTTAAAGCTAGTGACTGGATGCTTCTTTTATCCAATGTTAATATGTTGCCGTGCCCTAACCGGGTTTCATGTTGGAACTTATTTACCTCTGTAACACCTACATATGTACACATGAATGCAATAAAGAATTTGAGTTTGAGTTCTTAGGGGCTTCAATTTCTAAATCTAATTCCATTTCCAAATCTAAACGCACTACTAATTCTGAAGCCGCTAATAACTCCAATTCCCCAATTACTAATTCAATTTCTAAATCTAAACGTATTACTAACTCTACTAAATCAAATTATAATTCTAGAATAAATAATGACTCAATCCTCACTAGCTCTACTAAATCAAATGATAATTCTAGAATAAATAATGACTCAATCCTTACTAGCTCTACTAAATCAAGTGATAATTCTAGAATAGATAATGACTCAATCCTTAATAGTTCTACTAAATCAAAAATCAGTTTTGTGAAAAATAATAATTCACCTAAAGGAATACGAGATAATTTTATCCAGAATCCTGGTGGCTATTCTACTATTTATGATGTTTTCCCTAATTCAAGTTCTTCCTTACCGTATATCGTAGTAAAAACCTCACATACAGAGAATCCTATTCGTCTCTTAGTTGACTCTGGCAGTTCCATATGCATCATCAAAGAACAGTGCCTACCTGAACTACCTAAAATTGAAAAGGATATCTTAAAGTTCAAGGGCATTAATGATATCGACTCGTTCTCTGAAACCAAAGGCAAAATATTATCTTTGGGACTGGAAAATGGAATTAAAGTTCCGTATTATTTCCATATCGTAGACAAAATTAACTTAGAGTATGATGGTATCCTAGGTTCAAACTTTCTAGAGTGGTATAAAGCCCTCATTAGTTACGGTAATTCTAAATTAATAATCCAAGATAACCCCGAATACTATTTCAATCTAAAAACAACTCCAAATGTAAAGATTATTCCTCCTAGAAGCGAAATGTTTATCCGTTGCAATGTTGCGAATCCTGAGATTCAAGAAGGACTTCTACTAGATGTTAAACTATCAGAACACCCCCGTTTATATATTTCAAGGTGTTTAGTCCGTGTTGATTCAAATAACCAGACCATAATTTCTGTGCTTAACACGTCAGATAAAGAAATAATTTTAGAAGACCCTGAAGTAACACTAGAGCCTTTGTCACAAATAATAGAGCCCAATTAAAACACTGCCGTCCTCAATACAACTACGTCTTACTCGAATTCAGCATACCCGTACACATCTGACCGGGATTCTAAGGTTCAAAACATGATTAGATGCGATCACCTTAATTCGGAAGAAGAGAGTCGCTTACGTAACATATGCTCTAAATTTCAAGACGTATTTTATTTAGAAGGAGACAAACTTACACATACTAATACCCTTGAACATGAAATCCGCGTTAGTTCCGAAACTCCGATTGCAGTCAAGAGTTACAGGTTTCCTGAATGTCATAAAGAAGAGGTGAACAAACAAATTAAAGATATGCTAGATCAAAACATTATTCGACCTTCTATCTCTCCGTGGTCAGCACCAATTTGGGTCGTACCGAAAAAACAAGACGCGTCCGGTAAACCCAAATGGCGCATCGTTATCGATTATCGTAAGCTAAATGAAATCACAATTGGTGATGCATACCCAATTCCAAATATCTCTGATATCCTAGATCAGCTAGGCCATAGCAAGTATTTCACCACACTCGACCTTGTATCTTCATTCCATCAAGTTAAAGTCAAGGACACAGAAAAAACTGCGTTTAGCGTCCCATCCGGTCATTACGAGTTCACTAGAATGCCCTTCGGACTCCGTAATGCACCATCTACGTTCCAAAGACTCATGAATATTGTCCTAAGTGGCCTTCAAGGGACTCACTGTTTTACGTATATGGACGATATTGTATTATTCGGGCATGACCTCGAATCTCATTGCCGAAATTTAGAGTCAGTGTTTGGAAAGTTACGTGAACATACGTTAAAAATACAGCCTGCTAAATGCGAGTTTTTACGAAGAGAAGTACAGTACCTGGGACATATAATATCAGACCAAGGCGTGAAGCCTGATCCAAAAAAGGTTTCTCGCGTTAAAAAATTTCCAATTCCAAGGTCGCCTCGGGACATTAAATCGTTTCTCGGGTTAGTAGGTTATTACCGCCGGTTCATTGAAAATTTTTCCCATATCACAAAACCCCTCACAAGCCTTCTAAAGAAAAATGCTGATTTCGTTTGGTCCCCTGAACAACAGAAATCCTTCGAGGAGTTAAAGCATAAAATAACAACCGCTCCTATCCTTCAATATCCGGATTTCTCTAAGCCCTTCGTATTAACTACCGACGCTTCTAATTTCGCTGTATCCCCTATCTTATCTCAAAGAAAGTTTGTCAAGATTTACCTGTCGCATACGCATCTAGAACTCTTAACAAAGCGGAAGGAAACTATTCCACTACTGAAAAAGAATGCTTAGCTATAATTTTCGGTACAAAGGTCTTTAGACCTTATTTATACGGCAACAAGTTCATTGTAGTCACGGACCACAAGCCACTTCAGTGGTTATTCAATTGCAAAGATCCTAGTTCAAAATTAGTTCGCTGGCGCTTAAAGTTAGAAGAGTTCGATTATGAAGTCGTTCATAAAAAGGGCAAGATGAATTGTAACGCCGATTCCCTGTCTCGTAACCCGGTTCTTACCATGGACCCTAGTGTCCCTTCCACTTCTGAAACTTATGAAAAATATTTACAAATTAGCCAACAACATAATAATTCTTATGACACTGTTATAGAAGAACATAACGAATCATTACTGAAAACAAAATGTAAAATGATTACTTACCCTACTGCCATCGACTTAGACGACTCGATCCCGTACTGCTCTGAAATTCTACAAATGTCCAAGTTCGATGAAGACCTACCTGACATACGAACTTTAGAAAGGGAACTTTATACGTTTCAAAGTACGTCCAATGAAAAACACGTTTTCACACACTTATTCTTACGTGTTCATCACTATGACGAAATGACTTACAAAGATATTTTTAATATGTTAAGAGATTATCGAGAAATGATTACTGCATGGTATTCGGAAGAAAAAGAAGTTGCTATTTCCGATTTCCAAGATCCATTTACGAAGTTGTCGTTTACCAAAATATACAATATTATAGGTTTTCTATTCCATAACACGGGTGTCAAAGTTCACATCTATCATAATAATATTCTATTTCCTACCCCCGCTGAAGTTCCTCGCATATTGAAAGAGAACCACGATTCACCTTCAGCAGGACACCCAGGTATTTCTCGCATGTACGACAGGTTAAAAACTCTTTACTGGTGGAAAAACATGCGTCAAGACTTAGAGAACTATGTCAAAAGTTGTAAGTCCTGCCAAATAAATAAACCATTACGTCAAACAAACCGTGCTCCCATGATAATCACATCCTCAGCTACAAAACCTATGGAAAAGGTATTCCTAGACGTAGTAGGACCATTACCCGAAACTCACGATTATCGCTATAAGTTTATCCTTACGTTGCAAGACGATCTAACTAAGTATTCACAAGCATACGCTATGACAACATGTTCTGCCGAAGAGACTGCCCATAAATTCGTACTCTTCATTTCTCACCTAGGCATCCCCAGAATGATCGTAACCGACCAAGGGACAAACTTTACATCTGACGTTTTAAAACAGTTAGAGAGATTGTTCGGCATTAAACACATCTTCGCCTCTCCTTATCATCCACAAACATGTGGCGCTCTCGAGAGAAGCCATGCCACCTTGAAGGAGTACCTGCGATCGTATATTGAAGATAATCAACATACATGGAGCTTATATTTACAAACTGCCATGATAGCATATAATACTAATGTCCATTCCACTACCGGTTTTCAACCGATGGAGCTATTGTTTGGGTTCAAACCCTACATGCCTCAAAGTGCCGACACTTTAGAATTAAATACCTATACCGATTATATTCGTGCGCTTAATCATAGGTTATATTATAGTAGACAAAAAGCCTTAGAAAATATACACTCGTCCAAAGAAAAATCTAAACAACGCTTCGATGTTCATGCTAAACCTGTGACGTATAAAATAGGTGACATGGTGTATTTACGGTGTCATCATAAACAAAATAAAGCAATGTCACCTATATGGAAGGGCCCCTATAAAGTTGTCAAAATTAATGGTAACCATACGGTCACACTCTTAATCAATAGAAAATATGTTCGTCATCACTATGACGAAATAAAAATTGCAACAGATGACTAGCCTAATCTTTTCTATTTCAGGTTATTTCTTCAACTATCCTCGTGCCACAAATTCGTTACTCCAATCATAGGTAGTCCAGGCCTATACTTTGACCAATTACCAAATGTTAAATTCACAAACGATCACTGGAATGTAGTAACCTACTTAGATATTAGCCGTATAAAACCGCATCTGGATAAAGTCGAAGCTCTAATCAAAGAAGTGTCTAATTTCTGTATCACTAGCTCTTCTAGTAAAATTCAACTAGAATGTACTAACCTACTATCGCCTTTACAAAATCAACATCTTAACAATGTTCGTAAGTTTTTGTCGATATCCTATCTTGTCGAAGACCAAAAACAAAACCGTTTTAAACGCGGGCTCATTGATGCTGGCGGTTCAGTATTAAAATCTATTTACTACTGGAACTTTAGACTCTGAAGATGCCTTAAAGTTTTCGGAGGCTATCACTAAAGTACAGTCAGATGAAAAACAGCTGGCTCACTTGATGAAAGATAATATTCACGTTATCCAGTCTACTATTTCAACCTTCAATAACACGATGTCAAGGGTAAACAAAAATCAAAACCAATTAAACCAAAATTTAGAGATTATTCAAAAAGCATTTGAGCGAATATCAAATTCAACTGATAAGTTCGAAATAAAAAATCATTTAATGATTGTACACCCACCCTAACACACGTCACGTGAGGTCGCAGTAATGTTAAGGGTGTGGTTGTACATGAGAATATATGATAAGTTAAAGGGCCTACTCTGTCCTAACAGCCTAACAGTTCCTAAGACCTACCAGCCCTACAAGCCCTACAGCCCTACAGCCCTAACCTACCATATACCTAGCACGTAATAAATAAATATATAGATAAGTACGGGATGTCTGCACCATGCGACCTAAGGTAACAGACGGATAGTGGAAAGGATGTCCAGGTGCGGAAGGGGTCTACTCACTGCCAGTCACGCAGACTCTCGAGACTGATCAGAGATGGCGAAGGGTGTCTTGGCCACAGTGAGGGAAATGAGATAAGAATATAAAATTCAAATCTGATTTATTTACAACAAGTTACAGCTTATATACTACTATTTCGTGATACACACTAATATACATTTTATTTGTGTTCTATGCGTGTAAGATGCAACCAAACAATATCTTAACTGGGCCGTGCGTCAGCCGGGCCGAATGCTGAGTCAATGTCCAAAGTAACATTGAACATTCTGGCGACTCTCAGGAACAGGACCCCTTTGGTACAGCTCGATGGTCTCGTATGGTTGTGGCTGAGCGGGAGCGCTGCGTGGTATGCCGTACGGCTGCGGCGGTCGTTGTCGAGTGGTAGTCGCTGGTTGCTGTACAGGTGGTGCAGTGTTTCTTCTTGCTGTAATGCAGGCTCGAAGTTGGTTCAATACCTGTGGACCGAAGTAAATTATAATTCCTGCTAAAGTTATAAAGAGTAGTGAAGTACCGATGCTAGCTATGTATGTATGAGACTGAAGTTGTTTCCAAATCGTGTTGTCGAGCTCCGTCTGTACGTTGGTTTCGGATGCGATTAAATGGTCAAAGATGCCTTTTGACCTGTCCAACACTATTTCTTCTTTGGGTATATCTTTTATAGTTTTTGGTACAATCTGCGTGTTAAGAGAGAAGTTCGTTGTTTTGGAATAAGAAGCTAACACTGTCATCGTTGTTGTTCTTTTTGCCGCAAGCATGTTACTACGTGTTTTAATGACGCAATTCTCGGAGATATGTAGAACTCCGACATCTTGAATTGTCACTTCTTTTCTTTGCCCGTCACACACAATTGACACGGTAACTGTTTTCGTAGTAGTGAAAAGCCAACTGTTTTGCATGTACAGTTGCTTCCATACAACGTCTGTCGATAATTTGTAAGACGTCGACGTGCATTGAGTTTGTGTGTTGTTTTCAGTTTTAAATAGTTGTTCAACTATGCAATTTTTATTTAATTGCATGTTCTTGACAGCCACAGGATAGCAGACAAACTCTGTTCTACTATTTAGACAGTCTTTAAATTCTTCTTGACTTAGTTCAAAGTATAGCTCGGTGTTGTAATCGAAACCCATGAATGTCTGCTGAATAGTCAGGCACTCGAATGATCCATCTGTTTTCCTTTCTGGAATAGGCGTAATGTGTACCAGAGTATATTTGGTTATGTCGTGTATTGCAAAGTATGCGTACACTCTTATGTGGGTATCGTTTACATTCATTTCTGTCTGTATTATTTGATCCTGAATAATTTTTAAGTTTGATGGTAGCTTTTGATTAGCTTCTTTGATTATATTGGTGATTTGTCTTGGTGTTGAAATACTGTATACAGTTGCTTTTTGTAAATAAATTTCCAGTAACCCTGTATAGTAGTCCAAAATTTCAGTTATGTAATTGTTTGCTAACTCGTATGCTTGCATTACTTGTATCTTAATATGATTTCTGTCAATTGCTTTGTACCAAACATTATTCCCATTTATAAACGATATTGCTTCGTTTAGTTTTGCTTGGAACTTCTCTAGCTTTTTCTGGATTTGCTCTTCTGTTTGGTTTACTCCTGCGATAGTAGATATCATTATCTTTGTTTGATGATTGGCAGCGTCTATTAGCTTCTGTTGGTTGTTGTTTAGTGTATCTATGTCTCTGTAAACTTCATCGTTAACTCCAAACACCGATGTTAAGAGTTCTCCCAAGATACCTCGTTTCTTTCTTGTACTCCTTATCTCTGTTAGGTATTCCTTTGTTATCTCAAACTTCGTTTTTTCTTCGTTTAAATGGTGATAAAATTCATCGCAATGTGTCTCTTTCATTATGTCTTGAGTATCCTTGCAAAGTCGTTGAAATTGTGAAGTTATTTTTTCAATATTTTTCCGGTCTCGTTCCAAACTTCCTCTCTCGAAATCTGTTTCTAATCTGAAGGTTCCTCGGTTAATTGTTTATGTTCCTATTTTTTCCACATATAGTCCTGGATTTAGTCTTTTTAGTGTGAATGTGGTTGTACCCGTCACAGAGCCAATTAATAGGATGATTATCATTTGTAATAGTAACGTTTGTATCCAAGTATTTGTTTTTCTCGTTCTTGCACTTTCTTTGTTTATTTTGGCAGTCGATATGTTGCATTGTGTAGGATAGTTGCGTGTGTTTGTTATGGCTAGTTGTACCAATCTCTTTGTTTTCGTTTACAGGAAGCGGAATAAGCGTATGAATGGATCTTTTCTGACAAGCGCCTGTTGATTTTTGAAGAGTGACGACTCTCACTACCCCGTCATCTCCTGGGTGAACTTCTTTGATTTTTGCCAAAGGCCATTTGCTTGGACTTATATTGTCATCTTTTATTAGTACAACCGTCCCAACTTTTGCATTCTCATTCGCTTGTTTCCATTTGTATCTTTGCTGTAGTTGGTGTAAATACTCTTTTGTCCAGCTGTTCCAAAAGTCTTTTTTCATCTTTTGAATCTGTTTCCATCTGTTTACGAGGTCGGTATTAATGTTGTCTATCGGATCTGGTATTCCTACTGCTTCACGGCCAATAAGAAAATGGCTTGGAGTTAATACTGTGTTGTCATTAACATCCTCGGTTTGCGCACACAATGGTCTTGAATTCAAACACGCTTCAATCTGGTGGAGAAAAGTGGTCATTTCCTCGTATGTTAGTGTGGAATCTCCGATTACTCGACGTAAATGATGTTTCACTGATTTTACGCCCGCTTCCCAGATGCCACCGAAATGTGGTGATGACGGAGGAATAAAGTGCCACTGCGTCCCTATATTTGTTATTGCGTGTTGAAATTGCGTCGATTGCGTGATTTGTAATATTTCCTGATGTAAAAAGTTAGCTGCTCCTACGAAGTTTGTTGCATTGTCACTGTATATGTGTGCAACGTGACCTCTTCGTGCCATGAACCTGCGTAGCGCTGCGATAAATGTTTCTGTTGTTAAATCTCCCACCAATTCTAGGTGTATAGCTTTTGTCGCTAAACATACAAAAACCGCAATGTATGATTTATAGGATTTGTGACCTCTTCCTTTCATAGTTCTTGTTTGTATGGGTCCCGCATAATCCACTCCAGTATAACTGAACGGGTAGGATTGCGTCACTCGTGGCTTTGGTAATATTCCCATCTTTTGAGAATTGGTTTCTGCTTTATATCTTATGCACTTCACACATTTTTTGATTATATTCTTCACTTTTCTTTTCCCGCTAATGATCCAGTATGTTTGCCGAACATAAGCTAGTGTCAATTTGTTGCCTCCATGCAACGTTTTTAAATGTGCGTCCTGTATAATTAATGACGTTACATGATGGTCATATGGTAAAAGTATTGGATGTTTCTGATTGTAGGGTAATTCCGAATTTTGTAGTCTGCCTCCGACTCTTAGTAGTCCATCCTCGTCGATAAATGGGTCTAAAGTGGACAGTTTTTTGTTTTTCTTCAATGTTTGTCCACTTTGAATAGTTTTTAGTTCATCTTCGAATTCCTCTTGTTGTATTTTTAAAAATATTCGTTTCGTCGTTTTTCTAAGTTCCATGCACGATATTGGTTTATTTATTTTTTCTTTGTTTGCAAACCTGTAGCAGTACGATAAAATTCTTATCATTTTATCTAAACTGGAAAATCTATTCCAGAGATCGTTCTTCTCAATTTCGGTTGCAGTTGTATGACACAATTTGATTTCTTCATTTGGTTGCGGCATACTTCTTGTCATAGGAATCTGGTCAGTTCTTAGCCATTGTGGACCATTCCACCATAAGGAATAGTTGATAAGTTTTTCCGGGTCTATACCTCTTGATATGATATCAGCTGGATTGTCGCCGGAAACGACGTGGTTCCATTTTGCGTTTGGTAACAGTTGTTTAATTTGTGATACTCTATTGGCTACGAACGCTTGCCACCGTACAGGCTCTCCTCTTATCCAGCCTAAGGTGATCATAGAGTCCGTCCAACAAGATATTGTAACATTATTGCAATTCAGCGCTTCTGTTACTTTTTCCATCAAACTAGCTAGTAGCAGTGCGGCACATAGCTCAAGTCGTGGTAGTGTAGTTTTTTGTTTCTTTGGTGCCACTTTCGATTTTGCTTGTAACAACGTTATGTGGTAGGTGTTGTCGATTTTGACACGGCTGTACACTACTGCTCCATAGGCTTTTTCTGAAGCATCGCTGAACCCAAATAACTCGATCTCTGTGCTGTCTGTTATGTAGCACCATCGTGGCACTTTAATTCTTTCTATGCTTTTCAATTGTTTTTGTAGTTCAGTCCATTTTTTGTGGAGTGCATCATCGACAGGTTGATCCCATCCTATGTCGTTTGTCCAGAGTTCTTGTATAAGCAGCTTCATTATAATTATAATTGGTGCCAACCAACCCAGTGGGTCGAAAATTTTCGCAACTTCTGACATAATAAACCTTTTTGTTGGTTTTTTATTTTCCGTTATAGTTATTTGGAAGTAAAAACTGTCTTCACGTGGCGACCATGTTATGCCCAACGACTTCCTGGTCTCGTCTAACGGTAGTTTGAGCATCTGATCGTCTTTGTCTTCTGCGGGAATGTTTTCCAGTAGTTCTGAACTATTTGACGACCACTTTCGAAGTTTAAAGCCACCCTTGTTCAACATGGATATTAACTGCCTTTGCAGCTCCTTGGCTGCATTTTCCTGTGAATCTCCGGACAAAATATCATCCACGTAAAAATCTCGGAGTGTGGCTTGACTTGCAATTGGGTAATTATTTTGTTCGTCTATTGCAAGCTGTTGCAATGTTCGTACGGCAAGATACGGGGCGCTAGTTGTACCATAGGTCACCGTTGTGAGTTCATATTCACTAATTGTGTGTTTCGGAGAGGATCTCCATAGTATCCTTTGGTGTGCAACGTCTAATTCATTGACTTTTATGAAACGATACATTTTCATGATATCGGCCATAAAAGCGAACTTATGTCTTCGCCATCGTAAAAGTATAGTAGATAAGTCTTGTTGTAGGCGTGGACCTTTATACATATTGTCATTAAGGCTTATTCTTGTGCTGCCTTTACTGCTTGCATCAAAAACCACGCGTAATTTTGTAGTCAGTGAGTCTTCTTTAATTACCGCCTGATGTGGTATGTAGTATTTTCCTTGGTTGTATTTCGATGTATCTACTTTTCTCATATGACCCATCTGTAAGTATTCATTCATGAATTCAATGTATTGTTGTCGTAAATCCTCGTTTTTTGCAAACTGCCGTTCTAGTTGCAATAGTCGTGCAGCGGCTTTCCTGCGTGATTCACCGTTTAAGTTTAAGTTTACGTTTGACTCCTTAAAGGGAAGTCGTACTGTGTAAGTCCCGTCTGGGTTTCTTTTGGTTGTTTCTTTGTAGTAGTTTTCACAGGTTTGGTCATCCTGTGTTAAGTTGTAGTTTTGTGGTATTTCTTCTAGTTCCCAAAATTTTGTAAGTTGTCGTATCTCTTCGGTGCAAACAACCATACTCAATATTTTTACTTCATTATTTGTGTCATTGGGATAAAATCCGGATAAAATCCACCCTAATTCTGTGTTTTGTGCGATTATCCCATCCCGTAGTCTTTCGAAACCTTGCAGTAATATTTTGCTGTACTCTTGGGCACCTAATATTATGTCAATTGGTCCCTTTTTGTAGTAGGTTGGGTCTGCCATGAGTGCGTTATCCAAACATTTTTCTTGTAATTGTTGTAAATCATTCCTTGGTAATGAGCTTATTAGTTTTGGTAGTACTATTAGCGTTACTGGTAACTTGTAATCGCTAGAATATCTTGGTTGTAAAGTAATGTTGATTTTGTAATTTGATGTTTTTGGTTTTTCGTCTCCAATACCTTTTATTTCGGCTTGGATTTTCTGTCGTGGGTAAGACAACAATTGTGCTACTTCCTCAGTACAAAATGATGCTTCTGATCCTTGATCACATAATACTCTCAATAACTGCGGCATTCCATCGTATGAAGTTGTTCTTACTATGGCAGTAGCTAGTAAAGTTGTATTTTTAGCGTCGGAATTCGTTGCAGACAGGTTTGATGTTGCTATTTGTTGCGTCTTCTCTGTCCCTGTATTTCTTGATATGTTCTTTTTTCCGTAATTGCTATGTTGAAATGGCCTAGATTGATGAAGTAACGCGTTGTGTCCCTTATGTTGACAAATTTCACATTGTTTATAAACTGCACTAATGCATTGTTTTTGATCGTCATGATTCAAGCAACGTTTGCACATTCTTTTTTCCACAACGGCCTTGTACCGATCGTCGACGCTTAACGCCTTGAAACTAGGGCAATAATGAATCATATGATCGTTCTTTTGACAATACCAACAGCGTTTGTATTTTTCCGTTGTTTGCTTATCACGTGATCGTTGACTGTTAGCATATGATGTGGTTCCGTTAAAAGATTTTAGGCAATTGAAACGGTTTTCCATGAATTTCATCATCTCATCGAAGGATTGCAGTTTGTTTCTATTTTGAAGTTGATCTTCATATTTTGTATTTGTTTCTTCGTCCCATTTTCTACTGATTATTCTTATCAATAGTGGGCCCCAAGACGATGTGTTTATGCGTTGATTTTTTAGTGCTTCAAGACACTCATTCACAGTGTCATGCATATCTCGTAATTGTGCAGCATTCGCTCTTTGCATTTTTGGTAAATCTAATAGTTTGTCAATAAATTTAGTTGCAATCATACGTTCGTCTTCATATCTCTGCGTAAGCAATTTCCAAGCTGCTTCATAATTCACTTCGCTTATTGTTAGGTGACGTATCAATCTTGCTGCGTCGCCTTTTACGTGTGTTTTAAGATACTGCATTTTTTCTGTCGATGAAATTGTTTTGTCTTCGTGAATAATTTTCCTAAATAAATCTTGAAATGTATTCCATGAATCATAGTCTCCCGCAAATATGGGAATATTTATCCGTGGTAATTTTCCTGATGATTTTGACGAAATATTTTTTTCATCCGAGGTTTGAAAGATTCTTTCTTCCAATAATTCCATTGTAATGTCATAGTCTTTCTGTGTTTTTTCGAAACAATTATCTTTGAAGTAGCTATTGTCCAATGTACTTTCGTCCATCAATAGTCCAATGTGAGTGTCTTCGATTTCTTGCCATTGTTTCTGTAAAGCTTGTAAAAGCGTTTGTAAGTGCCATATTGGCTTGTCTTGAGTAATGGATTCCTTAGCCTGAGATATTTTCTTCGATATCTGGGACATTCGGAATAGCTGTATAAATAGTTTGGGGCTACTGACAGCATCCTTGTCTTCATCTTCATCAAAAAGTCTTGGTTCGTAGACACTCTGCACAAGCTGCCGCCTTTCTTCGCACTTCCCAAGGTAGTTGATTGCTTCGTCATATAGCTTCTTTATGTTGCCAAAGTAGTTTGTAGTAATATACTTGTGAGTTGATAAGATTTCTTGTTCCTGCAGTCGCAAGTGGTTCTCTTGAACTCTTTGGAAAACTTGATCCAATGTCTTCTTCCTTTCGTTGATGTATTTCTCTGTCTTCCTTGCAGGTGAGTCCTTTTTTATGTTTGACAACACTCTCTTGATTTCGTTGTAGTCCGCTTCCTGGCTCCTGATTAGTTCGTTAACTTCCTGTATCTCCATAGTGCTCTTCTTTTCTTCTTCCCTAACGGCCCTACCCCGGTAATAGTTTGTACTAACGGTATCTGTCCTCTTGTTTGCTTTGTGCGGCTTCCTAACTCACTGGTTAAACCCGCTTGTGGGAGTCCAGCAACGATAGGTTCCCTATCAGAATACCTTGTGTAACGTGCTGCAGGTTACTGAAAGCTGATGCCAGCCCCAATTCTCTGCAGTGTCAGTCTGTCAATTCCTACGGTGGGCAAGAGGACCGCGTGATTCAAATGCTTTGCTCGAAGGACCAAAATGTACACCCACCCTAACACACGTCACGTGAGGTCGCAGTAATGTTAAGGGTGTGGTTGTACATGAGAATATATGATAAGTTAAAGGGCCTACTCTGTCCTAACAGCCTAACAGTTCCTAAGACCTACCAGCCCTACAAGCCCTACAGCCCTACAGCCCTAACCTACCATATACCTAGCACGTAATAAATAAATATATAGATAAGTACGGGATGTCTGCACCATGCGACCTAAGGTAACAGACGGATAGTGGAAAGGATGTCCAGGTGCGGAAGGGGTCTACTCACTGCCAGTCACGCAGACTCTCGAGACTGATCAGAGATGGCGAAGGGTGTCTTGGCCACAGTGAGGGAAATGAGATAAGAATATAAAATTCAAATCTGATTTATTTACAACAAGTTACAGCTTATATACTACTATTTCGTGATACACACTAATATACATTTTATTTGTGTTCTATGCGTGTAAGATGCAACCAAACAATATCTTAACTGGGCCGTGCGTCAGCCGGGCCGAATGCTGAGTCAATGTCCAAAGTAACATTGAACAATGATGTTATTGAACTCACTAGAAAGCATTACTATAGCCTTGTCCTTTGACATTGATGACGTCAACAATGCTATCTTATTTAGCAAGCTCAACATTCTTCATCCAACTGTACTAAGTCCTTATCAATTATTCCAAGAACTGGACCTGCATAAAGATAAGCTTCCTAAACACTGCGAACTTCCTACAAGTTTGTCTTTAGAGAATATACATGTCATTATAGACATATCTGATTTAGTTTGTTATTATCATGCTAATAAGATTATTATTATTACCAAAATCCCGCTCGTCCTCCCACAGACTTATAACCTCTATCACAACGTTCCTCTTCCAGCTCCTTACGACATTTCCAAACCTGACACTTATATACTCATTGCTCCTAGTAAACCTTATGTGGCTATAACAATAGATCGTATGTTCTATTCACTATTAGAGTCAGTGGATAAGTGTCAAGTGATTCATAATGAGTGTTATGTGTGTTCTTTAGGAAATGTGTACTCTACAATTGCGAATCCAACCTGTGAAACAATTATCTTAACCGAAGCTATAAGCTCGTTACCTGACTCCTGTAATGCTAAGCTATTACATGGCTCAATCGATGTGTTTTTCAAACTTAATAATAATAAATGGTTGTTTGTACAGTCAGAGCCGGGAAAGGCTCATATTACATGTGAAAATGAACCTAATAATTACGACGAGATCTTTTTCGGCACAGGCATGCTGACCTTGCCAAAATATTGTGTAGCTTTCTTTAAAACTATAGTTTACGCCTAGTGACTATGTTACGTCTAATGTCACTAATCATATATCTAATTTTAATATTATAAAAGACGATTGCTGCGACTATCAGAGAATAAATAAAACCGTACGCCATCTCCCTTTTGTAAAGTTATCTAATGTTAACGATTTCGACTCCTTGTTACAAGCAAGTGTGCATTTAAATGAATTTGAAAAAGAATTAAATAAAGTTGAACAACCATCTGACTTACATAAATATGGTACTCACTATCTAGAAAGTTATTTTGTTCAACTAAACCTCGATATTGTATCCAAGTGTTTAACCAATGTTATACTAAAAAGAAACAAACAGTCCAGTCTGTTCAATCAATAAACAATCAATTTGTATAGAGTGGTTAAGTGCATTTTCTTCATGCATAATTTAGTAAGATTATGTGTTTTGTCCTAAAAGAGATAAATATTGATTTATCAGTAACGAAATTTGATTCAATAATTCCATGTAAGTAAATAGCGAGCTATAATTCATATAAGCCTAAATCTGATTTTTAATATGTTTTTTCTAGTACTTAATATGTATTTTACGTAGGTATTTTTAATTTTTTAATATTGAAAAAACGAAAAATGTTAGTATATTTAAATGTTTTACAAAATTAACTATTTAAATTTGAATGAGATAATTAAAGTTGAAATTAAATTCACCTTTGATAACAAAACCAAGAAGGGTGTGTATAAGCAGCTCTATACAGGAATATTTTTTATTCAGTGCGCAAACTTTGACTAATTAAACTTAAATGAGTTTTATTAAACACCTGTTTTTTATTTTGATAAGTCTTAGTACAAAACAATAAAGTTATCGTTAACGAAAAATGTCTACTTTGAAATTGATTTTATGGCTACTAGCTACCGCGCCGGCGGCGCCGGGCGCCCGCCTCGCCCGCCCGCGGGCTGGTTTCACCCCCGCTGCAACACCGCCGCGAGCGCCGCGTCCTTTGTAAATTATTCTTACGAATAGTGTCCATATTTTGCTAATTTAAAATAGGATAAAAAAATAAAAAAAAGTTTTGAACTAATAATGGAAATATGTTCTATTACTGATACTGAACCACCAAAATTTTTTTGCGCATTGCTTAAAAATTATTCCTGTATAATTCCAGACAAAGAGCACGCGTGCAGTCACCACCAATATAACAAGACGACTGACGGACCTTTGACTGACCGCCGACCGCCCGAATTGTTTTCGATTGTGTACACATGATATTGACTCCTATTTCTTTCGAACAAGGTGCAAAATGCAAGTGCATTGTTTAGGACTCAAACAATTCAATGATTCGGGTGTTTCCGGGAATACGACAATTAGCGAAGATCTGCATGTGCATTATTAATTTGGGAGTACTGTAGATAAGTATTATATTATAAAATATGTTGTAATTTAATTTTATCAAATCATTTCGTGTAATATCTGATCTCAAATAATTAATACTTATCTATCAATTTTGAACATATTATCTGTCAATGTGTTGAATGAAACACAACGAAAATGTAATGTCAAAGTACAATACTTCCAACTCATTCTTGGAAGTCATGGAGACAGGCCTTTGCCCAGCAGTGGGATGACTCAAGCCAAGAGACACAGCAGACTGGACTTTCTATCGGTCGATAGTATGGTCGATTTCCTAATCAGTATGAAGATACAAGAGCGCACATTATAAAGATCGAACTTCCATACGTCTTCATACTGATTACTGATCAAACTATTGGCCATTTTTTTTTTAAGGCTGGGAAATCATCCAATGACTGCTCCCGCTCTGGGTGGAGTGGAAGGGAGTGTCAGACTCTTACTGACTAAAACCCATCCATGTTCCTTCCGTAGCCCTTTATGTTCCAGGGTAGCGGTAACCCTTTCGGACAATCCCGCTTACCCGGCAGGCTTGGCCCTAAGGGGCCCCTTCATATGCTGACATCTCTTTGAGGCGCGCGTGGAACATATACGCGCCGTACGGCACGGGTCTGGTGCTGATCGGACGGTGAGACACCCATTACTCACCGTCCACAGGCCCGCGCCTACGGTGGCCGGGAGTCGTCACGTGGCTCCCGACGCCCGGGGCGTCTCCTGGGGCGGCTGGGACGGGGGGACCTTTCTCTCTCCCATCCCGCCACCTCCTTCGCGAGCATGACGTTTTCGCAGAAGGAGGTGACTGCCTCCCACTCCCTCTCGCCCCAGACCATGGCTTGCACCAGGGCCGGGCGCGACAGGTCGCCGCCGATCGCCTCTACGAGGACACGGCGGTGCTCCGCCCAAGCGGGGCAGGTTTGCACCGTATGTTCTACCGTGTCCTCTGGGCGATCCTCGCAGTGGTGACACCCGACAACTATTGGCCTGTAATTGCAACTTTGTTCATAATGTTGTAACCTTTATTTCCCGAGCTCCTCATTTCTTTTGTCGCTTGGAGTCTCTGTCCTTTCAACTCATGATCTACTGAATGACTGAAGATTAGTCTAGACTAGATTAAAAGGAAATCTATGTTTTGATTGTAATAAAATATTGTTGAATGTTTATTTTATTCGGGTTTGCTTGGTGCAAAATAAAATACGTTTGTCAAAGTCAAATAATTTATTTGAATTAAGCACATAGTTTATATTTTATAGTTTATACAATAAACATGCGATCATCATCATCATCTGCTCAGCCTTTCGCCAACTATATTGGGGTCGGCTTCCTGTCTAACCGGATGCAGCTGAATACCAGTATTTTACATGGTGCGACTGCCTATCTGACCTCCACAACCCAGTAACTGGGCAATACGATACCCCTTGGTAAGACTGGCTGTCAGATTTTCGGGCTTCTGACGACCCCTAACGATTGTAAAAGATGCACAAATGACAGCCGGGACCAACGGCTTAACGTGCTACCTACATTTTGGCTCCTAGCTTCCGAACCCTTTCCTTATTTTGATAATTCCAACGGATTTCTTCGTTTTAGGCTTAAACCCATCAACCTCTCGTTTCAATAATATTCCCATTGGTGGGTAAATTCACCAATTTATAAGACGATTTTGAAAATTGATTTTATTATATTATTAGTTGACTGTATTTGAGGTTTCTGATAATCGTCTCGGGGAATCTATCTGATGAAGAACAAAACGACGATAAGGAAGAGGAATTGTGCTCACGTACCTTTGTTCCTGGGCCGCGTGGCTTGTTCCGCTGGTGCTGCCGTCGTTCGGTTGAAGCACTGGTCACGAGTTATTGGTCTGGTAACGCGAATCGCGGATGAACCCCGGGGCCACTTGTTCTGGTAGATTCCGGCGGAAGCGGTTTGGCCTGCTAGCTGCATTTACGCAGCGAGGCCGTGAAAATTCGAGGTGCGAATTCAAACGTGTCGTCAGATGAAGTTGTGCGGACACAAGCATGTCCTGAGATGAAGTGAAGTTTGCCCCCGTCAACTTGCGACGTGAGCACAAAGGTGGGAGGGAAAAGGAAAGGTATATCGTCGCCTGTTCTAATCAACGTCATTTGAAATAATCAGTTAATGAGTGACAGAATTTACAAAAGGGACGACTAGATGGCGTCACCACCCATAAATAAAAAAAACACGTTTTCAAGTTACGTAATTTTCCTTAAACTTTCAAAAATTCTCTTAAATTCTTATATAATCAGTCTTATTGACTTAAACCCTATAGTCGGATGATTATGTAAGATGAATTCAACAAATATAAACTAATTGTAAGATGAATTCAACAAATATAAACTAATTAGCCCAACATAAAAAGAGTTACTTAGAATCTGATTAGAAATTATCACTTTTCAAAAACGGTCGACATACTGCACTTCACTTTTAATAGCGGTCCACCCACTACTTGGGCCACGTTGCCCAAATAGGGTGTCGTTCCGACACTGTTTTTTTATAGGGTTCCTCTCAGCAACATTCTGTGGAAACCTAACATATTTTTGTAAAATTGGGGGTCTGTTGAATGCATTTGTGACATGCCACAGACAGTGTCAATCACTGCTTAGGCCCACTGCACCTTGGTGGCTTCCTCGGGCATAAAAATTAAGAGCAGCGAGGACCTAAAAGTAAACAAAAACAACAGTAGGTAAATGGGTGGGACGGATTGGTAAAACAGGTCAATAAGTTGCAGAATCTTGAATATATCCGTCGTAATGTTGCGACAAAAGAGGAAGCCTCTTATTCCCTATGAACTCGACGTCGGGAATACTCGCCAAAATAAAGTTTTAGCGTTGAAGATCGTCGGCGACACCTCCGCTCTTCCCGTACAGCTTCTCAGCAATTTCACATAAATGGGCATGTGAATAAACAGAATTGCCGTTACTGGGCTGCAGAGAACCCACGTGCAAAACATTAAAAGCCACTGCATTCACCGAAAGTAACCGTTTGAGCGGCCATGTCAGCGCACGGAATTATCGGACCCCACTTCTTTGAAAATCGACAAGGCCAATCTGTAACTGTAAATTCTGACCGTTACATAGCCATGTTAAGGGATTTTTTTTTTCACAACTGCAACAATTTGAAGCCTATAATCGTGCGATATGGTTTCAACAAAATGGCGCGGCATGCCATTCACCTAATGCCTCTTTGGCGGTTGTAAACGAGATTTTTGCTGGGAAACTGATATCGCGCCGAGGTAACATTACATGGCCTCCTAGAAGTCCGGATCTAACGGCATTGGACTTTTTTTTGTGGAGATACCTTAAAAGTAGAGTCTACTCCAATAACCCATCCACGATTAACCAGTTGAAGACCAATATCCGGGAAGAAATGGCAGCTATTCTCCGTGCAATGTGCCAGCGAGTTTTTACCAATTTGAGGTTCAGATTCGAAGAATGTTTGCAGCGCGGTGGTGCACACCTGGATGACGTTATTTTTAAGAAATGAATTCCTAGATGTCTTTTTTCATAGAAATAAAAATTTGTAAGTAAATTCTACTTAGTTACTTAGTTTTTTTTTAATGATTTTTTCATATCCGCAATTCTTTCTGGCCAACCCTGTTGTCAATAAGATACCGTCTATGATAATAGACGGTATCTTATTGACAACGGGTTCACTTTTAATTGCAAGGACTGTTTAGTATACGAGTTTGATAGATAGTTGAACCATTGCGTTCTCGACTGTATTTATTAGCCCGCACCACGGTAATAGATCTATTACCGTGCCCGCACTCTGCGCTCAGCATTGACGCGCACTGCTTGCGCTGAGTAGCGTAGAAGCAATCGATGCGCGCCTCCGCAAACATATTACGTGACGCACTACAGTGGCGGGGCAGCCGCAACATCCCATTCACATTTTAGCCGTCGTTATTTTCGTTATGTTTGATAGCACATTATCACTCAACAGCGCACATTTTAGCCAACTAAACAATAAAATTTCATTAAATGATGAAAACCACAAACATTGCATCAACTTATTATTCATTTTAAAACCGCACAATAGTTACATAGATATTGAAATGACGACAAGTCGTCAACACTATTCTTAGAATAGAAATACAGATTGTTTACATTGTCTTTCGGTAAATAAAGAAAACGGAACGAAACCATTCTATCTTTACGTTGACATGATTAAATATTTTTTATTTTAGGATGTTAATATCAATATAGGTACAAGTTTTCGTTAGCGTAAATAGTTTTGTACAGGATTCGTATTATACAAAATGGCAATATCACTGATTTGGATTGGATTGTTAAAGTTGTGCAACTTAGTTACCAAAATTCTCTTCTACAGTTTTACCTTACGGCCGAGAGTGCAAATGGGTTCTTCAATTTATCCTGGCTTTTGAAATTTGGAAATAAAACTCACTTTACGTAATCAAACAGTGTTCCCGCTAAAACTTAGAGCATTTAACCTAAAAAATATTGTATTTGATTTTTCAAAATCCCCCCAAATGCCAACATCATGCCAAACCAAATCTATACATATAATAAAATTGTAGAAAAGTGGTATCTGTACAATGGAAATGTATAAAAAAAAAGTAGCAGGGGTTGTTATTATATCGATGCCTAACCCGAAATTGTAATTTTTTTTTTTTTGATTGTTTGTGTGTTTGTGCACGCTAATATCAGAAACGGCTTATTTGATTTAGATGCGGTTTTCACAATATATTATTACACGATATATTGCAGTAAGCTTCACTTAACATTTAGTGTTTATTTCATGTCAATCGATCCATAGATAAAAAAGTTATGTCAATTTAAAGAATCACGGCGTACATTGTCACTATTCCACGCGGACGAAGTCGTGGGCACACAGCTAGTTAATGAATATAGCCGCTTCTCTCTCTCTCCAAAAACATTCTTGCCATATTACAAAAAGAATATTATTCATTTATGAATAGACCAATGCTAACTTACAATAATAATTATCAAAGAATATAAATTCTTAACAATTGCTAGACCATATTATTCGTCTGAAATAAAGTATTTTTCCCAAGAAAAAACATCTAAATCAAATAAAATTCCTTGTGAAAAATCTAAATATTTATGGAATGAATTATTTGATTTCAAGAAAAAAAAACGATTTACGGAATTATTTTTATTTTCGCCGACTTTTTTTAAATTATGATAAAATGGTATGGTATGGTGAAACGCTCGTCTATGAATCAAACTTTTGTAACTTTTGTACTCTGTGAATCTAACTTGAATTGAAACTGTCAAGTGTCAATGTCAATCACTATCAGCCATCAGCGGCAACCACTGCAGACAGCTGACAGACTAACTAACTACTAACTAGGTACTAAGTTGCAAGCGACTTTTTAAAGCTTTTTTCATGTGCGGTGCGATTCTAAGCAATATTATATAACGAATTGAAAAAGAAACTACCGGTGTACGCAGTACGCAGAAGATAGCGTGAAGCGACTAGAACAATTCCTAAGAATAATTACTAGCTGTGCTGTCTGTCCTGTCTCTGCGGGTAGCGTTTACCGTGGTCCACAAAGGAAATGGTTTCTAACTGTTGCAAATTTTTGTAGATAACTAGGAAACTAAAACAAGTCGTAATAATAATAAACAAGCCTCACTCGTTATTTGTACGCAACGCAACTGTTTTCCTATCGTAATAAATTTGAACTATTTATAGGTTACTAAATTGATACAATTTGAGTAAAACGATGGAAAAACTGCCTATGTGTAGGATATGTTTAGTGCAGAATGTGCGCATGTCTGTAGTGGTCAACAAGCACTTGCGTGTACTATACGAGAAGCTGACCGATGTCCCAGTAAGTTGATATCTTTAGTATGAACTAGCTTTTGCCTGCGCCTTCATCCGCGTGGAGTGTTTTAGGTATCAATTCGAGTTAGCCAAGAGACGTTAATTGGCTACCCGTTTTCACCACCCTAGGGGTAGATTTTCGAGAAAAATCAGCCCCTAGGCTACCCACTGACCAATATTTGTGCTAAGTTTCAAGTTTATCAACAGAAATCCTTCCTTAGTGGGTGCCTACATTACACATAATTATGTTATCATCATAATTTTATAGACCATTATTATTATCAAGTTTAGTAAAGTTTCAGTCAATGCTACTGAACAGAGAAAGAACAGATAGATATAGATAGTTTAACAAATGTTTAACGTGATTCTTTGAATTGGCATAACTTTTTTATGTATAAACCAATTGACATGAAATAAAATATAAATGTTAAGTCAAGCTTTCCACAATAAGCGGGATTGTCCGAAAGGGTTACCGCTACCCCGGAACATAAAGGGCTATGGAAAGAACATGGATGGGTTTTAGTCAGTAAGAGTCTGACACTCCGCTATAGTATTAAAATAATTCACAAAATAGTGTAAGACAATAAATATTTCATTGCAGTTTGTAACTGAAGACAGTAGGCCGATTGTTGCTTGTTTCTTCTGCTGCGCTAAACTAAAGCAATGCTATCGATTACTGAGACAGTGTCTGAAAGCTGAAGAGCTGTTCACTCAGATGATGAATGGGGATTATGAGGTGAGGTGTTCTTCAACAGTCATTTATTCTCCTAATTTCTTATTTCAGTATATTTTGGAAGTAATTCCTTTTAAGCTGCCATTGAGTGTAAAAAGTGGCTAAGCATATTAACCAAATACTTTATTCATCTTTTTGCAGCCCAATCTTTTAATAAACCAAGAGCACTTTGAGTTTAGTGGGTTAACGAAATCTCCAACAGAGAACTTAAGTATTGTTGAATGTCATACGGAAAGCTATGCAGCTATCAAAGAAGAATTACCAGCTGTTTGTGAGGGACTAGATGATATAATTGAGCCAAAGGAGGAATACCAAAGTGATGGTATGTTTTTAAGAACATAAATAATTTCGCCAATATAGAATATTTTAAAATAAATTAACTACATAATTGATCAAAAATGTTTTGAATCATTTTGAAGCTCTGATTTTATTTTTATTTTTAATCAACAAATTTTAATGAGCATTTAACTTCTATTTAGATTGGTAGGAAGGTTTGATATCATTAATTCAATCATGTAAAACTTAGATATAATCAACATTTTAGTCAAGTTGCAACAACTGTCCCCAAGGGCACTGTGCTAGTAGATAATATGCATGTAATACTCTTAACTTTTTGTCTACTTACAGAGCTAGAAACGAAAATATTAGACGATAGTAGTTTAGATACAGCAGATACACAAACACCCCATTCTGAATCGGATTTAGAAGATGATGTACCTTTAATGGAGTTTAAAATTGAAGAGGAAGAAGAACTGGAACTATATGAGACTAAACAAAGTGCGAGAGAGACAACAAGTAAGTATTAGTTATCTTTTAGGTAAGCGAATAGGACAAAGGATCACCTGATAGGATGTGGTTAGCGTTGCCTTCAGTTGCAATGTTTCCGCAGTCGGCACCCTGTCCCTCGAAGATGTCTCGATGGGTCAGGGGTGCGTAGCAGCACGGTTTGGAGAGATCGTAGTAGTGGGAGTGTACTTCTCTCCAAACCGAACTCTCGCCGAGTTCCACAACTCTTTAACAGAGTTGACTGTCGTCGTCTACAGAAACCATTCCTTCCACGGAGTCAGTTACGACTGGGTGCTGCGGGCCGACCTGCCTGAAGGCGTCAGTGTGGTTTGCTACGCTGACGACACGCTGGTCTTGCCGCAGGGGAGGTCGCATCAGGCGACAGTCGACGCTATGACACTAAATTCGATCGAGAGGATCCGGCAGTTGAGTCTCGACTATTCTCGAGGTGGCATTGCACAGGCCATGTCCTTTCATGGGCCCCGGAACAGGCCACCATCGGGATCCCAACTAACGGAAGGAGCGGTTCACATCGGCGTCGAGTCCACGAGGAAATACCTGGGTTTCGTCCTAGACTGCCGGTAGAATTTCGTGTAGCAATTCCGACGTTTGGCCCCCTTCCGTTCTCTGCGTTGGCGAACCGCCCACTATTTGAACGCGCCCCAAAAGGTGGTAGTCGTAAGGCTGATCCGGGGGTACCGCATGATCTCGGGCGAGGCGGCAAGCCTCCTTGCCGGACTGCCGCCGTAGTATCTGGAGGTAATAGTCAGAGCTCATGGTGGCATAGACAGAGCGACTGTCGCAAGCGCAATCCATCGCAGAGCACGAAACGATAGTGGCGGTAAGACCCCTCTTTGAGGAGTGGCTAGAGAGGCGTCATGGCGCCCTCACCTACCGCCTGACGCAGGTCCTGATGCAGGCAGGACATGGCAGGCGGGAGGAAACGCCCGGGTGTCACCACTGTGAGGATCGCCCAGAGGACACGGTGGAGCATACAGTGGAGATCTGCCCAGCTTGGGCGGAGCACCGCCGTGTCCTCGTAGAGGCGACTGGCGGCGGCGGCGACCTCTCACGTCCAGCCTTGGTGCAAGCTATGGTCCGGGGCGAGAGGGAGTGGCAGACAGTCACCTCCTATATCGCACCAGCAGTTATAATAATATACGCGAAGGAGGTGGCGGGATGGATGAGGGAAAGGACCTCACGTCTCAGTTGCCGCGGGAGACGCCCCGTGCGTCCGGAGCCTTATGACGGCTTTCGGCCACAGTAGGCGCGGGCCTGCGGACGGTGAGTAATGGGTAGCTCACTGTCCGATCAGGACCAGGCCCTTGCGTACGTGTTCCACGCGCGCCTCAAAGACATGTCAGCACTAAGGAAGGGGCCCGATAGGGCCGAAGCCTGCCGGGTAAACGGGAATGTCCGAAAGGGTTACCGCTACCTCGGAACATAAAGGGCTAAGGCACATGGATGGGTTCTAGTCAGTAATATTCTGAAACTCCCTTCCGTCCCACCCCCCAAATAAGGGCCTGTAACTCAAAGTCACGAATGATAAACTAGGACCATTGTATGTCTCTGGTGACAAAGTGTTATTTGTATTCAATGTCACCAAACATTGATCCTTTGCTGTTGTTACGTGAATCCAATCCGCTTTTCTTTGATTCATGTGCGTTTCCATCTGCTTCCAACATTGTACTTAACACATTAATAATCACAGGGGCGACCGTCGCGGAAAAACGAAAATTAGGCACAAGAAGAACAAAAGTAGTAGATGCAATGACTATCGTGGAAACGGGTAAAAACAAATCGGACCCGAAAGTTATCCGGACAACTGAAAAACGTACGTCCGAACCTGGCACTTGTTGCAGATTAAAAGAAATGATACCACATACTAGTACACATATTGGCGAGAAACCTTACAAGTGTGATGTGTGTCAACGAAGTTATAGTCGAAAGAGTTTTTTAACAATACATAATCGTATACACACTGGTGAAAAACCTCATAAGTGTGATGTATGTCAGCGTAGTTTTGGTCACAAGAGTCATTTAACGAAACATATACGTATACACACCGGCGAACAGCCTTACAAGTGTGATGTATGTCAGCGGAGTTTTAAACAAAAGAGTCATTTATTACGACATAGTCGCTTACACACTGGCGAACAGCCTTACAAGTGTGATTTATGTCAGCGGAGTTTTAGGGAGAAGGGTACTTTAACAACACACCTACGTATACACACTGGCGAACAGCCTTACAAGTGTGATGTATGTCAGCGGAGTTTTAAACAAAAGAGTCATTTATTACGACATAGTCGCTTGCACACTGGTGAAAAACCTTATAAGTGTGATGTTTGTCAGTGTTGTTTTGGAGAGAAGAGTCATTTATCACGACACATACGTATACACACTGGCGAACAGCCTTACAAGTGTGATGTTTGTCAGCGCAGATTTAGTATAAAGTGTTATTTAACGAAACATATACGTATACACACTGGCGAACAGCCTTACAACTGTGATGTATGTCAGCGTAGTTTTAGAACCAAGAGTGGTTTAACAGTACATATTCGTATGCACACTGGTAAAAGACCTTATAAGTGTGATGTTTGTCAGTGTTGTTTTGGAGAGAAGAGTCAGTTATCACGACACATACGTATACACACTGGTGAAAAACCATATAAGTGTGATGTATGTCAGCACAGATTTAGACAAAAGAGTCATTTAACAAAACATAATCGTATACACACTGGTGAACAACCTTACATGTGTGATGTATGTCACCGCAGTTTTAGACAAAAGATTAGTTTATCACTACATAGTCGCTTACACACTGGTGAACAGCCTTACAAGTGTGATGTATGTCAGCGCATATTTAGTTCAAAGAATGTTCTAACACAACATATTCGTATACACACTGGTGAAAAACCATATAAGTGTGATGTATGTCAGCACAGATTTAGACAAAAGAGTCATTTAACAAAACATAATCGTATACACACTGGTGAACAACCTTACATGTGTGATGTATGTCACCGCAGTTTTAGACACAAGATTAGTTTATCACTACATAGTCGCTTACACACTGGTGAAAAACCTTACAAGTGTGATGTTTGTCAGCGCAGGTTTAGTATAAAGGGTAATTTAACAAATCATATACGTATACACACTGGCGAACAGCCTTACAAGTGTGATGTATGTCAGCGCAGATTTAGTTCAAAGAATGTTCTAACACAACATATTCGTATACACACTGGTGAAAAACCATATAAGTGTGATGTATGTCAGCGCAGATTTAGTGAAAAGAGTAGTTTAACAAAACATATACGTATACACACTGGCGAACAGCCTTACAAGTGTGATGTATGTCAGCGCAGATTTAGTATAAAGAGTAATTTAACAATCCATGTTCGTAAACACACTGGTGAAAAACCATATGAGTGTGATGTATGTCAGCACAGATTTAGTTCAAAGAATGTTCTAACACAACATATCCGTATACACACTGGTGAAAAACCATACAAGTGTGATGTATGTCAGCACAGATTTAGACAAAAGAGTCATTTAACAAAACATAATCGTATACACACTGGTGAATAGCCTTACATGTGTGATGTATGTCACCGCAGATTTAGACAAAAGATTAGGTTATCACTACATAGTCGCTTACACACTGGTGAAAATTCTTACAAATGTGATGTATGTCAGCGCTGATTTAGACAAAAGAGTCATTAAACAGAACATGGTCGGTTACACACTGGTGAATGACCTTATTAGTGCAATGTTTGTGAACGTAGTTTTAGTGAAAAGAGTAGTTAAACAATTATTTATTAATTACTAGCTGACCCGACAGACGTTGTCCTGTCTTAACTGTGATACCTAACCTACCTACCTACCTACCTACCTGCCTACCTACCTAGCTACCTACCCTACCTACCCTAGCTACCCTACCTACCCACCCTACCTACACCAGCTACCTACCCTACCTACCTACCTACCCTACCCACCTACCCTACCTACCTACCCACCCTACCTACCTACCCTACCTACCTACTCTACCTACCCACCCTACCTACCCTACCTACCTACCTACCCTACCTACCCACCCTACCTACCCTACCTACCTACCTACCCTACCTACCCTACCTACCTACCTACCTACCCTACCTACCCTACCTACCTACACTACCTACCTACCCTACCTACCTACCCTACCCTACCTACCTACCTACCTACCCTACCCTACCTACCATATAGGAGGGAAATCAGCAGCTGATCGAAAAAAAAAAAAAATTAAAATGTATTCTGCGATTCAGGGCGGCGGCAAATCCAACGAAACAAAAACCATGAAAATTGGTCCAGCAGATCTCGAGTTATAACGAAGGGAACAAACCCGTCTTTCTTTTATATATATAGATAGTGAAAAACACCTGTAATCACCTATGTTCACAAAATAAATAAATTGAAATTGAAAACATTTACGTATACACACTGGTGATCAGCCTTACAAGTCTGATGTATATCAGCGCAGATTTAGTCGAAATGAACAGGACATTATTCCCGAACGTTTCGGTCAAGCTCTTCCCACAAAAGCTCTATGGCGTTAAGATCGGGACTTTCGGGTGGCCATGTAATGTTTTCCAATGCGTATACGGACTGTTTCTCGTTTAAATAGCCCCTACATAATTTTGAACTATGCTTTGGATCATTATCTTGTTGGAAAATAAATCCTTGGCGATTCTCTTTAGTCCACAGAATAGCATTCTTCGCCAAAATTACTTTATACTTACTGCTCCTTTTTCATAATTCCTTTAATTTGGAATAGATTTCTAGTCCCATAGCCTGAGAAACAACCCCAGCCCATAACAGATCCACCACCATGTTTGATAGTCGGGACTACACACTGTGGCATCATCTTTCGGAAATTCTTCTTTTGGAACCAAATATTTCAAATGTTTCGTCACTCCAAAGTACTTTTTTGAAATCTTTGGTCCAGTCTCGATGGGTTAGGGCCTATTGGTACCGTTTTTTCTTATTCTTATTCTGCGGGTTTGGAGAGGTTTTCGAACAGCAACGCGACCAAACAACTTGGCGTCTCGCAATCGTCTTTTCACTGTAGACCCTGACACAGGTTTTTCCCGAGATTTGTTGTTGTGTGACTTCAACACGAATTTCTGGGGCTGTTAGGCGTCCAGTCGCGTCGTTATAGTCAGTAAGAGTCTGCCACTCCCTTTCACTCCACCCAGAGCGGGAGAAGTCATTGAATGATTTCCCAGCCTTAAAAAAAAGGCGTCTATTCTATTTCTCTTGCTGGTTACCACAGTAAATTTGTCTTCACTAGACGTCGTAGCTCTTGGACTCCCGGAGCGCCGACGATCTTGATTAATGCCAGTTTCTTTGTACCGCACAATAGTTCAATGAAACAAGTCTTTGATAACTTGAGTTGAGTATGTTGAGATGCCATCTCACGTCCAGATTTGCTTTCATTATGGAGAACAACGGTGCCAGACCGCGTTTCGATACTAATTTTGGAAACTTTTTCCATTTTAGAGACGTCTTGACTGTAGGAATTCGCAGATAAGGGGGCGTCCATAAATTACGTGAGATATTTTAGGGGGGGAGGGGGTCGAGTCAAATCTCATCTCTAATCTTACTTTGGAGAGGGGGGGTCTCGGCAAATATCACGCAAATTTTTTTCTGATTGAAACAAAAAAAAAACTTTTTTGGTCCCTTTAATCCAGATTGTACATGCTTAAGATTTAATCTTAAGCGTAATCATAATACGATTAAGATCATTCACAATTTTTTTTTTCTTTTTACAATAACAATCCAACGCGTTTACGTAAGAAACCCACATTTTGAAAAATCTCACGTGAGATTGGAAGACGGGGGAGGGGGTTGAATAAAATCTCACGACATCTCACCAGGGGGGGAGGGAGGGACAGAAAATTTAAAAAATCACCTCACGTAATTTATGGACGCCCCCTAACCATGAAATAATATCGGGTTAAAATTAACTTTAAACACATTTTAAGAATAAGAACAGTCGCATTGTAAGTTTATGTTAAAAAACTTGAGAGGTGTCAAGGGACACCCGGACGGAACGAAGTTCCTTTCGATTAATTAATGAAGGAATTTCAGTAAAATTTTATTTCTACTAAGGTATAATAATAAAAAAAAATCTGATCTAAAATTTACCTATAAAAAAATATTGATTAAAAAGACATCATATTTTACTCAAAAAAAAGTGTCGTTACAACTTTTGGTCTTAATTCCGTCTAGCCCCCTTTCGCAATGCGCGATAAGGAACTTCGTTCTAAAAAAAAAAACAAAGTGTCAGCTGCGGTGATGAGGTCTTACAATTTTTACATTGATTATCGGACTAGCTCTTCCTCGGCTCACATTGAAGTTTAGAAACAATGCTAGTTTATGTTTTCTTTTTTGGTTATGGCAGTTCAGCCATAGGGTTGAAGGGTAGGCTACTGCATAACCGGACTTGAATGCTAGTTTATGGCCCTTTCCTTGGCTTATATAAAAAGTATAATATTTAGTAGTAATATTTAGGCAATCTTCAAAAACTATAGAATATTGAGGTGTGCAGATTACGTTTTATCACCAATCGAACTTTTGGCCGGCAGTGTATGTCAGCGGAGTTTACGTCGAAATGAACAGTTAGGAAATTGAAATTACACTGAAATAGTATTTACGAAATGTCAATACTACTTTTACGAATACACTTTACATATTATATGACAAACAAATATAAGTTACATGTATCATAAGGGTCATTTTTTTTAAGTTACTATGTCGAATTAAATTTATTATCTGTAAATATTTATTGTAAGTTGTTTAGAATTCACAGTCCTTCATACATACGTACAGGTCTCCAAAAGTGATAATGCGCATAGAAATCTTCGCCACTGTTCGGCAACAGTTGTATTACCCGAGCGTCGGAAAACGATATGTATATAGAGTAGTTAAGTACATTTTCTTCATGCAGAATGGTGGGTTTTGTGCTAAAAGAGATAAAGTAACGAAATTTGATTAAATAATTCCATGTAAGTAAATAGCGAGGATAACCACACGATTGCGAATACGCTACAATCTTTGTTGTATTACTTCAAAAATTTTATCGTACTTTTCATCATTAGAAGAAGAAAAAATTGTGTTCAAACACAGGTTAACACACATTAAAATCTTAGAAATGTAATCATTAAAATCTCAGTTCAAAAGTATTTACTGCACTGATCATTCCACAATAAGCGATGAAGCCTTTTTCATTGCCCGCGTGTACAATAATTATTCGCTCTCCTTTAGAAATGGGTTGTTTGATCCCTATTTTGCTGCTATCTTGCCAAGTTTTACCTTTAGTATGAGATGTATGCACGTAGGACTCGTCCATAAACACGATGTTTCTACCAGAATTCCTCAGCTGTTGTATTTCACTGAGATATTTGATCCTTTTTAAACGTATATCATGCTTTTCCATAAGCAACCGTCTGTTATTATCAGTTTTCAGAAACCTAAACCCCATGTCTTTCAAGATCAGCCTTAAAGTCTCTGCACGCCTTTGAAATTAATAGCTTCGATCAACTTTTTTCTCAAATTATTTACAGTTGGGAGTTCTTTGAGCGTCAACTGAAAATTGTATATCATATTACGAATAACACAGTAGTCGAAATCATCAAGTCCCAGTCGAAATCTACTTTTAGGTTTTCCTTTTTTCGGTGAGGAACATTTCATTGATTGATTCTGTTTTTTTTTCATTTAAGATATTACTCAAAGTTCGTCGTGAAATTCCTGTAGCTTTTCAAACTCTCAAACTCAAACTCAAAGTATTTATTTCAAATAAACCAATTACAGGCACTTTTGAATTGTCAAGGTGTCGGTCAGTCAGAGAGATGAAGCTAGTTGCCCATTCCAAAGCAGTAGGGAAGAAGAACGGGCATGAAACTCCATGGACACTCTTTTAAACAAAATATTGGTTACATAGTTCATATTATTAAAATTATACATGTGAGAACGATGCAGAACGTTAAAAGCATCCGATATTTATGTAAAAACTATTCAAAAATTAAATTAAAACAAGCCCTAGCCGCCAAGAGATGACCAGTAACACGGTCATCTCTTGGTTTTGTAACACGGTCCTGAATTTTACTAAAATAACCATCATGGTCTGTTTTGAAAACATTGGCTTCATTTAAGAAATAAAGGTACACATTAAATACCATTTGCCGTGCTTGTCACATATGCGGCTTTCCACGTTTAAATTTATCCATTCTGAAAGAATTCGTCTGAAAGACAATGGTATGGGCAGAGTTAGGCATATTTTTATTTATTTGTTGTATTATTGCATTATGTACTAATATACTTCATAATATTATTTATTCCTACCTATATCTATTTGTTTATTTATGCATGTGTACCTTTCTATTTAATTTATATAAGCCTAAATATGATTTTTAAAATGTTTTTTCTAGTACATAATTATATGTATTTAACGTAGGTATGTTTTTTTAATATTAAAAAAACGTGAAAAATGTTATTATATTTACCTATTTTACAAAATAAACTATTTAAATTTGACTAAAATAATTAAAGTTGAAATTAAATTCACATTTGAAAACAAAACCAAGAAAAGGTGTGTAATAGCAGCTCTATATAATTCCACACAGAGAGAACACGTGCAGTCACCACCAATATATAAAGACGACTGACGGATCTTTGACTGACCGCCGCCGACCGCTCGATTGTTTTTCGATTGTGTACACATGATATTGACTCCTATTTCTTTCGAACAAAGTGCAAAATGCAAGTGCATTGTTTAGGACTCGAACGATTCAATGATTCGGGTGCTTCCGGAAATACGACTATTAGCGAAGATTTGCATGTGCATTATTAATTTGGGAGTACTGTAAGTATTATATTAATATTCTTATAAAATATGTTGTAATTTAATCTTATCAAATAATTTCGTGTAATAAGTAATAACTGATATTAAATTATTGATCTCTAAATGATGAGTTTCTTAATGAATACTAAGGACATGCTTTTAAAATTGTTAATTTATTTATACATTTAAAACTTTAGTTTTGTACATTTTGCTGTGCCCTACCAGGTGCGTAATTGTTTAGTCGCCGTTAGCGTCAGAATGGCTGGTTGCCTATGGTAAGCGGCTCTGAAAGTATGTTCAAGAATTGCTACCAAATTGCTTATATTTGCTACATTTCTTCAATAATTGCTACATATGATATATTCAGAGAAATATGTATTTTCTTTTGACCAGCTATTCCTTCGTGTTCAGCATAAAGGACGCAGAATTTCTAAAAGTTTGTCGTTCCAGTAATTGCTTACTAATTGCTACTTTCACGAATTAAAGTATGAGCTTCGTACATACATTAGTTAAAAAAATATAGCTTTTATTAAAATTTGTACGAACTAGTGCCTAATAATGTCGAAAGGCAACAGTATTTTTCACTACAGCGTCTTGTTCAAATCTCACAGGCGTCCACATCGACTTATTTTGATGAAGGCTTGCTTATTAATACACTTATATTAATAAGCAATTATTGACGAAATTAATGCAAATATTAGTAACTACCTTTAAATGTGATTCATTTCGTAAACAAACAACTGAGACATTGTTAGCGTCAGAATGGCCGGTTGCCTGCGGCAAGCGGTTCTGAAAGTATGTTCAAGAATTGCTACCAAATTGCTTATATTTGCTATATTTGATGAAGGCTTGCTTATTACTACACTTATATTAATAAGCAATTAATGACGAAATTAATGCAAATATTAGTACCTACCTTTAAATGTGATTCATTTCGTAAACAAACAACTGAGACATTGTTAGCGTCAGAATGGCCGGTTGCCTGCGGCAAGCGGTTCTGAAAGTATGTTCAAGAATTGCTACCAAATTGCTTATATTTGCTACATTTCTTCAATAATTGCTTATTAATATAAGTGTATTAATAAGCAAGCCTTCATCAAAATAAGTCGATGTGGACGCCTGTGAGATTTGAACAAGACGCTGTAGTGAAAAATACTGTTGCCTTTCGACATTATTAGGCACTAGTTCCTACAAATTTTAATAAAAGCTATATTTTTTTAACTAATGTATGTACGAAGCTCATACCTTAATTCGTGAAAGTAGCAATTAGTAAGCAATTACTGGAACGACAAACTTTTAGAAATTCTGCGTCCTTTATGCTGAACACGAAGGAATAGCTGGTCAAAAGAAAATACATATTTCTCTGAATATATCATATGTAGCAATTATTGAAGAAATGTAGCAAATATAAGCAATTTGGTAGCAATTCTTGAACATACTTTCAGAACCGCTTGCCGCAGGCAACCGGCCATTCTGACGCTAACAATGTCTCAGTTGTTTGTTTACGAAATGAATCACATTTAAAGGTAGGTACTAATATTTGCATTAATTTCGTCATTAATTGCTTATTAATATAAGTGTATTAATAAGCAAGCCTTCATCATAATAAGTCAATGTGGACGCCTGTGAGATTGAAACAAGACGCTGTAGTGAAAAATACTGTTGCCTTTCGACATTATTAGGCACTAGTTCGTACAAATTTTAATGAAAGCTATATTTTTTAACTAATGTATGTACGAAGCTCATACTTTAATTCGTGAAAGTAGCAATTAGTAAGCAATTACTGGAACGACAAACTTTTAGAAATTCTGCGTCCTTTATGCTGAACACGAAGGAATAGCTGGTCAAAAGAAAATACATATTTCTCTGAATATATCATATGTGGCAATTATTGAAGAAATGTAGCAAATATAAGCAATTTGGTAGCAATTCTTGAACATACTTTCAGAACCGCTTGCCGCAGGCAACCGGCCATTCTGACGCTAACAATGTCTCAGTTGTTTGTTTACGAAATGAATCACATTTATAGGTACCTACAATATTTGCATTAATTTCTTCAATAATTGCAAATATTGCTTATTAATATAAGTGTATTAATAAGCAAGCCTTCATCATAATAAGTCGATGTGGACGCCTGTGAGATTTGAACAAGAGGTGTAGTGAAAAATACTGTTGCCTTTCGACATTATTAGGCACTAGTTCCTACAAATTTTAATAAAAGCTATATTTTTTTAACTAATGTATGTACGAAGCTCATACTTTAATTCGTGAAAGTAGCAATTAGTAAGCAATTACTGGAATGACAAACTTTTAGAAATTCTGCGTCCTTCATGCTGAACACGGAGGTGACCAGCCATCCTGATGTCAGAATGGCTGGTCAAATAAATATTCATATTTCTCTGAATATATCATATGTAGCAATTATTGAAGAAATGTAGCAAATATAAGCAATTTGGTAGCAATTCTTGAACATACTTTCAGAGCCGCTTACCATAGGCAACCAGCCATTCTGACGCTAACTAGTCGCCAGCACATCAAGTTACCACAAACTGTCAAATCTCGATCGGTTATGAACTTAACTGTCAAAGATTTTAGGTTTAAATTGATGAAAACACACAGTGACAGTTTGGATTAACTTCCGACTTGGACTTAGCTTTAAGCCCATTGTTAGATCTTAACACATTATGGAATACAAATAAAGATATGAATAATAACCGATGTTGCTACTCAAATAGAATCGCCATTCTCGGCTTAACGTGGACAAGTTGTTCAATAAAAAGTATTTTATCTAATAAATGTAATTCTAAAATAAATGTTTTCACAAACCTCGTCGCAGAAAAGCCTTATGTAAAAAGAACTGTATTAAAAGTATTCACGCCGATTGCACGCGCAAAACACCGCCGTTTTTGGTTTGGCTAATGTTCTGGTCTACCACAAAATAATGATTCGATTTTGGTTTCTATTCGATATAAAAATCGGTTGCTAGTATTTGAGTAAAAAAATGTGGTTCTTTCTTGAGCACGGTTATCAAATTGATCAATTGATTTGAACTATATTTTTATTTTTTATCGGTGATTAGATTAATACATTTAAAACAGATGTTGTATTTCTTTTTGTTAATCAGTTGGCCTCCGATTATAGAATCGATAAATAGATTACTGTTAATCACTTTTATTACCCAGCAACTGCATCAGACGTCTGTCAACAATGACTGAAAAAACTATTGGTGGGTCGTTGTCTATATTTTGACGGACGAAACGCAGCCGTTTTCCCGGCGACGAAAATGGTTGCAAAGAACGGTGCAACTAACCTAACCTTTTTTTTTTGTTTACCGGGGGAAAATGCTCATGGATGTTCCCCGCCCTAGGGAGGGCGGGTGGGTCTGTCAGACTTTTTCTGAGTAAAAACCAACCCCGAGTGTTCCCTCTCTCACCTGCGCGGGGGTCGCGGGAACCGAAAATACTGACGCAACCTAACCTAACTACAACGGGCCCGTCCGACATTAGTCCGATACGCGTCGTAGCGAACCCTACACCCTAACGATTTCGTATTCATCAGAACGGGACGGAATCAAACTATATTCGTGAATGAAAGTCGCTTGAAAATAGCGCTATTTTACCGGCCGCATACCGGTTTTGAAACATAATAAACAAAAATTTATATTTTTGATGTAAGTAAATGACCACATATAAAGAATATGCTTTTTATTGTCTTTAAATATAGAATTGTATTATTTTGCGTTTGCCTTTTTTCTTTTTGTCGCCAATTTTAAAATTAAATGTCAAAGTTCATAGAGCTGAAACATTTTATATACTTTTTACTACAATATTTCCAACACGTTCTTAGAAGTCATGGGGACAGGCCTTTGCCCAGCACACAGATTGGTAAAACGATCAAAAACTTGGCCAAAAATATTTTGTTTTGTTTTTCTTTTTCAGATTGGTGGTCCATGACGAGAAATAGTATTTTTCATACAAAAATATTATTTTGAAGATCTTTGAAGGAGAAAATAAAAAACAAAAACCGACTTCAAAAACCTAATAAACACTAAAAACTTAAAAACCATAAAAATTTTCTCTTCTGTTTTGTAATTTTTTTTCAGTTATTTTTGTTCTTTTGCTGCTATTGTACTTTTTTTTAGGTTAATATTTTGTGAGCGCGGGCTTGGCACCGACTCCAACAACTGTTAAATTGTAAAATATAGTGTAGATTAAAGTTAGGTAAGGTTATTTAGGTGAATAATCCTTGATTATAGTTATTCAATTTAATATTATTTTTAAGTTTTTAGTGTTTATTAGGTTTTTGAAGTCGGTTTTTAATTTTTATTTAAAAATAATTTTATTTTATAAGTACATAGTTTATAGTTTAAGTTTGTACATCGTTCATAGTTTTGAAGTTTGATTTCAATTTTAAATAGAAAGAAAATTCATTTTGTTTAATATGGGTAGGCCTACTAAACGCGCTGCTCAAATGAGACACCGCCATTTGGAAGAAAGTAACGACAAAAGGGAAGAACGTTTAAAGAAAAGTAGGGAAAGATATACTAGAAACATTTCAAATGAGAGTGATTCTCCTTACAGCATTTAACTTATCTTCCACCCAAATAATTAGAACATTAACAAATAGTCTACTTAAGTACTTAGGTACTCTATAGAATATCGACTTTACTATATGATGAAATGAACTTCTCTTCATGCTTTTCAGGCTTATTACTGGCTGCGACAGACTTTTAGCTTTTTATCGCAATTATCATTTCTCCAATTCATTGTTCATGCAATTCGATTTTGAATCTTAAGTCTACAGACATAAGCTTGCACGGGTTTGACCTTGGCCTCACGAACGACAACATTGACCACCGGTAACTGGTTATATATTATCGACGGGATCTCATTGACAAAAGGTTCTCTTTTAATTGCAAGGACTGTTTAGTGAACGAACACCGAAGATACGAGTGTGATAGATAGTCGAACCATTGCGTTCTCGACTGTATTTTCATAGTCGCATAATCGACGACTCCCGGCCACCGTGGGCGCGGGCCTGCGGACGGTGAGTAATGGGTAGCTCACCGTTCGATTAGGACCAGACACGTGCCCGACGGCGTGTACGTGTTCCACGCGCGCCTCAAAGAGATGTCAGCATGTGTAGGGGCCCGTTAGGCCCGAAGCTTGCCGGGTAAGCGGGCTTTCCGAAAGGGTTACCGCTACCCCGGAACATACAGGGGCTAAGGAAGGAACATGGATGGATTTTAGTCAGTAAAAGTCTGATTCTCCCTTCCACTCCACCTAGAGCGGCAGGAATCATTTGATCATATCCTAACCTCAAAAAATACTAGTCAAAGCATCCTAACAAACTGGTTATAAAGTAAATGGCATAACAATTGATATGACGCAAATATTTTTTCGTATTTCACCTGTCAAAGTATACTGAGCGGACTGTACTTTGTACTTGAAAGTTCATCAATCATACCACTAGCGCCATTCCGTACCTTTTTACGCAAACTTGAAGATGTTTGATAGCACATTATCACTCAACAGCGCACATTTTAGCCAACTAAACAATTAAAATTTAAGTAAATGATGAAAACCACAAACAATACTTCAACTTATTATTCATCGACGACACGGTACGCCAACCGTGTCGTCGATGAATATTATGTGGTTGAGCGATTGACTGCTGCGCACTATGTCGCGGGTTCGATTCCCGCACGGAACAAATATTTGTATGACCTGCAAGTATTTGTTACGAGTCTGGGTGTTTTTCTATTTATAATATGTATGTATTTACAAAAAAAAAATTATATAAGTAGTATATCAGCCATCTCGTTACCATAACGAGACACAAGCATTAGGTTGCTTAGCTTGGGACGATACGGCGCTGTGTGAAATGTCCAAGGATATTATTATTATAATTTTAAAACCGCACAATAGTTACATATGTCGCATCACGGGTGGCCGAAATGGGAAACATCGGTCCCTCTTCATGATCAGACATAGCTTCAGAATAATGTGGGCACTGTCGTGGGTATTCGAGCGAAAGATAATTTAAATTAAAATAACTTTATTCCAATAACGGTGTTTACAATGGAAACAAACACGTGCGATGGTACTGAGCGATTGCCAAGACTGTCGGCGCTCGACTGCCGCAACACTCGGTCTCTCCGCCAGTCCCCGCTACATCCCCTCTACCGACGATCGTGTCCAAGCGGTAGGGCGCGCTTGCGTTTCCGTTCGCGTGATTATTTATTTAGTAACGAATCAAATTGATAGATGGCGCTGTCTGTTGTACCGTGACGCCATCAATCTACGACACGGCCATCCCTGACAGCACCCGTCCTCGGGTGTAGTACCTGTGGACAAAATATATTCACAGAGTAAACTAGCTCGGCTATCCTGCCAATAGAAACAAAGGCGATTCTCAATGGTACTTTATTTCTTCTAAATCTAAGTACAATAATCAACAGTAATGATTTACAATGCCCTGATATTAAGGCTTCGTTCACAGTGCTTCCCACACAACATCATTTAGTGCACACATATGCTACAACACATGAGGGGCTAGTCTGTGCACCAACACAGACAAGAATCGCACCAACGATCCTTAAGAAAAAAATCTAGCGCAATATGTGCTACAACACATGAAGCGCTCTGTGTACCAACACAGACTGAAATCGCACCAACGATTCCTTATAGACCCATCGCCACATGCTACTCATGAGGTGCGGTCCAGAGCTTTGAGTATGAGTAGACAAACGATTCTTAGTCTGATTTGGTTTCACTACCGCTGTCATCTACTATGACATCTAATTCTCGTGGAACTTGGTGATCGGGGATCTTCCTCACACGATCATGAGGGTATTTGTAAGTTCGCTTCGAGTCAAGCGCCTTTAGTAGGTACCTATCACCGTCTAACACATCGATAATCTTAAATGAACCTTTAAATTTAGCATCTAATTTTGTTTGATTTCTTTCCTCATTTTCAATTAACACATAATCATTAATAGCTAACTTAGAGACCTGAGCCTTATTTTGATCAAATCGATTTTTATCATAATCGGGACTCTTCACAATATTCTGCGTCGCGTACTCTCTAATCTCATCCAAATTGACGGCAGTCTCATCATCATCAACGGTTACTAAAGTAAGCGGTCGTGCTACCCTTCCTATCATTAACTCGAGAGGACTAGATTTAGTCACCCTATTAATAGTAGAGTTCATAGCCAACTGAACCTCTCCTAATGCGTCCTGCCAAGAGCGGTCACGACTAGTCTCTACGGCTGTCAGCATACTCTTGAGGGTACTCATTACCCTTTCGACCTGACCTGCGCGGCTGCCCCCAGTAGCTATCAAGTGCAACTCTATGTTGTTGGAAGTACTGAAACTAGAAAAGTCTTTGCTAGCGAAACAACGACCTTGATCTGCTATTATGCGTTTCGGTGTACCAAACAAATCTATACAGAATTTAATAGCACAAATACTACTGTTAGTGTCTATGTTAAGGGAATGACGGAGTAGTACAAATTTGGTGAAAGCATCTATGATGACAAACACGTACTCCTTCATGTCGTTCTTACCAGACAGTTTACCAGAGGCGTCAATGTGAATTGTGTGCCATGGAATATTGACCTTGGGAATTGGGTGAAGTTCTGCTTGAACTTTACCCGAATGGGGCTTCGCTACTTTACAAGTGATACAATTGTCCACGAATTTTCTCACATATTTTGACATTCCTTCGAACCAATAGTACTCGTAAATCTTTTCGAGTGTTTTTTCCCATCCCAAATGCATGACGGACTCATGGACGTTGTTAATTACTGACCACCTGAGCGATCTTGGTACAATAGGCAGACATCGAGTGCGACCGTTACGCTGAATTTTCCGTTGCAGAACATTCTTACGAATTTCATAAGTTTTGCGAGTTTCCTCAGGAAAAACTTCATTACGAAGATCAGACACGATCTTACTGATCTCTTCGTCCTTTTCCTGCTCAGCTTGCAACCAGTTACTAGAAAGCTCAGCTAAATCGACACGCTTCTGTTCTACACGAGTAAAAGCTCCTTTAGATGTAGGGAGCGGATTTCTAGAAAGAAAATCTACTCATCCTACTGCCTTCACGATAAATAATGTCAAACTCGAATGACTGCATGTAGGCCCACCAACGATGAACTCGTGGAGACAAGTCAGTTTTGTTTTTAGAGGCTTTAACAGAGCTGCAGTCTGTCACAACGGTGAACTTACGACCTAGCAAATAGTGTCGAAAATGTTTTATGGCGTTAAAGACGGCTAACGTTTCCAATTCAAAAGAATGAAATTTCGATTCGGCTGGGGTCGTACGACGACTATAGTAAGCGACCACATGTTGTTTCCCATCAATTTTTTGAATGAAAATTGCACCATATCCTTCAGCACTGGCATCAGTATGCAACTCGATTGCATGCGTGGGGTTAAATATTGTTAGAACTGGCTCACTGGTCAAGTATGAAATTATTTTTTGACGAATGGCCTCATGACTAGGTTTCCAACCAATGGACCTGTTTTTGCCACTCGTTAAACGGAACAAAGGAGCCATCGTTTTTGAGAACTGTGGCACAAATTGTCTGAAATAAGTGGCCAGCCCTATGAACTGTCTCAGCTGAGTGATAGTTTTAGGTGGGGGAAGTTTGGAAAGAGCTACAATTTTATTTGGATTCGGTCTCATTTGTCCATTCTCAACAACAAAGCCTAAATATTCAACCCGTCGCTTAAGAAACGAACACTTAGCAAAATTCAGTGAGAAACCAGCTTTTGTCAATTTATCGAGTACGGTGCGAAGACGAACTAAACTCTCCTCCACAGAAGACCCTATCAATAAAATATCATCCACGTATGTGACAGCATAGCTATAAGCAAGGTCACCTAATGCTTTCATCACTGCACGCTGATATACCGAGCTTGCATTCTTCAAACCGAACGGCATGGTCAAATATTCCCACTGGCCATCAGGTGTGACGAATGCAGTGCGCTCTATTGACTCAGGATGTACTGGAATTTGGTGGTAGCCTGATAACATATCAAGACAGGTGAACCATTTAGCACCACCCAACCTAGATATAAGATCCTCTATCAACGGCAATGGAAACCGGTCTGAAACAGTGTTTTCGTTCAGTTCCCTGTAGTCAACACACATGCGATCTGAACCATCCTTCTTTTTAACCAGCAGCACTGGACTAGAGAAAGGTGAACAACTAGGCCTAATAATACCTGCTTCCTCTAATTCACGAACTTTAGCAGTAACTACTTCGCGTTCACTAGCACTAAGTCTGTAAGGGCGACGATTAACCGTACGAGTAGGATCTACAAGCCTAATTTGCAACTGTCGTGTTGTAACCCGGTATCTGGAAACACCTGTAGAAAACGAAGATGAATATTCTGACAATAGACCAACTAATTGAGAACGAAATTCTGGCGGAACATCTGTGATACTATCAACTTTGTCGAAATCAATTTTACAATTAGAATCGTTCTTGAGCTTATTTGCAATATCACATAACCTCACAACCTTATCACGACACAAGACAACACTATCAGACGTCATACAAACGTTAAATCCCTGATCTAAAATCTCACGGCCAATTAAAATATCATTTTTAAGACAACTATCCGGTACAACATGAAATAAGATCTCTAATCTCATATGGTTAATCATAACCTCAGATAAAATTTGTAAGGTACTTAGCACACTACCATGACCAATGCCTGTTAAAGGAGATTGTTCTAGACCGCCCTATAACCAACAAACATTTGACGTGTACGTTAATTTTAATTATATTTTAATATGCTTTTTAAAAATAATAAATTCAAGCGGACACTATTTAATTCTTAATAGGTTTTCAAAAGTGACCTCATTGATTTTATTACCAACTGAACTCGCCATCTTTCAAGGAATTGTCAATGTGAATGTCACAAAAGATTTGACAGTGTCGCTCTCGCTCATATTACATAAATATCGATATCGACGACGATGTCCATAATATCTAGTGATAAATAATGGATGTTCGATATTTATCACTTCCAAAACATTGAAAATGTGCAACATAAAAGTTTTTCATGCATATTTTTTTCATGGAATTAGTTCCGTGAACATTTTAATGGAACTTATGATGAATATGGCCTAGCACGATTAAGATGAAAATATAATGATCAAAACAAACTCACAAAATGTACAGGTAGTCGAATGAGGGATTTTCTCACAAGTGAGAAAATATTAGTTCAAAAGAGGCGTTGTTAAAAAATACGTCACTGTCTCAGGTTTTTGACATCAAATAAGCTTTCTTATTTACGGATCTTATTTTTGTTATCAGTAGCCAGTAAAAAATAGACGTATTTTTACCCACGCCATCTATTGAACTATGTTTTTTCACTTGTCAGAAAATCTCTCACGATTGAAATATCATTTACGACGCAACTCTAGTGAATTGTTCTCATAACCATTTCACGACTTCAATAGCCATATTTATACTTTTTAAGTACTTAAACTCTATTTTTAAATGTCGCAAACTAAAACGTTACACATTGTTCGTCGGGAACAAAATATTTTATTTTAGCATTAATTTAATTGGAGTAGAATCATAGCAACAACGTGTTTATGTTTGAAACGGAACAAATTAATTTACATTTGACATATTGATCTTTCATTTTGGTCTACTAAATTAAAACCACAGATTAAATAGGTGGTCATTGATAATCGATATATGTACAAAGATTGATCTTCAAGAGAGCATCTCTACGTCACTACGTCAGTCGGTGCCTGTGGCTGTGTTGTGTTGTTGTGAATACCTAACTATTTGGCGATTTTTTTTGGCGTTTTTGATTTAGTTTCTGTTTAACGGACTACAATTTGGATTGCTTTCAACGTGACCTGCTGGCTTCGAATAACTGATTCTGTGATCTGCTTAAACGACACCTTAGCATTTTGACAACGGATAACGGACTTCGCTTAAAGTAAACTTCAACCAATAAATAATAACTGTACCTAAAAGGCATAATACAACTGTATGTACGGTAATATTTTACTGTATTTGAAGTTTAATGCTTTGTAGAAACCAGAAATAGCGATTTTAGAAGGAATTACTTACGTTTTCTTTTATTAAAAATAACCTCAAAATCGGTTCCTTTTCTTTAAATAAATCTTTTCTCTAAAGTGTCCGTCAAGAAACTTTGTTCTTATGGGCTAATAAGGGCAGTTTACAAATAGAAAATGATTTTTTCTATGCTGTTGGCTCCAGGGCGAACAATGTATGGGCGTAGAACAATCTCCTTTACAATGTTATTTACACGCTTGCCACTAAACTTTGACGCAACACAGTCTTTGATTAGAGAGCACTCGGCACCAGAATCGTAATAAAATGGATATGACTCACCGGTGTTCATCAGTACACTGCTGGGATTGCCGACATAGCAAACTTCAACGCGTCGCTCGCTACTCGCCGCTGCTGCAGGCGAGGCCCCTGAGCTGCTAGAGCCGCTTACCGCGACGGCGCCTCCACCATTGCTTCGTGGACATTTTGTAGCAAAATGTCCGGCGTTGCCGCATCGGAAACAGATGATGTCCGAACGGTGCTTTTGTCCTCCAGAACTTGACGACGAAGTGGTAGCGTTGGTGGTCTTGCCTTTCACTTCACTTCTTGATCTGCAGTCAGATGCTCGGTGACCTGCTTTACCGCAGTTGTAACATTTCAGCATAGTCGACTGAAACTTCGATCGCTTGAACTCTGGAGCGGCGTCGGTTGAGTTTCCCATCGACGCTTTCCTTTTCAAAAAGGAGAACGCTTGAAGTTCACACTGCAGCTTGTTTCTGTTGTTGACTTCGGAAGTAAATGCCAACCTCTGTATACGCCCATCAAATTGTGCCATATGAGCAAGCACCGTAGATATGGCTATCTGCTCAGCGCTCATGTTTTGCCAGCGTGATGTGAGCGTAGACAATAATCTGGCGGCGTATGCAGCATAACATTCACCTTCCTTAGGCTTGCTACTCATCATTTTGACAAGAGTAGCAGCTGGAGTGTCCACGCAATCGTAACGGGATAAAAACAAGCTTTTGAAGTCAAACCATGTCATACCCGCAAACGAAACTTGTGCCAGCCAACGTGAAGCACTTCCTCTCAGAGCCTTGCTTAAGGTGATGATCAGAGCACTTCCTTGAAGCGGTACTTCCGATAAGCACAGATCCGCTGTAGTACACCAAGCACGTGCGTCTACATCCGGCTTATCCGGGTCAAATTCAGGCAACGAAATATGCTTGGTACCTGCCGGACCCTTGATGGCTTCTATCAGGGACATCATGTTCTGATTTTGAGCAGCCAGCAAAGTACGAAGCAAATTCTCGTCGCACCGTGACGTCATCGCTCCATTCACAGTATTTTCTTCAGCTCGAATGAATCGCACTTCTGATGTCGCATCACGGGTGGCCGAAATGGGAAACATCGGTCCCTCTTCATGATCAGACATAGCTTCAGAATAATGTGGGCACTGTCGTGGGTATTCGAGCGAAAGATTTTTTTTTTTTTTTTAAATCTTTATTTTAGGAGCTTGGTCAACAAGACTAAGTCGCTCCGTAATACTTTCTTATAGTTTAATACATTATTTTATAAATAGAATACAGTTATTTTATAATATGAGTCACTTATCTTCTACGAATACCAATCTGCACAAGTTTATATAATAGCCTCGCTGTTTCTGACAAGGGGAATGCTAGGATATTATTGCATCTTCCCAACTCTCTGACATCAATACCAAAGTGTGTCAATAACTCAGCTCTCAGATCTTCGTTACGGGCACATGACTACCACTACTATCATGGATATTCAATCTTACCGCCCTTGATGGTTTTTTTGGCCACTGATAGCTGCAAGTGAGATTTTCACCGATAAAATTTATGGGGTTAAAGTAACCCTTTCCTAAGAACAACTTTGGCCCAAACTTTAATTAAAAAAAAAATAAGTTACGCTTATCATATTTCTAAAACACACTTCGGATCTTGTTGATTACATCCTTGAGCTTCTTTATAACTTATAAGATTACTAAAAAGACAATATCGATACAAACAACAGATCAAATTCGTAAATTATTTGAAAAAAACAGCTAAAGTACCCAGCCTTTACGGTATGTAAGTACCGTGATTGCGAAGTATGTAAAAGGCTAGACGCACGTGAGGGGTGTCAAAAGACGCGTCTCGGCGGGCGCTAGCAAACTATACTCGCCCCGACTGCCCCTAGGGTAAATCCAGGGCTGGGTATACATCAATTAAAAAATCGATTCAAGAAGTAGTTTTTTTTAAGTTATTAGATTGTTTGATCCACTAAAGTTGCAAAGGGGAACGCTCGTGCATGCCTAGTCCATTGGTTAAATAGTGTAATAAACTACAATATGATAAATATTTACCTAAACAGTAGAACTTACATGTGGTAATTATTTAATTTCCCTAAGGGGTCTATAGTTAGAATCCTGATCCGTGAAATCTTCAATAGAAATTAGCTGTATGAATTTTATTTGTCTTATATATCTAGATTATATCTCAAGTTTCAAGCGCATACTTAAATAAAGTACCTACTTTCTGTCATAGTCAATTTAAAATTTAAAAAAGTAGGTGTACAAAAATAAATGACCTATTTAAATTATATCGAAACAACAATTGTGTTATCGCTTATACCAATTCAATACCGGTATTATACTGTAAATTTTGGGATGTTACCTAAATATATTGCACGGCCGCTTTTTTGTAGCTATCCGAACTTGGTCGGGTTATGTAGGTTTTCGATGCTTCGTCAGTATTATAATTGTTTTTCTTTAATTACTGAATTTAATGACATGAAATTTTGCATGTGAATAGTTGAATGAATACACTAATTATTGGCATAAATTTTACCATGCAATTCCTTTAGAACGTCGTGATATTTGACTGCTTTGTAAACAGCGATCTATTCATGGTAAATTGTCCTATAACTCTTTAATTACTAACGGAACATCATTGATACTTGGCAACATGTTGCAGACACTTACAAGGTTTGTATAAACGTGAAAATCTAGACCCCAAAGTGCATACTTTAAGAACTAAGACCTAATAAGCGTATTTTACGTTTATATTTTTATCTTTTAAGCCCTACGATTTTTTCTAAATCTGTTTTTTAAACAAATATAAACAAATTCAAAGCAACGTATGTAAAAATCTACAGCTCTCTATGTAAGCGCTTTATATGAAAACTAGCTAATGGCCAAACGTTCGCGTAGCGGAAACTTGAATTCCTCCGAAGTTTATGCATGCACTAATTTTATTCATACATACACAATTACACACATATACACACTAATATTTGGACACATCTCTTTTCTTCTAAAGTCTATGGATTAAAAAAAGTTCCGCCAGGACAACGTTCGCCCAGCGGAATCAGTTTTTGGTGAATTTCTCCACAATGGCTGCATGCACAAATTTTTTTTTACCATACACAATTATACGACGTCATACACTAAATATCTGCATAATTAAAATCTTTAAATTCAACAACATTCCGCTGCGCGAACGCACACGAACGAGTGTATAGGTAGTTGGAACAATAAAATATATTTTGTAGGTACTTATTGGACGTTGGTATTGCATTTTCGCAATGTTCTTGGTGTGTCCACGTAGGTATGCGCACGTGACGAATTATTGGTAAATTGTAGTTGCAGTCACATCATATTAATGACTGCAAGGAGACAAATTTTCTCAATCGATTTAGAGCCTTACCGGTAATTTAAGGTTTAAAATCATTTGGAGAAATTTGACTGTTTGTACAAAAACGTTTGGATTTAGTCATAAAAACATCTAAAAGCACATTGCTTTAAGTTTTACACACATTCCTCACATTGCTAGAACATTGCAGCAATTTGTAAAGAATCACCGTTTTGTAACTTACACCCTGTCAACCGGATGTACACCCGTCAACGATATAGGTATTCATATTAGTAACTATGACAACGCATAACGTGCTTGCGTGAAGTGACCACTTCACGAGCACGGGATTCTGCCAAAATTCCCTGCAGGCAGCGCGGTGAAGTGAACGCCGCGCGGGATTCAGACCAATCTCTCAATCGATTCTGAACCTTACTGTACAAGTTTTAAGGTTTAAAATCAAATTATTGTCTGTAAACTCGAATAAATATCTACGACTAGACGTTTAGTCAACCGAAAAACGTGCTTGCGCGAAGTGTGCACTTTGAAAATTGACAGATTGGGGTAACTTGATATGCTGGCGAACATGCGTGACCCGCTCGCGCCTTTAGTTAAAATACAAAGGCTAGTCTAGGAAAAAAAGAAATAAAAACGAAATTGAGTTTATGACTAATTATGTTGTAAGTAAGTAAGTACCAAAGTAGGTACTAGCTAGCTTTGAAATAAAATAAAATAATTACTTATTAAAATTAGCATAAAAATATCATTAAAATCTCGATTTTGATTGTAAGTGGTACATCCCTAAAATCAAGTGGGATGACACTGACAGCCCACTCCACGCTCACTTCACCTAAGTTTTCACGGTGAGATGGTAACAGAATCGCACTGCTGCGCGCCGATTCTGTAAACGTCTCACCGTGAAACCTAAGGTGATGTCAGCGTGAAGTGAGCGCTCGCATCCACCTAATGCTAGGGATTGACAACTCACTTTAAAGTCACTTCACCTACGTTTTCCCGGTGACATTTTTACAGAATAGCACTACTCATTGTTAATCCAGGTTATAATCTCTTTTTCCTTCTTTACATTCGTATCAACAAAAGTATCCTATACCGGAGGTAACCGAAAGGGTATATACATACAAAAGCATATGCTACAGACCACCAAACTGAAAAACTTTTACTACGGGACCAACTCCGAAATCGTGAAAAACAATCAGCTAGCTGTTCGTCGACATTTCGACCGGTCACGTGACCAAAAATGTATAGAACATCAGATTTTTTTTGCGACTTTCGGTGAATCCCTGTGGATGAAATTGGATCAATGTATATACGTATGTATTTTCATCCAATTTCATCCAGATCCGTTCCACCGTTTTTGTATGATTGAGTAGTAACAACATAGAGTCATCCAGAACTTCACATTATAATTATTATCTAGCAGGATTACTTCTTCTTCTTCGTGTGGTTAGTGACTAACCTGGTGTCAGAGTTTTTTTAATACTGCCCTTTTTTTTTTTTTTTTAAGGCTGGGAAATCATCCATTAATACTGCCCATGGGCCTCTGCCTTAGCATCACATGCTGTTGAGAAATATCTCTCAGACATGCCGGTTTCCTCACGATGTTTTCCTTCACCGATTTTAAGCAAGTGATAATTATATAATACGCACATGAATCCGAAAAATCAGAGGTGCGTGTCTTGGGTTGGAACTCGAGACCTATGACTTGGCAGTCCGGCGGTCACACCACTAGGCTATCACTGCTTGTTAGTAGGATTACTGAGATTACTTATTACGACATGATACTTAAAAAGGCTCTTAAATGGGCTATAAAAATCATCGCATCTTGCTGGAAATCTTGTTCAACTAGATATGAACGCATCATGCTCAGTGTCAGTATATTGTTTATTACCTGCTCCCGTAGGTTTACTAGCTGCCCTATTGGTCGTAGCGTGATGTTACATAGCCTATAGCCTTCCTCGATAAATGGACTATCCAACGCAAAAATATTTTTTCAATTCGGACCAGACGTTCCAGAGATTAGTGCGTTAAAACAAACAAACTCTTCAGATTTATATTATTAGTATAGATTCTGTGGATCAGTTTCGAACATCGATCTACTTATACATTATTAAACTAGCTTCGATCAGCGGCTTCGCCCACGTGGATGCCTGAAACTATCCCACGGGAATGTTTTATATCTGCCTAGCTTTTCCCAACTATGTTGGGGTCGGCTTCCAGTCTAACCGCGGATGCAGCTGAATACCAGTTTTTTTACATGGAGCGACTGCCTATCTGACCTCTACAACAAAGTCGGTAACTGGGTTATACGAAACCTGTCAGACTATCGGGCTTCTGAGGACTGTCAAAGTTCCATGAAAGACAGTCGGTTCTTAAAAGGCTGGCAGCATTGCCGAGTTGTATGCCCATGCTGGTTCTTTGACCAAAAATAGGCCAGCCCTCTAATCACGTGAAGATTCGACCAACCGCTTGGCGATGTCTAGAAAAAACCCAGTGGGCACTAGGACCTCATGGCCCTAGTGTTTCAACCCTAAATGGCTCGAACATCATCATCATTCTCCTGCCCTTATCCCAATTTATTTGGGGTCGGCGCAACATGTCTTCTTCTTCCATACTTCTCTATTAGTCTTCATCTTGATAGTCACTCCCTTTCTAGCCATACCACCTTTCACACAATCCATCCATCGTTTCTTTGGTCTTCCTCTACTTCTATAGCCATCCACATTCATACTCACAATTCTCTTGACAGAATTTTCCTCATTCCTCTGCATAACATGCCCATACCATGACAACAGATTTCCACACAACTTTTCAGTCTCTGGTGTCACTTTCAGACTTCCTCTTATTCTATTCATTCACGTAACACCACACATCCCTCTTAGCATTCTCATTCATAAAAGTAAGTAGTTTCTAATCAGATTGGAGTATTTGCGTCATATTTTTATTAGTATAAACTAAACTAATAATAGAGTAATTATCCATAGGATGCTTGGTAATAAATGATTATTGGCACATTCAATTGTACCGTACATCTATACTTAATAATGACACGGCTCTCGTGCTGTGCAAATATTGTTTTTCCTCGTATAATTTCAAGGTACGTCTTGTCATTTAGACAAAACATGTTTTTAGGGTTCCTTAGTCAAGCGGGATTGTCCGAAAGGGTTACCGCTACCCCGGAATATTAAGGGCTAAGGAAGGAACATGGATGGGTTTTGGTCAGTAAGAGTCTGGCACTCCCTTCCGCTCCATCCAGAGCGGGAGAAGTCATTGGATGATTTCCCAGCCTCAAAAAAAAAGGTTCCTTAGTCAACTAGGAACGGTTATAGGTTCGCTATGTCCGTCTGTCTGTCCGTAGCTCAGCTCAGAGGTTCTTAGTATAGATAAACTACGATATCATGGCCCATTGACTATTTGAATCGGTCAAAAATAAAATATGAAATCACATAGATAAAAGACCGCTCGTCTTAAAAACTCCCATCACCGTACAGAAATCAAATATTATGCGAAGAAATAATTGTAAAATTCCATTTAATGCTATTAAATATTCCATTTGATTCAAAAAATCTGTGACGTCACATGTGTTATAATTTCATACAAATCACGTACAAATTCCGCGTTTTGACATTTCATATAAAGTAACGTTATTGACTACCCTTTCAAATACCCAATTGATAATGAACCTTAAGCTTTTGGTATAAAGTTGATTAACTATCAAAGACTGGGGTAAGTAGATGTTATGGCCTCTGTACTTACCTCATAATTAATCTTCTTTTGTTAACGAACTTCAAAAGTGTAGGAGGTTATTAATTCGTCTGTTTTGTATTGTTTATTTTTGGGTCAAGTGCATGTCAAACTGAATCTATTAACATTTAACCATGAGTAATTTTTGAATGCAAAAATCCTTCGATATTTTTTGAAAAAGAAAAATCATTAGGTACTAAAATTGGACAAAGAGAACTTAATATTAAATTGTGCAAATATTTTAATTTAATTTTTTTATCTACAAAAGTTTGTTAACCTTTGTCACATATACGTGACAAGCAAGCGCATGCCCTGTTGCCCAACGACACAAATATGTGACAATGGCAACAATACTATAACACGAAATAAACAAATAAATCATTTCTTTTGTGAGTGTTTATATAAATAAATATAGATATCGTAAAAAATGAAGCTCTGAAATGAATTTTATGACAGGAAACAAAAGACTCCATGGATATTGGGCAATTCATGATAGCAAAAAGAAATAAAGTAGCTTGGCGTGGAGGGCACGCGCTTGCTTTTAAATGCTCTGGCGTTCAAAAGGTTAAATATATAACAAAAGCAAGAACCGATACAGGATATATGAAAATTTATGCCCTAAAGGGGTTAAATAGGGGTGAAAGTTTGTATGGAAGTTTGTCTTGGTTCGAACTTGGTTTTAGAATTCCGTTTACAAATTAAAGTTAGTTATATCATCGTGTTTTTTGCAAACTCGTCTCTTTAGGCCCCTGAGAACCTGCAGTCAGCGATATTGTCCGAAAGGGTTACCGCTACATCGGAACACAAAGAGCTTTTTTTTTTTTAAGGCTGGGAAATCATCCAATGACTGCCCCGCTCTGGGTGGAGCGGTAGGGAGTGTCAGACTCATACTGACTAAAACCCATACATGTTCCTTCCGTAGCCCTTTATGTTCCGGGGTAGCGGTAACCCTTTCGGACAATCCCGAAGGAAGGAACATGGATGGGTTTTAGTCAGTAAGAGTCTGACACTTCCTTCCGCTGCACCCAGAGCATGAGGAGTTATTTAAAAAAAGTGCACAATCAGCCTATAATGCCACTGCTAGGATCAAGGCCTCTTTACTTCAAGAGGGAGTGGGCTGTAATCTACCACGTAGGACCAATGCGGGATGGTGTGTGCGGTGGAGGTCCTTGCCCATTCTTCTCCATACGAAACTACCTTTTGGAAGGGGCGACTAGAATCCATTCTATTTCTTGTTCATTTTTACGTTCAAAAGTGCTTTCTTGTGTCTATCACTACATAGTATAAAACAACTAGCTTCCGCCCGCGGCTTCGCCCGCAAAATATGTCGACAAATTGTACATATAAAACTTCCTCTTGAATCACTCTATCTATTAAAAAAAACCGCATCAAAATCCGTTGCGTAGTTTTAAAGATTTAAGCATACAGACAAACAGACAAAAATAGCGACTTTGTTTTATACTATGTAGTGAAGTCGCTTTCTCTGTCCCTTTATCCCTTAAAAGAAAGTCGGGTTTGTTCCCTCCATTATAACTCGAGATCTGCTGGACCAAATTTCATGGTTTTTGTTTCGTTGGATTTGTCTCCGCCCTGAATAGCAGAATACCTTTTATTTTTTTTCGGTAGGGTACGTAGGGTAGGTAGGTAGGTAGGGTAGGTAGGTAGGTAGGGTAGGTAGGTAGGTAGGGTAGGTAGGTAGGGTATGGTAGGTAGGTAGGTAGGTAGGTAGGGTAGGTAGGTAGGGTAGGGTAGGTAGGTAGGTTAGGTAGGGTGGGTAGGTAGGTAGGTAGGGTAGGTAGGTAGGTAGGTAGGGTAGGTAGGGTGGGTAGGTAGGTAGGTAGGGTAGATATCACAGTTAAGACAGGACAACGTCTGTCGGGTCAGCTAGTTATAAAATAACATAAACTGGGAGTATCTGCACGCGGTGAAGGCGGTAACAGTTCAGGACTGATTTTCGATGACGATGGTAAATCATTGAAAATTTGACTCTACTGGCCAAAACTCCTATTTATTTTTTATTTTATCGTATGAATATGCCTTCGGGCTTATGTTGTTTGAGTGTTTAATTTCCTTTTCCATTTATCGTCGTGACACGGTAGCCTACCCGGTAACGCAGGGGATCTACACAATAAACCTATGACCATGCCTAGAAAGAGGTCAAATCTTTCCCAATGTTCCAAGAGAGCTAAAAGATTGAGGATCATAAGATCCCAAGAATCTACCGAAGAGCGTCAGGAGAGACTTGATGCTGTTCGAGAACATTAGGCTGCAACTCGCTCCGTGGAAACCTCTTCAGGTCGCGAAGCACGCCTGCGTTCTCAGCGTATTCATTAGGTCTCTAGAGACCAGTGAAGAATATGATGCGCGACTGACCGCTGATCGTGCACGTCAGGTATTGTCTCGCGAGTCAGAGACGTTCACGGAAAGAGAATTACGCTTGAGTTCCAAGCGTAATTCTCTCGCATCGACTTCTAGGTCTCTAGAGACAAGTTGGGAATATAATAATGCGGTTACCAAAATGAAAACGATGACAAATGGACTGTATGTTTTGGTGGTTGTTGGAATGAAATAAAACTAAATCTCAGTGTGATAAAAGATTTAAATGGGAAAAATGATAAAAAATAACATAAATGGCGACCCCGTTGTCGCTGGCATTTAATAAGAAACAGGGTCCGCGTACGAAGTCGCGGGCAGAAGCTAGTTAGTTATAAATAAATACATTTCAATTTGAAATGAAATTTTTATTTTCTCTAAGAAGATAAAATAAATAAAGTGTTTATTTCAGAAACTACAACTTTAACAGTATATTCTACAAAGGAAGCTGCCTTCTTTTATGTAAAAGATATAGTGCATTTTTCTTTAGTTGTCTCATTTGGTAAACAAATGTCGCGACTAATATTAAGATTTCTAGGTAATGTATGTGTCTGTGAAGCATTTTTTTAAATTAATCATGCCTTATATGTATTATTCAAAGTTCAGGACGTTTAAGCTTAACTCAAAGTGTTCGATTGATACGAAAAATCAGAATTTTCGGCCCGTGTTTGTTTACCATATTGGACACTGTAAAAGAAATACACTATATGTTAAGATGTCTGGAAGGGTCTTTTAAAGAAAGTGCCATTACAGTTTCAAGCTGACCTGTCCCCACAGAGAGCTTGCATGCTGTCGCAACGTCCTCTGCTATTCCTAGGATGTAAGTCATTGTGGGGTATGTAATATCCTGAGGAGGTATGTGAAAGTGAAAGTTTGTGGGGGTATGTGAAAGAAATAGTGTTTGATCGGGAATGTGACAGTGCTAATGAAATGCGAGGCAGGGCAGAATAGGTAGTGAGTGTTTTTGACAGACTACGTGCAGAATGTATGGAGGATCCTACACTAATGCCTCGTGTTCACGGATCGACACAGCGACGGGCCCGGCTTAGTATCGAAATGGATGGAGCGCAGTTCGAGCCAAATCTCATAAGGTCACAGAGGATTTAGCCAGGTTCGTAAAATGCCTCTGTGAGCTTTCGTGTTCAACAGTGGGCTACAAATACGATTCAAATTCATAATTTTTTGAAGTATTGTAAGGCTAGGCATTTCGAAACTGGTGTTTGTCAGTTCCGTATAAATCCTGTGAGCCTGTGACTCGCCCGTACGAGATTTCGCGCCCGAGAGAGACGCGCGGACACGCGTGGCGCGAGTGTGTCAGTGACCTCACGTTTTGTACGGTTTCCATTGCGTGTTTACGAAACATGAAGTCTTGAAAATAACCAATTTAAAGCGAAAGGTTATTGGTATCTGTTTGCAATTAGGTTGTATATAATCTACGTTCTGGCTTCGGAAGCGTTCCCCTTACACCTTGTATTATATAAGGTGACTGGTAATTAGTGACCGATATTTAAACACGTGATTGTACTCATGATTACGATCAATTTTCCCAAAGAAACTTTTTTTGTATACTCAATAGCTGCTAACAGCTGATCGGCGCGAAGTTCATTGAACTTTGCTCGCGCCAGTTGTATTGTTATTGTGATAAAAATAAAACTTATGAGTATACAAAAAAAGTTTCTTTGGGAAAGTTGATTGTAATCATGAGTACCATAGATATAATAAAGAAGGAGTACAATCACGTGTTTAAATATCGGTCACTAATTACCAGTCACCTTATATAAGTAGTGACTCGCTGATCCCCCCTTTCGGGGATCTAGCTTAGAATTAAGTGTCCCCTGACCAAAGTCCCGCTGCACAGTCCCAAACCTCCGATCAAAATCGTCGGTATTAGGGCACCCGTCGACAAGATCCGGGCTTCGAAGGAGAGCACACTTCATTACTGAAACAGGCTGGCTTGTCGGTGAGGCGCAGTATAGGAGAGTGGGAGTCCCGCAGCCCGAAATCTGGACAGCCTCTCAAAACACCAACACCTCCGAAGATGGCCCCGTTAACGACCTCCCCTAATCTAAAGTCTAAGACTACGCTTGCCCGTCAGAACAGAAAGGGGACTGAGGAGAGCTCGCCACAGGAAGCGGAACCCGTGAGGTACCTTTCCAGAATCACGGAGGCTAAGGCGTGCCTCTCCAAAGCAAAAATACAGCTCTGTAAGTTCCCGAAATCTGAACAAAGAAATTAAGGACGAAATTACTACGGCAGTTGAGGGGCTTTACCATTTTGTGACATGCTGCAGACAGCGTGACACTGTCTGTTGTGCCATTGGCACATCACTGCTTAGGCTCACTGCACCTTGGTAGCTCCCCAGGGCATTAAAAATAAGAGCAGCGAGGATCTAAAAGTAAAGAAAAACAACAGTAGGTAAATGGGTGTGACGGATTGGTAAAACAGGTCAATAAGTTGCAGAATCTTGAATATATCCTTACCTTCGTTTTTGGATCAACACCGCTTCGTCGTATATGTTGCGACAAAAGAGGTACCTATAACGTCCTCACACAGGTGCTCGAATAATTCACGAGTGAGCCTTAAGTTCCGTATGACCTCGACATCGGGAATACTCGCCAAAATAAAGTTTTAGCGTTGAAGATCGTCGGCGACACCTCCGCTCTTCCCGTACAGCTTCTTCTAGCAAGCTTCTTTTGTATTGAAAGTTCATCAATCATACCACTAGCGCCATTCCGTGGCTTTTTCCGCAAACATGAAGTTTGCATCACTATTTTACCTGCCGTTATTTTCTTTATATTTGATAGCACATTCACTCAACAACGCACATTTTAGCCAATTAACAATAAAAAGTCAGTAAATAATGAAAACCGCAAACATTGCGTCGACTTATTATTCATTCTAAAGCCGCACAATAGTAACATAGATATTGATGTCAACATGTCGGCAACACGGTTCTTAGAATAGAAAAACAGATTGTTTACATTGCCTTTCTGTAAATAAAGAAAACAGAACGAAAACATTCTATCTTCACGTTGCCGTGATTATTTTTTTTCTTTTAGAATCATAATTTCAACACACATGTTTTCGTTCGCGTAAATTGTTTTGTATAATTCTTAATTTACAAAATGCCAATATCACTGATTTGGATTGTATAAGATAATTTTGGTAAGTGCAACTTACCAAAATTATCTTCTACAGTTTTACCTTACGGCCGAAAGTGCAAATGGGCTCTTCAGGCTTCTGAAGTTTGAAAATAAAACTCACTATTAGGTAATCAAACAGAGTTCCCGCTAAAAATATATTTGATTTTCCAAAAGCCCGCCAAGCCGCCAATATCATGCCAAACGGCTAAACCAAATCAATGACCATAGATCAAAACGAAAATTATTCATTTAGGAATAGACTAAATCCGAACACAATGCTAACTTAAGCATATAAATATTATAAAATCTTAGAGCATTTAACGTATGGAGATGGCAAGCGGCGAATCATCGAACAACTTTTTCTGCCACTTTTTGCGGGGGGCGAGGAAAACACATACAGCACACTTCTTAAATTTGACAACCACACACAGAGACATGCTTCCTATTGCTACAAACGCTCACAAAGAAATTATAGACACACAGTGAAAAAACACATACACATTGACAAATTTGTGCGTATCTATGCAATAATTGCATAGATACGCACAAATTTGGTAGAAATTCATGAACATACTTTCAGAGCCGTTTACCATAGGCAACCAGCCATTCTGAATTTCTGACGCTAACTTAAATTTGACAACCATACACAGAGACATGCTTCCTATTGCTACAAACGCTCGCAAAGAAATTATAGACACACAGTAAAAAATCACATACACATTGACAAATTTGTGCGTAACTATGCAATTGTCCTACGACAACAAACACAAACTACTAGTGTTGAGGCACACGGAATGAGTGGTATTTCATTTCATGAATGAATGAATAAAAAGTTCTGTTTTCTTTTTTTGGAAAAAATACGTTTAATGATTAGTGCCTGCGAAACTACGTAGGTAGCCGCCAGTAATCACAAAACAATTTATAGTGCTATAGAAAAAGAACGATTGTATTTATTTTTATAGTCAATTTTTTTTTCTTATTTCTCAATAATATTATATTGATTGCATATCATTCTGCATTTAGGGTCGGCAATTCGGAATTCATACCCCATTCTTTAAAAAGGGCTTTCATTTATATACACGTGTCAAAAATTTAGGGGACAATATCAATACATAGTATAAAACAAAGTCGCTTTCTCTGTCCCTATATCCGTATGTATGCTTAAATCTTTAAAACTACGCAACGGATTTTGATGCGGGTTTTTGTAATAGATAGAGTGATTCAAGAGGAAGGTTTATGTGTATAATTTGTCGGCATATTTTGCGGGCGAAGCCACGGGCGGAAGCTAGTAAATAATAGAATAAGACAATCAATCAGATGTACTTTTATTATTTTGTTATGAATGACAGTTTTACACGTCGGTTTTATTGTTTTGCAGTCCGGTGTTGCAAAGCTAAATGATGTCAAAGTTAAAGTCACATCATTTATGACAAATAGGCACAAGAAAGGCACTTTTGAACGTGCTCACATATTTACAAACATTCTAAAAGTTAATAATAATAAATCAATCAATGTGAGAGGTAAAGTTATTCCAAAATGTTAAAATATGTAGTATGGTACAACATTATAAATTATTTATTACCTAATTTACTAAGCAACCAGTTTGATTTTGTCTGGACACTAGATTGTCATGTGGAGCAGGACCAGTATGTTTCCAAGCATCCTTATCCTTTATATAATCCTCTAATTTGTTATAAGCTGGTTTACAAAGTATACTTTTAATATGAGTTTAAAATTTTCTGTCATTGAATTGCAATACAATTCTGTTATTTTGTTTTTCCGTGTGTACTTCACGTAGTAATATTTGTTGATATTTAGTACCATTTTGTTTCCGTTACACCATCGACTTAACGCGTCGATATCGCTTTAAAGAAGTTCAGTATCGTCACTAGACTCGAAACTCTAGACAATTTGAGATCGTCCGCGTATGTACAGACGCCAGCACATCAAGCTATCCCTAACTGTCAAATTTTCTCAATTAAAAATGAACCTTGTCTTTGCAGTAAAGTTGAAATACTATCAAAGAAATTTGACAGATTGTGGTAACTTGATGTGCTGGCCTCTGTACATATTACATTCCGAATATTTGAGGCAGTGCTGGCGATTGTACTACGTTTTTTAACAGCGTGCCTACGCGGTCCGCGGTGGATTATTAGATTTCGACGTCATATGTATCTATTATAATTATTGTTTCTTTTTCAAATTGCATGAGCTACAAAAACTCACTACGAAACGAACAAACTATTATTCTTTTATTATCCTAAACATACAATGAAAATAATTTAACCCATTGAAGGACAGTGAACGAGACACAATAGAAGTTTTATTGTTATTACTGTTGAATTAAGTCTAAGCATGTAATCCTAACAATATCTATGGTATCAATGGTAACTGTCAGTGTCAAATATTTGTGTATGTCAGTTTGATTGACACTTGACATAAGTTTCTGTCTGCTCCTTCTTCTTGTCTGAACCTCCTCGACGTAAGTGTGTAATTGTTAATCCACTCTAATAATTTGTATCAATGTCTTTAATATTATTGTAATTGCTGCTCTGTTTATTGTGAGTAATAAACTAGGCAATTGACTACCTATTGTTGTTTCCATTCTACACTCGGAATTCCTGGACTGCACCGGATCCATCCACTTGGCTGAAGCACCCACGTGCTATACTTAGGTCACTGCCTCTCTCTATTACTATTCTCCATCTACAACAATTACGTCTATAGGCGTTCACTGTCCGTCAAAGTGTTAAATCGACTTCCAAAGAACTTTTATAGTTATTTTTTTTTATTTCAAGCTGACTTGTCCAGATACATGCACAAAAAACTGGTTACTGAACCTATTGACTGAAAAATCATTTAATTGGCAAATCATTCATTCGCGTTGTCCCAGCACTATGCAAATCCGACCCCTGTACTACTTTAGCGCTACCTACGTACCAATGTATTTATTCTATCGTTACGTCAATAACGATTACTTCGACATTGTACGTAATTAAAAATATTTTAATGTATAATTTATATTTACAAGTGATAGGAAACACCATAGTTTCGAAAATTTGAAGTGGCAGCTCGCTTTTTGCACGAGGATACTGCACAATTAACCATTTCTTAGGAGGACTTCCTTGCGACACAATACGATACATAATGGCGGCGGTTGGCGAATGAACTAGTTTTATAGAACGTGTATGGCCGTATGACCAATCGGTCATGGCAGAGGGGTACGCTTAGCTATGCCATCTCCATAGGTTAAATGCTCTAAGTATAAAATAGAATAATTTATTTAGTTTTTAGCTTTAGTTTTTATTAAGCCCTGGCTGGAGGCTACAATTCTTTGTGGCAGCCACAGGCAAGCCCGGTTAAGCAGTAGACAACCCTTTGGTTGAACTGCGAGATGCCATTTCAAAAAAAAAAAAAAAAAAAAAATAGCAAATAACATACATACCCATAATAGTCTGAAATTAAGTATTTTTTCCAAGAAAAAATTCTGTACTGAAATTGAATTCTTTTTGAAAAATCAACTTCAATTTTATTCATGAAATCAACTATTTGATTTCAAGAATAAAGAAACGATTTATTGATATTTTTATTTTAGATTTTTGGCGACTTTTTGGAATAATGGTAAAAAAGAGAAACGCTTGTCTATGTCAATCAGTGGCAAAGAGTAATTTAGTAAGATGATCAGTGGTAAGGTAACCAACCACAGAGTCACTTGCACCTTTTCAAAGCTTTTGTACTTGTGCTGTGCGAATATTTTAGCAAATATACAATACTAGAACAATACATAAGAATTACTAGCTGTACTGTCTGAACTACCTCTGCGGGTAGCGTTTACCGTGGTCCACAAAGGAAATGTTTTCTAACTTTATTTGTAAATGTTTGTAGATCTAAAAGACACTAAAACAAGTCGTAATAATAATAAACAAGCCTCCCTCGTTATTTGTACACAACGCAACATAAAGATGGAAAAACTGCCTATGTGTAGGATATGTTTAGTGCAGAACGTTCGCATGTCTGTAGTGGTCAACAAGCACTTGCGTGTACTATATGAGAAGCTGACTGATGCCCCAGTAAGTTGACATCTTTTTATGAAATAGGTTTTGCCCGCGACTTTGTCCGCGTGGACTGCGGTTATATCGCAATATCGGCATAAAAAGAAGTGTTTTATGTATCAATTCGAGTTAACCAAGACACGAGTGAAATCCCCTTTAAATTGACTACCCCTTTTCACCACCTTAGGGGTAGATATTCGAAAAAACCTAATACGCTGTTATTCTTTACTTTTGGTATTAGACATGAGTCAGTTTTCAGTTATTCGGACTGCACATTAAAATTCTTCCATATAAACTTTGACAACCCCAACAAAAAATGATAAACTTTATGATTTCAAGTTTAATAACTCAAGGAATAACATCTTTCATACAAAAATCCTTCCTTAGTGGGTGCCTACATTATATTTAATTATTATATCATCATAATTTTATACAGACTATTATTAGTATCAAGTTAAGTAAAGTTTCAGTCAATGCTACTGAACAGAGAAAGAATAGATAGATACATATTATATAGATAGTTAAACAAATGTTTGATGTGATTCTTTGAATCGGTATAACTTTTTAATATATGAACTGATTGACATGAAACAAAATAACCCACATCTAAATCGGATAAGCCGTTTCTGTGATAAGCATGCACAAACAGACAAAAACTCTAACAATAATTGTTTTGGGTGCTATTTGTGTTCATAACGGGCCTTATAATATTTTTCTCATGTATCTTCCATGTACAGACAGCAGTCTGTTAGATTTTTATTATATGTATGGATAGAGCCTCTCTGACTACACGAAGATTTATTCAACTTGCATGAACAACAGAGTTTGTTCTTAGGGGAGAATGGAAATCACAGACATTGAAGGTAGAAAACTAGCAGCATTGCAAATTCTTTGGCTAAAGAACGAGTGTGCCCCCTGGTCATGTGATTCAAGCGGTCAAGGGTTCAGCAGTCAGTGAGAAATTTCCTTTAAGAGGTTTCATGCACACAGGCCTCATGAAACAAGTGTTTCCATCCCAAACGGCTCAAAACTGTTGTTACCCATAAGGTTACAGTATTTGCAGCGCTTAAAGGCCTCAGCAGCTTCTGAAGACAGAAAATTTCATTGCAGTTTGTAACTGAAGACAGTAGACCGATTGTTGCTTGTTTCTTCTGCTGCGCTAAACTAAAGCAATGCTATAGATTACTAAGACAGTGTCTGAAAGCTGAAGAGCTGTTCACTCAGATGAAGAATGGGGATTATGAGGTGAGGTATTCTTCATTCTCCTAATTTAACAGTCATTTATTCTCCTAATTTCTTATTTCAGTATATTTTGGAAGTAATTCCTTTTAAGCTGCCATTGAGTGTAAAAAGTTGCTAAGCATATTAACCAAATACTTTATTCATCTTTTTGCAGCCCAATCTTTTAATAAACCAAGAGCACTTTGAGTTTAATGGGTTAACAAAATCTCCAACAGAGAACTTAAGTATTGTTGAATGTCAAACGGAAAGCTATGCGGCTATCAAAGAAGAATTACCAGCTGTTTGTGAGGGACTAGATGATATAATTGAGCCAAAGGAGGAATACCAAAGTGATGGTATGTTTTTAAGAACATAAATAATTTTGCCAATAAAGAATATTTTAAAATAAATTTAGTACATAATTGATCAAAAATGTTTTTAATCATTTTGAAGCTCTGATTTTTTTTTTTATCAACAAATTTAAATGAACATTTCACTTCTATTTAGATTGGTAGGAATGTTTAATATCATTAATTCAATCATGTAAAACTTAGATATAATCAACATTTAGTCAAGTTGCAACAACTGTCCCCAAAGGTGCTGTGCTAGTAGATAATAGGCATGTAATACTCTTGACTTTTTTGTCTACTTACAGAGCTACAAACGAAAATATTAGACACACAAGCAGATACACAAACACACCTTTCTGAATCGGATTTAGAAGATGATGTACCTTTAATGGCGTTTAAAATTGAAGAGGAAGAAGAACTGGAACTATATGAGACTAAAAAAAGTGCAAGAGAGACAACAAGTAAGTAGTAGTTAATCTTTAGGTAAGTGAATAGGACAAAGGATCACCTGATAGGAAGTGGTTAGCGTTGCCTACAGTTGCAATGTTTCATTCCGCAGCAGTTACCCCGTCCCTCGAAGATGTCTCGAAGGGTCAGGGGCCAGGGGTGCGTAGCAGCACGGTTTGGAGAGATCGTAGTAGTGGGAGTGTACTTCTCTCCGAACCGACCGCTCGCCGAGTTCCACAACTCTTTAACAGAGTTGACTGTCGTCGTCTGCGGAAACCATTCCTTCCACGGAGTCCTTTACGACTGGGTGCTGCGGGCCGACCTGCCTGAAGGCGTCAGTGTGGTTTGCTACGCTGACGACACGCTGGTCTTGGCGCAGGGGAGGTCGCATCAGGCGACAGCCGACGCTATGACACGAAATTCGATCGAGAGGATCCAGCAGTTGAGTCTCGAGGTGGCATTGCACAAATCCAAGGCCATGTCCTTTCATGGGCCCCGGAACAGGCCACCATCGGGTTCCCAACTAATGGAAGGAGGGGTTCACATCGGCGTCGAGTCCACGACGAAATACCTGGGTTTCGTCCTAGACAGCCGGTAGAATTTCGTGTAGTAATTCCGACGTTTGGCCCCCTTCCGTTCTCTGCGTTGGCGAACCGCCCACTATTTGAACGCGCCCCAAAAGGTGGTAGACGTAAGGCTGATCCGGGGGTACCGCACGATCTCGGGCGAGGCGGCAAGCCTCCTTGCCGGACTGCCGCCTTAGAATCTGGAGGTGATAGTCAGAGCTCATGGTGGCAGAGACAGCGACCGTCGCAAGCGCAACCCATCGCAGAGCACGCCACGATAATGGCGGTAAGACCCCTCTTTGAGGAGTGACTAGAGAGGCGTTATGGCGCCCTCACCTACCGCCTGACGCAGGTCCTGATGCAGGCAGGACATGGCAGGCGGGAGGAAACTCCCGGGTGTCACCACTGTGAGGATCGCCCAGAGGATACGGTGGAGCATACAGTGGAGATCTGCCCAGCTTGGGCGGAGCACCGCCGTGTCCTCGTAGAGGCGATTGGTGTTAGCGGTGACTTCTCGCGTCAGGCCTTGGCAAGCTATGGTCCTGGACGACAGGGAGTGGCAGGCAGTCACCTCCTATATCACACCAGCAGTTATGTACGCGAAGGAGGTGGCGGGATGGACGAGGGAAAGGACTCCACGTCTCAGTTGCCGCGGGAGACGCCCCGGGCGTCCGTACTTTCGGCTACAGTAGGCGCGGGCCTGCGGACGGTGAGTAATGGATAGCTCACTGACCGATCAGGACCAGGCCCTTGCGTACGTGTTCCACGCGCGCCTCAAAGAGATGTCAGCACTAAGGAAGGGGCCCGATAGGGCCGAAGCCTGCCGGGTAAACGGGAATGTCCGAAAGGGTTACCGCTACCCCGGAACATAAAGGGCTAAGGCACATGGATGGGTTTTAGTCAGTAAGATCCTGAAACTCCCTTCCGCCCCACCCCCCAAAAAAAGGCCTGTAATTCAAAGTCACAAATGATAAACTAGGACCATTGTACAGCCTTGGCCACAAGTATTGAGCACCATGACAGCTTTCAGTTTTATGCGGAGTATCAAATAGAAATAAAACAAAACGTTTTATATAGGTTTATTTTACTGTTTATTAATTGAAAATTAATATTTTGTCGGTCCACCCTATGCCTTAAGGAGGGCTAAAGCGTGTGAATTTGCCGCTAGAGGCGCTAGTGTAGCGTGAGGTCTCTGAAATGTCGGAAACATAGAAGACGAAACGATTTGGTGTATACTGTCGAGTGGCCTGCAGACAGTTTGTACAGCAGTGTAACGGCGAAAAGGCATCACCTGACTTGGATATAGTGAATTATTATAGGATTACCACCTATATTCTATAGATTTACAAATACAATGCAGGAATGACTGAGTTTGCTGCAGTTCATAGAAAGGGCTATAACCTGATGATGGATGAATATGTAATGGCTGTAGTGATATGTACGCAAAATAGTTTCAGTCGACAAATGTCAGATTCTAGAAATGTCAGACGAGTTTAAAACGCCAGATTCTATGAATGCCAGATTCTACAAATGTCAGATTCTAGAAATGTCAGACGAGTTTAAAACGCCAGATTCTATGAATGCCAGATTCTACAAATGTCAGATTCTATTAACTCCAGATTCTTATAATGTCACATTTTTGTTACAATTGCAATTTAATAATTTCCCTAAATGTGTTATGAAAATAAAAATATATAAATATAACATAACTAAGATTCTTTTATATTTGAAGCCATCAATTATGTAAGAAAAATTGTATTCAATTACCTAGTCATGTTTTTACGTACAGCGACATCTTGTAGTAGATTTGTGAACAACGATGCGGCCAGAGAATAGCTAGAATAGGATTTTTTTATCGAATCATGTACTTAAGTACCATTTTATTTCCTGCTTTATATAGACAATGATGAATTAATTATTAACTATTGGTATATTCATTATGATTAATCTACTATCTTAGTGCACACTCATAAATTATTTTATTAAAATGTAGGTAGTTCAGTATTACGTTGGCTATTAATTATCGACTGGTGTGCTGTTGTTACCTTGTTTACAAGGTAACAACAGCAACAGCAAATGGTAATTAAGTACATGATTCGATAAAAAAATCCTATTATAGCTATTCTCTGGCCGCATCGTTGTTCACAAATCGACTACAAGATGTCGCTGTACGTAAAAACATGACTAGGTAATTGAATACAATTTTTCTTACATAATTGATGGCTTCAAATATAAAAGAATCTTAGTTATGTTATATTTATATATTTTTATTTTCATAACACATTTAGGGAAATTATTAAATTGCAATTGTAACAAAAATGTGACATTATAAGAATCTGGCATTTATAGAATCTGGCATTATAAGAATCTGGCGTTTATAGAATCTGACATTTGTAGAATCTGACATTTGTAGAATCTGGCATTCATAGAATCTGGCGTTTTAAACTCGTCTGACATTTCTAGAATCTGACATTTGTCGACTGAACCGCAAAATAATTTGTTTTTTAAAGAGGACAGGTCCACCCTGAAAATACGAAAGCATTGTCATATTTTATGAGTATTGCCTTTGAAGCAGATGGAAAAATTGTTCAGTCTATGTGAGAGTGCGCTGCTGCTCAAGGCCCAAAGGCAGTTTGTAAACATAGCTTGTGTGTGCTATGCAATTTTATGATTTAAAAATCATTCTGAGTGGCGTATTAAGAAAACACCCACAGAAAGTAACGAAAGTAAATAATTTGTATATTGATCCACACGTCCTCATAACACTTGCAGCACTGTACAATGGAATGATAAGGTTAGGAACAGTGTAATAAACCTTGTTTTCTAATAATAAGCGGTGTGTTTGAAGTGGCTTCCCTGCATGGAATATGTAATGACCATGATTACCTGAAACTACATATTCTTGACCAATTTATCCAGAATAAAATTAATGTGAGTGTACATCCCATTCTATTATTATATATTCCATTTAATATAAAGCTTCTGCGCTGAAAGTTTCGGGTTTAATTCTCAACAAACTTTGGCAGTTGTTCAGACCGGGACCTCACGCGCCAGTGGCGCCAACTGGTGAGCACAAAAACGGTAGCCCTCATTACGGCAGAAATTCTTTTTGGTAAAGAGCTAACAAGATTTGTACAGTCTTCAGCAGTAGTGGCGTCCCATTCTAGGCGCAGGTAGCGTTTCAAATCTTCTCTGTTGTTGGCGCCTAACTATACACTTTAATAAACGCCATAAATGTTCTATGGGGTTCAGATCTGGCGACTGGGCAGGCCAGTCAAGAAGCTCTGTGTTATTTTCCCGCAACCATGACATAGTGCGGGCAGATTTGTGGCATGGCGCGTTATCCTGCTGGAATTTAACACCATCCATGTACATGTCGCCAAAAAGTTTTTTATTTATTTATTTAAACATAAAAATATCCTTACAGGCTAGACCCAATGCGATATTGTAGCACACTTACAATTAACTTAGTATAACATACATCGTTGAATTGAGTTTTGTGCTCTTAGCATAACAAATTGTATACGTGGCTGGTGGTTCTTGTGAATTCACCCAAAGCGCAACAGAATATATCCAAATCCTCAGCAATGAGGTTGAGAGTGCGGAGCGCGCTCGTGAGCGGCGCCTCGCGCCTCTAGTTAGTCTCTAGTTAGTTCGCGCGCGCGGTTCCACCAGCAACCGCGGCAGACGACGTCGACCCACATACCCGTCAGGCATGGCTAGCTCTACCCTCCGCAATATATCCGCATTGTGTATCTTCTCTTATTACCTTAAAGATATAAGTCACTAGTGTGAGTAGCCTCCTGACCCTTAGTTCATTATATCCGACCATTCCCAAGACAAATAGAGTTGGATACATCATTGGATAAAATGGATATACCCCGTATTCCTTCATATATTTGTACCTAATAAATTTATTTTGTACTCGCTCCAACATAAGGCTATACTTAGTTTCATGAAGTTTCGTGTTTCGTGTCAAGTTTCGTGAATGAAGGCAGCAACGCAGTTTCTAGTACATTTATGTACTTAGTAGAGTCCATACGGCCCTCACACACGAACAATTCGCCAACTCCAGAATCGGTCATGCATCCCCAGACCATTATGCTGCCGCCGCGTGTGCGTTCGCGCAGCGGAATGTTGTTGAATTTAAAGATTTTAATTATGCAGATATTTAGTGTATGACGTCGTATAATTGTGTATGGTAAAAAAAAATTTGTGCATGCAGCCATTGTGGAGAAATTCACCAAAAACTGATTCCGCTGGGCGAACGTTGTCCTGGCGGAACTTTTTTTAATCCATAGACTTTAGAAGAAAAGAGATGTGTCCAAAAAATAGTGTGTATTTGTGTGTAGGCCGGCCCAGAAAGAGGTGGCGAGACGACCTAGACGCATACCACAAGGGATGGATCGAGGTGGCTCAAGAGAAAGATGTCTGAAAGGATTTGGGGCCTTTGCTCAGCAGTGGTACAGTGTAGGCTAAATAGAAAAAAAAAAAAAAATTGTGTGTAATTGTGTGTGTATGAATAAAATTAGTGCATGCATAAACTTCGGAGAAATTCAAGTTTCCGCTACGCGAACGTTTGGCCATTAGCTAGTTTTCATATAAAGCGCTTACATAGAGAGCTGTAGATTTTTACATACGTTGCTTTGAATTTGTTTATATTTGTTTAAAAAACAGATTTAGAAAAATACGTAGGGCTTAAATGATTAAAATATAAACGTAAATACGCTTATTAGGTCTTAGTTCTTAAAGTATGCACTTTGGGGTCTAGATTTTCACGTTTATACAAACCTTGTAAGTGTCTGCAACATGTTGCCAAGTATCAATAATGTTCCGTTTAGTAATTAAAGAGTTATAGGACAATTTACCATGAATAGATCACTGTTTACAAAGCAGTCAAATATCACGACGTTCTAAAGGAATTGCATGGTAAAATGTATGCCAGTAATTAGTGTATTCATTCAACTATTCACATGCAAAATTTCATGTCATTAAATTCAGTAATTAAAAAAACAATTATAATACTGACGAAGCATCGAAAACCTACATAACTCGACCAAGTTCGGATGGCTACAAAAAAGCGGCCGTGCCATATATCTAAGAAACGTTCTTAACCTTCCAATATAGTATTTATTAATATGGTACAGTTGCGTACACAAGCGTTAGGAAAAAGTAAAACAATTGCATTTCTTGAATTAAAAATATTTTATTATCATTAATCAATCAATATTTTTATTATCAATTAAAAAATCGATTCAAGAAGTAGTTTTTTTTAAGTTATTAGATTGTTTGATCCACTAAAGTTGCAAAGGGGAACGCTCGTGCATGCCTAGTCCATTGGTTAAATAGTGTAATAAGCTACAATATGATAAATATTTACCTAAACAGTAGTACTTACATGTGGTAATTATTTAATTTCCCTAAGGGGTCTATAGTTACAATCCTGATCCGTGAAATCTTCAATAGAAATTAGCTGTATGAATTTTATTTGTCTTAAATAATATATCTAGATTATATCTCAAGTCTCAAGTCGCAAGACGAGCCGCTCACTATCTGAACGCGCCCCAAAAGGTGGTAGCCATTCGGCTAATCCGGGGGTACCGCACGACGTACGTGGCGGTAAGGCCCCTCTTTGAGGAGTGGCTAGAGAGGCGTCACGGCGCCCTCACCTACCGCCTGACGCAGGTCCTCACCGGACATGGATGTTTCAGGAGGTTCCTGCACATTATCAGGCGGGAGGAAACGCCCGGGTGTCACCACTGCGAGGATCGCCCAGAGGACACGGTAGAGCACACGGTGCAAACCTGCCCCGCATGGGCAGAGCACCGCCGTGTCCTCGTAGAGGCGATCGGCGGCGGCGACCTCTCGCGCCCGGCCCTGGTGCAAGCCATGGTCCGGGGCGAGAGGGAGTGGGAGGCAGTCACCTCCTTCTGCGAAAAAGTTATGCTCGCGAAGGAGGTGGCGGGATGGGAGAGAGAAAGGTCCTCCCGTCCCAGCCGCCGCAGGAGACGCCCCGGGCGTCGGGAGCCACGTGACGACTCCCGGCCACCGTAGGCGCGGGCCTGCGGACGGTGAGTAATGGGTGACTCACCGTCCGATCAGCACCAGACCCGTGCCGTACGGCGCGTATATGTTCCACGCGCGCCTCAAAGAGATGTCAGCATATGAAGGGGCCCCTCAGGGCCAAGCCTGCCGGGTAAGTGGGATTGTCCGAAAGGGTTACCGCTACCCCGGAACATAAAGGGCTACGGAAGGAACATGGATGGGTTTTAGTCAGTAAGAGTCTGACACTCCCTTCCGCTCCACCCAGAGCGGGAGCAGTCATTGGATGATTTCCCAGCCTTAAAAAAAAAAAAAAGTCTCAAGCGCATACTTAAATAAAGTACCTACGTAAATAGTACCTACTTTCTGTCATAGTCAAATACATTTAAAAAAGTAGGTGTACAAAAATAAATGACCTATAAATTATATCGAAACAACAATTGTGTTATCGCTTATACCACTTGAATACCGGTAATATACTGTAAATTTTGGTATGTTACCTAAATATATTGCACGGCCGCTTTTTTGTAGCTATCCGAACTTGGTCGGGTTATGTAGGTTTTCGATGCTTCGTCAGTATAATAATTGTGGGATCCTGCCATTTTGCCGAAAAGATTTTGCCAAATTTTCATTACCCAAACAAATTTTAGCAACCTTTTTTTATACCAATGCAATATTTGGAATAATTTTAGTACGCACATTTTCATTTGGTCAAATTTTTACTTGGCAGATTATTACCAAGGATAATGTCATTAAGGCTTTTGGTCTTTAATCAAATGATTTATTACAGCAAACCATATTTAGACAATAAACGTTTAGTCAAATGATGTGATAAGACAAAAAATATAAAGGCAAAAATAAGATTTGTCTGAAACAAGTCAAATTTATGGTTACTAGACATAAGGTTATTTATGGAACTAGTTACAGTAGGTTATTAATTTTAAAAAAATGGTTAGGTTAGGTTAAAACTGTGACCACCTACGCACGAGCCGAGCGAGCGAAGCGAGCGGTGCCGCGGGAGCGGCCGGCGTGTGCCAGAAAGGACTAGATTATATAGAAAAAAAAATGTAAATAAGAGATTTTTTTATTCAGCTAATAGAAGCTATAGAAGATTCTGATTGGAAGCAAATCGCGAATTGGTTTGAAGAAAATTTAATTTTGCGTAAAATATGTTATACCAACTGAAATATTTGACTAGATAAAAAATGGTAAAAGTACTAGTTGGTGAACAAGTTATTGTTCAAACGTTCACTTGCCAAACATAGGTTTTCGTAACAATTATTTGTAAAGAGATTTTTTGGTAAGTAATAATTTGGCAAATGAAATTATGCGAAAATTTGTTTGGGAAGTGATAATTTGGCAATTTCTTTTCGGTAAAACAAGGGAGACCCAATAATTGTTTTTCATTAATTACTGAATTTAATGACATGAAATTTTGCATGTGAATAGTTGAATGAATACACTAATTATTGGCATACATTTTACCATGCAATTCCTTTAGAACGTCGTGATATTTGACTGCTTTGTAAACAGTGATCTATTCATGGTAAATTGTCCTATAACTCTTTAATTACTAACGGAACATCATTGATACTTGGCAACATGTTGCAGACACTTACAAGGTTTGTATAAACGTGAAAATCTAGACCCCAAAGTGCATACTTTAAGAACTAAGACCTACTAAGCGTATTTTACGTTTTTTATTTTTATCTTTTAAGCCCTACGATTTTTTCTAAATCTGTTTTTTAAACAAATATAAACAAATTCAAAGCAACGTATGTAAAAATCTACAGCTCTCTATGTAAGCGCTTTATATAAAAACTAGCTAATGGCCAAACGTTCGCGTAGCGGAAACTTGAATTTCTCCGAAGTTTATGCATGCACTAATTTTATTCATACATACACAATTACATACAAATACACACTAATTTTTGGACACATCTCTTTTCTTCTAAAGTCTACGGATTAAAAAAAGTTCCGCCAGGACAACGTTCGCCCAGCGGAATCAGTTTTTGGTGAATTTCTCCACAATGGCTGCATGCACAATTTTTTTTTTATCATACACAATTATACGACGTCATACACTAAATTTCTGCATAATTAAAATCTTTAAATTCAACAACATTCCGCTGGGCGAACGCACACGCCGCCGCCGTGTTTTACGGTTGGGATCACACACCTTGGCTTAAATTCTTCGCCCACCCGGCGACGCACAAAGGTCACACCAGGTGTTCCAAAAATCTGCAATAAAGAGAAAAATATAGAGTTCCGGAAAAAAAATAACTTCATCTATGCGTTTGGTTTTTAAACCATTTTATATAATTTAATTAGGGCATTACATTGACTTACTCACCTCAAAGTTTGATTCGTCTGACCACACAGCATTTGACCACTCTTCAGCGGTGAAAGTTCGGTGTTTTAAGGCCCATTTATACCGAGCTTTTTTGTTGTTGTCGGAGAGCCATGGCTTCTTCCTAGCTCTACAGCCTTTCAGACCAGCTTCGTTAAGTCTTCTGCGAGTAATTCGAGCAGAAATGGATTTCTTAATTTCTTCTGAAGATGTTTTTTTTCCTATTTTTTAACGACTCTCAGTAACTGACGGTCTGTGGTGATGCGTTTGCGCCTGGTTCTCGGTCTATTTTGATGTGATCCAGTAGCAGAGAATCGCTGAGTAGCATATTGCACAGATCGGCGCGAACATTTCACAGTTTTAGAAATCTCTACTTGTGATTTCCCTTGCTCATGCAGAAGCTGTATCTGCACACGTTTTTCTAAAGAAAGTTCATTTTATTTTGGTATATTGCAACGATAACACTTAAAAAAAATTAAATAAAATACCAAAGGCGCACTAGATCATTTGACGTGTTCACAACGAGTGAACGAGTGATGGTAGAGAACTGATTAATTAATACAAAAATTGTAAATGACACATTTTATTGCACCTGGGTGTTTTATTGCTAGCTGCGGCGTGGGTCATTGTTTTAAAATCTTTGTAGATGACCGACAAAAGAATACTTCAACAGTAAATTTGGTTTTCTCCCATACTTACAGTGAACGAGCGAAATTTGTAAGGTGCTCAATACTTTTGGCAAGGCTGTGTATGTGTCTGGTTATTTGTATTCAATGTCACCAAACATTGATCCTTTGCTGTTGTTACGTGAAACATGCAATCCGCTTTTCTTTGATTCGTGTGCATTTCCATCTGCTTCCAACATTTTACTTAACACATTTATAATCACAGGGGCGACCGTCGCGGAGAAACGAAAATTAGGCACAGCAAGAACAAAAGTAGAAGATGCAATGGCTATCGAGGAAACGGAAAAAAACAAATCGGACCCGAAAGTTATCTGGACAACTGAAATACGTACGTCCGAACCTGGCACTTGTTACAAATTAAAAGAAATGATACCACATACTCGTACGCATATTGGCGAGAAACCTTCCAAGTGCGATGTGTTTCAACGAAGTTTTAGTCGAAAGCGTGCTTTAGCATTACATAATCGTATACACACTGGTGAAAAACCTCATAAGTGTGATGTATGTCAACGGAGTTTTAGGGAGAAGGGTACTTTAACAACACATATACGTATACACACTGGCGAACAGCCTTACAAGTGTGATGTATGTCAGCGTAGTTTTAACCAAAAGAATTCTTTATTACGACATATTCGTTCACACACTGGCGAACAGCCTTACAAGTGTGATGTATGTCAGCGGAGTTTTAGGGAGAAGGGTAGTCTAACAAAACATATACGTATACACACTGGTGAAAAACCTCATAAGTGTGATGTATGTCAGCGTAGTTTTGGAGAGAAGAGTCATTTATCACAACACATACGTATACACACTGGCGAACAGCCTTACAAGTGTGGTGTATGTCAGCGTAGTTTTATTACAAAGAGTAGTTTAACAATACATAATCGTATACACACTGGTGAAAAACCTTATCAGTGTGATGTATGTCAGCGTAGTTTTGGTCACAAGAATTATTTATCACAACATATACGTATACACACTGGCGAACAGCCTTACAAGTGTGATGTATGTCAGCGGAGTTTTAAACAAAACAGTACTTTATTACGACATAGTCGCTTACACACTGGTGAAAAACCTCATAAGTGTGATGTATGTCAGCGTAGTTTTGGAGAGAAGAGTCATTTATCAAAACACATACGTATACACACTGGCGAACAGCCTTACAAGTGTGATGTATGTCAGCGGAGTTTTAGGGTGAAGGGTACTTTAAAAACACACCTACGTATACACACTGGCGAACAGCCTTACAAGTGTGATGTATGTCAGCGTAGTTTTATTACAAAGAGTAGTTTAACAATACATAATCTTAGACACACTGGTGAAAAACCTCATAAGTGTGATGTATGTCAGCGTAGTTTTATTACAAAGAGTAGTTTAACAATACATAATCGTATACACACTGGTGAAAAACCTTATCAGTGTGACGTATGTCAGCGGAGTTTTAAACGAAACAGTACTTTATTACGACATAGTCGCTTACACACTGGTGAATAACCTCATAAGTGTGATGTATGTCAGCGTAGTTTTGGAGAGAAGAGTCATTTATCACAACATATACGTATACACACTGATGAACAGCCTTACAAGTGTGATGTATGTCAGCGGAGTTTTAGGGTGAAGGGTACTTTAAAAACACACCTACGTATACACACTGGCGAACAGCCTTACAAGTGTGATGTATGTCAGCGTAGTTTTATTACAAAGAGTAGTTTAACAATACATAATCTTAGACACACTGGTGAAAAACCTCATAAGTGTGATGTATGTCAGCGTAATTTTATTACAAAGAGTAGTTTAACAATACATAATCGTATACACACTGGTGAAAAACCTTATCAGTGTGACGTATGTCAGCGGAGTTTTAAACGAAACAGTACTTTATTACGACATAGTCGCTTACACACTGGTGAATAACCTCATAAGTGTGATGTATGTCAGCGTAGTTTTGGAGAGAAGAGTCATTTATCACAACATATACGTATACACACTGATGAACAGCCTTACAAGTGTGACGTATGTCAGCGCAGATTTAGTCGAAATGAACAGGACATTATTCCCGAACGTTTCGGTCAAGCTCTTCCCACAAAAGCTCTATGGCGTTAAGATCGGGACTTTCGGGTGGCCATGTAATTTTTTAACCGACTTCTAAAAAAGGAGGAGGTTCTCAATTCGACTGTATATATATTTTTTTATGTTTGTTCGCGCATAACTCCGTTGCTTGCCAACCGATTTGAAAAATTCTTTTTTTGTTGGAATACCCTATACTTCCCAAATGGTCCCATAAAAATTTTATCGAAATCGGATAAGCGGTTTTTGATACATCAACAAAAATCTAAAAAAAATCCTACTTTAATATACACACATCAAAAGTGTCTAGGGATCAACATATATTTTTGCAATAACTTTTCTCTTGATTGATATTAATTTAAATTTTCTTTAAGGATTCATCAAATAAAGTGTTTTCGTTTGTCACAGTAACGATAAACCAAGTCACCTTTGCATTAATAAAGAAATTTGCCATTTTCCTAATAAAGGGATTTTTGACATTTGAACCACTAACATTAAAGTTCGAAAAAAAGACTGAAATAACAGTTTTCTTTAAAATTTTATTGGGTAACTTAAACAATTAATAATCCGTGTTTCTACCGCGAACACTAACAACACAAGAACATCGGTTTGGCATACTCAAAATGAGTTCATCCAAATCACGCTGTGGAATGGCCGCCCATGTTCGTTGCAACAACAAAAAAAGGTCTTCTTGCAACTGGATACCCTCCATATTCGGCAGAGCTCTTCTCTGTAGCATATCCCATGCATGCTCAATCGGGTTCATCATATCAATCAATCAAGAGAAAAGTTATTGCAAAAATATATGTTGATCCCTAGACACTTTTGATGTGTGTATATATGTGGATGATGTTCTAATAAGTTCCTGTCACTGTAATTTACATACCAGGTAGTGGTATTAAAATTTGGGGTTTTCTGTAGGTACCAAAATTGCTTAGATAAACTATCTTTTTCTGACAGTTACAAAACAAATGACCCTAATGTAGCGTACAAATCCTTTTTTGACATATTTTCGTTATTCTACAAATTGTGCTTTCCAGAAATTAATGTAAGAATTAGCACTATGAAAAAACCCAAGTGGGTTTCACGTGGTGTAAAACTATGTAGTAAAAAGAAAAGACAACTCTACTTATGGCAATATAGACTAAAACCAAATCAGATTAATAAAAGAAAACTAACTTATTACTCAAAAATATTTAAAAAAAATGTAAAACTTACTCAAAAGGCACAGAATAACTATGCAATAAAGACCTCAGATAACAAATCAAAAGCAACCTGGAAAATTATAAATAGCTCGAAATTCAACATTCCAAAAAACTGTTTTGATAAAATTTGTGTAAATAATGACGTAATTACTGACCCAAAGGCTATTGCAGATGCCTTCAATAATTACTTCATTGACAAAATTAACCCCATAGCAGGATCTGGCAAAAATGCTGCATCGCTGATACCAAAAAGAAGAGATTCCTTTTTTCTCGCCCCTTGTCTGCCAATCGAAGTATTTAAAATTATAAAACAATTGAAAAATACAAATAGTGTAGGACATGATGGCCTATCTACAAAAGTTTTAAAATGTGTAGCGGGAGAAATAGCACCGCATCTAAGTTATATAATTAATATGTGCATCGAGACAGGTGTTTTTCGAGATGCACTAAAAATATCTATCATAAAGCCGCTATTTAAAAAGGAAAATAAAGAGCTAATGCAATTCTATAGGCCAATATCCCTTATTAGCATAATCTCCAAAATATTTGAAAAGTATTTATATAAACACTTGAATACGTACCTCGAAAGAGAAAATATACTTACTAATGAACAGAAAGGGTTTAGAACTGGCAAAACAATAAACTTGGCAATATATGATTTTTTACACAATGTCGTGCAAAAAGTAGATTCGAATATACCTGTATGTACGATTTTCTGTGATATGACACAGGCATTCGACCATGTCCGGCACGACATACTTATTGAAAAATTAGAAGCATATGGCATTAGAGGGAATGTCTCGAACCTCGTTAGATCATATTTAAGCAATAGAACACAATTTACAGAAATATCAGCAATAAATAAAAGCAATAAAAAGGAAATTGTGTATAGGTCAAAAGAACGTCTAGTTAAATTTGGCGTACCGCAAGGTACTGTCGTTGGCCCGCTGTTCTTTATAGTGTACATTAATGACCTACCCAAAAGCATCGACCACCCGATGACACTCTTTGCCGACGACAGTACCATTACAATTGATTGTAAAAACAGAGACACATACGAAACTGATATTAACAATTCCATAGAATCAATGGTAAAATGGCTGACAAACAATAATCTTAAGATAAACCTTGAGAAAACTAATATTTTGCATTTTGCCCAAAGATCATCCGTACCAAATGTAAATGTCCATTATTGTAATAACAAAATAGATAAAGTGAACACAACCAAATTTCTTGGCGTAACCATTGACAGCAAATTAGATTGGAAAGCACACACGGAAGAATTAAGCAAAAAAATTAGTAATGCCACATATGCCCTATATTAATTGGCCCCCATCTTAAATGTTGATGCACTTCTAACTGCTTATCATGGCTTGGTGTCCTCTAACTTGAGATATGGACTAATATTTTGGGGAAATTCAATAAATAAAGATGTGATATTTAAAACACAGAAGAGGTGCCTGAGGGCTATGTCTGGTCTCCATGTTACAGAGAGTTGCAAACCATTTTTAAAAAAATATAAAATATTAACGCTTCCATCAATGTACATTTTAGAGATCGTCATGTTTGTAAAATCGAATCCACACCTATTCCCCTTAGTCTATACTATAATATTATAAAGAGGTCAAATTTGTAAGTTTGTATGTAGGGGGTAATCTCCGGAACTAATGATCCAATTTCAAAAATTTTTTCACTGATAGAAAGCTACATTATTCTTGAGTGCTATAGGCTATAAATTATAGCTATAAGCTATCGCAATTTTCGTCAAGCAAGTCGAAAAGAAATACCTCCGAAAACAGAATTATTTGCATGCGCTGCCTAAACAGTTACAGTATATCGCAATTTTCCGCGGACGAAGTCGCGGGCAGAAGCTAGTGTCAGATAAAGTAGTAAGAAATAGACGCGACAATAGTAAGCTATGTATTCCGAGATCCAGAACAGCTCTAATGCGTAAAAGTGTATTCTGTATGGCGCCAATTCTTTATAATAACCTTCCAAAACATTGGAGGGAATTACCCACTGAAAAATTAAGAAATAGATTAAAAAACCTTCTGTTAGAGAAAATCTATTACAGCACTGACGAATTCCTAACCGACAAATTAATTTGACTTTTATATTGACATCCTTTTATTAACAGTTGCTTTGACATGTGTATAGCTTTAGTGGTATTTGTATATTGACATGATGTATTGAATTTAATGAGTATTATCTATATGATTGTATTTTAGTATTCTACCATTTGGTTTTTAGTATGGTCTAAATTGGATTGATTGGATCTGATTGTTAATTGCCATTTAATGAACGATTTTAAAATCAATTAATGCTGTGTAGAGTTTGAAGTTTCATATTTGTACGCCGTTCTGGCAAAACATGACTGACGTCACAGAATTAAATTTGTCATCTTGCATGCTATGTGTGTGTATACTCATGTTTTGAACAAATAAAAAAATTATCTTATCTTATCTATCTTACCACAACTAAAAAGTGAAAAATAAAAACTTTTTTACAAAAAATAAAACCGGCTTCCAAAAAAAACACTACGAAGTGAAAAATAATTTTGATTTCGGAAGTCGGTGGCAAAATATGAAAATACAAAACCGAAGACACCGACTTCCGAAATCGAAAACTACAAAATAAACTTATTACGGAAGTGGCCACAACCTATCAAAAATACCTAAATAAGTCACCGACTTCCGTAGTTAATTAGGTTATTTTGTAGTTTTTAGTGGTTTGTTTTGAAGTCGGTTTTTTTTTGCAAAAAGTTTTTATGGCCGGCAGTGTATGTCAGCGGAGTTTACGTCGAAATGAACAGTTAGGAAATTCCGTATGAAATTACACTGAAATAGTATTTACGAAATGTCAATCGAAATATTTATTGTACTTACTACCCGATACAATAAAAAAATAATCTATCTAAGTAGTATTACTTATACAAATACACTTATAGGTAAATACATATATATGACAAACAAATCTACGTTACATTTATCTTACGGGTTATTTTTTTAAGTTACTATGTCGCATTAAATTTATTATCTGTAAATAAATTATATGTCACACAACACACACCATTTATTGTAAGTTGTTTATAATTCACACTCCTTCCTTCATACATACATACATAAGTTATTATTATTATTATTATAAAATATGTTGTAATTTAATCTTATCAAATAATTTCGTGTAATAAGTAATAACTGATCTTAAATTATTGATCTCTAAATGATGAGTTTCTTAATAAATAATAAGGACATGGTTTTAAAATTGTTAATTTATTTATACATTTCAAACTTTAGTTTTGTACATTTTGCTGTGCCCTACCAGGTGCGTAATTGTTTAGTCGCCAGCACATCAAGTATACATCAAGTTACCACAAACTGTCAAATCTCGATCGGTTATGAACCTATCTGTCAAAGTTTTTAGGTTTAAATTGTTTAAAAAAAAATGACAGTTTGGATTAACTTCCGACTTGGACTTAGCTGTTAGATCTTAACACATTATGGAATGCAAATAAAGATATGAATAATAACCGATGTTGCTACTCAAATGGAATCGCCATTTTGTTCAATAAAAAGTATTTTATCAAATAAATGTAATGAATTCTAAATAAATGTTTTCACAAACCTCGTCGCAGGAAAGCCTTATGTTAAAAAAGTATTCACGCCGATTGCACGCGCAAAACACCGCCGTTTTTGGTTTGGCTTATGTTCTGGTCTACCACAAAATAATGATTCGATTTCGGTTTCTATTCGATATAAAAATCGGTTGCTAGTATTTGAGTAAAAAAATGTGGTTCTTGAGCACGGTTATCAAATTGATCAAGTGATTTGAACTATATTTTATTTTTATCTGTGATTAGATTAATACATTTAAAACCGTTGCATTTCTTTTTGTTAATCAGTTGGCATCCGATCATAGAATCGATAAATAGATATTGTTAAACACTTTTATTACCCAGCAAATGCATCATCTAGACGTCTGTCAACAATGACTGAAAAAACTATTGGTGGGTCGTTGTCTATGTTTTGACGGACGAAACGCAACCGTTTTCCCGGCGACGAAAACGATGCCTTAGCCTTTAGTTCCATATGAACTTGTCGTCGGATCGGGAATACTCACCAAAATAAAATTTTAGCGTTGAAGATCGTCGGCGACACCTCCGCTCTTCCCGTACAGCTTCTTCTAGCAATAAAAAGCAGCCATAGTTTGAAATTAAACTTCTAAGTACTGTAGAGGATTGAAGATCCTCTACTGAGGGGGCTCAGTGGTAGAGCGTGTAATGTGTGTATTGGGTCTTTTCTATACTATGAAAAGAAACACGGATGGACACACACGTATTATATTTTATAACTTGTTTCTCACGAATACATCTGTTTAGCTTCGCTGCCTGTGGTGAAGTCACGAATCTACAAAAAACCTAACTATCTTTTAATTATTTGAAAGGTTCGAATGCCGTCAGATAATTACCAGCCTTGTACAACATAAGGTTTTACTCTAAGGCTCTACATCAGCTACGCCCCCCTTGAGTAAAAGGGAACACTTAGTTTTAAAATAACTAAGCCCTTTTACTCTCGGCATCCGAACCTACAATCCTACCCTACCTAGCCTAACATAAAAAATTACCTAACCTTAGGAGAATCTACATGTGAGGTCTGGCCTTTGCAAAGGCGGGCTTAACTCTGGCAAAGCGAATCTTACGACATCACAAGAGTCCATGAATGCATTAAAGCGTGCCAATGTGCACCCCCACAAACTAACGCTCGCCAGTTTGAACCCCGCTGCACCAAAACTTAAGGTAAAAGATGCAGCCAGCCTCCTAAAACAAACAGTGATATGAAAGTTCATATCGACCCTGATGGGGTTGACTGCAAAGAAGACTGAACATCAGTATCCTGTACCCCATCGAACGCTATCGAGTCAGAGGGAGAGAACGATCCAGACGTAAAGACTTGCGAAAAAACGTTTCATGCCCATACTCCAGATATGAAACCACAATATGGGTACCACGATATGGGTACCCCATCCTCAGTTAGACCAATTGTGTCAACCTGACACACTTTGCAAGGCTACGCCCCGTTAGCAAAGTAGGCCTCAACTCAGGACGAGTGTCACCCCTTCTCTCAAGAGGAACACATGTTAAAACGCTCTGGAGCACGATCATGCTAATCTCATAAAGCACTTTAGAAATATGAAGACGAAGTGTCGCTCCCTCTGATGCTTTGACGCGGAGAGGTGTGTCATCCCACACGCTCACCCGGCCGCGTCTCATTCATTTTTGTTCACCATATGAAATAAACACAAAGAGAAATGCATTATTAACGAAATTGTTGAAGAAAGGTGTCCCTTTCAGTTGGTCGCAGAGGCATCAAGAGGCATTTGATCAAATCTTATAGATTATGGATAATCCACCGGTGTTGCATTTTTATTCCAACGACAAACAGATGGTAACTCCGTCTTTTTATAGATGCTAGTGGTGAAGCGTTAGGCGCTTGTCTTATGCAGGGTACAGACACTATGTATCCGATCTCATATGCTTCAAGGAAGCTGAATGATAATGAGAAGAAATATTCAACGACGGAGAAGGAATGTCTGGCGTTGGTTTGGTCCTTGAATTACTTCAAACATTTCTTGTGGGGGTTAAAGTTTCAGGTGGTGACGGATCACAAAGCGTTATGTTGGCTAAGAGATAGAAAAGATATGAATGGAAGATTGGCAAGGTGGTCGTTGTGTATCCAGTCGTACGAGTTCGATATTGTCCATTGTGCAGGGAGAGATAACGTCATAGCAGATTTCTTGAGTAGGAATCCCTTGGGTGAAGAAGTAGAGAACCAGAAGCGAACGGAATGTCAAGAAGTTGGGATGCAGGTATATAAGATAGAGGTCGTGAAGATGAAAGATGAGCAGCTACAAGATGGGTTCTGTAGACAGTTGTTGGATAGGATAGCGGCGAATGGAAATGGTGTGATTAGGGGATTTTGTGTTGTTGACGGGATGCTCTGCCGGAAAGCTAAGAGGTTCGATAAGGTTCGAAATTTAGTCGTGGTCCCGAAATTGTTATTACAGGATGTTCTACAGGAACTGCACGATGATCCGTGGTCAGGAGGTCATTTAGGTCTCGCTAAGACTTTGGCTAAGTTTAGATCGGGGTATTTTATCAAGGATGCAAAGAAAGAGGTGGAACGGTATGTGAGGAGTTGCGTGTTGTGTCAGGAGCGCAAGGTGTCCAAGCAGGTAGCGCAGTTGCAGCCAATAGCAGTGAACCATCTGTTGGAGAAAGTTGGAATAGATCTTTTAGGTCCTTTTAGAAAGTCTCTGAATGGTAATAGATATGTGATCGTGTGTGTAGAATATGCTACGAGGTATGCAATTTGTAAGGCAATTCCCAGGGCTACAGCAGAGAGAATTAGCGAATTTTTGATAGAGGATGTGTTTTGCCGTTTAGGTGGCGTTAAGGAAGTAGTATCGGATAGAGGTTCGGTGTTTACTTCGCGTTTAGTGAAAGAGACAATTGGGTATTTCGGCGCCAAATCGCGTTTCACCACAGCATTCCATCCCGCGGCAAATGGACTGGTTGAAAGGTTTAATCGTACCTTAACGCAAATGCTGTCTATGTATGTCTCTGCTGATCAGCGGAATTGGTGTAGCTATATTCCATTGGTGTGTTATGCTTATAATTCCAGTAAACAATCAAGCACTAGAATCTCGCCTTTCATGTTGATGTTTGCTAGGGAGCCTTTCTTTCGAACCGACATGATTGTTAACAATATGACCGGGGGGGGACTAATGATTATGCGCAGCGACGTAGTCAGCATAATGCTCTAATCAATTGTGCTATAAATAACATAAAGAAGGCGCAGGTTAAGCAGAAAGCTGCTTACGATAAGAGAGCAAAGATAAAAAACTTTGTACCAAATCAGTTGGTTATGGTTTATACGCCGAGGCGAGTAACTGATAAGAGCCTAAAATTATTTAGGTTATATAAGGGCCCTTATCAAATAATTCGGAGATTATCGAATGTAAATTTATGTTATCAGATTGAATAGAAGGAGCAAAGACATTGTACAGACGCCAGCACATCAAGCTATCCCTAACTGTCACATTTTCTCAATTAATAATGAACCTTATGCCTTTGCAATAAAGTTGAAATACTATCAAAGAAATTTGACAGATTGTGGTAACTTGATGTGCTGGCCTCTGTACATGTAAATAGATTAAAACCTTTTTATGTTAGGATTTAATTGGCAATACTTAGATGTCATCTGTCGACATGTCAGTCATGACAATGTCATGTAGTTGTAAACAAACATGTTGGACTCATTATTTTAGCTTGGTTTTAAGTTATAGTTTAATAATGCATTTCTCTTTGTGTTTATTTCATATGGTGATCAAAAATGAATGAGACGCGGCCGGGTGAGCGTGTGGAACGACACACCTCTCCGCGTTAAAGCATCAGAGGGAGCGACACTAAACTTCGTCTTCGTATTTCTAAAGTGCTTTATGAGATTAGCATGATCGTGCTCCAGAGCGTTTTAACATATGTTCCTCTTGAGAGAAGGGGTGACACTCGTCCTGAGTTGAGGCCTACATTGCTAACGGGGCATAGCCTTGCAAAGTGTGTCAGGTTGACACAATTGGTCTAACTGAGGATGGGGTACCCATATCTTGGTACCCATGTTGTGGTTTTATATCTGGAGTATGGGCATGAAACGTTTTTTCGCAAGTCTTTACGTCTGGATCGTTCTCTCCCTCTGACTCAATAGCGTTCGATGGGGTACAGGATACTGATGTTCAGTCTTCTTTGCAGTCAACCCCATCAGGGTCGATATGAACTTTCATATCACTGTTTGTTTTAGGAGGCTGGCTGCATCTTTTACCTTAGGTTTTGGTGCAGCGGGGTTCAAACTGGCGAGCGTTAGTTTGTGGGGGTGCACATTGGCACACTTTAATGCATTCATGGACTCTTGTGATGTCGTAAGATTCGCTTTGCCAGAGTTGAGCCTGCCTTTGCAAAGGCCAGACCTCACATGTAGATTCTCCTAAGGTTAGGTAATTTTTTATGTTAGGCTAGGTAGGGTAGGATTGTAGGTTCGGATGCCGAGAGTAAAAGGGCTTAGTTATTTTAAAACTAAGTGTTCCCTTTTACTCAAGGGGGGCGTAGCTGATGTAGAGCCTTAGAGGAAAACCTTATGTTGTACAAGGCTGGTAATTATCTGACGGCATTGGAACCTTTCAAATAATAAAAATATAGATTAGGCTTTTGTACATTCTAGACTTTACGTCTGGCAGTGGTGCTAGACAGATGTATTCGTTATAACAAAGTGAAAATATATTATCTTACGTTGAATTCCTAACGGGTTTCCCTTCGTAGTATTAGAAGTTCCTCACACATTACACGCTCTACCACTGAGCCCCCTCAGTAGAGGATCTTCCATCCTCTACATTTCCTCTCCCGGCGCCTCCACCAAAATGTAGAGGATTACAGATCCTCTACTGAAGGGGCTCAGTGGTAGAGCGTGTAATGTGTGTATTGGGTCTTTTCTATACTATGAAAAGAAACACGGATGGACACACACGTATTATATTTTATAACTTGTTTCTCACGAATACATCTGTTTAGCTTCGCTGCCTGTGGTGAAGTCACGAATCTACAAAAAACCTAACTATCTTTTAATTATTTGAAAGGTTCGAATGCCGTCAGATAATTACCAGCCTTGTACAACATAAGGTTTTACTCTAAGGCTCTACAGTACTTATAGTTTTCGTCAACAGCACGACAACTCTTTTGAAGTCGTATGAACCAAAGAGTATAGTAAGTATTAACCTGACAAGAGAACCCTCTTTAAAAACTGTAAAATTTATACAAAAAAATGTTAGCGGAAATAAAGTATGTTTTAATGAAGTAATATTACAAGATCAAGCATTAGAAGCTGATCTAGGTCAAAGAAATTATGTGTGTGGTTGGTTCCTGACATATGACTCAAGATGGCTGGACAAATCTTCAAAATAGCTTGCATTTAACTAGGTCAATAGGTCACTTTATGTGACGGCTAAACACCCTTATTTCAGAATTTGTGACGCTACAGAATCTTAGATAATCGATCGAAAACGTGTCCAGCCATCTTGAAAAACCACTTTTCGCTGGTCTTTTTGCATATCAACGGGCGTCACATAAATTTGTGACGGGCACCGAGCTAAAAGTTTTGTGATAAGTACCTACAGTGGTTAAGTGGAAAGATGCAAAAATCTGTGTCCAGCCATCTTGATATTACGTATAAAACTTATGGCTGGCACTTCCGAATCTCAATAACGGGGGCGTTTTCGAATATGGTTCCTTTACTAATACTTGGTGACGCAATGTGTGACAGTAATAACGTTTGATTTATGGCGTCACATGTAAGGGTTTACGAGAAATCAATAAAAACTTAATGTCCAGCCAACCTGAGTTCAAGATGGCTGGACACATGTATCTCCACTGCCTGATGATCTACGACCTTCGAAATGTGTTCAAAATTTTGTGACGGGGACGATAATGATAACCTGAAATTGTGACGGAGAAACTTTGCGTTGCTTCAAAGATATTGACCATTTAAATTTCCCCCTACAAACACTGCAGTAGGGTAACCAATATTGTAGGTTTTATGCAGGACAAGTATATTTTAAGGTTGATGTTTCAGGGTAGCCCGCGAAATTCAAATTTTCGTAAGTTTTTTGCAATTTGCAGGCCAGTGATAGGTTGTATGTTGATGAACATTTGATTCGCGGCTGTAAGACGTAAATGTTCTTACAGAATTATAATCATCAAAATCATTATATAACCCTCCGAGCTCATAAAGGTGTAAAAATGACTTTGACCTTGTAAAAAGCAACAACCTATCACTGGCCTGCAAATTGCAAAAAACTTAAGAAAATTTGAATTTCGCGGGCGGGTTGGAGGATTCACCTTAAGGTGTTTTCTTTAATGGACGAAAATCCGTGTATTGGTGATACTAATACGAACAACTGTAGATATTTAAATCATTAGAAGACAAACATGTAGAAGTGAGGAAGGGGGGGGGGGTGTAATTTTTAAATGTTATTGATTATTGATTACGTGCAGATATCTATTCTTTTTAGTAGGTATATATTATGTCAGGAGAACTAAACTAATGCTCTGAAGGTATTTAAATGAAAAAATAATGTTTGCTGTAAATAAAATCACATTTATTTATTTGTACTTATACAGCGTTTCAAATGGCGAAAATGACAATGATCAACTCGCATTTGCACTTCCGTAACCCCTGCCTTGTACCACAACGTTGTTTTACCGCCGTCCTAAGGCCGCGTACCGGACGACGGTGGGCGCGGGCGCGGCGGCGGGCGGCGACACGCGTAAACTGGCCCGTTCGTACATTTGGTACATCTCTTCACCGCGACAAACTGAGCGAAACCGAGAACAAGCCAGCCCCCCTAGCCAAGTCACAAACGATAAACGTAAACTCTCAGTAGTCTTTAATAGATTTTCAACTTTATGTTATTGGATATAAAGTTTTGAATTTCGCGGGCTACCACGAAAACGTCGGAGGACAAACTATACTGCCATGATAGCTGATGTTGGTGTCGCCATCTATTGCTTAAAGTTGGTACTACTAGGACAACTGGTCGAATCTTAACTCTTATTTAGGTTGTCTTACCGCAGATTAATTAATAGTTACTAGTACTCTGATTAGTGATAACAGTTCGAAAAGTACATACACTGCCGGTTGTCGAGTTTAGTTCTCATTTCAGTTACATAAGATAATGAACTAAACGCGAAATACAATCTCTCTTGCAGCGCTGGTGGTCAATTATTATTTTAAATTAACACATACTTACTCTTTTCACTGCAGGAAAACCTTATATTCCCACGGGGAAATCAAATACAAAGCAGGCGTGGATGCTACCGGCCAATTAATCGATTAAAAAGAAATCCTTTATTTATGTAAAATTATGGTCACCTCACAATATTAATGGATGTCTGTATGGGAAAATTTAAATGGTCAATATCTTTAAAACTACGCAAAGTTTCTCCGTCACAATTTCAGGTTATCATTATCGTCCCCGTCACAAAATTTTCAACACATTTCGAAGGTCGTACATTATCAGGCAGTGGAGATACATGTGTCCAGCCATCTTGAACTCAGGTTGGCTGGACATTAAGTTTTTATTGATTTCTCGTAAACCCTTACATGTGACGCCATAAATCAAACATTATTACTGTCACACATTGCGTCACCAAGTATTAGTAAAGGAACCATATTCTAAAACGCCCCCGTTATTGAGATTCGGAAGTGCCAGCCATAAGTTTTATACGTAAAATCAAGATGGCTGGACACAGATTTTTGCATTTTTCCACTAAACCACTGTACCTACTTATCACAAAACTTTTAGCTCGGTGCCCGTCACAAATTTATGTGACGCCCGTTGATATGCAAAAAGACCAGCGAAAAGTGGTTTTTCAAGATGGTTGGATACGTTTTCGATCGATTATCTAAGATTCTGTAGCGTCACAAATTCTGAAATAAAGGTGTTTAGCCGTCACATAAAGTGACCTATTGACCTAGTTAAATGCAAGCTATTTTGAAGATTTGTCCATCCATCTTGAGTCACATTCCAAAGTCCCTCTTCTGTATATAAATAACTAAAGTAAGCGCCACGAGAAGCTATAAATTATGTAAACAAACATCTTTTACTAAGTAAACATTTTATACTGCGAGATAATAATAAATTGACCATATTCAATCGACATGAAATATAGACGGGTTATATGAAAGTAACAACCTATTTAATTTAGTCGGATCATATTTTAACGACGCAAAGCGCTATCGTTTGTGTTTCTTGGTACCGGAACGCGTCCGTCGCAGGGATTGTAAACTATCGGGACGCCATTTTGAAATAAGCGAGTTTCGAATGCGTACGAGTTTGTTTCACACAGAAATGGAAACATCTAAATCTGCCGAATAATTATTCTTAAATAATATATGTTAATTAATATTTGTTAATCAATAATTTATTAAATCTTAAACAAATTCATTTCTTTTGTTGGTCCAAATGTTGTGAACTCCTGAACACTTGTTTACAAAATTTATAGCTTCTCATGATGGTTACTATAGATGAAAAGTTATCGAATCAATTTTATGTCAATGTCATTGTCAAGCAACAAGCTGTATTATAGGAGAGTAGAATACTCTTCTATAACACAGCTTGGTTTGTTTTCCTCCCTTTTTATAAACTTGTACATAATAGTTATTAATATTCTAATGTAAATTTATTATGTGTATAAATAGTTTTTTTATTGTTTTCTAGGGCAATATATCTGATGTCGGCCATTCTGCCAATGTCAAGGTGACAACTGTGACAAGCAGTGTTGCCAACAGTCTTTAGAAAAAACGCGCTAAATTGACTTAAAAAAAGCGCTAGATTTGGATATTTTTCGAAAAAAAGCGCTAAATTTAAAAAAAAAAAAAACAAAAGTTAGGTGATTTTAGCTTTTATTAAAAATTACATGAAATCGCAAAAAAATATCTACAAATTTATTAGCCAGTCGTCATCGTCAGAATCTTGTTCTTGTTGTACAATTTCCTGGCTCTCCTGCTGAGTAGAAGTGGAAGGTCCTGCTTGTACTGTAGAAATAGGATTTTGTTGTGTCAGTTTGAATGTATAGACATCCTTGCTGCCTACTTTTTTTGTCACCTCTTTTGGAATGTCATAGCTATAACAAGTTGAGTTAAAAGTTTTCAAGCCAGTTCTAATATATAAAATCGAATTGAGTTCGTCGAATCGTTCAATATATCTATGAAAACATCATGTACGCACGGAAAAATCTGCATCTTTTTAGTAAAAGAGGTGAAAGACACAACTATTTCACTAGAAATAGGGACCAATTAGTTCAACCAGGTTTCAGGCTGGCTAAAGTAGATTCATCTTTCATGGGGTACTGTTTAAAATGTTACAATAAAATACCTCCCCACATTCTTGAACTTAATGAAACAAAATTTAAAACTTGTATAAAACGCACACTATGCAGCCAAGCGTATTATAAATTGGGAGATTACATTGCTGATAAAAATGCTTGGGTCAATGCTAGTCCAGCTCCACAAGGGCGCATCAACTAATTTATTAGACTACTGAAAACTGTTGGAGCTGCGGAAGATCAACAACAACAAAAAAACATCTTTGCATTGTATAAATTCAATCTCTTAATATTGTATAACTGCTTAGCACATATGTGAGTACTATGTACCTACTATAAAGCGACCAGTCTCTGGGTGCGTCTTTCATTGACTTGAATATGCCCTGGCGGCTGAGAGTATGCCATGCTCACTTTAATGTCTCGCTGATGGTGGCGTGTGTGTTGGATCATTTAGCTCCCTTCAAAATGGTTGAGCTAAATGGTGCTAATATATGCGTCATGTTCGTGAACGGGCGCTGTCAGTAGAGACTGGTCATCTCTTAGCGGCTAAGGCTTGTTTTAATTTAATTATTGAATAGTTTTTACATAAGTATTTTATATCTGATGCTTTTAACGTTCTGCATCGTTCTCACATGTATAATATTAATATGAAGTATGTAACAAATATTTTGTAACCATATTTTGTTTAAAAGAGTGTCCATGGAGTTTCTTGCCCGTTCTTCTCCATAGGTACCTACTCCTTTGGAATGGGCAACTAGCTTCATTTCTCGGACTGACCGACACCTTGACAATTCAAAAGTGCCTGTAATTGGTTTATTTGAAATAAATACTTTGAGTTTGAGTTTGAGTTTGAGTGTATTAAGATTCATACGGTTTCGTAGCTTTGATTTAATGACATTCATCTGACTGAAAATCCTTTTGACATCAGCATTCGAGTGTGGTAAAACCAAAACATGCAAAGCAAGTTCTGACAATTCTTGAAATGGATTATTACCACCAGCATCTTTGTATTCCTTAACTTCCGTCCAAAATTTTGTAGTGTCTTTTGTGAATATCCATGTCTCAAGTGGTATATTCCGCCACTGACCAACGATTTTATCTATGTCATCTCCACATATACCAAAACTTTCAGCTAATTCAATGATTTCCAACCCTTTGTTCGCCTTTAAAGTTCAGTCACACTTAATATATTCATTTTTTTTTATATGTGGACATTCTTTGGCAATCTCTCTTGTAATTCTTTTATTAATTTAATAGTGAAGTTAACACATCGTTTACGTAAATTGTTCTTATCCAAATCAGAAAATGGCTCCAATGATTTTTCAAAATTATAACTGAGATATGGGGCTGGGTCTAAATAATCTTCAATATTATTTATTGTTAAAATGTCGATAGAATGACGTCTTGTTGAAAGGATGACTTTACTGCTTAAGGATTCCAAAAGATTAATTAAAGCTTCTAAAAGTCTGGTCGGATCAGTGTTTTCCCCCTCAAAAGCTTGTATTTCAGTCAGTACGTTTTTGATATAATGCAAATATACTTTATTTTTATTGTCACTGTACAATTCGTACAGTAATTGAGCAGTATAACAATTATTTTTTGATCTTGAAACTTGAAAAAGTAATTTCAATTCGTCCCATTGGTTTAAAATTCTTTGTACTGCAGGTTCAATCGACAACCATCTGGTTGCACATTTTTGCAAAATTTTTAAAGGTTGCTTACCGCAATTTATGGTTTCATAAATTTTAGAATATTCCTGACGACGCTGAGGTGACGAAAACCAATTATAAGTTTCTCTTAATAAAAATTCTATGTTGCGAGGTATGGTTTCCTCCGAAGCATGTGCAACAGCTAATTGCAACGAATGGCATAAACATCTCACTAAAACCAGATGGGGCAAATTAAATTCCTGTTTCAAAATTGTGTAAACGCCATTGTTTAAGCCAGTCATTACACTTGCGTTGTCGGTCCCAAGACCGACAAGGTTTTTTAAATTCAGACCCATGTCTACAACCGCATTTACTAATGCATTAACTATGCCTCGCGCGTCGCTGGTTTCTAGTTCAATTAATGCAAAAAAAGTTGATACTATGTTACCTACGTTGTTTTGAACTGTAGTATCTTATTACAATTCCCAAATACTTATGTACAGTTATATCAGTTGATTCGTCTATAATCAAACTAAATCGACTACTACCGATATCTGTTAAAAGAGTTTTTTTGAAATGAGGTCCCAATACATTTTTTATAATTTCAGAACATTTTGTACGGTGTCTTTAGTATTTTTTGAGTCAGCAAAAGCTTTTTTACACACTTCACTTAAGTGATTTATTGGCAACACAGATGAATGTTCAGCAATAAATAACGATAATAAAGCTTCGGCATGGTGTACACTGCTATCACTTGTGTCCGTTTTTTCCACCAGTATTTTCTGTTGGGCACCGTGAAATGGTTTTGATTTCTCAATATGTTTCTTAGACTCAGAGTGTCGTTTGATATCACTTAACTTTGCACTGAATTCTATTTTGCCATAGCTACACATTGCTTTGGTATGATTATGCAGTACAGGTTTAAGCCATGATCTATATTTGGGGTCATTTTCCCATTCCTTTCTGTAACTTTGCAAATAATTTTGTTTCTTACTCAAAGGAAGAGCCATTGTTTTATGAAATTCACTATAATAATCACATATATCACGCACGTTACTAACTATTCAATAAACAATACTTAATACAACAGAATACGAGTATTATGTGTGCTTAGTGTGAGTAATACATATTTAGGGTCTTCCCCTGATATAAATCTCTAACATAGACGTAACAAGGACGGATATAGTATTGTCGATGCTGTGAAAGTATTGGGTTAGTTTTTTTTTAAACTTATGAGGCTTTGGACGCTTGTTCTTTAGGTCGAGTCTATTTATTTTAAGAACAATTAAGTTCCATTGTAGATATTTCAAAGAAGAGGAATATTATATAAAAAGCGCTAAATTGGGTGCTAAGCGCTATATAATTTCGTTGGGAGTTGACACAGCCAAAAAAGCGTTAGATTTAGCGCCGAAAGCGCTAAGTTGGCATCACTGTGTCAAGAGGAAAGTACCAAACCATTCAGCCACAGTGTAAATAAAATATGGCCACATTTATTTCATACTGTGATTAAGCTATGTTTAGAACCTTCTTTTTCTGTGAATCATGTCAATCAGCAGCAACTCAGACTAGGGAAATTTTTCTGTAACGATAATTAAATTACTTTCCTTTACTTTCTCTCTATGATCTGAGAGCAGCAAGCACAGAACCACAGAGTACAATAAAATATGCACAGAACCACAGACTAACTAGCAAGCAACTCACCACAGACTACACTATAGTATAGTATTAGCCAGTATTAGCAGCTCACAGAACATATTTACTCTGCGGTGCGATTTTATGAGTGTACCTACTTCTGTGGGGAAAAATTAAAGATTACCTGTGTTTACTCTTTGAGATCCAAATAAATAAACTACCGGTGTACGCATATGATGGTGTTAGGGGAGTAAAGCAATTATTAACTACCTTTGCGGGTAGCGTTTGTTTACCGCGGTCCGCTAAGGAAATGTTTTCCAAGTTTTATTTGCAAGTGTAGTATCACAACATGTGGTAATAATAAACATGCCTCGCTCATTATTTGTACGCAACGCGACCTTTTTTCAGTTTTAAGTTACTTATTTGATACTATTTGAGCTTAAAGATCATAAAAGATGGAAAATCTGCTAATGTGTAGGATATGCTTAGTGCAGAACGTTCGCATGTCTGTAGTGGTCAACAAACACTTGCGTGTACTATATGAGAAGCTGACTGATGTCCCAGTAAGTTGATACCTTTATTATGAATGAAGTAATTTATCTTTTTCGGTTCTAAAAGCCTCTGACTACACGAATATTAATACAATCTGCATGGACATCCGAGTTTGGTGTTAGGTGAGCCGTGAGTCCCATAAGACGACCCACTGACAGAGAAGCAAATCACAGACATTGGAACCAGAAACTGGCAGCATCGCTAATTTTTTGGTCAAAGAACAAGCCAGCCCTCTGGTCACGTGAAGCAGCAACCAGTCCATGAGAAGTAGTCACACACTCAGGCCTCATGACACGCGTTTCTACACCAAAATCATAAACAGTTGGCGTAGAAAGACTGTCACCTTATGGTTACAGTATTTGCGCCTCTTAAGAGCCTCAGCAGCGACTGTATATTACAAGTATTTCACAAAATAGTGTAAGACAATAAATTTCATTGCAGTTTGTAACTGAAGACAGTAGACCGATTGTTGCTTGTTTCTTCTGCTGCGCTAAACTAAAGCAATGCTATCGATTACTGAGACAATGTCTGAAAGCTGAAGAGCTGTTCACTCAGATGATGAATGGGGATTATGAGGTGAGGTATCCTTTAACAGCCATTTATTCTCCTAATTTATTACAGTAAATTTTGGATGCAATTCCTCTCTAGCTCATATCACTGAATTTCATGCAAATAATGCACAATTGAATGTCTACTCTGAAAAGTAAAGCCGAAACAAACTCAGAGGTCACAGTCTCTTTTTATAGCTAGACATCATGGTCAAATCATGTTAAGAACATGTAGGTTGGTGTCTGAAATTGTCTTTTGAGGAAAGAACCAGACAGATTGAGTGGGCCTGACCAGTCAGTGTACACATTTGTTGTAAATTGTGCCGCTCAACTCAAAACTTAAGGATATGTATACTATAGTCCAGGGGTGGCGAACCTTTACACGTCTACATGGTATTTTTTTGTAATAAATATTGAATGTGGCAATGACGTGCCAAAAACCCATCTTGTATTAGGAAAGAATACACAATAATACCTTTTTTGTGTTATCAGTAATATCAACATTAACACTTTTGTATTAATTTATTCATATGAAAGAACAAATAAGTGCAACTTTTAAAATGATGCCGTGCCCAAATTATGTTGTTACGTGCCATCGAGGGCATGTGTGCCATTGGTTCGCCATGCCTGCTATAGTCAAATGTCACATGTTAATACTCCACCATAGTATATGCAGTCTGCAGGGTTACTAACTAACATTCCAGGCAATAAGAGACATACCTAAGTAGCCTCTCTTGTAGAGGCTCTTTTGAGTTTTCTTTGATGTGTTGATGATTCCCTTTTTAAATAAAATTCAACCAGTATTGGCCTACTTCGATAGCCAGTATAGATAGTCAGTAGGGACTGGTCATCTCTTAGCGGCTAAAGCTTATTTTAATTTAATTTTTGAATTGTTTTTACATATTTTATATCTGATGCTTTTAACGTTCTGCATCGTTCTCACATGTATAATATTAACATGAACTATATAACCATATTTTTTTTAAAAGAGTGTCCATGGTGTTTCTTGCCCGTTCTTTTCCATAGGTACGTACTGCTTTGGAATGGGCAACTAGCTTCATCTCTCTGACTGACCGACCCCTTGACAAATCAATAGTGCCTGTAATTGGTTTATTTGAAATAAATACTATGAGTTTTGAGTTCACAACAGGAGGTGAAGCATTGTTTGTGGTGTAGCTCCACTGTCGCACTGTAGCTCATCAGTGTACACCCATCTAAGTTGTGTCTGCAAGAGACTTCCAGCTGGGCCTTGGTAGTTATTGGCTTGCTGAGAGCTTTTCTGCAGGCTCAACATCGGGGATGTTATGGATATGAAATACAAATAGCAAATAAACCGCGGAACTTGCCTATTGCTTCATATTCTAGTTACGAGAGGTTGTATCGAGTCTACCTATGATATTCTTAAAATCTTTTGGGTAGTCTCAATTTGGCTCCGCCCCAATTCGATATTATCCGAAACTTTTATTTCGGATTCGGTTACGGTTACGGATATTTTTATTATATCGGATATCCGAAAGTTTCGGTTACGGTTACGGAGCTCCCTAACATCCCTGCTCAACATACTCAGGGTACAAACTTGCTTTACTTCATTAAAAAGAGTCTTATCTTTTTGAAGTGAAAACTTCTTTAGCGGCGTTGAGCACTTTTTCTGTAATGGGTATAAAATCTTAAACTCGCGTCAGGACACGTGACCTGATCGAAAAAGCGTAAGACGGAAGTGCGTCACATTTTTCCGTTACGGAAGTGAAACTTCTTTATCGGGGTTGGACAAAAATGTTTCGGTAGGTAGGTAGGTAGGTAGGTAGGTAGGTAGGTAGGTAGGTAGGTAGCTAGGCAGGTAGGTAGGTAGGTAGGTAAGTAGCTAGGCAGGTAGGTAGGTAGGTAGGTAGGTAGGTAAGTAGCTAGGCAGGTAGGTAGGTAGGTTAATAATCAAGTTTTCACTTCTGCCGGCACTCCCGGAGTGCAACCCGTCTTTTTTTTTTTTAAGGCGCTATCCAAAGCGTACACTGCGTAAAACGTCTAGATTTTCGTCGCAAAGTTAGCTGTATCTGTACATACTAACTACAGGCCAGAAAAAAATACAGTGTATTGTCAAATGTATACTTAAAGAAAAGACTTAAGGCGATTGGTACGGGCTGTTCCCAGCCAATGTCCCGCTAGATGGCGCTGAAGGCTACATTTCTAGTTTATTTGAGTTTTTGCGTAATTGGAAAACTATTATGTCGTAGGAGTAGTGTTCGCGGTTACTAAATATTATAATTTATTGAAATATGTCATATCATTGCCTTAAAATCCACCCAATTCGGTAAATAGATGTATTTTAACATCTGCCATTGCATACAGGGTCGTTTACACACACAGACGTATACAAAAATGTTTACTAAAATTGAACACTAGATGGCGTGAATGTAAAAAACAAGTTTTCCATTTTTCTGTATGGGTAGACAGAACTTCAGAACACCACCTGCTATGTTTTATATTCTAAAAGATTGTTATAAAAATAAAACTAATATTTGTTGGCGTAAACTATTTTATTGATCAATAATTTTGGGAAATAAATAATGTCAAAATTGATTACAATAAAACGCAGTTTTATTTTATTACATGTTTTTTTATCAAAACATGTATTTGAAGTAGCATATAATATGCTGATCCATGCCTATTCACTCAAAACTAATAACACTAATGATTTGTAACAGTAACAATTATTTCAATATTATTTTAAACATTTCATAACCAACACGTAAGAATAATTCATAAACAAGATACAACAACAAATCTAAAACACTTTATTAGGTGATAATGATAATAACCAGGAAGGTGAAAAACATATTTCCGATTTCGACGCACTCAAAAGCTTTTAGTAAAACATAGGTAAGCATGTATGCCTAATGAAGTATTATTTCACCTTCTGATTTTACAGTAAATACAAATAAAAAGAAATATACAGTGGTTATGTAGATTCTAAACAAACTACTACCAAAATACAATTAGAACAAAAATCATTTGACTTGTTGATTTCAGATTCTAAACAAACTACTACCAAAATACAATTAGAACAAAAATCATTTGACTTGTTGATTTCACCCTCTGCCTTGAAACTAGCAGTCAAACGGTCACTCCTATGAGTATTACATATATAAATCATTATCATGCTGTCCTACAGTGGAGATTTCAATCAAAGCAATGTCTTCTGGTGACTTTTGGAATTCTGTTAGCCGTTCTTCACACTGTATTTTCAACTGTGCTTCGTCAATATCAATAGGATCACAAGCTTCGGGTCCATAGTGCTTATCCGGTTGGGATTTCTCTCTTCGAGCAAATAATCGTTTGCGTGTCAAAGATTGCTGTCGTATTCTGCTCTGTTCCTTCCGTTTTATGTACTTTTTAAAATGTGTCCCTGGGCTCTGTGTGGTCTGCTTTTTCCATGCAGTTTCATGCCATTTGTGTCCCTTAGCAAGTGATAGGCCTGAAAACATATTTAAATGTTATATTTAAAAAAAGAAATGTTGCATTATTGCATATAAATTGGAATAAATAAGGGCTGGAGAATGATGATATTCCATCACAATCAAAGAATTTCTTACTGGTTCTAATAATTTCTGACTGTTATTACTGTATATTTACCTGCCACATAAACACGCCGCTGGTAAGAACCCCCTTTTCCTAAACTTATTCGTTTTCCACAGTTGAATTTGTTTATTACGCTCATAAAGTTTTCTGCCACATTTGTTGTCTCATTAGACAAACAACCTGCCTTCAAAGCAATTTTTTCATTGGCTGCATAAATCAGAGCCCACACCTCTGGAGCATTATTTTTCAGACTTTCTACATGATTTTCTTCCTTCTTTTCACTTTCATCTGTTAATGTTTTATTGACATTGCAGTAATAATTCTTGCAGTTTTCATGTACTCCGAATACATGAAGCGGGCCATTTCTCAATTCTGCTGCCATAGCAGTATGCTCACTGCTACACATGATAATTTTCCGTGCTACTAGTGTAAGCTTCATCACCTTCGGCTTCAGAATATTTCGCCCAGAAAGAGGGAGTTTAGTGTTGACCAAGATCTAAAAAGCACAAAATATAAATACAGAATAATATGCTTCACTGATCTTGAATTGACTTTACAAATTTGACTTATTAATTTACCTTGTAGAGTGCACTGGTATAGTTTTTGATAACATGATTCTTGCATTCAATTTTTTTTATTATGTTCCCATATGACACTTTCTCTTTCAATTTTGCATACACAGAGGAGTCTCCGTTACCAATAAAACTCAAATAGCAAAGTTGATGTATTTCTTCACTGTTTTGAAAACCTTCCACAATAATATCTGATTCCATTGCTGTAGATGGTCCAGTAAAATTTTTGCAGCAGTTATGTGCTTTCATATCCAGGTTTCTCCTCTCATAATATTGACATGTATAACAATATTTGTTTCTAACACCAAGAAATTGTAATTTTTTAGTTTCTTTACCAATAATGCAGGCCTGGAAATGAAAAGCAACACTTGTAAAAATAATGCACATAGGTAATTAAAATGTCATAAAGAACTAAATTTGTTTTTAGTAAAATATTAACTTACCATACCAGATGATGAATCAAAGTTATGCCCATATGACCTTTTCAACCATCCTCCATCTACATATACAGTAACAAATGGAACACCGTCTGAAGACACATGACCTTTTTGTATTGCAATTGATGTTTCTTGTTGATCAGCTATTTTAATTTCCTCTGTCAAATGTTCAAACCACACACTGCCTAATTTTTTTTCAATACGACGAAATTTGTTAGCTGACATTGTTGGAATATCCATAAGACTTGTTATATGAGCTGCTTGAGTGTAGAAGCTACCAGAAGTGACAGTTGCCCACACAAATGCAGTATTTATTTTATCACTGCTCTCCGTAAAATGCCTCCACGCTTTATCACACATACTGCACTTGAAAATTAATTCACTTCGAAATCCATCAAGTCTTTCACTAACAAATTCAATTTGTGAAGATTCACACATATTTCGATGTCTTTCCATAAGAAATGCCCACTGTATTACATGCTTCAAGTCCACAATGCGATACCCAGATATTCTAGATAAACATTTATTTGGACCAGGTTCCACAATCATTTGAAATGAATCAATTTCCGGATCAGGTTGCGGCCAATTAATCTCTAAAGGTTCAACCACAGGTTCAGCTGTCACTGTGCTAGTACTACTAGGAGCACTGTAGGTGGCCTCTAAGCGGATTTTCGGTTTTACACGAATATATGTTCTTGGTTGTATATGTTCTGGGTACTGAAAGAAAAAAAAACAAATTGTGATTACCATAATAAAAGTATAATACCTATATCCTAGATCTATTTTCTCCTTTCTCAATATTTCGTAGGTTTTTTTTACGTCATCTTATGGTTTTAGATTATAGCAGCCCACATGACGACCTACTGACCCTACATACACGTAGTGTTCCTTTTACGATCAACAATAAACCATGTTGATACATACATTATAGAGTTATCTAAGACGATTTCTCGTGTTTACGAAGAAGTCGGATACAGAATTAGTTGTATTATGCAGGTTCACTTACCTCCCTTCAGCATAATATCTCCTTCTTCCACTTCGAACTCGTTTCAAAGATTTGCGCGACCCCGAATATTCGTGTTGTCTGTACGACGCCTTGCTTGTTCGAACAGACATTGTAGACGTAATCTAAATCAGAAATATAGAAAAACAAATGAAAAACGAAAGAATAAGTTCCTTTTAGACACTCAGTATTTGAATAAAATAAATATCGTAAGTCACATGCATTGAAAGATCTATCAATCTTTTATGATTGAGTTGCGTTCTGAAATAAAATCTAAGAAAATAAAATATAACACTAAAATTTACTTATCTTTATATTTCAATGTTATCTTTATACACCTGGTAGAACTGGCCGACGAATATAGATATATATATTAGATTCAGCGATTTATTTTTAAACAATAAATTACGGAACAAAAAAAAAGGATTGTAAGTAACTGAATTATGTTTGTTTCTGAACGCACCGAGTCGCGCGCCGCGGTGCACGGAGTACATACCTACTTTGATAAAACAAACTAATAATATTGTGTGTCTGTCTGAAAATTCGGAAAAGCATATTTTGCCAATGTTTGCAAGTTTAATTTTGTGACTACTTTGGTAGTTTACCGATTTATAATAATTGTATATATCGTTGTTTAAAAAATATTCAAACACATTAAAATATGATACACTGATTTATCACTGGTTTCAGTGATGAACTGATGAGTCAATGTTAGCCACAATACTAATCACTTTCGTCATACGTGTGTATGATTGATGTGATTAGCAATGTGGTGATATTTCAGAAAAATCACGGGCCAGTTTGTTGTTTTTAATCCCACCGAAAATATAATTGCGTTATTAGAATAATTAATTACTATACCTACGATAAATTACAATATAGTCTCAAATGCATACTAGAGAAATATTGCAATTTGAATCAATTAAAATGCACAGCATACCAAAATAAATTCTCAACACAAGACATTCCGCGCGCAAATCATAGCGCGTAGCAATGAAAATCAAGAATGTAATTTTATATCGAGTCGACCAAAGTAAAAGTACCTAGAAAATACATTGACATCTAGACGAATAGAGGTCACTGGTCAGGTACCTACATACAAATACAGACAGACCTACGACCACGCTACGAGTTGCCAGTGTTGCCACACAACAATAATGAGTAATAAAATTGTTTACAAAAAAAAAACAAAGATTTCTAAGGTCATTAGTTTTATTTTATTTATTGTATTTTTTTTTTGAACGATTGGAAATGAAATTACTCAATTATTGCAGTTAGAACTTTGATTTATTAGAATTATAAGATAATGAACGCGATCGCGCACGACATCTAGCGCGTCAATGTTTAAACATCACCTTTCGTTTGCTTGTCAAAAGTCACGCACACTACTGTAGAAGTGTCAAATTTTGCCGGTATTTCACTGTTGTTTTTCTTAGTAAATAATGTAAGTTATTGATTGAAAAGGTCGATCGCGGACACATTTCATTGTAGAGAAGTGATAAAATGATTAGTTTTAATGAAAGAGTGTCTGTGTTTAGTGTATAAATGTATTCAAAAATGTATGGACGGAGGGGCGGTACATCCACCTTAAACAAAAACAATTCACAGAAGTAGTCTAGTACTACAGAAAAAAAATATTCAATATGACCACGAAAAAAACTTTTTCGTCTCGAAATTCTCAATTATTTCAGCGACAACCATCATATTTTTTATAACTATAACAAAGGTAATTTCATAGACTAAAGACATATCTAAAAACTTTGAAACCCAGAACTGTATTTTTTAAAATATTAAATAAAAACTGCAAAATGACTAACATTTTGGCAGACATGATATTCAAATAAAATCAAACGCCAAAATATTTTCAACCTTATTTCTATTACTACGATGCACTACGGTCGTATGCTTGTGTTAGGCCGCGCCCAGTCTGCAGCTAGCCGTTGCTAAGAGAGGTCACGTTCCGTTTATTACGCATTCGCTCCATTATTTCGTTTTTATTTTGTTGATACTTTGTTTAGATATTAGTACCGTATTTGAGTGGTCCAAGTCGGCTGGGCCACCTGAGTTGCCTGACGTACAACGCTATAAAATTACGGGCAACCAGAGGCCCGGAACGTTTGACCGGTGTTTCTGAACAATGGGAAATAAAAGAAATAAAGTGTTGCGACGGATTTGTACAAGAAAATGACGTAATAAAAGTAAAAAATCTATAGTTTCCGAGTAAGTATTCATTTTTTTTTAACTAATGTAAGTAGGCACAGATGCTATCACATCAAGCTATACCTAACTGTCAAATTTTCTCAATTAAAAATGAACCTTATGTCTTTGCAATAAAGTTGAAATACTATCAAAGAAATTTGACAGATTGTGGTAACTTGATGTGCTGGCCTCTGTACCTATTGTATTACCGATCAAATTTTCTCAATTAAAAATGAACCTTATGTCTTTGCAATAAAGTTGAAAAACTATCAAAGAAATTTGACAGATTGTGGTAACTTGATGTGCTGGCCTCTGTACCTATTGTATTACCGACTAATATTACTATCAATCTTCCCGTCGAGGCCGGCCCAGGAAGAGGTGGCGAGACGACCTAGACGCATACCACAAGGGATGGATCGAGGTGGCTCAAGAGAAAGATGTCTGGAAGGATTTGGGGGAGGTCTTTGCTCAGCAGTGGGACAGTGTAGGCTTTTAAAAAAAAAATGTTATGAAGTGACAGTTTCTTAGTAACCGGAGTTCGTAAAAAATAGGCAAATAAAATAAAAACCTATGTTTGTCTCGCTGCGGCCTTGGCTAACGGGCGCTAATATGCTGCAGCGCGCCGCTCCGGGGCATACTATAAACGGCGGGGCCTAAAATGGCGCACGAAATAAGTATAATATTTTACGGAATTTAATTTTTTGTAAACACACTGACGATACAAATTAGAACAAAATAGAATTATTCAGCCCCAGACAGGGGCGACGTATTTTTCTGATGCTGGAAATATACAACTTCATATTAGTCCATGTCTACGTGTGCACACCACTAACTAAGTTACATATTTTTCCAGAAACACGGACCATGATGCAACAGATAATAATATTCAATTGGAATATCAAGATTTAGATTTACCAGAGCATCAGTAAGTACTAAATGGGATCAATATTGAGATGAGCTTAGAAAGTTACTCTGTTTCTTTCACCCGCATAGCCGTAGCCTCTAACTTTACTGTACTCTTCTAAACATACCTATAATAAAACAGTAAAAAAACTGTGTCTGTACATTGAATAGAAAAAATAATTGTTGAAGAGGGTTTACAAACAGTAATAGATCACGATAAAAAAAAATCTGTTTGTTCCTACACGCTAATCGTTGGAACTACTGGACGAATTTGAATGAAAGTTTTTTTGTGGTATAGGTATTAAGTCTGGGCAACATATAGGCTATAATTTATTTCGGAAAATGCGCACCTTATGCAGAACCGCAACAGACCAACTAAACTATAAGAGATATAAATATATTACAGGAAAAAATTATTCCACGTGATGAGCATTTTTTGCCGAGTGAAAAAGTTTTCGGAAACGGATTTTGATAACACTCTTATTCCATTTATATTTTTTTTTGTTTTAGGGAAACCACCGAAGACCTGTCATTCCTTGTCGGAACCGGTTCTCAAGAAGAGTCATTCGTGCCCATACAGGGCCGAAGAATTGTAGATATTATGTATTTCATTCAACAACTTCAAATTAATTTTAATTTCTACTATATTAGAAGTATCAGAATTGGCAACACCAGCCGCACTGACCGGGCTATTTGTTTGTTTACATGAGTAAATACGTGCCCATAAGAATTGAGTACTTATTAATAAAATCCTCATTTTCTATCTATAATTCCGAAAACACCTAAAATGGTTATTTTTTACAATGGCTACTATTTTAACTTTAAATACTAATTACAAAATATCTTGAACAAACCAATTTTAAATTATGATTAGCTGTAAAGTAAAGCATTCTATATTGTTGCACTAAGCGGTACCTACTGTTAACTTTTAAAGTTTCATTAGATTCGGCAACTAGAATACAGACGTCGTCAGAATACGGCCGCGCGCTGCGACGTACGCGAGCGCGGCCAAGTGGGCGGAGCTCCGCGCTCGATTTCCCCGCCGCTGCTTCACCTCCTCTAAAACCTAAAGATTAGCTTCTTACCGCGCCTTAAGGTTGGGCAATCATCCAATGACTGCTCCCGCTCTGGGTGGAGCGGAAGGTAGTTTCAGACTCTTACTGACTAAAACCTATCCATGTTCCTTCCGTAGCCCTTTATGTTCCGGGGTAGCGGTAACCCTTTCAGACAATCCCGCTTACCCGGCAGGCTTGGCCCTGAGGGGCCCCTTCATATGCTGACATCTCTTTGAGGCGCGCGTGGAACATATACGCGCCGTACGGCACCGGTCTGGTGCTGATCGGACGGTGAGTCACCCATTACTCACCGTCCGCAGGCCTGCGCCTACGGTGGCCGGGAGTCGTCACGTGGCTCCCGACGCCCGGGGCGTCTCCTGCGGCGGCTGGGACGGGAGGACCTTTCTCTCTCCCATTCCGCCACCTCCTTCGCGAGCATGACTTTTTCGCAGAAGGAGGTTTCTGCCTCCCACTCCCTCTCGCCCCGGACCATGGCTTGCACCAGGGCCGGGCGCGAGAAGTCGCCGCCGCCGATCGCCTCTACGAGGACACGGCGGTGCTCCGCCCAAGCGGGGCAGGTTTGCACCGTGTGCTCTACCATGTCCTCTGGGCGATCCTCGCAGTGGTACACCCGGGCATTTCCTCCCGCCTGATGATGTGCAGGAACCTCCCGAAACATCCATGTCCGGTGAGGACCTGCGTCAGGCGGTAGGTGAGGGCGCCGTGACGCCTCTCTAGCCACTCCTCAAAGAGGGGCCTTACCGCCACTATCGTGGCGTGCCCTAAGAGTCTTACCTTAACTTGAGGTTTCGGTTTCCGCACTCGGTCCCTAGGCGGACCATTGTGCGTGGGCCATGGCGGCCTGTGGCGGTTACTCCAGCCAGCCCACCTCCCTCCAGAAGTTGATCACGTCTCCTGGCCTGTGCAGTATATCTGTGAGAGATCTGGGTGTTCCGAGGGTCTGTGTCCTGATCTGTGTGACGCCTGTGCACTCAAAGAGTACGGGCGCGATTTTCTTTTAACATTAAAAAGAATTTCTTAGCATATTTACCTAATAAATCATCTCTTTGCAGCCCAATGCTTTAATAAACCAAGAGCACTTTGAGTTCAATGGGTTTACGAAATCTCCAACAGAGAACTTAAGTATTGTTGAATGTCAAACAGAAAGCTATGCAGCTTTCAAAGAAGAATTACCAGCTGTTTGTGAGGGACTAGATGATATAATTGAGCCAAAGGAAGAAGATAAAAGCGATGGTATGTTAAAAGAACAAAAATATTTTGATTTATTTACTCTAAACATACAAATATCCTTACAGGCTAGACCCAATGCGATATTTTAGCACACTTACAATTTTATTAACATACTTACATACCAACACATTAAATTATATACTTTACAAAAATTAGGTATATACAAAGACCTATCCCTATCTTAAATTTCAAGTGAGTTTTGTGCTCTTAGCATAACAAATTTGATATGTGGCTGTTCTTGTGAATTGATGCAATGATATGACCAAGTTCAGTGAAGTGTAATATTTGATTACCGCATTAACAACTTACTCCTGCGACTTAAAATGTTCTGATTACACATGAAACAGAATAAACTAAAAATGTCGCCTTCAGCGCCATCTAGCGGGAAAATAGTCGGGAGCAGACCACATGTTTTACCTTAAAATAAATTAAAGATATTTTTCTGCTTCTATTGATCAAAATACTGTTAATTAACTAAAGATTTATGTTTGATTCAACTTAATGGTAGGTACCACATTATGTATTGAAATAAAACTAATATTAATGCGGCGAGCTGAAAAGTGACACATTCTTTACAAAATTTAGTAAAAGATATAAATTTGGGGCCCCATGCAATGCATTTGCCAAGGGCCTCAGATGTTATAGTTACGCCACTGAATGAATTAGTAATACTATTGACTGTTAACTTACAGAGCTAGAACCGGAAAATGTAGACTGCAGCGGTCTAGATGTAGCAGATACACAACCACCCCATTCTGAATCAGATTCTGAATCAGATTCTGAAGATGACGTGTCTTTAATGGATTTTAAAATTGAAGAGGAAGAAGAACAAGAAGTATTTAGGAACATACTAGAAGCCAGGGAGACTAAAAGTAAGTATTAGTTAATTTGTCTACAGAAAAGCAAACCTCCCATTTTTTAAGGGTGGGAAATTATCAAATGACTCCTCCCGCTCTGGATGGAGCGGAAGGGAGTATCAGATTCTTACTGACGAAAACCCATCCATGTTCCTTCCTTAGCCCTTTATGTTCCGGGGTAGCGGTAACCCTTTCAGACAATCCCACTGACAAGATAACAGTCCTATGGTTCGTCTGATAGGAAGTACCCATAAACTGTGACCATTGCTGCAGCATCCCAACTTTTTGCATATACATTGTCAGGTAAACGAATATAGGGTACCCTTTCAGACAATCCCACTGAAAAGATAACAGTCCTATGGTTCGTCGGTTAGGAAGTACCCATAAATGAATGCTCAAAGTCAAATGATAAACATTACCTTTTCACACCTGAACCACTGAACCAATCATCCAGAAATTTGCATATACGTTGTCAGGTAAACGAATATAGGGTACCGTTGACCCTAAAAAAAATTGCCCCCAAGGAAAACAACAATAATGTTCTTATGATAATAGATGGCGCCACATGTCTTTCCCATCATGATTGAAGTATATATCTTCTATATCTTGAGGTTTTGGTTTCCGTACTCAGTCCCTAGGCGGACCATTGTGCGTGGGCCATGGCGGCCTGTGGCGGTTACTCCAGCCAGCCCACCTCCCTCCAGAAGTTGATCACGTCTCCTGGCCTGTGCAGTATATCTGTGAGAGATCTGGGTGTTCCGAGGGTCTGTGTCCTGATCTGTGTGACGCCTGTGCACTCAAAGAGCATGTGGTCGACGGTTTCATCAGCCTCCATGCAGGCCCTGCACAGAGGACTGTCCGTTATGTCTATTGTGTGGAAGTGTTTGTTTAGTGAGCAGTGTCCGTGATGGTCCCCGTCATCAGGCGCAGGCCGGTTCTGTCCAGGCGAAGCAAGCGCCTGGTCAACCCTTTGTTAACTGTTGATTGCCTGCAGCCCGGTGACGAGGTCCACCAGCTCTCCGCTTGTGTGTGGGTGATTTCTTGCAGCCATCTGCGTAGCTGGTTAAAGGGAATGGGTATGATGGGTTCCGGTCCGCAGGCTGACGTGCGGGAGACTTGAATTATATAACAATAGACACTTTAGTAGTGTGTTAAAGAGATTTTTTAATACATTATGTGTCTTGAGTGACGATAGACTCAAACTCAATTAACTTCTAATAACAATAACAAAACCATGGCCAGCAAGAGACGTCCCCTCCTGCCCATGCGCTTGCCCTTGCCAGCCCCCACCATGCCCAGTCTATCCCCATGCTAATAGGAATATAATATATGTCGAAGCGTTGACGCATATCAATCAATCTGGATCAACGCCATCTATCTCTCACTAGAGAAACTATGTAGTTAGATTTGACAGCTTACTTCTCGGAACGTTAAGTAATAACTTGGGGATGGTTAGCGTGGAGTAATGGCAACACCGAGCGAATAATCGAGTCAAATGTCGAACTGGAAGTATAATCAGCTATTTGACATTGACAGGTGACGTTGACAGGTAGGTTGGCTAACCTGTAAGTGGGGGGCACAAGTGTGCGGTGACAGTTGAGTAAAGACACTTTGAATCGGTCCGCCGGTCTGAGTGGACGTTCGTAACTCCGCGCTAAACTTCCCGCGTTCCTTAGTTCTTAATCGAGCCATCCTTGATTATTTTGTATTCAGTGCGAGTTAGCAAGTAATTAAAGTGTTAACGAAGTTTTTGTGAGTGTTATTTCGATGTCGCGATCCAATGATAACGACCCCTTCGTCATATACAGGGTGGAATTTTGTAATGCCCCCTGGAGGGAAAGTACTCTTAATACTGTAGATAGAAAATTTTACTCAAAGGAAAGATTCCTTTATTTTTGAATAGAAAGAAAACTGCATTCAAAGATTTCCAAAAAATCGCTTGCCACACCCGGGAATCGAACTGACTAAAATCTGCAAAAAGTACACACTGTACTTTTATTGCCGCGATCGTTAGTATCAATTATAAGGATGAAATCTCTGGAACAAACTTGATAAATTAAATGATAGGAAAACCATGAAATCTTTAATTATTTACAAAAAATTGTAAACTAATTAATTAGTTGCTCAAAATGGGCTCCATTTTCTTGGATACACAAATGTATTCTTCTAAATAAATACCTTTAATATTATTATTATTATTTATTTATTTCATGAACAATTTTTACACTGTATCGAAATGTCGAATACCTGGATTGGTACAAACGGCACAATCAGATGGCCTGCGAGATCACCAGATCTCACACCGTTAGTTTTTTTTGTGATGTTAAAAACCAAATTTACATTAAATCTTATGCGAATGTAAACGAGTTGAGAGTTGAAGTTCAGAATACGATTTATAATATTCACCACAACACGTTATTAAAGGTTACAAGAAATGAATTTGTTAGAACACATTTGTGTATCCAAGAAAATGGAGCCCATTTCGAGCAACTAATTAATTAGTTTACAATTTTTTGTAAATAATTAAAGATTTCATGGTTTTCCTATCATTTAATTTATCAAGTTTGTTCGAGAGATTTAATTCTTATAATTGATACTAACGATCGCGGCAATAAAAGTACAGTGTGTACTTTTTGCAGATTTTAGTCAGTTCGATTCCCGGGTGTGGCAAGCGATTTTTTGGAAATCTTTGAATGCAGTTTTCTTTCTATTCAAAAATAAAGGAATGTTTCCTTTGAGTAAAAATTTCTATCTACAATATTAAGAGTACTTTCCCTCCAGGGGGCATTACAAAATTCCACCCTGTATAGGTATGTAGTTTTATGTATAATATATATGACGGATTTTCAGGGTGGTTCGAGCTACGATCGGCCATTAGGCGGGTTTATGTGGGTATCGTGCAAATAAAATAGCAATTACTTGGCAAAGGACAATGCTCAAAAAAAACCCAGGCTTGGCGCAAACGGAATGGATCTCATTTTTTTTGTATAAATGTGAAATGAAATATCACATAGGTGGCATCATTAAAATCGATGGCTAAATGTAAAAAAATGCTATTTGTTTAGTGGCAGGAATTATTTTTACTTAATTGTTTTTCTGTGTGAAAGTACGTAAAACCACATGACTTTCTTTTATTATTGGTACGTATTCATCGTACGCATCACTACAGCGCTCCATAAGATGTCTAAGTAAGAAGCGTGAGCGAGAGAGAGAGCGTGTGCGCACCGGCAACAGGAGGTTATCTCCTTCATTCTTCAAAATACTGAGTATTCTCTTTCTGTTTTATACTTGTCGCATACAATCAAGATTTTTTTTTTTTTTACTCTAAGTACTTTATCTAAGAACTTTATCGTTCCCGTTATTTTTGATGGTGCCCATGAACTCGACGAGTAAGTATGCCGGTAACTGTTTTTAGGTACCTTAAAGTTACCCCTGCCATAAAATAAATAGCATTTTTTTGCATTCAGTCATCAGTTTAATTGTAAAGAGTTTGTTTTTGTTATCTAGTATATGCTAATTGTAAATATTTCAATTACATTTTGAAATACCTGAACGTTAACCCTGCCACTAAACAAATAGCAATTTCTTACATTTAGCCACCTATTTCGATGATGCCACCTATGTGGCATTTCATTAAACAGTTACACTAAAAATCTGAGATACGTTTCATTTGCGCCAAGCCTGGGTTTTTTTTTTCATACTTCGTGAGCATTCTCCTTTATCAAAATAAAATTAACTATCAGGCTTTGCCCTGTAGTGAAACAATAACAGACTGATTTGGTTATTAAGGTTTAACAAAATGTAGGACACTTCCGAAGCGTCTTCACTGCTTGTTCACCGGGATAAGAATCTGTCACTTCGCGCGTTTTTTATCCTTCGTAAAACCCGCCGAATCGCTTAGACTCTTGTCAAAGCGCGCCAATTCTAGATTCGGTCGTGGCCGCTACGTGGCGCACCTTGTCTTGTTGTAAACATCCGATACCCGATGCGACATATATAATTGGGGTCTCCCTTGTTTTACCGAAAAGAAATTGCCAAATTATCACTTCCCAAACAAATTTTCGCATAATTTCATTTGCCAAATTATTACTTACTAAAAAATCACTTAATTGTTACGAAAATCTCTGTTTGGCAAGTGAACGTTTGAACAATAACTTGTTCACCAACTAGTACTTTTACCATTTTTTATCTAGTCAAATATTTCAGTTGGTATAACATATTTTACGCGAAATTAAATAAGCCAAATATTTGGTGTCGTAATTTTAAACTTAATCCCTCTTATTATAAAACGTGGTCTTAAAAAAGTACCGGGTTTAGTACTAGGTTTAAACCATGACCTTGAATAAACGTTATTATAAAAAGAAGTTTATCGCTAGTCCTAGAACTATCTATGGTACCAAAGTTAGACCATCGTGACCCCTAGTTTAACTATGGTACTAAATTGTTACATGTCAAATTCTTAATTTTGAGGTTAGCTTTCGGAAATTATTATTCAGTGATTTTAACCAAAAATGGATATTGACATGATTGATATAGTTGATTTGGAAGATTTGGAGTTGTGGGATACACTTGAGAGTGCCCGGGGATGTAACAGAGTTCGTCAGCGACGAAATCCATTTGAGTTACCTGACGAAGATTTTCGGTATAAATATAGATTTAGTAAACGTTTTGGCGAAAGGATTGTCGATTTACTACGTGAAGATTTATCGCACGATCCTCGAGGATATCCATTAAGCCCCGAAATTCAAGTAGCTTGCGCACTACGCAACTGGGCTCGCCATGAAGTAAGTTTGTACATTGTAATGCAAATAAGACTAACCTGTGCGTCATCAATTATGTATAATTACAAAATTGTTTTGTTTTACAGATTCAAGACGATACTAGTGACTTACATGGCGTATCTCAGCCAGTTATAAGTCAGACCTGCAAGAAAGTGGCAGGAATTTTAGCGCGTATGTCGCATAGATTTATAAAAATGCCTAGTTCATTAAATGAACAAGAAGCAGTGGTTAGGAAATTTCGCAGTATTGCAGATTTCCCAACCGTAATAGGTGCAATTGATTGCACACATATACGAATAAAAAAAATAAGAACTGATGACGGTCAGCTGTATATTAATAGAAAAGGCTTTCCATCAATCAATGTGCAGGTAACTTTGAGAAATTTTATTTAATGCATACAAACAACACTTATTTTTTTAATAAATTGTAAAATAGAGTAAATAAATGAAAATTCACTTTTCAGGTGGTTTGCGATGCTGATCTTAAAATCATGGACATTGTAGCTCGGTGGCGTGGCAGTGCCCATGATTCTAGAATCTTCAGGGAGTGTCGCTTGAAGCAAAGGTTTGAAGCTGGTGCGTTTTCTGGCATCCTCTTAGGAGACAGTGGATATCCTTGTACACCATATTTGTTTACCCCACTGCTGAACCCAAGAACAGAAGCAGAACAAAGATACAACCGGAGCCATATCCGTACACGGAACACTGTGGAAAGATGCTTCGGTCTATGGAAGCAACGTTTCCGCTGCCTACTAAGAGGCTTATATGGGGACATTGAAACAGCTAGGAAGACAATTGTAGCATGTGCAGTCCTTCATAACATAGCTATAGACATGCGGGAAGAACTATTTCCTGGTGATGACAGCAATGACCAATCCTCTAGGGATTTAATACCATTGCAGCCAGTTCTAAATTTACTACGAGGGAATATTAGAAGAAGGCAGTTTATTGAAACTCATTTTAATTAAAATAACATTTATTATATAATAACATTTCTTTTTTATGACATTCAATATGTTAATATGTGCTTATGAATGCTAAAATAAAAGCTAAGTATCCTATTTTTATAAAGATAAGTATTAATAAAATCAAACATAGATAGGAACTATTCTTTTTAATAACAGGCCAAAATTTGTCTTAAAATACTAATTATTAGAAATATATAAGCAGAGGGGTATCTGAAAAGAATTATGTTATACTAGCTTCTGCCCGCGGCTTCGCTCGCGTGGAGGTCGGAAATTATCCCACAGGAATGTTCTACCGGGATAAAAAATATCCTATGTGTTAATCCAGGATATAAACCATCTCTGTGTCAAATTTCATCCAAATCTATACAGTAGTTTTTACGTGAAAGAGTAACAAACATCCATACATCCATACTTACAAACTTTCGCCTTTATAATAGTAGTGTTATTATTATGTGATCAGTCAGACAGTATTTTAATAAAAAAATAGGTATAGGAGGCACATTACATTAGTAATTTATTTGAAACTCGACTGAACATTTTATACTTATTTACTTCTATACTAATAATATTATAAAGAGGAAAGATTAGATTTTTTGTTTGTGTGTTTGTTACGATTTAACTCTAAAAGTAATGTACCGATTTGAAAAATTCTTTCAGCAATGGATAGCTACATTGTCAGCAAGAAACATAGGCTATATTTTATCCCCGTACTCCCACGGGGATAACGCTAGTTGTAATTAAAAATTGTATTGATATCAGTCAAAAAATGTAACTCACATTTTATTCTTTAGTACTGGTGTTAGTTTTTATCTGAGTCTCCAATAATTGTATTTGTAATTGTAGCTTTTTAATTTTTAATTTTGATATTTCAATATTATAGGCGTGCTCGACTTCCAACATATCAAGCTGCTTTTTTTAAAAATCCTTATTACTATTTATAATAGCTTGACGCCCTTCTGCATTTCTGTAAAATATTTTTTTTTTAATTATTATGTAAAGCACTTATTACACTATCCTTAATTTAGGATTCGAAATGCAGCGCTTTATACCACTTTATTATAACACTTTTCCCGCAATTCTAAATTCAGCGCTTTACAGGGCTGAATTTCGAATCCTGAATTCAGGAAAGTGTAATAAGCGGTTAAGTAATAATTTGACTTCTCATTTTAGTGTGCTATGCTTTATTTATATTTTCGTGTTTCCTTATTGATCGAAATAAAATATATTAAGTATTACTTGAATTTTTACATACTTATTTAGGGTGGTGGTTTTCCCTTTTTTCCTGTTTTTTTGTTTATTTTCTTCTATTTTTCCACTACTTTTTGTTTCCACAACTTCACTGGTGTCGATCACTGAAAATAATAAATAATAATATTAACATTAATGAAACCAACTTGTATTTTTTCTTACGAAATTAGTATAAGTACCTTGTTTTTCTTTAATACTGGAATCTTCATTTTCATCACTTATAATCACTACAAATGGATCCTTTGAGCTATGGGCGCTATGGTCAACATTAGGGTCTTCAACTATTGCTGTTGTTGTATTTGTAATCTGTAACTGGTAAATGTTTAATAAATTAACATCATATTATACTCTCCACTAATGTTAATTTTTACTTACCATTGCATCACTGTCATAATCATTCACGTCTACAACAAAGTCATGCGGAGCAATAGCCATGACCTCCAGGTCCTGTGGAGAAGGTGACGGGGGCTTGTTGCCACCTCCTGTTAAAGACTGCTCTCTCCTGTGAAGAGACAAGTTTGCCTTGGCTGCCAACTTCATTCTCTTCCAAGCTAACTTTATCTCCTCTACAGAACGATTTTTTCCCACAATTTCATTTAGTCTGAAAAAAAAACATAATTTGAATATATTCTATAACAATATCGTATTACTTACAGCAAAAAATAATAAAGTACTTACTTATTAGTTACATTTTTCCATTCTTGTATTTTTAACATATTTACATTAGTTTTCGTCGACTTATCTTCGAGTATTTTAGCCGACTCTGCAATAAGCTGACGCAGTATATCCTAGAATGAAATTAATGGAAGTAGTGTGGCTTATGTACATAGTTTAGTGCATCAAAAAAACTGTGTGTACGTTATCTATGTCCGTTATCACTAACCTTTTCTTCTGGAGTCCAATTAACACCCCTTTTTTTCTTTGATTGTTCCATTTTCTTAAAACGATGCACACACGATCTCACTCACCACAAAGTGCCCAAAGAACTGTGCCTTTATTTAAGATTATTAATCTTGATGTGAAACCGGACATATAGTTTACTTTTAAGTTGTAACATAAACATTTCGATAAAAATACTCGAATTACGCGCGCTGTCAAGTTCACTTCGTTATACGGTTATCTCGATAGTTGATATAAACCAGAACAATTAAATTGTGAACATGCATTCAAAAAATTAAAAGTCGGATTATTTAACTACCTTTAAATAGCAAAACTTTATGTTTTACCACTACAAATAGCAATTTATTGTAAATTTTTTCTTTCAATTACGTAACAGCATTTTGTGAAAAGGAACGGCGCATAGAACGCTGAACGAATGATTGAATAGTTTAAATATTTTGTTGCTTATAATCTGTGGATAATGTTTAGACCAGGGACTATCTTTGGTACTAAGTAGTCCTTTGTTGGTCTACGATTTGTAATACGAATGACAGAATTAACGTTAGTACCGTAACAAACCTAGACCTTTTAGTCCTGGTTTAAACCTGGTACTTACGGAAGTTTTATAATAAGACGGAATAAGATCTAACGTTGAAGACGTTTTATTACAAGGGTGCTTTTTCCACTCGGGACAAATTCTAAACAGGTATTAATAATGTTTTTATAATTATATTATTTCTCTCGATAGCCTCCTAAAAATAATCTCTTTTTTGTATATAATCTAGTCGTTTCTGGCACTCGCCGGCCGCTCCCGCGGCACCGCTCGCTTCGCTCGCTCGGCTCGTGCGTAGGTGGTCACAGTTTTAACCTAACCTAACCATTTTTTTAAAATTAATAACCTACTGTAACTAGTTCCATAAATAACCTAATGTCTAGTAACCATAAATTTGACTTGTTTCAGACAAATTCAAGCACATATGCTTACAAAGAAATACGCAAATGGCATCAAATTTAAAAAAAACAAGTAAAGTGTTTATTTTTGCCTTTATATTTTTTGTCATAACAAATCATTTGACTAAACGTTTACTGTCTAAATATTGTTTGCTGTAATAAATCATTTGATTAAAGACCAAAAGCCTTAATGACATTATTCTTGGTAATAATCTGCCAAGTAAACATTTGACCAAATGAAAATGTGCGTACTAAAATTATTCCAAATATTACATTGGTATAAAAAAAGTTTGCTTAAATTTGTTTGGGTAATGAAAATTTGGCAAAATCTTTTCGGCAAAACGGCAGGATCCTATATAATTGACTATTGAAACGGTCAAAAATAAAATATGAAATCACATAGAAAAAATACTGCTCATCTTAAGAACTTCCATCACCGTACATAAATTAAATATTATGCGAAGATATAATTGTAAAATTGCATTTAATGCTAATAAGTATTACATTTGATTCTAAAAATCCGTGACGTTACATTGTTATATTTCATACAAATCACGTACAAATTCTGCATTTTGACAGTTCATTAAAAGTAACGTTATTGACTATTATTTCAAATACCCAATTTAGTATATATTTGTAAGTGAATCAGTGTCCTGTCGCCACTTGCAGCTCTCATTCACAAGCTTAAAGCCACCATCCATTACCCCCTCGCTACAGTGCCGGATTAACCATATAGCAAGAGTAGCAATTGCTCTCTCGCGCCCGGCCCTGGTGCAAGCTATGGTCCGGGGCGAGAGGGAGTGGGAGGTAGTCACCTCCTTCTGCGAAAAAGTCATGCTCGCGAAGGAGGTGGCGGGATGGGAGAGAAAGGTCCTCCCGTCCCAGCCGCCGCGGGAGACGCCCCGGGCGTCGGGAGCCAACTCCCGGCCACCGAAGGCGCGGGCCTACGTCCGATCAGCACCAGGCCCGTGCCCGACGGCGCGTATATGTTCCACGTGCGCCTCAAAAAGATGTCAGCATATGAAGGGGCCCCTCAGGGCCAAGCCTACCGGGTAAGCGGGACTGTCCGAAAGGGTTACCGCTACCCCGGAACATAAAGTGCTAAGGAAGGAACATGTATGGGTTTTAGTCAGTAAGAGTCTGACACTCCCTTCCGCTCCCACCCAGAGCGGAAGAATTCATTGGATGATTTCTCAGCCTTAAAAAAAAAAGAGACGCAATTGCTACGGGCCCCGCGTAACCAAACCAATCTCCATCTGAGCGTATTTTTTTAGAGTGACATATAGTAAGACGAGGTACCCATTGAATTTACTTGAAGTCCGCTGCAGACTGTTGTAGAAAAGCACTTTTTGTTTCTGGTGCTACATCTACACATTGTCCGGGTCTTACGGAAGCTCTTACTTAAAAAACATCCGATTTTGAAAACATTTTCGGATACTAGGAGGTCCGCCATAGCTGATGCTATGAAGGCACTTCTATGTGGAGAACCGATTCATGCAACGGAACTTATAGATAGGAATGAAACGTATTGAAAGTTGTTTTTTTTTTACCAATTTCTAACCCATAGCAGATCAAGGGCCCCTCGACAGAATATGCTACGGGCTCCGCGCTTGCTTAATCCGGCACTGCCTCATTACCACAAGCTATGACAACTAGGGTGCCTGATGAGCTGCCAGTAGAGAATACAAACCCGAGCATGTTTTTCGATCCCGGGATTACGGGATTCTTAATGCGTAATCCCGGGATACCGGGGCTATCCCGGGATTAGACTGTGGTCTCTAATCGGAGTCAAATGTACAAAAAATCGAGTAATTTCTTTAAATATATTTTTAATTGTATTGCACAAATCACAATACATGTAGTACGTATCGTACGCATATCAAAGGGTTGTTTTTTTGCGATATGTAATAAATGCTAATATTATCTAGGCAAGGTCAAGGCGCAACGGACTACGATGTGCAAACTAGACCTGTTTGGTAATCCCGAAAATCCCGAGATTAGCCAATCACAGTCCCGGGATTTTCGGGGTCAGAAAACGGTCGGGATCGCGGGATTGTATTCTCTAGCTGCCAGACAACAAGCAGAGTACAACCCGAATTGATTGTCAAATTCTGAATTAACGCGAGGGTAGCCGCGGGTAAAAGCTAGGAAAAATATAATTTATATCTATTTCTGACACAGATTTTTAACATCTAAACAGAATTAAGTACTTATACGGGGTGTCCTGCCTTTTCGCAGAAAATTGTTTGCCAAATTTTCACTTGCCAACCAACGCTTTGCCGATGTTTCACTTTGACAACTAACGATTAGCAAATTTTTGTATGACAACGTTTCATTTGGTAGAATTATTGTTAAGCCGATTATTATAATGACACAAAACGTTTGGGACATTTATCATTTGTCAACCATTTCACTAGGCCACACAACTATTACAATAGAAGTCTAAGGTTGTTAGGTTAGGTTAGGTTAGAGTATGACAAACAACGCACGAGCCGAGCGAGTGAAGCGAGCGTGCCGCGGCAGCGGCCGGCGATGTGCCAGAAGCGAATTGCTTTTGTAAAAGGAAATAGTTAGGTTAGGTTAGAGTATGACAAACAACGCACGAGCCGAGCGAGCGTGCCGCGGCAGCGGCCGGCGATGTGCCAGAAGCGAATCGCTTTTGTAAAAGGAAACAGTTAGGTTAGGTCATATTAAAGATAAAGTAAAAAAAATAATAATTACAATAACTAATTGCAAAAAATTCTGCTAAATGAAAGTTGGCATTTTAAAAAGTGTCATTATGAAAAGCTGACCAAACGTACAGTTGGTAACTGTGAGGTTGGGAAATAAAACAAAATTATATGATAAGTTGGCAAATGATTATTCGGCGGAATAAAATTCTGCGAAACGTTGGTTGGCAAGTGAAAATTTGGCAAACAATTTTCGGCGAACAGGCAGAGAACCACTTATACGGTAATGGTAACCATATTACTTAAATGTCTGTAGGCTTATGAACAAATAGATAAATACAATTTGTAATCACAGGGACGACCGTTGCGGAGAAAGCAAAACTAAGGGCACGAAGAACAAAACCAAATGATGCAATAACAGCCGAGCAAATGAGAAAAGACAAATCAGACACGACAGTTATCCAAACAGTTGTAAAACGTACGTCCACACCTGACACTTATTTCAAAGAGCCTGACAAATGCGGTCAACGTAGTGTTAATCAAGGAAAAAAAATTATATCTCATACACGAACACAAACCTCATACAAGTGTGATGTATGTCAGCGTAGTTTTAGCCGAAAGGGTATTTTAACCAATCATATCCCCATACACACTGGTGTAAATCCTTTTAAATGTGATATGTGTCAAAGTAGTTTTCGTAAGAAGAGTATTTTGAAAAACCATATCCGCATACACACTGGTGAAAAACCTTTTAAATGTAATATATGTCAGTGTAGTTTTCGTCTGAAAGGTATTTTGACAAAACATATGCGTGTACACACTGATGAAAAACCTTTTAAATGTGATATATGTCAGCGGAGTTTTACTGAAAAGAGTAGTTTAACAAAGCATATCCGCATACACACTGGTGAAAAACCTTTTAAATGTGATATATGTCAGAGTAGTTTTCTTCAGAAGAGTACTTTGAAAAACCATATCCGTATACACACTGGTGAAAAACCTTTTAAATGTGATATATGTCAGCGGAGTTTTAGTGAAAAGAGTAGTTTGACAAAACATATCCGTATACACACTGGCGAAAAACCTTTTAAATGTGATATATGTCAGAGTAGTTTTCTTCAGAAGAGTACTTTGAAAAACCATATCCGTATACACACTGGTGAAAAACCTTTTAAATGTGATATATGTCAGTGTAGTTTTCGTCAGAAAGGTATTTTGAAAAACCATATCCGCATACACACTAGTGAAAAACCTTTTAAATGTAATATATGTCAGTGTAGTTTTCGTCATAAGATTCAATTGTCAAACCATATCCGCATACATACTGGTGAAAAACCTTTTAAATGTGATATATGTCAGCGGAGTTTTACTGAAAAGAGTAGTTTAACAAACCATATCCGCATACACACTGGTGAAAAACCTTTTAAATGTGATATATGTCAGCGGAGTTTTACTGAAAAGAGTAGTTTGACAAAACATATCCGTATACACACTGGTGAGAAACCTTTTCAATGTAATATATGTCAGTGTTGTTTTCGTCATAAGATTCAATTGTCAAACCATATCTGCACCTTTTTAATGTGATATAAATCAGTGTAATTTTCGGTTTGTTCCCACTAGTTCTACTAAACAGTTCTACGGTAGAACTAGTGGGAAAAAAAATTCCCACTAGTTCTACGATTGAAGGTAGAACAAAATAGTAGAACTACTGGGAATTTTCTATTCGCCGTTTGTTCCCACTAGTTCTACTGAACAGTTCTACGGTAGAACTGGGCTATTTTGTTCTCACTAGTACTACGTTTTGATAGGTTCTAGGAATGGAAGTGGAAGTAAAGTACGAAATATGCTAGTCGTATCTCAATATTAGGTTCAACAGAAACTTAGGTAATACTGAAATCATTATAACACTTTTAATTAAAAGACATATTTTGTATATAATGGTAATGTTGTAATAATATTTATTTAAAACACAGACAAAAGAAAAATAATATATAAATTACACTCAATTCGTATCTCTCTTTCTCCAGGATCCCAATCAAAAGTACTAGGCTCACATAAGTTGTAAGGAGTTGGTTGTAGCGTAGCCAAAAACAAAATAACTATTTCTCAATTTTACATTTTAGGACCGACAGGTGATAAATAAAAGAAGTAGTCCATAGTGATAATTGCAACAAGGACGCATCCCAAAATATGTAATAATATTTATTTAAAACACAGACAAAAGAAAAAAAAATGTAAATTACACTCAATTCGCATCTCTCTTTCTCCAGGATGCCAATCAAAAGTACTAGGCTCACATAAGTTGTAAGGAGTTGGTTGTAGCGTAGCCAAAAACAAAATAACTATTTCTCAATTTTACATTTTAAGACCGACAGGTGATAAATAAAAGAAGTTGTCTATAGTGATAATTGCAAGAAGGACGCATCCCAAAATATAATAGATTCCCCTAATAACGATGCCGTACTCGAGGCTGCCGAAGGGAAAGAGCCGGCTCCAAAAGCGTTGTTAAACTGAGGAAGGATGGTTTAGACCTGGCGTCCAATAGGCCAATACCCGGTTTTCAAAATAAAAGAGCAACAATTTATCGAAAAAGGAATAAAACCACTGGAATTAATAAGATATGTAGAAACAACTTTGCACATGTTTAGCTTCCTGTACAATTCCAAAAATTCTTGCTTGCCGACTATTATGATGGGGACATAAATATTTTAATATTCTGTTCGGAAGAAACGAAATCACATATGCAAAATGTATCTAACTATTTTATGGATGGTACCTTCCAATCGTGTTCGTCGCCATTTTCACAGCTATATATTATTCATGGTTATTTAGAAATGGGTTCGAATAGTTACATGAACATTATACATCTACTTTATGCATTAATGTCGCACCGATCAGAAAAAGCTTATAACATTTTACTAGATTTGATTAATTCACAAGTACCAGGATGGAAACCTAAGGAGATAACAATTGATTTCGAAGCGGCCACTTTAAAAGCGTTGACTCAAATGGGTGTAAAAGTAAAGGGTTGCCATTATCATTTCACCGAATGCTTTTCGATTGCTGTATTTCTAAATTCTTACCTAAAGTCAAAGTCTAGTCATGTGTTTCAAATAGGCACAAGTAAGGCACTTTTGAACGTCAAAATGAATAAGAAATAGAATTGATTCTAGTCCCCCCTTCCAAAAGGTAGTTTCGTGTGGAGAAGAATGGGCAAGAAGCTCCACCGTTGCTCTTTTAAAATGTTAAATCAATCAGTGTGTGAGAGGTTATTTCAATATATTATGTTCAAAATAGTATTTTACAAAAATAAATTATCCAGTTTGATTTTGTCTAGGCCCTAGATTGTCCTGTGGAGCAGGACCAGCATGTTTCCAAGCATCCTTATCCTTTATTTAATCCTCTAATTTGTAATAAACTTGTTTACAAAGTGTATTTTTAATGAGTTTTAAATTTTCTTTCATTAAATTGCAGAATGTCACAAGGTATTTTGTTGTAACATTTAACACAGAACCCTTTAATTATATAGATGTATGTACTTTTGATAATAATTACCGAATCATTTCTAAAAAGTGCCCCACGCTAATTTCGCTATTTATTAATTTTGATAGTGCATTTCTTATAAAATCATCACTGTCCATCTCAAGTCTTCGACGTTTTGTTTGTGAATGAGAAGGAAAGGTCAGAGTTGTATAGTTACGTAATGAAGACATCAGTGAATCATCATGGAGAATGTGTAATATTTGTAAAATATTGCCTTCATTTTTATTAATTTCATTATTAATTTTGTGATGCCACCCTTCAACAGCATTGTTTGTCCGGTGACGTTCTCCATATATACACCACATATTAATTAAATCATCTCTCATCCAGTAATTTTCAAAATAACTAAAGAATTCCTTTAGTCGTTCATTATTATATTCGGCTATTTCATTTTTAATATATTCCCATCCTACCTTTATTTCACCTACTGGTAAGAAAGGCAGCTTACTGCATAAGGATATAAACCTACGGTCGAATTTATTTTTGTGTAGCCCTAACTGTTTTGCCTTACGCCACAGACTATTTGAAAAATGATACTGGCATCCCTTTACCGTTACGTTCATTTTAGACAATGCTCTCATTGTAGCTTCTTCAAAATCTATAGTGACTTTACTAGGTTGCCAATCTGGGATTTGTGACTTTATCAGGTCAAATAAAATGGTGTATGCTTTTTTTGTCTGTTGCGACATAAATGCATACAGTAATGGAATAACATTCGTTTGGTCGCAATTACTGCCAATATCGCCATGAATACTAAAGATCTGCTTAAATGGTGAAGGACAAGACTTAAACGTCCCATCCATAAAAAAATGATTTACTTTCTTCATATTTTCTCGTGCATCTTCTGAACAAAATATTATTATTCTATGTCGTTCGTCATAATAATCAGCAAGTAAAAATTTTTGAAACTGTCTAGGCACTTCTACATCTCTAACACTATTTGTACAAACTTTTTTAACACCAGCAATTTTATTTCTATTTCTATAAATTGATGACTTCTTATTTTTGAAATTAGGGACTGGTTTATGTACAGCTAGATCCAATCCTTTGTTCCTTATCCTCGCCAAACCTCTATTAAATGCTCGTGGCGCTGCCTCCTTTCCAGTTGCTGCTTCTTCGCAACTATTATTGATCATGACATCAATCGTATTTTGACTTTCATTAGGTTGACAATCGGCAGTATGGGGTTTGGACTGCAATATTTCATGAAGGTCCTAAAAAATATAATGTATTAAATATTATTTCTAGGAGTGGGTGTCAAAAACGGATAAACTTTAAATTATAAAGAACTGCCTCGTCGGTTTAGTTGGTACCCAAGCGAGTTTGCAGAGCACAAGGTCCCAGGTTCGATTCCCAGGTCAGAAAGTGTTATTGAATTTTTCAATCTGGTAGTTTTCAGTACGGAGTCTGTAACTGTACCCGGTACATGGCAACTGGCTCGCCCCCTGTTACATGGGACTTATAACTGGCGAAATGTTGGTATAAAATACCTCTAACCCATAGGGGCAAATACAGGCGTGATGTTATGTTGCAAAGTACTCACCGGGGACAATGTTACGGATCCAGCACATTTGCTATCCTTGTACCTTTTACACCTCCATATGGATTTGCCACTTTTATACATTCGTTGTCGGTAAAACTGATGCCCCGATAACATCAAAACTTGTCCTCGACCTCTTGGCATTATTATATGGTCCACAGCACTCATTTTTATCGGCAATACTATTAACGATACTAAATTTAGTTTAGCCGTTAACGTCAGCCAGAACGTCATAATATAATTGTGTATATGGCTTTTTATATTTCATTTCGCAGTTCAACCAAGGAGGTAGTCTACTACTTAATCGGGCTTAAGACGGTTGGATACACGATGTTGAATTTATAGTCGATGCATAATGCGTAACGTGCAGCTTCATGATGCTGTACATTACGAGTTTTTTTTTTAGTTTTTTGCATTATGTGATTTCGTTTCTTCCGAACAGAATATTAAAATATTTATGTCCCCATCATAATAGTCGGCAAGCAAGAATTTTTGGAATTGTACAGGAAGCTAAACATGTGCAAAGTTGTTTCTACATATCTTATTAATTCCAGTGGTTTTATTCCTTTTTCGATAAATTGTTGCTCTTTTATTTTGAAAACCGGGTATTGGCCTATTGGACGCCAGGTCTAAACCATCCTTCCTCAGTTTAACAACGCTTTTGGAGCCGGCTCTTTCCCTTCGGCAGCCTCGAGTACGGCATCGTTATTAGGGGAATCTATTATATTTTGGGATGCGTCCTTCTTGCAATTATCACTATAGACAACTTCTTTTATTTATCACCTGTCGGTCTTAAAATGTAAAATTGAGAAATAGTTATTTTGTTTTTGGCTACGCTACAACCAACTCCTTACAACTTATGTGAGCCTAGTACTTTTGATTGGCATCCTGGAGAAAGAGAGATGCGAATTGAGTGTAATTTACATTTTTTTTTCTTTTGTCTGTGTTTTAAATAAATATTATTACATATTTTGGGATGCGTCCTTGTTGCAATTATCACTATGGACTACTTCTTTTATTTATCACCTGTCGGTCCTAAAATGTAAAATTGAGAAATAGTTATTTTGTTTTTGGCTACGCTACAACCAACTCCTTACAACTTATGTGAGCCTAGTACTTTTGATTGGGATCCTGGAGAAAGAGAGATACGAATTGAGTGTAATTTATATATTATTTTTCTTTTGTCTGTGTTTTAAATAAATATTATTACAACATTACCATTATATACAAAATATGTCTTTTAATTAAAAGTGTTATAATGATTTCAGTATTACCTAAGTTTCTGTTGAACCTAATATTGAGATACGACTAGCATATTTCGTACTTTACTTCCACTTCCATTCCTAGAACCTATCAAAACGTAGTACTAGTGAGAACAAAATAGCCCAGTTCTACCGTAGAACTGTTCAGTAGAACTAGTGGGAACAAACGGCGAATAGAAAATTCCCAGTAGTTCTACTATTTTGTTCTACCTTCAATCGTAGAACTAGTGGGAATTTTTTTTCCCACTAGTTCTACCGTAGAACTGTTTAGTAGAACTAGTGGGAACAAACCTAATTTTCGTCAGAAAATTCATTTGTCAAACCATATCCGTAAACACACTGGTGAAAAACCTTTTCAATGCGATATATCTCAGAGTCGTATTCGTTTTGTCAGCGTAGTTTAAGTGAAAACAGTAAAGTAATATATCAAACCTTATGCGTATATAACACACTGGTGGAATATATTTTCCATGGGCTAAGCACTCATCAACATATTCTTATTTTTGCATTTTGTAGAAGTTACGTTAATATTAGTAAATTTCATTAGTTGCTCTTAGCAAATATGATTAATTCTTTGATCAACGTACAACCGGACGGTGATATGTGAATTACAAAACCGTATGAGTATTCTTTAACATCATGCATGTACCCAAATTATAAATAAATACATTTGAATTTGAAATGAATTTTTTATTTTCTCTAAGGAGATAAAATAAATAAAGGGTTTATTTCACCGGGTAAGCGGGATTGTCCGAAAGGGTAACCGCTACCCCGGAACATGAAAGGCTATGGGAGGAACATGGATGGATTTTAGTCAGTAAGACTTTGACACTCCCTTCCGCTCCACCCAGAGCGGGAGAAGTCATTGGATGATTTCCCAGCCTGAAAAAAAGGGCTTATTTATCAGAAACTTCAACTATAACAGTATATCCATCCTACAAAGGAACCTACCTTCTTTTATGTAAAAGATATTGTTAAGAGGTCTCAAAATATTTTACCTCAATATTTTAAAGCTATATGGCGGCGGTATTTCCTAGGTAACTGTTCTTTGAGAAGTAGTGCCTGGAATGTCTGGAAAGGTCTTTTAAAGAAAGTGGTTTTACAGTTTCGAGTTGACCTGTCTTCAAACTCAAAGCATTTATTTCAAATAAACCAATTACAGGCACTTTTGAAGTGTCAAAGGGTCGGTCAGTCAGAAAGATGAAGCTAGTTGCCCATTCCAAAGCAGTAGGTACCTATGAAGAAGAACGGGCAAGAAACTCCATGGACACTAATCAAAATATGTTTACAAAAACTGGGTTGTAACATTATTCATGTTGAAATATACACGTGAGAACGATGCAGGACTTAATAAAAGCGTCCATAATAACAAGATTTAAAAAAAAAATTGGTTGCCTGTAAAGTCGGTATACGGGCGAAAGTTTTACGTGACAACGACTTTGAGTGGTAAAATAATTTTAATGTGAATATTCATTCGTATAGTAGGAAGAAGGATCACTTTTTATGTCTGTCTCTCTCGCTCTTAGGCGGGCTAACCATGCCCGAGTGGAAGGGACGCGTGCCTCTCACTCGCTCTCATTGTGAGCGCATAACGTGAGCGGAGCGTAACGCAGTTTCTTGAAGTGACACCCGGCAAACCAATTTATAAGACGTTGTCACGTCAAAACTATTCAAAATTAAGTTAAGTTTTAAAACAGCCGTGGCAGCTAAGAGGTGACCAATCCGTACTGACGGCGCCCGTTCATGAACATGACGCGTGGATTAGCACCATTCAACTCAACCATTTTGATGGGAACTAAATGATTTAACATACGCGCCACCATCAGTGAGACATTACAGGGAGCATGACATGCTCTCAGCCGCCATGGCACATTCAAGTCAATGTAAGACGTACTCAGTAAATGGTAGCTTTATAGTAGGTACATAGTACTCACAAACGTGTTTATGGAATTATACAATGCTAAGAGAGTGAAGTTATATAATGCAAAAAGTTTTGTGAATCTTCAGCAGCTCCAGAAGTAATCTCAGATGCTAATCAATTAGTTTAGGATATAAAAAAAAGAAAGAACATTCAATATGTAAACAATTGGAGCAGCTCAATCCCAAGCCCTTTTGTCTTCAATAAAGTCGGACAGTATAAAAAGCATTCTGGCACAACTTGCGATTAACGAACGATTTAAATTTATTAAGGCTTAGATCTTGAACGTGGCTTGGAAGTTTATTATAAAAGCGTATACATTGACATCTGAACGAGTCTCGTATTTTTTTGAGCCTTGTAGTGGGTACAACAAATTTGTGTTTGTTCCTAGTATTCTTATCATGTATATCACTATATTTTTTAAACAATTTTTTTATTTTTATGGGCATACAAAAGTTTCGGCTCTGATTGATTATCACTTTTCTTAAGCTAGCAGGTAGTTCCAAGATGTAGTTACACGTAGGAAGATCTTTCTTACCCGATTTATGGCTTAATTTGATACACTCAAGGAAGGACTCACGAGTTATATGCGGCAATTTGTCTGATAGGTTCTGCTCGTAAATACAGTCAAATACCTCTTTTTCAGTAAGGGTTACGGGGACACCAATGACAGCGATCCTAGGGCGGCGTTTGGAAGGTTCTTCTATTGTAAGGCCCAATGAAACCAGTTTTTCTGAGTTCTTGAGTTTATCAATATCGCCTTTATTTTCCGTGCTTATCAGAACGCCCCCATTTTTCACTCTTTTCAGGCCACGGACATGAAGCTTAAGTTGTTCTGGGGAGATGATCTTTTGGACAAGCGACTTGGTGTCGTCACTTGTTTAGGTCTTATCGCTGGGATAGATGGCAACTGATCTCAAGTTAGCAGGACGGACAATATTGGAGTCAACCACTTTTTAAACGACCCCATAGTTAAAAAAAAAGTATAATATAGTTTTATTGTTTAAATGAAACGGGGTTATGCTTTGTTTATATTAACAGGAAAATAAGCGGAAGCGGAAGGTAGTGTCAGATTCTTACTGACTAAAACCCATCCATGTTCCTTCCGCAGCCCTTTATGTTCCGGGGTAGCGGTAACCCTTTCGGACAATCCCGCTTACCTGGCAGGCTTGGCCCCAAAGGGCCCCTTCATGTGCTGACATCTCTTTGAGGCGCGCGTGCAACATACACGCGCCGTCCGGCACGGGCCTGGTCCTGATCGGGTGGTGAGCCACCCATTGCTCACCGCCCGCAGGCTCCTAACGGTGGCCAAGCCGACACGTGGCTGCGGCGGCTGGGACAGGAGGACCTTTCTCTCTCCCATTCCGCCAACACATTCCGATACTTAACTTTACAATTATATTTATTGCCACACATCAAGGAGAGTACAACCCGAAGTGATTGTCAAATTCTTAATGAACGCGAGGGAAATGACCCGATGTCCAATATCGGAACATAGAATTAAGTATATTTTAGTGGTATCATAATATTATTATAAATAAATACAATTTGTAATCACAGGGACAGCCGTTGCGAAGAAAGCACAACTAAGGGTGCGAAGAACAAAACCAAATGATGCAATAACAGCCGAGCAAATGAGAAAAGACCAATCAGACACGACAGTTATCCAGACAGTTCTAAAACGTACGTCCACACCTGACACTTATTTCAAAGAGCCTTACAAATGCGGTCAACGTAGTGTTAATCAAGGAAAAAAAATAATACCTCATACACGAACACAAACCTCTTACAAGTGTGATGTATGTCAGCGTAGTTTTAGCCGAAAGGGTCTTTTAACCAATCATATACGTATACATACAGACTGGTGAAAAACCTTTTAAATGTGATATATGTCAGAGTAGTTTTCGGCAGAAAGATACTTTGAAAACCCATATCCGCATATACACTGGTGAAAAACCTTTTAAATGTGATATGTGTCAGAGTAGTTTTCGTAAGAAGAGTATTTTGAAATACCATATCCGCATACACACTGGTGAAAAACCTTTTAAATGTGATATATGTCAGTGTAGTTTTCGTTTGAAAGGTATTTTGACAAAACATAATATGCGTGTACACACTGATGAAAAACCTTTTAAATGTGATATATGTCAGCGGAGTTTTACTGAAAAGAGTAGTTTAACAAACCATATCCGCATACACACTGGTGTAAAACCTTTTAAATGTAAGTAATATATGTCAGTGTAGTTTTCGTCTGAAAGGTATTTTGACAAAACATAGTATGCGTGTACAGACTGATGAAAAACGTTTTAAATGTGATATTATGTCAGCGGAGTTTTACTGAAAAGAGTAGTTTAACAAACCATATCCGCATACACACTGGTGAAAAACCTTTTAAATCCACACTAATATTATAAATGCGAAAGTAACTCTGTCTGTCTGTCTGTTACCTTTTCACGCCTAAACCACCCAACCGATTTTGCTGAAATTTGGTATGTAGATAGTTTGCATTCATGAGAAGGACATAGGCATATTATTTTTTGGAAATTCAACCCCTAAAAGGGTTACAAGGGGTGGCAAAGTTTGTATGAGAAAAATATTTTTAGGTAGGTAGGGTAGGTAGGGTAGGTAGGGTAGGTATGGTAGGTAGGGTAGGTAAGTTGGTAGGTAGAGTAGGTAGGTAGGGTAGGTAAGGTAGGTATCATAGTTGAGACAGGACAACGTCTGTCGGGTCAGCTAGTGTGATAAATGTCAGCGGAGTTTTAGTGATAAGAGTAGTTTGACAAGACATATCCGTATACACAATGGTGATAAACCTTTTAAATGTGATATATGTCAATGTAGTTTTCGGCAGAAAGGTACTTTGATAAAACATATCCGCATACACACTGGTGAAAAACCTTTTAAATGTGATATATGTCAGCGGAGTTTTCGTCATAAGATTCATTTGTCAAACCATATCCGTATACACACTGGTGAAAAAACTTTTTAATGTGATATATATCAGTGTAATTTTCGTCAGAAAATTCATTTGTCAAACCATATCCGTATACACACTGGTGAAAAACCTTTTCAATGCGATATATGTCAGTCGTTTTCGTTTTGTCAGCGTAGTTTAAGTGAAAACAGTAAAGTAATATATCAAACCTTATGCGTATATACACACTGGTGGCAAATATTTCGCATGGGCTAAGCACTCATCAACATATTCTACAGTTATTTTTGCATTTTTTAGAAGTTACGTTAATATTAGTAAAACTCATTAGTTGCTCTTAGCAAATATGATTAATTCTTTGATCAACGTACAACCGGACGGTGATATGTGAATTACAAAATCGTATGAGTATTCTTTAACATCATGCATGTACCAAAATTATAAATAAATACATTTGTATTCGAAATGAATTTTTTATTTTCTCTAAGGAGATAAAATAAATAAAGGGTTTATTTCACCGGGTAAACGGGATTGTCCGAAAGGGTTACCCCGGAACATAAAGGGGCTAAGGAAGGAACATGGATGGATTTTAGTCAGTAAAAGTCTGATTCTCCCTTCCACTCCACCTAGAGCGGCAGGAATCATTTGATGATTTCCTAACCTCAAAAAAACAGGCCAAAGCATCCTAAAAAACTGGTTATAAAATAAATGGCATAGCAATTGATATAACGCAAATATTTTTTCGTATTTCACCTGGCAAAATATACTGAGCGGACTGTACTTTGTACTTGAAAGTTCTTCAATCATACCACTAGCGCTATTCCGTGGCTTTTTACGCAGACATGAAGTTTGTATCACTGTTTAAGCCGCCGTTATTTTCGCTTTGTTTGATAGCACATTATCACTCAACAGCGCACATTTTAGCCTACTAAACAATAGAATTTCAGTAAATGATGAAAACCACAAACATTGCATCAACTTATTATTCATTTTAAAGCCGCACAATAGTTACATACATATTGAAATGTCGACAAGTCGGCAACACGGTTCTTAGAATAGAAATACAGATTGTTTACATTGTCTTTCGGTAAATAAAGAAAAAATCTTTGCGTTGCCATGATTATATTTTTTTTCTGTTAAGATCTATCAATATACAAGTTTTCGTTAGCGTAAATAGTTTTGTACAGGATTCGTATTATACAAAATGGCAATATCATTGATTTGGATTGTATAAAGTTGTGCAACTTACCAAAATTCTCTTCTACAGTTTTACCATACGGCCGAAAGTGCAAATGGGTTCTTCAATTTATCCTGGCTTTTGAACTTTGAAAACAAAACTCATTTTATGTAATCAAACAGTGTTCCCGCTAAAAATATTGTAGTTGTACAAAAAGCCCGCCAACAGCCAACATCTTGCCAAACCAAAAGGACCGCTTCTCTCGCTCCAAAAACATTCTTGCCATATTACAAAAAGAATATTATTCATTTAGGAATAGACACAATGCTAACTTTTAATTAATCCATACTAATATTATAAATGCGAAAGTAACTCTGTCTGTCTGTCTGTTACCTTTTCACGCCTAAACCACCCAACCGATTTTGCTGAAATTTGGTATGTAGATAGTTTGCATAGGTTTGCATTCATGAGAAGGACATAGGCATATTATTATTATTATTATTTTTTTTTTATTGCACATTATAGGTAGCGGAGGTAAGGTAGTTAAGACAGGACAACGTCTGTCGGGTCAGCTAGTTATAGAATATATTATAAATTCTTATTCCAATTTTATTGCTAGACCATATTCGTCTGACAAAGTATTTTTTCCAAGAAAAAACATCTAAATCAAATAAAATTCCTTGTAAAAAATCAAAATATCTATGAAATGAACTATTTGATTTCAAGAAAAGAAACGATTTACTGATATTTTTATTTTCGCCGACTTTTTTGAAATTATGGTAAAATGGTATGGTATGGTGAAACGCTCGTCTATGAATCAAACTTTTGTTTTGTACTCTTGAAAAGTTGAAACTGTCAACGTCAAGTCCATCAGCCAGCGGCAGCCAAGCAACAGTTTTTTTCATGTGCGGTGCGATTATGCGATATCAACGAATTAAAAAAGAAACTACCGGTGTACGCAGAAGATAGTATTAAGGGACTAGAACAATTCCTAAGAATTACTAGCTGTGTTGTCTGACTCTGAACTACCTCTGCGGGTAGCGTTTACCGTGGTCCACAAAGGAAATGGTTTCTAACTGTTGCAAATGTTTGTAGATATCTAGGACACTAAAACAAGTCGTAATAATAATAAACAAGCCTCCCTCGTTATTTGTACGCAACTCAACTGGTTTCCTATCGTAAAAAAGTAAATTTGAACTATTTATAGGTTACTAAATTGATACTATTTGAGTAAAAAGATGGAAAAACTGCCTATGTGTAGGATATGTTTAGTGCAGAATGCGCGCATGTCTGTAGTGGTTAACAAGCACTTGCGTGTACTATACGAGAAGCTGACTGATGTCCCAGTAAGTTGATATCTTTATTATGAACTAGCTTTTTCACCACCTTAGGGGTAGATTTTCGAAAAAAAAGAGAGTGAGTTTCCAGTTAATCAGACGGCACGTTAAAATTATTCCATACAAACTGATAACCCTAACAAAATATGAGGAACTTTAAGATTTACATAAATATTTGTGCTAAGTTTCAAGTTTATCAACTAACTATAAAAGCCTTGCTTAGTGGGTGCCTACATTATACATAATTATTATATCATCATAATTTTATAGACCATTATTATTATCAAGTTTAGTAAAGTTTCAGTCAATGCTACTGAACAGAGAAAAAACAGATATATATAGATTGTTTAACAAATGTTTGATGTGATTCTTTGAATTGGCATAACTTTTTTATTTATAAACCGATTAACATGAAGTAAAATATAAATGTTAAGTGAGCTTTCCACAATATATTAGTGAAAACCACATCTAAATCGCATAAGCCGTTTCTGAGATTTGCATGCTCTTTGTGTTCATAAAGATCCTTATAATATTTTTTTTCATATATATTCCATCACAGCCATATGACAGCAATCATATATGTCATATATGACAGCAATCTGTTATATTTTTGTAATATATTATAGCATAGATAGAGCCTCTCTGACTACACAAAGATTTATGCAACCTGCATGAACAACAGAGGTTCTTAGGGGAGAATGGAATTGAAGGTAAAAGACTTGCAGCATAGCTAATTTTTTGGCTAAAAACAAGCAAGGCCCCTGGTTATGTGATTCAAGCGGTCAAGGGTTCACCAGTCAGTGAGAAATTTCCTTTAAAATTTGTCATGAACTCAGGCCTCAGGAAACAAGCGTTTCCACCCCAAACGGCTCAAAACTGTAGTTACCCATAAGGTTACAGTATTTGTGGCGCTTAGGGCCTCAGCAGCTACTGTATATCAAAAGTACTTCACAAAATAGTATAAGACAATATATTTCATTGCAGTTTGTAACTGAAGACAGTAGACCGATTGTTGCTTGTTTCTTCTGCTGCGCTAAACTAAAGCAATGCTATCGATTACTGAGACAGTGTCTGAAAGCTGAAGAGCTGTTCACTCAGATGATGAATGGGGATTATGAGGTGAGGTGTTCTTCAACAGTCATTTATTCTCCTAATTTCTTATTACAATATATTTTGGAAGTAATTCCTTTTAAGCTGCAATTGAGTGTAAAAAGTTGCTAAGCATATTAACCAAATACTTTATTCATCTTTTTGCAGCCCAATCTTTTAATAAACCAAGAGCATTTTGAGTTTAGTGGGTTAACGAAATCTCCAACAGAGAACTTAAGTATTGTTGAATGTCATACGGAAAGCTATGCAGCTATCAAAGAAGAATTACCAGCTGTTTGTGAGGGACTCGATGATATAATTGAGCCAAAGGAGGAATACCAAAGTGATGGTATGTTTTTAAGAACATAAATAATTTTGCCAATAAAGAATATTTTAAAATAAATTAACTACATAATTGATCAAAAATGTTTTGAATCATTTTGAAGCTCTGATTTTATTTTTATTCAAATAATAAACAAATTATATATTTTATATAAACAAATTTTAATGAGCATTTCGCTTCTATTTAGATTAGCTATTTAGGAAGGTTTAATATAATTAATTCAATCATGTAAAACTTAGATATAATCAACATTTAGTCAACTTGCAACAACTGTCCCCAAGGGTGCTGTGCTAGTACTGCTAGTAGATAATAAGCATGTAATACTCTTGACTTTTTTGTCTACTTACAGAGCTAGAAACGAAAATATTAGACAATAGTAGTTTAGATACAGCCGATACACAAACACACCATTCTGCATCGGATTTAGAAGATGATGTACCTTTAATGGAGTTTAAAATTGAAGAGGAAGAAGAACTGAAACTATATGAGACTAAACAAAGTGCGAAAGAGACAACAAGTAAGTATTAGTTAATCTTTGGTAAGCGAATAGGACAAAGGATCACCTGATAGGAAGTGGTTAGCGTTGCCTTCAGTTACAATGTTTCATTCCGCAGCCGACACCCCGTCCCTCGAAGATGTCTCGAAGGGTCAGGGGTGCGTAGCAGCACGGTTTGGAGAGATCGTAGTAGTGGGAGTGTACTTCTCTCTGAACCGACCTCTCGCCGAGTTCCACAACTCATTAACAGAGTTGACTCAACTCAAACTCAAAGTATTTATTTCAAATAAACCAATTACAGGCACTTTTGAATTGTCAAGGGGGTCGGTCAGTTACAGAGATGAAGCCAGTTGCCCATTCCAAAGCAGTTGGAGAAGAACGGGCAAGAAACTCCATGGACACTCTTATAAACAAAATATGGTTACAAAATATTGGTTACATAATTCATATTATTTTTATACATGTGAGAACGATGCAGAACGGTGAAAGCATCCGATGTAAAATACGTAAAAAAAAAAAAAGTTTAAAAATTAAATTAAAACAAGCCATGGCCACTAAGAGATGACCAGTCTCTACTGACAGCGCCCGTTCACGAACATGACGCATGGATTAGCACCATTCAGCTCAACCATTTTGAAGGGAGCTAAATGATCCAACACACACGCCACCATCAGCGAGACATTAAAGTGAGCACGACATATTCTCAGCCGCCAAAGCACATTCAAGTCAATGAAAGACGTACCCAGTAAATGGTCGCTTTATATTAGGTACATAGTAGGTACTTACATATGTGCTAAGCAATTATACAATATTAAGAAATTGAATGTATGCAAATATAGTTTTTTTTTGTGGTTGATCTTCCGCAGCTCTAACAGTTTTTAAGACGTCTAATGAATTAGGTGATACGCCCTTGTGGAGCAGGACTAGCATTGACCCAAGCATTTTTATCAGCGATGTAATCTCCCAATTTATAATATGCTTGGCTGCATAGTGTGCGTTTTATACAGGATTTAAATTTTGTTTCATTTTCAGTTCAAGAATGTTGGGAGGTATATTTTTTTTTGTAACATTTTAAACAGTACCCCATGAAAGATGAATCTACTTTAGCCAGCCTGAAACCTGGTTGAACTAATTGGTCCCTATTTCTAGTGAAATAATTGTGTCTTTCACCTCTCTTACTAAAAAGATGTAGATTTTTCCTTGCATACATGATGTTTTCATAGATATATTGACAAGGTACAGTCATGATGTTAATAAGCTTAAACCGTTCCCTTAGAGAATCGCGCCTACGAAGATTATAAATGGCTCTGATAGCTCTTTTCTGCAGAATAAAAATAGACTCGATGTCTGCAGCTCATCCCCAAAGTAAAATACCGTAAGACATAATACTATGAAAATAGGTAAAATAGACCAGCCTCGCGATATCTACATCAGTATATTGACGGATCTTTCTGCCAGCATATGCTGCAGAACTTAGCCTTCCTGCAAGAGATGTTAAATGAGGTCCCCATTTTAGCCTTGAGTCGAGCGTGATCCCTAGGAAAACAGTCTGCAGTTCCGCAGACTGTCGTCGTCTGCGGAAACCATTCCTTCCACGGGGTCAGTTACGACTGGTTGCTGCGGGACGACCTGCCTGAAGGCGTCAGTGTGGTTTGCTACGCTGAGGACAAGCTGGTCTTGGCGCAGGGGAGGTCGCATCAGGCGACAGCCGACGCTATGACACGAAATTCGATTGAGAGAATCCGGCAGTTGAGTCTCGAGGTGGCATTACACAAATCCGAGGCCATGTCCTTTCATGGGCCCCGGAACAGGCCACCATCGGGATCCCAACTAACGGAAGGAGGGGTTCACATCGGCGTCGAGTCCACGATGAAATACCTGGATTTCGTCCTAGACAGCCGGTAGAATTTCGTGTAGCAATTCCGACGTTTGGCCCCCTTCCGTTCTCTGCGTTGGCGAACCGCCCACTATTTGAACGCGCCCCAAATGGTGGTAGTCGTAGGGCTGATCCGGGGGTACCGCACGATCTCGGGCGAGGCGGCGAGCCTCCTTGCCGAACTGCCGCCGTAGGATCTGGAGGTGATAGTCAGAGCTCATGGTGGCAGAGACAGCGACCGTCGCAAGCGCAACCCATCGCAGAGTACGCCACTATAATGGCGGTAAGACCCCTCTTTGAGGAGTGACTAGAGAGGCGTTATGGCGCCCTCACCTACCGCTTGACGCAGGTCCTGATGCAGGCAGGACATTGCAGGCGGGAGGAAACGCCCGGGTGTCACCACTGTGAGGATCGCCCAGAGGACACGGTAGAGCATACAGTGGAGATCTGCCCAACTTGGGCGGATCACCGCCGTGTCCTCGTAGAGGCGATTGGTGTTAGCGGCGACTTCTCGCGTCCGGCCTTGGTGCAAGCTATGGTCCTGGACGACAGGGAGTGGCAGGCAATCACCTCCTATATCACACCAGCAGTTATGTGCGCGAAGGAGGTGGCGGGATGGACGAGGGAAAGGACTCCACGTCTCAGTTGCCGCGGGAGACGCCCCGGGCGTCCGTACTTTCGGCTACAGTAGGCGCGGGCCTGCGGACGGTGAGTAATGGATAGCTCACTGTCCGATCAGGACCAGGCCCTTGCGTACGTGTTCCACGCGCGCCTCAAAGAGATGTCAGCACTAAGGAAGGGGCCCGATAGGGCCGAAGCCTGCCGGGTAAACGGGAATGTTCGAAAGGGTTACCGCTACCCCGGAACATAAAGGGCTAAGGCACAGGGATGGGTTTTAGTCAGTAAGATCCTGAAACTCCCTTCCGCCCCACCCCCCAAAAAAAAGGCCTGTAATTCAAAGTCACAAATGATAAACTAGGACCATTGTACAGCCTTGGCCACAAGTATTGAGCACCATGACATCTTTCAGTTTTATGCGGAGTATCAAATAGAAATAAAACAAAACGTTTCATATAGGTTTATTTTACTGTTTATTAATTGAAAATTAATATTTTGTCGGTCCACCCTATGCCTTAAGGATTGCTAAAGCGTGTGAATTTGCCGCTAGAGGCGCTAGTGTAGCGTGAGGTCTCTGAAATGTCGGAAACATAGATGACGAAACGATTTGGTGTATACTGTCGAGTGGCCTGCAGACAGTTTGTACAGCAGTGTAACGGCGAAAAGGCATCACATGACTTGGATATAGTGAATTATTATAGGATTACCAGTATTACCACCTATATTCTATAGATTTACAAATACAATGCAGGAATGACTGAGTTTGCTGCAGTTCATAGAAAGGGCTATAACCTGATGATGAATGAATATGTAATGGCTGTAGTGACATGTACGCAAAATAATTTGTTTTTTAAAGAGGACAGGTCTACCCTGAAAATACGAAAGCATTGTCATATTTTATGAGTATTGCCTTTGAAGCAGATGGAAAAATTGTTCCGTCTATGTGAGAGTGCGCTGCTGCTCAAGGCCCAAAGGCAGTTTGTAAACATAGCTTGTGTGTGCTATGCAATTTTATGATTTAAAAATCATTATGAGTGGCATATTAAGAAAACACCCACAGAAAGTAACGAAAGTAAATAATTTGTATATTGATCCACGTCCTCATAACACTTGCAGCACTGTACAATGGAATGATAAGGTTAGGAACAGTGTAATAAACCTTGTTTTCTAATAATAAGCGGTGTGTTTGAAGTGGCTTCCCTGCATGGAATATGTAATGACCATGATTACCTGAAACTACATATTCTTGACCAATTTATCCAGAATAAAATTAATGTGAGTGTACATCCCATTCTATTATTATATATTCCATTTAATATAAAGCTTCTGCGCTGAAAGTTTCGGGTTTAATTCTCAACAAACTTTGGCAGTTGTTCAGACCGGGACCTCACGCGCCAGTGGCGCCAACTGGTGAGCACAAAAACGGTAGCCCTCATTACGGCAGAAATTCTTTTTGGTAAAGAGCTAACAAAATTTGTACAGTCTTCAGCAGTAGTGGCGTCCCATTCTAGGCGCAGGTAGCGTTTCAAATCTTCTCTGTTGTTGGCGCCTAACTATACACTTTAATAAACGCCATAAATGTTCTATGGAGTTCAGATCTGGCGACTGGGCAGGCCAGTCAAGAAGCTCTGTGTTATTTTCCCGCAACCACATACATGTCGCCGAAAAGTTTTTTATTTATTTATTTACCCATACAAATATCCTTACAGGCTAGACCCAATGCGATATTGTAGCACAAGTTTACAATTAACTTACTTACATAACAACACATTAAATTATAACTATCTAAAATAACATACATCGTTGAATTGAGATTTATGCTCTTAGCATAACAAATTGTATACGTGGCTGGTGGTTCTTGTGAATTCACCCAAAGCGCAACAGAATATATCCAAATCCTCAGCAATGAGGTTGAGAGTGCGGAGCGCGCTCGTGAGCGGCGCCTCGCGCAGCAAGTTAGTTCGCGCGCGCGGTTCCACCAGCAACCGCGGCAGACGACGTCGACCCACATACCCGTCAGGCATGACTAGCTCTACCCTCCGCAATATATCCGCATTGTGTATCTTCTCTTATTACCTTAAAGATATAAGTCACTAGTGTGAGTAGCCTCCTGACCCTTAGTTCATTATATCCGACCATTCCCAAGACAAATAGAGTTGGATACATCAATGGATAAAATGGATATACCCCGTATTCCTTCATATATTTGTACCTAATAAATTTATTTTGTACTCGCTCCAACATAAGGCTATACTTAGTTTCATGAAGTTTCATGTCAAGTTTCGTGAATGAAGGCAGCAACGCAGTTTCTAGTACATTTATGTACTTAGTAGAGTCCATACGGCCCTCACACACGAACAATTGCGAGTAATTCGAGCAGAAATGGATTTCTTAATTTCTTCTGACAACTCAGGCGCGAGCTCAGAAGATGTTTTTTTTCCTATTTTTTAACGACTCTCAGTAACTGACGATCCTGGCGGTCTGTGGTGATGCGTTTGCGCCTGGTTCTCGGTCTATTTTGATGTGATCCAGTAGCAGAGAATCGCTGAGTAGCATATTGCACAGATCGGCGCGAACATTTCACAGTTTTAGAAATCTCTACTTGTGATTTCCCTTACTCATGCAGAAGCTGTATCTGCACACGTTTTTCTAAAGAAAGTTCATTTATTTTGGTATATTGCAACGATAACACTTAAAAAAAATAAAATAAAATACCAAAGGCGCACTAGATCATTGGACGTGTTCACAACGAGTGAACGAGTGATGGTAGAGAACTGATTAATTAATACAAAAATTGTAAAAGACACATTTTATTGCACCTGGGTGTTTTATTGCTAGCTGCGGCGTGGGTCATTGTTTTAAAATCTTTGATCTACAAAGATTTTAGGACCGACAAAAGAATACTTCAACAGTAAATTTGGTTTTCTCCCATACTTACCGTGAACGAGCGAAATTTGTAAGGTGCTCAATACTTTTGGCAAGGCTGTATGTGTCTGGTTATTTGTATTCAATGTCACCAAACATTGATCCTTTGCTGTTGTTACGTGAAACATGCAATCCGCTTTTCTTTGATTCGTGTGCATTTCCATCTGCTTCCAACATTTGACTTAACACATTTATAATCACAGGGGCGACCGTCGCGGAGAAACGAAAATTAGGCACAACAAGAACAAAAGTAGAAGATGCAATGGCTATCGAGGAAACAGGAAGAAACAAATCGGACCCGAAAGTTATCTGGACAACTGAAATACGTACGTCCGAACCTGGCACTTGTTACAAATTAAAAGAAATGATACCACATACTCGTACGCATATTGGCGAGAAACCTTACAAGTGCGATGTGTTTCAACGAAGTTTTAGTCGAAAGCGTGCTTTAGCATTACATAATCGTATACACACTGGTGAAAAACCTCATAAGTGTGATGTATGTCAACGGAGTTTTAGGGAGAAGGGTACTTTAACAACACATATACGTATACACACTGGCGAACAGCCTTACACGTGTGATGTATGTCAGCGTAGTTTTAAACAAAAGAATACTTTATTACGACATATTCGTTCACACACTGGCGAACAGCCTTACAAGTGTGATGTATGTCAGCGGAGTTTTAGGGAGAAGGGTAGTTTAACAAAACATATACGTATACACACTGGTGAAAAACCTCATAAGTGTGATGTATGTCAGCGTAGTTTTGGAGAGAAGAGTCATTTATCACAACACATACGTATACACACTGGCGAACAGCCTTACAAGTGCGATGTATGTCAGCGGAGTTTTAAACAAAACAGTACTTTATCACGACATAGTCGCTTACACACTGGTGAAAAACCTCATAAGTGTGATGTATGTCAGCGGAGTTTTAGGGAGAAGGGTTGTTTAACAAAACATATACGTATACACACTGGTGAAAAACCTCATAAGTGTGATGTATGTCAGCGTAGTTTTGGAGAGAAGAGTCATTTATCACAACACATACGTATACACACTGGCGAACAGCCTTACAAGTGCGATGTATGTCAGCGGAGTTTTAAACAAAACAGTACTTTATTACGACATAGTCGCTTACACACTGGTGAAAAACCTCATAAGTGTGATGTATGTCAGCGTAGTTTTGGAGAGAAGAGTCATTTATCAAAACACATACGTATACACACTGGCGAACAGCCTTACAAGTGTGATGTATGTCAGCGGAGTTTTAGGGTGAAGGGTACTTTAACAACACACCTACGTATACACACTGGCGAACAGCCTTACAAGTGTGATGTATGTCAGCGTAGTTTTAAACAAAAGAATACTTTATTACGACATATTCGTTCACACACTGCCGAACAGCCTTACAAGTGTGGTGTATGTCAGCGTAGTTTTATTACAAAGAGTAGTTTAACAATACATAATCGTATACACACTGGTGAAAAACCTTATCAGTGTGATGTATGTCAGCGTAGTTTTGGTCACAAGAATTATTTATCACAACATATACGTATACACACTGGCGAACAGCCTTACAAGTGTGATGTATGTCAGCGGAGTTTTAAACAAAACAGTACTTTATTACGACATAGTCGCTTACACACTGGTGAAAAACGTTTATTCCCGTTGTCCCCGTATGCCATATCCCCGTCACGGGGACAGCGGGACGTGATTAAATTTATTTCCAATTGTCCCCGTAACGTACATTCGGCTAACGGGGACAACGGGAAGTAAACTTTTCACGAGTCGTTGTCCTCTTAAATCTGCATTGTTTAAGCTTAGTTTTTTAGCATGGGAAAAAGAAAAGGGGAATAAAACAAAATTTATTTATTTGTATTCGAATTTTAATTTGAGGTAAAAAAAAACAATTATTAAATTTACACAAATAACACAACTTGAGCATTATAAATATAGTAGTAGTTACTACTACTACAAAAAAAAAATCAACAAAAATATCACAATCACTTGCCTAAAAATAAAAATCATAGTAAATAGATACATATGTAATTACAAAAAATATCACAATCACTTGCCTAAAAATAAAAATCATAGTAAATAGATACATTTGTAATTACAAAAAATATCACAATCATTTGCTTAAAAATAATAATCATAGTAAATAGCTTTTTTGCAAAAAATCAACATGGTAAGTAGCTACATAAGGTGAAAAACGTAAGGTGAAAAACCTCATAAGTGTGATGTATGTCAGCGTAGTTTTATTACAAAGAGTAGTTTAACAATACATAATCGTATACACACTGATGAACAGCCTTACAAGTGTGATGTATGTCAGCGCAGATTTAGTCGAAATGAACAGGACATTATTCCCGAACGTTTCGGTAAGCTCTTCCCACAAAAGCTCTATGGCGTTAAGATCAGGACTTTCGGGTGGCCATGTAATTTTGTAACCGACTTCTAAAAAAGGAGGAGGTTCTCAATTCGACTGTATATATATTTTTTTATGTTTGTTCGCGCATAACTCCGTTGCTTGCCAACCGATTTGAAAAATTCTTTTTTTGTTGGAAAGGGTATACTTCCCAAATGGTCCCATAAAAATTTTATCGAAATCGGATACTTAAGCGGTTTTTGATACTTCAACAAAAATCTAAAAAAAATCCTACTTAATATATATATGTGGACGATGTTCTAATAAGTTCCTGTCACTGTAATTTACATACCAGGTAGTGGTATTAAAATTTGGGGTTTTCTGTAGGTACCACAACTAAAAAGTGAAAAATAAAAACTTTTTTACAAAAAATAAAACCGGCAAAAATTGAAAATACAAAACCGAAGACACCGACTTCCGAAATCGAAAACTACAAAATAAACTTATTACGGAAGTGGCCACAACCTATCAAAAATACCTAAATAAGTCACCGACTTCCGTAGTTAATTAGGTTATTTTGTAGTTTTTAGTGGTTTGTTTTTAAGTCGGTTTTTTTTTGTAAAAAGTTTTTATGGCCGGCAGTGTATGTCAGCGGAGTTTACGTCGAAATGAACAGTTAGGAAATTGCGTATGAAATTACACTGAAATAGTATTTACGAAATGTCAATCGAAATATTTATTGTAAGTAGGTACTTACTACCCGATATAATAAAAAAATAATCTATCGATACTACTTATACAAATACACTTATAGGTAAATACATATATATGACAAACAAATATACGTTACATTTATCTTACGGGTTATTTTTTTAAGTTACTATGTCGCAATAAATTTATTATCTGTAAATAAATTATATGTCACACAACACACACCATTTATTGTAAGTTGTTTATAATTCACACTCCTTCCTTCATACATACATACATAAGTTATTATTATTATTATAAAATATGTTGTAATTTAATCTTATCAAATAATTTCGTGTAATAAGTAATAACTGATCTTAAATTATTGATCTCTAAATGACGAGTTTCTTAATAAATAATAAGGACATGGTTTTAAAATTGTTAATTTATTTATACATTTCAAACTTTCGTTTTGTACATTTTGCTGTGCCCTACCAGGTGCGTAATTGTTTAGTCGCCAGCACATCAAGTATACATCAAGTTACCACAAACTGTCAAATCTCGATCGGTTATGAACCTATCTGTCAAAGTTTTTAGGTTTAAATTGTTTAAAAAAAAATGACAGTTTGGATTAACTTCCGACTTGGACTTAGCTGTTAGATCAGTGGCGTGTACACAGTTTTAAGACAGGGTAGGCAGACAATTTTACTCACCAAAAATACTACACGTTGGTTTTGGTTCGTCGTCTTGTCGATTGATAATGTAGGTAATTGCCAAATGCCAACTCAAATATCCATAGATTGACTGATTTTATAGACATATCAATTTACGGATATTCGAAGTGGCCTTTCGGCGCGTTTATTTGATGTTTTGTAATGTTTGTGTGAATTGCAAAATTTAAATAAAATCATTAATAAAATATTCTATAATTTTGTAAATACTAAGGTTTTTGAATTCGGCAGATTTATAAACACATTTGAGCTCATTGATAAGGCGGTCTTATTTAAAGTCGTATAATTTATAAACATTTACGAATTGCGATACTAATTCAACCGGAAAATTGTCATTATATTTATTGAAATTTTCGCATGAAAGTAGTCCAAAATTTTTTAACTCTTTCAGATTTTTATATCGGTCGCGACATTTGATGGATATATTGTCTATAATTTCAATAAAAATCCGCTTAAAATTGGTTTTCGCGTCCTCAACATTACGTTTTCGTTTTGGCGGCCCTGTGCTTATTTTTACGCCTTCAAAAATTAATTCAAACCTAGATCTGAATGATTCCAAAAACGATTCAAAGTCCCTAATTTTTTTTTATGCAATAAGTCACATCTCATGTCTTTTTTTGCATAATTTCGTAAAGCACATCAGTTTCTGCGAATATTAAATATTATCGAGATAGGTCGTCCAACACCGGATTTGCAATTAATACAACCTAAAGGTAAAGTTAATCGTAAATTTAATACAAAACAATATGATTCGCGTTGCTTAACGAAACTTCATGTGTTTAAGGAAATTTTCGGTAAAAACTGGATTAATGCCCGTTTTCTAAAATAAAAGTCTTTTAAATTGTGTAACAAATACGAAACTTGACTTAATGTCTCGCCATCCCAAGAGTCTTCGTTTTCAGCCATATCCTCAAATAAATCAATTAAATGTAAAGAAGAATTGAAAATTACATTTACAGTACGCGAATTGTAAGTCCATCGAGTGTCAGCAACGCGAATCATATTGTTTTGTATTAAATTTACGATTAACTTTACCTTTAGTTTGTATTAATTGCAAATCCGGTGTTGGACGACCTGTCTCGATAACTTGTTTTTTTTCACTGAAAGATAGTTTTGAAAACACATCATATTTTATTTCCTCAATACACACACCATCTGAACCACTTTCACAGACAATATTATCCATTTTTCACTCTAATAACAATGTTAAAATCCTAAATATCTGATAGCTCAAGTCACAAACACAACACACATAAAACAATATGGCTGTTAATGACTATTAAAATTACTAAAAAGGAAAATTTAATACGACAAAAAAATGATGGCCATCAAAATATATAAAATTCAATGAAACAATGTTACTTCTTAAAATATTTGCACTGCATAGCAAACTTTCGTTCGTAAATGTTCGGAAGAGATCGTAATTTTTCGTGTTAGCTTTAAAGAATAACCAGTAAGACACTGGCAGTTCATGCAGTTGTGTGCGTGATTTTTGTCATTGTGTGTCAGCAAAGCCCACGTAGCTATAGGAACGCACACACATAAAAATCCGTATCACCACGACATTCTACTGAGCACACATACGAAACATTCAGACACGAATAGTTTGTGTCTATGCCGTGGCGCTAGTGCAGCGCGAATCGATGATGTGAAATTACTTGAACGACCAACTGTATCGGATCATAATGATAACACACCGGCCACTCGATAGGTGGAGCTGATTTATGTTTTAAGATTTTTATGTTGTTTTGTTTATTGATAAAATAATATTAGATCTATTATCAGAACTAGGGTAGGCAGTGTCTTTTTGTCTTTATGAAACGCACGCCACTGTGTTAGATCTTAACACATTATGGAATGCAAATAAAGATATGAATAATAACCGATGTTGCTACTCAAATGGAATCGCCATTTTGTTCAATAAAAAGTATTTTATCAAATAAATGTAATGAATTCTAAATAAATGTTTTCACAAACCTCGTCGCAGGAAAGCCTTATGTAAAAAAAGTTGTATTAAAAGTATTCACGCCGATTGCACGCGCAAAACACCGCCGTTTTTGGTTTGGCTTATGTTCTGGTCTACCACAAAATAATGATTCGATTTCGGTTTCTATTCGATATAAAAATCGGTTGCTAGTATTTGAGTAAAAAAATGTGGTTCTTGAGCACGGTTATCAAATTGATCAAGTGATTTGAACTATATTTTATTTTTATCTGTGATTAGATTAATACATTTAAAACAGTTGCATTTCTTTTTGTTAATCAGTTGGCATCCGATCATACAATCGATAAATAGATTATTGTTAAACACTTTTTACCCAGCAACTGCATCATCTAGACGTCTGTCAACAATGACTGAAAAAACTATTGGTGGGTCGTTGTCTATTTTTTGACGGACGAAACGCAAGCGTTTTCCCGGCGACGAAAACGATGCCTTAGCCTTTAGTTCCCTATGATGAACTTGACGTCTGCTCGGGAATACTCGCCAAAATAAAGTTTTAGCGTTGAAGATCGTCGGTGACACCTCCGCTCTTCCCGTACAGCTTCTTCTAGAAATAAAAAGCAGCCATAGTTTGAAATTAAACTTCTAAGTACTTATAATTTTCGTCAACAGCACGACAACTCTTTTGAAGTCGTATGAACCAAAGAGTATAGTAAGTATTAACCTGACAAGAGAACCCTCTTTAAAAACTGTAAAATTTATACAGAAAAATGTTAGCGGAAATAAAGTATGTTTTAATGAAGTTATATTACAAGATCAAGCATTAGAAGCTGATCTAGGTCAAAGAAATTATGTGTGCGGTTGGTTCCTGACTAAGGCCCGTATTATAGAACCTCACTCAATACCCAAGCATTACTTAAAACTAGTTTCAACCAATCATATGGCTTCAATCGAGACTCAAACAATGCTTGAGTATTGAGTAAGGTTCTGTAATACGGGCATAAGTGTTTCAAAACCATAGTAAGATCGTGTGAATGTTGTAGACAGAACCTTATAGACTTAAACAACCAAAACGTGGCTAATAATTTTATTAAAGCTAAAGAATATAATAAACAAAAATTGTTATGTTATCCCAGCGAAGCATTGCAAAATTGTTTCCTTAACATACAAAATATAACAATCATTTTTAAAAAAAGAACGTCTTAAACGCGATAAGGTGCAGCGGGGCAATCTCGACAGCGGGAAATTTCAACTAATCTTAATAACTTCTACATTTTACTTTATTTGAATACGTGCCATCTATGACCGGATAGTTCAAAAGCAATTTCATAATTTCTACAAAGATGGCACTGCTAGACCCAATACTGTTTGATCGACACGGCCATTTTGTTTTCTTCTCTTTTTCTTGTTTGCACGTGCAAATTAGTGTCTCAAATTTTTGCGAAAAAAAAGTGGTAATTAATGTGTTTTTCGAAGATTTTCAAAGGTAAGACATTTAATTAAAGCCTATTTCATGTTTTTAGCTATTTTTTTCTGTTGTAACTTGCGTTTTAACCTTTTGAACGCCAATCACTTCTATACAAGTTCGAGATTTTCGTGCCCTCAGCGCCACTACTTGATTAGAAGTAATTATGGTATAAAATAAATTTACGACTTTTACAAGACCTTTTATTTTGTTTTTATGGAAAATTACCCTGTTAGAAGCCATATTTTTAAGTTTTTCACACATAATAAGTTCTTGTTTGTTTTATATTCAATAGAAACAAAAACGCCAGAAAATATTTCAATGCCCCCAACGCCAAGTACTTGATATAAAGTAAGCCAGTGATGGGACACGATGAAGACCTCGCTATATTTCATCTCGTCGAAACGATCATAAATACTATTATTGCAAGAAAATGACGTGAATAAATAATATTTTATAAATATTGCAAACTATAAACTACGTTTTATTCACCTTAATCAAGAATAAATAGGTTTTCTAATCATTTTCGATAGTGAAACACCGTTTGAAAAACCCATCCCTACAAATCGGCTAGTTGTCAGTGCCCACAACGCCACGAACTTGTATAGAAGTAAATCTGTAACGTCATAAGCGGACGGGTTTCAAGGTCATAGTGACTTTGTGCATTTTAGTGAAGTGCAACAACTTGCGTTGGCGCACGTGTTCTAACAAAAAATGAGTGACGGTGAATATGACGAATTATTGCGAGTTTTACAAGGTGTGGTTTTAAAAAGATCTGTAACATCTGCGTAAAACAGTGACTTACCCTCCATTTTCATTTAAAAAAAACACGTAGAAAACCACGTATCTAGCTTCTATTGATTGAAGTAAACGAAATAAAATGCATGAATCGGTTGAGGTTATGTACGTGTAACTCGACCACAGTGAATAGAAAAATACGGGTTGTTGTACATTCGTCACAAAGTAAATTAGTCACAAAAAAAAAATGTGTAAATTCGTCACAATTCCCAATGTATTAATTTTGTTTATTGTAAATTCGTCACATCGTTATAATCCGTACCGATAGCAAAAAATAAATAAGAAGTAGAATGAAAATGTTGTATATTTTTCATAATCACAGCACGTTTACTAATTTACCTTACATCTACATAAAAATCACAGTTTTCAAGTGAATGTTTAAATAAAAAAATTTGGCTGCAATCGCTACTTAAAGAACAAAATTTTTTAAAAGAGGGTTTGTGATGAATTTACTCATTTTTATACGTGTGACGAATTTACTTTCAATGTATGGATTTTTTAAAATATGACGAATTTACTTAGTGACGAATGTACAACAACCCAAAAATACCATCAACCAAAAATAGACATCGACATCTAGACATCCTTATATCAGAAAGGATTTTGACGTGCCTCGAGCGCCAACGACTTGATATGAAGTAGAAGGATTACATTTGGAGACAAATAGGGATGTGCCTTCTAGAACACACGTCTAATAAATGTACAATTCTTTTCTTTTATTATGGAAAATATATCCAGGTTTTCATATTGATTTTTTTATGAAATGAAACAAAATATGAAAATACGATATCAGTTTTTATTTAGCTTCGTAAATTGGTGAATAAACATTAATTTCAACTTATAATATTATTTGTCGATAGGACATTAATCCCATCCCTACGTTTGACTATAGATACGTTATACATTTGTAGCGTGGCGCTGGAGGACACATCGCGTATTATATAGATGGGCGTTCAAAAGGTTAACAGCATTTTGGCACAATATAAATATGAACAGTATGGAAACTAGGCCTATTTGTTGAAATAATTACCTACGCTCCACTGCAGCATTAGAGTTGTCACTCTTAATGGTTTTGAAACTGAACTGTATTTATTAAAATATTTGTGTTCTCAAACAATCAAGTTGGAATTAGTTATTTCAACTCGATTGTTTTTTCGATTGTTTACTAATAACATTTAAGGTGGATGTTCCAGGGTAGCCCGCGAAATTCAAATTTTCTTAAGTTTTTTGCAATTTGCAGGCCAGTGATAGGTTGTATGTTGAAAGGTGTAAAAATGACTTTTCACTTGAAGGTCAAAGTCATTTTTACACCTTTATGAGCTCGGAGGGTTGTATTAATGATTTTGATGATTATAATTCTGTAACTACATACGTCTTACAGCCGCGAATCAAATGTTCATCAACATACAACCTATCACTGGCCTGCAAATTGCAAAAAACTTAAGAAAATTTGAATTCCGCGGGCTGGTTGGAGGATTCACCTTAAATAGGTAATCTCATGGCTTCGGTTAATACCAGTAAAAGAAGAATGTTTAAACAGGGAACAGTTTAAAATCAATACACAACAACTTGTGAGCTTTATCAATATGGCGTAACCTTTTACAAGTGGCGTGAGCCGCGAAAAGACGAAAACGTTTCGTGCGATCCTGAAATCCGTGCGAAATGTTCATCAACATACAAGCTATCACTGGCCTGCAAATTGCAAAAAACTTAAGAAAATTTGAATTTCGCGGGCTACCCTGGAACATCCACCTTAAGGCGATTGATACGGGCTGTTCCCAGCCAATGTCCCGCTAGATGGCGCTGAAGGCTACATTTCTAGTTTATTTGAGTTTTTGCGTAATTGGAAAACTATTATGTCGTAGGAGTAGTGTTCGCGGTTACTAAATATTATAATTTATTGAAATATGTCATATCATTGCCTTAAAATCCACCCAATTCGGTAAATAGATGTATTTTAACATCTGCCATTGCATACAGGGTCGTTTACACACACAGACGTATACAAAAATGTTTACTAAAATTGAACACTAGATGGCGTGAATGTAAAAAACAAGTTTTCCATTTTTCTGTACGGGTAGACAGAACTTCAAAACGCCACCTGCTACGTTTTATATTATAAACGATTGTTATAAAAATAAAACTTATATTTGTTGGCGTAAACTATTTTATTGATCAATAATTTTGGGAAATAAATAATGTCAAAATTGATTACAATAAAACGCAGTTTTATTTTATTACATGTTTTTTTATCAAAACATGTATTTGAAGTAGCATATAATATGCTGATCCATGCCTATTCACTCAAAACTAATAACACTAATGATTTGTAACAGTAACAATTATTTCAATATTATTTTAAACATTTCATAACCAACACGTAAGAATAATTCATAAACAAGATACAACAACAAATCTAAAACACTTTATTATGTGATAATGATAATAACCAGGAAGGTGAAAAACATATTTCCGATTTCGACACACTCAAAAGCTTTTAGTAAAACATAGGTAAGCATGTATGCCTAATGAAGTATTATTTCACCTTCTGATTTTAGAAAAAACATAATACATAAATTGCAACTGTTTGGCAGTCTCTAATGTCGTCAGGCGGGAGTGAATTCCGCAACTGAACAGCGATAGTTCTGATTTAATTTAATAAAATGAGTAATATAAAAATAAATCAAATATTATTTAGCTTAATGTTTCTGTCTTCTGTCCACAGCACTGAAAAGTTGACAGGGAAGATTTTAGCCTGCACCTGATTGGACCTGAAGTGCTATGCTTGCCCGGATGCAGATTGGCCAATAAATCCCAGGTCCCAGCCACAGTGGTATTAGCAGCTTCAGGTACCATACCATGGTATAATCATTTATTTTTATCACGGGACTACACATTGCCGCCAGTATGGTGGGCGAGGGACTCCATAGGGGCCTACCTTGCAGTAAGAGCCCAGGCCGGATAGCACGGCACGCCGCCATTAAAGACGTCATTTGTAGCGCTCTTGTCACCGCAGGGGTGACAGCTGTTTTAGAGCTCAACGGCTTGGCACGCAGCAATAGGAAGAGGCCTGACAGAATTACCATAATGCCTTGAAATTGAACACTAGGGTCCTAATGCCCCTTGGTTTTTTGAGACAATCATCACCAAACAGTTGGTCGACTCTTTAAGTGGCCACAAGGCTGGCCTATTTTTACAGCACCACGATACAATGCGGCAATTCTGCCAACCATTTGGGCACTAAAGTCTGTCAACTTTTATATTATGTAAATAATTGCAAGTTGAAAATGTAATAAATAAATGATTAATACATGCATACCATTTTTTCCAGTTGATCGCTGTGCAGCCCACACACACCCGACGCCCCTTCGTTCTCAGCAGTGCGAAGCTGAACCCAGGGAGGCAGCAGACTCAGTAGAAGAAATGTATTAGCAAATTGTTTTGATTGTGATACTAATGAATAAATTTTATTTATTTATTTATCTATGTATTCTTACACACTGACTACATAATAAAGAAAAATACATATTGATGAAGAACGCAAAGGAACTACTTACATCATCATTACACATCATTTTCTACCAGCAGACCTGCGACAGGAGAGTAGGATAAGACACATACGACACTCACAAATTAAATTCGACTACAGCAACCAATATTATAGACTGTATTACTTTTTGACACAATTTTTTCGATTAACATTGAGATGATTAAAAAATACTTTTTCAACTATACATTTATTAGAATAACTCTGTATAGATCTTTTATAAGCATCCAAATATTCCACTGATTTTTAAATGTCGTATTTGACATTTAAATTTCTGAAAGCCTTGAAATTTAAGCCCGTCACAGACGTAGCTATAATATATTATTAAGTCATTGACTACCACGCAGCAGACACAATAGAAAAACAATTGTTCGCGGCTCACCGGTGACCGGCGTGTTGTCTAACGTGTTAATATATAATATATATTTTGCCCTCACTCGGTCTGCGGTCGTTTTTAAAGCGCACGGTTTTAAAGCTTATTTTTTGTGTACAGGATGTACTAATTTTAAAATAACACTATAATCAATCTAGGTACCCAAAAAATTCCACTCAGGAACAACCCGTATCCTCAAAATATATATTAATATACTTAAATATGTATCAATATGCTAAAATATACTGAGATATAAATGTCGACATATTTTTGTGATGTCATAGAATTATATATTATAGCTGCGTGTGCGGTCACTCGAAAATCTATATGGAAAATATGTCGTAATATGCCTTGCTATGATTCATAATAATATATATTATAGCTACGTCTGTGACGGGCTTTATATGAACGAATAGACATGGCCCACTTGACAGAAAGTAGCACGTGACTGACAGCGCCTACAAATCACGCCAACGGTGTATTGGTGATTGCCATAGCAACCTCCTAACAGTCGTGTTCGTCGAGTTCTCAGTAGGTACGCTTGCGCTGTAAGTCGCGTCGCGGAGACCGAGAGTTACCTACATAGAGATAATGAGATGCCGTGAGCTAGGTCGAGTATGGCAGTAGGTATGTTGATGATGATGAATATTAGGTATTATCATCATCTTATTGGCAATGTTTACTGAAGTAAAGCGAATATCGCACTGCACCGCGCTCCGTCTCGTAGCGCGAGGCGGCCATAGCAAACGATATGGGCGCTGCCCCGCGTTACCCATCGGCGCGCGGTGTGCAGTGTGTTAAAATCGCCTTTATAGGTAGGTAACTATAGGTATGTCCCAAAAAGCCGCACATATTTATACCTAATGTTATATAATAAATACACAAAGTACCGCATCTTAATAATGATGTTTCCGCGAAGTGATCGCTCCACGCACTTTCAAGGCGGGCGGCGGTGAGCCAAAGCCGAAGAACGAATAGTTGGAACAATAAAATATATTTTGTACTTATTGGACGTTGGTATTGCATTTTCGCAATGTTCTTGGTGTGTCCACGTAGGTATGCGCACGTGACGAATTATTGGTAAATTGTAGTTGCAGTCACATCATATTAATGACTGCAAGGAGACAAATTTTCTCAATCGATTTAGAGCCTTACCGGTAAAATATTTAAGGTTTAAAATCATTTGGAGAAATTTGACTGTTTGTACAAAAACGTTTGGATTTAGTCATAAAAACATCTAAAAGCACATTGCTTTAAGTTTCACACACATTCCTCACATTGTAGCAATTTGTAAAGAATCACCGTTTTGTAACTTACACCCTGTCAACCGGATGTACACCCGTCAACGATATAGGTATTCATATTAGTAACTATGACAACGCATAACGTGCTTGCGTGAAGTGACCACTTCACGAGCACGGGATTCTGCCAAAATTCCCTGCAGGCAGCGCGGTGAAGTGAACGCCGCGCGGGATTCAGACCAATCTCTCAATCGATTCTGAACCTTACTGTACAAGTTTTAAGGTTTAAAATCAATTATTGTCTGTAAACTCGAATAGGTATCTACGACTAGACGTTTAGTCAACCGAAAAACGTGCTTGCGCGAAGTGTGCACTTTGAAATTTGACAGATTGGGGTAACTTGATATGCTGGCGAACTTGCGTGACCCGCTCGCGCCTTTAGTTAAAATGCAAAGGCTAGTCTAGGAAAAAAAGAAATAAAAACGAAATTGAGTTTATGACTAATTATGTTGTAAGTAAGTAAGTACCAAAGTAGGTACTAACTAGCTTTGAAATAAAATAAAATAATTACTTATTAAAATTAGCATAAAAATATCATTAAAATCTCGATTTTGATTGTAATGTTAATGCTTGGTCAATCCCTAGCATCAGTTGAATGACACTGACAGCTCACGCCACGCAAGAATTAACGGTGAGATTTTTACAGAATCGACCGGCAGGTTTGAAGTTATATAATGCAAAAAGTTTTGTGAATCTTCAGCAGCTCCAGATGCTAATCAATTAGTTTAGGATATAAAAAAAGAAAGAACATTCAATATGTAAACAATTGGAGCAGCTCAATCCCAAGCCCTTTTGTCTTCAATAAAGTATTTGTCAGTATAATAAGCATTCTGGCACTGTTCTTTAATCTACTGTTCTTTAATCTGTTTTTTAAACAAATATAAACAAATTCAAAACAACGGATGTAAAAATCTACAGCTCTCTATGTAAGCGCTTTATATGAAAACTATCTAATGGCCAAACGTTCGCGTAGCGGAAACTTGAATTTCTCCGAAGTTTATGCATGCACTAATTTTATTCATACATACACAAATACACACTAATTTTTGGACACATCTCTTTTCTTCTAAAGTGTATGGATCGTGTATTCCCGTTCGTCCCCTCGACTTCGTCCCCCGAGGGGGACGAACGGGAATTCGTTATTTATTTTCCCGATGGTCCCGTGTATTCCCGTTCGTCCCCTCGACTTCGTCCCCCGAGGGGGACGAACGGGAATTCGTTATTTATTTTCCCGATGGTCCCTCTAAATTTTTTGGGGGGACGAATGGGAATAATCTATTAATTCTTTTTTTTTAGGTCTATTGCTGCCACCAAATAATATAAGACTGGTGGTTTTAATTGGTAAAAAAAACAAATTTGAAATAAAAATCAGTCATTTCAATCAGTCATCAACTACGAAACAACGAATAAACATATTTCTGCACAAATCTTTTTAGTGGACGAATGGCACTAATCGAAGAACATATTCCCATTCGTCCCCTCTTGAATTAGGTTTGGGACGATCGGGAACAAATTAAATATTATTTTTGTAAATTCCCGTTCGTCCCCCTCGGGGGATGAAGCCGAGGGGACGAACGGGAATACACCGTATGGATTAAAAAAAGTTCCGTTAATTTTTCCTAACGCTTGTGTACGCAATTGTACCATATTACTAAATACTATATTGGAAGGTTAGGAACGTTTCTTAGATATATGGCGCGGCCGCTTTTTTGTAGCTATCCGAACTTGGTCGGGTTATGTAGGTTTTCGATGCTTCGTCAGTATTATAATTGTTTTTCTTTAATTACTGAATTTAATGACATGAAATTTTGCATATGAATAGTTGAATGAATACACTAATTATTGGCATACATTTTACCATGCAATTCCTTTAGAACGTCGGCGTCGTGATATTTGACTGCTTTGTAAACAGTGATCTATTCATGGTAAATTGTCCTATAACTCTTTAATTACTAACGGAACATTATTGATACTTGGCAACATGTTGCAGACACTTACAAGGTTTGTATAAACGTGAAAATCTAGAACCCAAAGTGCATACTTTAAGAACTAAGACCTAATAAGCGTATTTTACGTTTATATTTTTATCTTTTAAGCCCTACGATTTTTTCTAAATCTGTTTTTTAAACAAATAAGTATAAACAAATTCAAAACAACGGATATAAAAATCTACAGCTCTCTATGTAAGTAAGCACTTTATATGAAAACTAGCTAATGGCCAAACGTTCGCGTAGCGGAAACTTGAATTTCTCCGAAGTTTATGCATGCACTAATTTTATTCATACATACACACAAATACACATTAATTTTTGGACACATCTCTTTTCTTCTAAAGTCAATGGATTAAAACTCCGCCTCTCGCCATCAAACGTAAAAGTTTGGCGAGTTTTAGACTTAAGTAACACCGCTATATTGTAATTTCATTAAATAAATAAAAAATAAAAAAAGTTCCGCCAGGACGTTCGCCCTGCGGAATCAGTTTTTGGTGAATTTCTCTACAATGGCTGCGTGCACAATTTTTTTTTTACCATACACAATTATACGACGTCATACACTAAATATCTGCATAATTAAAATCTTTAAATTCAACAACATTCCGCTGCGCGAACGCACACCCTTAGACAAACCACAAAAAATCCCCAAGGCGTCGCATTTATCTTCCCATGCATTGTAAAAATGTCCTAAAAGTTCAACACGACATCGGTAGTTGAACGACCCCTTGTAAACCCGAACCGTTTGGTGTGTAATAATTTATGGTTGTTAAAAAATCTTTGTAATTGCTCTAAAATTAATTTCTCAAATATTTTACTGAAGGTCCCATCAAAGTATGCATGCGTCAGTCGTCGTGGGGCTCAAACCTTAAACTAGGTTACAGCTCAACGACCCGTTACACGACACTGTTAGATCTGCAGGACATTGCGTTGGTCGAGGCGTGAGATGGTATTATTTCATTTTTGCAAAAATTACATGTTGTGTTTCAAATTACTTTGAAATTGAGAATCCACCATTATTAAACGACCCCATAGTTTTAAAAAAATGTATAATAAAGTTTTATTGTTTAAATGAAACGGGGTTATGCTTTATTCATGTGGGAGTGTGGGCTCAGAGTGAAACAAGCAGCTACGTTCACAAATATAATTTATTTCAGATGTTCAAAATTTAAGTACGTCTTCGTCGTTACAATCTTTACGCCATCTTCCTTTTTTCTATATCCCTCTCACTCTCGCTACATTCGTCCCTGCTCTCTTGTCTGTCCTCAGACACTGCTTTCCTCTTTCATTCTATAATGAAAACCACTATCTTACTTACTAAGTACATAATAGCATAACTCTAACACAGTAACAGTAGTAGTTTTTCAAGTAAAACAGTTTACAATTTGTCATGGACCTTGTAGAGTATGTCTGCATCCATAAAATAATCTTTGTAAGATTTTTCTTTCAGTACCTCTTTGATTGCCCTTACGCCGTCGTCTTGATCCTGCGCCTGCTTGACCTGATCAATCAAGGATGTAACTGCAGCCACATAGGGGTTACGGCTGAGTGCATCTGCATGCCGCATCTTTTCTCCAGCTCTATGCTCCACTTCGAAGTCATACTCATTCAGCATTATCACCCATCTTGCTACCTTTGCTGTGAGGTCCTTCTTCGTCAAAGTTTGCTGAAATGCTTGACAATCAGTTACTATTTTGAAGTGTTTTCCATATAAATAATGGCGGAACTTTTTGACACCTATTATAGCGAATGCTTCAAGTTCATAACTTGAGTACCTACTTTGTGCTTCGTTAGTCCTAACACTCATATATTGAACTGGGTGCAAGCCAGTATTGGGGTGATACTGCATAAGGATAGCTGCTATAGCTATGCTGGAAGCGTCTGTGTGTAACTCAGTTTTTAAGTTAGGATCAAATATTTTTAATACTGGGCTGGTAGCCAGCCTTTCTTTCAAAATATGAAAAGCTTCTTGCTGCTTCTTATCGAACACAAAGTCCACATCTTTCTTTAATAAATCGTTTAAAGGCTTAGCAATAACGGCATACTGCTCTATGTTCTTTCGGAAGGTAGAAGTCAATCCTAGAAAACTTCTAAGTTGCTTACTTGTTCTGGGTTCTGGAAATCCGGCCACTGCATCCGTCTTCTCTGTACTTGGCCGTATTTCAGCGTCTTTAATTATATGGCCCAAGTACTCTATTTCACGCTGTATCAACTTTGCCTTCTTCCAATTGATCACCAGCCCATACTGAGCAGCTGTTTCCAGAACTAGCTTCAGTCGTTGTAATGCTTGCTCTTCATCAACAGCTGGAATTATATTGTCATCAATAAAAATCATCATTACCCTCTGAGTTAACAGCTCACGGAAAATCATGTCGACAAACCGCATAAAATATTTTGGGCTGACCGAAAGCCCAAACGGTGCTCTTAGAAATTCGAATTATCCGTGATGGGTAACAAAGAAGTGTAAGGTATGGATTCTTCACTCATTTTCAAATGGAAAAATCCATTCTTCAAATCAAGAACGCTAAACACCTTCGCTTGAGATAACCTGTCAATCAGGTCATCTATAAGAGGAAGAGGATACTCGTCTTTCACAATCTTTGCGTTGAGCTGCCGATAGTCAACACATACCCGTGTTGTCCCATCCTTCTTCTTGACCAACACCAGTGGACTAGAGTATTCAGAAAAACTTACCCTTACTATGCCGTCTTTCAACCACTCATCAACTTGGTTTTCTACAATACCCTGCTCCATATATGACAATCGCCGAGGCCGTTGTGCTACTGGCACATCGTCTTTCAACACAATCTTGAGCTCCAATGGTGCTTCCTTCACTTGGATTGGACGGTACATATCAACACACTGATAAGCCTCCTGTTTTACTGATGGACTGTTGACATGCTCTAAAAGAGATTCGGTGCCACCTGTAATGCAATTTACTTTATTTAACCACTCACTTTCATTTCTGAATATGGATACACATCCATCGCTCATCAGCACTGTCACACTCCTCAAAAACTCATGACCTATTATAACATCGTAAGGCATACAGTCTCTAGGTATAATGTGGAATGTAACATCGTTGTAGCACTGTCCGTCAATGACGATTACCGTCGTAATTTTACCTAACGACCGCACTTGTGATTGTCCTAGTCCCGTCAGCGTTAGCCCGCCGACGTTGAACTCAACATTAAATAGTTTAGCGCACAGCTCTGACGATATGAGATTTACATCACTTCCAGAGTCGATCAATGCGCTAGAACTGTGATTTCCCGCCACTTCTATGGTTTCACCGGTTTTCGTAAGATTTTAATAGCTTAATAGTCTTTGTTTTGGTTTATCTGCATAACCTCATTGTTTGACACAATTGACACTGTATTTGACGTATCGTTCAAATATCCACTATTCTATTAACATCATGGCCGCTCGTACACGCGCACTGATTGGTCGGGCCGGCCGCAGTCCCGAACATAGCCGAACGTTGTTTTACCGACTGTGCCGCGCTCGCTGCTCCTCGACTGTTACCAGCTTCACGTTGTTGCACTGCCGGCTGCTTTACCGACGTGTTGCCTCCGCCAATGCTAGGACCTCAGACTAAGATACTTAGTCTGAGGCTAGGACACTGTTTTCCAATATGGCCAAATCTCAGATCAAAAATTCGTTGCAGCGAAAACATTTACTCCCGTTGGCGCACTGACGGGATAAATGGCTCGTCTCCCCACAGTTGTAACAACGACGCGTGGAACTGGGATGCTTCTTTCTTCCTTTCAGTGGCTGGGTCAGCTCGTCCCTCTTTCTTCGTGTTACCTTTCATCTTTTCGTAGATTAATAATTTCTCTTTGAGAGCGCCGTACGTCGTAACGCCATATAGTATCGCCTTGTTCCTTTGGATGTCTTCAATGCTGTCGATGATGTACTGAATGGCAACGTAGTCGGGGAATTTAGCTCTCTTTGCCCAACTCTTTCATGGTGAGCATATATTGGTAGTAGCTCTCACCTCGCCGTTTTTTAAGCGCTGCCATCAGTTCGTGCATCTCCTTGGAATTTACAGCTTCAGGAAATTCCTTAACTAAAGCCGTTTTGAGGTCTTCATACGTCTTGAACACTTTTTCAGATTAGAGCCGCAGCCCCGCCGTGCCGATGAGGGACCGCCGCGCAATTATCAGCTTTTGTTGCGGCGTCCAGTTGAATACTTCCGCATTATCCTCAATGTCTTGGGCCCATTTCGTGAAGGAATACGCTTTGTCCCCGCCGTCGAATTGGGCGATACCGCCATCGAAATTGTAAAGCATGGCCGCCGCTGCGTGTGAGCTCGCGCCACCACTTTTGCTGCCGTCGTCCGGCATTCTCGTCCTCGTCTTGGTAGGCAGGCGATCCGCCGAGGTGTCGTAGAAGATGTCGCCTTCGTCTTCCGTCTTATCGTCGTTTGTTCGAACTCCGTACGTGCACCACACCACGTGCACACCGGCGTCCGGTCGCCTTCGTATTTAACCTTCTTTCTCGTGATTCTGGCCGCACAAATCCCGGACGAGCCCCCAAAATTTGTGGGAGTGTGTAAATATAATAAGACTGATCGTGTGGGCTCAGAGTGAAATAAACAGCTTCGTTAACAAATATAATTTATTTTAGATGTTCAAAATCTAAGTACGTCTTCGTCGTTACAATCTTTACGCCATCTTCCTTTTTCCTATATCCCTCTCACTCTCGCTACATTCGTCCCTTTCGCTCACTCTTACATTCCGTTTCCCACATAATGTACTACGCAGTCGCTTTTTTGCAACCACTAAACTTGGTCGGGTTACCGCGGTCTTGCACATCCTAATGACTTTTATTTTATTATATCTCGCTAATTATTGTATTTACGACGCTGAAATTTTACAGGTATAAAACTGAACTAAGCAACTAATGATTGGTATAACATTCAGTTTATATATCCATATACAGGCTTATCGGTGACCAAATAACTCCGCGCGCATCTTGACCGTGAACGTGGAGAACTGAATATCATCATAATTTGTTAATTACTTATAGTATACTAATGAAACTTCACATACATTTGGAGGCAGTCACAAGGTACAAAATAACGCTTAAAGTAAGTCTTTAGAGCTCTTATTCAGAGTGTTAGGACCTATTGAAGTGTTTTTATATTTAATTAAATCACTTTTAAACAGTACATTATTTTGGTTTTATTATTGCACAACTAATTACAACTAATTCCTAAGAAGTCATGTACAAAAGATGATAAGAACCCGCTTACCCGTTTCAGAGATCCAGCAAAACCAGAAATGTTACTCCAGCAGGATCTTGAATAACTTCGCAGCCGAAGGAAGAACAAATACAAAATAAGGTGCAACATTTACCTCGTCTAGACAACTAATTATATAGCTAATATTTATTTCAATATTCCCATTAAAAAGAAAAAGGTCTGGCTGCGGTAACGTTAGTAACGTTACCCCAGCAGAAAATGTTTTTGTTAAATAACTAAAAAACTATAAGTGCAACAAATTTAAAAGTGTGCGCAACAATTACAGAAATGGGGCAACTAATTATCTATCACTACATAGTATAAAACAAAGTCGCTATTTTTGTCTGTTTGTTTGTCTGTATGCTTAAATCTTTAAAATTACGCATTTGATTTTGATGCGGGTTTTTGTAATAGGTAGAGTGATTCAAGAGGAAGGTTTATGTGTATAATTTGTCGACATATTTTGCGGGCGAAGCCGCGGGCGGAAGCTAGTAAGATTTAAATGGCAATTTTCGACATGATTTTGCTAGGGTAACGGACACTCAGCGTCAACCCCAGCGACCCTGAAGCCCTGACGCCCAACCACTTCTTGTTGGGCTCGTCAGGCGGACTGCCGACGACATGAACAGAACATGGCGGGTCAGCCAAGCGCTAGCTGATCACTTCTGGCGACGGTGGCTACGCGAGTACCTTCCCACCCTGGTACCTCGCGGCGAGCCACAGAACAACCGACGACCTGTACAAGTTGGCGACGTGGTCCTCGTGGTCGACAGCACGCTGCCCAGGAACACCTGGCCGATGGGGATCGTCGAGAGGACACCTCGTACCGGACGGCGGCGTTAGCATCGTGGAGATACGCACCCGGACCGGCACCTTCCGGCGCCCTGTGATTGCTCGTCGTCGTGACGAAGAAGGAAGAGGCTACGCCGGGGCGAGAGCTGTAGTGAACGCCGAGCAAAAAGACATTGAGTGTACGCACTGTGAATAGTGTTAATGAGTGAGACCATATTTTGTTTAAAAGAGTGTCCATGGAGTTTCTTGCCCGTTCTTCTCCATAGGTACCTACTGCTTTGGAATGGGCAACTAGCTTCATCTCTCTGACTGACCGACACCTTGACAATTCAAAAGTGCCTGTAATTGGTTTATTTGAAATAAATACTTTGAGTTGAGTTGAGTTGAGTATAAGAAATTTATTTATTTTGGGCTATTTTCAACTATTAATTACAATGTTTGCGGGCCCTAAGTATAGCATTAAGTAGGGTATAGCCCAAAATAAATATATTTCTTATACTCAACTCAACTCAACTCAAAGTATTTATTTCAAATAAACCAATTACAGGCACTTTTGAATTGTCAAGGTGTCGGTCAGTCAGAGAGATGAAGCTAGTTGCCCATTCCAAAGCAGTAGGTACCTATGGAGAAGAACGGACAAGAAACTCCATGGACACTCTTTTAAACAAAATATGGTTACAAAATATTGGTTACATCGTTCATATTATTAAAATTATACATGTGAGAACGATGCAGAACGTTAAAAGCATCCGATATAAAAATATGTAAAAACTATTCAAAAATTAAATTAAAACAAGCCCTAGCCGCTAAGAGATGACCAGTCCCTACTGACAGCGCCCGTTTACGAACATGACGCATATGTATATTAGCACCATTCAGCTCAACCATTTTGAAGGGAGCTAAATGATCCAACACACACTCCACCATCAGCGAGACATTAAAGTGAGCATGGCATAGGTACTCTCAGCCGCCAGGGCACATTCAAGTCAATGTATACGTACCCAGCAAATGGTCGCTTTATAGTAGGTACATAGTACTCACATATGTGCTAAACAATTATACAATAGTTTTACAAACCTCGTCGCAGGAAAGTCTTATGTAAAAAACACACGTAAGTACGTGTGTTTACGTGTTAGCTTTCTGCACTCCTTTGTAAATGATTAATCTCATACTCCCCCGTACGCGCAATATACTTAAAAAGGGGTACAAAGTTTTCTCTTCACGTATTAAAATGTACAGATTAATAGGTAATTATTTCTTTTATACAATTTAATTTTATCAATTAATGTTTTCCTTTTAATATTTTTTTTAGAGAGCTACTGCCCGTCGGTGGATTCAACGGGTCTCCGATGCGGGCTCCATTGCCGACCGACCTCGTGCTCACCCTCCGCGCATCCTAACAGATGCTCGTGTGGCACACATGGTAAACACCTGCCAGGAGGAACCCTTTACCAAAACTTCAAGCTTTGCACAGCAATACGACTGCAGCATGCAAGCCATTAGAACAGCGCTTCGTCGTGCTGGAGTGCACCATAGGAGGCCGGCAGTTAAAATAATATTAGGCCAGGAACAAAAAGGAGCTAGAGTGCGTTTCGCCCGTGATTACAGAGATTTCGATTATTCACGCGCTATATTTTCTGACGAAAAATCGAAGTCAAGTCAACATGGTCGTCGGAATTTATGGCGTGTAAATAATACAAGATACAAGCCGAGAAACGTAAAGTCTAATAACGAATCTGTGAGAAAAATAGTTAATATGTGGGGTTGGATGAGCGCTGATGGGCCAGGAGAATTACATTACATTAACGAAACGGCGACTGGAGAAGTGATGCTGCCAACAGTGCGCGCGGTGTATCCTGGGGAAGAAGTTCCCCAATTCTACTTTTTTCAAGACAATTGAACATGTAGGTATTATTTTTACTATCGACACGCTAAGAAAAAGCACTTGAAAATTTACAGTATTCCAATAGAATTAATACTGGTAATTTTATTATTTTTAACATTCTTTTCGTAATTCTGTACACTAACCTATAGTTTTAGTATGGTAACATTATTTTGCTTCTGTCAACTTACTGAATACAATTAGAAGTCCAATTATAGAGGCCAGCACGTTATACTACCCCAATCTGTTAAAATATAGCTTTTGGAACTATAGGACTAAAGAATAAGGTCGTAAATATTCAATTGAGATAATTTGACAGTTAGGGATAGCTTGATGTGCTAGTGTCTGTGAAAGAAAAAACTACACTTGAGAGCAATAAAATCGCACACCCCCTTGTTATTTGGTTAATCACTGATTATTTTCTTAAATCTTTAGATATTGAGTACAAATCATAGGCAAAATTAAAGCATACAAGCTTAGCTTTATAACGATGCAAAATTAAAAGCACTGCCCTTCACGTAGCTTACAAAATCCAACCGTAAACCAAATACCCCAAATTCACTCGTTTGCATTGTTATACTTGGACCCATACCCGCAGGTATAAAAAGGTCATTTGTTTAGAATTTTTAATCAGTTGCATACCGAAGGTCAACGTGATAACATCTCTACTGGAGGCATACAGATTTACTGGAAAAATATGGATACCACGCCCGCAGAAGTCGCTCAAGTTATTGCTTTACTTGAAGCAGGCCATAATCAAAGTGAAGTTGCTCGACAGTTAAATTTGAGCCGCTACTCTGTACGTCGTGTATACCAGAGGTTCTAAGAGACCGGTGGCTACATACGGCGACCTGGATCTGGCCGGCGACACTTAACATCAGAGCGTGATGACGGCTTTCTTGTGACAAGGTCTTTGAGAAATCGGCAACTGAACGCGGTTGAACTGGGACAACAGCTTCGAGAAGTTCGCAATGTCAGTATAAGTCGGTGGACAGTTAGAAGAAGATTGGGTGAAGCAGGATTGACTTTACATCGCCCAGCAAATGGTCCCAATTTGACCACAGCTCACCGGCAAGCCCGGCTACAATTTGCCAGAGAACACTTAAATTGGACGTATGACCAATGGCGGGTTGTTATGTTCTCTATGAGTGCAGAATGACTTTACATGGTCATGATGGACGCGCTAGGGTCTACAGAAGATCATCAGAGAGATTTTCACAACGCTGCATTAGCGAACGTGTGTCTTTTGGAGGTGGATCGTGTATGTTTTGGGGTGGCATAATGATGGACACTAAAACTGACATTGCATTCATCACTGGGGCGAATACTAGCCCGAGATCGAGAGGATTGACAGCTCTACGATACGTCGAAGAAGTGCTCGAAGAACATGTGAGGCCGCTTGCGTGGCTTATGGGAGAAGATTTTCTTTTAATGCACGACAACGCCAGGCCGCATGTCGCTAGAACAGTTCGCGATTACATGGAAGACGTTGGAATTACGGCGATGGAGTGGCCAGCTCGTAGTCCTGATCTCAATCCGATCGAGCATATCTGGGATGAGCTGAAAAGAGAGTTCAAGCAAGACGCCCTGCTCCTGCGCGCCTCCAAGAGCTTCAACTGGCAATTGAAGAGGAGTGGAACGCTATACCTCAAGATTTCGTAGTAAAGTAATACGGTCCATGAAAAACCGTTAAAGAGCTGTGATTAAGGCTAGGGGAGGGAATACACCTTATTAATAAACAATTTGTACAAGAATTTTGAGTTTGATTATCATTCTTTCCTGAACGAAATTGAGTAATTTTACTCGTATTTTAGGTTTTGTGCCATAAAACCCCTTATGGGTATTTTTATACACTGTATTTGGTATCATTAGAAAGGTACTGACGTAATCTTTTAATAAGTGTATGTTTTTTTAATTTTTTTTTCATATTCATGGAAAAAAACAGCCTTAACAAAAAAAAGTCAAGGTGTGCGATTTTATTGCTCTCAAGTGTATTTGTATTTTTTCACACTGGAAACTAAAGTCAAAAATGGCTGTATAATATTTTTTTCTACTGGCAAAGTGAATTCTTAAGTGTCAAGGTAAGTTTTAAATGTGATCTCACTGGCAATATTAAATTAAGCACCTAATTTTAAAATTTTTACCACATCATCTCCTAACTTAAATGAAGTGTTTTTATATAAAATCTAATTTTTAAGTTATTTTTTTCATTCTGAAATGAGTAAGCTAAATGTCTGAAAACTAAAAAATATATATTACTACCTATTATGTATGTTTTATTTATCAACTAGCTGACCCGACAGACGTTGTCCTGTCTTAACTGTGATACCTAACCTACCTACCTGCCTACCTACCTACCTACCTATCTACCTACCCTACCTACCTCCCTACCCTACCCTACCTACCTACCTACCTACCCTATAGGAGGAAAATCAGCAGCTGATCGAAAAAAAAAATGTATTCTGCTATTCAGGGCGGAGACAAATCCAACGAAACAAAAACCATGAAAATTGGTCCAGCAGATCTCGAGTTATAACGAAGGGAACAAACCCGTCTTTCTTTTATATATATAGATTACCTCAGCCTATGGCAGTCCACTGTTGGACATAGGCCTCTACCACGCGGCGCCACAACACCCTGTCCTCCGCCTTCGGCATCCAGTCTGTCCCAGCCACCTTCTTCAGGTCAGCTGTCCATCTAGCTAGGGGCGTCCCTCACTACGTTTGCCGATACGCGGTCTTCAGGTCACCAGGGCTCCCATATAAAAGCATGTTGTTTAAGCGGGATTGTCCGAAAGGGTTACCGCTACCCCGGTACATAAAGGGCTACGGAAGGAAAATGGATGGGTTTTAGTCAGTAAGAGTCACACTCCTTTCCGCTCAAGACAGAGCGGGAGGGGTTATTCGATAGGGCACGCCGCGATAGTGGCGGTAAGGCCCCTCTTTGAGGAGTGGCTAGAGAGGCGTCACGGCGCCCTCACCTACCGCCTGACGCAGGTCCTCAACGGAGGAAACGCCCGGGTGTAACCACTGCGAGGATCGTCCAGAGGACACGCTAGAGCACATGATGCAAACCTGCCCCGCTTGGGCGGAGCACCGCCGTGTCCTTGTAGAGGCGATCGGCGGCGGCGACCTCTCGCGCCCGGCCCTGGTGCAAGCCATGGTCCGGAGCGACAGGGAGTGGGAGGCAGTCACCTCCTTCTGCGAAAAAGTCATGCTTGCGAAGGAGGTGGCGGGACGGGAGAGAGAAAGGTCCTCCCGTCCCAGCCGCCGCAGGAGACGCCCCGGGCGTCGGTAGCCACGTGATGACTCCCGGCCACCGTAGGCGCGGGACTGCGGACGGTGAGTAATGGGTGACTCACCGTCCGATCAGCACCAGGCCCGTGCCGGACGGCGCGTATATGTTCCACGCGCGCTTCAAAGAGATGTCAGTATATGAAGGGGCCCCTCAGGGCCAAGCCTGTCGGGTAAGCGGGATTATCCGAAAGGGTTACCGCTACCCCGGAACATAAAGGGCTACGGAAGGAACATGGATGGGTTTTAGTCAGTAAGAGTCTGACATTCCCTTCCGCTCCACCCAGAGCGGGAGCAGTATTTGGATGATTTCCAAGCTTAAAAAAAAAAACCTGAAAAAAAAGGGGTGATTCGATTTCCCGCACTCAAAAAAAAAACGAAGTGCTGCCAACCTAAATATTAATCAGATCTTTTATATTTTAAATAGGTTAATGTGATTAATTTGGAAATCAACATCGGTTATTATTATTCATATTCAAATGTTTATTTACCTTCCATAATGTGTTAAGATCTTACAATCTAAGATACGGTCACCAAATTAAACAAAATTGACAAATTTCTCTTAATCAATTTATAAAAACGTAAACACATTGACAGTTATTATGTTCAAAATTGATAGATATAAATTATTTGAGATCACTTAGTACACGAAAAGTAACGATAAGTTTAAATAACAACATATTTTATAGTAATAATATAATAATGATCTATGTTACATGTATGAAGGAGTGTGAATTCTAAACGATTAACATTAAATGGTGTGTTTGTGCGACATATATTTGTTTGTCTTATATCTACACACATCAAAAGTGTCTAGGGATCAACATATATTTTTGCAATAACTTTTCTCTTGATTGATATTATATTAAATTTTCTTTAAGGATTCATCAAATAAAGTGTTTTCGTTTGTCACAGTAACGATAAACCAAGTCACCTTTGCATTAATAAAGAAATTTGCCATTTTCCTAATAAAGGGATTTTTGACATTTGAACCACTAACATTAAAGTTCGAAAAAAAGACTGAAATAACAGTTTTCTTTAAAATTTTATTGGGTAACTTAAACAATTAATAATCCGTGTTTCTACCGCGAACACTAACAACACAAGAACATCGGTTTGGCATACTCAAAATGAGTTCATCCAAATCACGCTGTGGAATGGCCGCCCATGTTCGTTGCAACAACAAAAAAAGGTCTTCTTGCAACTGGATACCCTCCATATTCGGCAGAGCTCTTCTCTGTAGCATATCCCATGCATGCTCAATCGGGTTCAAGTCTGGCGACTGAGCAGGCCAGGGCAGGACATTGATGTTAGCTGCGGCGAGAGTCTGTCTTACAACTCTTGCGGTGTGCGGTCGTGGATTATCATGCATTAACTGAAATAAGGGACCGATTTGCACTTGTAGAGGAACGAATGAAGTGAACCTTCATTCCCGAAGACCGCTACGGGTACCATCTATAGCAATGCACAATCGTAGGATTCGATATCAATGGGCTCTTGAACACAGAAATTGGGCAGAAGAACAATGGCGTTTCGTGTGCTTTTCTGATGAGTCTCGTTTTGGTATGAGACCGGATACAAGACGTATACGACACTGGAGAACCCCTGGACGCCAACAGCGATTAAAATCCTGCCAGGAAGTCCATCCTTATAGTGGTGGAACCATCATGGTATGGGCGGGTATTTGGATCGGCGGAAGAACTGAGTTGATTTGGATCAGAGGCAACCTCAACGCTCAAATTTATGCTGAGACGATTGTATCTGACGTCATCGTTCCTTTACAAGTGCAAATCGGTCCCTTATTTCAGTTAATGCATGATAATGCACGACCGCACACCGCAAGAGTTGTAAGACAGACTCTCGCCGCAGCTAACATCAATGTCCTGCCCTGGCCTGCTCAGTCGCCAGACTTGAACCCGATTGAGCATGCATGGGATATGCTACAGAGAAGAGCTCTGCCGAATATGGAGGGTATCCAGTTGCAAGAAGACCTTTTTTTGTTGTTGCAACGAACATGGGCGGCCATTCCACAGCGTGATTTGGATGAACTCATTTTGAGTATGCCAAACCGATGTTCTTGTGTTGTTAGTGTTCGCGGTAGAAACACGGATTATTAATTGTTTAAGTTACCCAATAAAATTTTAAAGAAAACTGTTATTTCAGTCTTTTTTTCGAACTTTAATGTTAGTGGTTCAAATGTCAAAAATCCCTTTATTAGGAAAATGGCAAATTTCTTTATTAATGCAAAGGTGACTTGGTTTATCGTTACTGTGACAAACGAAAACACTTTATTTGATGAATCCTTAAAGAAAATTTAAATTAATATCAATCAAGAGAAAAGTTATTGCAAAAATATATGTTGATCCCTAGACACTTTTGATGTGTGTATTTACCTATTTGTTAATTGTGTAGTATGCTTTTTAATTAACTTAAATTAAAAAACATACTACACAATTAACTATAAGTAAAAGTTGTATCGGTAGATTCATTTTTTATTGCATCGGGTATAGTAAGTATAATAAATATTTTTATTGAAATTACGTAAGGACTATTTGAATGTAATTTCATACGCAATTTCATTAATTAGTTAAATATGTTTTAACAAATCATCGACAAATAATTACAGTATAAATTAATTAACTTTAAAATGTATGTCTTTGAAACTACAACACAATATACAGGGTGTGTCGTAAATAGTGGTCCAGAGTAAAGAAGTCGATACACTGTATTCTTATGTATCACATACCGAAATTTTAACCATTTTCAGTTAAGGGTCTCCGAAAAAAGAAAAAAAGGTTGTTTTTTAAAATGTCTGTACCTTGCTTCACCAATTTGGCTGTAATTTCAACAAACATCAATATTTTTCCATTCTGTTTTTTTATTATTACTCTTGAATATGTGTACTATAATGCCCAAACCCTTTTTTACATTTTAAAGTCAAAGGTACTTAAAGAATTTAATTTGTTTCCAATTTCAATACTCATCTCCAGCAAATCATATGACTTTATGGGCATATTGTGTAAAAAAAATGTACTGCACTGTTAGTGCCCATTAGTTAAAAAAATACCTCATTAAATGCAGATTACAAAATGGTAAAATATTAAGTGGTAAGACTTTAGAAAAAAAAGTTATCAGCATTCAAAACGAAAGACAGCTAAATTTGCTCAAAACATTTTGTTTTGTCAAGTTATTTGTATTCCTGGAATTGGTAACAAGCCATGCAGACATCAGACGACGGAGAGATAATGGATTTAGTCCATGAAGACCCACTACATCTGTTTGTGCCATAGCACGGAGAGCGGGCATTTCTACGAGGACCGTTCTCCGTGTTCTTCAAAGGCATCAGCTGTACGCCCTTACCATTTTCAAAGGGTACAAACTTTGTTGCCAAGGGATGGGCCGTTGAGAGTACAATTTTGCAAAGAAATGCTGCGTAGAATTCGAGCGGACCCACAATTTTATTACAAGATAATGTGGAGTGACGAATCGTCATGTAAAAAAGATGGTCAGCTGCTGCTGCACTTGTATTTAACTTTTCAGCCGCTGCCTGGATTCTTTATCGTAATTGTTCAACTGAAGTGATTTGCACATTATAAACTTTTTCTTTCAGACACCCCCAGTAGAAAAATACAAGGGGGTTTAGGTCTGGCGAACGTGGTGGTTATAAAATTGGCCCTTGCCGCCCAATCCATCTTTGGGGATAAGTATGGTTTAAATGTTCACGTACAATAACTGCGTAGTGAGCGGGACAGCCATCATTTTGCAGCCACATTGCTTCTCCTAATTCTGGATCGACATCTCTCAATAACACTGGGAGGTCGTTTTGCAAAAAATGTAAGTATCTTTCCCCATTCAACGAATTGGGTAGCTCGAACGGGCCAATTATTTGCCCATCAATGATCCCCGTCCACAATTTTTTTTTAAATTTGATACTGGGATTGTTTGATTAAGTTGGGATTTTCTAGCTGCCAGCTGTGCAGCAGCAGCTAACCATCTTTTTTACATGATGATTCGTAACTCCACATTATCTTGTTATAAAATTGTGGGTCCGCTCGAATTCTATGCAGCATTTCTCTGCAATATTGTATGTACTCTCAACGGCCCATCCCTTGGCAACAAAGTTTGTACCCTTTGAAAATGGTAAGGGCGTACAGCTGATGCCTTTGAAGAACACGGAGAACGGTCCTCGTAGAAATGCCCGCTCTCCGTGCTATGGCACAAACAGATGTAGTGGGTCTTCATGGACTAAATCCATTATCTCTCCGTCGTCTGATGTCTGCATGGCTTGTTACCAATTCCAGGAATACAAAAGACCTTATTTACCTGAGGTACTATACCAAAAATCACAATACTAGTAACTTGACAAAACAAAATGTTTTGAGCAAATTTAGCTGTCTTTCGTTTTGAATGCTGATAACTTTTTTCTCTAAAGTCTTACCACTTAATATTTTACCATTTTGTAATCTGCATTTAATGAGGTATTTTTTTAACTAATGGGCACTAGTTAACAGTGCAGTACATTTTTTTTACACAATATGCCCCTAAAGTCATATGATTTGCTGGAGATGAGTATTGAAATTGGAAACAAATTAATTTATTTAAGTACCTTTGACTTTAAAATGTAAAACAGGGTTTGGGCATTATAGTACACATATTCAAGAGTAATAATAAAAAAACAGAATGAAAAATATTGATGTTTGTTGAAATTACAGCCAAATTCGTGAAGCAAGGTACAGACATTTTAAAAAACAACCTTTTTTTTCTTTTTTCGGAGACCCTTAACTGAAAATGGTTAAAATTTCGGTATGTGATACATAAGAATACAGTCTATCGACATCTTCACTCTGGACCACTATTTACGACACACTCTGTATAAAACTTAATCCGTCCTAATACAAAAGTTCCAGAATCAAAATGCGTTCCGATTACAAAACGAAGACTTTCTGAGAATCAGTTAGTACCTAAGGTTCATGGTTTAAATAATATCTACAGATAAGAAACAAAAATGGCATTCTTTCATCCGTTTACCGTTTTCCGACAGCATAAAAATAAAAAATAAACGAAAAATCAAACTCAAAGTATTTATCACTACATAGTATAAAACAAAGTCGCTATTTTTGTCTGTTTGTCTGTATGCGTAAATGTTTAAAACTACGCAACGGATTTTGATGCAGTTTTTTTTTAATAGATAGAGTGATTCAAGAGGAAGGTTTATATGTATAATTTGTCGACATATTTTGCGGGTGAAGCCGCGGGCGGAAGCTAGTTTCAAATAAACCAATTACAGGCACTTTTGAATTGTCAAGGTGTCAGTCAGTCAGAGAGATGAAGCTAGTTGCCCATTCCAAAGCAGTGATTCCTATGGAGAAGAACGGGCAAGAAACTCCATGGTCACTCTTTTAAAACGTGATCGTCAATATTGTAGTGTAAGACCTAAAGCGGTTTTAATAATCGTTTATTTTTATATTTTTGCATGTTAAAATGATGGAACAAAATATTAAAAGCCTACTATTTTACCATAATAGCGCATAAACCCGTTTGCTTAGAAGGTGCTCATAGCTATGTGTATTGTGTATGTACAGAGGCCAGCACATCAAGTTACCCAAATCCGTCAAATTTCTATGATAGTATTTCGACTTTATTGCAAAGTCATAAGGTTCATTTTCAATTGGGACAATTTGACAGTTAGGGATAGCTTGATGTGCTGGCGTCTGTACTCTACATGCTCTAAGGCCCGTAGGTATTACAGAAGGATACTCAAGCACTGATCTCTGTTTAAAACTAGTTTTGAGTCAAGTTTTTATTTTAGAACGTTCCTCAAGCATAGATTCATTGATCATAGTTCAGCCGAGTTTGGCTTTATATTAGAACGTTACTCAGTTCGTGAATCGAACCCAAGCATCACCCAAGTGTGGTCGGGACCGCGCTTGAGCAGAGATTGTTACATGTCATGTCAGTCTATTTGCGTCAAATTTTTAAAGCAATTATAGTGGAATTGAAATAGGATCATTGTTAAAAGAAACATTTGGAGAAGTTGAATATTACATGTTATTACTCCGTATCGGATTTTCTAGCTGATATATTTTGGTTGTGCATCCATGATTGTGTTTGATGATGAACTGTTTCTGTGTGATCAATGGATCAATGTTTGCATGCCAAAATGGTAGCATCTCCAAGGATTATTTGATATTATGTAACAACCCTAATGTATTGAGCAAATAAATAAAGACAACAATAACACATTCTACAATATTTTTTTCAATAACAATTCAAATAGAATGTTGAACTATGGCGTTCCTCTCTCATACAATCGTGAATACTCCAAAAAGAGGTAGGTACAGGTATCAACCACACAACCGTAGGCATCCCATAGCCCCAGAATTGCAAATTATGTTTACGTTTTTATGCGATGGTCTTATCAACATTCCGACAACAATAGTCGGGCAGACACAACACCCGTCTGGTCAGAGGATCCTCCCTTTTCTATTCAGGATGAGTAAACTTGTCACCCTGTTCCTCATACCTCTGTAATAACACAATGTAAGCCCGAAAGGCAAAATGCTAAATATCCAAAAATGTACGGGAGTGAGACGAATGACTGGACAACCAGTTACAGCGCACTGGTCCGAACAGAAGGATGTCGTCAAGGGTTCCAATAAACGTGGACATTCTCAACCTGCAAAAAGAGTATCATCTGATGACGCCGCAACCTTTCGCTACCAGAGGAGGCAGTACGCATTTAAGGGTTTACGTGCTTATAACACATACCTACAAAAAGAACATCAATACATGGTGTGTCGACTCCTAAATTCCTATACCTGGTTACAATATTATTCATTTTTTATAAATAAAACAAAAATATGTAAAATATTTTTTTTTTTTATTAATAATAATCAATCTTGAGTAATATCTATCTTCTATCTTTAAATTAAAATGTATTAGTAGTAGTAGTGAATTCATCTGCGTCTGAATAGGTATGTTGGCTGGCATCAATTATAGTTTGGATGTGGTTTAGATCGACGCATACGGGTATTTGATACAAAAAACTGGCCAAAAGTCATTTTTACAATAGTAACCGCGCAGCTATCCTTTGTTATGTTTTAACAATGGGACACTCTATTCATTAAGAAACCGGTACCCAGAAGGGGCTAGAGCGCTCCATGCGCCCTCAACGTCAGTCGGAACTCATCTGTTGTGCTAGTGACACGTTTGTTTTCTCGGCGCTCGCAAATTTCAATTGCTGTTTAAGACTAATCATACTGTTGTGTTTAGTGCAAACCCCAAAAACCATCATGGAATCTTCAGGCAAAGGTATGAACTTTATTTTGAATCTATTGTGCTACTGTTAGGATCACTTTTTCATTCTTTAATTGTACCATAAAGTAATGAGTATTTTTATGCAAAAAAAAACACGTAAAATAGGTTTCCTTCGTCAAATTAAGTATCAGATAAACATAGTTAAGCTAAAGTTTATACATAATCGTGTTCTTTGAACCTTCTAGATTTCATATCAAGAGAAAAACCTTCCGCCTCTTTCCGCCCCTATGAATTATAGCCTCTGAACAAAAATAGGTTTTTTTCGAAAAAAAAACAACACTTTGTGTTTCTTTGATTTTAACATAGATTTTTTCTTGTTGGCAGGTCCTTATGATGAGTCATCGATGACAATAACAAGAGAGGATATGTTTAACGTAATAAAACAGTGCGATTGGACAATTATCAGAGGAGGCAGCTGAGTCGCGGAATAAACATTTCCGCCTATACAGGCAAAACTTTGCAAGAAAGTTTTCGCGAAAGAATTGCCTCCAAGATGTCATGAACCGCCTTCTTCTGACCTCTGATGTCTTTCTTAGTAGCAGCAGCAGAATGCAATTCAAAAGGAACAGGAAACCACTATCGCAAGAAATTCTACAATTTCTTAAAGTTGAATACGAGTGTCCCGCGGACACTGACACTGATAATGCTGACCCGGGCACTAGTACTGATCAAGCAGATAGCGATAGCGAGTCTGACGAATATTAGCTGTATAAGTTTCTCTGTAAATATTACAAGAAAATGTATATTTAACTTTTATTTCGATGTAAATTACAGTTTGTACATAGCTTTTCATTTATGTATTTTGTAAGGTTATGTAAAAAGTAAGCGTTATTTTTAAATCATTGTGTATTTTTAAATGCTTTTTTTATTAGTTATTGTACAAATAAATCACCATAATGCTTGAAATAGAAAATAATGTTTTATTTTATTTCGATTTTATTTCACACGTAAGTCCCTTTGGAGAAAAGGGTATAGAAATGATTGGGTTATACTAAAATTAATATGAAAAATAATTAGGAGGCACAATTGACCCAAAATTACCAAAAAAAGGTTTTGGCCAGTTTTTTGTATCAAATACCCGTATGACGGTATTAAATTGTTGGGCATTATTATTTCGTGCTCTATCATCTGGATCTGCTTTAACTGGAGTCACCATATCTGAAACTAAACATAATAACATTTGCATAACATGCTCAGAGAGGAATCCCCACTCTTGACACCCCATAGGATAACAAAATAACGTTAACTTATTAGCTCCAACTGTACTGGTAGTAGAAAGCAAATTTTGGGAAAGAAAAGTAGGTATTCAGAAACATCTTGAACAACGACGACATCATGACGTCACGAACTTCTACAAAGAGAGCTAAACACCTGATGGTGGTGGTGGTGGTGGTGGCTGTCAAGGCAGGTTAAGGTTCCTGTCGTAATAAAATAGGATTGTATTTTATTAATAATTTCAACAGTAGGAAACTGATAAGTTAACTTATATTAAAAAATAGATTGGTACTTACTGACTCGCATCATAGTCTGGCCAACGAAAGCTGACCAAGAAAAAAGGCGGCAATTTAAAAAAATCAAGAGCTGCCAACACTGGTTATACGCTGCTTAAACAGACTTGATATTTTTATTATTCAAGACTAATAAGCGATATTTACATGGCTACGAATCTCTCAGTAACAGTCACGGAGTCTGGATTTTTTCCCGATTGATGGCAATAGATGCACCCCCTATTACATGGGACTTGCCATATTATACCACTCAATGAAATATTTATATAAAATATTTCCTCTTTATAATATTAATATACATATATGACATTTTTTTAACTTCTGCGTGCATTGTAGTTCACAGCTCGACTTCCTGGCACGACATTATATCGAAAAGGTAGAATTAAAGAAAAAGTTATAACTAAAAGTTTATTTCATAACACAAACATAGGGGCTAGGAATCATAGTCGAAATTCAATTCAATTTTGACAGTGCTAAATTATTGCCATATCAAAAGTTTAGAAATTAATTCGTGGTCAGCTTTCGTTGGCCAGACTCTAAGGGAACTATTACATTTCTCCGCAGAACGGACACATTCAGCCATTTTGCTCGTGTGCATGTGTGAAATCTTTCAAAATTTCTATTAGCGGTTTTTCCCAAGAACAATTTTCTTGTGTCTTGCCATTTATGAATTGGTATACATTTATATTCAGCAAAAGGAACACAAAAAACGTTGTAAACAAACAAATATTTTCTTATAGGTATTTGACAGTACTGACGTTTTAATTATCATAGATATTTATGGGCATATACCTACAAGTTTGCTTTTAAAATTACTATACTTTACTTCAAAAACCTTTATTTCAATAAATGCGGGATTATAGTATTCAGGACAAAGTAAAAACCCAGATTTCCTAAATAGTTAAGCGTTTTATGGTATATTTTAATATTTCTAATGCATTGAAGATCAGAACAAAATTGGTAAATAAAATAAATTGTAAATGAAAACTGACTGTTGTATAGACAATAGACATCTCTGCTTGAGGCTAGATTTGAGTGTCGATTCAACTGAGTATAGTTTGATTACCGTCCTGGAATAAGAAAGATGCTCAAGCACTGAATCTAAATTTAAACTGAGATCGACTGATTGGCGATCAAACAAGACTTGAGGAACGTTCTGTAATACGGACCTAAGTCTTAAACTATCGGCGATCACGTTTTATTTTTATTGTGAAGAATACCTACGTACCTACATTTAAAGTTTTAATTCAAGGTTAAAATATTTTGAATAAAGTGTCTAAGTTACTCAAATATCGATTTGAAATTTTCACTTCCGGTTTAAGTAATATACTTACGAGAAAAAATAAATTTAGAATACGACAAAAAAAAAGTTCAATTTAAAAAATATATATAAGAAATAATACTTTATAGTTTTTTCAACAAGTTAATTGATACACATAATAAGCATCCAAAATTAATGAGTACATTCTTATCAATTTTTTAAAAGCTCATAACTCAGCAATAAAGCACATTGCACTTATGGTTTATCACCAGTGTGTATGCGACTATGTTGTAAAAAATAACTCTTTTGACGAAAACTACGTTCACAAACATTGCACTTATAAGGTCTTTCACCAGTGTGTAAGCGACTATGTTGTGATAAAGAACTCTTTCGACTAAAACTGCGTTGACATACGTCACACTTGTAAGGCTTTTTATCAGTGTGTATACGAATATGTTTTGTTAAACCACCCTTGCAAGTAAATCTGCGCTGACATACATCACACTTATATGGTTTATCACCAGTGTGTATACGAATATGACTGGTTAAACCACCCCTTAGGCTAAAACAACGCTGACATACATCACATTTGTAAGGTTTTTCACCAGTGTGTATACGAATATGTGCTATTAAATTGTTCTTTGAACGAAATCTCCGCTGACATACATCACACTTGTAAGGCTGTTCGCCAGTGTGTATACGTATATGTTTTGTTAAACTACACTTAATACTAAATCTGCGCTGACATACATCACACACATATGGTTTTTCACCAGTGTGTATACGAATATGTACTATTAAATTATTTTTTGTACTAAATCTGCTCAGACATACATCACACTTATATTGTGTTTCCTCTGTGTGTTTACGAATATGGACTATTAAACCACACTTATCGCTAAAACTACGCTGACATACGTCACACTCGTATGGTTTTTCACCATTGTGTATACGATTATGTAATGCTAAAGCGTTCTTTCGACTAAAACTGCGCTGACATACGTCACACTTATATGGTTTTTCACCAGTGTGTAAGCGACTATGTTGTGATAAATTAATCTTTAATCTAAAACTGCGGTGACATACATTACACATATAAGGCTGTTCACCAGTGTGTATACGATTATGTATTGTTAAAGAACTCTTTCGACTAAAACTGCGTTTACACACATCGCACTTGAAAGGTTTCTCGCCAATATGTGTACGAGTATGTGGTATCATTTCTTTTACTTTGTAACAAGTGCCAGGTTCGGACGTACGTTTTTCAGTTGTCCAGATAACTTTCGAGTCCGATTTGTTTTTTCCTGTTTCCTCGATAGTTATTGCATCTTCTACTTTTGTTCTTCTTGTGCCTAATTTTCGTTTCGCCGCGACGGTCGCCCCTGTGATTACAAATCTGTTAAGTACAATGTTGGAAGCAGATGGAAATGCAGACGAATCAAAGGATAGCGGATAGCATGATTCACATAACAACAGCAAAGGATCACTGTTTGGTGACATTGAATACAAATAACATTTTGTCACCAGAGACATACAATATTGTCCTAGTTGTAACATTTGTGACTTTGAGTTCCAGCAGCGTTGTTGTCGCAACCCAGCGCCGGGCACGCCACGATAGTGGTGGTAAGACCCCTCTTTGAGGAGTGGCTAGAGAGGCGTCACAGCGCCCTCACCTACCGCCTGACGCAGGTCCTCACCGGACATGCGATGTTTCTGAAGGAACGAGGTACGAAGGTACCTGCACATAATCAGGCGGGAGGCAACGCCCAGGTGTCACCACTGCGACGATCGCCCAGAGGACACGGTGGAGCATACAGTGAAGATCTGCTCAGCTTGAGCGGAGCACCACCATGTCCTCGAAGAGGCGATTGGCGGCGGCGGCGGCGGCGACCTCTCGCGTCCGGCCCTGGTGCAAGCTATGGTTCGGGGCGAGAGGGAGTGGGAAGCAGTCACCTCCATCTGCGTAGCAATTTTGTTCGCGAAGGAGGTGGCGGGATGGATGAGGAAAAGGACCTTACGTCCCAGTTGCCGCGCCCCGAGCGTCGGAAGCCGCGTGACGACTCTCGGCCACCGTAGGCGCGGGCGGGACGGTGAGTAATGGGTAGCTCTCCGTCCGATCAGGACCAGGTCCGTGCCGAACAGCGCATACGTGTTCCACGCGCGCCTCAAAGAGATGTCAGCACTAAGGAAGAGGCCCGTTAGGGCCGAAGCCTGCCGGGTAAGCGGAAATGTCCGAAAGGGTTACCGCTACCCCGGAACATAATGGGCTAAGGAAGGAACATGGATGGGTTTTAGTCAGTAAGAGTAGGTTAGGATTCGATGATTTCTCACAATCAAAAAAAAAGTGCTGACAACGTAATTATTAATCAGTAATTTATTTGAATTACGTTAACGTGTTTAATTTGAGTAGCAACATTGCTTTTAATTCATATTCATATCTTTATTTGCATTCCATAATGTGTTAAGATCTTTAGCAACGAACCCAAAATAAAATTATCAAAACCCCCATATTCCATTATCTTACTCCAACTAAATACTATTTGAAAAAAAAACTAAATTATTTAATCTCGCACAATTATACACATCCGTCACCTGCATTCTAATTAAAAAAAAAACACCACAGACAGCATACAATCCAATTTACAATATACAAAAAAACGCTCACACAACCTAAGAAATAAAAGCAAATTACAACTAAGACAAGCTCGTACTAACACTATGGTAAAAAAACCATATTGTTCGAAGGAGTACAGCTATAATGACCTACTAAATGACGTAACAGATTGTAATAACATTAACTCATTCAAAATGAAACTAAAAAGTCATATTCTTAAAATGTAGTCCTACTGCAAACCTATCAATTAATGTTAGTAACTTCTTACCTCCTAATATTTATTTATATGACGAAAGGATTCGTTACCAGTGGGTCGCCTCATCGGAAATAACACTCACAAAACCTTTGTTAACACTTTTAATTACTTGCTAAATCGCACTGAATACAAAAGAATCAAGGATGGCTAAGATATGGCTCGATTAAGAACTAAGGAACGCGGGAAGTTTAGCGCGGAGTAACGAACGTCCACTCAGCCTGACGGACCGATTCAAAGTGTCCTCACTCAACTGTCACCGCACACTTGTGCCCCCACTTACAGGTTAGCCAACCTATCTGTCAACGTCACCTGTCAATGTCAAATAGCTGATTATACTTCCGGTTCGACATTTGACTCGATTATTCGCTCGGTGCTGCCATTACTCCATGCTAATCATCCCCAAGTTATTACTTGACGTTCCGAAACGTAAGCTGTCAAATCTAACTAAATAGTTTCTCTAGTGAGAGATAGAAGGCGTTAATCCAGATTGATTGATATGCGTCAACGCTTCGACACGGCCATCCTGATGATCACACGTCCTCGTGTGGAGTACCTGGAATGAAAAAAATTCTCGAGCAGTACCCATACTAATCGCTCGGCCATTCCTGGCCCAAGTGGGTGGGGATTAAAAGGCATTTTGATCAAAATCATTACAGGTTCTAATGAACATCTGAATAACAAACTCTTTCTCTCAAAGCTGACATGTCGAACAACACCTATATTCATTCAAATAATAGGAAACTCATTAAAATATTGCAGTGCTCATAGTCTGACCTTTATCCCGTCTTCATCGTCATCACACTCACAATTATAACCTCCATCCGGTCATAAGCATCAAACCAATCCACCTCCATCAGGTCTCCAACACGTAACCTCTATTCGGTCACATCCACATGTAACCTCCATCCGGTTACAAACACAACACCATCAAGATAATCATTTCGAGCCTTTATCAAAAAGAAGTAGGCTTGTTCAACATGTTACTTTATTTTTCCTATAACGTTACAGATAGTAAGAAACTCTTACTATGCTATGTACTCTAAATGTTATGTTGACCACTTGTCACTTGCCACTTGTCTTGTCAGCGTTATCATTTTTGTCATGGCTAGAGACTCGTCATCGTCACCTACGTGTTCGTCAACGTCAGTTATTTTTCGCTGTCGGCCATGTGCGTACTTGTACGTCCGGGCGGAAGAAAGGGACTTCAAAACATAAGGGTCACCATCAAGAACCTCGATCACGCTAAACGGTCCCCTGTATTTCGGGTCAAGTTTCGCTCCTCATTTTGCAGCAAAACAAAGTCACTAACCCTGCTCTACGATCCGCCGGTACGTCAGTATCAATAGCGTTCCAGTCAATTTCAGGAGTACGCTCTACCTTACAAGGAGCAATAAAAGGATACCTAAAGATCTTTATTCGGTCAGTAGTCATCATTCGAACAGTCAAACCATGTTCTAGAATCTCAAGTCTAATCATAATACCATAACGTAGAAAACGATCAGGCAATACATGAAAACAAATCTCAATACTAATGTCATTTATTTATTCAATACTTTAAGCACAGAAATGTACAGAGGCGGACTTAATGCCGTAGGCATTTTCTACCAGTCAACCTTTGGGTGATGCAGAGATAAACAGTGGTAGGTGCATTAGAAAGCAAAGTGCAACTTTTATTTAATAATTGTAAATACAGATACACATATACAAACTATAAATATAATAATAAATACATATCTAATTATGTTATATAAATAAATGTAATACTATACCTACTATAATAAAGAAAACGAGCATTAGGAGAACATTACCGGCGTGATGATTCTGCCAGCTTCTTGCGGATATGCTCGCGAACTTTTAATTTAAAAGATAAACGGTTGGTTGCCATCCTGATTTCCTGGGGGAGCGCATTCCACAGAGAGATAGACTGAATGAAGAAGGAAGAGTGCATGAAGTCAGTGCGGTGAGCGGGACAATGAAGAAGGCGATTATTTGAAGATCTTAGATTTTTTTTGTGATTAGCACAAATGTACTGAAAGTGGGAGGCAAGGTAGCTAGGGGAAGAGGGCGAATCAAGAAAAGAAAACAAGGTGGTCAGCGCCCTTTGCTCTCTGCGCTGACGTATGGGTAACCATTTTAGAAGCGACCGATGCGCAGAGACGTGATCATATTTACGCAGGTTGAAAACGAATCGAATGCAATAATTGAGAAGACGGTCAAGTTTGTCTAGAAGATCTGCATTCAGGTCGTAGTAGCACACATTACCATAATCGATGATTGGAAAAATTAAGGTCTGCACAAGCATTGTCTTCGTGCTCGATGGTAATAAATTTTTGAGTCTGTACAGAGCCCGCAGCGTTCCAGTTACCTTCTGGCTGACCCTAGCGACTTGAGTACGCCAGTTCAAGGTGCTATCAATGTGCAAGCCTAAGTCCTTCACATCAGTACTAAATGGTACGATTGTACCATTGAAGAGGACCGGCGGCAAGGTTGCACCATCCACCTTACTCATACTCCGAGAACTACCGATGATAATGGCCTGACACTTGTTAGGGTTCACAGCTACACCAAATGGATCAGACCAAGTTTTAATAGCCAGCAAGTCCCTGTTTAATTGGTCGATGGCTTCAGCTATTTCGTCAACTCTCCCCTGACAGTACAACTGCAAGTCATCAGCATACAGATGATACGCACACTGAAGTTCGGTGGTAATAAGATTAATAAAAATAGAAAACAGAAGAGGAGAAAGTATGCCGCCTTGAGGATCGCCAGTTTCCAAATCACACCAGCATGATGAAGAATCTCCAATATGAACGGACTGTTGACGGTCCTGAAGGTAAGAGGAGAACCATTTGAGTGCATCAGGAGAGACCATAACATGGGACAGAATGGCTAATAAGATTTCGTGACTGACGGTATTAAAAGCATTCGAGAAATCGACCAACACTAGTACAGTAACTTTGGTGTCTTCCAGGCCTGCCCTTATATCGCCAGTCACTTTAAGGAGGGCGGAAGTAGTGCTGTGCCCGGGCCTGAACCCCGACTGAAGAGGGCTGTTGAGCGAGTTGCAAATGACAAATTTGGAGAACTGTTTATGGACGCAGGCCTCAAGCACTTTGGATAAGAAGGGAAGGAAAAAATGGGGCGGAAGTGGGAAGGAAGAGAGGGATTAGACACCTTAGGTAGTGGACGAACATAGGCTTTACGCCACAGGGAAGGGAATACCCCGGTGTATAGGGAAAAATTTACAATGTGCGTAATCGCGGGTAGGAGGTGATCCAGAATTGTTATAATCATACCACGGGTGATGTTGTCACATCCCACCGCTTTAGATTTAATGGAAAGGATTATCTTTTTGATCTCTCCCGGTTCAACTGGGATGAACCTGAAAGAATTAATATGAGGACGCGTTAGACCAGAAATTAGGGACAAAGTTTGTTGCTTGGCTAGACGATCCATGGTTGGAACAGTGGAGAAATGTCGGTTGAGATCGTCTAAGTCAATAGAATTAGGAAGGTCCAAATGTCGCGGCTTGCCGATACCAAGAGTTCCAAGAAATTTCCAAATATCGGCAGAAGAAGAAGAATTAATAGTATCAAGAATGTGGCGGCGTTTAGCGTTGCGTATCATCTGATTACATCTATTCCTTGCAGCTTTGAACAGTGACCAGTTGTCATCAGTACGATCCCTCTTAAATTTCCGAAACGCGCGGTCCCTACGTCGCATAGCCATCTGTATCCCTCTTGTCATCCATGGTGCAGGTGGGCGTTTAACCTTCACTTTTTTGACAGGAGCATGGATGTCATAAAGGCTGACCACAATATCATTGAAGATTGCGACCTTGTCGTCAACCGAAACAGCTTTTGACATTGGCTCCCAGTCCACCACAGACGCATCTTGCTCGAGTTTCCCAGCGTTCATTCGCGAAAAACAACGCCTGTACAGAACATCGATCTCTACCAAAGTTAAAATCTGTACTGTATCGTACAGTTAAAGGAAGTCTGCCCTATCCCAGTCATAGTCACAGTCTCATCAATAAGCTTTCCTATATTTAAATTTACTAGCTACAGATTCTTTAATTAAAGAACACTCGGCACCAGTCATAATAAAATGAAAATTGCTCACCGGAGTGACGTAGAGTCCCAGTCGGCGCATTCAGGAGGTACAGGTAAACCCTCTTTTCATTGACAGGCTTGGATGACCCGGAGTCGCCACTGCTCCTCTCATTGCGCCGTGGGCAGCTCGACGCGTAGTGGCCTTGCGCGTGGCAGTGTATGAGGCTTTGCAGTTGTCCATGAACCTATCCCGTTGCCATCGCTGTAGTTTGGTGCTTCGGCGTAGCTTTAGTATTCCGTTTCAAGTCCTTGCGGTAGCAGTGCACAGATTTGTGGCCCGGCTTGCCGCAGATAAAATACTTCAGAGGCCTCACAGCTTTTCAGGGACATCGCGGTCATCGCGAGGAAGCTTTCTCTTCATAAAAAAAACCGCTTGCAGCTTTTGTGCTGGCCACGTGTCTGAATATCCGTCGTGAAAGATAGGCGTTGCACACAGCGATCGGATTGAGAAATGTGAGCCGATATAGTAGCAATAGCCAAACGTTCGGTACTAAGGCCATTCCATCTCGCCATGATCGACGTCATTAAATTAGCAGCGTAGGAAACAAACCACTGGTTTTCTTTAGGCCTGCTACTTTGCAAATCAATCAGAAACGAAGCAATAGAAGTGGAATTATCGTACCTTGCAATAAAGTCGCTTAAAATCGTTCCACGTCATCCCACGAAACGACACGGTAGATATCCAGGTAGAAGCTGCTTCTTTCAAGGCGCGGCTTAGAGCAACCATAAGCGGGGCGCCATGTTGGTTTTGGTCCGTCAAGCACATCTCTGCAGTCAACACCCAAGCACGAACATCCACATCTTGTTTCTCAAGTTCAAAATCCGGTAAACGAAAGCCATGTGACGACGTAGTAAGTATTTTCATGGCTTGAATCAGCGTCAGAAAATTGTGGTTCTGTTGTTCCAACAAACGCATCCATTTTTCGTCGCTAACGTCTCCTTTTGAACATGTGGGTCGTCGTGGTCCAATCCCACTTCTGATGACGAAGGGATTCGTTATCAGTGGGTCGCGTCATCGGAAATAACACTCACAAAACCTTTGTTAACACTTTTAATTACTTGCTAAATCGCACTGAATACAAAAGAATCAAGGATGGCTAAGATATGGCTCGATTAAGAACTAAGGAACGCGGGAAGTTTAGCGCGGAGTAACGAACGTCCACTCAGCCTGACGGACCGATTCAAAGTGTCCTCACTCAACTGTCACCGCACACTTGTGCCCCCACTTACAGGTTAGCCAACCTATCTGTCAACGTCACCTGTCAATGTCAAATAGCTGATTATACTTCCGGTTCGACATTTGACTCGATTATTCGCTCGGTGCTGCCATTACTCCACGCTAACCATACCCAAGTTATTAGGTACCTACTTAACGTTCCGAAACGTAAGCTGTCAAATCTAACTACATAGTTTCTCTAGTGAGAGATAGATGGCGTTAACACTTTCACTGCCAAGCACCCGGCTCCCGGGTCGAACGATGATTCGTTCACGTGCCCACAACGCGGCTCCCGGGTCCTACATATAAATAGTTATATGTGGCTTGTGACAATGTGACCATACCCAGCACCCGCCTACCGAGTGCAAATCAAAACGTGCTACTAGGGTTGCCAAAAATAAGCTAGGTGAGAATAGTATGTACAGAGGCCAGCACATCAAGTTACCACAATCTGACAAATTTCTTTGATAGAATTTAAACTTTAATGCAAAGACGTAAGGTTCATTTTTAATTGAGAATATTTGACAGTTAGGGATAGCTTGATGTGCTGGCGTCTGTACTTTTGAGTAAATCAATTATTTATTTACTTTAAATGTTGTACTAATTGATATTATGCTGACAAATTTAACGAAGAAACATACTAAATGGTACTTTAAGTGGATTTATTATTAATTGCCTTTTATCATAGGTGTATAAGCCTATGGCACCGCGTAATTTTAATGAGATTTCTTATTATTAGGTAACTATTTTAGATCCGTAAGCTTTGGCTTACGTAAGTTGCTAACGTAAGTTGAAATTAAATTCACCTTTGAAAACAAAACCAAGAAGGGTGTGTAATAGCAGCTCTATATAATTCCAGACAAAGAGAACACGTGCAGTCACCACCAATATAACAAGACGACTGACGGTCCTTTGACTGACCGCCGACCGCCCGAATTGTTTTCGATTGTGTTCACATGAAATTGACTCCTATTTCTTTCGAACAAGGTGCAAAATGCAAGTGCATTGTTAAGGACTCGAACGGTTCAATGATTCGGGTGTTTCCGGGAATACGACAATTAGCGAAGATCTGCATGTGCATTATTAATTTGGGAGTACTGTATCTATGTGTGTATGAAGGAGTGTGAATTCTAAACAACTAACAATAAATGGTTTGTATTTGTGCGACATATATTTGATTGTCATAAATATGTATTTACCTATTCGTTAATTGTGTAGTGTGTTTTTTTAATTTAAGTTGATTTGTAAAAAATGTATCGGTAGATTCATTTTTTAAGTATGACAAATATTTTTATTGACATTACGTAACTTTAATATGTCTGTCTTCGAAACTACAACTCAATACATGCAAATGTACTAGATATTTTCACCAGTGTTAACAAACATGTCATTTAAATGTTCATTTCAACGAAATCTGCGCTGACATACATCTACAACCAAAAATATCTTGTAACACGGGGTCGTTAGTCAATAAGGTACTATGGGGTGAAAGAAAACCAGACCAAATTTTATTATATAGTGAAATCTGTCATGAGAGATTGAGACTTATCGATTTTCCTAGTGTATTTCGCGATTGTAGTGACTATGTGTGTAGTAATGTAGACGACAGAGTACACATTGATAAACTGTACGAGGAGTAAATTTTTGCTTTGAGCAAGGCTGCCACTGAAACTTTTGTCGCCGTAACACGGCGTAACATTAAGAAGCCTGTAGTTGGATGGAACAGATATGTTAGTGATTCTCATAGGGAAGCTAGGTTAATTTCAGCTCTGGGTAATGTGTGGCAAACCAAAGTCGGGCCGTGTTTTTGAGGAAATGCAAATTAGTCGAAATGTTTTTAAATCTCGCTTAAAATGGTGTCAGAATCTCGACCAAGAAGTTCAATGGCAAGCCTAGCCTCCCAGTGAGCGCTGGTGGTATCAGTGATCACAGCTGTATGGGCCTATGCACACCACGTTTTTTAAACGCGCCGTCGACGCGCGTTTGTAGCGATACAGACGCGATACGCACGCAAGTCAGACGCAGCCTGTAGACCTTTGCACACCTGACGCGCTTGTGTAGCGATACAGACGCGATGCAAACGCGCGTGTGTAGCGATACAGACGCGAGTGTGTAGCGATACAGACGCGATACAGACGCGCGTGTGTAGCGATACAGACGAGATGCAAACATGGTTTTGAATTTCAGTTATGAAGTTTTCTGTGTCAAAGGCTCCATTTTTTTGTTCAAAAGACGTGCGGTGCATCAAATCGCTCGATTGCTACTAGCGTAGATTCACACTTCCTTTTCCCTCGTTGCTAGCGCTCGTATCGGTGTCGCGCGTTTGAATTGATACAGACGCGCCGGTGCCGCGCGTTTGTATCGATACAGACGCGCCGGTGCCGCGCGTTTGTATCGATACACACGCGCCGGTGCCGCGCGTTTGTATCGATACAAACGACAACAAACTACTCTGCAGGATAAAAACGCGCCGGCGACGCGCGTTCCCAAAACGCGCGTCGACGGCGCGTTTAAATAACGTGGTGTGCATAGGCCCTATAGCTGATATGTTTAAGGATCACTTTATTGTAAAAAAACCATTGGGACCATCACGGTTGGTGAACGATGTTGGGCCGCAGTGTCAGGAGATTGGAGCTATAATTACAGCTAAAGATGTTAAAGAAGCTATTAAAGCTATGTCGAGTGGAAAGTCTCCTGGCCATGACGGCATCAGCATCGAACATTTCAAACACGCAGGCCCTCACCTGCCTAGGGTGCTAGCAATGTTGTATACCCTATGTATAGGGCACTCGTACTTACCTCCTGCACTAATGAAAACTGTGGTGGTGCCAATCTTGAAAAATAAGACGGGTGATATTTCTGAAAAATCCAACTACAGGCCGATTTCACTTGCCACTACGGTAGCGAAAGTGCTTGATAGTTTGCTTAACAATCAGCTAGATAAATACCTGAACATTAGTGACAACCAGTTCGGTTTCAGGCCGAGACTCTCCACAGAGACAGCCATCTTGTGTGTGAAGCAAACTATCAAGTACTACACTGAAAGACTAACGCCAATATATGCATGTTTTCTCGACTTGTCGAGGGCATTTGACCTGGTTAACTACGATATCCTGTGGCAGAAACTGAAAGACATATCTTTGCCAACAGAACTCAGCAGGATCCTTAAATTTTGGTATCATAACCAGGTCAATGTCGTGCGATGGTCGAGTGCGTATTCCGAGCCGTACAGGTTGGAATGTGGGGTGAGGCAGGGGGGGCTAACGTCGCCCAAACTTTTCAATTTGTACGTCAACGCGCTGATAGAGGAGCTCAGCAGCACCCGTGTCGGCTGCCATATTGATGATGTATGTCTCAATAATATCAGTTACGCGGACGACATGGTGCTGCTGAGTGCTTCTGTATGTGGGCTTTCAAAACTGTTGGGCATCTGTGAAAACTACGCTCACAGCCATGGCTTGATGTATAATGTGAAAAAAAGTGAATGCATGGTCTTTCGGGCCAGAGGAAAATGTCCGGAATCAATACCTGCCATAAAATTATGTGGAACGCCACTGAAGAGGGTAGAACATTTTAAATATCTTGGACATATGATGTCCTCTGATCTAAAGGATGATGCAGACATAGAGCGAGAACGCAGGGCGTTGTCTGTAAGGGCGAATATGATAGCACGCAGGTTTGCTCGTTGTACCACTGAAGTGAAAACAACATTGTTCAGAGCATATTGTACATCTTTCTACACGAGCAGCCTGTGGGTCTCATACACGCGCGGACAGTACCACGCCTTGCGTGTGCAATATAATAATGCATTCAGGGTGCTGATGGGGCTGCCCCGATTCTGTAGCGCATCAGGTATGTTCGCCGAGTCGCAAGTAGACTGTTTTTATACCACTATGCGAAAACGATGCACATCCCTGGTGCGCAGGGTTCAGGCCAGCTCCAGCGGCATCCTGAGGGCATTCGCGCAGAGGTTCGATTGCCAGTACCTGAACCATTGCTGTATGGTTCACATACTGCGCAATCGAAGTATTTAATAATTATGTTTATGTTTTGTGTTTTTATATTTTTTATTTTATTTTATTGTATGTTTATTTTTGTTTTGTATGTGCCTATGATCCTGTGTTGGTCGAAATAAATGATTTATTATTATACATCACACTTGTAAGGCTGTTCACCAGTGTGTATACGGATATGTTGTGATAAACTATATTCACTAAAGCTACGTTCACAAACATTGCACTTATGGTTTATCACCAGTGTGTGTGCGAATATGTCGTAATAAATTACTCTTTTGACTAAAACTACGTTCACAAACATTGCACTTATAAGGTCTTTCACCAGTGTGTAAGCGAATATGTCGTAATAAATGAGTCTTTTGATTAAAACTAAGTTCACAATCATTGCACTTATAAGGTCTTTCACCAGTGTGTAAGCGAATATGTCGTAATAAATTAATCTTTTGATTAAAACTAAGTTCACAAACATTGCACTTATAAGGTCTTTCACCAGTGTGTATGCGACTATGTATTGTTAAAATACTCTTTGTACTAAAACTAAGTTCACAAACATTGCACTTATAAGGTCTTTCTCCAGTGTGTATACGTAGGTGTGTTATTAAACCACCCTTCTCCGTAAAACTACGCTGACATACATCACACTTGTAAGGCTGTTCGCCAGTGTGTGAACGAATATGTCGTAATAAAGTATTCTTTTGTATAAAACTACGCTGACATACATCACACTTGTAAGGCTGTTCGCCAGTGTGTGAACGAATATGTCGTAATAAAGTATACTTTCTATTAAACCTGCGCTGACATACATCACACTTGTAAGGCTGTTCGCCAGTGTGTGAACGAATATGTCGTAATAAAGTATACTTTCTATTAAACCTGCGCTGACAAACATCACACTTATATGGTTTTTCACCAGTGTGTAAGCGACTATGTTGTAATAAAGTATTCTTTAGTTTAAAACTACGCTGACATACATCACACTTATATGGTTTTTCACCAGTGTGTAAGCGACTATGTCGTAATAAAGTATTCTTTTGTCTAAAACTACGCTGACATACATCACACTTATATGGTTTTTCACCAGTGTGTAAGCGAATATGTCGTGATAACTGACCCTTTTGTCTAAAACTACGCTGACATACATCACACTTATATGGTTTTTCATCAGTGTGTAAGCGACTATGTTGTAATAAAGTATTCTTTAGTTTAAAACTACGCTGACATACATCACACTTATATGGTTTTTCACCAGTGTGTAAGCGACTATGTCGTAATAAAGTATTCTTTTGTCTAAAACTACGCTGACATACATCACACTTATATGGTTTTTCACCAGTGTGTAAGCGACTATGTTCTAATAAAGTATTCTTTAGTTTAAAACTACGCTGACATACATCACACTTATATGGTTTTTCACCAGTGTGTAAGCGACTATGTTGTAATAAAGTATTCTCTTGTTTAAAACTACGCTGACATACATCATACTTGTAAGGCTGTTCGCCAGTGTGTAAGCGACTATGTCGTGATAAATGACCCTTTTGTCTAAAACTACGCTGACATACATCACACTTATATGGTTTTTCACCAGTGTGTAAGCGACTATGTTGTGATAAATGACCCTTTTGTCTAAAACTACGCTGACATACATCACACTTATATGGTTTTTCACCAGTGTGTAAGCGACTATGTATTGTTAAAGTACTCTTTCGACTAAAACTGCGTTGACACACATCGCGCCTGTAAGGTTTCTCGCCAATATGTGTAAGAGTATGTGGTATCATTTCTTTTAATTTGTAACAAGTGCCAGGTTCGGACGTACGTTTTTCAGTTGTCCAGATAACTTTCGGGTCCGATTTGTTTTTTCCCGTTTCCCCGATAGTCATTGCATCTTCTACTTTTGTTCTTCTTATGCCTAATTTTGGTTTCTCCGCGACGGTCGCCCCTGTGATTATAAATCTGTTAAGTACAATGTTGGAAGCAGATGGAAATGCACACGAATCAAAGAAAAGCGGATTGCATGATTCACGTAACAACAGCAAAGGATCAATGTTTGGTGACATTGAATACAAATAAGGAAGGGAGTTTTAGGATCTTACTGACTAAAACCCATCCATGTGCCTTAGCCTTTTATGTTCCGGGTTAGCGGTAACCCTTTCGGACATTCCCGTTTACCCGGCAGGCTTCGGCCCTATCGGGCCCCTCCCTTAGTGCTGACATCTCTTTGAGGCGCGCGTGGAACACGTACGCAAGGGCCTGGTCCTGATCGGACAGTGAGCTACCCATTACTCACCGTCCGCAGGCCCGCGCCTACTGTGGCCGAAAGTCGTCTTAAGGCGCCGGACGCCCGGGGCGTCTCCCGCGGCAACTGAGACGTGAGGTCCATTCCCTCATCCATCCCGCCACCTCGGTGTGATATAGGAGGTGACTGCCTGCCACTCCCTCTCGCCCCGGACCATAGCTTGCACCAAGGCCGGACGCGAGAGGTCGCCGCCGCCGCCAATCGCCTCTACGAGGACACGGCGGTACTCCACCTAAGCTGGGCAGATCTCCACTGTATGACGTGTCCTCTGGGCGATCCTCACAGTGGTGACACCCGGGCGTTTCCTCCCGCCTGCCATGTCCTGCCTGCATCAGGACCTGCGTCAGGCGGTAGGTGAGGGCGCCGTGACGCCTCTCTAGCCACTCCTAAGAAAGGGGTCTTACCACCACTATCGTGGCGTGCTCTGCGATGGGTTGCGCTTGCGACAGTCGCTCTGTCTATGCCACCATGAGCTCTGACTATCACCTCCAGATCCTACAGCAGCAGTCCGGCAAGGAGGCTTCCCGCCTCGCCCGAGATCGTGCGGTACCCCCGGATCAGCCTTACGACTACCACCTTTTGGGGCGCGTTCAAATAGAGGGCGGTTCGCCAACGCAGAGAACGGAAGGGGGCCAAACGTCGGAATTGCTACACGAAATTCTACCGGCTGTCTAGGACGAAACCCAGGTATTTCGTCGTGGACTCGACGCCGATGTGAACCCCTCCTTCCGTTAGTTGGGATCCCGATGGTGGCCTGTTCCGGGGCCCATGACAGGACATGGCCTCGGATTTGTGCAATGCCACCTCGAGACTCAACTGCCGGATCCTCTCGATCGAATTTCGTGTCATAGCGTCGGCTGTCGCCTGATGCGACCTCCCCTGCGCCAAGTCCAGCGTATCGTCAGCGTAGCAAACCACACTGACGCCTTCAGGCAGGTCGGCCCGCAGCACCCAGTCGTAACTGACCCCGTGGAAGGAATGGTTTCCGTAGACGACGACAGTCAACTCTGTTAAAGAGTTGTGGAACTCGGCGAGAGTTCGGTTCGGAGAGAAGTACACTCCCACTACTACGATCTCTCCAAACCGTGCTGCTACGCACCCGTGACCCTACGAGACATCTTCGAGGGACGGGGAATGAAACATTGCAACTGAAGGCAACGCTAACCACTTCCTATCAGGTGATCCTTTGTCCTATTCGCTTACCTAAAGATTAACTTATACTTACTTGTTGTCTCTCTCGCACTTTGTTTAGTCTCATATAGTTCCAGTTCTTCTTCCTCTTCAATTTTAAACTCCATTAAAGGTATATCATCTTCTAAATCCGATTCAGAATGGGGTGTTTGTGTATCTGCAGTATCTAAACTACTATCGTCTAATATTTTCGTTTCTAGCTCTGTAAGTAGACAAAAAAGTCAAGAGTATTACATGCATATTATCTACTAGCACAGCACCCTTGGGGACAGTTGTTGCAACTTGACTAAATGTTGATTATATCTAAGTTTTACATGATTGAATTAATGATATTAAATCTTCCTACCTATCTCAATAGAAGTGAAATCCTCATTAAAATTTGTTGATTAAAAATAAAAATAAAATCAGAGCTTCAAAATGATTCAAAACATTTTTGATCAATTATGTAGTTAATTTATTTTAAAATATTCTTTATTGGCAAAATTATTTATGTTCTTAAAAACATACCATCACTTTGGTATTCCTCCTTTGGCTCAATTATATCATCTAGTCCCTCACAAACAGCTGGTAATTCTTCTTTGATAGCTGCATAGTTTTCCGTATGACATTCAACAATACTTAAGTTCTCTATTGGAGATTTCGTTAACCCACTAAACTCAAAGTGCTCTTGGTTTATTAAAAGATTGGGCTGCAAAAAGATGAATAAAGTATTTGGTTAATATGCTTAGCAACTTTTTACACTCAATTGCAGCTTAAAAGGAATTACTTCCAAAATATACTGAAATAAGAAATTAGGAGAATAAATGACTGTTGAAGAATACCTCACCTCATAATCCCCATTCATCATCTGAGTGAACAGCTCTTCAGCTTTCAGACACTGTCTCAGTAATCGATAGCATTGCTTTAGTTTAGCGCAGCAGAAGAAACAAGCAACAATCGGTCTACTGTCTTCAGTTACAAACTGCAATGAAATATATTGTCTTACACTATTTTGTGAAGTACTTGTAATATACAGTAGCTGCTGAGGCCCTAAGCGCCGCAAATACTGTAACCTTATGGGTAACTACAGTTTTGAGCCGTTTGGGGTGGAAACGCTTGTTTCCTGAGGCCTGAGTTCATGACACATTTTAAAGGAAATTTCTCACTGACTGGTGAACCCTTGACCGCTTGAATCACATAACCAGGGGCCTCGCTTGTTTTTTAGCCAAAAAATTAGCAATGCTGCCAGTCTTCTACCTTCAATTCCATTCTCCCCTAAGAACCTGCTGTTCATGCAGGTTGCATAAATCTTCGTGTAGTCAGAGAGGCTCTATCTATGCTATATATTATAAAAATATAACAGATTGCTGTCTGTACATGGAAGATACATGAGAAAAAATATTATAAGGATCTTTATGAACACAAAGAGCATGCAAAACAATAATTGTTAGAATTTTTGTCTGTTTGTCTGTGTGTTTGAGCCAGGGACCGGCCGGATACTCGTTGAAAGGGTTTATGAAGGGGTTTTTTTAAGCGCTTCAAAAAAAAACCCTATGATACATGTTACACCTTCGAACGGGTGTAGTTAACCCGTTACGAACGGGTTACCCTTTCAACACCCTGTAACACTGTAACAGGGTAAGCCATAAGCGGGATTGTCCGAAAGGGTTACCGCTACCCCGGAACATAAAGGGCTACGGAAGGAACATGGATGGGTTTTAGTCAGTAAGAGTCTGACACTCCCTTCCGCTCCACCCAGAGCGGGAGCAGTCATTGGATGATTTCCCAGCCTTAAAAAAAAAAAAAAAAAGGGTAAGCCATAACAACTCAAGACTTTGTAATATGCACTGTTTACAATCGATATTAGTTTGAAAATTGCATAACCACGACCGCACGTGACATCGTAGCGTGCCCGGCGCGGTCCGCCAATCTTGCGTGTACCGAGTCCGACTTGCCGAGCGATTGTAAACATGGAATAATAACTATTATCCATATGATCTTATAGTTCAATTTTGCTCGTCACACATGCTAAACATTGTAATAATATTACTTATTTTTTCGTGTCTATACCTACTGGTTTATTTTCATTTTCATCATTCGTCATTTGATTCGGAACTCGGACGGAACTACCGTAAAAGCAATTTAGCAGTGTTTATGTTTAAGTGTGTGTTGTAGCTTACCTATTATACCTATTACGTATTCGTAAATCATAATAACTAGATAAAAATAGTAAGGCAATAACGAGCAGGGACCGGCCGGATACTCGTTGAAAGGATTTATGAAGGGGTTTTTTTAAGCGCTTCAAAAAAAAACCCTATGATACATGTTACACCTTCGAACGGGTGTCGTTAACCCGTTACGAACGGGTTACCCTTTCAACACCCTGTAACACTGTAACAGGGTAAGCCATTCCAACTCAAGACTTTGTAATATGCACTGTTTACAATCGATATTAGTTTGAAAATTGCATAACCACGACCGCACGTGACATCGTACCGTGCCCGGCGGTCCGCCAATCTTGCGTGTACCGAGTCCGACTTGCCGAGCGACTTGTAATCATGGAATAAAAACTATTATCTATATGATCTTATAGTTCAATTTTGCTCGTCACACATGCTAAACATTGTAATAATATTATTTATTTTTTCGTGTCTATACTTGTTTATTTTCATCATTCGTCATTTGATTCGGAACTCGGACGGAACTACGGAAGTAAAAGCAATTTAGCAGTGTTTATGTTTAAGTGTGTGTTGTAGCTTCCCTATTATACCTATTACGTATTCGTAAATCATAATAACTAAATAAAAATAGTAAGGCAATAACGCGCCGCACGGGTGCAAGTATCCCCCCACCTACATGCAGCTCATGTTTAGGTATTAGGTAATCCAGGGTAACACGAAAAAAAGCCTTTCGAGAAGGTAACCTCTTCAAAGCCTTAAGTCATTAAAGGGGTTAACCCCTTCACGTGGTTACCTTAATAAAGGTGTTAAACATTTCGCTGGGTTTCGAGGATGTAACTCGAACAAAAGGTAACACTGCGATATGAGTTACCCCACGTACGGGTTACCCTGTCCAAAGGCTTAACTCTTAAGCGGGGTTGTCCGGTCCCTGATAACGAGCCGCACGGGTGCAAGTATCCCCCCACCTACATGCAGCTCATGTTTAAGTATTAGGTAATCCAGGGTAACACGAAAAAAAGCTTTTCGAGAAGGTAACCTCTTCAAAGCCTTAAGTCATTAAAGGGGTTAACCCCTTCACGTGGTTACCTTAATAAAGGTGTTAACCATTTCGCTGGGTTTCGAGTATGTAACTCGAACAAAAGGTAACACTGCGATATGAGTTACCCCACGTACAGGTTACCCTGTCCAAAGGCTTAACTCTTAAGCGGGGTTGTCCGGTCCCTGGTTTGAGCATGCTAATCTCAGAAACGGCTTATCTGATATAGATGTGGTTTTCACTAATATATTGTGGAAAGCTTCACTTAACATTTATATTTTATTTCATGTCAATCGGTTTATACATAAAAAAGTTTTGTCAATTCAAAGAATCACATCAAACATTAGTTAAACTATCTATATATATCTGTTCTTTCTCTGTTCAGTAGCATTGACTGAAACTTTACTAAACTTGATAATAATTTAATGGTCTATAAAATTATGATGATATAATAATAAATTCTGTATAATGTAGGCACCCACTAGGGTAGGATTTCTGTTGATAAACTTGAAACTTAGCATAAATTTTTATCTAAGTAAATCTTATAGTTCAAACTCAAAGCATTTATTTCAAATAAACCAATTACAGGTACTTTTGAATTGTCAAGGGGTCGGTCAGTCAGAAAGATGAAGCTAGTTGCCCATTCCAAAGCAGTAGGTACCTATGGAGAAGAACGGGCAAGAAACTCCATGGACACTCTTTTAAATCAAAATATGTTTACAAAAACTGGGTTACAAAATTCATGTTGAAATATACACGTGAGAACAATGCAGAACTTAATAAAAGCGTCCATAATTACAAGTTTTAAAAAACAATCGATATTAGTTTGAAAATTGCATAACCACGACCGCACGTGACATCGTACCGTGCCCGGCGGTCCGCCAATCTTGCGTGTACCGAGTCCGACTTGCCGAGCGACTTGTAAACATGGAATAAAAACTATTATCTATATGATCTTATAGTTCAATTTTGCTCGTCACACATGCTAAACATTGTAATAATATTATTTATTTTTTCGTGTCTATACTTGTTTATTTTCATCATTCGTCATTTGATTCGGAACTCGGACGGAACTACGGAAGTAAAAGCAATTTAGCAGTGTTTATGTTTAAGTGTGTGTTGTAGCTTCCCTATTATACCTATTACGTATTCGTAAATCATAATAACTAAATAAAAATAGTAAGGCAATAACGCGCCGCACGGGTGCAAGTATCCCCCCACCTACATGCAGCTCATGTTTAGGTATTAGGTAATCCAGGGTAACACGAAAAAAAGCCTTTCGAGAAGGTAACCTCTTCAAAGCCTTAAGTCATTAAAGGGGTTAACCCCTTCACGTGGTTACCTTAATAAAGGTGTTAACCATTTCGCTGGGTTTCGAGGATGTAACTCGAACAAAAGGTAACACTGCGATATGAGTTACCCCACGTACGGGTTACCCTGTCCAAAGGCTTAACTCTTAAGCGGGGTTGTCCGGTCCCTGATAACGAGCCGCACGGGTGCAAGTATCCCCCCACCTACATGCAGCTCATGTTTAAGTATTAGGTAATCCAGGGTAACACGAAAAAAAGCTTTTCGAGAAGGTAACCTCTTCAAAGCCTTAAGTCATTAAAGGGGTTAACCCCTTCACGTGGTTACCTTAATAAAGGTGTTAACCATTTCGCTGGGTTTCGAGGATGTAACTCGAACAAAAGGTAACACTGCGATATGAGTTACCCCACGTACAGGTTACCCTGTCCAAAGGCTTAACTCTTAAGCGGGGTTGTCCGGTCCCTGGTTTGAGCATGCTAATCTCAGAAACGGCTTATCTGATATAGATGTGGTTTTCACTAATATATTGTGGAAAGCTTCACTTAACATTTATATTTTATTTCATGTCAATCGGTTTATACATAAAAAAGTTTTGTCAATTCAAAGAATCACATCAAACATTAGTTAAACTATCTATATCTATCTGTTCTTTCTCTGTTCAGTAGCATTGACTGAAACTTTACTAAACTTGATAATAATTTAATGGTCTATAAAATTATGATGATATAATAATAAATTCTGTATAATGTAGGCACCCACTAGGGTAGGATTTCTGTTGATAAACTTGAAACTTAGCATAAATTTTTATCTAAGTAAATCTTATAGTTCAAACTCAAAGCATTTATTTCAAATAAACCAATTACAGGTACTTTTGAATTGTCAAGGGGTCGGTCAGTCAGAAAGATGAAGCTAGTTGCCCATTCCAAAGCAGTAGGTACCTATGGAGAAGAACGGGCAAGAAACTCCATGGACACTCTTTTAAATCAAAATATGTTTACAAAAACTGGGTTACAAAATTCATGTTGAAATATACACGTGAGAACAATGCAGAACTTAATAAAAGCGTCCATAATTACAAGTTTTAAAAAACAATTCAAAATAATTTTAAAACAGCCGTAGCAGCTAAGAGGTGACCAGTCCCCACTGACGGCGCCCGGTCATGAACATAACATATTTGTCATATTTTGTTAGGGTTGTCATTGTCAATTTGTATGGAATAATTTTAACGTGCCGTCCGATTAACTGGAGACTCACTCTTTTTTTTTCGAAAGGTGGTGAAAACGGGTAGTCAATTTACGTCTCTTGGGTAACTCGAATTGATAGCTAATACACTCCACGCGGATGAAGGCGCAGGCAAAAGCTAGTTCATAATAAAGATATCAACTTACTGGGACCTCAGTCAGCTTCTCGTATAGTACACGCAAGTGCTTGTTGACCACTACAGACATGCGCACATTCTGCACTAAACATATCCTACACATAGGCAGTTTTTCCATCTTTTTACTCAAATAGTATCAATTTAGTAACCTATAAAAAGTTCAAATTTATTACGATAGGAAAACTGTTGCGTTGCGTACAAATAACTAGGGAGGCTTGTTTATTATTATTACGGCTTGTTTTAGTGTCCTAGATATCTACAAACATTTGCAACAGTTATAAACCATTTCCTTTGTGGACCACGGTAAACGCTACCAGCAGAGGTAGTTCAGACAGCACAGCTAGTAATAATTACTAGTAAGAATTATTCTTAGGAATTGTTCTAGTCCCTTCGGTATCTTCTGCGTAGTGCGTACACCGGTAGTTTCTTTTTTAATTCGTTGATATAGCTTAGAATCGCACCGCACATGAAAAATGCTTAAAAAAGTCGCTTGCAACTTAGTCTGTGGCTGCCGCTGATTGACAGTTTCAAGTTAAGGGGCCCCGAGACGGACAAACAGTTTGATTCAAACCTTACGTGTTTGATGAAACCGTTTGATGTCGGTTTGAACGGTTGTCAAACGGCATTGCGCAGTTTGGTTCGGTACGCCGCCATAATTAGACTTGTGTGTGATGCAGACAAGATGCGTTTTACCCACGAACATCTATTTCATCTCATATTTTTGTTGTTTGACGCGCCGTTTGATCGTGTTCCGATGCGGTTGAACAAACTCTGCTTAGTTTAGAGCTGGATTTTGAAGCGTGAACTTGTGTGTCGAACAAAATCCATTCACAGAAAATTCTTATAATCATCAGGAGCGGTAGTTTCTAGCACTTTCTGTAGATGTTCGTGGGTAAAACGCATCTTGTCTGCATCACACACAAGTCTAATTATGGCGGCGCGGCGTACCGAACCGAACTGCGCAATGCCGTTTGACAGCCGTTCAAACCGACATCAAACGATTCATCAAACACGTAAGGTTTGAATCAAACCGTTTGACCGTCTCGGGGCCCCTTTAGATTCACAGAGTACAAAAGTTTGATTCATAGACGAGCGTTTCACCATACCAATTGGGTATTTGAAAGAGTAGTCAATAACGTTACTTTTTATGGGTATGGCTCCATGCATTTATAACAAAATTCCAGAATTGAATCTTTCACAATTTAAAAAAAAATTAAATTGTTCTTAATTGATAAATGTTATTACACTATTGATGATTACCTAAATGACGAATTAATTTAGCAGAATATGACAAATTTATATTACTTTTATTGATATTTAAGATTATTAACATTTGACATTTAACGAATTTGACATTTTTTCCAACGATTAGAATTGACATTAACTAATTTTGACATTTTAACCAATTATGTTGATTCTCACTTTTGACTTTTTAAATTCCTCATTTAGGTCTGACATAAGCTCTAAATTAATTTTGAATTGTTAAATTTATTTCCATACCACCAGCTATGCATGATTTTTAATCAATTTTAATTTGTAATGCCAATATTTGTACGCCTCCTGGCATAACATAGCGCTCTGACCATCAAACATAAGACCTGTAATTCTTCACCTATGTTAAAAAATAAATAAATTATTATTATTATGAACTGTCAAAACGCGGCATTTGTAAATACGTGATTTTTATGAAATATAACAATGTGACGTCAAAGATTTTTAGAATCAAAAGGAATACTTTTTAGCATTAAAAGCAATTTAACAATTATATCATCGCATTATATTTAATTTCTGTACGGTGATGGAAGTTTTTATGACGAGCGGGCTTTTTTCCATGTGATTTCATATTTTATTTTTGACCAATTCAAATAGTCAATTACCATACCATTTTACCATAATTTCAAAAAAGTCGGCGAAGATAAAAATATCACTAAATCGTTTTTTTTTCTTGAAATCAAATAGTTCATTCCATAAATATTTTGATTTTTCACAAGGAATTTTATTTGATTTAGATGTTTTTTCTTGGAAAAAATACTTTATTTCAGACGAATATGGTCTAGCAATTGTTAAGAATTTATATTATTTGCTATTTGTAAGTCAGCATTGTGTTAGCATTGGTCTATTCCTAAATGATAATATTCTTTTTGTAATATGGCAAGAATGTTTTTGGAGAGAGAGAAGCGGTAAAGAGGAGATGCCGTAACTGGATTGCCTTAGAACATAATGCGTGACACTTTACGGGGAGCGAGGGACGTTACAAACCACGCCCCTCTCTATTTTCTCATAATATTAAAATTTAAACTGTACTTTGTTGAATTAAGTCTAAGCATGTAATCCTAACAATATCTATGGTATCAATGGTAACTGTCAGTGTCAAATATTTGTGTATGTCAGTTTGATTGACACTTGACATAAGCTCCTGTCTGCTGTCTTTTGAGTTTTGATACCTGGTCCGCTCGTACTTCTTGTCTGAACCTCCTCGACGTAAGTGTGTAATTGTTAATCCACTCTAATCATTTATATCAATGTCTTTAATATTATTGTAATTGCTGCTCTGTTTATTGTGAGTAATAAACTAGGCAATTGACTACCTAAAGTTGTTTCCATTCTACACTCCGAATTCCTGGACTGCACCGGATCCATCCACTTGGCTGAAGCACCCACGTGCTATACTTAGGTCACTGCCTCTCTCTATTACTATTCTCCATCTACAACATACTTCTTTTAGTTAGTTATTATTATTAATTAAATAAATGCTTTAAATTAAATCATAACCTGTTTCTCATAAACAGGTTATAAATTAAAAAGATAAACCTTTGTTTCTTACTAAAAGAAGTACAGTTTAAATTATAATATTATAAAGGTTATTTATCAATGACCTTTATAATATTATAATTTAAACAGTATAATATGATATTATATCATGTCTTTATTATGATAACTTTTTGAAAAATTAAAAATGTTATATTGATTATGTGGAGATTAATTAGAATTATTTTGTATTTTTAAGAAAATTACCTACGCAAAACCAAAGATTCCTTCATTTTTAGAAAAAAAAAATGCGAAGTGCACCGATTGAGAAGTGCACCAATTGCGAAGTGTACCATATGTGAAGTGCACCGGTTGCTAAATTCACCATTTGAGCATGGTGTACAAGTTGAGATGTTCACCAAATGCGTCAAACCCTTTGTAAGTTAGCATTGGTCTATTCCAAAATGAATAATATTCTTTTTGTAACATGGTAAGAATGTTTTTGGAGAGAGAGAAGCGGTAAGCGGTTCTTCAACAATTTGGTTTGGCATGATGTTTGTTGGCCGTTGGCGGGCTTTTGAAAAATCAAATACAATATTTTAAGCGGGAACACTGTTTGATTACATAAAGTGAGTTTTATTTCCAAATTTCAGAAGCCAGGATAAATTGAAGAACCCATTTGCACTTTCGGCCGTAAGGTAAAACTGTAGAAGAGAATTTTGGTACCTAAGTTGCACGACTTTAGACAATCCAAATCAGTGATATTGCCATTTTGTATAATACGAATCCCCTATTTACGCTAACGAAAACTTGTATATTGATATTAAGATCTTAGAAGAAAAAATATATAATCATGTCAACGTAAAGCTAGAATGGTTTCGTTCCGTCTTCTTTATTTACCGAAAGACAATGTTAACAATCTGTATTTCTATTCTAAGAACCGTGTTGCCGACATTTCAATATCTATGTAACTATTGTGCGGTTTTAAAATGAATAATAAGTTGATGCAATGTTTGTGGTTTTCATCATTTACTGAAATTTTATTGTTTAGTTGGCTAAAATGTGCGCTGTTGAGTGATAATGTGCTATCAAACATAACGAAAATAACGACGGCTAAAATGTGAATGGGATGTTGCGGCTGCCCCGCCACTGTAGTGCGTCACGTAATATGTTTGCGGAGGCGCGCATCGATTGCTTCTGCGCTACTCAGCGCAAGCGGTGCGCGTCAATGTTGAGCGCAGAGTGCGGGCTAGTCGCAACAGCGTTTTAAGCATGATAGACTTGGCTGTCTGTACCTACAGAGGCCAGCACATCAAGTTACCACAATCTGTCAAATTTCTTTGATAGTATTTCAACTTTATTGCAAAGTCATAAGGTTAATTTTTAATTGAGAAAATTTGACAGTTAGGGATAGCTTGTTGTGCTGGCGTCTGTACATGAGTCGATGTATTAATGCTCACATGAGTGTTTATACCTCGATTCGTGGGTCTGGCAGGGGGCGAGTAGAAAGGTTCTTTACTAACACTAGGTATAAGTTTTTGTACTACTAACACACTGGATCCATGTTATCTGAAATAAACGTTTTATTATTATAATTTATTATTAAAATAGTGACGCAAACTTCATGTCTGTGTAAAAAGCCACGGAATAGCGCTAGTGGTATGATTGAGGAATTTTCAAGTACGAAGTATAGTCCGCCCAGTATATTTCGATAGGTGAAATACGGAAAAATATTTGCTTTTTATTATCAGTGGTTATGTCATTTATTTTATAACCAGTTTGTTAGGGTACTAGTTATGGCCTTTTTTTTGAGGTTAGGAAATCATCAAATGACTGCTCCCGCTCTGGGTGGAGCGCAAGGGAGTAGGTATCAGACTTTTACCGACTAAAACCCATCCATGTTCCTTCCTTAGCCCTTTTATGTTCCGGGGTAGCGGTAACCCTTTCAGAAAATCCCGCATACCCGGCAGGCTTCGGGCCTAACGGGCCCCTTCACATGCTGACATCTCTTTGAGGGGCGCGTGGAACACGCACTGTCGGGCCTGATCCTGATCGGGCGATGAGCTACCCATTACACATCGTCCACAGGTCCGCACCTATTGTGGCCGGGAGTCGTCGAAGTGATAATTTCTTTTGCGACTATGCAAATACAGTCGAGAACGCAATGGTTCAACTATCTATAAACTCGTATACTAAACAGTCCTTGCAATTAAAAGTGAACCCATTGTCAATGAGATACCGTCGATGATATACAGGGTGGGCCAGAAAGAATTGCGGATATGAAAAAACCATTAATAAAAAACTAAGTATAGGTAATTTACTTACAAATTTTTATTTCTATGAAAATAGACATCTGGGAAATTCATTTCTTAAAAATAACGTAATCCAGGTGTGCACCATCGCGCTGCAAACATTCTTCGAATCTGAACCTCAAATTGGTAAAAACTCGCTGGCACATTGAACGGGGAATAGCTGCCATTTCTTCCCGGATATTGGTCTTCAACTGGTTAATCGTGGATGGGTTATTGGAGTAGACTCTACTTTTAAGGTATCCCCACAAAAAAAGTCCAATGGCGTTAGATCTAGACTTCTAGGAGGCCATGTAATATCACCTCGGCGCGATATCAGTTTCCAGCAAAAATCTCGTTTACGACCGCCAAAGAGGCATTAGCTGTATGGCATGTCGCGCCATCTTGTTGAAACCATGTCGCACGATTATAGGCTTTGTTGTGTTTATGGATATAGCTACATAATTATGTGGCTATAGTGTAGCGATGCGCGACCGCCGCACGGACTGCCTGCGCGGAAGGCGCCGCGCAGCCCCCGCCGCCATCCGCGGCTCGCGATCGTTGTGTTTTGAATAAAGCGTCAGTGCGTTGACAGCTAGCCGTTGTTTAACTCGTACCTAACAGTAGCGACGAGGAAGCGACACACGCGAATATACCTAACTATGGCTCAGTTTAGTTTCGGCATAACCACAAACACTGTTTTGATTTGACTGTGCTGTCCAGTGACGCGTATACGGGTGACGACGCCGACGGCGGTTTTGGCGATAACAAATCCAGCCTCGATCTTAATTTGAAGGGGCAGGATGCAAGTACGCCACCATCGCCAGCGGCTCCGACCTCGCCGCCCGCGCCTGTTCTGCTCAGTCGTCCTAGTGGCCTGCGCCAGCTTCCAAATGTGGACTATAGAACCCTTGCGTTAGGCAAGTGACCAGTGATTGAGTTATTTAACTCGTACCTAACAGGCTTCAAATTGTTGCAAATGTGGGAAAAAAATCCCTTAACATGGCTATGTAGGTAACGGTCAGAATTTACAGTTACAGATTGGCCTTGTCGATTTTCAAAGAAGTAGGGTCCGATAATTCCGTGCGCTGACATGGCCGCTCAAACGGTTACTTTCGGTGAATGCAGAGGCTTTTGAAGGGGTTTTGCACGTGGGTTCTCTGCAGCCCGGTAACGGCAATTCTGTTTATTCACATGCCCATTTATGTGAAAATGGGCTTCGTCGGAGAACAGAATATTGTCTAAACTCCGAAAGCGTACCAATTCCATTATTGTTTCAACAAAAGCTAGTCGTAAAATTGGATCATTTGGCTGTAATTCCTGCACAAGTTGAATTTTATACAGGTGCAATTTCAGATCTTTCAACAAAATGCGACGCAAAGATGTTCTGGATACCCCAAGTTTGGCTGAACGCTTTCGAGTCGATAGAGCAGGATAACGTTGAACTGAAGCTCTTACTCGTTCAATTGTGTCTTCCGTTCTTGTTGACCTTGGGCGTCCCGTAGGCTTCTGTTTGAGAGTCGAACCGGTAGCTTCGAACTTTCCGACCCACGATCGAATCACACTTTCCCTCGGACATTGATTTAGGTCATGTAATCCAAACTCACGCCGAACAATAGCGCACGAATCGCGATTTTCGTAATAATGTTTAACGCAGAATGCACGTTGCGTTCCGGTGAAGTGATCCATCGCGACTAAATGTCCGAGAACCGAGCTACTTAACCCCACCCCCCTGCAGTCCCCTCTCTGAAGCTTCAAACGCGAGAGTGTTTTAAAAATCGTACGCCTTTCTGGCCCACCCTGTATAACCAGTTACCAGTGGTCAATGTTGTCGTTCGTGAGGCGAAGGTCAAACCCGTGCAAGCTTATTTCTTCTGTAAACTTAAGGGTCAAAATCGAATTGCATGAACTAAGAATTGGAGAAATGATAATTGCGGTAAAAAGATAACAGTCTGTCGCAGTCAGTCATAAACCTGAAAAAGCATGAAGGGAAGTTCACTTCATCATATAGTAAAGTCGATATTCTATAGAGTAAGTACACTATTTTGTTGTAATTATTTGGGTGGGAGATAAGCAGTGGCACTAGGACTCCTTACTATTCCGCAATGAAAGAATATCTCCGGATATCTATGGTTATGTCTGTTCATACGACTTCAAAATAGTTGTGCTGTTGACGAAAATTATAAGTAGAAGTTAAATTTCATAATATGGCTGCTTTTTATTCCTAGAAGAAGCTGTACGGGAAGAGCGGAGGTGTCGCCGACGATCTTCAACGCTAAAACTTTATTTTGGCGAGTATTCCCGACGTCGAGTTCAGGGAATTAGAGGCTTACTCGTGAATTATTCGAGCACCTGTGCGAGGACGTTATACCTCTTTTGTTGCAACATTACGACGGATATAATAGGTCTTTACCTATGAAATTGCCGTTTTGTATGAAAAAATTTAAACGATATTTTTCATGTATTTTTTATTTGTATTAATCAAGTAATCACCCATGCTGTCAATGCATCTTTGCCAACGCAGTGGCAGTTTATTGACGCCCTTCTTAAAGAAATCAGCTGGACGGGAGGCAACAAATTCTTCAAAGGCATTTTGTACTGCCTCTCGGGTATTGAATTTTTTTCCCGCCAAGAAGTTATCCAAATTCTGGAAAAAGTAGTAGTCTGTAGGCGCAAGGTCTGGTGACTAGGGCGGATGATGGAGAGCTTCCAACCCCAGTTCTTGCAACTTGGAGACCGTCTGCTGTGCTGTATGAGGTCGCGCGTTGTCGTGCAGGAGCAGCGGAGACGAGCGATTGACCAATGCTGGTTGGAGATGTGCCAGCTTCTCCATCATTGTGTTCAGTTCTTCACTACACATCTGCAGTAATACTCACCCCGTTTGGTAAGAAGCTGTGATGAATCACACCGGCGCTAGACCACTAAACAGTGACCATCACTTTTCTAGGGGTAAGTTTTCGTTTAGGGCATTGTTTAGGTGCTGAACCAGGATCTTACCAACTTGCTGAGCGCTTGCGGTTATCAAACAGAATCCATTTTTCATCGCAGGTAACAATGCGGTTCAAATTCCTTCATTTGTGTGTCTGCTGAGCAGTGCAAGGCACATCTCGACGCGTACTTCGCGCTGGCGATCATTGAGTTCGTGGGGCACCCATTTGTCAAACTTTTTTACCTTGCCAATTTGACGCAAATGCACCAATATTGTTTTGACGCTAACGTCGAAAGCTGCTGCTAATTCAGCCGTAGATTGTGTAGGTATCATCAGCTTCCACAATCGCCTTTAATTCGTCATTGTCGACCAGTCTTCGGACGACCGCGAGGTTCATTTTTCAGGTCGAAATTTCCAGAACGAAAGCGAGCAAACCAATAGTGGTGCGTTGGTTTGTAGTGTACCTAAGCTTCGTAAACGTCGTTGATGTTGCGTGCCGCTTGTGCCGCGTTGCTGCCACGACGGTACTCATATTCCATAATTACTCGAATTTTTAACGTATCCATGATGACGAAAAAGATTGAAATGCCATGAAAATGTAACACTAATCAATAAACAAATGACTACTTTTGGAAAAAAAGCCATGTTTTTTAAATAAAATTAATTTGAAATTAGAATTCTTAGCCAAACAAAAATTATTTTGATTTGAAATGGCCAGTACTGCAGAACGGCAACTTCATAGGTAAAGATCTAATATTCAAGATTCTGCAACTTATTGACCTGTTTTACCAATCCGTCCCACCCATTTACCTACTGTTGTTTTTGTTTACTGTTAGGTCCTCGCTGGTCTTAATTTTTATGCCCGAGGAAGCCACCAAGGTGCAGTGGCCAAGCAGTGATTGTCACTGTCTGTGGCATGTCACAAATGCATTCAACAGCCCCCCAATTTTGCAAAAATATGTTAGAATTCCACAGAATGTTGCTGAGAGGAACCCTATAAAAAAACTGTGTCGGAACGACACCCTATTTGGGCAACGTGGCCCAAGTAGTGGGTGGACGGTAAAAGTGAAGTGCAGTAAGTCGACCGTTTCTGAAAAGTGATAATTTCTAATCAGATTCTAAGTAACTCTTTTAATGTTGGGCTAATTAGTTTATATTTGTAGAATTCATCTTACATAATCATCTGACTATAGGGTTTAAGTCAATAAGACTGATTATATAAGAATTTATGAAAGTTTAAGGAATTTTAAAACGGCAATTTGTAGGTAAAGACCTACCTATTATGTTCAAAATTGATAGATATTAATTATTTGAGATCAGATATTACACGAAATCTATATACATTCAGTCAAAAAAGTATCGGGAATGGATGATTTGTTTATGGTTGTCCAAACGCAACAGCATACAGCAGCCTATACATAGATATTCTTATGTACCTATGCATGTAATTACAGGCAACCTTACTTTAAATTAGTTAGTGAGAAATAAACCATCAAACAGTCCACACGAATTTTATTCCGAGAAATCTTCAAGGCAAAATCAACCTTATCGTCGTGTACATTTGGTCCTAATTCGAGCGGATGCTTACCACTAACCGGCTGTGGACGAGCGCGTCGCGAGAACAAAAGAAAGCGATAAGGATTCTTTAAAAGTTTTTTATTGCCCATATTAGTGAATGCAAAACTATTGTGAACTTGTGATTTATATGAACAGTATTAAAAACGCAAGCATAACTAAGTACTTATCTTATTCTGTGAGTGATCGGATTACGAGTTTTTAAACAGCAAATAAGTGCCTAGTTAACAAAAGTGTAACATACCCTCTACGTGTGGACATTGTGAACATTATCATCCAAATCCGTTGACTATTTAAGTTGGTTGTTGTGTGAAGCATATTATTGTGAAATCTTACCATGGAGGATCTTTTGGTTTATCAATATGAACTATTAGAGAATTTAAAGACTGCAGAAAAGAACTTTAAAAAGTCACCAAAAGATAGAATTAAAAAACCATACTTGGAAACGAGACTAGAATTGCTAGAAGAGCTTTGGAAGAACTTTAAGGACGGACACAAAGACATTATTTTGAGTATAACTAAAGATGAAGAAAGAAGAGATCCGTACTTTAAAGACAAGACTTACGATATATTTCAAGAAATGTATGTACTATATAAGTCAGCCATAAAGGAAGCTCTCCAGCCGTTTCTCGATTCAACGATTCAAGCTGCAATGCCCTTTGCTGCTGAAGGTCAAAGATCATCAGACAATAGCGAAATTCAATTACCAAAAATTAAAATACCCACATTCAGCGGCAAGTATGACGAATGGCAGACATTTTTTGACCTGTTTTCTTCCTTGATACACAAAAATATGAAATTATCACCGGTACAGAAGCTACATTATTTGAAAAGCAGCTTATCAGGAGAACCAGAAGTAATATTGCGTAATTTCACAACAACAGATGCGAATTATAATGACGCTTGGGAAGAATTGGTGAAGCGTTATAACAATAAGAGGTCTAATTGTAACGCAATTTTGAGACTTCTTTTCACACAAAAATCTGTACATACTGAGTCTGCGGGATCGATTAAGCACCTGGTTGATACAACTTCAACCTGTTTGAAAACCTTGAAAAATTTAGGTGTTGAGACTGACAAATGGGACATGATCGTCAACTATTTAGTTGTGTCCAAGCTAGATCCAGAATCAATGAAGCAGTGGGAACAAAAACTTAGTACGAACAATTGCGACCTACCCACTTGGCAAGATTTGAGAGATTTTCTGGAGTCAAGGTTTAGATCGCTGGAAATGATCGAAAGTAACAATTTAAAATCTACGCAACCGAAACCAACCGTTAAACCTAAGTCTTTTCATTCTAATGTCAACAAGGATGGAAAAGATCGCGAAATGAAGTGTGTAATTTGTAACAGCGATCACTATATCTATCATTGCAAAACATTCGCCGATATGTCTACCAAAGAAAGACAGGAGTGCGTTCAGAAGAATAAACTGTGTTTCAACTGTCTCGCGTCATCACACTCGGTGAAGAAATGTCGACAGTCAGCGTGTTGCAGAAGGTGTGGAAGGCGACATCACTCCCTTCTCCACTTCGAGAGAGAACAAACTACGGAAAAGTCAAAGGAAGAAGGCAGCACGTCTACAGGTACCGTAAGTGAAGAGCTTAGAGGTAAGTCCACTCCTTCTTCAAGTAATGCCATTGTTTCTTGTCATTGTGAGCATATACAAACAAATCCTGTGTTATTAGCTACGGCTAGAGTGTTAGTTAGCAGTAAGAACGGTTACAAACATATCATTAGGGCCTTGTTAGACCAGGGGTCGCAAGCGTCATTTATATCCGAGGCGACCGTTCAGCTATTAAACCTTAAACGTACATCAGTGAGTGGTTGGGTGTCCGGTGTGGGAGAGGGGCAAACGAGGATCAAACACATGGTTTCACTCTGCGTGAAATCACGCCACAATCCCAGAGAGTCAGTTCAAGTAAATGCGTATGTACTGCATACACTAACATCGCTGCTACCAACCATTAATCTTAAATTACCTGATTGGTCCAAACTTAATGAACTGGAGTTGGCTGATCCAAGTTTTACAACACCAGGTAGAATAGATATTCTGCTTGGAGCTGAGGTATACGGCGACGTTTTGTTAGACGGCGTCATTAAGCACCCCTTGGGAAATCTATTGGCCCAAAACACAATCCTAGGGTGGGTGATATCGGGAAGGATGTTACAAGCATCTACCTCAGCAAGGAGACAAGTTACAACCCTACACGCACAAGTAAGGGTTGACGAGCTACTACGACAATTTTGGGAGATAGAAAGGGAACCAAATAGTATACGAAAGATATTTTCAAAGGAAGAAGAAAAGTGCGAAGAATATTACGAAGCCACAACGTTTAGAGATGAAGAAGGAAGATTTGTGGTAAGGTTACCGTTTCAAACTGAAGATCCGAAATGTCAATATGGTGGGTTGAGAGAAATAGCAGCTAAAAGATTTAATTTTTTAGAGAAAAGGTTATCAAAGGATCCTAAGCTTCGGGAAGAATACCATAAAGTTATGGAAGAATATATAAAACTAAATCACATGGTACAAGTTAATTCTTTAGAGATTGATAACCCCAAGGCTGTCTATCTTCCTCACCACGCCGTAGTTCGCGAAGATAAGACAACCACAAAGCTTCGTGTAGTTTTCGACGCTTCGTGCAAGGGTTCGAATAACTTTTCTTTAAACGACGACTTACGTGTGGGTCCTCAGCTACAGCAGGAATTACGTCATACATTAATGAGATGGAGAACACACAAAATTTGTATAACAGCAGACATCGTTAAAATGTACCGAATGGTTCGTGTAGCAGAAGAGGACACGGACTACCAGAGATTATTATGGAGGTCTGCACCAAATGAGCCAATAAAGCACTTTAAACTTTTGAGATTGACCTTCGGTACAGCATGTGCACCATACCTTGCTGTAAAATCACTTCAGACACTTGCCAACAAAGAAAAATTAAGGTATCCTATTGCTGCACATATCACTGAAACTGATTATTACATGGACGATCTCCTCACAGGTTGCGAGACAGAGAAAGAAGCTGTCGATATTTATAATGAGATGAACAACCTTATGAACTCTGGAGGATTTGAACTACAAAAGTGGAGTAGTAATAGTGAGGCTTTGTTACAATACATCGGAGAAAATAAGTGGGATAATAACCAGTTGCCCTTTAAGATCAATAGTGTTGTGAAAGTATTAGGTGTGAGCTGGAACAGGGAAACCGACACCTTTGAATATACTGTCAACCTACCAGAACCTAAGCTGCCCATAACCAAACGACAAGTTCTTTCCGAAATAGCCAAACTTTATGATCCTTTGGGATGGATAGCTCCTGTTGTGGTTATAGCAAAGATGATCATGCAGAAATTGTGGAAGATAGGTCTGGATTGGGATGAGCCTATTGATGGTGCTTTACAAGCAGAGTGGTTACGATTTCGAGAGAACTTGACGCACATTAATGGCCTAAGTATACCACGATGGTTATACTACACACGTGTATCAAGGGTTGAGTTGCATGTCTTCGCAGATGCATCACAAGCTGCATACGGAGCAGCAGTGTATGTGCGTGTCATCAGTAACGAGCGAGTCTACGTAAGCCTAATATCCTCCAAAACAAAAGTGGCTCCAATCGAGAAGCAGGTTTCCATCCCTAGATTGGAACTTTGTGGTGCCGTATTGGCAGCAAAACTAATGTCAGAGACTTCTCAAGTGTTAAGTATAGCTAAAGATAGTTTATTTGCGTGGACCGATTCCACTATCGTTTTGGCTTGGTTGAGAGGTGGACCAAGCCGATGGAGCACGTTCGTGAGCAACCGAGTGTCAGACATACTAAACGTTGTAGATTACGAGCACTGGGGGCATGTATCTACAGATACGAACCCAGCTGACTGTGCGTCACGGGGCCTACAGGGTCCAGAGCTGTTAAACCATTCTGTATGGTGGAACGGACCAGTTTGGTTATCTGGCTTAAACTTAAGTATTAGTACTCCTAATATTGAAGATACACAAGAAGAGGAACGTGTGAGATCTTTGGCCGCTATAAGTAATATTACTGAGGAATTTATTTGGACTAGGTATTCTACTTTATCAAAAATGTTGAGAGTTATTTCATATTGCAGGCGAGTTATTAATTTAAAATTACCTAAAGATAAGCGTGAATGTTTTTCTAAATTAATTACGCCAAGAGAACTAAAGGAAACTTTAAACAATTGTATTAAACAAGTCCAAGCTTTTCATTTCAAAGAGGAGATAAAGCAGTTGAATTCTCAAGGCTATGTAACTAAAATAAGTAAGCTCCGCAATCTTTGTCCCATCATTGATAATAACGGGATTTTAAGAGTTGGCGGACGCATCCAAAAATCTCAAACAGCCTACGATATTCAGCACTCCATAATTTTACCTGCTACGAGCCATCTTAGCAGACTAATAATTCAGGATGCTCATCATAGGACATTGCATGGTGGTCCTCAAGTAATGCTTCATTATTTGAGAACAAAATACTGGATTTTGCGAGCCAAAGATCTAACAAAGAAAACTTATCGAGAATGTGTTAAGTGTATCAGGTATTCAAAACAGAATACCAAGCAACTGATGGGGCAGTTGCCCGAAGTGCGAGTAAAGCCCGACCGAGCCTTCAAATCAGCAGGTGTGGACTACGCAGGTCCCATCAACATTCGTTTCTCACCGGGTAGAGGAGCTAAATCGTACAAGGGGTACATATGTTTGTTTATCTGCATGATAACGCGTGCCATACATTTGGAAGCTGTTACCGACATGACCGCGAAGGGGTTCATCGCAGCCTTTCGGCGATTCACCTCGAGACGAGGTCATTGTTGTGATATTTATAGTGACAATGGCACTAACTTCGTGGGAGCAGACAAGCAACTCAGAGACATGTTCAACAGTGCCAAATCTTGCATGCCTGGTGAAGTTGCTAAGTTGTTAGCCCTGGAACGTACCACCTGGCACTTCATACCCCCTCATGCACCCAATTTTGGGGGTTTATGGGAAGCAGGCGTGCGTAGCACAAAAACTCACCTTAAAAAAGTAATTGGCGATACTACTCTCACGTATGAAGAACTAGCCACAGTTTTGGCTCAGGTCGAGGCATGTTTAAATTCCCGACCCATTAGTGTACTAAGTGACGACCCTAATGACCCTCTTCCACTAACACCGGGCCACTTTCTGATTGGCGAGCCTTTGTTAAACTTAACTGACGAAAACTATACAAATTGTAATATTTCTAGTTTAGATAGATGGCGGCTAACACAAAAAATGGTCAACGATTTCTGGAACAGATGGCATAAAGAATACCTTGTAAACCTGAACCAAAGATATAAGTGGAATACCAAGACCACTGAGCCAGAAATCGATGACGTAGTGATTTTAAAGGAAGACAATATTCCTCCATGTAAATGGATATTGGGCAAAATAATTAAAAAACATGTAGGCCCTGACGGCATTACTCGTGTGGTGTCAGTTAAATGCAAAAACAATGTTTATAAACGACCAACTAGTAAATTATGTATCTTACCTAAACAAAAGTCCTAGTGATAAGCTTAGTTAATAATGTTAACCTATTTTTGTTTACCTGTGTATTGTGTAACCAGTTAACTTATAACGTTGCATACTTACCATTTTTTCATTCTATTTACACCTACCTTATGTATACCTACGTATTTTAAGAACCTACCTGTTGTTTATCTTGCTTATAATATAGTGAATAAACCAGGATGAGCATTGCTAACTTCAAACAACCTACCTACTTGTATGTGTGTATATAGTTTGTTACAAACGGATAATTAAAATAAAAAGGAACGGTGGGCGGTTGGAAGTTAGGAATGCAACAACCAATGTGTTTACCTACCTATTTGTAAAAAAGTGTTTACGCTAAGCCATGATAATGTTGTCCCTACTTACTATATATTATCGCGTAGCATAGCAGTGATGTACGTACCTAGACATAAGTAATAAATTACTAATTTATCTATGATAATATTCACCTATTTAAGTTAAGTTGCTTACCTTTCATAATACTTTATATTTGTTACGAGAGTTGAAGTTACTTAGTTTCTGATTTCTTTTGGTATTCAACTAACATCGTGTATATTTTTACTGTTTTATTTATTTTTATTGAAAGGATAGATCCTTTGGCGGGCGGTATGTCCAAACGCAACAGCATACAGCAGCCTATACATAGATATTCTTATGTACCTATGCATGTAATTACAGTCCACCTTACTTTAAATTAGTTAGTGAGAAATAAACCATCAAACAGTCCACACGAATTTTATTCCGAGAAATCTTCAAGGCAAAATCAACCTTATCGTCGTGTACAATGGTTCCAAATTCAAATTTTTGTTTTTTTTGTAGTTGTTAGATTGGCACAACAGCTTTCCATTTTGGCGCGGAGTTTGAGTTGCATCTGTTATTTATATTAAACTAGCTGACCCGACAGACGTTGTCCTGTCTTAACTCTACCTAAAATGTGCAATAAAAATATTTTTCTCATACAAACTTTGCCACCCCTTGTAACCCTTTTAGGGGTTGAATTTCCAAAAAATAATATGCCTATGTCCTTTTCATGAATGCAAACTATCTACATACCAAATTTCAGCAAAATCGGTTGGGTGGTTTAGGCGTGAAAAGGTAACAGACAGACAGACAGACAGAAAGACAGAGTTACTTTCGCATTTATAATATTAGTGTGGATACAGTGCTGGTTTTAGTAATATCATATATAGTGTGTATTGCGAATTTCATAATGGACAAAAATATCGAACAAAGAGTTTGTCTTAAATTTTGCATCGCCAATGGAATTTCGTGTTCGGAGTCACTGAAAATGTTACAGAAGGCTTACGGTGAATCGACTTTATCAAAAACTCGTGCTTATGAGTGGTTCAAAGCGTTCAAAAGCGGTCGAGATGTGACGGAAGATTTGCCTCGCTCTGGTAGGCCGTCAACGTCTGCAACTGAAGTTAACATCACAAAAGTGAAGAAAATTGTGACTGAAAATCCCCATTCAACTCTGAGAGAGATAGCCGCCGAACTTTCTGTATCTCACGAGTCGATCCGTACCATTTTAACTAATCATTTGGGTATGAAACATGTTGCTGCTCGGCTAGTCCCAAAAGATCTGAATTTTCTCCAAAAACTCAATCGCATGAAAGTCGCTGAGGACATGCTAGAACGAGTCAATTCGGACCCAACATTCATGAAACGCATTGTTACTGGTGACGAGACGTGGGTTTACGAGTTTGACATGCAAACTAGTCAACAAACTTCGGAGTGGCGCCCTCCAACTGAACCGAAACCGAAAAAACCACGCCAAAGTCGATCAAAAGTCAAAGTCATGTTGACTGTTTTCTTTGACTATCGCGGTGTTGTGCACTCTGAATTCTTATCGGAAGGTCTAACGGTAAATAAAAAATATTATTTGAGCGTTATGTGGCGTTTAAGCGAGCAAATTCGACGAAAAAGGCCAGATTTGTGGAAAGAAAATTCTTGGATTTTGCACCACGACAATGCGCCTTCGCACAAGTGTGCTATCATTGTGAACGAATTTTTGACCAAACACTCAACAAATACCATCCAGCAACCACCATATTCACCAGATATGGCTCCTGCTGACTTTTTTCTTTTTCCTAAACTCAAATTACCACTTCGTAGCACCCGTTTTCAATCGATATAAGACATAAAGGAGAATTCGCGGCGAGAACTGATCTCAATTCCGGAAGCAGCGTTTAAAAAATGTTTTGATGAATGGATTATTCGTTGGCGCAAGTGTATCGTTTCTAAAGGAGCATACTTAGAAGGTGATAGAATAAATTTGGATGAATAACAGACATTTTGTGTATTATTGATCTTTTCCCGGTACTTTCTTGACAGAGTAGTATATATAAAAATGAACCCCGTTTTCCTTGGTCACGGCATGTATATAAAAATGAAACCCGTTTTCCTTGGTCACGGCATCACGCGTGAATGGCTGGACCGATTTCACTAATTCTATTTTTGATGTATTTGTTATTTATTGGGATTAGGCAATACTTCAATAAAAACACTTGTTGGATTTCTTAGATGAAACACGATATATTTCTTTTACACACAAGCACAACGTCATTCGAAAAAGTCACGTAGGCAGAGAGAAGAACAGCGCCTCTATCTACAGATAACGAAAACTTCGAACATAGACAACTTTATAAAATTATTTTTCAACACTCCCACTTAAATTTATAAAGTAGACATACAATTCTCTTTAGAAAACAAACATTCTTTTATCTATTACATTTATAACGTACAAATAATAATACTCGACCACTACTACAATTACATTAAACATTTTTCATCATCTTATCTCTAATTGAATTAAACTTAATTACCGGCAAAGCTTTAGTTAAGAAATCAGCCAATTGATTAGAAGTCTCAACATATTTAATATCAATGATTTTCTTTGCAACATTTTCTCTGATAAAATTATATTTTATATCTATATGTTTGCTCCTTCTATGAAACACAGGGTTGTTAATCAATTTAATTGCACTCTGATTGTCAACATTTAAAGTAATTAAGTCTTGTGACTCCTTAATATCACAAAGAAATTGCCTAAGCCATAAAATTTCCTTGGCTGCTTCACTGGTAGCCATGTATTCCGACTCAGTTGTGGATAAAGCCACAGTATTTTGTTTACGGCTAGACCAAGTTACAGGACCTCCATTCATTAAAAATATATATCCTGTGTTAGATTTCCTAGTATCCAAATCACCTGCATAATCAGAGTCAGAGTAGCCTACTAATTCTTGATTACCATGATACACAATAGATAAATCCTTGGAATGAATTAAATAACGAAAAATTCTTTTTACAGCTGTAACATGGGATGGACCTGGGTTATTAACATACCTGCTAACAACATTTACAGCATAAGCTATGTCAGGTCTAGATACCAATGACAAAAACCATAGTGCTCCCACTGCCTCTCTTTAAGGAAAATTTATAGGCTTATCATTACTTGTATTTTTTGATAAGTGTACATTTACATCAGCAGGGGTACTACAACTTTTAGCTTCTAATAAATTAAATTTATTTATTAATTTCTGAATATATTGTTTTTGACTTATGCTAATATAATCTTTTTCTCTACATATTTCCATCCCAATAAATGAATTACAATTGCACATCTTAATCTCAAACTTTTGTTTAAGTATATTTATAATTTCAGATAAAACAACTTTACTTTTAGCCAGTAGTAATCCATCATCAACAAAAATAATTAATATTACTTTGACATCCTTGTAATGTCCTACAAATACACAGTTATCAGATGGACATGGTTCAAAACCACAAGCCTTTTAATCCCTCTGGTACCTCCATGTAAATATCCTCAGAGAGCTCACCGTACAGGAAAGCCGTCTTCACATCAAATTGCTCGATTTGCAGCTCATCTCTCGCAGCAATGCTGAGCAGCACCCGGATAGAGTCGTACCTGCTAGTAGGGGAAAAGGTTTCATTATAATCAAAGCCCTTAACTTGTGTGAACCCACGTACACACAGTCGTGCCTTGAATCGTTCTATTTCTCCATATTTATTTTTCTTTATGGTAAACACCCATTTACAAGAAACAGGCTTCTTTTCAGTTCTATTAGTCAATATCCAAGTTTGATTTTCTTTATGTGACTGAAGCTCTTCTGCGATGGCTTTCTGCCATTGATGAGAATTTGGACTATTCATCGCTTCTTGATAAGTATTAGGTATTTCAAATTCTGTGAAATTTGCTTCTATGTTGTTGTTTCGACGTGGACGTAAGGTGATGTTTCTTTGTTCATTCTGATCTAAATGTATCTCTCTTGGGGGTACATAAGTTTCATCTAGATCTTCTGAACTCTCCATGCTATCATCTGAGCTGATTTCTTCAGGGATGGTACTTTCTTGATTGATGACATGTTGAAACTCATCCTGTGATGTAGACTGATTTTTATTTTGTTCAACTGTCAGTTCCACAAAGCTTTGTTTTTCTTCTAGTGTACTATGTTCATCAAACTTCACATCCCGTGATACTGTAACCTTGTTGGTATTTTGATCATACATCCTGTAATTATCATGGTCATATCCAACTAACAACATCTTCACACTTTTCTTAGAAAGTTTCTTCCTTTTTTTTTTAGGTGTGTGTACATATCCAACACATCCAAAGATTCTTATATGGTGTAAGTTAGGTTTCACTCCATGCCACAGTTCAAATGGTGTCACATTTCCTGTCTGACTTGATGTATTTCTATTTAATAAATATACTGCACAATTGACAGCTTCTGCCCACATGTTCAAAGGTATATTCTTTGCATATAGCATTGTTCTTGCAGTTTCCATGATGGAACGCATCTCCCTTTAACTTGTTTGTTTATCAGTATTGTTCCTTCGCCACATACTTTGATATTCTGTTGGTTACCCAATTTCACAAAATTATTGTAAGGAGACTTGTTCAACTCACAGAAGTAATCCCGCTTGAAGGTCATATGCATTGAGGCTCCACTATCAAGGATCCATGCCTCTTCATCGTGTTCCTTAAGTGCAGCACTGAATGCCAGCATGTTCTTGGGTTTCAGGTCATGCTTTATCTTTGGCATCATGCACTCTTTGTCGAAGTGGCCTCTTTTACCACAATTGTAGCATACAAATCTATGACTTGATGATTTGTGATCATTTGTCTTCGGATTATTAATATTTCTTGATTTGAACTTTCCTTTTGACGCCACTAATGCTGTCTCACTGCTACTTATATCGTTAGCAAGGCTGGCTTCTTCATCTATTAGGCGAGAAGTGAGATTCTGAATTGTTTGATTACCCTCATCAAGTGATAACCATGCTTGTCTAAGTGATCGGTATGTTGATGGTAATGTACTTAGAATCTTAGTAATTATCGCTGTGTCACTAAGTTTCTCACCAGTCTCCCGTAGCTGCTTTGCTAAGCCTTCCACTTTGGACACATGCTGTGCCATTGTGTCACTGGTGCTATATGAATACTGATAAAATTTTTCATGAATCAACATCTTGTTGTATTCTGATTTCTGTTCATATATTGCTTCTAATTTTGACATGACTTGTTTAGCAGTCTCACAGTTTTCTATCAAGGATATTTGGTTCAAATCCATGGACGATGTTAGAATGAACATTGCCATACCGTCATCTTTATCCCACTCACAGAGTACTAGGGCACGCCACGATAGTGGCGGTAAGGCCCCTCTTTGAGGAGTGGCTAGAGAGGCGTCACGGCGCCCTCACCTACCGCCTGACGCAGGTCCTCACCGGACATGGATGTTTCGGGAGGTTCCTGCACATCATCAGGCGGGAGGAAACGCCCGGGTGTCACCACTGCGAGGATCGCCCAGAGGACACGGTAGAGCACACGGTGCAAACCTGCCCCGCATGGGCAGAGCACCGCCGTGTCCTCGTAGAGGCGATCGGCGGCGGCGACCTCTCGCGCCCGGCTCTGGTGCAAGCCATGGTCCGGGGTGAGAGGGAGTGGGAGGCAGTCACCTCCTTCTGCGAAAAAGTTATGCTCGCGAAGGAGGTGGCGGGATGGGAGAGAGAAAGGTCCTCCCGTCCCAGCCGCCGCAGGAGACGCCCCGGGCGTCGGGAGCCACGTGACGACTCCCGGCCACCGTAGGCGCGGGCCTGCGGACGGTGAGTAATGGGTGACTCACCGTCCGATCAGCAACAGACCCGTGCCGTACGGCGCGTATATGTTCCACGCGCGCCTCAAAGAGATGTCAGCATATGAAGGGGCCCCTCAGGGCCAAGCCTGCCGGGTAAGCGGGATTGTCCGAAAGGGTTACCGCTACCCCGGAACATATAGGGCTACGGAAGGAACATGGATGGGTTTTAGTCAGTAAGAGTCTGACACTCCCTTCCGCTCCACCCAGAGCGGGAGCAGTCATTGGATGATTTCCCAGCCTTAAAAAAAAAAAAAAAAAAAAAACTCACAGAGTACTTTTTAATATATACCATGAGATTCCTTTAGAACGTCGTGATATTTGACTGCTTTGTAAACAGTGATCTATGCATGGTAAATTGTCCTATAACTCTTTAATTACTAACGGAACATCATTGATACTTGGCAACAAGTTGCAGACACTTACAAGGTTTGTATAAACGTGAAAATCTAGACCCCAAAGTGCATACTTTAAGAACTAAGACCTAATAAGCGTATTTTACGTTTATATTTTTATCTTTTAAGCCCTACGATTTTTTCTAAATCTGTTTTTTAAACAAATATAAACAAATTCAAAACAATGTATGTAAAAATCTACAGCTCTCTATGTAAGCGCTTTATATGAAAACTAGCTAATGGCCAAACGTTCGCGTAGCGGAAACTTGAATTTCTCCGAAGTTTATGCATGCACTAATTTTATTCATACATACACAATTACACACTAATTTTTGGTCACATCTCTTTTCTTCTAAAGTCTATGGATTAAAAAAAGTTCCGCCAGGACAACGTTCGCCCAGCGGAATCAGTTTTTGGTGAATTTCTCCACAATGGCTGCGTGCACAATTTTTTTTTTACCATACACAATTATACGACGTCATACACTAAATATCTGCATAATTAAAATCTTTAAATTCAACAACATTCCGCTGCGCGAACGCACACGATTGAAGTAAGAAGGGACGCGCCGCGTGGGCGCACGTCTTCTAGAGGTGCCGGCGATGACGAACGGGGAGCGCGGCTGCGTTCCGTTCTCCGCACCTTCCGCTTGGTACACTTGGCGCGTGTACATATGTTTTAACAAATCATCACCGTATAATTACAGTATACACTTTATTAACTTTAAAATATGTCTGTCTTCGAAACTACAACCCAATACATGAAATATACTAGGAATTTTCACCAGTGTTAACAAACATGTTTTTTTAAATGTTCATTTCGACGAAATCTGCGCTGACATACATCACACTTGTAAGGCTGTTCACCAGTGTGTATGCGAATATGTTGTGATAAATTACTCTGTTTACTAAAACTACGTTCACAAACATTGCACTTATAAGGTCTTTCACCAGTGTGCATACGAATATGTTGTGATAAACCACTCTTGTTTCTAAAACTACGCTGACATACATCACACTTGTAAGGCTGTTCACCAGTGTGTATGCGAATATGTTGTAATAAACTACTCTTTTGACTAAAACTACTTTCACACACATTGCACTTATAAGGTCTTTCACCAGTGTGTATGCGAATATGTACTGTTAAACCATTCTTGTTTCTAAAACTACGCTGACATACATCACAGTTGTAAGGTTTTTCACCAGTGTGTATACGAATATGTTGTGATAAGTTAGTCTGTTTACTGAAACTACGCTGGCATACATCACACTGATAAGGTTTTTCTCCAGTGTGTATACGTAGGTGTGTTATTAAACTACCCTTCTCCCTAAAACTCCGCTGACATATATCACACTTGTAAGGCTGGTCGCCGGTGTGTATACGATTATGTTTTGTTAAACTACTCTTTGCATTAAATCTGCGCTGACAAACATCACACTTATAAGGTTTTTCACCAGTGTGTATACGATTATGCTCTGTTAAACTACACTTTGTAATAAAACTACGCTTACATACATCACACTGATAAGGTTTTTCTCCAGTGTGTATACGTAGGTGTGGTATTAAACTACCCTTCTCCCTAAAACTCCGCTGACATATATCACACTTGTAAGGCTGTTCGCCAGTGTGTATACGATTATGTTTTGTTAAATTACTCTTTGTAATAAATCTGCGCTGACAAACATCACACTTATGAGGTTTTTCACCAGTGTGTATACGTATGTGTTTTGTTAAACTACCCTGCTCACTAAATCTGCGCTGACATACATCACACTTGTAAGGCTGTTCGCCAGTGTGTATACGTATGTGTTTTTTTAAACTACCCTTCTCCCTAAAACTCCGTTGACATACATCACACTTGTAAGGCTGTTCGCCAGTGTGTATGCGAATATGTTGTGATAAATTAGTCTGTTTACTAAAACTCCGCTGACAAACATCACACTTATAAGGTTTTTCACCAGTGTGTATTCGATTATGTAATGCTAAAGCACGCTTTCGACTAAAACTTCGTTGACACACATCGCACTTGTAAGGTTTCTCGCCAATATGTGTACGACTATGTGGTATCATTTCTTTTAATTCGTAACAAATGTCAGGTTCGGACGTACGTTTTTCAGTTGTCCAGATACCTTTCGGGTCCGATTTGTTTTTTCCCGTTTCCTCGATAGTCATTGCATCTTCTACTTTTGTTCTTCTTGTGCCTAATTTTGATTTCTCCGCGACGGTCGCCCCTGTGATTATAAATCTGTTAAGTACAATGTTTGAAGCAGATGGAAATGCACACGAATCAAAGAAAAGCGGATTGCATGATTCACTTGTGACTGAGTTACAGGCCTTTTTTTGGGGTGTGGGGCGGAAGGGAGTTTCAGGTTCTTACTGACTAAAACCCATCCATGTGCCTTAGCCCTTTATGTTGCGGGGTAGCGGTAACGGGCGCGCGTGGAACACGTACGCAAGGGCCTGGTCCTGATCGGACAGTGAGCTACCCATTACTCACCGTCCGCAGGCCCGCGCCTACTGTGGCCGAAAGTCGTCATAAGGCTCCGGACGCCCGGGGCGTCTCCCGCGGCAACTGAGACGTGAGGTCCATTCCCTCATCCATCCCGCCACCTCGGTGTGATATAGGAGGTGACTGCCTGCCACTCCCTCTCGCCCCGGACCATAGCTTGCACCAAGGCCGGACGCGAGAGGTCGCCGCCGCCGCCAATCGCCTCTACGAGGACACGGCGGTGCTCCGCCTAAGCTGGGCAGATCTCCACTGTATGCTCTACCGTGTCCTCTGGGCGATCCTCACTGTGGTGACACCCGGGCGTTTCCTCCCGCCTGATTATGTGCAGCAACCTTCCAAAACAGCCATATGTCCTGCCTGCATCAGGACCTGCGTCAGGCGGTAGGTGAAGGCGCCGTGACGCCTCTCTAGCCACTCCTCAAAGAGGGGTCTTACCGCCACTATCGTGGCGTGCTCTGCGATGGGTTGTGCTTGCGACAGTCGCTCTGTCTATGCCACCATGAGCTCTGACTATCACCTCCAGATCCTACAGCAGCAGTCCGGCAAGGAGGCTTGCCGCCTCGCCCGAGATCGTGCGGTACCCCCGGATCAGCCTTACGACTACCACCTTTTGGGGCGCGTTCAAATAGAGGGCGGTTCGCCAACGCAGAGAACGGAAGGGGGCCAAACGTCGGAATTGCTACACGAAAGTCTACCGGCTGTCTAGGACGAAACCCAGGTATTTCGTCGTGGACTCGACGCCGATGTGAACCCCTCCTTCCGTTAGTTGGGATCCCGATGGTGGCCTGTTCCGGGGCCCATGACAGGACATGGCCTCGGATTTGTGCAATGCCACCTCGAGACTCAACTGCCGGATCCTCTCGATCAAATTTCGTGTCATAGCGTCGGCTGTCGCCTGATGCGACCTCCCCTGCGCCAAGTCCAGCGTATCGTCAGCGTAGCAAACCACACTGACGCCTTCAGGCAGGTCGGCCCGCAGCACCCAGTCGTAACTGACCCCGTGGAAGGAATGGTTTCCGTAGACGACGACAGTCAACTCTGTTAAAGAGTTGTGGAACTCGGCGAGAGTTCGGTTCGGAGAGAAGTACACTCCCACTACTACGATCTCTCCAAACCGTGCTGCTACGCACCCGTGACCCTACGAGACATCTTCGAGGGACGGGGAATGAAACATTGCAACTGAAGGCAACGCTAACCACTTCCTATCAGGTGATCCTTTGTCCTATTCGCTTACCTAAAGATTAACTTATACTTACTTGTTGTCTCTCTCGCACTTTGTTTAGTCTCATATAGTTCCAGTTCTTCTTCCTCTTCAATTTTAAACTCCATTAAAGGTACATCATCTTCTAAATCCGATTCAGAATGGGGTGTTTGTGTATCTGCTGTATCTAAACTACTATCGTTTAATATTTTCGTTTCTAGCTCTGTAAGTAGACAAAAAAGTCAAGAGTATTACATGCATATTATCTACTAGCACAGCACCCTTGGGGACAGTTGTTGCAACTTGACTAAATGTTGATTATATCTAAGTTTTACATGACTGAATTAATGATATTAAACTTTCCTACCAATCTAAATAGAAGTGAAATGCTCATTAAAATTTGTTGATTAAAAATAAAATCAGAGCTTCAAAATGATTCAAAACATTTTTGATCAATTATGTAGTTAATTTATTTTAAAATATTCTTTATTGGCAAAATTATTTATGCTCTTAAAAACATACCATCACTTTGGTATTCCTCTTTTGGCTCAATTATATCATCTAGTCCCTCACAAACAGCTGGTAATTCTTCTTTGATAGCTGCATAGCTTTCCGTATGACATTCAACAATACTTAAGTTCTCTGTTGGAGATTTTGTTAACCCACTAAACTCAAAGTGCTCTTGGTTTATTAAAAGATTGGGCTGCAAAAATATGAATAAAGTATTTGGTTATGCGTAGCAACTTTTTACACTCAATTGCAGCTTAAAAGGAATTACTTCCAAAATATACTGAAATAAGAAATTAGGAGAATAAATGACTGTTGAAGAACACCTCACCTCATAATCCCCATTCATCATCTGAGTGAACAGCTCTTCAGCTTTCAGACACTGTCTCAGTAATCGATAGCATTGCCTTAGTTTAGCGCAGCAGAAGAAACAAGCAACAATCGGTCTACTATCTTCAGTTACAAACTGCAATGAAATATTTATTGTCTTACACTATTTTGTGAAGTACTTTTAATACTGTAACCTTATGGGTAACTACAGTTTTGAGCCGTTTGGGGTGGAAACGCTTGTTTCCTGAGGCCTGAGTTCATGACACATTTTAAAGGAAATTTCTCACTGACTGGTGAACCCTTGACCGCTTGAATCACATAACCAGGGGCCTCGCTTGTTTTTTAGCCAAAACATTAGCAATGCTGCAAGTCTTCTACCTTCAATTCCATTCTCCCCTAAGAATCTCTGTTGTTCATGCAGGTTGCATAATTCTTTGTGTAGTCAGAGGCTCTATCTATGCTATATATTATAAAAATATAACAGATTGCTGTCTGTACATGGAATATAGGTATATGAAAAAAAATATTATAAGGATCTTTATGCATAAAAATATTATAACACAAAGAGCATGCAAAACGATAATTGTTAGAATTTTTGTCTGTTTGTCTGTGTGTTTGAGCACGCTAATCTCAGAAACGGCTTACTTTATTTTATTTCATGTCAATCGGTTCATACAGAAAAAAGTTATGCCAATTCAAAGAATCACATCAAACATTTGTTAAACTATCTATATCTATCTGTTCTTTCTCTGTTCAGTAGCATTGACTAAAACTTTACTAAACTTGATAATAATAATGGTCTATAAAATTATGATGATATAATAATTATGTATAATGTAGGAACCCACTAAGGAAGGATATCTGTTGATAAACTTGAAACTTAGCATAAATATTTATCTAAGTAAATCTTAAAGTTCGTCATATTTTGTTAGGGTTGTCAGTTTGTATGGAATAATTTTAACGTGCCATCTGATTAACTGGAAACTCACACTTTTTTTTCGAAAATCTACCCCTTTTTTTTTTTTTTTAAGGCTGGGAAATCATCCAATGACTGCTCCCGCTCTGGGTGGAGCGGAAGGGAGTGTCAGACTCTTACTGACTAAAACCCATCCATGTTCCTTCCATAGCCCTTTATGTTCCGGGGTAGCGGTAACCCTTTCGGACAATCCCGCTTACCCGGCAGGCTTGGCCCTGAGGGGCCCCTTCATATGCTGACATCTCTTTGAGGCGCGCGTGGAACATATACGCGCCGTACGGCACGGGTCTGGTGCTGATCGGACGGTGAGTCACCCACTACTCACCGTCCGCAGGCCCGCGCAAAAAATCTACCCCTAAGATGGTGAAAACGGGTAATCAATTTACGTCTCTTGGCTAACCCGAATTGATACCTAAAACACTCCACGCGGATGAAGGCGCAGGCAAAAGCTAGGTCAGTGGGTAGCCTTAGGGGCGGATCTAGTTCATAATAAAGATATCAACTTACTGGGACATCAGTCAGCTTCTCGTATAGTACACGCAAGTGCTTGTTAACCACTACAGACATGCGCACATTCTGCACTAAACATATCCTACACATAGGCAGTTTTTCCATCTTTTTACTCAAATAGTATCAATTTAGTAACCTATAAATAGTTCGAATTTATTACGATAAGAAAACAGTTGCGTTGCGTACAAATAACGAGAGAGGCTTGTTTATTATTATTACGACTTGTTTTAGTTTCCTAGATATCTACAAAAATTTGCAACAGTTAGAATGTTAGAAACCATTTCCTTTGTGGACCACGGTAAACGGTAAACGCTACCCGCAGAGACAGGAGGGACAGACAGCACAGCTAGTAATTCTTAGGAATTGTTCTAGTCCCTTCACACTATCTTCTGCGTACTGCGTACACCGGTAGTTTCTTTTTCAATTCGTTGATATTGCTTATAATCGCAGTTAATCGCACCGCACATGAAAAAAGCTTTTAAAAGTCGCTTGCAACTTAGTCTGTCTCAAAGAGTACAATAATAAGACTGATAAAGAGAAGCCTCTTGAAGCATTTTTTTGACAACTAAATCGAACTAGCAGCGCCACCTGTGAATTGAATCCGCACTAATTCGCAGAAACTATATATATATATATATTTAGTAATAGAAGCTTACTGAAACTTTCAATTGTACAGAAAGTTTCATTATTGAAACTTTTAGTAGTTAGGGTGGCGGCTGAAATAAAACAGTGGAAAATTCATTTAATTTTTTATTTTCGTAATGCTTATGTTTATCGTAATAATAATATTTTAATTCTGATGTCTGTCTGTGGTTGCCGCTGATTGACACTTGTGACAGTTTCATTCAAGTCTAAATTCACAGAGTACAAAAGTTTGATTCATAGACGAACGTTTTACTATACCATACCAGACCATACCATTTTACCATAATTTAAAAAAAGTCGGCGAAAATAAAAATAATTAAGTAAATCGTTTTTTTTTCTTGAAATCAAATAATTCATTCCATAAATATTTAGATTTTTCACAAGGAATTTTATTTGATTTAGATGTTTTTTCTTGGAAAAAATACTTTATTTCAGACGAATAATATGGTCTAGCAATTGTTAAGAATTTATATTCTTTGATAATTATTATTGTAAGTTAGCATTGGTCTATTCATAAATGAGTAATATTCTTTTTGTAATATGGCAAGAATGTTTTTGGAGAGAGAGAAGCGGTTTTCACGATTTCGTCCGCGTGGAATAGTGACAATGTTCGCCGTGATTCTTTAAATTGACATAACTTTTTTATCTATGAATCGATTGACATGAAATAAAATACAAGTGTTAAGTGAAGCCTACTGCAATATATTTGTGAAAACCGCATCTAAATCAAAGAAGCCGTTTCTGATATTAGCGTGCACAAACACACAGACAAACAGACAAAAAAAAATAATTACAATTTCGGGTTAGGCATCGATATAATAACAACCCCTGCTACTTTTTTTTATACATATACATACATACATACATACATTTCCATTGTACAGACACCACTTTTCTACAATTTTATTATATACGTATAGATTTGGTTTGGCATGATGGGGGGGGGGCATTTAGGGGGAATTTGAAAAATCAAATACAATATTTTTAGCGGGAACACTGTTTGATTACATAGGGTAAACATACCGGTTATCGGCCGTTTAAGCGGCTTGTTGACTTTAGAGGTGATTTTTAACATAATGCTGTACTCCAAGATTAAAAAAAAAAAAAACGTTTCAGCCTACAATAGTGCAGTTTCATAAAACCTTATGCTTATAGACGTATCAGTGATACATAATTTAAAAAAAATATATATTCGCAAAAATTGCAAATATACCGGCTATCGGCCTTTTCACTCAGTTATCGTCCACTAGTGCACTGGTTATCGGCCACCTAATTCACGGTAGAAAAACAACTCTTATTCTGTAGTTCATAGGGTTTATAATAGTATGAAAGTAAAACAATTAATAAATTTAAAAAAGCGGTGTATTTTTACTCTCTTCTACAACTTACAGCTACTTTTGGCTTTAGAATCATTAAAAATCAAAACAGATTTATTATTTACTAATTACTATCGGCCGTTCTTTTTTCGAAAGGCCGGAATCTTTTTACCAATTTTCGGCCGTCCATTTAAACGGCCGGAGACAGGTTTTATTTTTACTAGTTATCGGCCGCTAAACATTCGGTATTTTTACAGGTCATATCTTTGAAAATATGAGGTTTACTGGCGGCCGGAATCTAGTTCTAAATTTACAAAACTCTAGCTGTTCACAAATGTAATGGAATCTATGTTGGTGAATTTAAGGTTTCTCTAATAAAGGCAAAGTGAAATGACGCGAATAAACCGGTTATGCGACCACCCGGTCGGAAAGTAGATTTTGAAATTAATCGTAACGTATTGTCCGACCACCAAAAAAATCACAAATTATGAAAAGTTTGATGAGTTTGGGCACTTGAATATTGAAATTAGACATGCTAAACACACACAAACCCCATCAATGAACAATAAACCAACAGTAACACGTAAAAACTTACCTTTGAAAATCAATCCACATGCTATTTTTTTCGCTAGACACGTTTCCAGACACCAAATTTTGAAATGGCGACTGAGGGCTCAGTTCGCACATTTCGAGGCCATGCCGTTGGATTATGAACCGTGTAGTTCGTCCAGATCGAATGGCGCGAAATTAGTAAGGAGCGGTCTATAACACTGTCTATTATTTAAAATAACGTGCGAAGTGGCCGAAAAGGGGTAGTGGCCGGTAAACCGGTATGTTTACCCTAGAGTGAGATTTATTTCCAAATTTCAAAAGCCAGGATAAATTGAAGAACCCACTTGCACTCTCGGCCGTAAAGTAAAACTGTAGAAGAGAATTTTGGTAAGTTGCACAACTTTATACAATCCAATCCAAATCAGTGATATTGCCATTTTGTATAATACGAATCCTGTACAAAACTATTTACGCTAACGAAAACTTGTAAGTATATTGATATAACATCCTAAAATAAAAAATATATAATGGGTGCTAATTAAGGCAGCTTCTTTAAAATGTCATTCTCGTCTGCAAATATATTTAGTTGTCTAATGAATTAATAGGTCAGCGACGAACTTTTAGCGTCTAATAAATGGTTTATAAGCGACCATAATTATATTGTAAAACAAGCTACTGTTAATATGACGCAACATCGTGATAATTCTTAAGCAACTAAATTTGTGATATGTCTACTCATTGCCAGCTTCTAATAAGTGTATCAACTTCATCTATAAAATAATATCAACGTACTCTAATTCCATAGAGTCACCTTTATTTTTATACTTTAGCTGTAATTGATGAGTGAATCTACTATATTTGAACATAAAATTTTCTTATTATTGTCATCAAATAATGGTCAATGAAGCCTATAATTTCATGTATTCGCCTATCTATTTATAATGTTACCGTAATTGACTATTATACCTACCCAAATGAACATACAAAAAATATTGTTATCATAAACAAACATCTGCAACTCTGTGTTTGTTTGAACTAAATATATTTGCAGACGAGAATGACATTTTAAAGAACCTGAATCTTCACTCGAGGATATGCTCATGATTTATTTAGTTGTCAGTAATCTTGACTCTGCTACTGAACGCGAGTGGGAGAACTACAGAAGCTCACTTATCTCTGATTCTAACAAATCCTCTAAACCTTTAAAAGTAGAAGATTTATTAACGTTTTTAAACAATAGGTCTGACATGTTAGACATGATTAATTCAGGTAACAGTAAAAATAATCATTCACATTCACAAAGTAAACATGAGGGTAAATCATAAAAAACAGTCTAACTCTCAAACTTCTCACACTTAGTTATGCGTGTGCGAATAATAATAATAAGGTCTCATCAGGTAGGTAGTATACGTAAAACTAATAAACATAACTTGACATGCCCGGTAGGTAGTGGTAAACATGCATTATATTCATGTGTTAAGTTTTTAAATATGTTGGTACAAGAAAGATTAAATTTTGTTAAGTCAAAAAACGTTTGTCATAATTGTTTACGTACAGAGGCCAGCACATCAAGTTACCACAATCTGTCAAATTTCTTTGATAGTATTTCAACTTTATTGCAAAGACATAAGGTTCATTTTTAATTGAAAAAATTTGACAGTTAGGGATAGCTTGATGTGCTGGCGTCTGTACAAACACTCACACAATTGAAAATTGTAACTTCGGTTCTTGTAAATTATGTCAACAAAAACATAATGCGTTAATTCATGTTGACAATAATAGCGTTATTCCAAATACGTCACCACAACATTCCGTTATCAATAATACGTTGCCACAGTCGTCTGTATTACACTGCCTAAGTGAAACAGCTGACAATATTGATAATCGTAGTTGTAACGCGTTCATAGATAATGCTAAATCGTTACAGACTGTCTTGCTGTCTACGGCTCTAGTTGAGATCGCTGATATTGATAACTGTTATCACACAGTTCGCGCTTTGCTTGACAGCGGCAGTCAAAATTGTTTTATAGCTCAAAGCTTATGTAAACGTTTGAAAATACCTATAATACAGTCCACTATCCGTGTTTGTGGCGTTGGACAAGCCGTTTCACAGTCCAGTCACAAGTGCGATGTTAATATTCGTTCTAAGGTAGGTATATGATTTTAATAGAACCTTACATTGTTTAGTGTTGCCTAGTGTCATTTCGAAGTTGCCTTCGACACACGTTCATAGTGATGCTATTATTATACCTAGCAATATTCTACTTGCAGATCCCACCTTTTATGTACCAAGCGACATAGATTTATTAATAGGCGTGGATGTCTTTTGGGATTTGCTAAAAGTAAATAAAATAAAACTTCACACCGGTCCTTACTTACAAGATTCGTTAGTAGGTTGGATTATATCCGGTCCAGTTTATAATAATAATCGTTTATTAGCGGCTAGCATGACAGATGTTCAGTGCAATTTGTCGTTAGTTGATTCTCAACTACGAAAGTTCTGGGAAATCGAAGAAGTACAAATCCCTCCCGTTATTACTGAGGAGGATCGTTTTTGTGAAGAGTTGTTCTCGCAGACTACTAAACGCGATCAGCACTGTAGGTTCACTGTAAGAATGCCATTTAAACAATCTCCTGATTGCTTGGGTGATTCACATAATTCTGCTAAACAGCGTTTTTTATCTTTAGAGAGAAAGCTAGATCGTTTACCACAGTATAAAAAAATGTATTGTGAATTTATGCACGAGTACGAGCAATTAGGTCATATGACGCGTTTTGAAAATTTTAATAGTTTAAATAAGCCTTATTATATTGTACCACACCATGGGGTATATCGTGAAAGTAGCGTGACAACCAAATTACGTGTCGTTTTCGATGCAAGCGCGACAACTTCTAATAATAATTCGTTGAATGATATTCAATACGTGGGCTCTAGGTTACAAAACGATATTTTCTCAATATTGATTCGTTTCCGGCAATATCAATATGTAGCTTGCGCAGATATTGAAAAGTTCTTCAGACAAACTTTAATTCATTCTGAACAACGTAATTTACAACTAATATTGTGGCGAACTGATAACACCATGCCAATTCAAGTTTATCGTCTCAACACAGTGACGTATGGCACTGCATCAGCACCGTACCTTAGCAACCGTTGCTTGAAACAGCTGGCAAAGGAATGCACGGATGTCGTCATTGCTAGCGTTATCAATGACGATTTTTACGTTGACGACCTCTTGACGGGGCATGATCAGCGCGACATATTGTTAGATATTTGTAATAAAACGTCCGCCATTCTACAAAACGGTTGTTTTCCCTTAAGGAAATGGAGTTTTAATTTTGATGTAACTTCAGAAAGTACTAAGGATCTATGTATTGGTGAATATTGTCAGTCTAAGGCCTGAAACTGCGTTAAGCGGGCGCCCGCGACGGGCAACCGTCGCGTGTCTACGTGCGTGGACACACGGGTGGGCTCCGTGGGAACGCGACGGCCCCCGTCGCGGGGACCCGTCGCGGACAACGGATTATTTTATTAACGCTGCCCATGCCGCTGTTCGTTCATCTCGGTCTTTATACAGTTCATTCGCCTGGTCCCATATGGCAGGGTGACACTGCGGGCACGCCACGATAGTGGCGGTAAGGCCGCTCTTTGAGGAGTGGCTAGAGAGGCGTCACGGCGCCCTCACCTACCGTCTGACGCAGGTCCTCACCGGACATGGATGTTTCGGGAGGTTCCTGCACATCATCAGGCGGGAGGAAACGCCCGGGTGTCACCACTGCGAGGATCGGCCAGAGGACACGGTAGAGCACACGCCAAGGAGGTGGCGGGATGGGAGAGAGAAAGGTCCTCCCGTCCCAGCCGCCGCAGGAAACGCCCCGGGCGTCGGGAGCCACGTGACGACTCCCGGCCACCGTAGGCGCGGGCCTGCGGACGGTGAGTAATGGGTGACTCACCGTCCGATCAGCACCAGACCCGTGCCGGACGGCGCGTATATTTTCCACGCGCGCATCAAAGAGATGTCAGCATATGAAGGGGTCCCTCAGAGCCAAGCCTAGCGGGTAAGCGGGATTGTCCGAATGGGACTACTACCCCGGAACACAAAGGGCTAAGGAAAGAACATGGATGGGTTTTAGTCAGTAAGAGTCTGACACTCCCTTCAGCTCCACCCAGAGCGGGAGAAGTCATTGGATGATTTCCCAGCCTTAAAAAAAAAAAAAGGGTGACACTGCACTTCCACAATTACTCTTTCTGTATCGAAAGACATTGTCCTTGATTTTCTCCGAGCGTGCGTACGACCCGTATCACATAGCGTTATTGACTGAACTAGCCTGCGCGTGCTACCGCTGTCGGCATATCAGAAATACTTAACTCATGCTTTTCAACATTCACAGTCGTCATTTTACTTCCTTACCAACAGGAAGTAAAACGACGACTGTACAACAAAAAAGCCTTTGGTGGGAAGACGGGGTGCGGCGCGTTCTGTTCGCTCCTGTTGTAGGTACTGTAGTCTGTGGCATTATGGTTAATTCCTTCAGTGCAATTCAATGTTGAAAAGTATGAGTTATTTCTGATATAATACTGCTAATGGGGTATTTATAGGGTGTTATTTCTGGCAGATTTTAGTCTTAGACAAAACTTATGTGTTTGAGTACACAATAATTCATCAAATAATCTTACAGAAATTACGAATGTTGTGTAAAGTTATTTGTTATGGTTCTCGTACTTTTACTCAAAACCACAGTATTGTCAGCATCAAGCAATGATTTAAGTGATTTTAAAAGAAATCTATAATATCTAAATCCATACTAATATTATCTATAAATGCGAAAGTAACTCTGTCTGTCTGTCTCGCGTTCACGGCAAAACTACTGAACCGATTTAAATGAAATGTGGTACAGAAATAGTCCATAGCCTGAGAAAGGACAAGAAGGAAAGTTTTTATCCCAAAAATCCCACAGGAACGGGCACTACGCGGGTAAAACCGCTGGGGACAGCTAGTATATAATAAAATCGTCAAAAATATAGTTTTTAGAATTTGGTCTGTCTGTTTATTTGTCCGGGATAAACACAAAAACTACTGCATGGTATTCATTCGAATTTTGCATTAAGCGGGTGAAACTGCGAGGAACAGTTAGTGGTTTCTAAAACGATAGGTGGAAAGTTTTCTGTAAACAAAAAGCCATGGTCACCCTATTGAAATATTCAAGACGTATCAAAAGTTATAAAAACCGAAAAAAAAATCATTGTGCCTGGTTTTATATAGTTTTACATATTAATAGGTGTTGTTTACAATAAAAAACTCTCTTTACTCTTACTTTCTTCGGTAGATAATCACGACATATTTCTACGCGATACCGTACTACAGCTCCTGAAATATTAACCTAGGATTTTTTTGGGAATCAACTTTGACAATTTTTTACAAAATCTTGGCATGGTTTTTTTTTTAATATGACGCCATGGTCGCGCGGTCGAAACGCACACGACTTTTTTGTGCATTTTTACACTATTTGACAAATTCAGATCTAGGTTTTACAAAAAACCTCAGACCTCTGCGATGCTTTTTCAGCGAGATATCGGCGATAACGTGTTCTTCACCGTTTCAATGGCGCGGCCATGAAGTTTTAGTCTTATAGCTCCTAAAATATTGACCTGGGAATTTTTTCTATATTTTTACAAATTTTTTACAAATTCAATCTGTTATTTACCTGAATTTCAGGTCTCTGCAACGTTTAGTTTTGGGCTCCTACGCACTACGCGGTTAGCCGGAATGCGGTCAGCCGTCCGGCTAACCGCAGGACGCGGTTGCGCTTGCGGTTAGCCGGCACCCGGCTAACCGCAAGCGCAACCGGAACGTGCGGTTAGAAACCGTCGTGGTTTTGCGGTTGGATCGACTCATTTCCAAGATGGAAGTTATTATATTTACTCGCGGTATATAAAGAAAAAGAAACAGAAAAAAAGGTACTGGGTGCATCCTTATTTGCAAACTCGAGACGAGAGCAAGCATTTCGAATTGTTTTTCGAAGAGCTCAAAAAGTATGAAGACAAGTTTTTTGGATATACTAGAATGAGTCTGAAATCCATATTTAATTGAAGAAAATGCGCTAGCGTCGGTGAACACGTTCACTGTCAATGGCGGGCAACCGCAAACTAGCACTATCCGCTTAGTGTGTATAGCAACCGCCCGGCTGGCCGTCAGTCGGGCCGCAGCGCTCAGAACGACCGGAGCGGTTAGCCGGCAGCCGCATCGCAGTGTGAATAAAAACTCCTTTCTCGTACAAATTTCCTATTGCGGTCAGCCGCACGGTTGGCCGCATTCCGGCTAACCGCATAGTGCCTAGGTAGCCTTAGAGATCTCCGTGGCCGCGCGGTTCTCCGCGTTTCGATGGCGCGGCCACGTTCAAACCCTTATAACTTTTTAACCATAACTTTGACAAATTTATGGTTTTGGGAATCAACTTTGACAAATTTTGACAAAATCTTGGCATGGTTTTTTTTTTTAATATGACGCCATGGTCGCGCGGTCGAAACGCACACGATTTTTTGAGCAAGTATTATTCAATTATTAACTTTAGAAATAATTCCTTAAAAATATATAATAATAATAAAGAAATACATTTGCCGATTACTTTACATAAGGATACACTAACTATACCGGCTAGGTCCGAAAGTATACATTACATTACTACTTCTTTTCTGGAGGATTGTGTAGTCTGCGCGGCGGAAATAGGAAATGGCATATTTTTAGCAAGTACATTGGGAACTCCCGTAAATGGAAAACTCCCAATTAGAATCTTGAATACCACTGAGAATGATTTTTATTTACAAGATATTAACCCTAAAATACATCTAGCAAGTGAATACAATATCTGCAGTTTTGACAAGCATGTCGCTAGGTCCGAACGAGTCAAAAAACTTCTACGTTTATTAAATTTAGGTCATTTAAAAAAGGAAGAAAAGAGTAGTATTATAAACATTTGTGCTAAATATAATGACACTTTTTATCTTGAAGGAGATCAACTCACCACGACAAATACGTACAAGCATTCGATAACTATAACACCCGGTACTCGACCAATATACAGCAAACCTTATAGGCTCCCACATTCCCAAAAAGGGGAAATACAGAAACAAATTGACCACATGCTCGAACAAGGTATAATTGAACCTTGTAATAGCGAATGGTCTAGTCCCATTCTTTTAGTACCAAAGAAATCAAATGGGGAGAAAAAATGGCGTCTAGTCATTGATTATCGAAAGCTAAATAACTGTATACAAAATGATAAATTCCCTTTGCCAAATATTCATGAAATATTAGACTCACTTTCCGGTTGCATTTATTTTTCACACTTAGATTTAAGTCAAGGGTTTTACAATGTGGAGCTCGAACCCGACAGTAGAAAATATACAGCTTTTCATTCAGGCCAATTTCAAATGACAAGAATGCCAATGGGTCTGAAGACAAGTCCCAACTCGTTTGCTCGAATGATGACCATGGCAATGGCGGGCCTTAATTACGAAAAATGTTTATGTTATCAAGACGATTTAATTGTAATGGGCAGGAACTTAGTAGACCACAACAAAAACTTGATAGAAGTTTTAGACAGATTACGCAGTGTCAATTTAAAATTAAATCCGATGAAATGCGAGTTTCTTAAGAAGGAAATGCTATATTTAGGACACGTCGTGACAGACAACGGTGTACTACCCGATCCTGAAAAGATTAGCGCTATACAAAAGTATCCAATTCCTAAAAATACCGAAGAAGTAAAGCGTTTTGTAGCCTTAGCTAATTATTATCGCAAAGGAGAAACCCAAACTTTATAGAAACTTGGGCCTGGCGTTACAGAGCTGGAATTTTGCCATAAATTAGAGCACCTAGGAAGATTTCACGAGCCCAATTTTCACGTCTCTCAGCAATGGCCAAATTGGTAAAATCAGACAATGTTTACCTGCATACATGTTAGGTTATTTTTTTAATTTTCTAACTGCCCTACACTAGGAATTTCTCCTGTGTCGTAGGTGTGTTTACAAACATTTAAACTCACATACACAAACACCCAGACCCGGAACAACTACATGTAGTCAATACAAATATTTGTTCCGTGCGGGAATCGAACTCGCTACATGCTGTACAGCAATCGATCAGCCACCGCGATATTTAAACTGAAAAAAAACTTTTTTGAGGCTGTTTTCTACTTAAATATGGAATGCACTAAAATGCAACAAAAATGATGTCTGCTAGATAAGGCCCACTTACATCACTAATGGGTTGCATTTTTATACATTGTATTTACTACCAGGGGATTTGATGCTATCTCAAATTACAGTAAACTGAATCTCAGTTAATTAAATAAAAAACCGTATTATTGAGGTAGGGTTTTACTAATCACCTAAGAAGGTGATGAGTTATGGAGTTAGGATTATCATAATATAATAATACAGTATCTAGGAATTCGTTCGTCGTCAGAAGAGCAATATCCAGATCCGGTTTTCCAGCAATGGTCAGCAGGAATCGCAGGCTACGGTTTCCAATATTCAAGCGAGGGTCTGTCAGAAGGCAATCAATTTCGGAGTCCAGTATTCGAGCAGTCAGCAGAGGTTCAATATTGTAATAAATCTCGAGAAGTCGAAAAACACATTCACTTGCGCAAAGATACGAAAAGCGAATGACACTAATTATAACTATGACAATTGACAGACGTTGACATTGACATTTGCCGTTTACTAGTGCAATCCATGTGCAATCCGCGTTGCAATCGACTTTTTCGATTATTTATTGCCTTTAATGATTTTTAATCGTGCTTACGTTAAAAAATAATTATATTCCTGATTTTTTTTTATTTTACAATGATTTCTATACCTAAAAAGCAATTATACTAAAATAATGGAGTATTATTCAATTATAATTTATAATTGAATAATAATTTATATTTATAATTATAGATATCCGCTAAATCGGTTACATTCTTAGGGTACGCTCTATTGTTTAATGCCAGTGTTTGCAAAGTAAGTGACGTATGATGAAATAAGTGCTGTAACGGTTTACAAAGGTTGCTTAAAACAAAAAAATAGAAATGTATTTTTTTTACACTCGGCCATTGTAATTGAGGCTAAGATTTAAATGGTTTAATTAGGCAGAATAGTAGATTTTTTTGGTACATATTTGATTCGTGTAACGGCTAGGCCCAGAAATGGGTTTCTCCTTTATTCCTAATTTTGCAGCAATTGCAAATAGTTTAAATATTCTGTGTAGGAAAAACGTTCAATTCATTTGGAACAGTGACGCACAAAAATCATTTGAAATGCTTAAGAAATGTATGTCTGAACCTCCAGTTCTACAATACCCAGATTTATCAGATAAAAATCAGTTTATTGTACAAACCGACGCGTCAGGCTACGCAATAGGGGCAGTTCTATCTAATACCGATGGTCGGCCAGTCGCTTACGCCAGTAGGAGTTTAAACAAAGCTGAACGGAATTACCCGACTATAGAAAAGGAACTCCTAGCTATAGTATGGGCCGTGAAACATTTTAGACCCTACTTGTACGGTCGTTACTTCAAAATACTTACCGACCACAAACCATTAATATATTTATTTAGTTTAAAGGAGCCGTCAAGTAGACTACTCAAATTTAGATTATGTTTAGAAGAGTACGACTATTTAATTGAATATGTCAAAGGTCAACAAAATGCAGCCGCCGATGCCTTATCTCGCATTTCGTTATCTTCGAAGGATTTAAAGAACATGCACGAATGTGTATTTGTAATGACACGAGCACAAAGAAAACAGTTAGGAGTAACTTCTCAAGTTACCGAAGAAACCTGTATCTCGGGTCGACCGAGAATTGCAGAAATAATTAATAGACCTAATAATGCAGTGGAGCTGCAATTTATTGACCAAGCGTACCTAAACAGGTTACGCGAAATAAATAGAATATCCAAGGAAAATAATATATTTTCTTATGATCAAGAAAAAATGGTACTGTATATAAATCCATCTGCTCGATCACATCTGACGCCAGCCGCATTTGTGAGAGCGATGCGTGATTTTTGCAATGTTAATAATATAAATGAAATATATTTTGTGAAAAACAAAAGCAATAGCATATTTATAAAAAAAATTACTAATGAAATTAAAGAATATACTAAATGGGAAGGGCCGCGATTATGTATTTTAAATGATATAGAAAGAGTAGATAACGTAGAAGATAGAAGGGTAATTTTGAATGACTTTCACATATTGCCGACAAGTGGCCATGCGGGGTATAGGAAGAATGTTCAATAACATTAAAAAATATTATTTTGGCCGGGTCTAGAAAGAGACGTTAATAACTTCGTTAAAAAATGCACTATTTGTCAAAAACAAAAATATACTATTATGACAAAAGAGCCCATGGTTATTACCACAACTGCCCAAACGGCATTTGAAAAAATCTTTTTAGATATAGTAGGGCCACTTGATAGAGATAACGATAATTACACATATATTTTAACACTCCAGTGTGAACTGTCAAAATATGTAAGTGCCTTTCCACTAGTGAATAAAACGTCGGCTGAAGTAGCTCGTGTGTTCGTCAATAACTTCATTCTCCAACATGGAGTATGTACCTCGGGAAATCGCTACTGACAGAGGTACGGAGTTTCTATCAGAAACATTCAAAAAGGTATGTAGCATTCTTAATAAGTATTGCAAAATTGAACTCGACAGCGTACCACCATCAAAGCATTGGCGCTTTAGAGAATTCCCACAAATCGCTAGGGGCCTTTTTAAGAATACACATCGACGACAGACCAAACACTTGGAGCTCATGGTTACCATTTTGGGCCTTTGCATACAATACCACTGTACATTCATCGACGAAATTCACCCCGTTCGAACTCGTTTACGGAAAGAAATGTAACTTACCAAGTAATATGGTAAGAACAGTAGAACCACTCTACAATTATGACAGTTATCCCTTGGAGCTTAAATACCGATTACAGGTTTCACAGACAGAAGCACGGAAAACTTGATTAATTCGAAATTAATAAGAAAAAACAAATATGATCAATATGTTAAACCTATAAAATATAAGAAAAATGATAAAATTTTGATTAAAAATGAAACAGGTAATAAACTCTCAAACCTTTATACTGGCCCATATACTGTTATAAGAGATTTATCACCCAATGTAGAGGTAAACATTAATGGTAAAAGTGATGTAATTCATAAGAATAGAACGAAGTTGTATTTCTCATAATTATGCATAGTAACAATACCAAAGCTTACCAATTACATCATCAACATTATAATTGTGGCTTGTAAGATGATATGTAAGAATTCCATAGCTGCACGGATAGATTATACCAACTACTAAATGTACTTATTGTTTATAAACATTAATAATTAATGGAACATCTGCTGTAATCTTATATCTATGTAAGAATAATATTACTATGTTATCAGTATAATAAATATTTTAAATGACATGAATAATTTCAAGAGCATATTTTGTATGTTTTGTTGGACTAGGTATTATTCATTATCGCGGTGGTATCCTTCTGCGAGGTAGTCATTTCGCAGAAGGAGGCTGCGGAGCGGGAGAGGGAGATTACCTCCCTCAACCCGGCCCGCAGCAGGCGCACCGGGCGTCGGAGGAGGGCAGACAATGCCCTCTTCCAGCCCCCCTAAATGGGTCCAGGGGTGACGGACGCGGGGTTTAGTCCGTCGCCCCCCACAGCACCTGGACCCGAGGCGGCGGCGCGTACTGTTCCACGCGCGCGCCTATGGCGCGGGGGAGTGTCGTACACCTCACTCCCCCTCGACCAAGACGGGGCCCGCTACGGCGGGCCGGCACCAGCGGGGGTTGTGGAAGAATTCTTTTTGATTCCCGCGACCCCCGCGCAGGTGAGAGAGGGAACAGTCGGGTTCGGTTTTTAGTCGGTAAGAGTCCGACAGACCCCCCCGCCCTCCCCGGGGCGGGGGACATCCATGAGGATTTTCCACCCGGTCAAAAAAAAAAAAAAAAAAAAAAAAGGTATTATTCATTATGGGTTAATATTATATTTAACCAAATATATTACATTCAGTCATATGCAATGTAAAAAAAAAAAAAAAAAATGTAATAGATTATTATTATTATTTTTTAAATTGCCTTGGTAGGTGTGGCGTAGTATGTAAGTACTTATAACTACATGTAAGTAACCAATATATAACCCGTGTATTACCAGAAATAAAGTCAGTTCTGCATTGTACTTTGTGATGTCTCAATCAATGACACCCGTACTTATACTGACATGCCATGTGCTATCCTACTACTATTATAAAGGCGAAAGTTTGTAAGTATGGATGTATGGATGTTTGTTACTCTTTCACGTAAAAACTACTGTATAGATTTGGATGAAATTTGACACAGAGATGGTTTATATCCTGGATTAACACATAGGATATTTTTTATCCCGGTAGAACATTCCTGTGGGATAATTTCCGACCTCCACGCGAGCGAAGCCGCGGGCAGAAGCTAGTTAGTTATAAAGCTTTGTATCCCCCACTACGCTGTAATTTATGTACTACCTACTATGTACAGTACGGTAATATCCGAAGAATTGGTGCGTCTGGGTAAAATCGTAACATGCTCTCGCTTTCAAAACAATATATGGAAACGAAAAATTCCACCAGCAGCTTTTTGGAATAAAATTACAGTCGCGACTATACATCACTCACTGACTCATGCTGTGTTGTGCCGTTTCTTAAAATAGTGAAGCTACGAAACCGTTCCTCTCAAGATAGGTGCAAGGGACAAGTTACAAGAATATTTTATCACTAGCTTTCTGCCCCGCAGTCACCCGCGGAAACTTCGTTTTCCCGTAACTTCCTATCCCGTTGGTATTTCGTTGAATCCTGACTTAGTGTGTTCTATATGGAATGCCCATGCTAAGTCGATTTCACTTACCTATTTGTTATTATGAATTTAATTTTTCAATTTTTTAGTTATTTAATTTTTTTTTTGTAGTGTAGTAGATGGACAAGGATTACAATTATACACACACACAACACACCTACAACTGTAAAAAAATGTAGATGTACCTAACAATGATAAATTACACCTTTACTGTATTAAGGTTACAATTTTAAAGCGCCCTTAAAAGCGAACGGCGTAATGTTATGTTATGGGTACCCAACACTCGTGCGTCCAGCAAGCGCACCGCATAGTCGAGCACATCAGTGCCGGCTTCCAGCGTGGCGCTATGACTGGCGCCCTGTTCTTCGACATAGCGAAGGCTTTCGACAAGGTTGGCACAATGGCTTAATATATAAGGTATACCATCTCGGCGTGCCCGACCGTCTCGTGCTCATCTTACGGGACTTTTTGTCGAACCGCACCTTCCGCGGTGTCCCCTTGGGCTTCCCGTTCTCTCCCCCTTAATCTTTACCCTGTTCACTAGCGACATCCCTAAGAGTAAAAAGGCCCAATTGGCGTTATTCGCCGATGACACGGCCATTTACTACACGGGGATCAGTCCGCCAGCTATAGTTCAGACTCTCCAGAACTCGGCCAACGTCCTAGGCGCTTGGTTCCGGAAATGGAGAATCGAGGTCAACCCCGATAAAAGCCAGGCTGTTCTCTTTAGGAGAATTCGTAGGGCCCTCCCCAACCCCCCTAATCCGATCACCATGTACGGCAAGCCGATCCCTTGGGCGAAGCATGCCAAGTACCTGGGTGTCACTCTCGACCAACACCTCAGTTTCGCAGAGCACATAAAGCAGGTCCGTTCGCGGGCCGCTTTCGCTCTCGGTAGGCTCCAATTCATGCTTACAGAACGCAGCAAATTGTCACTCCGGTGCAAACTGCGTCTCTATAAGCCTGTAATCCGTCCTATCATGACATACGCTTGCGTCGTCTTCGCGCACGCCAAACCCAAGTATCTGCATCGAATGCAGACACTCCAAAACCGGTTCCTCCGTAGGGTCTCAGGAGCTCCCTTTTACGTCCGTAACATGGACCTTCATGTAGACTTTAAACTCCCCACAGTTCAGCAGTTCATGAAACGCCTCTCGAAGCGGTTCTTTGACACTGCTTCAAAGCACCGCAATCCCCTGATTGCGGCCGCCTCCCGATACACCCCGTCCCGCATCAGTAAGGTTCGCCGTCCACGGCATACCCTCATTGCCCCCGACGATGCCACCACTCTCCTCCAGGAGAGCAGCCCGGCTACTAGCACTGTTAGGATAGCACACAAATACAAATTGCCGTCGTTTCGTCCTCGCCGCCGAGGCCCGTCGCGACGAACCTGTCCATTCCCATCCCCCCGACCCTTGCTCGAGCCAGCCCGCGTTGCCGCTGAGCCAGTAGCTTTAAAAACCCCCGATCCAGCTGTCCCTTGCTGTCCCCCCCCAGCGACGCCCTAAGCCGAGGTCCGAACCCAGCAGGGGGTGCCCTTAGCGTGTAGTCGCTTAGTTTTGTAAGTTAGGTTTAGTTTTTTTTAAGCCCTGCACGGGCAGCCACACTGCCGTCCACTAACTAAAAGGCCGTTAAGCCACAGTTGGTCGTTTTTCACTTTTTAATGTAGTCTTATACAACTTTCGACGCTCTATCTTTTGTTCTAAGAATCATTTTTCTATGATCAATAGTTTTAGTGATACAGAACATTGCTGTGCAGTTAAGCCATGTAAATTTCGTTACTTCCTTAACTAAAAAGCGGCTAAGCTACAATACTTCTCTAGAAAGACGTTAACATACTTTATCGGCAAATTGATGTATCATTTTTTTCTAAATTTACTTAACTAAAACTACATTATCTAGTCATGCTTGACTAAAAAGCAGCTAAGCGTCTTTAACTACCTTCATGTTTTGTGTCATACAAATAACCATCTGAACATCGTACCTTAACTATAAAGCAGTTATAAAGAAAAACTACACTAGAAAGCAGTTATACGGCAATAGCGGCTTTTAAGTTATGTATTAAAATTAGTATTAGTTAAATATCAAACGGTAGAGAGCAGCTAAACGACAATACTAGACTAAATAGCAGTTAAACGCTTGTGATTTGCGTTTGCGTTTCACCAGCTCAGGCTATAATTCCTTCCTAGTCAGTCTAACTACTAGAAACTATTAGGTTAGTTTTATACGTAGGTTGTTTCTATTATTCATAAGTTGTATTTTTAATTTAATCTTTCAAGCATGGCAAACGAGACACAATTGATTTTCTATTGTTATTTATTTATTTATTTTATAAATTATATAACTCCGGTACATTCGCCAAATTATAAAGGGTCTTATAAAGAAAACTTAAATCTGAGCAACTTCCTCGTTGCTCCAAGGAGCTCATCTTGAAATGACAGAGCCTTTGAGGATAATCAGCTTCGCGATCACATTTGTGATCTGTAGCGCATTTATCTCGTAAACTTTTTTTGGATGCACTCTATTCTGTCGATGTGGACACGATACGCTGGATTCTATACAGGAGATGCATATTCCAGTATAGGAGTATACTGACCAGATAGTTATAGAGAACCTTAAGGGTGCCACTTGACCGGAATTCCTTGCAAGTTCTTTTTACAAATCCGGACATTTTATTTGTTTTGGCGACAATAGTGTCAAAGTGATTTATAAAGGATAGTTGACTATCAAGTTGGACTCCCAAATCACGAATGGTATCGACTTTCTGAAGAGTTATGCCGCTTAAGTGATGGCCGAAGCAACTTTTTCCGTGTAAATGTTATATGATAACACTTTACGGCATGAGAGTACTCATGTTATTATGACACCACTCATGAATTGAAGTCCAAGTCCTTTTGAAGCAAAGCAATGTCGGTACTTGATTCAATTTCCTTGTATAGTTTTAGATCATCCGCAAACATAGAGCATTTTGAGTTTTCGATGGAGTGTATGATGTCGTTCACAAATACCAGGAAAAGAATAGGTCCAAGATGCAATCCCTGTGGCACCCCAGAGGTTGAGTAATAAAGTGGCGACTGATAAACCTTTATAATAACTCTCACTTGTCGGTCTGAAAGATATGATTCAAACCAGCGTGCAGTGTAGCAAATGACCATGCATACCATAATTCTCAAGTTTTTTAAGAAGAAGCACATGATTTACTTTGCCGAACGCGCTGCTGAAGTCAGTGTAAATTGCACACCGGAGTCTACAGATCTGCTGATATCATTAATGTAGTGAACTAAGTTGGTGGTAGTAGATTTATTGGTGCTGAAACCGTGCTGTTGCGTAGCCAATTGGGTTTTAATGAGAGAAGTTAATACAGGACAGACTAATGATTCGAACAGTTTCGAGAAAATTGAAAGAAGAGATATGGGCCAATAATTTTTAACATCATTAGGCTCCCCTTTTTTAAATATTAGAACTACGTGTGCGATTTTCCACTGTGTGGGAAACTTAGAAGACATAAGGGACTTGTTAAAAATAAGGTTGAGCGGTAATGATAAATATTTGGCACATTGCCTTATGAAATGCGGCGGTAGGCCGTCAGGCCCTGGACCTTTGCAGATATTTAGTTTTTTTTTATTGTTTAATTACGTCTCGCTCTGTGAAATAATAGCTTCCCAGTGCAAGCAGAGGGTACTCTTTTGGCTTTGTTTGTACCGTGAGTGTTCCAGCTGGAGATGCAAAGGTAGCAGAAAAGAGTGAGGCAAACATTTTACTCACTTCTTCACCAGAAGTTGCCACTTTCCCGCTCCAGTACATCTCAGATGGAATGTCATTGGACTTGGCTTTTGCGGCCTTAACGAATGACCAAAATGCCTTCGGATTCAGTCTGATTTTAGTGCTACTGACGTACGTGCTGCAGCACTTTTTGATCATATTTTTAGAACGTTCCTCCAATATACGGTATTCATATTTGTCCCTTGGATTTTTGTACTTTTTAAAACGAAGTCTTAATTTTTCCTTTTGTTTGAGGAGTCTGATCAAACATTTTGAGGACCATATAGGAAATTTGTTATTGCGTGTAGTATAGCCCCCGGGTGCCGCTTTAAGCTCAATGAGTTAATGGCATAATTTTATAAAATTACCTACACAATTTAATTTGTCGTACTGTGATTGTCAATTCTTTTTAAATAAATAAAGTTTTGATTTTCATAAAATAGTTTTTAACTTCTCAACTTTTTACCCGCAAGTGCTTACTTAAAAGGCAGTTAATTGCGAGCGAGATGTATTTAACTGCCTTCTAGTTAAGCAATACGAATATGTTTGACAAATACAGAGCTTAAAAGTGTTTAAAATCCCATAACTGCTTTCTAAGTAAGCAAAGTTAGTCTTTCAAGTGATAGTTACTAGGCTATAAGTCTGTTAAAATCCTTTAACTGCTTTTTAACTAAGTACATATATTATAATAACTTTTACTGTAAGTACAAGACGTGGCGGCTACAAGAAATTACTTTGCTTTATAGCAGTTAAGGTATGGTTAACGGCCTTATAGTGCAGTATATTAGGTCAAAATAAAAAAAAAATGCTTAGCTAAAACTTAGAAAATGAATTTAAATAAAATCTAATAAATATAAATGAATGAAATATATCACATATTGTGCACAAAAACTATGCCTACATATATAACTTGCAACCTTGTTCCTAGGTAGCATACTTTTCAAGAGACATCATTTCCCACTTATTTTTGCCTTTTCTCGAAAACTACTTTTTGCACTTAGCTGCCTTTTAGTTAGTGGACGGCAGCACAGGCAAGCCCGGTTAAGCTGTAGACAGACAACCCTTTGGTTGAACTGCGAGATGCCATTTCAAAAAAAAAAAAAAACTTGTGTTATGGAATGTCGTAAACTATGCATACACAAACCGTCGCAGCAATCGCGACGCATGTGCTGTCGTTTTTTGAAGATTTCTATCGTCTATGGTCAGTCCATCACCTCCTGACCTGATGATCACGAGACCAAAATGGCAAACGCCCTTTCCAATATCTTAATAATAAGTTACTAAATCAGTCGAAGCCTACTCTTTACTGTTAAGGAGTTGTACTTTCCATCATCAGCTCAGCTACATGAGGTAATAATTACCATATGCAAGTACTTAAATTACTTCATAAGATTGGCGAAAAACGATGTGTGGGCCCATAAAATTTGAGGGTTGCCCTCGATTTCTCCAGGATCCAATCATCAGATCCTGACTTGGTGACTATGGGACCACTTCAGAAGTATCTCCTTTCGAACAAAAAAACAATTTTGAAAATCGGTCCACAATTGGCGGAGTAATCGCGTAAAAAAAAACATACCGTCGAATTGACAACCTCCTCCGTTGTTGAAGTCGGTTAAAAATAAAAATATAAATAAGATTTTTTTTTTATTGTAGTAACAAAGAATAAAATATACGTTGAAGTACAGTGAAACTATGACTGCCTCAATTCTAGATTTTAAAAATTGCAAAAAAAAAACTTAAAAAATGAAATAAAACTAAAATTGTAGGTACAGAGGCCAGCACATCAAGTTACCACAATCTGTCAAATTTCTTTGATAGTATTTCAACTTTATTGCAAAGACATAAGGTTCATTTTTAATTGAGAAATTTTGACAGTTAGGGATAGCTTGATGTGCTGGCGTCTGTACAAAAAAACATCATTCATCATCATATTGTTGTCTCATCTTCAGGTATTAGACATGGACATGGCACAGACAGCATGACACTGTCTGTTGTGCCATTGGCACATCACTGCTTAGGCTCACTGCACCTTGGTAGCTCCCCCGGGCATAAAAAATAAGAGCAGCGAAGATCTAAAAGTAAACCAAAACAACAGTAGGTACCTAAATGGGTGGGACGGATTGGTAAAACAGGTCAATAAGTTGCACAATCTTGAATATATCCGTCGTAATGTTGCGACAAAAGAGGTAGGTATAACGTCCTCGCGCAGGTGCTCGAATAATTCACGAGTGAGCCTTTAGTTCCCTATGAACTCGACGTCGGCTCGGGAATACTCGCCAAGTAAAGTTTTAGCGTTGAAGATCGTCGGCGACACCTCCGCTCTTCCCGTACAGCTTCTTCTAGCCATAAAAAGCAGCCATAGTTTGAAATTAAACTTCTACAATTTTCGTCAACAGCACGACAACTATTTTGAAGTCGTATGAACCACAGAGTACATACATTATTATATCATAACCATAGATATCCGGAGATATGCCTTCATTGCGGAATAGTAAGGAGTCAGTGCCACCGCTTATCTCCCACCCAAATAATTACAACACAAATAGTGTACTCTATAGAAATGATGAAATGAACTTCTCTTCATGCTTTTCAGGCTTATGGCTGGCTGCGACAGACTTATCATTTTATCGAAATTAGCATTTCTCCAATTCATTGTTCATGCAGTTCGATTTTGAACCTTAGGTCTACAGACATAAGCTTGCACGGGTTTGACCTTCGCCTCACGAACGACAACATTGACCACTGGTAACTGGGTATACATTATCGACGGGATCTCATTGACAAAAGGTTCACTTTTAATTGCAAGGACTGTTTAGTGAACGAACACCGAAGATACGAGTGTGATAGATAGTCGAATAATTGCGTTCTCGACTGTATTTTCATAGTCGCATAATCGACGACTCCCGGCCACCGTGGGCGCGGTCCTGCAGACGGTGAGTAATGGGGTGTGCGTCAGGATGGCTGGACCAAACGAGATATGTCCTTGAGACCATGTGCACTATTTAATACCTATTTGCTACTATTTACTACCTATAGTGAAATATTTGCTACCTTTTCGTTAAGAAATTTATCAAAGAAATAAAGTGGTCAGCCATTCTGACGTCAGGTTGGCTGACCATTTCCAAGTTCTCATAGTTTTAGCGTTGTATTAACCGCGTTGTTAATGTAAATATTTACTACCTGATTGCTACCTTAACATACATTTTTTCCACAACTATAAGAAGCTCCTATAAAAAGATATTAATAAAAGCCATTTAAACGCTTGTACATTAATTTTTAACGTCTTTTCTTCTCAGTACAATTGCTAACAATGTTTTTGTAGGCGCTTAGTGGCTTATGAACAACTTGTTTCTGGATGATTTTATAATTATTAACATATCGCATTTATATTATAAGTACGTATGTACCTACTTGGGGATTTATTAAATTGATCTTTATTAAATTACGATACAATGTTTGACAATAATTAATTGACATCTTAGATTATTTGTATTTAAAACTACCTACAATATTCACAACTATGATGATAAACTATTCTGTTCAACTTTGGTTTTGTTTTTTTGTTGTTCGCCTGATATGTTTAAGTCCCATGTGATAGGGGCGAGCCTATTGCCATCACCCGGGCACAAATCATGATTTACTGAGTCTAAAATTTTTTGTCACTCTCCTGTGTAAATGGAAGGCTGTCAGAAATCAAAAAAAGAACAAGATATTCGATAAATTATTATTAATATTAAATTATTTATATTTTCTGCCATAAATGATGCAATGGGCCAACATTTTTTTATGACTTTTGGTTATTCGATTTGACATGTCATCGTAACATAGAAATGAAGTACCTCTCAAACAGTGAGATTTATAATGACCAATTCCCTCGCTGATGTAGAAAATGTTTTGTGCTCAAATAATAATAACGAGTCATTACACCGTCTTGACACCTTGACCGTATGCTCGGACACTGCTCCGGCTGACTCACATACTGTCACTGCAGGCTCTGACACCCTGAGCGTAAACTTAGACCCTGAAACATGGGAGGTCCTTCATGAAGTTGAAGTGCACACGGAACAGGACAATTCACTATCATAGGTTTCATTCACAATCATAGTACAAACGATCGTTACTGCACTGTAACATTCCTATACTTATGATAAATGGTACAAACGGTTGATCCTGGGCGAAGAAGTGGCGTCCTTACTATTCCAGAGTGAGTAGTAGAGGGCACACTTCACTCGTCACAGAAGGTAGACGAAATGTGTCGTCCGGGTCGGTGTGACTTGTCACAGTGGTTTATTTAGCGTCATCTGACGAAATTTGTCGTCAGAGTCAGGAGCTGACTTGTCCTGGATGATCGCTTGCTATTTGTGAGACGAATTGTGTCGTCCGGGTCACATCCTTGTTAGGAGTGGCTTGTCTAGATGTTTACAAGGTCGTAAATGCGTTGTCTTGGCTAAATTCTAGCCTGAATTGGTATCTAATGCGTTGTCGACTGGTCTTACTGAAGTGTAGTCCGAGTCACACCTTACGGTTGGCTAAGTGATACACTTGCCTGGTTAGTCCAAGTCATTAAACAATTTTAGTGTTTGTGTGCGAATGAAAATGATTAAGTCAGGATGAGCGAACGGACTATGCAGTTATCTTAAATTGTTTCTGCTAAATCGCCCGAGGACGGTCGCAAGTCAGTCCGGCCGTGACGGCGTTTACGTCAGTGACGCAGTGACGCAGTACCTGTCACATGATTACCAGTTACCATATATTATTATACCACCATACATACCTCCGAACCAGTTACCTTGAACCACCTTTTACCTCATACCACCGAACCAGTACCTTACCACGTTTTGACAACCCCGCAAGAAACAGTGAGAGTGAAGCAATCATCATGATAAAGAAATATAAATGTAAACACCGATGCGGCACGAGCGTCATCACAACGCCGCGCCGCACACGTTCACCGGTTTACTTCGGAAGGAGCTGTTTGTAAGCGCAAGCAGAGCAAGCAGAAAGCACCAACACCCTCCGCGTCTTCACTGCACACGTCGGGACCTCGCAGATGGACACATGACGCTGACGACACACGCGTCCCGCGGATCGGCAGGCAGTCTTCTCTCGACGGCGGCACCTGGGGGAAAAGGACCGCGCTCTTTTTTTTTTGAATTGGCATCTCGCAGTTCAACCAAAGGGTTGTCTACTGCTTAACCGGGCTTGCCTGTGGCTGCCACAAAAGAATTGTAGCCTCCAGCCAGGGCTTAATAAAACTAAACCTAACTTACAAAACTAAGCGACTACACGCTAAGGGCACCCCCTGCGGGGTTCGGACCTCGGCTTAGGGCGTCGCTGGGGGGGGACAGCAGGGGACAGCTGGATCGGGGGTTTTTAAAACTACTGGCTCAGCGGCAACGCGGGCTGGCTCGAGCAAGGGTCGGGGGGATGAGAGTGGACAGGGTCGTCGCGACGGGCCTCGACGGCGAGGACGGAACGACGGAAATTTGTGTCTGTGTGCTAATCTAACAGTGCTAGTAGCCGGGCTGCTCTCCTGGAGGAGAGTGGTGGCATCGTCGGGGGCAACGAGGGTATGCCGTGGACGGCGAACCTTACTGATGCGGGACGGGGTGTATCGGGAGGCGGCCGCAATCAGGGGATTGCGGTGCTTTATGGCGGTGTCAAAGAAACGCTTCGAGAGGCGTTTCATGAACTGCTGAACTGTGGGGAGTTTAAAATCTACATGAAGGTCCATGTTACGGACGTAAAAGGGAGCTCCTGAGACCCTACGGAGGAACCGATTTTGAAGTGTCTGCATTCGATGCAGATACTTGGGTTTGGCGTGCGCGAAGACGACGCAAGCGTATGTCATTATGGGACGGATTACAGCCTTATAGAGACGCAGTTTGCACCGGAGTGACAATTTGCTGCGTTCTGTAAGCATGAATTGGAGCCTACCGAGAGCGAAAGCGGCCCGCGAACGGACCTGCTTTATGTGCTCTGCGAAACTGAGGTGCTGGTCGAGAGTGACACCCAGGTACTTGGCATGCTTCGCCCAAGGGATCGGCTTGCCGTACATGGTGATCGGATTAGGGGGGTTGGGGAGGGCCCTACGAATTCTCCTAAAGAGAACAGCCTGGCTTTTATCGGGGTTGACCTCGATTCTCCATTTCCGGAACCAAGCGCCGAGGACGTTGGCCGAGGTCTGGAGAGTCTGAGCTATAGCTGGCGGACTGGTCCCTGTATAGTAAATGGCCGTGTCATCGGCGAATAACGCCAATTGGGCCTTTTTACTCTTAGGGATGTCGCTAGTGAACAGGGTAAAGATTAGGGGGGAGAGAACGGAGCCCTGGGGGACTCCGGCGCGAATCGGGTGGGGGGAGGAGAGAGCGCCCTCGATGCGGTAGCGGAAGGTGCGGTTCGACAAAAAGTCCCGTAAGATGAGCACGAGACGGTCGGGCACGCCGAGTTGGTATAGCTTATATATTAAGCCATTGTGCCAGACTTTGTCGAAAGCCTTCGCTATGTCGAAGAACAGGGCGCCAGTCATAGCGCCACGCTGGAAGCCGGCACTGATGTGCTCGACTATGCGGTGCGCTTGCTGGACGCACGAGTGTTGGGTACGGAACCCGAACTGCTCGTCCGGAATCAGGCTCTTCGCCTCGGCATAGTCCTTGAGACGCTTATAAATAAGCCTCTCGTAGATTTTGCCGAGCACGTTGAGCAGACTGATGGGGCGATAGCTGGTGGGGTCTGATTTGGGTTTGCCGGGTTTGGGGATACCTATAACAGAGGCCTCTTTCCAGGCTTGTGGGAACATGTTATTACTCATGGCGCCATTGAAGATGGCGGTCATGAGCATGATCAGTTGGGCGGGGAAGAGTTTGAATACCCTATTGGTAATTCCATCTGAGCCGGGGGCTTTACGAGCCTGAAGACCCTTGATGATGTCTTGCACCTCGTCAGGGGTGACGGGGGGCAGAGGATCATCTGGATCTTCGACGGGCGGGAGAGAGGCTCTACGTTCGACCTCGGCGTCGACTTTGGCGAGGTGCTTTGGGTCGACCGGAAGGGAACTGGGGGAGCATTGGGACTCGAGACTGTCGGCTAGGAGCTCGGCTTTTTCAGAGCTATCAAAAGCGATGCTCTTGTCGGGACGGATGAGTGGAGGGGTGGAAGATTCTTCGGGAGCGCGAAGCTTCCTCTGAAGGTTCCAGAAGGCATGGTGATTGGGCTCAAGTTCACCGAGTAACTTGTCCCAGTTGTCCGAACGAGCTTCCGCAATGCGTTTCTTTACAGCACGCTGTAAATTGCGCATGTGGGCTTTGTTCGCATCGCAGGGGAAGGAGTCGTAGGCACGGATGGCTGCGTTCTTCTCGGTTATCAGCTCACGTACGTCAGCGGGTAGTTTCCAGCGGTGGTCTTCCACCACCGGGACTTCCCGTGAGCAATCCGTCAAAACGGATTGCACGTGTTCTGTAAACGAGGCGATCGCGCCGGTAGTGTCATCGACAGAGACAATGAGGTCAGGAATGGATTCCAGCTGAGGTGACAGAGTGTCGGATTTAAGCTTTTCGCTTACTTTCCTCCAGTCGGTCACCAACTGGGTGCGAGGACCGCGCTCGACGCGCGACTCCTATTTATGCTTTCGCGGCTTCGCGGCAAAAATAGTGTCGTGTGCAAAACAGCGCCCCGCGCCCCGCGCGCTTGCCGCCCTTCGGCGCGTCGCTATTGGTCAAAAATGATTGGACAGTAAAACTTGTTATTGTATATAAAGTAGTGTATTTTAGAAATTAAATCAGTCTGTAAAAGTCAGTTATTCAATTCTTTGTGACGAGTTATTATTTCCAAGTACTTACCTATCAACCCTGTGCGTGCCCAACCACTAAATTGGTGACCCCGCAAAACCGAACACGAACTGAAGCCGAAGCCAGAGTTCCTGCAACACCGAACTCCAGGATCCCAGCAGATTCGAAGAACCATCATGAGGAACGAGGAGTTCAGCGACGCTCAGGGCACCACAACAATGAAAAGCGACGTGGCGACCATCTCACTTCCGGCCCGACTGCCACCATTTTGGCGCCAAAACCCACGCCTGTGGTTCGCGCAATTTGAAGCCGCTGTTGCTGCCAGCAAGATAAGTGAGGAGCAGAAATTCAACCTCGTCGTCCCACTACTCGGCAACAGCGACCTGGAGCAAATCGGAGACATCATCCTACATCCTCCGACCACCGGCAAGTACAGCACGCTCAAAGACAGACTCATCTCAACGTACCAAGAGTCAGATCACCGGCAGTTACAGAAGCTACTCAGCGGCCTCGAACTCGGCGATCACAAGCCGAGTCAGCTGCTGCGTAAAATGCGAGACCTCAGTGGCAAGCTACTTTCGGATGAAGCGCTGAAAGTTATGTGGCTCAACCAGCTGCCCGCTCAAGTTCGCGCCGTGATCTCCGTCAACACCGAATCATCGCTCGAAGTGCTAGCTGCGATGGCAGACAAAATGATGGAACATTTCGAACCCGTTACAGTCGCCGCAGTCTCCACAGCAAACCCTTCGATAACAAGTCCAGCAGTCAATACAGAGGTACACTTAAATGCAATTACTAGCCTGCAAATCAACATGCTTACGAAACAAATAGAGAAGTTGTCACTCGAAGTCGCCGAACTCCGCAACCATCAACATTCGTCGTATCACCGTTCCCGCCAAAACTCCGCGCATCGTAGCCGCTCACGCTCGTATTCAAGACCGCGTACTGATAACGCCCGCAAGCCCGGCGATTCCGACTGGCTGTGCCGCTATCACTACCGATTCGGCAACGGGGCACGGAAATGCGAATCACCGTGTTCCTTCGCAGCGAAGCGGGAAAACTAGAACGTACATCGATAGTGGCGGGCATCGATGTAAACCAAACAAGCCGCCGCCTATGTGTGATCGACATCAACAATAGAGAGAAATTTCTTGTCGACACGGGAGCCGACATATCGGTATTAGCCGCTCGAAACCAAAAATATTCGAAGCCGGTGGAAAATGCAGGCTACAAACTTTTCGCGGCAAACGGAACAGAGATTCGTACCTACGGAGAGCGCACACTCGAGCTCAACCTAGGCTTACGAAGAAGTTTTAAGTGGACTTTCGTCGTCGCCAACGTGAAGACTTCGTTACTGGGTGCCGACTTCCTAGTACATCATAAACTGTTAGTCGACTTGCACCAAAGAAAACTCATCGACCGTGTAACTGAGCTCAGTGTAAACGCCGTAAAAATAAACAGCAAAGAAGAATCAATCTACATTATCAATCGCGACCACACTCATCACGACCTGCTGAAGAAATATCCAGACGTACTTCGACCAATGTCACTCAAAACTCCAGCCAAGCATGACGTCACACATCACATCGAAACAACTGGGCCGCCGATCTACTCACGGCCGCGCCCTCTACCGCCCGACAAATATAAGGCGGCAAAACTCGAATTCGAGCGCATGATCGAGATGGGAATATGCAAGCCGTCAAACAGTCCGTGGGCGAGTCCGCTTCACATTGTTAAAAAGAAAGACGGCTCACTTCGAGTATGTGGCGATTACAGAAGACTCAACGCCGTCACCGTTCCCGACCGATACCCCATTCCACGAATTCAAGATTTCACATACCAACTCAGTGGCAAGAAAATATTCTCAAAACTCGACTTAAAAATGGCATATTTCTGGATACCTATCGCAAAACAAGATGCTCAAAAAACAGCAATAATAACACCGTTCGGACTCTTCGAATTCACCTGCATGACGTTTGGTTTAAGAAACGCTGGTCAAACGTTTCAACGTTTCATGCACGAAGTTCTACGTGGATTAGATGAAAACGTATTCTGTTTCGTCGCCGATCTGCTCGTCCACTCCAGAAATAAGGAAGAACACCGCCGCCACTTAGAACTAGTACTCGAACGCCTAAATACCTACGGCGTCAGTCTTAACATCGACAAGTGCGAGTTTGACAAGGAAAACATCGAGTTCCTCGGATATCAAGTGACGTCAGAAGGAATCAAACCCACTCAAGAACGAATTCAAGCCATTGTAAACTATCCGAAACCACAAACAGTTCAAGAACTAAGAAGATTTTTAGGAATGATAAACTTCTACCGTAGTTGTTTACCTCATCAAGCCGAGTACCAACACGAATTAAATAAATATCTACACAACAGTAAGAAGAAAGACAAAACTCCGATACAATGGTCTCAAGTAGCAGAACAAGCCTTTGAGAAATGCCGACAAAGCATACTCGAGGCAACGACACTGACTCACCCGATACCTAACGCGCCGCTATGTTTATTTACCGACGCATCGAATACTAGCATCGGCGCCGTTCTACAACAAAAAGTGGACAACTTGTGGAGACCACTGGCATTCTACTCGAAAACTATGAGTGAGACGCAGCGACGTTACAGCGTGTACGATCGCGAATTACTAGCCATGTACACCGCAGTGCAACACCTACGACGACTGATAGAGGGCAGTGACCTAACAATATTCACCGATCACAAACCACTAACTTACGCGCTGACAAGAACCCCGAGTAGTAGTGATACACCACGAAGAGAACGCCAGCTACACTACATCAGTCAGTTCTGTGCAAAGATTCAATACATTCACGGTGATAAGAACGAAGCAGCTGACGCCTTATCACGCATCGAAGAAATCGACTTTTCACACACTACGATCGACAATAACCAACTTGCTCAAGATCAACAAAATGATGAAGAACTGAAGAGCTGCATGTCTAACCCGAATCTTAAGTTCGCACCTATCACCTTGCCCGGAGGTCAACGACCCATCATATGCGAAACATCAACTGGCAACGTTCGTCCATACCTACCAGCGACTTATCGTTTATCAGCATTCAAAGCGCAACACGAACTAAGTCACCCTGGTGTGCGAACAACAAGAAAAATAATGTCAACAAAGTTTTTTTGGCCAAGTATGAACAGAGAACTTGGTTTGTGGGCGAAATCATGCATCGGTTGCCAGCGCGGGAAAGTTCACCGACACGTTATCAGTCCACTTGGGGAATTTCAAAAATCGTCGCGCTTCGAGCGTTCACGTTGACATCGTGGGACCACTGCCACCGTCTAACGACTACAGATACTTAGTAACAATGATCGACCGCTGCACTAAATGGCCGGAGGCAATACCTATTCGTGACGTCACCGCCGACACTGTTGCTAAGGCGATTTACGACGGATGGTTATCGCGATTTGGCTGTCCGTTACGAGTAACTACGGATCAAGGAAGACAGTTCGAATCGTCGATATTTAACGCACTGATGAAGAAGTTTGGCGTCACCAGGATTCGAACTACTGCATACCACCCGCAAGCAAATGGTCAAGTAGAACGATGGCATCGTACGTTGAAGGCCGCGCTCATGGCGAGAGGCGCCGGCGCACACTGGAGCGAGGAATTACCGACCGTGCTGCTTGGGCTACGTACAGCGCTTCGTGAAGACACACAAGTCAGCCCGGCCCTGATGACCTACGGATCGACACTGAGAATACCGTCAGATTTTTTCGCGCCTACACAGCCGAAAACTGAAGACGCAGAATTCGTCCGCCAGCTGACCGAAACAATGGCATCACTCGCGCCAAGCAGCAAGTCACGTGTCAACAACAGGAGCACGTTTATATACAAGGACCTAGCGACATGTACTCATGTTTTTGTGCGCAATGATACCGTGCGAAGTCCATTGACCCCTCCTTACGACGGCCCGTTCAAAGTGATTCAACGTGAAAGCAAACATTTTACCATACAGATGCCACTCCGAACTGCAGTTGTCTCAATAGACAGACTGAAGCCAGCACACCTACTCAACGAAGAAGAGTTTACCACTACAACATGCGCGCAACAACAAGCACCGCGCTCTAAGAGCTCAACCGACTCAACTACGAGTGTTGAGCCGCGGTCATCGACCCCCAGCGCACCGCGCGATACATTATGTGACACGATCCGGCCGCGCGGTGAAACACAACGTACGCTTCGCTTAGGGGGGAGTGATGTAGTGACGCAGTACCTGTCACATGATTACCAGTTACCATATATTATTATACCACCATACATACCTCCGAACCAGTTACCTTGAACCACCTTTTACCTCATACCACCGAACCAGTACCTTACCACGTTTTGACAACCCCGCAAGAAACAGTGAGAGTGAAGCAATCATCATGATAAAGAAATATAAATGTAAACACCGATGCGGCACGAGCGTCATCACAACGCCGCGCCGCACACGTTCGCCGGTTTACTTCGGAAGGAGCTGTTTGTAAGCGCAAGCAGAGCAAGCAGAAAGCACCAACACCCTCCGCGTCTTCACTGCACACGTCGGGACCTCGCAGATGGACACATGACGCTGACGACACACGCGTCCCGCGGATCGGCAGGCAGTCTTCTCTCGACGGCGGCACCTGGGGGAAAAGGACCGCGCTCGACGCGCGACTCCTATTTATGCTTTCGCGGCTTCGCGGCAAAAATAGTGTCGTGTGCAAAACAGCGCCCCGCGCCCCGCGCGCTTGCCGCCCTTCGGCGCGTCGCTATTGGTCAAAAATGATTGGACAGTAAAACTTGTTATTGTATATAAAGTAGTGTATTTTAGAAATTAAATCAGTCTGTAAAAGTCAGTTATTCAATTCTTTGTGACGAGTTATTATTTCCAAGTACCTATCAACCCTGTGCGTGCCCAACCACTAAAAGTTCTCCACGTTCGCGGTCACGATGCGCGCGGAGTTATTTGGCCACCGAAAAGCCTGTATATGGATTTTTAAACAGAATTTTATACCAATATTTAGTTGCTTACTTCAGTTTTATACCTGTAAAATTTCAGCATCGTACATACAATAATTAACGAGATAATAAAATAAAAGTCATTAGGATGTGTAACCCGACCAAGTTTAATGGTTACAAAAAAGCGACCGCGTAGAACATTAGGCTATCTTCTTAAATATGTAGGATAGTGTTACCAAGTTTAGTACTGATGTGTACACAAGTGTTAAAAAAATACACGTTTTTTTTAAATATTTTTATTTACAGGTAAAATAATCATTGCAATTGAACTATAAAATATTAATTGAACTTAAAAATAATCACAGATAAAAATTACAAATAGCAATTTTGCTTTTATGGTATTTTCCATTATTTTTTAAATTAATAATTTCAGTTTGCACTTTTTCTTTTAAGAATATTTTTTTTTTCTTTTAAAATATAAATTAAAAATAGCAAACACAGATAGATAATAACAGATATACTAGAATGAAATTTTTCAGTTCACACTACCGACTTATGTCTACTAATAATACCTACTTATATCGTTTAAAAATCACAGATCAATGGTAATATTGAATAACATCACAATGTAGTACTTAAAATGCTTAAAAAAAAATTTTTTTAACTACCTATTTCCTACATATTTTACTAACTACCGGCATCATACGTCGTTTAGTTTCAACAAAAACATGCAACATAAAATAGTGAATTGTTAAATATATTTAACAATTCACTATTTTATGTTGCATGTTTTGATGCATTAAAAAATTAAACAAATGCAGCAAATTATTTCTATGGTCCAATACAATGTATATTTAGAAAATAAAAAAGTTTTGAATTACTTGCATATTCCCTATTATGCACATAAGAGATGCCTATGTAATAATAAGTAGCCGAAAGATAATAATAATAATGTTTTCATAGTACAGGATATTATAAATTATTGTTATGTATTTAACAGTGTACGCGTCTGTACCGAACTTATAAGGTATATTATACTAAACATTTTAGAAGATAGCCTAATGTTCTACGCGGTCGCTTTTTTGGGTTACACATCCTAATGACTTTTATTTTATTATCTCGTTAATTATTGTATGTACGATGCTGAAATTTTACAGGTATAAAACTGAAGTAAGCAACTAAATATTGGTATAAAATTCTGTTTAAAAATCCATATACAGGCTTTTCGGTGGCCAAATAACTCCGCGCGCATCGTGACCGCGAACGTGGAGAACTGAATATCATCATAATTTGTTAATTACTTATAGTATACTAATGAAACTTCACATACATTTCGACGGCTCCTAAGTATACTGAGTCAACTATACTTCTAATAACTTTACAGGAGGGCGATAAGAAGAGCGAATGGTTTATATTTAAATTGTTAATACAACCAAGAAAAAATTACTAATCATAGTGAACTAAATATAATAAAGTCTTTAATCTGTACATAATAAATTTCATATTATTTTATTAATTTATGAGATAATGTAGATATACTAGTATACGGCAATTATTGGTTTATTAAAAATGGATCAACTACCACTTATATTTTTATACGTCGCATTATTGAATTTACGTTTTGGGGCAAAATTACTTAACAAGTGTTGCAAAAAATATTTTATTTACTTATTAGAGTTTTTATTATACTAAACTGTTTGTAATTAATTCATATTTTGTTAAAATGTAATAAGTTGACATAATTTTTCAAGTGAACCATTCTCAAATTGAGTCAAGTGTGGTACAAAATAGTTAAAATAATCAAAAACACCTTTAATGTTTAATATTTTAATCAAAGAAATCTCGAAATGGTATTGGTAACATTAACACAACTTTAGGATATCTATGAAATTAAAAAAAATCAACCATACTACCAATAAAAAGAAACGCTGGAGTATCAGCGTTTCTTTTTATTGTCTAGTCTTAGGTAGTAAAAATACAAAATATTGATATTATCAATCGCACGTTTCTGTAAAATTGGAGGATTTTTTATTTAGGGACAGTAATTTTTATTTTTTTAAAGAAAATAACAATTTTTAGTATCCTTATACTTAGTATTTATTGCTGAGAATAAAATCAGTCTCAAAAATTAACTTATGAGGTAAATACTAAATAATTACGAAAAAAAATCTAGACAAAGAAAAAAGATAAATTATTAATTACTCTGAATCGCTTGCAACTCTATTGCTGTCAATTTTAATTAAATTAGAAAAAAACAAGTGATATTCCTTAGGTACCTATCAATTAAATCATTGTGTTTATTTTTATGTATTGAGATTGGCCTTTTTTTTTGAGGGTGGTATATCCTCCAGTGACTTCTCCCGCTCTGGGTGGAGCGGAAGGGGGTGTCAGACTTTTACTGACTAAAACCCATCCATGTTCCTTCCTTAGCCCTTTATGTTCCGGGGTAGCGGTAACCCTTTCGGACAATCCGGCAGGCTCGACCCTAACGGACCCCTTCAAATGCTAACATCTCTTTGAGGCGCGCATGGAACATGTACGCGCCGTCCGGCACGGGCCTGGTCCTCATCGGAAGGTAAGCTTCCCATTAATCAACGCCCGCAGGCCCGCGCCTACGGTGGCCGGGAGTCATCACGTGGCTCCGAAAGCCCGGGGCGACTCCCGCGGCGGCTGGCGGCTTTCCCTCGCAAGTTTCCACCGTGCCTCTGGGCGATCCTCGCAGTGGTGACACCGGGACGGTTCCTCCCGCCTGATTATGTGCAGGAACCTCCCGAAACATCCATGTCCGGTGAGGACTTGCGTCAGGCGGTAGGTAAGGGTGCCGTGACGCCTCTCTAGCCACTCCTCAAAGAGGGGCCTTACCGCCACTATCGTGGCGTGCGCTATTGGGATTGGCCTGTTGTAAGCTCGGCGAAGATCACTTAAATCTATATTATGGACAGTTTGATTACGTGTTGCTTTAGGTTTAATAGCACAGTCAAAAAAACGATTCTGTTCCGATTCTGACTACCGCAATTATCAGACAAGAATCGGTATTCTTTTATTCCTTTTTTTCGAGGGTTTGAAATCATCAAATGACTCCTCCCACTCTGGGTGGAGCGGAAGGTAGTGTCAGACTCTTACTGACTAATACCCATCCATGCTCCTTCCGTAGCCCTTTATGTTCTGGGGTAGCGGTAACCCTTTCGGACAATTCCGCTTACCCGGCAGGCTTCGGCCTTAACGGAGCCCCTTCAAATGCTGACATCTGTTTGAGGCGCGCGTGGAACACGTACGCTTATCAAAGAGATATTCGCCTGATTGGACGGTGAGCTACCCATTACTCACCGCCTAGCCGCAGGCCCTAGGCGCCTGCGGTGGCCGGAAGTCGTCACACGGCTCACGAAGCCCGGGGTGACTCCCGTGGCGGCTGGTACGGGAGGACCTTTCCCTCTCTCATCCCGCCTTCTCCTTCGCGAGCACGACTGCTTCGCAGAAGGAAGTGAGTGCTTCCCTCTCTCTCTCGCTCCGGACCATGGCTTGCCGGCAATTGCCTCTACGAGGACACAGCGGTGCTCCGACCAAGCGTATCGCGTAGCGATATATATCGGTATCTTCCAAGTCAATATCATCTAATATTGATAACTCTTCTTGAGTAAAATTTTCAGCTGAAAGCAGTGGATAACCTGAAAGAAAAACGCACATAATTTCACAGTGTAATAACTACAACTCATACAATCTAAATCTAAAAAACTAAAATTAGCTGTGCAATTATATCCATGTAGATCTCGTTTATGGAATTACCGGAAAAAAAATATTTTATGTATTTCCCCTAGGTCCCGTCTATCTCTGTACCAAATCTCATTTAAATCAGTTTAGCAGTTTAGGCGTGAAAACGCATCAAACAGACAGCCAGTTAGATAGATAGTTACTTTTGCATTTATAAAATTGGTTAAAAGTTAGGATTCTTAATCTTATTAATTAAATAATTAAAATTAATAATTCTTTAACTAAATAACAATGTTTTATCCAATTTTGAATCGTACAATCTGTTGAAATAAATCAGCAGAAAGAGTCAAGTTAATGTTTTGTTAAAATTGTTCAACGTATACTGACCTATCTACAGTTATACCAGTATACGCGGTTAACTTTTAAAATTGAGTAATAATCAAATTAATTATACACTTAACTATTTTTCTAATCTAATCAATAATAATTTAACTCCACTTACCTCTTTCCGCTTCACCGCGCTGTTTCGACGTATACTGAGCCAGTTTCAACTTGTACCAAAATGAGCGCATTCGCGTCCCGCGTATATTGGTAGCAAGCACTTGACTCAGTATACTGAGTGCAAAATAAATAAATTAGTATAGTTGATCCAGTATACGCTAATTTTTCTTAGCTATTTTTAGAGATATATACATTTTTTTTTACAGGTACATAGGAAATGATTTAATTGTTTTTAATACACTCAAAAGTGCAATTCTCAAAATTTGTTAGTTGACTCAGTATACTTAGGAGCCGTCGTTTGAAGGCAGTTACAAGCTACAGAATATCGCTTAAAGTAAGTCTGTAGAGCTCTTATTCAGAGTGGTAGGACCTATTGAAGGGTTTTTATATTTAATTAAATAACTTTTAAACAGTACATTATATTGGTTTTATTATTGCACAACTAATTAGAACTAGTTCCTAAGAAGTCATGTACAAAAGATGATAAGAATCCGCTTACCTACCCGTTTCAGAGATCCAGCAAAACCAGAAACGTTACTCCAGCAGGATCTTGAATAACTTCGCAGCCGAAGGAAGAACAAATACAAAATAATGTGCAACATTTACCTCGTCTAGACAACTAATTATATAGCTAATATTAATTTCAATATTCCCATTAAAAAGAAAAAGGTCTGGCTGCGGTAACGTCAGTAACGTTGCCCCAGCAGAAAATGTTTTTGTTAAATAACTAAAAAACTATAAGTACAACAAATTTAAAAATGTGCGCAACAATTACAGAAATGGGGCAACTAATTATCTATAAGATTTATATGGCAATTTTCGACATGATTTTGCTAGGGTAACGCACACTCCGTTACCGAGATTGAGAGACCAGCGAAAAGTGGTTTTTCAAGATGGCTGGACACGTTTTCGATCGATTATCTAAGATTCTGTAGCGTCACAAATTCTGAAATAAGGGTGTTTAGCCGTCACATAAAGTGACCTATTGACCTAGTTAAATGCAAGCTATTTTGAAGATTTGTCCAGCCAACCTGAGTCACATCAATTCAAAGTCAAAGTCATTGACTTTGACTTTGCTACCCATTACCCACCGTCCGCAGGCCCGCGCCCACGGTGGCCGGGAGTCGTCGATTATGCGACTATGAAAATACAGTCGAGAACGCAATGGTTCTATCTATCACACTCGTATCTTCGGTGTTCGTTCACTAAACAGTCCTTGCAATGAAAAGTAAACCTTTTGTCAATGAGATCCCGTCGATAATATATAACCAGTTAAGTTACCAGTGGTCAATGTTGTCGTTCGTGAGGCGAAGGTCAAACCCGTGCAAGATTATGTCTGTAGACCTAAGGTTCAAAATCGAATTGCATGAACAATGATTTGGAGAAATGATAATTGCGATAAAAAGATAAAAGTCTGTCGCAGCCAGTCATAAGCCTGAAAAGCATGAAGAGAAGTTCATTTCATCATATCGACGGTTGAAAGGCTAATTGGTCTAAGCGACATTTTTTGCTATATTGAGTTATATACCTACATATTCGGAATCAGCAAATTTTTCTCCGTCGTTTGAGTCTGGTTAAAATTTTTTTTGACTACTTTTTGGCGCTTAGGACCCACTGCAAAACAGGCCTTATTTCTAAGCTCATTGATCCATACGACACAAAACTAGACAAATTTGAGGACTCGATGACTTAAGCTATTTTGATTTTTTCGAACTTTTATAACGTGTGTCTAAGGCATTTGGCTTTTTCGCCATAGTTGTGGTTTTGTCATTTGGCCCATTTTGCTTTCAACTACAAAAACCGTGTCGCTTGAACCATTTTGCATTAAGTTATACTAATTAATTATATCTTTTGGACATTGCTCAATTATGATGGCCTTTTTTTTTAAGGCTGGGAAATCATCCAATGACTGCTCCCGCTCTGGGTGGAGCGGAAGGGAGTGTCAGACTCATACCGACTAAAACCCATCCATGTTCCTTCCGTAGCCCGTTATGTTCCGGGGTAGCGGTAACCCTTTCGGACAATCCCGCTTAAATTATGATGGCCTAGCATCAATATCTACTATAATTATTAATAATATCTACTATAGTTTCGTGCAGCAGTCCCTCTAATGGGCATCCGTAAACTACTTCACTCTGGTACAACACCATCATATTGCTGATACTCATTAGGTATATTCAACTGTCAGTTGACTTGGCGCTAAATTAATTTTCTTTCGTATTATTTTATTCTAGGTCGATCTTTACGTCAGTTTACTTTAAGGTGAATCCTCTTACTACTTTAAGATGACTTTGACCTTGTAAAAAGTTATTTTTACACCTTTATGAGCTCGGAGGGTTGTATTAATGATTTTGATGATTATAATTCTGTAACTACATACGTCTTACAGCCGCGAATCAAATGTTCATCAACATACAAGCTATCACTGGCCTGCAAATTGCAAAAAACTTAAGAAAATTTGAATTTCGCGGGCTACCCTGGAACATCCACCTTAAGCTATTTTACTTACGGTAGGCGTTTAAACCATTTTGCCTTTCTCAAAAAATAACTGAAATTGATTCATTTTGAGCTAACCAACATAAATTTTCTAAAATAATACACAATTTTCATTTTAGAATACATTACATTTATTTGATAAAATACTTTTATTCAACAACTTGTCAACGTTAAGCCGAGAATGGCGATTCCATTTGAGTAGCAACATCGGTTATTATTCATATCTTTATTTGCATTCCATAATGTGTTAAGATCTAACAATGGGCTTAAAGCTAAGATACGGTCACGAGCGGTTAGTCCAAGTTGGAAGTTAATCCAAACTGTCAAAGTTTTCTTAATCAATTTAAACCTAAAAAGTTATACAGTTAAGTTCATAACCGATCGAGATTTGTCAGTTTGTGGTAACTTGATGTGCTGTCGACTACTACGTCACACTTGTAAGGTTTTTCATTAGTGTGTATACGTGTATGTTTTGTTAAACTACTCTTATAGTTAAAACTGCGCTGACATACGTCACACTTATGAAGTTTTTCACCAGTGTGTAAGTGACTATGTCGTAATAAACTACTCGTATGTTTAAAACTCCGCTTACATACATCACACTTGTAAGGCTGTTCGCCAGTGTGTATACGTAGGTGTGTTGTTAAACTACCCTTCTCCCTAAAACTCCGCTGACATACATCACGTTTGTAAGGCTGTTCGCCAGTGTGTATACGTATGTGTTTTGTTAAACTACCCTTCTCCCTAAAACTCCGCTGACATACATCACACTTGTAAGGCTGTTCGCCAGTGTGTATACGTAGGTGTGTTGTTAAACTACCCTTCTCCCTAAAACTCCGCTGACATACGTCACATTTGTAAGGTTTTTCACCAGTGTGTAAGCGACTATGTTGTGATAAACTAATCTTTTGTCTAAAACTGCGGTGACATACATCACACTTGTAAGGCTGTTCGCCAGTGTGTATACGCATATGTTTCGTTAAATTACTATTTATACTAAATCTGCGCTGACAAACATCACACATGTAAGGCTGTTCGCCAGTGTGTATACGTATGTGTTTTGTTAAATAACCTGAAAGAAAAACGCACATAATTTCACAGTGTAATAACTACAACTCATACAATCTAAATCTAAAAAACTAAAATTAGCTGTGCAATTATATCCATGTAGATCTCGTTTATGGAATTACCGGAAAAAAAATATTTTATGTATTTCCCCTAGGTCCCGTCTATCTCTGTACCAAATCTCATTTAAATCAGTTTAGCAGTTTAGGCGTGAAAACGCATCAAACAGACAGCCAGTTAGATAGATAGTTACTTTTGCATTTATAAAATTGGTTAAAAGTTAGGATTCTTAATCTTATTAATTAAATAATTAAAATTAATAATTCTTTAACTAAATAACAATGTTTTATCCAATTTTGAATCGTACAATCTGTTGAAATAAATCAGCAGAAAGAGTCAAGTTAATGTTTTGTTAAAATTGTTCAACGTATACTGACCTATCTACAGTTATACCAGTATACGCGGTTAACTTTTAAAATTGAGTAATAATCAAATTAATTATACACTTAACTATTTTTCTAATCTAATCAATAATAATTTAACTCCACTTACCTCTTTCCGCTTCACCGCGCTGTTTCGACGTATACTGAGCCAGTTTCAACTTGTACCAAAATGAGCGCATTCGCGTCCCGCGTATATTGGTAGCAAGCACTTGACTCAGTATACTGAGTGCAAAATAAATAAATTAGTATAGTTGATCCAGTATACGCTAATTTTTCTTAGCTATTTTTAGAGATATATACATTTTTTTTTACAGGTACATAGGAAATGATTTAATTGTTTTTAATACACTCAAAAGTGCAATTCTCAAAATTTGTTAGTTGACTCAGTATACTTAGGAGCCGTCGTTTGAAGGCAGTTACAAGCTACAGAATATCGCTTAAAGTAAGTCTGTAGAGCTCTTATTCAGAGTGGTAGGACCTATTGAAGGGTTTTTATATTTAATTAAATAACTTTTAAACAGTACATTATATTGGTTTTATTATTGCACAACTAATTAGAACTAGTTCCTAAGAAGTCATGTACAAAAGATGATAAGAATCCGCTTACCTACCCGTTTCAGAGATCCAGCAAAACCAGAAACGTTACTCCAGCAGGATCTTGAATAACTTCGCAGCCGAAGGAAGAACAAATACAAAATAATGTGCAACATTTACCTCGTCTAGACAACTAATTATATAGCTAATATTAATTTCAATATTCCCATTAAAAAGAAAAAGGTCTGGCTGCGGTAACGTCAGTAACGTTGCCCCAGCAGAAAATGTTTTTGTTAAATAACTAAAAAACTATAAGTACAACAAATTTAAAAATGTGCGCAACAATTACAGAAATGGGGCAACTAATTATCTATAAGATTTATATGGCAATTTTCGACATGATTTTGCTAGGGTAACGCACACTCCGTTACCGAGATTGAGAGACCAGCGAAAAGTGGTTTTTCAAGATGGCTGGACACGTTTTCGATCGATTATCTAAGATTCTGTAGCGTCACAAATTCTGAAATAAGGGTGTTTAGCCGTCACATAAAGTGACCTATTGACCTAGTTAAATGCAAGCTATTTTGAAGATTTGTCCAGCCAACCTGAGTCACATCAATTCAAAGTCAAAGTCATTGACTTTGACTTTGCTACCCATTACCCACCGTCCGCAGGCCCGCGCCCACGGTGGCCGGGAGTCGTCGATTATGCGACTATGAAAATACAGTCGAGAACGCAATGGTTCTATCTATCACACTCGTATCTTCGGTGTTCGTTCACTAAACAGTCCTTGCAATGAAAAGTAAACCTTTTGTCAATGAGATCCCGTCGATAATATATAACCAGTTAAGTTACCAGTGGTCAATGTTGTCGTTCGTGAGGCGAAGGTCAAACCCGTGCAAGATTATGTCTGTAGACCTAAGGTTCAAAATCGAATTGCATGAACAATGATTTGGAGAAATGATAATTGCGATAAAAAGATAAAAGTCTGTCGCAGCCAGTCATAAGCCTGAAAAGCATGAAGAGAAGTTCATTTCATCATATCGACGGTTGAAAGGCTAATTGGTCTAAGCGACATTTTTTGCTATATTGAGTTATATACCTACATATTCGGCATCAGCAAATTTTTCTCCGTCGTTTGAGTCTGGTTAAAATTTTTTTTGACTACTTTTTGGCGCTTAGGACCCACTGCAAAACAGGCCTTATTTCTAAGCTCATTGATCCATACGACACAAAACTAGACAAATTTGAGGACTCGATGACTTAAGCTATTTTGATTTTTTCGAACTTTTATAACGTGTGTCTAAGGCATTTGGCTTTTTCGCCATAGTTGTGGTTTTGTCATTTGGCCCATTTTGCTTTCAACTACAAAAACCGTGTCGCTTGAACCATTTTGCATTAAGTTATACTAATTAATTATATCTTTTGGACATTGCTCAATTATGATGGCCTTTTTTTTTAAGGCTGGGAAATCATCCAATGACTGCTCCCGCTCTGGGTGGAGCGGAAGGGAGTGTCAGACTCATACCGACTAAAACCCATCCATGTTCCTTCCGTAGCCCGTTATGTTCCGGGGTAGCGGTAACCCTTTCGGACAATCCCGCTTAAATTATGATGGCCTAAGCATCAATATCTACTATAATTATTAATAATATCTACTATAGTTTCGTGCAGCAGTCCCTCTAATGGGCATCCGTAAACTACTTCACTCTGGTACAACACCATCATATTGCTGATACTCATTAGGTATATTCAACTGTCAGTTGACTTGGCGCTAAATTAATTTTCTTTCGTATTATTTTATTCTAGGTCGATCTTTACGTCAGTTTACTTTAAGGTGAATCCTCTTACTACTTTAAGATGACTTTGACCTTGTAAAAAGTTATTTTTACACCTTTATGAGCTCGGAGGGTTGTATTAATGATTTTGATGATTATAATTCTGTAACTACATACGTCTTACAGCCGCGAATCAAATGTTCATCAACATACAAGCTATCACTGGCCTGCAAATTGCAAAAAACTTAAGAAAATTTGAATTTCGCGGGCTACCCTGGAACATCCACCTTAAGCTATTTTACTTACGGTAGGCGTTTAAACCATTTTGCCTTTCTCAAAAAATAACTGAAATTGATTCATTTTGAGCTAACCAACATAAATTTTCTAAAATAATACACAATTTTCATTTTAGAATACATTACATTTATTTGATAAAATACTTTTATTCAACAACTTGTCAACGTTAAGCCGAGAATGGCGATTCCATTTGAGTAGCAACATCGGTTATTATTCATATCTTTATTTGCATTCCATAATGTGTTAAGATCTAACAATGGGCTTAAAGCTAAGATACGGTCACGAGCGGTTAGTCCAAGTTGGAAGTTAATCCAAACTGTCAAAGTTTTCTTAATCAATTTAAACCTAAAAAGTTATACAGTTAAGTTCATAACCGATCGAGATTTGTCAGTTTGTGGTAACTTGATGTGCTGTCGACTACTACGTCACACTTGTAAGGTTTTTCATTAGTGTGTATACGTGTATGTTTTGTTAAACTACTCTTATAGTTAAAACTGCGCTGACATACGTCACACTTATGAAGTTTTTCACCAGTGTGTAAGTGACTATGTCGTAATAAACTACTCGTATGTTTAAAACTCCGCTTACATACATCACACTTGTAAGGCTGTTCGCCAGTGTGTATACGTAGGTGTGTTGTTAAACTACCCTTCTCCCTAAAACTCCGCTGACATACATCACGTTTGTAAGGCTGTTCGCCAGTGTGTATACGTATGTGTTTTGTTAAACTACCCTTCTCCCTAAAACTCCGCTGACATACATCACACTTGTAAGGCTGTTCGCCAGTGTGTATACGTAGGTGTGTTGTTAAACTACCCTTCTCCCTAAAACTCCGCTGACATACGTCACATTTGTAAGGTTTTTCACCAGTGTGTAAGCGACTATGTTGTGATAAACTAATCTTTTGTCTAAAACTGCGGTGACATACATCACACTTGTAAGGCTGTTCGCCAGTGTGTATACGCATATGTTTCGTTAAATTACTATTTATACTAAATCTGCGCTGACAAACATCACACATGTAAGGCTGTTCGCCAGTGTGTATACGTATGTGTTTTGTTAAACTACCCTTCTCCCTAAAACTCCGCTGACATACATCACACTTGTAAGGCTGTTCGCCAGTGTGTATACGTAGGTGTGTTGTTAAACTACCCTTCTCCCTAAAACTCCGCTGACATACGTCACATTTGTAAGGTTTTTCACCAGTGTGTAAGCGACTATGTTGTGATAAACTAATCTTTTGTCTAAAACTGCGGTGACATACATCACACTTGTAAGGCTGTTCGCCAGTGTGTATACGTATGTGTTTTGTTAAACTACCCTTCTCCCTAAAACTCCGCTGACATACATCACACTTGTAAGGCTGTTCGCCAGTGTGTATACGTAGGTGTGTTGTTAAACTACCCTTCTCCCTAAAACTCCGCTGACATACGTCACATTTGTAAGGTTTTTCACCAGTGTGTAAGCGACTATGTTGTGATAAACTAATCTTTTGTCTAAAACTGCGGTGACATACATCACACTTGTAAGGCTGTTCGCCAGTGTGTATACGTATGTGTTTTGTTAAACTACCCTTCTCCCTAAAACTCCGCTGACATACATCACACTTATAAGGTTTTTCACCAGTGTGTAACCGACTATGTTCTGTTAAACCACTCTTGTTTCTAAAACTACGCTGACATACATCACACTTATAAGGTTTTTCACCAGTGTGTACGCGACTATGTGGTATTAAAAAACTTTTGCGTTTAAAACTCCGCTGACATACATCACACTGATAAGGTTTTTCTCCAGTGTGTATACGTAGATGTGTTATTAAAGTACCCTTCTCCCTAAAACTCCGCTGACAAACATCACACTTATAAGGTCTTTCACCAGTGTGCATACGAATATGTACTGTTAAACCACTCTTGTTTCTAAAACTACGCTGACATACATCACACTTATAAGGTTTTTCACCAGTGTGTATACGATTATGCTTTGTTAAACTACACTTTGTAATAAAACTACGCTGACATACATCACACTTGTAAGGTTTTTCACCAGTGTGTAACCGACTATGTCCTGTTAAATGACTCTTGTTTCTAAAACTACGCTGACATACATCACACTTGTAAGGTTTTTCACCAGTGTGTACGCGACTATGTCGTATTAAAAGACTTTTGTGTTTAAAACTCCGCTGACATACATCACACTTGTAAGACTGTTCAACAGTGTGTATACGATTATGTGATGCTAAATCACGCTTTCGACTAAAACTTCGTTGACACACATCGCACTTATGAGGTTTCTCGCCAATATGTGTACGAGTATGTGGTATCATTTCTTTTAATTTGCAAGAAGTGCCAGGTTCGGACGTAGGTTTTTCAGTTGTCCAGATAACTTTCGGGTCCGATTTGTTTTTTCCCGTTTCCTCGATAGTCATTGCATCTTCTACTTTTGTTCTTCTTGTGCCTAATTTTCGTTTCTCCGCGACGTTCGCCCCTGTGATTATAAATGTGTTAAGTACAATGTTGGAAGCAGATGGAAATGCACACGAATCAAAGAAAAGCGGATTGCATGATTCACGTAACAACAGCAAAGGATCAATGTTTGGTGACATTGAATACAAATAACACTTTGTCACCAGAGACATACAATGGTCCTAGTTTATCATTTGTGACTTTGAGTTACAGGCCTTTTTTTGGAGGGTGGGGCGGAAGGGAGTTTCAGGATCTTACTGACTAAAACCCATCCATGTGCCTTAGCCCTTTATGTTCTGGGGTAGCGGTAACCCTTTCGGACATTCCCATTTACCCGGCAGGCTTCGGCCCTATCGGGCCCCTTCCTTAGTGCTGACATCTTTTTGAGGCGCGCGTGGATCACGTACGCAAGGGCCTGGTCCTGATCGGACAGTGAGCTACCCATTACTCACCGTCCGCAGGCCCGCGCCTTCTGTGGCCGAAAGTCGTCTTAAGGCTCCGGACGCCCGGGGCGTCTCCCGCGGCAACTGAGGCGTGAGGTCCTTCCCCTCATCCATCCCACCACCTCCTTCGCGCACATAACAACAGGTGTGATATAGGAGGTGACTGCCTGCCACTCCCTCTCGCCCCGGACCATAGCTTGCACCAAGGCCGGACGCGAGAGGTCGCCGCCGCCACCAATCGTCTCTACGAGGACACGGCGGTGCTCCTCCGCCCAAGCTGGGCAGATCTCCACTGTATGCTCCACCGTGTCCTCTGGGCGATCCTCACAGTGGTGACAACCGGGCGTTTCCTCCCGCCTGCCATGTCCTGCCTGCACCAGGACCTGCGTCAGGCGGTTGGTGAGGGTGCCGTGACGCCTCTCTAGCCACTCCTCAAAGAGGGGTCGTACCGCCACTATCGTGGCGTGCTCTGCGATGGGTTGCGCTTGCGACAGTCGCTCTGTCTATGCCACCATGAGCTCTGACTATCAAATCCAGATCCTACGGCGGCAGTCCGGCAAGGTGGCTTGCCGCCTCGCCCGGGATCGTGCGGTACGCCCGGATCAGCCTTACGACTACCACTTTTTGGGGCGCGTTCAAATAGTCAGCGGTTCGCCAACGCAGAGAACGGAAGGGAGCCAAACGTCGGAATAGCTAAAGTACGATTATTAATTCCAGTCAGTAAAATGACATTTCCAGTGTTGCAGGTTTTTAGTCCCAAATAAATAGTGATGTGGTAAATCGAGGTTTTACAATTAAAAGTTAGTCGAGATTCCATTTTTTTTAAATTGATGATTTTGACTTTTCGGCGATACGTCGTAAAGTTCACCAATTCTTTTATGCGAAAGACCCTCCAACTATTGCCAAGGTACAGTACCCGGCGATAAATATTGCACATCGACCTTTGGAAAGAGACAATCGGCTAATTTCGGCTTCGTAGAGCGCTATCTCTGTCGCACGAAATACAAACAGTCCGGTATCTATTAGGAGTTGTTAAAACAATTATGACTTGCTTCTTTAGATAATTCTTTTCATTCTTTGTATAAAATACACCAACTTTTCTATCAATTCATATATCAATTTCTGAAAATTTCTATATAGGCTCAAGCAAAGGGGTACGTCGCCAGGAACAATAAAAAATTTAAATTAAAAGACGTAAAAAAATTATTTGAAGCAAGGCCTGAAAGAAGTGACGCCTAAAAATTCGAGACAGTGCATCAACCATGCCATAAAAGCCTTAAAACTCGACCACATAGATGAATAATGTGGATTCATTCATTATAAATGTAACTGATTCCGATTCTGAATATACCGATTCAGAATCGGAATCGGAATCAATAGCAACCGTAATGAATAAAAACGTATAAAATTACTTGTATTTTCCCGACTTTCTAGTGTTAATTCCTCTGAATCTCTAAACATTTTTTTCCCAGCTTTAGTAATAATGTTGTAGTGAGAAATTTTCAAAGGTCCATATTTCTAAAATCGTATTATTTAATACGGTATGTATTACATATTTACAAAAAAAAACGCTTTGATACCTAATAAAATAAAGCATGACTAAATGTCTAAGTCTATCGATTGCCGAACATCACTATTGTAGCGGGTCACCCTTTTTTGTATAAGTGACAGTTGCACTTGTCATTTTACTGACTCGAATGAATAATCTTACTATACACGAAATTCTACCGGCTGTCTAGGACGAAACCCAGGTATTTCGTCGTGGACTCGACGCCGATGTGAACCCCTCCTTCCGTTAGTTGGGATCCTGATGGTGGCCTGTTCAAAGGACATGGCCTGTGCAATGCCACCTCGACACTCAACTGCCGAATCCTTTCGATCGAATTTCATGTCATAGCGTCGGCTGTCGCCTGATGCGACCTCCCCTGCGCCAAGACCATTGTGTCGTCAGCGTAGCAAACCACACTGACGCCTTCAGGCAGGGCGGCCCGCAGCACCCAGTCGTAACTGACCCCATGGAAGGAATGGTTTCGTATACGACGACAGTCAACTCTGTTAAAGAGTTGTGGAACTCGGCGTGAGTTCGGTTCGGAGAGAAGTACACTCCCACTACTACGATCTCTCCAAACCGTGCTGCTACGCACCCCTGACCCTTCGAGACATCTTCGAGAGACGGGGTGCCGGCTGCGGGATGAAACATTGCAACTGAAGGCAACGCTAACCACTTCCTATCAGGTGATCCTTTGTCCTATTCGCTTACCAAAGATTAACTAATACTTACTTGTTGTCTCTCTCGCACTTTGTTTCGACTCATATAGTTCCAGTTCTTCTTCCTCTTCAATTTTAAACTCCATTAAAGGTACATCATCTTCTAAATCCCATGCAGAATGGGGTGTTTGTGAATCTGCTGTATCTAAACTACTATCGTCTAATATTTTCGTTTCTAGCTCTGTAAGTAGACAAAAAGTCAAGAGTATTACATGCTTATTATCTACTAGCACAGCACCCTTGGGGACAGTCGTTGCAAGTTGACTAAATGTTGATTATATCTAAGTTTTACATGATTGAATTAATGATATTAAACCTTCCTACCAATCTAAATAGAAGTAATAATAATAATAATCATTTTATTTTCAAGCAACAAGACTCATAGTGTTAGTAACAATATACTTACAAACTATGTTAGTAATACAATTCCAAAAAAAAGAAAACAGATTGTGACATCACTGCTGTGCAGCAGTGATGTCACAATCTGTTTTCTTTTTTTTTGTGTTTTGCGGCTGGGCCTGTCACCGTGCGGTGACAGGCCCAGCCGCAGTGGTTCACAAACACACAATCAAGCCTGCTCGCTATCATAGACAGGATGCTGTTGGCGCTGCCCCGCACCCTTCGGACCAAGGATGCGCACCGCTTCCGCATCACGGCGTAAAAACAGTCCACGCGAGCTTCAGCGAACATGCCTGATGCGCTGCAGTATCGGGGCAACCCCATCAACACCCTGAACGCATTATTGTATTGGATGCGAAGAGCGCCGTATGATTTTTGAGTATAATGAACCCACAGACTGCAAGTATAAAAAGATATACAGTGAGCACTAAATATAGTGCGCTTGACTTCTTTGGAGGCACGCCTGAATCTGCGGGAAATCATGTTAGCTCTCACACACAGCGCCCTTCGCTCCCTGTCAACATCCTCATCGTCTTTGAGACCAGTAGTCAATAAGTGACCCAGATGTTTAAATCGGTCTACCCTCACAAGGGGTATACCGTTCAACTTAACTGAAGATACTGCTTCCGGGTATCTACCCCTGGCCCCAAAGACCATGACCACACTCTTCTTAACATTATTATGCCAAACCATGTAGTCTGGCATATTGCTCGCAAGTGGCTTCGAGTGTCCTAAACCCGCAGATTGACGCGCTCAGCAGCACCATGTCGTCTGCGTAGCTAATGTTATTACAACACACGCCATCAATATGACACCCGACACGCATGCTGCTAAGCGACCAACCAGATCATTCACGTATAAGTTGAATAGCGTAGGCGAGCATAACCCCCCCTGCCTCAACCCGCACTCCAACCCATACGGCCTAGACAGGGCACCAGTGAAAAAAAAAAAAAGAAAATGTAATAAAAAAAAATATACATAAATGTTCATTTAAATTTGTTGATTAAAAATAAAAATAAAAGCAGAGCTTCAAAATTATCAATTATGTACTTAATTTATTTTAAAATATTGTTTATTGGCAAAATTATTTATGTTCTTAAAAACATACCATCACTTTGGTATTCCTCCTTTGGCTCAATTATATCATCTAGGCCCTTACAAACAGCTGGTAATTCCTCTTTGATAGCTGCATAGCTGCTGCCGTATGACATTCAACAATACTTAAGATCCAAACGCGACCGGACGATAATCCGCGAAGGGGAAACCCAGCGCGTAATGCGACCGCACGCGGAACCGAGCGGGCTCGGGCAAGTACGCGAAGGGGTAACCCAGCGCGAAAAACCCCAGCAAGCACCAGAGCACACCGGAGCCGTCACTCGACCCCAAAACACGGACAAGACACAGGACAGACCAAGGAGGCCCAGGGGTAGGCGGGCTGGAGTCGCAGTCGCGAGGACGTTGCCGGCCACTACCACCGAGGCTGGCACCTCTAACCCGCAACCTGGACCAAGTGGTACAGTACCGGCGAAGAGGTTGCGCCCTGATGATACGGCTTCACCGTCAACGCTACAGGGGGACGCCAAGCGAGTGAGAGTCCACTCCGCTCAAGGGGAGCAGAGAACCCACGCGCGAGCCACGAAGGACATTCCGGCGCGGCTGGCCGTAGCGATCTGCTTTCCTCCCCCCTCCAGAGACCTGACCAGAACGGAAGCAGAGCACATAAAGACAAAACTGGAACACCTAATGATGGACACCGACTCGACTACACCACTTCCTGCCTTCCGCGGTTACCCGCGTGTGGCGGAAGGCACCGTGCAGCTGTGGTGCGAAGACGACAATGCCCTGACCTGGCTTAGCCAGAATGTCCCCAAGATAACGCTCCCTGACATCGACCTTCCCCTCTCAGTTGTGAAGCAGTCTGACGTGCCCACCCTTCGATCAATAATACACTAGATTCCCGATTAGCGCTTCAAAAACGGCCCGAAGAATAAGAACACAAATAATTTTGTGCTCTTATTTCAAATTAGTATGGTCCAACCATAGCCAACGTTAAAACGTCAAGATGCCGCAATGCGTGTTCAAAAATTGTGTAAATAACCACCGTAACACCAAGATTTTAGGAGGAATATTTTTTTTTCAATAATTTATACAATTATGCATGTGTTTTTCATTAAAAAAAACATTTAAATAGTAAATATGACATCGTTTAGCAAATATTATGATTGTTTGACCAATGTTTGCGACCACGCGCCAACTATTGCAACTATTGTAACAAACATTGACTGTTCTGGAACAGGGAATGCATGGAGTAGTATTATTATTTTATTTGTTGTTTTTATTTGTAGATTTCCTACTAACTTATTTCGCAATGCAGAATGGGTATCTACTGTCGCGAAACTTGACCAGGAAAAATCAGACAAATAAAATAATAAGTAAAAAAAATCAACGGGTTGCATGCCGGGAGTGGCCGCAGAAGTGAAAACTTGAATTATCGTTATGCTTTTTTTTTTACCCATCATAAATAAAGTGCACAACGCCGCTAAAGAAGTTTTCAATTCAATAAATAATTTGATTTTATACAAAAATATTTTTTTATTATTTCTAAATTGCGCGCATAAGAAGACACATCCATTTTTTTGCGGGTTGATAACAATGAGCCAACCAGCAGACAATTATAGCCAATGCCTTAATAAAATAACTATTATACTAATTTAGTTCTACTACTTTTTTACTACGGTCAAAAATATTTGCCTTCATAGAAAACGAACATTCGTCTAAAAAAATATATTATTATTCTGCAACTCTACGTCTTTCAATACTTACTGTATTCTGAGTATTTCTGAGCATTGAAATGTCATACCAAGAATTACGTCTAGTTTCAAAATAGAGTAAGCACGAAATTGTCAACAAAATGTTTTTAACCTTATTGCTTAAGATGTAAGTTTTATATTACAATAAATATTTTTGTACTTATTATAAAAATGACTGTTTATTTTCAAGCGACATTTTGAATTTATTGCTTTTACTTTCTCCAATGATAGAAGGACTTAAATAAAAATATTTTGCAATCGTAATCAAACTTTATGCTTGAGTGTTAAGGTTTATAATGAATTGAAGTTGTTAATATTATAAAACTTTTTTCTTTATTTTGTAGTAACAAATGTAAATGTTTATGTGTGTGTAAACGTGGCCACTTCAGTGACTTATTTTTGTTCCTGATCCTGTATCTAGTGTATTATTGATCGAAGTGCCCACCCGTGTCCGCGCCTCGCTTTTTGTCCCTAGATACAAGGGCGACATAGCGCGTCTGCAGAGTATTCTGATACGTCAGAATACTTGGTATGACATCGCCAGGTGGTCACTGTACAGGGCAACTACCGTCGGTGGCGACAACTATGGGACGTACCTGACCCTAGGTGTGCCACCGGAGGAAGCTGAAAGAAACCTGGCCCGGGAGCGCCGGATATCGTACCTACTCGGGTCGATATACGTGCGCTTCTGGCCCAGGGCCCTACCCTCAGACTCCCAACCCGACGCCGACAATCTCAACAACCATAAAGACAGACGACACGGACATGGTGAAGTTAGAGGAGGTCATGGCCCGTGCGGCCATGGCTGACGAAGAGGACGCCATCCCACCTGAGTCACCTGGCTGGAACGAACAGCTGCTAGCCTCGTCGCCAGGCGACCAACACGCAGACGCCTACGGGGAGGAGGACGCGGAGAAATCCACGGATGGATCCATCTCCGACTAACCCTAGCCCACCACCACCGTCGCCCTTTAACATCATCCAGACCAACCTCCAGCATAGCCAAACTGCCACGGCCAGCTTACGCAGGGCACTGGAGGAAAGCCCCCAAACCATCGGACTGATCCGGGAGCCGTGGATCAGGAACAACAAGATATGTGGCCTCGGTAACATCGGAGGTAAGATAACTCTCAACACACACAACCCTGACAAACCCAGAACCTGTATCTACACACCCAAACAGGTTCCTATCACACCACTCACCCAATTCTGTTCCAGAGACCTGACAGCCGTCAGGCTCCAAACGGACAATAACGTCCCAGACGTTGTACTGGCTTCAGTATACATGCCTGGCGAAGGCACAACCTGCCCACCAAAGGAAATGGCCGACTTGGTGCAACACTGCGAGCTCACCAAGATGGACCTCATCATCTGCACCGACTCGAGCGCACACCACCCACTCTAGGGTAGTGACGTATCAAACACCAGGGGAGAGGTATTATCCACATATTTATTCTCCACTAACCTTAATATTATAAACCGTGGCTCGGAACCCACCTGGGTCACGGTACGAAGTCAAACAATCATAGATTTGACACTAGCCACAGAAACCGCAACAAAACTCATTACAGGCTGGCATGTGTCGAACGAACCATCCTGTTCCGATCACGGGAGAATTCGTTTCTCACTAGCCACAAATACACCAAAACCTGAACCCAACCCGCGGCGCACCGACGTCCCAGGATACAAACGTCTCCTAGCTTCCCTGCTAGCCAGACACGTAGCTCAAACAACTATAAGGGACCAAGCACACTTAGAATACACTGTTTCAACACTATCTGGATACCTAATCGAAGCCTACCACGCATGCTGTAAACTAAGGGCGCCACAAACAAACAGTCAGAGGACGCCTTGGTGGAACGCCGAACTCAGCAAACTCAGAGATACACTACGCAAACAATTCAACAGAGCCAAAAACACCAGACTACCGGAAGACTGGAAACTATACAAAGAAACCCAATACACGTACAAGAAACAAACCAGAACTGCCAGGAGAACAGCATGGCGGAATTTCTGTGAATCCATTGAAACAAACAACGAAGCCGCCAGGGTAAGGAAAATCTTATCAACAGATCAGAACCAAACCCTGGGTGTGCTGATAAAACCGGACAAATTATACACATTAACAGACCAAGAAACATGCAAAATCTTCCTCGAGACCCACTTCCCGGACTGCAAACTCCTAGAGGACAAGGAATGGGAAGCAGAACCAGAATGGACCCCAACAGACCTAGACTGGTCCAGAGCCCACAAAATAGTTACAGAGGACCGGATAAGGTGGGCAATCGACACCTTTAAACCATATAAGTCTGCAGGGCTGGACGGCATCTTTCCAGCCCTACTGCAGTGGGGACTGGACCAGGTGACACCATGGCTGGTAGAGATATATCAAGCCAGCATAGCACTCAAATACGTACCTCTCGCATGGCGAGAAGTGAAAGTCATCTTCATACCCAAACCGGGCAAGACCGACTATACACAACCCAAAGCTTACAGACCAATAAGCCTCACATCATTTCTACTGAAAACCCTCGAGAGACTCTGTGATAGGTACATCCGAGACGGACCTCTCCGAGTAAAACCACTGCACAAGCAACAACATGCATACTCCACAGGCAGATCAACAGAAACCGCGCTACACAGCGTGGTCTCCAAGATCAATTTTGTTGAATCTGTGAATACGGAACCAGTTATTTTGATTGATGAGCAGCAGCAGCAGGATGTGAATGAAGTTCGTCAAGAAAATAATTCTGTATGTAGTGATGATGAAAATGATTATAATTCAGCAGAATCAGAGGATCCTACAAGCCCTGAACGGCAATTAAGTAGATATCCTACTAGGACTCGTAAACAACCGGATTTCTTTACCTCTAAGGTATTTGCTGAAGAGATTATTGAACCGAAGAATTATCTCGAGGCAGTGAATGCAAATGATGCTGATAGATGGCTTTTGGCAATGACTGATGAACACAATTCTTTATTAAAATTAAAAACCTGGAAGCTTGTTGACCGACCCAATGAAAATAAGGTCATACCGTGTAAATGGGTCTATAAATTAAAGATGGATGCTGACGGAAATATTATGAAGTATAAGGCCAGACTAGTGGTTAAAGGTTTCAGACAAGTAGAAGGTGTTGACTACAATGAAACGTTTGCCCCTGTAGTTCGTCATTCTTCACTCCGTACATTGTTTGCTTTAGCTGTAGAAATGGACCTACAAATGAGACACTTGGATGTTGATACAGCTTTTCTAAATGGAGATCTTGAAGAGGAAGTATTTATGGAACAGCCTCAAGGTTTCGTAAAGAAAGGACAAGAAGCTCAAGTTTGTCTGCTGCAGAAATCCTTATACGGGCTCAAACAAGCACCACGAGTATGGAACATGATGTTAGATAAAACACTGTTGAAGTTAGGTTTGAAAAAACTCCTTCCGAGCCATGCGTGTATAAAAAACTTTTTGGTAAAGAGTTAGTCCTATTGGAAGTTTTTGTCGATGACATTATTGTCTTTTACCAAAATGAAATAACATTTGACACTGTCAAACATGTTTTGAAAAATATTTTTTCAATAAAAGATCTGGGAGAATTCAAATATTATCTCGGATTAAATATCCATAGAAGTGACGATGGTAAAGTAAAAATAAGTCAAAGAACATTCATTTCAAGTTTGCTGAAAAAATTTGGTATGGATATGTGCAAGACGGTTGAGACGCCATCAAGCCTGAAGAAGCTGAGTACTGGAAATGGAGCAGACGAGTATCCGTTTCAAAGTTTAGTTGGATCCCTTATGTTTTTGGCAGTAAACACTCGCCCTGACATAGCATATGTGACGAGCTATCTCAGTCAGTTCAACACAAAGTTCAATAAAGAACATTGGCTTGCATTAAAGAGAGTGTTGCAATATTTGAGAGGTACAATAGATTATGCTCTTACTTATAGAAAGACTGGAGAGTACCTTAAGGGATACACGGATGCAGATTGGGCTAACTGTAGCATGGACCGAAAGTCATATACTGGCTACTATTTTATGCTGGCTGGAGGTCCTGTAATGTGGCAGGCTAAAAAGCAGCAGACGACTGCTTTGTCATCTACCGAGGCGGAGTATATGACACTAACCGCTGCAGCTAAAGAGGCGTGCTACCTAAGACGATTTGTATCGGCAATAACTGGTAAGTCCGATACTGTTACTTTGTTCAACGACAGTCAGAGTGCACAAAGTTTAGTGCATAACCCTGTCCATCACGAGCGAACAAAACATATAGATACAAGATATCACTTTATACGGGAGAAGGTATCTGACGGTATTATAGATATTAAATTCGACAGATCAGATTTGAATTTTGCTGATATGCTAACAAAACCGTTAGGGCGTATTGCACATAAAAGATGTGTAGCTGGTTTGGATTTAGCATAGGTTTTGATAATGTGGTATTTTATTTTTCTCTAGAGAGTTTTAATTGAGGGCGGATGTTGTAAATGTATACTATTCTATACCTATTAAACCTCTCTGATAAGCTGAAGAAGAAAATACTTACTGTTTTATAATTTATGGTGTTTATTCTATCTTGACAACTCTCAAATAAATTTTCACATCTTTAAGTCTTATTTTTCCCTAGAAATTACAACATTAACAAACAATATATAACAACTTATTCATACTTAAATTAAAAGACCATATAAATAACTAAAAATCCAAAAAAAAAATTACTTGCCATTCAACGTGGCAATGCTGCCATGTTTTTCCCATCATTTAATTTATCAAGTTTGTTAGAGAGATTTCATTCTTATAATATTGATCCAAACAGTCGATGCAATAAAAATACAGGGTGTAATTTTTAAAGATTTTAGTCGATTCGATTCCCTGATGTGGCAAGCGAATTTTTAAAAATCTTTGAATGCAGTTGTCTTTCTATTCAAAAATAAAGGAATGTTTTCTTTGAGTAAAATTTTCTATCTTTGAGTACTTTCCCTCCAGGTGGCATTACAAAATTCCACCCTGTATAGTCTTTTAATTGAAGTATGTATAAGTTGTTATATATTGTTAGTACCTATATTATTGTAATAAGAATATTATGAAATTAAATAAAGCATTAATATCAATATTGAAATGCCTATCCATCTCTGACACAGATAAACATTGAACCTTCTTCTTCTGTGGAAGGAGGTTGAATAATATCTTGAATTTATTTTAAACTAGCTTCCGCCCGCGGCTTCGCCCGCATAATATGTCGACAAATTATACACATAAACCTTCCACTTCAATCACTCTATCTATTAAAAAAAAACCGCATCAAAATCCGTTGCGTAGTTTTAAAGATTAAAGCATACATAGGGATATAGGGACAGAGAAAGCGACTTTGTTTTATACTATGTATTGATGACATTATGTTCTAAAAAACATACCTTCACCTTGTTGTTCCTCCATTGGTTCAATAATATCATCCAGTTCCTCACAATCAGCTGATAATTCCTCTTTGATAGCAACACTTTCTGTTTGACCTTCATCAACTATACTTATTTGCACTATTGGACATTTAATAAACCCGCCGCTGAACTCTAAGTCTTCCTGGTTTATTAAAGCATTGGGCTGTAAAAAGACGGTTATAGTATTAGGAATGTATGGCGGTGATCAGGGCCGGATTAACCACAAGGCAGAATACATACATAATATAATAGAAACACATTTTTTTTTTTACAGCTGGGAAATCATCCAATGACTTCTCCCGCTCTGGGTGGAGCAGAAGGAAGTATCAGAATCTTACTGACTAAAACCCATCCATGTTCCTTCCTTAGCCCTTTGTGTTCCGGGCCACTATATTTTGTCAGGAGCTATTCTTAGCTCAGTGACTTCGACAAGTATTATTGTCGCCAAAATCCCTACTGAGTACCTTCATACATTGCAATGAATGCTCGTCCCTGGCTGCCTTCATCGACATACAGGGCGCCTTTGACAAAACCACTTTCAAAAGCATCAACATGGCCCTCGACAACCACAAGATAGACCCAACCTTGAACGGCTGGATCACCAATATGCTCAAAATGAGAGCTGTACAACTTACGGTAAACGACACTACAAGGGCCATCGTAGCGAAAGGATGCCCGCAAGGGGGCGTTCTCTCACCGCTACTATGGAACCTGGTCGTAGACAGCCTCATACAGTAGGCGACGCCGACGACATAACCATTATAATAAACGGCACACATGAAAACACACTATGCAACCTCATGCGTCAAGCCTTGAAAATAGTAGAGGACTGGTGCCACAGACCCAACCACAGGTGCCAACTATCAGTGAACCCAACGAAGACTGAACTGATACTTTAAAAAAAAAAAAAGGAAAATGGCCACACTACAACTACCCCGATTCTTTGGAACAACCCTAAGCCTAGCAACTGAGACCATCTGGGAATCTTTCTGGATAGTCAGCTGAACAGGGCAAAGCATACTAAACATATGATCACTAAAGCCACCATATCACTGTGGCAATGCAAACAACTGCTGGGCAGGAACTGGGGTGTTACACCCAGAATCACACACTGGCCACTGGCTATACGCCACGGTCATCCGACCAACCATCACATACATATGGCTCACTAGTATGGTGGCCCAGAACAAACTTAAGCACAACCCAAAAAGAACTTGAGAAACTGCAGCGACTCGCTTGTGTAGCAATTACCAGCTGCATGAGAACGACGCCTACCGCAGCCCTACAGGCGATGCTAGGACTGCCACCTCTACACCTCATCGTGCGAGAGGAGGCAACCATGGCCGCCTTTCGGCTAAACATAACAGGAACCCTAAGTAAAGATTCCAGAGTAAAGCACACACGGGTAAGGGAAGACGCGATCAAACACCAACCAATGCTGGCGTCACCCTGCGATAAAGCCCCAAAACAACACCAATTTCAAAAACACTATGACATATCACTTATCGAAGAACAGTGTGACTACTCTGGTCCGAAAGAACTAAAAGTATACACCGACGGGTCGAAGACCGACTCCGGAACCGGAGTCGGGGTGTTCTCACGCGACCTTAACATAAACATATCCAGCCCACTGGGTAAGCACAACACCGTCTTCCAGAAGAAGTGTGTGGGCATCATACAAGCAGTACACGCAATAGAAGCCAGGAAAGTCACCGATGCGCAAATACGCATAGTTTCCGACAGCGCCTCGGTCCTGCAATCCCTAAAGAAAAAACACCACACCTCAAAACTAACACTAGAATGTCACAACGCACTAGAACGCATATCAGTACTCTACCGCAACAAAGTGACACTACAATGGATAAAAGGACATAGCGGATCACTAGGTAACGACGCAGCTCACGAGCTAGCGAGGAGAGCGTCCAGCGCGTCAGCCTGCGGACCGGAACCCATCATACCCATTCCCCTTAACCAGCTACGCAGATGGCTGCAAGAAATCACCCACACACAAGCGGAGAGCTGGTGGACCTCGTCACCGGGCTGCAGGCAATGGTTATCCAGACGGTTACTCCGCCTGAACAGAACCGGCCTGCGCCTGATGACGGGGACCATCACGGGACACTGCTCACTAAACAAACACTTCCACACAATAGACATAACGGACAGTCCTCTGTGCAGGGCCTGCATGGAGGCTGAGGAAACCGTCGCGCACGTACTCTTTGAGTGCACAGGCGTCACACAGATCAGAACACAAACCATTGGAACACCCAAATCTTTTACAGATATATTACACAGGCCAGGAGACGTGATCAACTTCTGCAAGAAGGTGGGCTGGCTGGAATAACCGCCACAGGCCGCCATGGCCCACGCACAATGGTCCGCCAAGGACTGAGTGCGGAAACCAAAACCTCAAGAAGAAGAATACTTAAGTTCTCTGTTGGAGATTTCGTTAACCCACTAAACTCAAAGTGCTCTTGGTTTATTAAAAGATTGGGCTGCAAAAAGATGAATAAAGTATTTAGTTAATATGCTTTGCAACTTTTTACACTCAATTGCAGCTTAAAAGGAATTACTTCCAAAATATACCAAACTAGCTTCCGCCCGCGGCTTCGCCCGCAAAATATGTCGACAAATTATACACATAAACCATCCTCTTGAATCACTCTACCTATTACAAAAAACCGCATCAGAATCCGTTGCGTAATTTTAAAGATTTAAGCATACAGACAAACAAACAGACAAAAATACTTTGTTTTATACTATGTAGTGATAAGAAATTAGGAGAATAAATGAGTGTTGAAGAATACCTCACCTCATAATCCCCATTAATCATCTGAGTGAACAGCTCTTCAGCTTTCAGACACTGTCTCAGTAATCGATAGCATTGCTTTAGTTTAGCGCAGCAGAAGAAACAAGCAATAATCGGTCTACTGTCTTCAGTTACAAACTGCAATGAAATTTATTGTCTTACACTATTTTGTGAAGTACTTGTAATATACAGTAGCTGCTGAGGCCCTAAGCGCCGCAAATACTGTAACCTTATGGGTAATTACGGTTTTGAGCCGTTTGGGGTGGAAACGCTTGTTTCATGAGGCCTGAGCTCATGACACCTTGACCACTTGAATCACATGACCAGGGGCCTCGCTTGTTCTTTAGCCAAAGATTTTCAATGCTGCTAGTTTTTTACCTTCAATGTCTGTGATTTCCATTCTCCCCTAAGAACAAACTCTGTTGTTCATGCAGGTTGCATAAATCTTTGTGTAGTCAGAGAGGCTCTATCTATACATATAATAAAATTGTAACAGATTGCTGTCTGTACATGGAAGATACATGAGAAAAAATATTATACAGACCTTTATGAACACAAATAGCATGCAAAACAATAATTGTTACAATTTTTGTCTGTTTGTGCATTTTAACTTTTGGCTGTGTGTGTTTGTGCATGCTAATGTCAGAATCGGCTTATCCAATTTAAATGTGGTTTTCACTAATATATTGTGGAAAGCTTCACTTAACATTTATATTTTATTTCATGTCAATCAGTTCATACCAGGGTTCGAAGGATATATATCAATGGATATATATCCAATAACTTTTTGTGATATATATCCATATTTTATAAGTATTCAATTATGAATACAGCATTTTTATGATTTATTTTACCTATTTGATGATAAACAGTTTATTACAAATTACTGATGATAATTTTTAATAACTAAAAGATGTGTTTGATTATATTCTAGAGTTATTATTTGTAATGTAAAAAAATAATAAATAATTATTGACTGATTAGAATTTTTTATAAAATAGGTTTTATGTTTTTGAGTTGATTATTTGATAAATAAGATTTTATGCTTTTTAGTTGATTTTGCCTGATCTAGAAGATTTTATGTTTTATCCAAAACATAAAATCTGTTTTGTCATAAAATTATTTGTCTGATTTTAAGTAAGTACTTCCCTAATAAATAGACCATTAAAAACATTTTAGTTTTTTTTATATATCAAACTAGATATAATTATATCATACTAGCTTCTGCCAGCGACTTCGTCCGCGGAAAATTGCGATATACTGTAACTGTTTAGGCAGCGCATGCAAATATGTAATTCCGTTTTCACAGGTATTTCTTTCCGACTTGCTTGACGAAAATTGCGATAGCTCGGCTAATATGTATGATATAAATATAATTTATAGCCTATAGCACTCAGGAATAATGTAGCTTTCTATCAGTGAATTTTTTTTTTTTATTGGATCATTAGTTCCGGATATTACCCCCTACATACAAACTTACAAATTTTACCTCTTTATAATATTAGTATAGAAATATCCAATATTTTGATAGTTATAATAAACTAGCTGACCCGACAAACATTGTCCTGTCTTAACTATGATACCTACCCTACCTAACTACCCTACCTACCTACCCTATGACCGTCTCCTGGTTCTAAGCTACCTCCCCAATAATTTACAGCCAAATCGGTTCAGACATTTCTAAGTTATAGATAGTGTAAGTAACACGACTTTATTTATATTCTATAGGATATTTTCGAACCCTGGTGATATATATATCCTAAATATCCGATATTTTGATATTTATAATAAATATTGGATATTTTCGAACCCTGGTTAATACATACAAAGTTATACCAATTCAAAGAATCACATGAAACATTAGTTAAACTATCTATATCTATCTATACTTTCTCTGTTCAGTAGCATTGACTGAAACTTTACTTGATAATAATAATGGTCTATAAAATTTTATTATGATGATTAATTATGTATAATGTAGGCACCCATTATGGAAGGATTTTTGTATGAAAAATCTTATTCCTTGAGTTGATAAACTTGAAACTTAGCATATTTATCTAAGTAAATCTTAATATTCGTCATATTTTGTTGGGGTTGTCAATTTGTATGGTATAATTTTAACATGCGTTCCGATTAACTGGACACTCACTCTTTTTTTTTCAAAAATCTACCCTTATGATGGTGAAAACGGGTAGTCAATTTACGTCTCTTGGCCTACTCGAATTGATAGCTAAAACACTCCACGCGGATGAAGGCGCAGGCAAAAGCTAGTTCATAATAAAGATATCAACTTACTGGGACATCAGTCAGCTTCTCGTAGAGTACACGCAAGTGCTTGTTGACCACTACAGACATGCGCACATTCTGCACTAAACATATCCTACACATAGGCAGTTTTTCCATCTTTTTACTCAAATTGTATCAATTTAGTAACCTATAAATAGTTCAAATTTATTACGATAGGAAAACAGTTGCGTTGCGTACAAATAACGAGGGAGGCTTGTTTATTATTATTACGACTTGTTTTAGTTTCCTAGATATCTACAAACATTTGCAACAGTTAGAAACCATTTCCTTTGTGGACCACGGTAAACGCTACCCGCAGAGACAGGACAGACAGCACAGCTAGTAATTCTTAGGAATTGTTCTAGTCCCTTCACACTATCTTCTGCGTACTGCGTTCACCGGTAGTTTCTTTTTGAATTCGTTGATATTGCTTATAATCGCACCGCACATGAAAAAAAGCTTTAAAAAGTCGCTTGCAACTTAGTAGTTAGTTAGTCTGTCTGTGGTTGGTGACCGGTTGCCGCTAGGCTTGTTGAAAAAATATCGATACATCGATATTATTTTTTCAATATATCGATATTTTTGAGCGATATTTAATAGTTCGATATATCGATGTATCGATATAAAATTCTAAGTATCGAAAAGGTATAAAAACCGATATGTTTTTCAGACCAATAAACATTTATAAGTTTTAAGATTAAAAAATCCCAAAAAGAAAATACTTTTTTCATACTAACATCTTCTAACAAATTATATTTTATGTATTTTTTGTTTTTGGTCGACTTGATTTGCTGTTTTATAGTTTGGTTTTTAAGTTGGCAACTCTGTTAGTCAATTTCAATTTCAAATCATACCGATATATCGATATTTTTTAATAAAAATATCAATATCGATATTGATATTTTCAAAAAACATCGATACGATATATATCGATACTTTATTGCATTTCCGACATCCCTAGTTGCCGCTGATAGTGATTGACACTTGACAGTTTCAAGTTAGATTCACAGAGTACAAAAGTTTGATTCATAGACGAGTGTTTCACCATACCATACCATTTTACCTTAGAGCATTTAACCTATGGAGATGGCATAGCTAAGCGTACCCCTCTGCCATGACCGATTGGTCATACGGCCATACACGTTCTATAAAGCTAGTTCATTCGCCAACCGCCGCCATTATGTATCGTATTGTGTCGCAAGGAAGTCCTCCTAAGAAATGGTTAATTGTGCAGTATCCTCGTGCAAAAAGCGATCTGCCAATTCAAATTTTCGAAACCATGGTGTTTCCTATCACTTGTAAATATAAATTATACATTACAATATTTTTAATTACGTACAATGTCGAAGTAATCCTTATTGACGTAACGATAGAAAAAATACATTGGTACGTAGGTAGCGCTAAAGTAGTACAGGGGTAGGATTTGCATAGTGCTGGGACAACGCGAATGAATGATTTGCCAATAAATGATTTTTCAGTCAATAGGTTCAGTAACCAGTTTTTTGTGTATGTATCTGGACAAGTCAGCTTGAAATAAAAAAAAATAACTATAAAAGTTCTTTGGAAGTCGATTTAAATAGAATAATAGTTTGTTCGTTTCGTAGTGAGTTTTTGTAGCTCATGCAATTTGAAAAAGAAAAAATAATTATAATAGATAGCTAAATATGACGTCGATATCTAATATTCCACCGCGGACCGCGTAAGTACGCTGTTAAAAAAACGTAGTACAATCGCCAACACTGCCTCAAATATTCGGAATGTAATAATATATGTACATACGCGGACGATCTCAAATTCTCTAGAGTTTCGAGTCTAGTGACGATACTGAACTTCTTCAAAGCAATATCGACGCGTTAAGTCGATGGTGTAACGATAACAAAATGGTACTAAATATCAATAAATGTTACTACGTGAAGTACACACGGAAAAACAAAATAACAGAATTGTATTGCAATTAAATGACAGAAAATTTTAAACTCATATTAAAAGAAGTATACTTTGTAAACAAGCTTATAACAAATTAGAGGATTATATAAAGGATAAGGATGCTTGGAAACATACTGGTCCTGCTCCACAGGACAATCTAGTGTCCAGACAAAATCAAACTGGTTGCTTAATAAATTAGGTAATAAATAATTTATAATGTTGTACATACCATACTACATATTTTAACATTTTGGAATAACTTTACCTCTCACATTGATCAATTTATGATTATTAACTTCTAGAATGTTTGTAAATATGTGAGCACGTTCAAAAGTGCCTTTCTTGTGCCTATTTGACATAAATGATGTGACTTTAACTTTGACATCATATAGCTTTGCAACACCGGACTGCAAAACAATAAAACCGACGTGTAAAACTGTCATTCATAACAAAATAATAAAAGTACATCTGATTGATTGTCTTATTCTATTATTTACTAGCTTCCGCCCGTGGCTTCGCCCGCAAAATATGCCGACAAATTATACACATAAACCTTCCTCTTGAATCACTCTATCTATTACAAAAACCCGCATCAAAATCCGTTGCGCAGTTTTAAAGATTTAAGCATACATAGGGATATAGGGACAGAGAAAGCGACTTTGTTTTATACCATGTATTGCTATTGTCCCCTTTCTAAATTTTTGACGCGTGTATATAAATGAAAGCCCGTTTTAAAGAATGGGGTATGAATTCCGAATTGCCGACCCTAAATGCAGAATGATATGCAACCAATATAATATTATTGAGAAATAAGAAAAAAAAAATACTATAAAAATAAATACAATCGTTCTTTTTCTATAGCGCTACCTACGTAGTTTCGCAGGCACTAATCATTAAACGTATTTTTTCCAAGAAAAGAAAACAGAACTTTTTATTCGTTCATTCATGAAATGAAATACCACTCATTCCTTGTGCCTCAACACTAGTAGTTTGTGTTTGTTGTCGTAGGACAATTGCATAGATACGCACAAATTTGTCAATGTGTATGTGTTTTTTGACTGTGTGTCTATAATTTCTTTGTGAGCGTTTGTAGCAATAGGAAGCATGTCTCTGTGTGTGGTTGACAAATTTAAGAAGTGTGCTGTATGTGTTTTCCTCGCCCCCCGCAAAAAGTGGCAGAAAAAGTTGTTCGATGATTCGCCGCTTGCCATCTCCATAGGTTAAATGCTCTAAGCATTTTACCATAATTTCAGAAAGTCTGCGAAAATAAAAATATCAGTAAATCGTTTTTTTTTTTTGAAATCAAATAATTCATTCCATAAATATTTAGATTTTTCACAAGGAATTTTATTTGATTTAGATGTTTTTTCTTGGAAAAAATACTTTATTTCAGACGAATAATATGGTCTATTCATATTCTTTGATAATTATTGTAAGTTAGCATTGGTCTATTCATAAATGAATAATATTCTTTTTGTAATATGGCAAGAATGTTTTTGGAGAGAGAGAAGCGATAGCCACAGATATAGATAGACATAGATAACGCAAGTATCACGATCTGTATGAAAACCAAGCGTGCCATTTTTTTACTACCTATTATGACGTCACAAGCACTATTTAGTGATGGGAAAATCAAAACGATTCAAAGACGCCGCCGCGTACGGCGTCCCCCTCGCTCCACCCCCGCCTTGCACCCAGCCAGCAGTACGCTGAAAGACTTTGTAAGAATTGTTCAAATCGATTTATGAATCGATTCAAAGTCAAAGTCAAAACATTTATTTCAAATAGGCACAAGAAAGGCACTTTTGAACGTCAAAAATTAACAAGAAATAGAATTGATTCTAGTCGCCCCTTCCAAAAGGTAGTTTCGTGTGGAGAAGAATGGGCAAGAAACTCCACCGTTACTCAATGTTTCACAATGTTTTGTATACATGTATTATAATATTATAATATGTGAAGACGATGCACCCAGAAAAAAAACAATACACCAAAAAGGTGAAAAGAAAAACGCATGTAGCAGTGGAAAATAAACTTAATTATGTCATAAGTACATGGTGCTCACATATTTACAAACATTCTAAAAGTTAACAATAATAAATTAATCAATGTGTGAGATGTTACTCCAATATAGTAAAATAATATGGTACAAATTATAAATTATTACCTAATTTACTTAGCACAAGACAATGTTTATGTTCTTTCTCCAGAATTAGCCTCATAAAATAATTTTATTATGTATTCAACTCATTGTTTTGGTTGTTTTTATTTTTTATTTTTTTTTATTAGCCATTTATTGTTGACATAATCTACTCATTACAATGTTTTTTTTTTTAATGAGTTGTATTGCAAAATGTGGTTAGCTAGAGACCTCGACAGTTGATCATATTTATTTATCTTGATCCTAGTTAGTAATCATTAGCAATTAATTGATTGATTTTACTTCGATGGTCCTAGTTTATCATTTGTAACTTCGAGTTACGGCTGTATGGACATAGTACAGCATTGCACATGTAAGCGGGCACGCACTTTTACCTGGAGGCTCTTTTTTTTCTTTTTAATTTTACGCTTGAGTACAGTCAGTTTTAATGTTTTAATTGGTATATTGACGTGTGCTAGCTGACATATGGCAAATGATTGATTTTAATGTGATGTGTTTCGTAATGTTAATTACTTCTCATGCGATAAATGTGTGTAGAGTCAAGTTCTTCCAACTAAACAGACAGCTGTGCTGCTGGGGAGTTTGTTGCGCCACTTCTTCTTCCCAGCTAAAGCACTAGGAAGTGAAGGGTGGGCGTTTTTGGGGGACTGTCTTATGTAACTTTGACCTTCAAAAAGTGCTGATCTTCAGCCTAATTTGAATAAATGACTTTTGATTTTGATTTTGATTTTGAACCAGTTTGATTTTGTCTAGACACTAGATTGTCCTGTGGAGCAGAACCAGCATGTTTCCAAGCATCCTTATCTTTGATATAATCCTCTAATTTGTAATAAGCTTGTTTACAAAGTGTACTTTTAATATGAGTTTTAAATTTTCTTTCATTTAATTGCAGTATGTCACTAAGTATTTTGTTGTAACATTTAACACAGAACCCCATAAAAGATGTATGTACTTTGGACAATCTGAAACTCAAATCTGTACCTACTTTGGATTTTATGACAGAGTAATGAAATAGACAAAGTAATGAGATAGACAGAGCAATGAGATAGACAGAGGAATGAGGTAAACGAGAGAGAGGACAATCAAATTCCCGATCTCCCTAAAAGGCAGTTAGGAATATTTATTTTTCATAAAATTGTGTAGGGAAGTTATTTTCTCAGGGTTGTGTGTTGGGTATATTAAATGAGTTCGATTGCACGTTAACAGTAAAAAGTATATAATGAAGGTAAAATAAACAGTATACACGGCACAAACAGGTAAATGACAAAACAAACTAAAACTTTACGAGCGGTTCGCGAGCGTGTCGTACCGTCGCGCGATCTTTCGTCCACTATCCGTTGGCGGGAGTTTGAGTGCGCAGGCGGGGTATTGTCTACCGTTGCCGCGCATAAGGGCAAGTCCACACACAAACGTTAAGGTGTTGCTACATCCTCCCCCTCTGACTCAGACATGCGCCCACGCTTAGTCAGTCAAGATAACGCTTAGGTCTACCGCGCCTACGCTTTTCGTTGACCGTGGCTGGCGGTACGTCGCCTACGAATGGGGTCAGCTGCGAGACGTGGTATCTCCCTAATGTTTCACCGCTACTAACCTTTTCCAGCACATACGTGGTGGAACTCGCGGGTTCCTTAATACGATAAGGTCCGTCCCGTCGCGGTATAAACTTCGGCGTTTGTCCGCGAGTCGTATCGTTACGCCCTTGTGTCTTTAAAAGGACCAGATCACCGATTGAATAATCCGGTGCCGTATCGTTACTCCCTTGTGTCTTTAAAAGGACCAGATCACCGATTGAATAATCCGGTGCAGGGCTGCGACCCTCGTCGGCATAACGTTTTTGATTCGCTTGTACCTTTTCATGCACTTCCCTAGCTTCAAATAGTACGGTCGATATTCTCTGAAGGTAAGGGGTAAGGCTTGTTATGACGTTGTCACTCTGTATAATGGTACGTATATCAGCGATGACATTGGCCGGCGCACGCATTTCTCGTCCAAACGTTAGGTAAGCCGGTGAAAATCCGGTGCTGCTGGTCACTGCAGAGTTCATCGCGAAACGTATCGCGGGTAAGTGAGCGTCCCAGGTGTTGTGATCTTTCCCCACCAGAATAGCAAGTTGCGGTTTTAGATCATGTTCTTCCTTTCCACCGGGTTCGCTTGAGGATGGTATACAGGCGACAGTGACTGAGTAATGCCCAATTAATGGCAAGCCTGCTGCATTATTTCGCTTATAAACTGCACACCATTGTCACTTAAGATTCGTCTTGGCACTCCGTACCTCAGGAAGACCTCTGAGATCAGAATCTTAGAACAGTTTAAGTTGGTAGCATCTTGTAGAGGAAATAACTCTACCCATCGCGAGCATGTGTCTTCGATGATAAGGATCCACTTGTTCTTATCAGCAGTCTCCGGCAGTGGTCCGAAAACGTCCACGGCGACGACCTCAAAGCGGCGATTAGTTGCGGGAGTCTGCAGTAGTCCGGCCGGTTTCCTATTATCGGCTTTGTATCTCTGACATTCTACACACCTCTTCAGGTACGCAACGACGTATTGCCGCATACCTGGCCAGTAATACTTAGACTTCACTCGATCTAGTGTGCGCTCTACTCCGCAATGTCCAGCTGTTGGTGCGTCGTGGTATTCCGCCATGACTTTATCACGCTCGTGTACCGGTACAACAAGACATCCTGTCTCTTCTTCACACTCGTCAGGTCCATATCTGTACAAAATTCCATCTGACATAACAAAGCCACGGTCGGACCAACTCCTCCCCCTAAACGGGTCGTCGTTTGACTCGAGGTCCTCAACGATCTTTCGCACGTCAGGATCTTTGAGTTGGTTCTCACGGACATCCTTGGGGCTTCTTGACGGGAAATCAACCTCGGCGTAGCGGATATCACAATCCGTTTCTTGTGCACAAGGTGGTCGCGAAAGAGTATCAGCGATGACGTTCTACCTGCCAGGTGTATATTCTATACGGAGGTTGTACTCCTGCAGGGTAAGGGCCCACCTCGCTAAACGGCCACTTGGTGATTTTACTATCATCAGCCATCGCAGAGGTTGGTGGTCGCTCTTTATCACAACCTCTGATCCTTCTATGTATGCGCGGAACTTAGTAACAGCCCATACGACTGCCAGCGCTTCTCTCTCCGTTGTGGTTTAGTTTCTCTCAGCACTATTCAGCAAACGGCTAGCGTATTCTACTGGTCTTTCTTCGGGGCCCTCCCCCTGCATCAGTACTGCTCCGAAACAATAATAATAATAATGTATTTATTCAGAATTAAATTGGTAAAATATTACCATTAAAATCTTATAAAATAATTTGATAAGGTATTTATAATGTAAGATGCCTGTACGAGGATGAACCTGTATCACAGGCGGCATGAGCGCATACGTTATGGTATTTGTAGGACAAAACATTTCGCAATATTTAACATAAAATCTCTTGAAAAGTGAAAATATAAAAATTTACTTATTTATATATTACTTATTTTGGTTTATTTGTGTGTACTTTCATACTACACACATCAAAAGTGTCTAGGGATCAACATATATTTTTGCAATAACTTTTCTCTTGATTGATATTAATTTAAATTTTCTTTAAGGATTCATCAAATAAAGTGTTTTCGTTTGTCACAGTAACGATAAACCAAGTCACCTTTGCATTAATAAAGAAATTTGCCATTTTCCTAATAAAGGGATTTTTGACATTTGAACCACTAACATTAAAGTTCGAAAAAAAGACTGAAATAACAGTTTTCTTTAAAATTTTATTGGGTAACTTAAACAATTAATAATCCGTGTTTCTACCGCGAACACTAACAACACAAGAACATCGGTTTGGCATACTCAAAATGAGTTCATCCAAATCACGCTGTGGAATGGCCGCCCATGTTCGTTGCAACAACAAAAAAAGGTGTTATCAGTCGACTTTGGACACGTTACCGAAGCACTGGTACCGTGGCTGAGCGCCATGAAGGACGGTATCGCTGCACCACACGGAGACAAGACCGATACATTCAAATCTTAACTCGAAGAGCTCCAACAATAACCGCCATGATGTTAGCCGTGAGGCTTCATCACTCTTCAGGGAACTTAATTAGCGACCAAACAGTCAGAAACCGCTTGCATGAAGTGAACCTTCATTCCCGAAGACCGCTACGGGTACCACCTATAGCAATGCACAATCGTAGGATTCGATATCAATGGGCTCTTGAACACAGAAATTGGGCAGAAGAACAATGGCGTTTCGTGTGCTTTTCTGATGAGTCTCGTTTTGGTATGAGACCGGATACAAGACGTATACGACACTGGAGAACCCCTGGACGCCAACAGCGATTAAAATCCTGCCAGGAAGTCCATCCTTATAGTGGTGGAACCATCATGGTATGGGCGGGTATTTGGATCGGCGGAAGAACTGAGTTGATTTGGATCAGAGGCAACCTCAACGCTCAAATTTATGCTGAGACGATTGTATCTGACGTCATCGTTCCTCTACAAGTGCAAATCGGTCCCTTATTTCAGTTAATGCATGATAATGCACGACCGCACACCGCAAGAGTTGTAAGACAGACTCTCGCCGCAGCTAACATCAATGTCCTGCCCTGGCCTGCTCAGTCGCCAGACTTGAACCCGATTGAGCATGCATGGGATATGCTACAGAGAAGAGCTCTGCCGAATATGGAGGGTATCCAGTTGCAAGAAGACCTTTTTTTGTTGTTGCAACGAACATGGGCGGCCATTCCACAGCGTGATTTGGATGAACTCATTTTGAGTATGCCAAACCGATGTTCTTGTGTTGTTAGTGTTCGCGGTAGAAACACGGATTATTAATTGTTTAAGTTACCCAATAAAATTTTAAAGAAAACTGTTATTTCAGTCTTTTTTTCGAACTTTAATGTTAGTGGTTCAAATGTCAAAAATCCCTTTATTAGGAAAATGGCAAATTTCTTTATTAATGCAAAGGTGACTTGGTTTATCGTTACTGTGACAAACGAAAACACTTTATTTGATGAATCCTTAAAGAAAATTTAAATTAATATCAATCAAGAGAAAAGTTATTGCAAAAATATATGTTGATCCCTAGACACTTTTGATGTGTGTATTTAACTTAAAATTAAAATAACTAAGGTTATTAAGTACTTACTTATTTTTTATTTATTTATTATTATTTTATTTTTTTGTGATAAAAAAAACGACGCTTTAGAAAGTGTCTGATTGACGCACCATAAATCTCGGTCACCCTCTTCTAACTCGCATTATAGGTTTTAAGTGCTGTAGGTCGTGAAATCCAAACATTAGGGCTTTATTCATGTCCTCGCGCGCCTGTTCGAGTGGCGCGCGGAGGTACTAAGCCGGGGGGAAACTCCGTTTCCGCAGCAAATTGCGGCGGAGCGGACGGACCTCCGGCGCGATCTCATGGCGGCCTGGAAGCAGCGACTGTCGCAACCCAGCGTAGGGCACGCCACGATAGTGGCGGTAAGGCCCCTCTTTGAGGAGTGGCTAGAGAGGCGTCACGGCGCCCTCACCTTCCGCCTGACGCAGGTCCTCACCAGACATGGATGTTTCGGGAGGTTCCTGCACATCATCAGGCGGGAGGAAACGCCCGGGTGTCACCACTGCGAGGATCGCCCAGAGGACACGGTAGAGCACACGGTGCAAACCTGCCCCGCATGGGCGGAGCACCGCCGTGTCCTCGTAGAGGCGATCGGCGGCGGCGACCTCTCGCGCCCGGCCCTGGTGCAAGCCATGGTCCTGGGCGAGAGGGAGTGGGAGGCAGTCACCTCCTTCTGCGAAAAAGTTATGCTCGCGAAGGAGGTGGCGGGATGGGAGAGAGAAAGGTCCTCCCGTCCCAGCCGCCGCAGGAGACGCCCCGGGCGTCGGGAACCACGTGACGACTCCCGGCCACCATAGGCGCGGGCCTGCGGGCGGTGAGTAATGGGTGACTCACCGTCCGATCAGCACCAGACCCGTGCCGTACGGCGCGTATATGTTCCACGCGCGCCTCAAGGAGATGTCAGCATATTATGAAGGGGCCCCTCAGGGCCAAGCCTGCCAGGTAAGCGGGATTGTCCGAAAGGGTTACCGCTACCCCCGAACATAAGGGCTACGGAAGGAACATGGATGGGTTTTAGTCAGTAAGAGTCTGACACTCCCTTCCGCTCCACCCAGAGCGGGAGCAGTCATTGGATGATTTCCCAGCCTTAAAAAAAAAAAAAAAAAAGGGCTTTATTCATACTATCTGCATGTTCTTCGAAATCGTATCAGTGGTTAGCAAAAAGATTGGGACCTCTACCACAGCTCTACTAAGCGCCGTTTAAGAAAACTGCGTTAAACCTTTATAACTTTGTGAATATTGGATCTACGAATTTGTGACTTTTATTGTAGGTTTTTACAAATTCCTTCGTAATGTTGACGTAGTTGTTTTTCTTCTACGACACTGTGGCCGAGCAATCGAAACGGACACATTATATTCCGGGGTAGCGTTATCCCTTTCAGACAATTCCGCTGACCTGGTAGGCTTTGGCCCTAACGGGCCCCTTCCTTAATGCTGACATCTCTTTGAGGCGCGCGCGGAACAAGAACGCGCCGTCCGGCATGGGTCTGGTCATGCAGTGCGATTCTGTTACCATCTCACCGTGAAAACTTAGGTGAAGTGAGGGTGAAGTAAGCTGTCAGTGTCATCCCACTTGATTTTAGGGATGTACCACTTACAATCAAAATCGAGATTTTAATGATATTTTATGCTATTTTTAATAAGTAATTATTTTATTTTATTTCAAAGCTAGCTAGTACCTACTTTGGTACTTACTTACTTACAACATAATTAGTCATAAACTCAATTTCGTTTTTATTTCTTTTTTTCCTAGACTAGCCTTTGCATTTTAACTAAAGGCGCGAGCGGGTCACGCATGTTCGCCAGCATATCAAGTTACCCCAATCTGTCAAATTTCAAAGTGCACACTTCGCGCAAGCACGTTTTTCGGTTGACTAAACGTCTAGTCGTAGATACCTATTCGAGTTTACAGACAATAATTGATTTTAAACCTTAAAACTTGTACAGTAAGGTTCAGAATCGATTGAGAGATTGGTCTGAATCCCGCGCGGCGTTCACTTCACCGCGCTGCCTGCAGGGAATTTGCAGAATCCCGTGCTCGTGAAGTGGTCACTTCACGCAAGCACGTTATGCGTTGTCATAGTTACTAATATGAATACCTATATCGTTGACGGGTGTACATCCGGTTGACAGGGTGTAAGTTACAAAACGGTGATTCTTTACAAATTGCTGCAATGTTCTAACAATGTGAGGAATGTGTGTAAAACTTAAAGCAATGTGCTTTAAGATGTTTTTATGACTAAAGCCAAACGTTTTTGTACAAACAGTCAAATTTCTCCAAATGATTTTAAACCTTAAATATTACCGGTAAGGCTCTAAATCGATTGAGAAAATTTGTCTCCATGCAGTCATTAATATGATGTGACTGCAACTACAATTTACCAATAATTCGTCACGTGCGCATACCTACGTGGACACTGACACACCAAGAACATTTCGAAAATGCAATACTGTAACAGATAGTCGCCAGCTATACAGTCGCAGCCCAGGAATCAATCTACTTACCTCATCGTCAAGAATACGAACGAACGGCTAACGCCATCTACCGGCACTGAACGCAACTAGTATAACAGTAGCCATTAAGATTTACTGATGCAATCTACTTAAAGACTTAATAGCGCCATCTATCAATTTGTAAAGACACTATAATGTTGTGATCATTTTAAATATCAATAAGTTGTTCTTTTCTCTGAGCATTTATTTATTATTTTGGAAATCTTACTGTAAATCATATTCAATTGTAAAAGTCAACGTTATAAAACCTATAGCTTAAATTCTTATGATTATTGTAATGAGTATGTCAATTTATTAAAGTATTACGAATATTTTACAATAATAAATAGGGGACGCTAGTTTGACTTCCTGTTGGCGGCGGGACTGTTTGTTACGAGACTCTGGTGAATAGATGTTCTTGCGTGGACGATCTGAGAATCTTTGTAAAAATACAAGTTAGAACAGAGTGTGCTTTTCTCATTTCCTTTCGGGACACCCATTACAATACCAACGTCCAATAAGTACAAAATATATTTTATTGTTCCAACTATTCGTTCTTCGGCTTTGGCTCACCGCCGCCCGCCTTGAAAGTGCGTGGAGCGATCACTTCGCGGAAACATCATTATTAAGATGCGGTAGCAATGGTGGCACCCGAGCGTTTTTTCTTGCCTGAGAATGTGCAAGAACCTCCCGAAACATCCGGTGAGGACACCCGATGCGCCTCTCTAGCCACTCCTCAAGAGAGCTAAGCTACCATACCACCTTATTAGACGCTCACGTGTGCGAAAATTTGCCACGTCTGCAACCCGAGCGGAAAGAGATTTATCACAAAATATTACAACGAGTTGAGAATGGTGAATGCGGGCAATACTTTTTTGCTTAGTTTGCTTCTAGCTAAAAACGCAAGGATCATAATGTTGCATTAGCTGTGACTTCCTCTGGAATCGCTGCAACATTGCTAAATGGTGGACTGACGGCACATTCGGTCTTTAAATTACCTCTTAATCTGGCGAGCGAAGAAACCCCTGCATGTAACATCAGTAAAATCAATGTGGTATCCTGTGGTTACTACCAATACCAATGTGATGAGAAACAAACGCGAAATCGAAGCTCTTGATCGCTGTCTACAAGACAGCAATCAAACGGTGTGGTGGTTTTACTGGCTGCCTATGTTAGCATCTTACACCCTCCCGGCCAGCCCGGAGTGATCTAAGTGATTGTTGATTGTACAGCGTGGCTTGGTGCTCATTCCAGCATTCGGCGGCACACACTTTACTCTTATTCCCTATAATTCGGTCACTTAATTATCAATTTGGTAATATAGACTCTAAATTGTGTTAATTACAACTTTACTCAAATGAGATGAAATTGTGTTAATTATCACTTTATTGACAAGTACTTTAATTTACATCCTAAAATGAATCTCAATCATCAAATCATTTAATATAGTTTACAGGAGTATAATATTGCAGTAAGTAGAACCATCAAAACATATCGATCATTACTAACGTACTTTATTCTAATCCTTTCAGTTTTTATTGTTAACTAGAGACGTTGTCCTGTCTTAACGATGATAACTACCTACCCACCTACCTTTTTTCACCTTTTAAACCTACCCTGGACTACGACAAACATTTCAACACCAAAATCGGCCCAGCCGTTCTCGAGTTTTAGCGAGACTAACGAACAGCAATTGATTTTTTTATATATATAGATAGATTGCTACCATACGACAAGTGAAACCGCTATATCAAGTAATTATAAGCCACGGTTATCCCACTGCAGGACAAAGGCCTCACTTTCCACTTTTCCCGGTCTACAGCGATTGTAGGCCAATCCTTTAAGAAGGAGTCCAGCTCATTTCACCATCTCTTTCTGGGCCTGCCGCGCAAGTAATCCTCTTCAATAATAATAGTATGCGTACTAATCCTTACCTGACATTATAAAAACCGAAAGTAACTTCAACTGTCTATCCGTTTGTCTATCTGTGTGAATCTATGTTTTACGGTTAATCTGCTGAGCCGTTTATGTGGATGATCTGAAGTCTGTGGAAGAATATAAACTACTTTTCCAAAACACAGTGCGGGCGAAGCAGCGGGCGGAAGCTAGTAATACATATATGTCGAACAAATATATGTCATACAAACACACCATTTATTGTTAGTTGTTTGGAATTTACACTCCTTCATACTTACATAGATAAGTATTATATTATTATTATCTATACATATAATAAAACAGTAAAAAAACTGTGTCTGTACATTGAATATATTAAAAAAATAATAATTGAGGGGGGTTTAGAAACAGTAATAGAGCACGAATACAAAAAAAAATTTTTGTCTGTTTGTCTGTTTGTCTGTATGTCTGTTTGTCTGTTTGACTGTTTGTCTGTTTGTCTGTTTGTCTGTTTGTTTGTACACGCTAATCTTCGGAACTACTGGACGGATTGGAATGATTTTTTTTTTGTTGTATAGGTATTAAGTCTGGGCAACATATAGGCTATAATTTATCTTGGAAACTTGAACACCTGATGCAGAACCGCAACAGACCAGCTAAACTATAAGAGATACAAAAATGATACCTTAGCAAAAATTGTTCCACGTGATTAGCATTTTCTGCTGAGAGAATAAATTTGAAGATCTGGAACACCTGATGTGGAACTCCAAGAGCCCAGCTACACTGTAACATATTAAGAATGACGTCTTAGCGAAAGTTGTTCAGCCTGATGAGCACTCTCTGTTGACGTATAAAAATTGAAGATCTGGAACACCTGTTGTGGAACTCCAAGAGCCTAGCTACACCATAAGACATATAGGAATAACGTCTTAGCACAAGTTGTTCAATCTGATGAGCACTCTCTGTTGACTTATAAAAATCGAAGATCTGGAACACCTGTTGTGGAACTCCAAGACCCTAGCTACACCATAACACATAAAGGAATAACGTCTTAGCACAAGTTGTTCAATCTGATGAGCACTCTCTGTTGACTTATAAAAATCGAAGATCTGGAACACCTGTTGTGGAACTCCAAGAGCCTAGCTACACCATAACACATATAAGAATGACATCTTAGCGAAAGTTGTTCAGCCTGATGAGCACTCTCTGTTGACGTATAAAAATTGAAGATCTGGAACACCTGTTGTGGAACTCCAAGAGCCTAGCTACACCATAACACATAAAATATAGGAATAACGTCTTAGCACAAGTTGTTTAATCTGATGAGCACTCTCTGTTGACTTATAAAAATCGAAGATCTGGAACACCTGATGTGGAACTCCAAGAGCCCAGCTACACTGTAACATATTAAGAATGACGTCTTAGCGAAAGTTGTTCAGCCTGATGAGCATTTCCTGTTGACGTATAAAAATCGAAGATCTGGAACACCTGTTGTGGAACTCCAAGAGCCTAGCTACACCATAACACGTATAGGAATGTCGTCTTAGCAAAAGTTGTTCGGTCTGATGGGCATTTTCTGTTGACGTATAAAAATCGAAGATCTGGAACACCTGTTGTGGAACTCCAAGAGCCTAGCTACACCATAACACATATAATAATGACGTCTTAGCACAAGTTGTTCAGCCTGATGAGCACTCTCTGTTGACTTATAAAAATCGAAGATCTGGAACACCTGTTGTGGAACTCCAAGAGCCTAGCTACAACATAACACATATAGGAATGACGTCTTTGACGTCTTTGTTGTTCAATATGATGGGCGATTTGATTTCCTGTTGACGTATAAAAATCGAAGATCAGAAACATCTGATGTGGAAATCAAAGCTATCACTAATTTTACTGTGTAATTATAAAATAACATAAACTGGGAGTACCTGCACGCGGTGAAGGCGGTTACAGTTTAGGACTGATTTTCGATGACGATGGTATATCATTGAAAATTTGACCCTACTGGCCAAAACTCCTATTTATTTTTTTATTTTATCGTATGAATATGCCTTCGGGCTTATGTTGTTTGAGTGTTTAATTTCCTTTTCCATTTATCTTCGTGACACGGTAGCCTACCCGGTAACGCAGGGGAGCAGTAATTTTAATTTTGATTTTTATTGATCAGGATGACAAATGGACTGTATGTTTTGGTGGTGGTTGGAATGAAATAAAACTAAAGCTCAGTGTGATAAAAGATTTAAATGGGAAAAATGATAAAAAATAACATAAATGGCGACCCCGTTGTCGCTGGCATAAGCAACAGGGTCCGCGTACGAAGTCGCGGGCAGAAGCTAGTTATAAAATATGTAGTAATTTAATTTTATCAAATCATTTCGTGTATTAACTGATCTTAAATAATTGTGTGCGTTCGCGCAGCGGAATGTTGTTGAATTTAAAGATTTTAATTATGCAGATATTTAGTGTATGACGTCGTATAATTGTGTATGGTAAAAAAAAAATTGTTCCGCTGGGCGAACGTTGTCCTGGCGGAACTTTTTTTAATCCATAGACTTTAGAAGAAAGAGGTGTGTCCAAAAATTAGTGTGTATTTGTGTATGTATGAATAAAATTAGTGCATGCATAAACTTGGGAGAAATTCAAGTATCCGCTACGCGAACGTTTGGCCATTAGCTAGTTTTCATATAAAGCGCTTACATAGAGAGCTGTAGATTTTTACATAGTTACGTTGTTTTGAATTTGTTTATATTTGTTTAAAAAACAGATTTAGAAAAAATCGTAGGGCTTAGAAGATAAAAATATAAACGTAAAACACGCTTATTAGGTCTTAGTTCTTAAAGTATGCACTTTGGGGTCTAGATTTTCACGTTTATACAAACCTTGTACCTAAGTGTCTGCAACATGTTGCCAAGTATCAATGATGTTCCGTTAGTAATTAAAGAGTTATAGGACAATTTACCATGAATAGATCACTGTTTACAAAGCAGTCAAATATCACGACGTTCTAAAGGAATTGCATGGTAAAATGTATGCCAATAATTAGTTTATTCATTCAACTATTCACATGCAAAATTTCATGTCATTAAAGAAAAACAATTATAATACTGACGAAGCAGTGAAAACCTACATAACTCGACCAAGTTCGGATGGCTACAAAAAAGCGGCCGTGCCATATATCTAAGAAACGTTCTTAACCTTGCAACCTTTATGGAAGCAACCTCATCTCTTGGACAAAATTGACCAAATACGACACAAAAATAGACTAAACCTACCAGGCTCTAAGCTGAAAATACACTACACAAGCACTTTAGTAATGTGAGTTAAAATATATAATTAACTACCTGACGCAATTAAAAATGAAGAAAAATTAAATATCTTTATAAATAAACTAAAACAACTCCTAATCCGTAAATGTTATTATAATGTAAATGAATATTTAAATGATAAATTAAATAAATAAACAATAATACCAATAAAAAAAAAAAACGAATATAAAACCAATAATAATAATATATAGTTTAAATGAATATTAATATAATAAATCCAATATAATATGAGCAGTAAAATTATATGTATACAATTATTAATAAGCACTCACATGAATACAAATCTTAAAATACATATCTACCTACCTACACAAAATAAAAGAGTAGATTAATACCTATTGAAATTGTAAAAATTTATAATAGCCATTGTGTATGGTATGGCCGCTTTTTGTAGCTATCCGAACTTGGTCGGGTTATGTAGGTTTTCGATGCTTCGTCAGTATTCTAATTGATTTTCTTTAATTACTGAATTTAATGACATGAAATTTTGCATGTGAATAGTTGAATGAATAAACTAATTATTGGCATACATTTTACCATGCAATTCCTTTAGAACGTCGTGATATTTGACTGCTTTGTAAACAGTGATCTATTCATGGTAAATTGTCCTATAACTCTTTAATTACTAACGGAACATCATTGATACTTGGCAACATGTTGCAGACACTTAGGTACAAGGTTTGTATAAACGTGAAAATCTAGACCCCAAAGTGCATACTTTAAGAACTAAGACCTAATAAGCGTGTTTTACGTTTATATTTTTATCTTCTAAGCCCTACGATTTTTTCTAAATCTGTTTTTTAAACAAATATAAACAAATTCAAAACAACGTAACTATGTAAAAATCTACAGCTCTCTATGTAAGCGCTTTATATGAAAACTAGCTAATGGCCAAACGTTCGCGTAGCGGATACTTGAATTTCTCCGAAGTTTATGCATGCACTAATTTTATTCATACATACACAAATACACACTAATTTTTGGACACATCTCTTTTCTTCTAAAGTCTATGGATTAAAAAAAGTTCCGCCAGGACAACGTTCGCCCAGCGGAATCAGTTTTTGGTGAATTTCTCCACAATGGCTGCGTGCACAATTTTTTTTTTACCATACACAATTATACGACGTCATACACTAAATATCTGCATAGTTAAAATCTTTAAATTCAACAACATTCCGCTGCGCGAACGCACACCGTTTAAAATTAAAGTAAAATCTATCCTTTGTTCAAAGGCTTACTATACTAACAACGACTACTTAAAAACGACAAGAATAGTTGGTCGCTGTGATTAACACAAGACAATGTTTATGTTCTTTCTCCAGAATAAGCTTCATAAAATTATTTTTGTTATGTGTTCTATTCATTGTTTTGGTTGTTTTTTTTATTATTAATTTATTATTGACATAATCTACTCATTACAATGTTTTTTTTTAATGAGTTGTCTTGCAATATGTGGTTAGCTAGAGACCTCGACAGTTGATCATATTTATCTATCCTGATCCTAGTTAGTACTGATTAGCAATTAATTGACTGATTTTACTTCGATGGTCCTAGTTTGTCATTTGTAACTTCGAGTTACGGCTGTATGGACATAGTACAGCATTGCACATGTAAGCGGGCACGCACTTTTACCTGGAGGCTCTTTTTTTAAAATTTACGCTTGAGTACAGTCAGTTTTAGTGTTTTAATTGGTATATTGGCGTGTGCTAGCTGACATGTGGCAAATGATTGATTTTAATGTGATGTGTTTCGTAATGTTAATTACTTCTCATACGATAAATGTGTAGAGTCAAGTTCTTCCAACTTATCAGACAGCTGTGCTGCTGGGGAGTTTGTTGCGCCACTTCTTCCCAGCTAAAGCACTAGGAAATGGTAAAGGTCGGGCGTTTTTGGAGGACTGTCTTATGTAACTTTGACCTTCAAAAAGTGCTGATTTTCAGCCTAATTTGAATAAATGACTTTTGATTGATTTTGATACTATTTGAATGTAATTTCATACGCATTTTTCTAAATTAATTAAATATGTTTCTACAAATCGTCAACTAATAATTACAGTATAAATAAATTAACTTTAATATGTATGTCATCGTAACTAAAACACAATAAGTACATAAAACGTTGTATCGGTAGATTCATTTTTTATTACATCGGGTAGTAAGTATGATAAATATTTTTATTGACATTACGTAAGGACTATTTGAATGTAATTTCATACGCAATTTCATTAATTAATTAAATATGTTTTAACAAATCATCACCTAATAATTACAGTATACATTAATTAACTTTAATATATGTCTGTCGTCGAAACTACAACCCAATACATGAAATGTACTAGGTATTTTCACCAGAGTTAACAAACATGTCTTTTTAAATGACAATTTCGACGAAATCTGCGCTGACATACATCACACTTGTAAGGCTGTTCACCAGTGTGTAGGTATACGGATATGTTGTGTTAAACTACTTTCACTAAAACTACGTTCACAAACATTGCACTTATGGTTTATCACCAGTGTGTATGCGAATATGTTGTAATAAACTACTCTTTTGATTAAAACTACGTTCACAAACATTGCACTTATAAGGTGTTTCACCAGTGTGTAAGCGACTATGTGCTGTTAAAATACCCTTTTGACTAAAACTACGTTCACAAACATTGCACTTATAAGGTCTTTCACCAGTGTGTATGCGAATATGTTGTGATAAGCTACTCTTCTGACTAAAACTACGTTCACAAACATCACACTTGTAAGGTTTTTCACCAGTGTGTAAGCGACTATGTGTTGTTAAAATACTCTTTTGTCTAAAACTACGTTCACAAACATTGCACTTATATGGTTTTTCACCAGTGTGTTTACGAATATGGACGGTTAAACCACCCTTCTCCCTAAAACTACGCTGACATACATCACACTTATATGGTTTTTCACCAGTGTGTAAGCGACTATGTTTTGTTAAAGTATTATTTTTACTAAAACTGCGTTGACACACATCGCACTTGTAAGGTTTCTCGCCAATATGTGTACGAGTATGTGGTATCATTTCTTTTACTTTGTAATAAGTGCCAGGTTCAGACGTACGTTTTTGAGTTGTCCGGATAACTTTCGGGTCCGATTTGTTCTTTCTCGTTTGCTCGATGTTTATTGCATCTTCTACTTTTGTTCTTCTTGGGCCTAATTTTCGTTTCTCCGCGACGGTCGCCCCTGTGATAATAAATCTGTTAAGTACAATGTTGGAAGCAGATGGAAATGCACACGAGTCAAAGAATAGCGGATTGCATGATTCACGTAACAACAGCAAAGGATCAATGTTTGGTGACATTGAATACAAATAACACTTTGTCACCAGAGCCATACAATGGTCTTAATTTATCATTTGTGGTTTGAATTACAGCCCTTTCTTTTGGGGGGTGGCGCGGAAGGAAGTTTCAAGATATTACTAACTAAAATCCATCCATGTGCCTTTTATGTTCCGGGGTAGCGGTAACCCTTTCGCACAATCGCGCTTACCCGACAGGCTTCGGCCCTAACGGGCCCCTTCCTTCCGCCTGATTATGTGCTGGAACCTCCCGAAACATCCATGTCCGGCGAGGACCTGCGCCAGGCGGTAGGTGAGGGCGCCATGACGCCTCTCTAGGTACTTCTTAAAGAGGGGACTGAACGCAACTATCGTGACGTGCCCTGCGCTGGCCGCGCCGACCCGCTCTTTCCACGCCACAATGAGATCGCGCCGGAGATCCGTCCGCTCCGCCACAATTTGCCGCGAAAACGGAGGTTTCATCCTGCTTAGTACCTCCACGCGCCACTCATACAGGCGTGCGAGGACTATCACCTCCAGATCTTGCGGCAAGGAGGCTTGCCACCTATTATCTTGTATCCCCGGATCAGCTTTACGGCTACCACCTTTTCGGGCGCGTTCAAATAGTGGACGGTTCGCCACAGCAGTGAACGCACCTATACCGGGGCTCCGTAAAGGGGCATGGACCGCACGACCCCCGCATAAAGCCAAGAGACACTTGAAAGCGGCCCCGGCAGTCTGTCCTGCCAGTCCGCCACCTCGCGTAGCTAGGACCGATTTTTTATTTTTATTTTATTAGCGAAAACAAACAATTGTACAGAGGCCAGCACATCAAGTTACCACAATCTGTCAAACTTCTTTGATAGTATTTCAACTTTATTGCAAAGACGTAAGGTTCATTTTGAATTGAGAAAATTTGACAGTTAGGGATAGCTTGATGTACTGGCGTCTGTACATTACATCTAAGTTTACAATAAAATAAATTAACGTACAATTCACAACACCTCCACATATTACTATACGTATTATTTAATAACATACATATGGACATAGATTATGATACATGGATATAGATTAGGTCCAATATGAAATACGCAATTAGTACGTTTTCAATGTATTTACCAATTCTTTTTTAAATGCAACAGGAGACAACGCAAATAATATGTCTATGGCAACAAAATTTTGGTTGTATGACTTAGCTAATCTATGGAGAGGCGCGCGCTCACCCGCATTTGTACGACTAGTGGTCGTAGCAAAGAGCGGGTAAGCGCGCGTTTCTCGTCGTATTACAGTTCTGGGCACGACGTAAAATATATTATTCACAAGTTCAACGCAATCAAATTTGTTGTGTATAAGTCCACGGAGCATCATGGCTTGGAGTAACAGACATTTATCCAATAGGAACGCTTTGAGCTTTGACTTAAAAGAGCTCCTGTAAATTAAAGTTTTTAAGTCCAATGGCAACCTGTTAAAAATCCGCACTGCTTGATATTGAAAACTATGTCGAACAATATTAAGTTGCGGGATTATTTTACTTTTAAAATCTTTCCTGCGCGTACTTTCCCTCAACTGTCTCTCCTCATCAGTTTCATAAGTATGCAGGTACTTTTTAAAATTCATTAATAATACTAACACATAGACGCTGGGCACAGTAAGAATTTTCAAATTTATAAAATGTTGCCGACAGCTCTCTATTTGTGATATCCGCACCATGGTTCGTATGGCTCTCTTTTGTTGTACAAAGGCTCTCTGGTGGATATTTGAAACTATTTCCCCGAAACTGAACACTATATCTCAACCTTGATTCTATTAGTGCATAGTATACCATTTTAAGGTGTTTTATGTCTATTTCATCCCTAAGACTGCGTAAGGCATAACAGGCTGAGGAAATGTACGAATCAATGGCTTGCAGATCCCTCTTCCAATTTAAATATTTGTCAATGTATACCTCCAGACACTTTACTTCATTCAATCAATCAATTTATTTATTTAAAGTAACCATGACTCAATTGTTAGTAAAAAAAACTTATGCTATGTTAGTAATTATAATAATATTATTAACAATGTATACATATAAAAAACACAGCGGCAGTACTGTCCGACGCTTCACCGCGGCTGCACCATTCCATGGGAAATTGCGCAACAGCGATTCACGTACGGACAGTCCAGCCTGCTCGAGATTAGAGACAGGATACTGTTGTCGCCGCCCCACACCCCACGGACCAGAGACGCACAGCGCTTACGCATAGTGGCAAAGAAACAATCCACATGCGCATCCGCGAACATCCCTGATGCGCTACAGTAGCGAGGCAGCCCCAACAGCACCCTGAACGCGGAAATATTGAATTAATGTAATAATCATTTGTAAATAATATAAACAAGATAGGCCCCAAAATCGACCCTTGGGGTACGCCCGTTATTATATCTTGCATATAAGATTTATTGCAATTGCTATTACCATTAGCTTGCCTATTACTAATATCCACATACATTTTTCTGATTCTTAAGTATGATGTGAAAAGTTGTGAAGTTTTGCCTCTCACGCCATAATGCTCCAATTTGCAATGAGTAAATTGTGGTCTATTGTATCAAAGGCTGCGCTTAAATCAAGGAAAATACCAGCTACCTTCCTTTTTCTATTCTGTTTACTCATAATATCTTCCACCAATGTATATGTATATAGCGTCCCCAGTACCGAGATTTTTTTGGTACCCAAATTGTCTCAATTGTAAAACCTTGTTTAAATTGAGATGTACAGAGGCCAGCACATCAAGTTACCACAACCCAAGTAGCAAAATTTTCCTATAGTAACCGACTTATAAGAATAAAGGTCATTTAGGAGTCTAATAGACGTTTTGACTAAGGTAGTGATCTTACAACAGCATTTAAAAGAGGATTTGTGCTACAAGTACATACGATCCCATAATTAATTTTATAAACGTTTACAGGATTACTTTATAAGATTCTTACTAGTAGTTGCAGTCTTATAAGCGCATGTTATAAAACTAATTAGGAAAGTGTCGCTTTTCGTCCTATAAACGCATTTAATATGATTGTTTGCTCTTGTTAACGTCTTGTTTCATTCTTCTATAAGACATGCACTTCTATAGACGTCTTAGATATAGCTGCTATAGGTCAAGGATATTATAGGATCAATTTGTCTTAGTCGTGACTTATAATGGATTGTTAGCACCAAACTAGCATGCCCTCCGATATTTATAGGTATGATTCTACTTAAATGTGTCCTACATTTGCTATTACTAGAGTAATCATCCATTTTGCTTTCATTTTGTGATTTGTTAGAGAAAATAGAAATGGATTTAAACAAATGGAAAAGATTTAAGCGTAGTGGCAGTTATCGAAGACGAGTTTCGAAAAAGTACCTTGAAATGAAATCGGGGTCAGATTACCAGTCGATACTTTTATTGAATAAACGTAAGTTTCGTGAAGTTTGTGATGGTTCCGTACAAAGTAAAATCGATATAGATCTAGAAGACTGGGAAGATAACTCTTCTGATATTTGTTATAATCAAGAAGATAATGAAAATAAAAGCGGAAGCAGTGATAGTGAATTTAATGATGACAACAATACAGTAAAACATTACATTACATTTATATTTAAATTGCTTTGTAGGTACTTGGACTCTGAAACTGAGCCCGACTTACGCTTATGTCGGGCTCAGTTTCAGTGTCCGAGTTTTGACACATTGCATTAATTAAAGATTCTGCCTTTTGAAGACTTATAATATTATTTCGTTTTAAAATACAGTTTTTCTTTGACCAGTTTTCTTCTGGTTCACAATGTTCATGCCTTTGTAATTTGTCGGGGTTTTTTCTGGGCCAATATAAGATCCCATTTTGTTCCCATTGCTGTGGGACAGCTACCAGCAGTGATTTGCCTCCCTCTATAGTTTGTACTACTTTGTATGGCATAATTTCCTGGTTACAGCAAATCTAAAAAACAAGGTAAGCAATTAAGTACGTGCACACCTTCATTCAACATAATGCTAAACTGTCCTACAGGAAAATATAGTTCAGATTTCATTAAGTGAATATTCTGAGTTATAACGAATTGTTGAATATCTACTCTGTACCAACGAAGGAACAGTTGATTATTTCGGGATTTCGTAGTTGGTACTATAAATAAGAGTTCTCATTGAGAGAATATCACCTCTCAACGGCATCAATATTATTTTTAATATCCCTACAATACTATTATGCATTATTTTACGTTAATTAAGATAAAATGTGAAAGGTACCTAAAAATATATTAACAGCAGAATTTACACTCGTCGGTAGGGTAATGGTCATAAAACGCATATTGTTTGCAGTTTTTACACCAAAAAAAATCATTGTTTAATAATTTTATTATATCCCCTTGAGCCACAGTGAAATGTAATGGCTTATTGGTTGTGCTTGTGTCATTTGAAACATTATAACCACAACCGTAACATTTTTCTGCTAACAAAAAGTGTGTAATATTCCATAGCCATTTCGAATACTTGAGCTTACGGAAGTCCTTTTTGGTCAAAAAATCATCGACATGCATTATTACAACCATTTCCAGTCCAGGCTCAAATGTGACACGCTGAAATATTTTTTTAGGTAAGTGCCTATATAGGGTGACTGGTAATTAGTGACCGATACCTAAACACATGATTGTGCTCATGATAACAAACAACTTTTACTATGGGACCAAACCTGAATTCTTACACTATTCTGAAATATTCGTTCTGTTTAAAACATTACCATACATATACTGGCATGTGGGGGTTCTTTCTTTTGTATTTTCTAAAAGAACCCTAAAACTTAAATATGGTGGCCAAGTAGGTATATCCTGTAGTAGTCTTAACTCTGACTAAGTTGGTTTATAACAGTTTTGATAATGCAATATTATGACACGGGATCCAGATCCTATGGCGGCTTATAATTTAATGAGTATTTGTTCATTATTATCGAATAAAGTTAATAACAAATATGTTTAGTTTTGAAGGGGCATGAAGATATGTTTATTACAATCGAAAACTTTATCAATAAAATTAATTTCGCAAGTTGAGTAGGCATTCTAAACACAACAGTCAAAAGACAAAAGTTCTTACCTATTGTAAATAGATATTAGAATGTGGAATACTTACCTTTTGAAAATATTATATTTTTTCTTAAGACACCTGCAGTACGTTACCGTTACAATAAGTGATCAAATGATTGCTCTAGTAATGGCATCGCGCTGCCAACTGTTGGATCAATTACACCAGTAGCAGCACTCGTCATATCGTTAGAGGAGTAATCGCGCTTATTCAATGCGTTTACCGGATCTTTATAGAACAATAATATCTTGTAAAAACACCTAATAAGATAATTATAAAATCGAATTGCACTTTACCGGACCGTAAAAAAATGATTATAGGGCATAATGGTCCTATAAACTGCGCCCAAATGCGGTTTTGTAAACGTTTGTAGGATTCCAATAGGACAAAAAAATACATACTCCTAAGATATTTACATGACCAAATTTTGCTACTTGGGAATCTATCAAATTTCTTTGATAGTATTTCAACTTTATTGCAAAGACATAAGGTTCATTTTTAATTGAGAAAATTTGACAGTTAGGGATAGCTTGATGTGCTGGCGTCTGTACTACAACTACTACAAGTCTACTCTTAATAATGTTTTCAAAAATTTTGGAAAATACTGGGGCAACGATATAGGTCTATAATTTTTTGGATCTGTTTTAGAGCCCTTTTTGTGGAATGGGATAATTTTTGCTATTTTGAACTGTTCTGGAAAGATACCTTCTGAAATACATTCGGTCGAAGGCTTTTTGAAAATCAGTGTAAATGGTGTCAGTTTGTGCCTTGCTGTCCATATTATTAAATAAGTGGTTAGTGAAAAACATTTAAGTTGGTCACAGTAGATTTTTGTCTCACAAAGCCATGCTGTTGCGGAATTATACAATGTTGAATAAAAGGATATAACTCGTGATGAACAATCTTCTCAAACACCTTAGCCAATGTAGTACAAAGAAGGGAAATAGGTCTATAATTCTCTATATTTTGCCTGGGGCCACCTTTATATACCGGAACTATATTGGCCCTGTTCAAGATTGTAGGAAATGTAGTTTTGCAAATACATTGTTTAAAAATCTTGAATAATGGTTTGCATAACGTGTTTGCTGACCATTTCAGAAAACAAGGAGGTATCCCATCTGGTCCCGGCCCTTTGTTTATATCTAGCATCTTTAATTGTTTGCAAATGAATGAGAGGCTAAAATACAGGCTGCAAAGAGATGTATCATTGTCACTGGATTGATCTGGAACTGGACACCAATCGGGTTTTAGGCTAGAAGGTTCATAAACTGACTGGAAAAAGTTTGAAAATAGATTACATTTTTAATGGGGTCACTAGATATGTAATCTTTATAGTGCATACGAGAAGGAATCCCAGATTTGCCTTTGCGGTTAGCAATGTATGTCCAGAAGTGTTTGACATTGTTGGAAATACTATCCTCAACGCTGTTAATGTAGGTACGAAAGCATTTATTGCACTCTGAGTGAAAGCGAGCTCTGTATAAGAAGAAAATTTCGTAGTCGGATAAGTTTTTATACCTTTTCCATTTGCTCCAAGCTTTCTTTTTGTAATGAAATATATGTATTAGCGCTTTAGAAAACCATACAGGAAAATTAGTGTTTTTTGGTTTGGAAGGAGGTACTTACTTGATTTTTTATAATTCCGTACAGATGATCATAGAAAAGCTCTACATTTGTTTCGGCCGATTCGCTATCTAACTCCATATCCCAATCAATTTCATCAATATCTTGATTAACAAGGATATAGTCAGCCCTACGGAAATTATATTTGGGCGAGCTAAGAGATTGCATGGGAATAAGCTTAAGATTTAATGATAGACGAGCATAAAAGGGAGGGTGATGGTGATCAGCCTGAAGCAGGTCCTGCTTAGGTTTATATACATGGCAAATGGTATTGAAGAGTAAATGATCGAGCGTTCCTCCATTTAAGTTAATTAGATGGTTGTATTGCTGAACATTGTGAATAGTCATAAAGTTTCATAAACGGTGACAGATAGCAGAATTGCCCGTACAAGTAAAAGAGTTAAGACCAGGATAAAGTTCCAGTTAGCTGTTGGTAAATTATAATCGCCAAGCAATAGTAAGTTTTCAATATTCACTGAGTTGATTAAATTATCCATTATATCAAAATGCAAATTATATACTGAAAGTGGCAAATTATTTGGCATATATCCTACTGCACTGATGAGAGTTTGTGTCGTGTCGTTGTTGCTCGGTATTGCGATAACAACTTGTTCAAAGTGTTTCTCTAAAATATTTTGCGACTGAAGCGAGATATTAACAGCGTTGTATTTTCGCAGTACGGCCACCAACACACCCGCCCATCAGATTTATTGGGTGCATTTCTATTACGATCGCAACGAAAAACAACATAACGATTATCAATAAATTCGGCATTATTTATTGTAGGTATTAACCAAGTTTCTGTTAAAAGAATAATATAGACAGTATTTAGTTTTGTGCGTATGCCTCTACTAGTTTGATAGTATATACTAAAGTCATTTGTAATATTAGCCATTGTAATTGTATATAACATAAATAATGAAATCTGACTGGCGACTGGACGTTAAATTAATCATGTTAGTCGTTATTTTACATAGGTAGTTTTTATTTTTTATGGCAATAGTAGGGGCGTTTTCGCACCGTTTAACAAGTATGGTAGAGTGTTTGACCCAAACTTTGGAGATGTTTCACTTTTGTATGGGACGCCGGCCACAACATGTACCTTTAAGCGAAGCTAGGAAACTTACCCCTGAATAGAATAAAGTAACATTTTTTTCATAATATCAAAGGATTTTAATGTACATGAATAAGATAAAAAAAATGTTCGACGTTTGTCGTGACAGTTATGACAGCCATGATGAGAGGTTGTAGAGATGACGTTTACATGGAAATAGTTGTTTGTTAATTTCTTTTTATCAGAGAACTGTGATCTTTCTAATAAAACATTGGACAAAACGGCTCAACAAGGCATGATCAACTATTTTATATCATTGTTTCAGCTCATCTTGATTATTATGGTTATAAAACCATTGAGACTGACCCACAGTGTTTATGTCAAAACAAACGGTCATTTAGAATTTTTCGTTTAGAAATGAAATATCTAATACTTATAGAAATGAAATCTATACTAATATTATAAAGAGGAAAACTTTGTTTGTTTGTTTGGTTGTAATGAATAGGCTCAAAAACTACTGGACCGATTTTAAAAATTCTTTCACCGTTGGAAAGCTTAGTTTTCTAGGAGTAACATAGGCTACTTTTTATCCCGGGAAAAATAACGGGTCCCACGGGAAAGACCACGGGAGCGAAGCCGCGGGCAAAGTGCTAGTATTTAATAAAAATATCGTTCAGAAGTACACTTCAGAAAAATTGTTTAAATATTTTTATAACTATGAAATCGTCACACTTGCTTCTGATTTGTCAAAAAGACATATAATTGAATAATAATAAGTGATAATAGTACAAGAAAACATACCTTTTATATTTTACCGCCTACGTGATATTATGTTTTGATGTGATATGATTTCAGAACGAAAGCAGACTGCAAAATATGAGACGCCACGTTGAATAGAACATAATTATGGCACTAATTGAAAAACGATTACTTTTTGTGCACGACAAATCCTGCTTAAATTCACAAAAAAATATTTTTCCTCAATTCGTGGTATTTTTCCCTCTTTTTCGATAAATGTACATGTGATGGCCGAAAATGAAACATCTCCTTTATACTCACATTTCTTAGCCGCCTGTCGAGCTTCTCGTAGCAATTGTTTTTTATTGAGAGTTAAATGCTCATTAACATAGATAACACGAGATACACCAGAAATACCCAAGTCGGTCGAAGTAACACCTTCTTTGAGGCGGTAAGCGCTAAGTACATTATCTCAAAAAGAGCGGGTTTTAAACCTAGCGATAATATTCTTTGGCCATTATCATTGGACGAAGCATGTGGGACACGATGAATGGTAGTTATCTCATCACGTGGTATAGATAGATCAATATTTTTGCCGATTTCTTCTAAAATAGTAAATAAGTTTTCCTCACGCCGTTCCGGGATATTTGATATCTCCAGGTTACACTGCCTAGCTTGTTGCTGGAGGTAGTCTATTTTAGCTTCGAGAGCCATTAATGCGCCTTTATCTGATAGTCGTTCTTCCAGGTTTTTGAATTGAGTTTGGTAATCATCATATTGGTTTGATAAAAATTGAGCAGATATTTTAGTTTCAGCGACCTCCTCAGATAGTTTAGCTACAGAAGCCTTAATTTTGATGTTGTCAGAGTGAAGACAGCCTATTTATTTTTTTGTTTCTTTCATGTAGGTCTCTAAGTGACTCCTTAGGTATACTTTTTATGTTGTCTTTAATTACTAATGAGTTGGAAGCCAAGCAAGTCTTCCATTCAGTTAAGAGTTTTTTTCAAATCTTCATGCATTGTTGCAATTTGTGCGGCATGTTCACACTCAGGCTGCTTTCTTTTACGAGTACATTTTACATTCAGCCCCTTTTCTGGTTGTATTTTTGCTAGGTCCGGCTCGGAAGTCGATTGCTCTGATCGTAGTTTAGGCGGCGTTCGCTTCGTACAAGACATTTTCCTAACGGTGGATGGTAGCAATAAGCAATCAGTAAGAAAGACGTTGCTATAATCTTTAGTGTAGGCGTTACGCCGTAGCAACAGCACCGCAGTGACATAGCAAAGCAGTAGTGGGGCGCGTAACGCGCTCCGTAATTTCGACGCGCAGTAACTAACCTTGTTGGCGCGGGTGGTAGGCCGGCCGGCCACTAATCCAAGCGTCGGTGGTTCGAACCCGGTGGAACACAGCTGATGATGGAGCACACAAAATATATTTGTTTCTTTCTAGGACAGCCCAGTGGGCGGGATCAGTCCTTAAAACACTTAAAGAGGAAACGAAAAATGGATTTGAAAACAGCCAATAACTCAATTAACACTTTCAGAGAGCCTCAGCACGTCCACACTGTACGAGGTCAGCGACGGAATGCGATCCGATCCGATGCTGCTTCAATTGTCGCTGCATCGGTCGTTTGGCCCGCGCCCGCATTTCCTCGCGCCACCAGTTCCCAGGTTAGGAAGCAGCGTTAACAGCGCCCTAGCCACGCCCAACAACTTTGGCGCAAGCCGCCGGAAGTCGGGGTCGAAGTGCCAAAGGCTGTCGAGCACCAATCCCAGGTACTTCATGGTAGACTCGACAGCGATCCGGATCCCCCGCTCGGCTGCCACCTGATGCGACCTTTCCCCTGCGCCAGGACCAGCGTGTCGTCAGCGTGGTAAACCGCGCTGACGCCTTCAGGGAGGTCGGGCGAGCAGCCTTAGAAACAATCTCTGTGGGACACCGCACGACACGACCGTCACGACCGTCCAACCGGGGACCGTCTGTCCGCCAGGTAAGCCCCGACTACTCGACGCGGTGATACCGGAGTGCCTCACAAATGCAGCTCCAGAGCAGGGTGATGAACGTGTTGGCAATGTCAAGTGACGACGCAGCAACCTACCCTGGGACACCGCGTCCCCCGTCACGAGGGCTCTAACGCGCATGATGAAGTCCACCGCCGAGCGCCTCGTGCGGAAGCCTATCCGCAAGATCCGGCCCCGTCCTCACCAGGTGCCCGACGCCTGCAATCACTCTCTTAAAGAGCTTGCCGACCTCGTCGAGCAGCACTATGGGCCGGAATGCGGACGGAGTGTTCGCAGGGCGCCCTGGCTTCTGAATGAGGACCAGCTTTACAGTTTTTCAACGGAGCGGAATCTGGCCTCTCTCCGGACATGCGCTTAAGAGCACCTCCAGTCGAGGCCCGAGAGCCCTCGAGGCCAGGGCCAAGGATTTACCTAACAAGCCATCGGGTCCTGGGGCGATATACTTGGCCTTCCTACCGCCACTCTCAGATTTACCCCGGTCACTTCAGACACCGCAAGTGACGGAGTCATAGGCAGGGGAGTATGCTCCCCCCGTTAAGGGAATAGAGCGCTCACCACCTCCTCTACCAGCTGAGGGCGGAGACTCTGCGTCAGCGGGAAGGCCCAGGTGCGGAGCTTATGACGCACCATTTTATAAGGGTGCCCCCATGGATCTCTGTTCAGAGTCCACCATGTCCTCACGGACCATATCCTAGGAGGTACTTGGGAGGGCGGTCTACACCGCTTTGTACCCCTCGTACAGCTCCACCTCCGTGGCTTCCGCATCCGGAGGGCAGACGCGGAGCCTGCAGTGCCTGGTGTACAGGAGACGCACATCGACGCACGCCTTGCGAAGCGTCTTCACCTCCGGCGACTACCTGTACACCTGACATCGGGCGCATCCTGGCCGGACCCGGGACAGTGTAACGGGAACCCCAGGGCAAATTATTGGCGTTGCAGTCCCCGAGCACTAGGGAATGAATGGTTGCCGGAGACGACGACACTCAACTCTCGTTCAAGAATTGGGTTTTGGGGGAGTTGGGTTGGGAGAGAAGTATACTCCCACTACTACGATCTCCCCGAACCGTGCTGCTATGCACCCCTGACCCGTCGAAAACCTTTGAGGGACGGGGTGCCGGCGGCGGCCGACGAAATGATGGCCACTGAGCCGCTTAGGTCCTCCACGAGTTACAGCCCTAGGGCTGTAACTCGTGGATAGAATTCAACATTGCAACTATAGGTAATACTAACCACTTCCTATCAAGTGTACCACCGTGTGTGTGTGTGTACTTTGTCCCATTCGCTTACCTAAAAATTAACTAACTAATACTTACTTGTTGTCTCTCTCGCAGTTTGCTTAGTCTCATATAGTTCTTGTTGATTTTCCTCTTCAATTTTAAACTCCATTAAAGGTACATCATCTTCTAAATCTGTATCTGCTTTATCTGTAAATTTGTTGATCAAACAATTAAAAACGATTAAAAACATTTTTGATCAATAATGTTATTTATCTATACTATATCTTTATAATTCTTCTGTGCGTGTGTATGTCACTGAACTCCTCCTAAACGGCTGGACCGATTTTAATGAAATTTGTTGTGTGTGTTACAGTGGCTTTGAGGATGGTTTAGATTTAAAAAAAAAATTACAAGGCGGAACGAAGTTCGCAGGGACAGCTAGTATACTATATAATATTATAAAGAGGTAAAATTTGTAAGTTTGTATGTAGGGGGTAATCTCCGGAACTAACGATCCTATTTAAAAAAAAAAATTCACTGATAGAAAGCTACATTTTTCCTGAGTGCTATAGGCTATAAATTATATTTATATCATACATATTAGCCGAGCTATCGCAATTTTCATCTAGCAAGTCGGAATTAAATACTTCCGAAAACAGAATTATTTGCATGCGCTGCCTAAACAGTTGTTTAAAATTGAAAGCAATGTATGGCAACCCGGTTCGCCTTAATTATTTCTATTACCATATTCCTATCTTTTGTATTTTAACTTTTATATTTCGTTTTATGTTTTAAAAAAGTATTTTTTCGACTTACTTCTGTTAGGATGATTATTTCGACAACAAAATATCAATTCTTATCAAATTAAATTATTTTATGATCACAAGAACATCACAAAGATAAGATTTGCCCTCTACAGTATGTCAATTGGTCATATATTTTCCGAGATAATATTAAATTACTAAACGCAAAATGCTAAAACATTCGCTGAGCTCAACTATCATTCCTACTTCCTACGTGCTTTGTGCGGACGTTTTATCCATTTACCCATAGATGGCGTTGTGCAAGTACGTCATTTTTTTTTTAATCACGGTGTTAAGATTTATCCTTTCAGCCGTTCTGGCGTGATTGAGTAACAAACATCCATCCATCCAAACTTTCACATTTATAATAGTAGTAAGATAATTTTATTATTATCTGTGTTGAGATCATCGATCACTAATAAAGAACTAGATACACAATCAGCGTCAAAAAATGTCCTCACCGAATGACCACCCAATTGAACATTTGGGTGGTCTTTTCATCTAGTAGCATTCGAACGCTCCGACGGTAAACATGCCTCAGTGCTCGTTTAAAAACTGCAAAAATCACACGTCTAGGACGCTAAAAAAGGATGGAGTTTCTTATTTTTGCTAAGTATTAATATTATCATTATATAATTGTTAACACTGTATTGTAAATACTAATATTTTTCAAGAAATCATCGTAAAAACTTTATTTTAAATTAAGTCGTAACAAATAGCAGGCGATATAATGCAGCTCAATTGTAAAGACTCTTACTAAACGTATTAATCATACTTACGCATGTCCACTTAAATTGTTTGGGTTATCCGCGTTGACTCTGTTCCATTTGTTGGAGACGCTATTATAGTTCTTATTTTTTTTAATGCGAGATTTGATTTTTGTTTTCATTTACCTGACTGCGCGATGCAAGGGAGGGTTATGTGTTTATTAGCCTATGTATGAATAATTGACCTAAAATAACTGCTACTAACTGCATAAGACTACTTGAAAAGTGACTTGTTTGGAACTTGTTAGTTGTTTTTTATCAGTCGGGTTTTTTTGATATTCCCAATATTTTTTTGTGGTTGTTTAGTCGGGACTTTTGAAAATATTCAATTATTTTTTGCTTTCCTCGTGATCCAGTGAGGTGTGGAGAATCGATATCAGTTACAGCACGTCAAAGATCCGAAGAATTCTTCGATCCGAAGTATTTCTTTTTATTGACATTTGTAATTTATTATGAACAATATGTCAAAAAATTGGGACAATAATATTCTTTGATTTTTGTATATTCTTCCTCACTAATTTATATTTACTGAATGTAAAGTTCTGATTTATTTAAAAAAATACCAAAATCGCTAATTGTATGCCTTTAATATTTAAGGCGTTGCCTAAATTCCTAATAGATTCCATCATCAGAACAAGGATTAGATGTAAACAGGACCAACTTGGGAACAAACCTAATGTAATGAATCATCTCAATCGGTCGATTCGTCTTCGACTTATCGGTGGTGTGCAAACATAAAAAAAATATATATATAAATACGCGACGCATTGAGTAACCTCCTCCTTTTTTTGAAGTATGTTAAAATACCATACATAATAATTTACAGTACAAACAAAAAATATTGTTCTGGTTCGTCTCCACTCGTTCCTTGTGCTAGTGGCGAGCCTCGGTTGTAAAATTTTATTACTTTTTTTTGACACTTAGTAATTGTTACTTTAAAGCATGCGTATAAGGTTGAAATTGTTTTGATGTATGTTGAGCAGCGAGTACCGGTCGTAAAATTTTATTGCTTTTTGCAATAGCTTTGTGAATACGGCTTTAAACCTTGCAGGTAAGGTTGAAATTACATTAATATAGATTTATTTTACCTAAACACAATTGGCGACATTTTTAAGAGAACTTTTGTATGAGATTGTGTATCTAGTTCTTTATTAGTGATCGATGGTTGAGATGGGTAAAAAATACAAAATGCCATTGCACCATTACAACGCGAGGCAGGGTGTCGTAAAAGGCGACTAAGTTGAGCAGACAAGATCACCTCGGTAATCTTTGGAACTACTGATCCGATTCCAAAAATTCTCTCACTAATGGGAACATACAGTATTGCCGAGTATCATAGGATATATTTAATGTTAAAACAAGAAATTCTCGTAGATAATATTAATTATTAAAAACATACCATCACTTAGATGTTCCTCCTTTACCTCAATAATGATATCTAAACCCTCATTAACAGCTGGTAATTCTTCTTTGATAGCTGCATAGCTTTCCATTTGACATTCAACAATACTTAAGTTCTCTGTTGGAGTTTTCATTAACCCATTGAACTTAAAGTACTCTTGGTTTCTTAAAAGATTGGGCTGCAAAAGGATGAATAAACTTTAAGAATTTGGTTAACATGCTTTGCAACTTTTTACACTCAATTGCAGCTTAAAAGGAATCACTTTCAAAATATACTGAAATAAGAAATTAAAAGAATAAATGACTGTTGAAGAATACCTCACCTCATAATCCCCATTCATCATCTGAGTGAACAGCTCTTCAGCTTTCAGACATTGTCTCAGTAATCGATAGCATTGCTTTAGTTTAGCGCAGCAGAAGAAACAAGCAACAATCGGTCTACTGTCTTCAGTTACAAACTGCAATGAAATTTTTTGTCTTACACTATTTTGAAGAATACTTGTAATACACATAAAGTAATACTGAGTAATACTGAGGCCCTCAAGTGCTGCAAATACTGTAACCTTAAGTATACTTATACCATAAATGTTTGTGTAGTCAGAGAGGCTCTATCTATGCTATCTATATAAATCAAAATCAATTGCTGTTCGTTAGTCTCGCTAAAACTCGAGAACGGCTGGGCCGATTTAGCTGATTTTGGTGTTGAAATGTTTGTTGTAGTCCAGGGAAGGTTTAAAAGGTGAGAAAAGTTAGGTAGGTAGGGTAGGTAGAACAAGAGGACGACAAGACAACGTCTGTCGGGTCAGCTAGTATATTATAAAAATATAACAGATTGCTGTCTGTACATGGAATATGTATGAAAAAAAATATTATAAGGATCTTTAAGAACACAAAGAGCACCCAAAACAATGATTGTTAGAATTTTTGTCTGTTTGTCTGTGTGTTTGAGCACGTTAATCTCAGAAACGGCTTATCCGATTTAGATGTGGTTTTTACTAATATATTGTGGGCTTCACTTAACATTTATATTTTATTTCATGTCAATCGGTTTATACATAAAAAAGTTATGCGAATTCAAAGAATCACGTCAAACATTAATTGTTAAACTATCTATATCTATCTATTCTTTCGTTCAGTAGCATTGACTAAAACTTTACTAAACTTGATAATAATAATGGTCTATATAAAATTATGTTGATACATATAATAATTATGTATAATGTAGGCACCCACTAAGCAAGGATTTTATAGTTAGTTGATAAACTTTAAATTTAGCACATATATTTATTTAGGTAAATCTTAAAGATAGTCATATTTTGTTGTGGTTATCAGTTAGTCATAATAAAGATCAAAAGCTAGTTCATAATAAAGATATCAACTTACTGGGACATCAGTCAGCTTCTCGTATAGTACACGCAAGTGCATGTTGACCACTACAGACATGCGCACATTCTGCACTAAACATATCCTACACATAGGTAGTTTTTCCATCTTTTTACTCAAATTGTATCAATTTAGTAACCTATAAATAGTTCAAATTTATTACGATAGGAAAACAGTTGCGTTGCGTACAAATAACGAGGGAGGCTTGTTTATTATTATTACGACTTGTTTTAGTGTCCTAGATATCTACAAACATATGCAACAGTTAGAAACCATTTCCTTTGTGGACCACGGTAAACGCTACCCGCAGAGGTAGTTCAGACAGCACAGCTAGTAATTCTTAGGAATCGTTCTAGTCCCTTAACACTATCATCCGCGTACACCGGTAGTTTCTTTTTTAATTCGTTGATATCGCATAAAATCGCACAGCACATGAAAATTGAAAAAAACAAGGAAATGTTGCTTGCGACTTAATCTGTGGCTGCCGCTAATTGACACTTGACAGTTTCAAGTTAGATTCACAGAGTACAAAAGTTTGATTCATAGACGAGCGTTTCACCTGGTTTCACCATACCATACCATTTTACAATAATTTCAAAAAAGTTGGCGGAAATAAAAATATCAGTAAATCGTTTTTTTTTCTTTGTAATATGAAATTCTCTTACATTTTTAACCAATACTATAAACCTAAAACATTACTAATAACTATTTACAAGTATATAACAGGAGGGAAACAAAATAAAATAAATCAAAGGGCATCAAAAAATTCGTCCACATCGCTGTCAACAGGAAAAGTTCCCAAAAGGCTGGCAGCATTGCCACGTTGTATGGCAATGCTGATTCTTTGACCGAAAAATAGGCCAGCCCTCTGGTCACGTGAAGAGTCGACCAATCGCTTGGCGATGTCTCGATAAACAAATATTATATTTATAATAATATAATATATTTTTTTTCTTGAAATCAAATAGTTCATTTCATAAATATTTTGATTTTTCACAAGGAAAAAACATCTAAATCAAATATTTAGATGTTTTTTCTTGGAAAAAATACTTTATTTCAGACGAATATGGTCTAGCAATTGTTAAGAATTTATATTCTTTGATATTTAAAAGTTAGCATTGTGTCTATTCCTAAATGAATAATATTCTTTTGTAATATGGCAATAATGTTTTTGGAGAGAGAGAACTCAGACTAAGGAAAAATAATAGACATGAAATACCTACGAAAAAAACGTGCATACCTAATGTGAGTCTGGCACAAAGATGGCGGCTTGCCGTAGAGCTGCGCGCATTTTATTATCGATAGTTGAATTGCACGGTGATCACAGAATTCAAAGTTTTCTAAAATGAGTTTCTTTTAGCTTTCTTCAGTTTTATTTACGTGATAATGCGAGCTATAAAATTGCGCACGCTCAGAGTGTCATTTTATATGGCAGGGCGGGCACGTGGATATATGCTACTGCAATTAAATAATCACCTCTATATTCTGTACTTGTACAAGTACTCACTTGTACGTTCTTTATTTTACTATGGTATGTTTATCTCATTTATTCACAGTTGCCACCGCGGCGATCACGAATAAAAACTGCGTACATTGCTCGCTTTGTCCTGTGAACGTAGTATAGGACGACCAAAATTGCGGCCAGAATTCAGAACCACTCAGAGCGTGGTCGCCACACGCTCAACATGGTGGTTACGAGCATAGATAGTAGGTTACGAGTATAAAGCGTAGGAGCCTTAATTAATAGAGTATCACAATTACTGATCAGCATATCACGCCTGCAGTACCTGCACCTAAGGTCTTTAATTACTTACCAATGAAAAGAATAAATAATTACTAAATACAGTTTTTTTTTCTCGTTTGTTAGACTATACTTATTTTAATTGATTATTATATTAGTTAGTTAGTTATAGTTGTTTAACTTAGGTCATTTTATGATGGGGCTGACATGCCTTAAAGGATAAAAGTCCCTAAAAATAAAGAGAAAAAAAAAATACTTTATAGGGTACTACTTGTCTCGATTATTCATAATAAAACAAAAATTATCATTTTACACAGATTTATTAAAAACCAAAAAAGCCGTTGGTTCCGGTTATAATCAAGTTCAAAAAGAGATTAAAAATTAAACTAAAAACCATGTTTTTAGATTTTTTTTCTTATTTTGAGGTTAGGTCGGCATTGAACGGATTTAGAATGCATTGTCATCGAGTTGTGTGCTACCCTGAAAGTTTCAGCCGGTAAAATACAAACTTTATACAAATCTAGGTAAACAATAATCAAATATGAGCATGTCGTAATAAAATTGACAGTCATTTACTCATTACGGAATAATATGATTTTGTTAATATAATACAAAATTGTAGGCCTTTGGAGACAAAAAGTGGAGCGAATTTTCGAATTTCTTCACTGTATTGCCTTTCCAAAGGTATTCCTACCGATTTCGCAATTTGTCTTTTTAGATAATCTTTGGGGCCTGAACACTGCTCCAATACAGACGCATGATCATCATTCACATAATTTTTGTCTTTTGAATCTTTCATTACAGTTTTAAAATCTGCTATTTTCTTACTCAGTCTTCTCACTTTTTCATTTAATCTTTTAATTGCTTTCTTCTGACGTTCACATTTTGATTTTAATAATTTCAGTCGCTTTATCCTGAAACAAAAAAAAAACAACATTAAATTATAGTTTTCTCAACTTCATACAAGTTTTTTGCTGTAAATTATTTTAAATTACCAGTTACGCTGCCCACAGTACCTATAGTAACATATTATAAAATAGAACACTTACATCTGAATAGCTATAGGTACTGCAGACAGGCTCCTCTTCCAGTGCTTTGTGAGAAACAAATTTTTGTTCCTCGCATTCATTAAATTGGGCTGGTAACTGTAAACGGTTACTTGTCATTAAGTAGGTAAACACTATTATAAACTTATCTTGTCAATTTTCAAAACTTACCAACAACTCACTCGAAGGCAAAGCATCATCGCGCAGTCTTGTAACATTTTAAGTACGGCTAAAACATTTCTCTTCAAAATGCAGCTAACAAATTAAAATATGTTTGGTTGTACTATTTATATTTTCAATCCCAAGTATATCCAGCCACTGTTCTTTTCTTTCTTTACATGTTGGCAATCGAAAATCATAAAAAAGAAATCGAGTTAATTAATAATATTCACCTGTCGATATGTTATCGATATATTGAAAATGTCGAACCCAAACTCTATTTATTAGGACGAATGATTTTCTTAAAATATCACTTAATATTAATAGTAAAACAGTAAATGATTACAGAAAAGCAAGTTTATCTTAATACACTTTCTCCCAAATAGCAAAATGTTTCAATATAATAGAAAAAACAAGATATTTTGAATGAATTCGGTATTTACGCTTATATTGGGATGTTTTTTGTTGCTTTTCATGCGGCAGCCTAACACACTGCACCTACCCATGATAAATGCAGTATTTTGCAAGTCTAAACACTATATACAAGCACAATTTTCGCCTAATAGGTAACACAAAATTTTCTTCAAAATACTGAAACAAGCAAGTCGCGATGACAATTACTGATGTACTTGTTGTTGGCTGTGATAAAACATGGCGACAGGCCACGGTGAGAAATTTTGTGACGTCACCAGGTAAAAACGATACCTAATCCACCTAATCCTAGTATTTAAAAATACCTAATCCATTTACCTAATCCGAATATTTATTCAATAGAGCCGCTGGCCTGTTACCGATATTATGTATCGTATGTGGATTGGGTAAGAAATATTCGACATGGAGTACGGACGTTCTGTTTCTGATTTATATTGTGGAACGGTAGATTATAATATTTCGTTTTTTATGAGCAAAAGGAAGTACCGTTTACCCAAAAAGCCAACGTTAATACTTTTGTTTTTATATATATACTATATATAACTCAAACGACATATTTTTTTGTCTTTTTTTATCAAAAAACGGCTTAAAATTAAAGCTGGTGTACTATGTATAGAAACCAGAGTATTATTATATTAACATACATTTCACCCATATTATTACATGAGTTTCTGACTTTTACACATTTATTTTTAATAAAAGACGTCTACATAGATGGCGCTGGTGGCAGCCCACATTATAAAGTACGGAATATCTGCTATGACTGTCTAAGAATATTTTGTCCTCGCCGTCGAGGCCCGTCACGACGTCCCTGTCCACTATCATCTCCCCGACCCTTGCTCGAGCCAGCCCGCGTTGCCGCTGAGCCAGTAGTTTTAAAAACCCCCGATCCAGCTGTCCCTTGCTGTCCCCCCCCAGCGACGCCCTAAGCCGAGGTCCGAACCCCGCAGGGGGTGTCCTTAGCGTGTAGTCGCTTAGTTTTGTAAGTTAGGTTTAGTTTTTATTAAGCCCTGGCTGGAGGCTACAATTCTTTTGTGGCAGCCACAGGCAAGCCCGGTTAAGCAGTAGACAACCCTTTGGTTGAACTGCGAGATGCCATTTACAAAAATTTACAAAAAACTCGACGCTTTGTATTAGGTACGGACTCGCATCAAAATATACCTAATCCACATACCTATCAGTCTTATTATATTACTCTTTGCACATACCTAATCCAATATTTATGCCTCATGTCTACAAACCGTAAACTAATTCAGAATTCAAAATAAAACAGTTTTTTCGGCGAGTTGAGTTTTTATTTGAATATTTTTCTTTAAATCACAAATTCAAATTATGTAATTTATAAATATGACTGAAGTGGACAGGAAAAAACCGTTCTCGAGTTTGGAAAAAGATTTATTTTTAAATATCATACAAAAATATGATACTATCCTAACCTGCAAACAAACAAACGCTACGAGTGCTATAAAGAAGAAGCAGTCGTGGGATAAAATAGCAGCGGAATTTAATGAATCCTCTATTGTTACTCAAAAGGTAAATATAATCTGTTTTGTATAGGTACTTTTATTATTTACTAGCACTTTGCCCGCGGCTTCGCTCCCGTGGGACCCGTTATTTTTCCCGGGATAAAAAGTAGCCTATGTTACTCCTAGAAAACTAAGCTTTCCAACGGTGAAAGAATTTTTAAAATCGGTCCAGTAGTTTTTGAGCCTATTCATTACAACCAAACAAACAAACAAAGTTTTCCTCTTTATAATATTAGTGTAGATAGTTATGTAGAGTTTCACTTGCGTGCTATGGTCTGTTCCTGTGTCGATTTAGTACTATGCAGTTACTTATTTTAATATCCATACGTTTCATTGTTTCAGGCATCTACGAAACAATTAACTAAGCTATGGTATAACATGAATGCCAAAGCAAGGGAATCTAAAACTATAGACAATATTCGCCACTTAACTGGAGGTGGGCCATCTGTTATGGATATGGATCCTATCGATACCAAAGTGATGGATATAGATAAAAATATCCTTACTAACATTGCTGTGGATATTGATAGTGATATTGATGGTAAGAGATTATCCATTACAATGCCTTTTTATTATTAGCCAGAAAACTGCAGGTGTGCCCAAAGTTTATTTTCAATTGGTTTCTATGTCCTTCAGCATAAATAACTCTGTAAAGTAATGCCCATATCACACTAATATTATAAAGGCAATAGTAATATGTGTGTGTAACTAATAGTATGTATGTGTGGGTATGTTTTTTATTCCTTCACATTCAAACAGCTGATCAGATTTCGATGAAATTTGGTACCAGGATAGCTAATAACCTGGATTAACATGTAGGTTACTTTGGATCCTGGAAAAGTGCAGTATAACACAAGCGAAGGCTAGTAGTAATACATGTATTTATCATTATATTTTATGATATTTTTTCTGTTTTTCAGGGAGCGTAGTCATATTAGGCGATAATAATAATGAAGCATGGGGTAAAACACCAGAAGCAACAATGCAAGGGGAAAAGGTAATTGACTTAAAAACTCCTACCAAAAAGAGTTACGAAAATTTGAGAACTAATAAAATTGATATTATTAAGTGTAAAATATTAGAAGAAGAATTAGAATTTAAGAAAGCAATGCACAAGGAAGAACTCAAGATTAAAATTTTAGAGAGAGAACACAAAGAAATTTGTTTAAAATTGAATTGCAAATAAAACTGAAAGAGTTAGAAAAGTATAAGAAAGAATAACTATAGATAACTTCAACCTCTTAGCAATGTATAATTCCATAGCACGTTTGTGAGTACTATGTACCTACTGTAAAGCTACCATTTACTGAGTACGTCTTACATTGACTTGAATGTGCCCTGGCGGCTGAGAGCATGTCATGCTCCCTGTAATGTTTCACTGATGGTGATGCGTATGTTGGATCATTTAGCTCCCATCAAAATGGTTGATCTGAATGGTGCTAATCCATGTGTCATGTTCATGAACAAGCGCCGTCAGTAGGGACTGGTAACCTCTTAGCTGCCACGGCAGTTTTAAAATTTAAAATAATTTTGAATTGTTTTTTTAAAACTTGTAATTATGGACGCTTTTATTAAGTTCTGCATCGTTCTCACGTGTAATTTCAACATGAATGATGTAACCCAGTTTTTGTTAACATATTTTGATTTAAAAGAGTGTCCATGGAGTTTCTTGCCCGTTCTTCTCCATAGGTACCTACTGCTTTGGAATGGGCAACTAGCTTCATCTTTCTGACTGACCGACCCCATGAGAATTCAAAAGTGCCTGTAATTGGTTTATCTATACTTATAATAAATCTGTAGAGAGGCCAATTCTGTACATGAAATATATTTAAAAAATAACTATCAGGGGGTGATTAGGGATCGATACTGATGCCAAAAATGCAATCAGTAAAATTTTTGTCTGTCTGTCTGTCTGTATGTTCGTTATAGAAACAAAAACTACTCGACGGATTTTAACGAAATTTGGCACAACTATTCTTCATACTTCTGGGCAGGTTATAGTATACTTTTCATTACGCTACGATCAATAGGAGCAGAGCAGTGAAAGGAAATATTGGGAAAACGGGAGAAGTTACTCCATTTTTTAAGCTTCCGTCGCGTGTGCAGCCTTAATGGTTAAAGCTACATAGAAATCATGTATGATGAAAATGTTCTCCTTAAAATTGTAATAAATATATTCTTTGACAGCATATGTCTATCTTTTATGGTGGACTCACAATAACACGTGAAACTCCCGATAGCTTAGCAATTCGGAGCTTTCTGATTATATTTGTCTACTCTTACATTGACAACACTCTTACTCATCCCTAATTAAAAAAGTTAACATTATTACCTATTCAATAAAAAAAGGATCATATAAATCGGTGTAGAAACACCAAAGTTATACACGAAATACGCTAATAAGTCATCGCGCGTGAATACAGAATCATGCTATAAGGATTATTTTTGTGTATCGGTTGCTGCGCTCGACGTACTTCGCGGCGTGAGGTATAAAAAGGCGGGGAGTCCGCGCGATAGTATCACATCTGGTTACCATAACTTGAGCCCAGTCGATACCCAAAGGCACCCTTAGAACAATAGAAGAATTGTACAAAAAACTGCCATAAACGGTTTATGGCAGTTTTTTGCCGCGAACGGCATACATTATCTCGCGAGTCAGAAACCTTCACTGACAGGGAATTACGGCTTACAGCTGATCGCGAACGCCATATTTTATCTCGAGAATCTGAAACTTTTACTCAATTTGAAGACCGTTTGACAAATGATAGGGTGCACCATAATATTATTCGATCTCTCGAAGATGAACATGAGCATGAACAACGACTAGAGTCGGTACGCGAACATTACAATTCTTTGAGACAAGAACGATTAATAAGTTTGTCTAATGAAAGATTAAGAATCGAAAATATTCGGTCTCTTGAAACGGACGAACAGCGAGAGGCCCGTCTTACTGCAGACAGATTTCGACATAGTCTTAATAACTTAGATGTACACATAGAAGATCAATCTAGAAATTCGGTGGCGTGGTCCGACAAATATAAAAGTGGGTTTGCTTATAACCCCACAATGAGACAATCGTTTGCAACGTATTTACGAAACCCATAGGGCTTACGACAGTTTGCAATATCCTTTGATATACTGTCGAGGGGAAGATGGTTATAATTTTGCTTTATACCAAACTGATCCGCGTACAGGCGCACCTAATTATAATAAAAAGATTTCATGCCTTCATTTTTATTGTTACCACTTGCAAGTAAGACGGAATAGGTTTGTATACTTTCAACGTTTTCGTGGCTTATTTAATCAGTTTATTGTAGACATGTACGCAAAAATTGAAACCGAAAGATTAGTTTATATACGATCTAATCAAAGGCTTCGCGACGCCATGCAGCAAGATAATGATACGGTGAATATGGGCCGTTTAGTTGTTTTGCCCTCTTCTTTTACTGGTGGTCCACGCTACATGCACGAACGTACTCAAGATGCTTTTTGTTACGTAAGAAAATATGGACGTCCCGACTTATTTATTACGGTAACTACCAATCCTAAGTGGGATGAAATCACTCGGGAGCTTCTTGAGGGTCAAGCACCGCATGACCGCCATGATATCATCGCAAGAGTTTTTCATTTAAAATTAAAATCAATGATAAATCTACTTACCAAAGATAACATTTTTGGAGAAGTATTGTGTTATATGTATAGTGTTGAATGGCAAAAACGCGGCTTACCTCACGCACATATCCTGCTTTGGTTAAAAGATAAGGTTCGACCTAATGATGTAGACAGTTTAATCAGTGCTGAAATTCCAAGTCTGATTGCAGATCCCGTGTTATACGACATTGTTAAAACTCATTTGATACATGGTCCATGTGGTGCATATAACGGGAATTCTCCTTGCATGCAAGACGGTCGGTGCACTAAAAGATATCCAAAAGCCTTAGTGGATGAAACTGTAACAGGACATGATGGATACCCATTATATCGTCGCCGTTCAAGAGACAATGGTGGTTTTACTGTTGAAAAACGAGTGTCTGGACAACAGGTTACTTTAGATAATAGGTGGGTCGTTCCGTATTCGCCTGTGTTGTCCAGAGCATTTCAAGCTCACATAAATGTTGAAATGTGTAACAGTGTAGAGTCAATAAAATATATTTGTAAGTACATTAATAAGGGCAGTGACCAAGCTACATTTGCTTTGAGAAATGAACATGATGAAGTTACAAGATTTCAGTCAGGCAGATATATAAGTTCTTCAGAAGCTGTGTGGCGGATCTTAAGTTTCAACATTCACGAAAGATATCCACCTGTGACTCATCTGGATGTTCATCTTGAAGGCGGTCAACGTATATATTTCAACGCCGAAAATGTCACAGAACGGTTAGAGAACCCTAGACAAACAACATTATTAGCATTCTTTCGACTTTGCCAAACTGATGATTTTGCCAAAATCTCTTTTGTATGAGGAAGTTCCATCGTATTATACCTACGATAAGCAACGAGGTGTCTTTAATCGAAGACGCCGTGGCAGGCCTGTAGATGGCGAGTCAGGTATTTTCAAAGAACATGTTCTTGGTAGAGTGTACACCGTTCATCCTAACAACGCTGAGTGTTTCTATTTGCGATTATTATTACATACCGTGCGAGGACCAACCTCATTTATAGATTTGAGAAAAGTAGACGATGTTGTTTATCCCACTTATCATGCAGCTTGCCAAGCGCGTCATTTGCTTGAAAATGATCAGCATTGGGATGACGCTTTAGCAGAATCCTGTGTTAGTGATAATCCACGACGGTTACGCCATTTATTTGTAACATTACTCACATTTTGTAATTTGTCAGATGCTGTACAATTATGGGAAAAATATAAAGAAAAATTTGCAGAAGACTTTCTTAGAAATATATCTAACAATGATGAAGGCACAACTAATGATAATTTCCGTGATCTTGCCATAAATCAGTGCTTATTAGCTCTTCAGGATGACTTAACAGCAGTAGGCGGTAAATCACTCTGTGAATATGGTTTGCCAACACCAACCTCAGTCGGAGAGGTAACTAATAGGGAATATTCCGCAGAGATTGGTTACAACTTAATGGAACTGCTGACAACATTAGAAAACGGTATCCCAATGATGACTGCAGAACAACGTTCAGTTTATGATCGCGTGTGCGAAAGTGTTCAAAATAATTTGGGAACAATATGGTTTTTAGATGCACCTGGAGGAACTGGGAAAACCTTTTTGACTAAATTAATATTGGCTTATGTTCGAAACCAGCGTAAAATTGCTCTTGCCGTAGCTTCATCAGGGATAGCTGCAACATTGCTACCAGGAGGTAAAACTGCTCACAGTATGTTTAAAATACCAATTGATTTAGATCGCACGGAAAGTCCAACCTGTAGTATTTCAAGAAATAGCGACAAAGCTAAGGTATTACGCGAGTGTAATTTAATCATATGGGACGAATGTACGATGGCCCATCGAAAAGGAGTAGAAGCGGTAGACAGAACTTTAAGGGATATAAGACAAAATGATCGACCAATGGGCGGTATCACGGTTTTATTTTGTGGTGATTTCCGACAAACCTTACCGGTAATACCACGGAGAACCCGAGCTGATGAGGTTAGGGCTTGCCTGAAAAGCTCTTATTTGTGGCGTGATATACAGTCGATGCATTTGACTATAAACATGCGAGTGAGAACTGGAGATAACCCGGATGATAGTCAATTTTCTGATACATTATTAAAGATTGGTGAAGGTACCTATCCACAACTACACCAAGGAAAACTTATTCTGACGCCTGAATTATGTTGTGTAGTGCAATCTCAACCACATCTTATATCGTCGGTCTACGGTGACGTAACAAATATATTAAATAGGGACAATTCTTGGCTATGCGAAAGATCTATTTTAACTCCTCGCAATGACCAGGCATCTGAGATTAATAACAAAATACTGTCGAATATACAGGGGGAAAGCAAAGTTTATAGATCAATAAATAGAATGGTCGATGAACAAGAAGCCACTAATTACCCGATAGAATTTTTAAATTCTTTAAATATGCCCGGACTTCCTTCTCATGAAATTAGTTTAAAAATTGGCATTCCGATTATTCTGCTCCGAAATTTAAGACCACCACAACTTTGCAATGGAACTCGACTAAAAGTAACCCAGTTGCAACAAAATATAATCGAAGCTCAAATTTTAACAGGTTGCGGTGCAGGAGAAACCGTCTTTATTCCCAGAATACCCATAATACCAAATCATTTTCCATTCCAATTTAAAAGGACGCAATTCCCAGTATCGGTGTGTTATGCAATGACAATTAATAAGGCTCAAGGGCAGACTTTTCGTGTTGCCGGAGTAGATCTCGGTGTCAGTTGTTTCTCGCATGGTCAGTTATACGTTGCTCTTTCCCGTGTTAGCAGTGCTAGAAATCTTTATGTTCACGTGCCGGACGGGTCAACTTTCAATATAGTTTACCCGGAAGCTTTGCGCTGAATTATTTTCGTTCTATAGGTACTTAAGCCTCATGTGAACGTGATCTAAACAATATTACCAATACATTAACTTAATAACACACAAGGAGATAGGTACACGCTGACGGAGTCGAGGGCACAGCTATTAATAATATAACGCGCGTCGACGGCGCGTTTAAAAAACGTGGTGTGCATAGGCCCTAAACTTTTCTGCCGGAAGTCACTATTCCACGCGGACGAAGTCGCGGGCAAAAGCTAGTTTTTTAATAAAAATCAAAAACCGACTTCAAAAACCTAATAAACACTAAAAATTTAAAAATAATATTAAATTCATGAGCATTTTCCCCCGGTAAACAAAAAAAAAAAGGTTAGGTTAGTTGCATCGTTCTTTGCAACCATTTTCGTCGCCGGGAAAACGGCTGCGTTTCGTCCGTCAAAATATAGACAACGACCCACCAATAGTTTTTTCAGTCATTGTTGACAGACGTCTAGATGATGCAGTTGCTGCGTAATAAAAGTGATTAACAGTAATCTATTTATCGATTCTATAATCGGAGGCCAACTGATTAACAAAAAGAAATACAACATCTGTTTTAAATGTTTAATCTAATCACCGATAAAAAATAAAAATATAGTTCAAATCACTTGATCAATTTGATAACCGTGCTCAAGAAAGAACCACATTTTTTTACTCAAATACTAGCAACCGATTTTTATATCGAATAGAAACCGAAATCGAATCATTATTTTGTGGTAGACCAGAACATTAGCCAAACCAAAAACGGCGGTGTTTTGCGCGTGCAATCGGCGTGAATACTTTTAATACAATTCTTTTTACATAAGGCTTTTCTGAGACGAGGTTTGTGAAAACATTTATTTTAGAATTAATTACATTTATTACATAAAATACTTTTTATTGAACAACTTGTCGACGTTAAGCCGAGAATGGCGATTATTCATATCTTTATTTGCATTCCATAATGTGTTAAGATCTAACAATGGGCTTAAAGCTAAGATACGGTCACGAGCGGTTAGTCCAAGTCGGAAGTTAATCCAAACTGTCAAATGTTTCTTAATCAATTTAAACCTAAAATCTTTGACAGTTAAGTTCATAACCGATCGAGATTTGACAGTTTGTGGTAACTTGATGTGCTGGCGACTAAACAATTACGCACCTGGTAGGGCACAGCAAAATGTACAAAACTAAAGTTTGAAATGTATAAATAAATTAACAATTTTAAAAGCATGTCCTTAGTATTCATTAAGAAACTCATCATTTAGAGATCAATAAATTAAGATCAGTTATTACTTATTACACGAAATTATTTGATAAGATTAAATTACAACATATTTTATAATAATACTAGCTGTCCCTGCGAACTTCGTTCCGCCATGTAATTTTTTTTTTTAAATCTAAACCATCCTCAAAGCCACTGTAACACACACAACAAATTTCATTAAAATCGGTCCAGCCGTTTAGGAGGAGTTCAGTGACATACACACGCACAGAAGAATTATATATATAAAGATAATACTTATGTATGTATGAAGGAGTGTGAATTCTAAACAACTGACAATAAATGGTGTGTGTTGTGTGACATATATTTATTTACAGATAATAAATTTAATGCGACATAGTAACTTAAAAAAATGACCCTTACGATACATGTAACTTATATTTGTTTGTCATATATGTATTTACCTATAAGTGTAAGTATTTGTAAAAGTAGTATCGATTATCTTTTTTTATTGTATCGGGTAGTAAGTACAATAAATATTTCGATTGACATTTCCTAACTGTTCATTTCGACGTAAACTCCGCTGACATACATTGCCGGCCAAAAGTTCGATTGGTGATAAAAAGTAATCTGTACACCTGAATATTCTATTGTTTTTGAAGATTGCCTAAATATTACTACTAAATATTATTATTTTTTATATAAGCAAAGGAAAAGGCCATAAACTAGCATTCAAGTCCGGTTATGCAGTAGACAACCCTATGGTTGAACTGCGAGATGCCATAACCAAAAAAAAAAACATACAACTAGTATTGTTTCTAAACTTCAATGTGAGCCGAGGAAGAGCTAGTCCGATATTCAATTGTAGTAAAAATTGTAATAAGTACCTCATCACCGCAGCTGACACATTGTTTTTTTTTAGAACGAAGTTCCTTATCGCGCATAAACCCCCCTAACCCCCTTGCGAAAGGGGGCTAGACGGAATTAAGACCAAAAGTTGTAACGACACTTTTCTTGGAGTAAAATAGGATGTCTTTTTAATCAATATTTTTTGATTGGTAAATTTTAGATCAGATTTTTTTTGATTATTAAATCTTAAAAGAAATAAAATTTTATTAAAATTCCTTCACCAATTAATCGAAAGGAACTTCGTTCCATCCGGGTGTCCCTTGACACCTCTCAAGTTTTTTTACATCAACTTACAATGCGATTGTTTTTATTCTTAAAATATGTTTAAAGTTAATTTTAACCCGATTTTTATATGGTTATCAAGAATTCCAACAGTCAAGACGTCTCTAAAATGGGAAAAGTTTCAAAATTAGTATCGAAACGCGATCTGGCATCGTTGTTCTCCATGATGAAAGCAAATCTGAACGTGAGATTGCATCTCAACTCAAGTTATCAAAGACTTGTTTCATTGTTTTATTGTGCGGTACAAAGAAACTGGCATTGATCAAGATCGTCCGCGCTCTGGGAGTCCAAAAAGCTACGACTTCTAGTGAAGACAAATTTACTGTGGTAACCAGCAAAAGAAATAGACGCCTTTTTTTAAGGTTGGGAAATCATTCAATGACTTCTCCCGCTCTGGGTGGAGTGGAAGGGAGTGGCAGACTCTTACTGACTATAACGACGCGACTGGACGCCTAACAGCCCCAGAAATTCGTGTTGAAGTCACACAACAACAAATCTCGGGAAAAACCTGTGTCAGGGTCTACAGTGAACACTTTCACTGCCAAGCACCCGGCTCCCGGGTTCAACGATAATTTGTTTCCGTGCCCACAACGCGGCTCCCGCGTCCTACATATAGATTGATGTATGTATGTGGCTTGTGACCATGCCCAGCACCAGCCTACCGGGTTCAAATCAAAACGTGCCACTAGGGTTGCCAGAAATAAGTTGAAAATAGTTTGAACTGGGCAGTGAAAGTGTGAAAAGACGATTGCGAGACGCAAAGTTGTTTGGTCGCGTTGTTGTTCGAAAACCTCTTCCAAACCCGCAGAATAAGAAAAAACGGCTGCGATAGGCCCTAACCCATCGAGACTAGACCAAAGATTTCAAAAAAGTACTTTGGAGTGACGAATCTACATTAGAAATACATATTTGGTTCAAAAAGAAGAATTTTCGAAAGATGATGCCACAGTGTGTAGTCCCGACTATCAAGCATGGTGGTGGATCTGTTATGGGTTGGGGTTGGGGTTGTCCCAGGCTATGGGAACGGTAATCTGGTCCAAATTAAAGGAATTATGAAAAATGAGCAGTATAAAATAATTTTGGCGAAGAATGCTATTCTCTGGACTAAAGAGAATCGCCAATGATTTATTTTCCAACAAGATTATGATCCAAAGCATAGTTCAAAATTATGTAGGGGCTATTTAGAGGAGAAACAGTCCGAAAACGTATTGAAAAACATTACATGGCCACCCGAAAGTCCCGATCTTAACGCCATAGAGCTTCTGTGGGAAGAGCTTGACCGAAACGTTCGGGAATAATGTCCTGTTCATTTCCTGCGCTTACATACATCAGACTTGTATTGCACTAATAAGGTCATTCACCAGTGTGTAAGCGACTATGTCGTAATAAAGAACTCTTTCGACTAAAACTCCGCTGACATACCTCACACATGTAAGGCTGTTCACCAGTGTGTATACGACTATGTATTGTTAAAGTACTCTTTTCTATAAATCTGTGCTGACATACGTCACACTTGTAAGGTTTTTCACCAGTGTGTATATGTATATGTATTCTTAAACTACTCTTACAACTAAAACTGCGCTGACATACGTCACACTTGTAAGGTTTTTCACCAGTGTGTAAGTGTGTATACGATTATGTATTGTTAAACTACTCTTACAACTAAAACTGCGCTGACATACGTCACACTTGTAAGGTTTTTCACCAGTGTGTAAGTGTGTATACGATTATGTATTGTTAAAGTACTCTTTTCTATAAATCTGTGCTGACATACGTCACACTTGTAAGGTTTTTCACCAGTGTGTATATGTATATGTATTCTTAAACTACTCTTACAACTAAAACTGTGCTGACATACGTCACACTTGTAAGGTTTTTCACCAGTGTGTATATGTATATGTATTCTTAAACTACTCTTACAACTAAAACTGTGCTGACATACGTCACACTTGTAAGGTTTTTCACCAGTGTGTATATGTATATGTATTCTTAAACTACTCTTACAACTAAAACTGTGCTGACATACATCACACTAATATGGTTTTTCACCAGCGTGTTTACGTATATGATTTGTTAAACTACTCTTGTTTCGAAAACTACGCTGACATACATCACACTTGTAAGGCTGGTCGCCAGTGTGATTACGTATATGATTTGTTAAACTACTCTTGTTTCTAAAACTACGCTGACATACATCACACTTGTAAGGCTGTTCGCCAGTGTGTATACGTATATGATTTGTTAAACTACCCTTTATACTAAACCTGCGCTGACAAACATCACACTTGTATGGCTGTTCGCCAGTGTGTATACGTAGGTGAGTTGTTAAACTACCCTTCTCCCTATAACTCCGCTGACAAACATCACACTTGTAAGGCTGTTCGCCAGTGTGTCTACGTATGTGTTTTGTTAAACTACTCTTGTCACTAAATCTGCGCTGACATACATCACACTTGTAAGGCTGTTCGCCAGTGTGTATACGTATGTGTTTTGTTAAACTACCCTTCTCACTAAATCTGCGCTGACATACATTACACTTGTAAGGCTGTTCGCCAGTGTGTATACGTATGTGTTTTGTTAAACTACTCTTGTCACTAAATCTGCGCTGACATACATCACACTTGTAAGGCTGTTCGCCAGTGTGTATACGTATGTGTTTTGTTAAACTACTCATGTCACTAAATCTGCGCTGACACACATAACACTTGTAAGGCTGTTGGCCAGTGTGTATACGTATGTGTTTTGTTAAACTACTCATGTCACTAAATCTGCGCTGACATACATCACACTTGTAAGGCTGTTCGCCAGTGTGTATACGTATGTGTTTTGTTAAACTACTCTTGTCACTAAATCTGCGCTGACATACATCACACTTGTAAGGCTGTTCGCCAATGTGTATACGTATATGATTTGTTAAATTACCCTTTATACTAAACCTGCGCTGACAAACATCACACTTGTAAGGCTGTTCGCCAGTGTGTATACGTATATGATTTCTTAAATTACCCTTTATACTATAACTCCGCTGACATACATCACACTTGTAAGGCTGTTCGCCAGTGTGTATGCGAATATGTTGTGATAAATGACTCTTGCGACCAAAACTACGATGACATACATCACACTTATAAGGTTTTGCACCAGTGTGTATACGATTATGTATTGTTAAACTACACTTTCTAATAAAACTACGCTGACATACATCACACTTATGAGGTTTTTCACCAGTGTGTATACGATTATGTAATGCTAAAGCATGCTTTCGACTAAAACTTCGTTGACACACATCGCACTTGTAAGGTTTCTCGCCAATATGTGTACGACTATGTGGTATCACTTCTTTTAATTTGTAACAAGTGCCAGGTTCGGACGTACGTTTTTCAGTTGTCCAGATAACTTTCGGGTCCGATTTGTTTTTTCCCGTTTCCTCGATAGTCATTGCATCTTCTACTTTTGTTCTTCTTGTGCCTAATTTTGGTTCCTCCGTGACGGTCGCCCCTGTGATTATAAATCTGTTAAGTACAATGTTGGAAGCAGATAGAAATGCACACGAATCAAAGAAAAGCGGATTGCATGATTCACGTAACAACAGCAAAGGATCAATGTTTGGTGACATTGAATACAAATAACACTTTGTCACCAGATACATACAATGGTCCTAGTTTATCATTTGTGACTTTGAGTTACAGGCCCTTTTTTTGGGGGGTGGGGCGGAAGGGAGTTTCAGGATCTTACTGACTAGAACCCATCCATGTGCCTTCGCCCTTTATGTTCCGGGGTAGCGGTAACCCTTTCGGACATTCCCGTTTACCCGGCAGGCTTCGGCCCCATCGGGCCCCTTCCTTAGTGCTGACATCTTTTTGAGGCGCGCGTGGATCACGTACGCAAGGGCCTGGTCCTGATCGGACAGTGAGCTACCCATTACTCACCGTCCGCAGGCCCGCGCCTACTGTGGCCGAAAGTCGTCTTAAGGCTCCGGACGCCCGGGGCGTCTCCCGCGGCAACTGAGGCGTGAGGTCCTTCCCCTCATCCATCCCGCCACCTCCTTATGTATCCATCAATTTTTTTTTCCTGCATTTTTTTTCCATCGCGCACATAACTGCTGGTGTGATATAGGAGGTGACTGCCTGCCACTCCCTCTCGGACCCAGACCATAGCTTGCACCAAGGCCGGACGCGAGAGGTCGCCGCCGCTGCCAATCGTCTCTACGAGGACACGGCGGTGCTCCTCCACCCAAGCTGGGCAGATCTCCACTGTATGCTCCACCGTGTCCTCTGGGCGATCCTCACAGTGGTGACAACCGGGCGTTTCCTCCCGCCTGCCATGTCCTGCCTGCACCAGGACCTGCGTCAGGCGGTTGGTGAGGGTGCCGTGACGCCTCTCTCTCCACTCCTCAAAGAGGGGTCGTACCGCCACTATCGTGGCGTGCTCTGCGATGGGTTGCGCTTGCGACAGTCGCTCTGTCTATGCCACCATGAGCTCTGACTATCACCTCCAGATCCTACGGCGGCAGTCCGGCAAGGAGGCTTGCCGCCTCCCCCGAGATCGTGCGGTACCCCCGGATCAGCCTTACGACTACCACCTTTTGGGGCGCGTTCAAATAGTCAGCGGTTCGCCAACGCAGAGAACGGAAGGGAGCCAAACGTCGGATTAGCTACACGAAATTCTACCGGCTGTCTAGGACGAAACCCAGGTATTTCGTCGTGGACTCGACGCCGATGTGAACCCCTCCTTCCGTTAGTTGGGATCCTGATGGTGGCCTGTTCAAAGGACATGGCCTGTGCAATGCCACCTCGACACGCAACTGCCGAATCCTTTCGATCGAATTTCATGTCATAGCGTCGGCTGTCGCCTGATGCGACCTCCCCTGCGCCAAGACCATCGTGTCTTCAGCGTAGCAAACCACACTGACGCCTTCAGGCAGGTCGGCCCGCAGCACCCAGTCGTAACTGACTCCGTGGAAGGAATGGTTTCTGTAGACGACGACAGTCAACTCTGTTAAAGAGTTGTGGAACTCGGCGAGAGTTCGGTTCGGAGAGAAGTACACTCCCACTACTACAATCTCTCCAAACCGTGCTGCTACGCACCCCTGACCCTTCGAGAAATCTTCGAGAGACGGGGTGCCGGCTGCGGAATGAAACATTGCAACTGAAGGCAACGCTAACCACTTCCTATCAGGTGATCCTTTGTCCTATTCGCTTACCAAAGATTAACTAATACTTACTTGTTGTCTCTCTCGCACTTTGTTTAGTCTCATATAGTTCCAGTTCATCTTCCACTTCAATTTTAAACTCAATTAAAGGTACATCATCTTCTAAATCCCATGCAGAATGGTGTGTTTGTGTATCTGCTGTATCTAAACTACTATCGTCTAATATTTTCGTTTCTAGCTCTGTAAGTAGACAAAAAAGGCAAGAGTATTACATGCTTATTATCTACTAGCAGTACTAGCACAGCACCCTTGGGGACAGTTGTTGCAACTTGACTAAATGTTGATTATATCTAAGTTTTACATGATTGAATTAATGATATTAAACCTTCCAACTAATCTAAATAGAAGTGAAATAATCATTTAAATTTGTTGATTAAAAATAAAAATAAAATCAGAGCTACAAAATGATTCAAAACATTTTTGATCAATTATGTAGTTAATTTATTTTAAAATATTCTTTATTGGCAAAATTATTTATGTTCTTAAAAACATACCATCACTTTGGTATTCCTCCCTTGGCTCAACTATATCATCGAGGCCCTCACAAACAGCTGGTAATTCTTCTTTGATAGCTGCATAGCTTTCCATATGACATTCAACAATACTTAAGTTCTCTGTTGGAGATTTCGTTAACCCACTAAACTCAAAGTGCTCTTGGTTTATTAAAAGATTGGGCTGCAAAAATATGAATAAAGTATTTGGTTATGCGTAGCAACTTTTTACACTCAATTGCAGCTTAAAAGGAATTACTTCCAAAATATACTGAAATAAGAAATTAGGAGAATAAATGACTGTTGAAGAACACCTCACCTCATAATCCCCATTCATCATCTGAGTGAACAGCTCTTCAGCTTTCAGACACTGTCTCAGCAATTGATAGCATTGCCTTAGTTTAGCGCAGCAGAAGAAACAAGCAACAATTGGTCTACTGTCTTCAGTTACAAACTGCAATGAAATATATTGTCTTACACTATTTTGTGAAGTACTTGTAATATACAGTAGCTGCGGAGGCCCTAAGCGTCGCAAATACTGTAACCTTATTGTAACACTGGTTTTTTAGCAAAAAAAATTAGCAATGCTGCAAGTCTTTTACCTTCAATTCCATTCTCCCCTAAGGACCTCTGTTGTTCATGCAGGTTGCATAAATCTTTGTGTAGTCAGAGACGCTCTATCTATGCTATATATTACAAAATATAACAGATTGCTGTCTGTACATGGAATATATATGAAAAAAAATATTATAAGGATCAATGTTAGAATTTTTGTCTGTTTGTCTGTGTGTTTAGCACGCTAATCTCAGAAACGGCTTATTTTATTTTATTTCATGTCAATCGGTTCATACAGAAAAAAGTTATGCCAATTTAAAGAATCACGTCAAACATTTGTTAAACTATCTATATCTATCTGTTCTTTCTCTGTTCAGTCAATGCTGACTGAAACTTTACTAAACTTGATAATAATAATGGTCTATAAAATTATGATGATATAATAATTATGTATAATGTAGCCCACTAAGGAAGGATTTCTGTTCATAAACTTGAAACTTAGCACAAATATTTATCTAAGTAAATCTTAAAGTTCGTCATATTTTGTTCGGGTTGTCAATTTGTATGGAATAATTTTAACGTGCCGTCCGATTAACTGGAAACTCACTCTTTTTTTTTTAAAGATGGTGAAAACGGGTAGGTAATCCATGTACGTCTCTTGGCTAACTAGAATTGATACCTAAAACACTCCACGCGGATGAAGGCGCAGGCAAAAGCTAGTTCATAATAAAGATATCAACTTACTGGGACATCAGTCAGCTTCTCGTATAGTACACGCAAGTGCTTGTTGACCACTACAGACATGCGCACATTCTGCACTAAACATATCCTACACATAGGCAGTTTTTCCATCTTTTTACTCAAATAGTATCAATTTAGTAACGTTCAAATTTACTTTTTTACGATAGCAAACCAGTTGCGTTGCGTACAAATAACGAGGGAGGCTTGTTTATTATTATTACGACTTGTTTTAGTGTCATAAATATCTTCAAACATTTGCAACAGTTAGAAACCATTTCCTTTGTGGACCACGGTAAACGCTACCCGCAGAGGTAGTTCAGACAGCACAGCTAGTAATTCTTAGGAATTGTTCTATTCTCATAACACCATCTTCTGCGTACACCGGTAGTTTCTATTAATAATTCGTTGATATTGCATAAAATCGCACCGCACATGAAAAAAGCTCGCTTGCAAAGTTGTGAAAGTTGCAACTTGAACTTAGTCTGTGGCTGCCGCTGATTGACAGTTTCAACTTTTCCAAGTTAGATTCACAGAGTACAAAAGTTTGATTCATGGACGAGCGTTTCACCATACCATACAATTTTACCATAATTTCAAAATATGTCGACAAATTATACACATAAACCTTCCTCTTGAATCACTCTATCTATTAAACAAAACCGCATCAAAATCCGTAGCGTAGTTTTTTAAAGATATAAGCATACATAAGGATATAGGGACAGAGAAAGCGACTTTGTTCTATACTATGTAGTGATATTGTCCCCTTTCTTACTTTTTGACACGTGTATATAAATAGAAAGCCCGTTTTACTAATAGTAATAATAAAACTTTATTTCAGACCAAGGTCCTTACTTTTGTTAGTGTTGTTGTGTTAGTAACAATGGTGCTAACATAAGTAGGTTAGTATTGTTAGTTTTCGTAGTTAAAACTACTTATTTATTTTTGACCTATGACCGTCCCCACCCAGTGTCCCTGAAAGGGACAGTCCGGTCTGACAGCTATCATTTTCAGGATGCTGTTGTCACTACCATGTAAGCGCTGTAGTAAGGAGGCCGCTTTCTTTCGCTTGATGGCATGGAAACCATCTATGCGAGCCTCCGCGAACATTCCAGAAGCGCTACAACGCCATGGCAGTCCCAACAGCATCCTAAAAGCATTATTAAATTGAACACGCAGGACGCTGTATGCTCGGCGCGTGTATGATACCCACAGGCCACTCGTGTAAAAAGATTGATAGAACGTATTAAGCCATATATGCTCCTCCGCATAGGCCTCGCAGGTCAATAGCAACTTCTTCAACCCACCCATCGAGGGACTGAGCAGTACCATATCGTCTGCGTAGCTTATATTGTTGACACTCGTTCCGTCAATGTGGCAGCCGACGTGTGTACCGGTCAGTCGCTCAATGAGTCGGTTGGTTGATATAAAGATTAAATAGCAGAGGCGAGCTTAGCCCTCCCTGCCTGACTCCGCATTCCAGCCTGTACCTACTCGTCCGAAGAAGTATCCACCCACCTCACCCGGTTCTTTTGGTTAGCGTACCAATATTTGAGAAGGGAGGTGTACTCCACCGACACACCTGCCTCCCTCTTCTTGTCCCACAGTACGTCATATGCGACCAGATCAAATGCTTTTGACAAGTCGAGGAAACACGCAAGTACCGGCGTCCTCCTCGCTGTGTAGTACTTGACAGTTCGCTTCAAACTCAGAATGGCGCTCTCTGTTGAGACTCCTGCTTTGAACCCGAACTGGGCATCATGTAATTTAACCTGTGCTGTGAGGCGACTATTCAGCAGGCTGTCAAGTATCAGTTGCGACTGCGCTGTCGTCGCGTAAGCGCGTGTGACATTCCAAAGCGAATCGGGTGCGCCACGTTTCATTGCCAATATGGCCAAATGTGCGAAGTGTAGTAAGACAGTAACCAAAAAAAGTCCCGGTGTGCAGTGCAATAAATGTAGCAAGTGGTATCACGGCTCATGTGCATCGCTTACAGCGGAACAACTAACTGCATTGTCATCAATGGAATCGGTTGACTGGAAGTGTCGTGTATGCTCTATAGCAGTTGGTGGGAAAGGCAGGCGTATATCGGTCATACTCCCTGACCCCGAAGATGAAGAGTCTGATGCTGAAGGAATCAATAATCAACAAGATAAAACGTTATTTGAAATCCACCAAGAAGTTAGACAATTACGTCAGAACGTTAAAGATATTATACGCGATGAGCTACAGAATACCCTCAAATTTTATTCTAATAAAATTGATGAATATGAGGCGAAAGTAAAAAGCTATGAAATGCGTGTAAAAATAATGAAGAACCAATGTAAGAACTTAAACGATATGTGCACCAATCTAACCCTAAAAAATGAAGTTTTGGAGCAAAAACTGAGTAAACTTGAACAAACGCAATCTTACAATGAATTATAAATTTGTGGTATAGAAGAACAACAAAATGAAGACATCAAAAACATTGCGACAACTTATTGTCAATTGCTGAAACAAAATCCAGATGATATCATCAGAGCTGTTAGAAAAAAGAAACCTATTCGCCCGGGAACGGCGCAGGCAGAGCGGTTAAAGGTCGATGCACCAATTATAATATCTTTACGTGAAGGTAGCCGTGAACAATGGTACGAAGCCGCGCGAACAGTAAACGTAACAACTAAGGACCTGGGTGGAGAAAGTGATAATAAGGTGTATCTACGTGAGGCTTTATCACCGACTATCTCTTACTTACTATGGAAAACTAAAACAAATCTTAAGGAGAAAGCACTCTGCAAGTATGTCTGGTGTAGAAACGGACAGATAATGGTCCGGAAAAAAGAAGGTGATAAGAAAATATATTACGTCCGATCCGAAAAAGACATCGACCGAATTGGCAAAGAACTGCGGAAAATAAATGATAAGTAAGCAAATAAATGCTGGATAATCTATCCATAGATAAGGTTTGGCAATATGATTACGTAGTATTGCATGGACTGTATCAATACAAACATAACCGAGAGCAAGTATTACTCATGGAATGAATATGTTTCTGCATTACCCGACGAACAAAATAGACTTGTTTTACTACATGTCAACATTCGTTCTTTGATCAAAAATTACCAAAAATTAGAATACATTATAGCAGGAAGCCCGACCATTATACACCTGCTTATTATAAGAGAAGCAAACATCACCGATGCAATGTCAAGTTTATTCGAAATAAAGGAGTATGTTATGTACACAGAATTACAAAACAACAGGAAAGGAGGCGGCATTATTGTTTACGCTCACAAGAGTATTTCATTCGTGCAAAAATCTGTGAATACGGTAAACGGTTCGAGTGTTTGTGTGGTGAGGTAACAACTTCTTATGGCTATAAAACTAACCTGTGTTCTATTTACAGATCGCCTAACCTAAATAAAAATAATTTTGCTAATGAACTAACGCAGATTTTATCTTCGTATCCTACAAACGTGAATTGTATTTTAGCAGGCGATACTAACATAGATATAAGTTGCACAAACAATACTGTCAAGTCATACCTTAACAATCTAAACGGACTAGGTTTTGAAAGCTGTATAACACAGTTTACCAGAATCGAGACGAATATAAATGCCACATCTAAATCATGTATAGATCATTTATTAATTCGTGACGTCTGGATATATTGATCGAGTTATACATGTGTTAATTAAGTGAGTGAGCCCCAGTGCTCAATTTGTCTGATATATATTTAATGTCTGTTGCCCTTACTTTGTCGTGCCCTGGACTTTTTTTTTCATTTATATTTTTGGCTATTTTATGTAAAATTTCTTCATTAATTTTCTTAAGTCTCAACGACATTATTGGTGTATTTATGTATGTTTTCTCATTCAATAATGGCTTATTACAAGTGTTAATTACATTCTTAACATTATTATCAAAATCACGTACAAACATATTTGACAATACTTTTGCGGGTAACTTGAAATATTTAAGAAGCAAGTCATCAATCGATTTAACAATTCTACCGGTCAAGTTCGGTTCATGTAAGGTTCTCTTGGCGTAAGTGTTATGATTTTTAAATACCTAGAAAAACAAATAAAAATATTAAAAAGAACCGTGTAGTTTATTTCTTTCAATAAAAAATTAGACGTTCGAAAACCTTTTTAGTGGACGAATGGCACTAATCGAAGAACATATTCCCATTCGTCCCCTCTTGAATTAGGATTAGGACGATCGGGAACAAATTAAATATTATTTATGTAAATTCCCGTTCGTCCCCCTCGGGGGACGAAGTCGAGGGGACGAACGGGAATACACCGACTTTCGAAGTGGTTAAACACAAAAACAGTGTGTTGACCGGATGATTTCTGCATTTGGTGATGAAGCCCCATCCTAAACCACAATTTATCGCTAGTTTGCTGAATTTCGATGTGGACGTGTCAAGCTCAGTGATGATCCCCGTCAAGGTCGTCCAAAAACTGCAGTCACCCAAGAAAACGTTGATGCTGTGCGTAAGCTGATTGAGGAAGATCGACATAGGACATACCGCGAAATTCAGGCAACTTTAGACATTGGCATGAGTCAAATACAAATAATCTTGCATGAACAATTAGGTGTAAAAAAGTTGTTTTCCCGATGGATACCGCATTCGCTCTGTGAAGAGCAAAAAGCGGCTCGCGTTACTTGGTGCGTCAGAACTCTCGAAAGATTCCACGCAGGATCCTCAAATGCTGTATACAACATCGCATCAGGTGACGAATCCTGGATATACGCGTACGAACCCGAAAACAAAAAACCAGTCACGAGTTTGGGTTTTCGAAAATGAGTTAAAGCCAACAAAAATTGTTCGTTCACGGAGTGTTGCAAAAAAAATGGTGGCCACGTTTGTCACCAAAACCGGCCATGTTGCGACTATTCCTCTTGAGGGACAAAGAACGGTTAATGCGGAATGGTATGCTAGCATTTGTTTGCCACAGATCGTTTCTGAACTCCGTAAAGAGAACTGCAACCGCCGCATCATCCTCCACCACGACAATGCGAGTTCTCACACCGCGCACAGAACAAAAGAGTTTTTAGAGCAACAAAACATAGAATTATTAGACCATCCGCCGTACAGCCCCGACCTAAGCCCTAATGATTTCTATACTTTCCCTAAAATAAAGAATAAATTGCGTGGTCAGAGATTTTCATCACCTGAAGAAGCTGTGGACGCCTACAAAACGGCCATTTTGGAGACCCCAACTTCCGAATGGAATGGTTGCTTCAATGATTGGTTCCATCGTATGGAAAAATGTGTCAAATTTCGCGGAGAATACTTCGAAAAGCAATAAATACCAGGGTTCGAAAATATCCGATATTTATTATAAATATCAAAATATCGGATATTTATGATATATATCCGATATATATCAAGTTTGATATATATCCATTTTGTATGAACGTCATGTTATTTTATAGTATTATTTATGTATTTTTTGCATATTATGTTTTACATAAGCATAATAAATAATTAAAAAAAACTAAAATGTTGTTAATCCTTTCTTTGTATAGGTAAATACTTAAAATCAGACAAATACATCAAAAACATAAAATCTTCTTCTAGATCAGGCAAAATCAACTAAAACTTTTATAAATAATTCTAATTAGTCAATAATCATACCTACACTTAGGTAACAAAACTATAATTATTATTATTTAATTGAATATTTATAAAACATTGATATATATCACAAAAAGTCATTGGATATATATCCGATATATATCGGATGTATATCATGATATATATCCATTGATATATATCCTTCGAACCCTGATAAATACACTTTTAATAGTAATGTTGTGTCACTTCCTTGATTCCCGAAATTTTCAGTGCCGCCCTCGTATAGGAGGTGACTGCCTGCCACTCTCTCTCGCCCCGGACCATAGCTTGCACCAAGGCCGGACGCGAGAGGTCACCGCCGCCGCCAATCGCCTCTACGAGGACACGACGGTGCTCCGCCCAAGCTGGGCAGATCTCCACTTTATGCTCCACCGTGTCCTCTGGGCGATCCTCACAGTGGTGACACCCGGGCGATTCCTCCCACCTGCCATGTCCTGCCTGCATCAGGACCTGCGTCAGGCGGTTGGTGATGGCGCCGTGACGCCTCTCTAGCCACTCCTCAAAGAGGGGTCGTACCGCCACTATCGTGGCGTGCTCTGCGATGGGTTGCGCTTGCGACAGTCGCTCTGTCTATGCCACCATGAGCTCTGACTATCACCTCCAGATCCTACGGCGGCAGTCCAGCAAGGAGGCTTGCCGCGGTCGGCGGTACCTCCGGATCAGCCTTACGACTACCACCTTTTGGGGCGCGTTCAAATAGCGGGCGGTTCGCCAACGCAGTGAACGGAAGGGGGCCAAACGTCGGAATTGCTACACGAAATTCTACCGGCTGTCTAGGACGAAACCCAGGTATTTCGTCGTGGACTCGACGCCGATGTGAACCCCTCCTTCCGTTAGTTGGGATCCCGATGGTGGCCTGTTCCGGGGCCCATGACAGGACATGGCCTCGGATTTGTGCAATGCCACCTCGAGACTCAACTGCCGGATCCTCTCGATCGAATTTCGTGTCATAGCGTCGGCTGTCGTCTGATGCGACCTCCCCTGCGCCAAGACCAGCGTGTCGTCAGCGTAGAAAACCACACTTCAGGCAGGTCAGCCCGCAGCACCCAGTCGTAACTGACCCCGTGGAAGGAATGGTTTCCGTAGATGACGACAGTCAACTCTGTTAAAGAGTTGTGGAACTCGGCGAGAGTTCGGTTCGGAGAGAAGTACACTCCCACTACTACGATCTCTCCAAACCGTGCTGCTACGCACCCCTGACCCTTCTAGACATCTTCGAGGGACAGGGTGCCGGCTGCGGAATGAAAGATTGCAACTGAAGGCAACTCTAACCACTTCCTATCAGGTGATCCTTTGTCCTATTCGCTTACCAAAGATTAACTAATACTTACTTGTTGTCTCTCTCGCACTTTGTTTCGACTCATATAGTTCCAGTTCTTCTTTCTCTTCAATTTTAAACTCCATCAAAGGTACATCATCTTCTAAATCCGATGCAGAATGGTGTGTTTGTGTCTCTGCTGTATCTAAACTACTATCGTTTAATATTTTCGTTTCTAGCTCTGTAAGTAGACAAAGTCAAGAGTATTACATGCTTATTATCTACTAGCACAGCGCCCTTGGGGACAGTTGTTGCAATTTGACTAAATGTTGATTATATCTAAGTTTTACATGATTGAATTAATGATATTAAACCTTCCTACCAATCTAAATAGAAGTGAAATGCTCATTAAAATTTGTTGATTAAAAATAAAATCAGAGCTTCAAAATGATTCAAAACATTTTTGATCAATTATGTAGTTAATTTATTTTAAAATATTCTTTATTGGCAAAATTATTTATGCTCTTAAAAACATACCATCACTTTGGTATTCCTCTTTTGGCTCAATTATATCATCTAGTCCCTCACAAACAGCTGGTAATTCTTCTTTGATAGCTGCATAGCTTTCCGTATGACATTCAACAATACTTAAGTTCTCTGTTGGAGATTTTGTTAACCCACTAAACTCAAAGTGCTCTTGGTTTATTAAAAGATTGGGCTGCAAAAAGATGAATAAAGTATTTGGTTATGCGTAGCAACTTTTTACACTCAATCGCAGCTTAAAAGGAATTACTTCCAAAATATACTGAAATAAGAAATTAGGAGAATAAATGACTGTTGAAGAACACCTCACCTCATAATCCCCATTCATCATCTGAGTGAACAGCTCTTCAGCTTTCAGACACTGTCTCAGTAATCGATAGCATTGCCTTAGTTTAGCGCAGCAGAAGAAACAAGCAACAATCGGTCTACTATCTTCAGTTACAAACTGCAATGAAATATTTATTGTCTTACACTATTTTGTGAAGTACTTTTAATACCGTAACCTTATGGGTAACTACAGTTTTGAGCCGTTTGGGGTGGAAACGCTTGTTTCCTGAGGCCTGAGTTCATGACACATTTTAAAGGAAATTTCTCACTGACTGGTGAACCCTTGACCGCTTGAATCACATAACCAGGGGCCTCGCTTGTTTTTTAGCCAAAAAATTAGCAATGCTGCAAGTCTTCTACCTTCAATTCCATTCTCTCCTAAGAACCTCTGTTGTTCATGCAGGTTGCATAAATCTTCGTGTAGTCAGAGAGGCTCTATCTATGCTATATATAACAAAAATATAACAGATTGCTGTCTGTACATGGAATATATGAAAAAAAATATTATAAGGATCTTTATGAACACAAAGAGCATGCAAAACGATAATTGTTAGAATTTTTGTCTGTGTGTTTGAGCATGCTTATCTCAGAAACGGCTTATCCGATTTAGATGTGGTTTTCACTAATATATTGTGGAAAGCTTCACTTAACATTTATATTTTATTTCATGTCTATCTGTTCTTTCTCTGTTCAGTAGCATTGACTGAAACTTTACTAAACTTGATACCTAATAATAATGGTCTATAAAATTATGATGATATAATAATTATGTATAATGTAGGCACCCACTAAGGAAGGATTTCTGTTGATAAACTTGAAACTTAGCATAAATATTTATCTAATATTTTGTTAGGGTTGTCAGTTTGTATGGAATAATTTTAATGTGCCATCTGATTAACTAGAAACTCACTCTTTGGTCAGTGGGTAGCCTTAGGGGCGGATTTTTTGTGTGCGTTTCGACCGCGCGACCGCGATGGCGTCATATTAAAAAAAAACCATGCCAAGATTTTGTAAAAATTTGTCAAAGTTGATTCCCAAAACCATAAATTTGTCAAAGTTATGGTTAAAAAGTTATAAGGGTTTGAACGTGGCCGCGCCATCGAAACGCGGAGTACCGCGCGGCCACGGAGATCTCTAAAACTAAACGTTGCAGAGACGTGAAATTCAGGTAAATAACAGATTGAATTTGTAAAAAAATTGTAAAAATATAGAAAAAAATCCCAGGTCAATATTTTAGGAGCTATAAGACTAAAACTCCATGGCCGCGCCATTGAAACGGTGAAGAACACGTTATCGCCGATATCTCGCTGAAAAAGCTTCGCAGAGGTCTGAAGTTTTTTGTAAAACCTAGATCTGAATTTGTCAAATAGTGTAAAAATGCACAAAAAAGTCCTAGGTTAATATTTTAGGAGCTATAAGACTAAAACTCCATGGCCGCGCCATTGAAACGGTGAAAAACACGTTATCGCCGATATCTCGCTGAAAAAGCATCGCAGAGGTCTGAGGTTTTTTGTAAAACCTAGATTTGAATTTGTCAAATAGTGTAAAAATGCACAAAAAAATCCTAGGTTAATATTTCAGGAGCTGTAGTACGGTATCGCGTAGAAATATGTCGTGATTATCTACCGAAGAAAGTAAGAGTAAAGAGAGTTTTTTATTGTTAACAACACCTATTAATATGTAAAACTATATAAAACCAGGCACAATGATTTTTTTTTCGGTTTTTATAACTTTTGATACGTCTTGAATATTTCAATAGGGTGACCATGGCTTTTTGTTTACAGAAAACTTTCCACCTATCGTTTTAGAAATCACTAACTGTTCCTCGCAGTTTCACCCGCTTAATGCAAAATTCGAATGAATACCATGCAGTAGTTTTTGTGTTTATCCCGGACAAATAAACAGACAGACCAAATTCTAAAAACTATATTTTTGACGATTTTATTATATACTAGCTGTCCCCAGCGGTTTTACCCGCGTAGTGCCCGTTCCTGTGGGATTTTTGGGATAAAAACTTTCCTTCTTGTCCTTTCTCAGGCTATGGACTATTTCTGTACCAAATTTCATTTAAATCGGTTCAGTAGTTTTGCCGTGAACGCGAGACATACAGACAGAGTTACTTTCGCATTTATAGATAATATTAGTATGGATTTAGATATTATAGATTTCTTTTAAAATCACTTAAATCATTGCTTGATGCTGACAATACTGTGGTTTTGAGTAAAAGTACGAGAACCATAACAAATAACTTTACACAACATTCGTAATTTCTGTGAGATTATTTGATGAATTATTGTGTACTTAAACACATAAGTTTTGTCTAAGACTAAATACTTAACTCATGCTTTTCGACATTCACAGTCGTCGTTTTACTTCCTTACCAACAGGAAGTAAAACGACGACTGTACAACAAAAAAGCCTTTGGTGGGAAGACGGGGTGCGGCGCGTTCCGTTCGCTCCTGTTGTAGGTACTGTAGTCTGTGGCATTATGGTTAATTCCTTCAGTGCAATTCAATGTTGAAAAGCATGAGTTATTTCTGATATAATACTGCTAATGAGGTATTTATAGGGTGTTATTTCTGGCAGATTTTAGTCTTAGACAAAACTTATGTGTTTGAGTACACAATAATTCATCAAATAATCTTACAAAAATTACGAATGTTGTGTAAAGTTATTTGCTATGGTTCTCGTACTTTTACTCAAAACCACAGTATTGTCAGCATCAAGCAATGATTCATAAACTCAAACAAGACTCAAACGAAGTAAACAAGTCGTTGTATACTTCGTTTGAGCCTTTCAAAATGGCTTAAGCTCCCAGTGACATTTCTCTACAGCGTCCCACTTAGTTTTCAGGACGCTTAGATGATCCTCTAATTCCCATTTTTCAGTAATGGAGTCGATCTCTATTTTGGACATCGCAGGTTCAAGTGCTTTAATGTGACATTCTTGTCGATCCAGTAGTTCTTTGGTCTTGGTATCCACTCCTGTAGGATGAGGGATGACTACCTCAGCCTGTTTCCCTTCACAGGCCAATAACCGCTGCAGTATATCAGTCCTGGTGGATTCGTACATATGTTTCGTCTTTTCATAAATGTTCCCAGTAAAATATTGGATTCCTTTGTCCTCTCGTTCGAGTAATACATTGTGTCTATTGTCAAAGTCTTGCCAGAGATTTTCCAATGACACTAACCTTTGAGTCAAGTACTCCTTTACTTTCCGAGACGCGCCGTCCTTTTGGTAGTTAGCACAGAGACGTTTGATTGACTCGAAGACTTCGTTTTGTATAGTGATTTCGCTCATCTTGATGTAGTCGATTAGTTAACCGAAAGCAGTAGTAGTAGTAGGATGTAGTAGTAAATTAGGTGTTGAAAACACGTAGTTCGGTGCTTCCTAGTTTGTAGGCCTCGGATTACCCGCAGTTCACGTCGTAGTCCAGAAGCTGTAGTAGTAGTGTAGTTGTATTGAAGAACACGTAGTTGGGTGTCTTCTAGTTTGTAGGCCTCGGATTACCCGCAGTTCACGTCGTAGTCCAGAAGCTGTAGTAGTAGTGTAGTTGTATTGAAGAACACGTAGTTGGGTGTCTTCTAGTTTGTAGGCCTCGGATTACCCGCAGTTCACGTCGTAGTCCAGAAGCTGTAGTAGTAGTGTAGTTGTATTGAAGAACACGTAGTTGGGTGTCTTCTAGTTTGTAGGCCTCGGATTACCCGCAGTTCACGTCGTAGTCCAGAAGCTGTAGTAGTAGTGTAGTTGTATTGAAGAACACGTAGTTGGGTGTCTTCTAGTTTGTAGGCCTCGGATTACCCGCAGTTCACGTCGTAGTCCAGAAGCTGTAGTAGTAGTGTAGTTGTATTGAAGAACACGTAGTTGGGTGTCTTCTAGTTTGTAGGCCTCGGATTACCCGCAGTTCACGTCGTAGTCCAGAAGCTGTAGTAGTAGTGTAGTTGTATTGAAGAACACGTAGTTGGGTGTCTTCTAGTTTGTAGGCCTCGGATTACCCGCAGTTCACGTCGTAGTCCAGAAGCTGTAGTAGTAGTGTAGTTGTATTGAAGAACACGTAGTTGGGTGTCTTCTAGTTTGTAGGCCTCGGATTACCCGCAGTTCACGTCGTAGTCCAGAAGCTGTAGTAGTAGTGTAGTTGTATTGAAGAACACGTAGTTGGGTGTTTTCTAGTTTGTAGGCCTCGGATTACCCGCAGTTCACGTCGTAGTCCAGAAGCTGTAGTAGTAGTGTAGTTGTATTGAAGAACACGTAGTTGGGTGTCTTCTAGTTTGTAGGCCTCGGATTACCCGCAGTTCACGTCGTAGTCCAGAAGCTGTAGTAGTAGTGTAGTTGTATTGAAGAACACGTAGTTGGGTGTCTTCTAGTTTGTAGGCCTCGGATTACCCGCAGTTCACGTCGTAGTCCAGAAGCTGTAGTAGTAGTGTAGTTGTATTGAAGAACACGTAGTTGGGTGTCTTCTAGTTTGTAGGCCTCGGATTACCCGCAGTTCACGTCGTAGTCCAGAAGCTGTAGTAGTAGTGTAGTTGTATTAAAGAACACGTAGTTGGGTGTAAGATATGCACGACGAATAAAACGATCTTTTTTAAGGCGATGTCATGCTTGTATTAATGCCGGTGGTAAACAGTTCGAACATTTATTATAATATTATTAATAATGCAATAAATTTACATTTATTGACACCATTTGTTTCATTCATTCAACATTTTCCAACAACAAAAATCTATTTTGGGCACATAGTAGAAGTGATTACTATTAACAACAACTTATGAAATTTGGTTCTTGATTAGAAAAAGTGTCATTATTTTTTTTTTGTGGCTAGTTTTCCTAAAGTATTATACCATTTTAAAATCTAGGTTAGTTGCGCTAATTTTTAAAAAAACTTGCCATAGTAGTGCCCATATTTTTTTTTTACACTACGATGACTTAAAGTGTACTGAACGTTAAAATCTTTCAAAATTTTAGGGAAATAATTTTTTTTGGTTGTTTTTTTGTATAAAACTACGAAAATTCTGTAATTTTCAAAGATTATGGTGAATGGTAGTACTACTTAGGTTGCCGATACAAACAAAAAAACTGAAAAATTTGAAAAATTGTGGTCATGGTAGTTAAAAGTGTCATAAGGGGTATACATTTTCGAAGAATTTCCATTTTTTTTAAGTAATTTAAAAAAAAGTAGAGGTATTTTTTTTTTCTCGAGTAGTCATTAGTAGGTCCATCCTCTGGTGCCGGCTTATCATTGAATTTTGGGACATGTTGTATACCTACATATTCGGAATCAGCAAATTTTTCTCCGTCGTTTGAGTCTGGTTAAAATTTTCATGGACTACTTTTTGGCGCTTAGCACCCACTGCAAAACAGGCCTTATTTCTAAGCTCATTGATCCATACGACACAAAACTAGACAAATTTGAGGACTCGATGACTTAAGCTATTTTGATTTTTTCGAACTTTTATAACGTGTGTCTAAGGCATTTGGCTTTTTCGCCATAGTTGTGGTTTTGTCATTTGGCCCATTTTGCTTTCAACTACAAAAACCGTGTCGCTTGAACCATTTTGCATTAAGTTATACAAATTAATTATATCTTTTGGACATTGCTCAATTATGATGGCCTTTTTTTTTTAAGGCTGGGAAATCATCCAATGACTGCTCCCGCTCTGGGTGGAGCGGAAGGGAGTGTCAGACTCTTACTGACTAAAACCCATCCATGTTCCTTCCGTAGCCTTTTATGTTCCGGGGTAGCGGTAACCCTTTCGGACAATCCCGCTTAAATTATGATGGCCTAAGCATCAATATCTACTATAATTATTAATAATATCTACTATAGTTTCGTGCAGCAGTCCCTCTAATGGGCATCCGTAAACTACTTCACTCTGGTACAACACCATCATATTGCTGATACTCATTAGGTATATTCAACTGTCAGTTGACTTGGCGCTAAATTAATTTTCTTTCGTATTATTTTATTGTAGGTCGATCTTTAAGGTCGTCAGTTTACTTTAAGGTGAATCCTCCAACCAGCCCGCGAAATTCAAATTTTCTTAAGTTTTTTGCAATTTGCAGGCCAGTGATAGCTTGTATGTTGATGAACATTTGATTCGCGGCTGTAAGACGTATGTAGTTACAGAATTATAATCATCAAAATCATTAATACAACCCTCCGAGCTCATAAAGGTGTAAAAATGACTTTGACCTTGTAAAAAGTTATTTTAGCGGGCTACCCTGGAACATCCACCTTAAGCTATTTTACTTATGGTAGGCGTTTAAACCATTTTGCCTTTCTCAAAAAATAACTGAAATTGATTCATTTTGAGCTAACAAACATAAATTTTCTAAAATAATACACAATTTTCATTTTAGAATACATTACATTTATTTGATAAAATACTTTTTATTGAACAACTTGTCAACGTTAAGCCGAGAATGGCGATTCCATTTGAGTAGCAACATCGGTGATTATTCATATCTTTATTTGCATTCCATAATGTGTTAAGATCTAACAATGGGCTTAAAGCTAAGATACGGTCACGAGCGGTTAGTCCAAGTCGGAAGTTAATCCAAACTGTCAAATTTCTCTTCTTAATCAATTTAAACCTAAAAAGTTATACAGTTAAGTTCATAACCGATCGAGATTTGTCAGTTTGTGGTAACTTGATGTGCTGGCGACTACTACGTCACACTTGTAAGGTTTTTCATTAGTGTGTGTGTATACGTATATGTTTTGTTAAACTACTCTTATAATTAAAACTGCGCTGACATACGTCACACTTATGAAGTTTTTCACCAGTGTGTAAGTGACTATGTCGTAATAAACTACTCGTATGTTTAAAACTCCGCTGACATACATCACACTTGTAAGGCTGTTCGCCAGTGTGTATACGTAGGTGTGTTGTTAAACTACCCTTCTCCCTAAAACTCCGCTGACATACATCACACTTGTAAGGCTGTTCGCCAGTGTGTATACGTATGTGTTTTGTTAAACTACCCTTCTCCCTAAAACTCCGCTGACATACATCACACTTGTAAGGCTGTTCGCCAGTGTGTATACGTAGGTGTGTTGTTAAACTACCCTTCTCCCTAAAACTCCGCTGACATACGTCACATTTGTAAGGTTTTTCACCAGTGTGTAAGCGACTATGTTGTGATAAACTAATCTTTTGTCTAAAACTGCGGTGACATACATCACACTTGTAAGGCTGTTCGCCAGTGTGTATACGCATATGTTTCGTTAAATTACTATTTATACTAAATCTGCGCTGACAAACATCACACTTGTAAGGCTGTTCGCCAGTGTGTATACGTATGTGTTGTGATAAATGACTCATCACTCCAAAACTACGCTGGCATACATCACACTTATGAAGTTTTTCACCAGTGTGTAAGTGACTATGTCGTAATAAACTACTCGTATGTTTAAAACTCCGCTGACATACATCACACTTGTAAGGCTGTTCGCCAGTGTGTATACGTAGGTGTGTTGTTAAACTACCCTTCTCCCTAAAACTCCGCTGACATACATCACACTTGTAAGGCTGTTCGCCAGTGTGTATACGTATGTGTTTTGTTAAACTACCCTTCTCCCTAAAACTCCGCTGACATACATCACACTTGTAAGGCTGTTCGCCAGTGTGTATACGTAGGTGTGTTGTTAAACTACCCTTCTCCCTAAAACTCCGCTGACATACATCACACTTGTAAGGCTGTTCGCCAGTGTGTACACGTATGTGTTTTGTTAAACTACTCTTGTCACTAAATCTGCGCTGACATGCATCACACTTGTAAGGCTGTTCGCCAGTGTGTATACGTATGTGTTTTGTTAAACTACCCTGCTCACTAAATCTGCGCTGACATACATCACACTTGTAAGGCTGTTCGCCAGTGTGTATACGTATGTGTTTTTTTAAACTACCCTTCTCCCTAAAACTCCGTTGACATACATCACACTTGTAAGGCTGTTCGCCAGTGTGTATGCGAATATGTTGTGATAAATTAGTCTGTTTACTAAAACTCCGCTGACAAACATCACACTTATAAGGTTTGTCACCAGTGTGTATACGATTATGCTTTGTTAAACTACACTTTGTAATAAAACTACGCTGACATACATCACACTTATGTGGTTTTTCACCAGTGTGTATTCGATTATGTAATGCTAAAGCACGCTTTCGACTAAAACTTCGTTGACACACATCGCACTTGTAAGGTTTCTCGCCAATATGTGTACGACTATGTGGTATCTTTTCTTTTAATTTGTAACAAGTGCCAGGTTCGGACGTACGTTTTTCAGTTGTCCAGATAACTTTCGGGTCCGATTTGTTTTTTCCCGTTTCCTCGATAGTCATTGCATCTTCTACTTTTGTTCTTCTTGTGCCTAATTTTGGTTCCTCCGCGACTGTCGCCCCTGTGATTATAAATCTGTTAAGTACAATGTTGGAAGCAGATGAAAATGCACACGAATCAAAGAAAAGCGGATTGTATAATTCACGTAACAACAGCAAAGGATTAATGTTTGGTGACATTGAAAACAAATAACACTTTGTCACCAGAGACATACAATGGTCCTAGTTTATCATTTGTGACTTTGAGTTACAGGCCTTTTTTTGGGGGGTGGGGCGGAAGGGAGTTTCAGGACCTTACTGACTAAAACCCATCCATGTGCCTTAGCCCTTTATGTTCCGGGGTAGCGGTAACCCTTTCGGACATTCCCGTTTACCCGGCAGGCTTCGGCCCTATCGGGCCCCTTCCTTAGTGCTGACATCACTATGAGGCGCGCGTGGAACACGTACGCAAGGGCCTGCTCCTGATTGGACAGTGAGCTACCATTACTCACTGTCCGCAGGCCCGCGCCTACTGTGGCCGAAATTCGCCATAATGCTCCGGACGCCGGGGCGTCTCCCGCGGCAACTGAGACGTGAGGTCCATTCCCTCATCCATTCCGCCACCTCTTTCGCGCACATAACTGCTGGTGTGATATAGGAGGTGACTGCCTGCCACTCCCTCTCACCCCGGACCATAGCTTGCACCAAGGCCGGGCCGCGACAGGTCGCCGCGCCGCTGCCGCCAATCGCCTCTACGAGGACACGGCGGTGCTCCGCCTGAGCTGGGCTGATCTCCACTGTATGCTCCACCGAGTCCTCTGGGCGATCCTCACAGTGGTGACACCCGGGCGTTTCCTCCCGCCTGCCATGTCCTGCCTGCATCAGGACCTGCGTCAGGCGGTAGGTGAGGGCGCCGCGTGACACCTCTCTAGCCACTCCTCAAAGAGGGGTCTTACCGCCACTATCGTGGCGTGCTCTGCGATGGGTTGTGCTTGCGACAGTCGCTCTGTCTATGCCACTATGAGCTCTGACTATCACCTCCAGATCCTACGGCGGCAGTCCGGCAAGGACGCTTGCCGCCTCGCCCGAGATCATGCGGTACCCCCGGATCAGCCTTACGGCTACCACCTTTTGGGGCGTGTGAGAACGGAAGGAGGTCAAACGTCGGAATTGCAACACGAAATTCTACCGGCTGTCTAGGACGAAACCCAGGTATTTCGTCGTGGACTCGACGCCGATGTGAACCCCTCCTTCCGTTAGTTGGGATCCCGATGGTGGCCCGTTCCGGGGCCCATGAAACGACATGGCCTCGGATTTGTGCAATGTCACCTCGAGACTCAACTGCCGGATCCTCTCGATCGAATTTCGTGTCATAGCGTCGGCTGTCGCCTGATGCGACCTCGCCTGCGCCAAGACCAGCGTGTCGTCAGCGTAGAAAACCACACTGACGCCTTCAGGCAGGTCGGCCCGCAGCACCCAGTCGTAACTGACCCCGTGGAAGGAATGGTTTCCGCAGACGACGACAGTCAACTCTGTAAAAGAACTCTGTTGTGGAACTCGGCGAGAGGTCGGTTCGGAGAGAAGTACACTCCCACTACTACGATCTCTCCAAACAGTGCTGCTACGCACCCGTGACACTTCGAGACGTCATCTTCGAGGGACGGGGTGCCGGCTGCGGAAACATTGCAACTGAAGGCAACGCTAACAACTTCCCATCAGGTGATCCTTTGTCCTATTCGCTTACCAAAGATTAACTAATACTTACTTGTTGTCTCTCTCGCACTTTTAGTCTCATATAGTTCCAGTTCTTCTTCCTCTTCAATTTTAAACTGCATTAAAGGTACATCATCTTCTAAATCCGATTCAGAATGGGGTGTTTGTGTATCTGCTGTATCTAAACTACTATCGTCTAATATTTTCGTTTCTAGCTCTGTAAGTAAACAAAAAAGTCAAGAGTATTACATGCTTATTATCTACTAGCAGTACTAGCACAGCCCTTGGGGACAGTTGTTGCAAGTTGACTAAATGTTGATTATATCTAAGTTTTACATGATTGAATTAATGATATTAAACCTTTCTACCAATCTAAATAGAAGTGAAATGCTCATTAAAATTTGTTGATTAGATATAAAAATAAAATCAGAGCTTCAAAATGATTCAAAACATTTGTGATCAATTATGTAGTTAATTTATTTTAAAATATTCTTTATTGGCAAAATTATTTATGTTCTTAAAAACATACCATCACTTTGGTATTGCTCCTTTGGCTCAATTATATTATCTAGTCCCTCACAAACAGCTGGTAATTCTTCTTTGATAGCTGCATAGCTTTCCGTATGACATTCAACAATACTTAAGTTCTCTGTTGGAGATTTCGTTAACCCACTAAACTCAAAGTGCTCTTGGTTTATTAAAAGATTGGGCTGCAAAAAGATGAATAAAGTATTTGGTTAATATGCTTTGCAACTTTTTACACTCAATAGCGGCTTAAAAGGAATTACTTCCAAAATATACTGAAATAAGAAATCAGGAGAATAAATGACTGTTGAAGAATACCTCACCTCATAATCCCCATTCATCATCTGAGTGAACAGCTCTTCAGCTTTAAGACACTGTCTCAGTAATTGATAGCATTGCTTTAGTTTAGCGCAGCAGAAGATACAAGCAACAATCGGTCTACTGTCTTCAGTTACAAACTGCAATGAAATATATTGTTTTACACTATTTTGTGAAGTACTTGTAATATACTAGGGTAACTACAGTTTTGAGCCGTTTGGGGTGGAAACGCTTGTTTCATGAGGCCTAAGTTCATGACACATTTCAAAGGAAATTTCTCACTGACTGGTGAACCCTTGACCCCTTGAATCTCATGACTAGGGGCCTCGCTTGTTTTTTAGCCAAAAAATTAGCAATGCTGCAAGTCTTCTACCTTCAATTCCATTCTCCCCTAAGAACCTCTGTTGTTCATGCAGGTTACTTAAATCTTTGTGTAATTAGAGAGGCTCTATCTATGCTATATATAATAAAAATATAACAGATTGCTGTCTGTACATGGAATATATATGAAAAAAAATATTATAAGGATCTTTATGAACACAAAGAGCATGCAAAACGATAATTTTTAGAATTTTTGTCTGTTTGTCTGTGCACGCTAATCTCAGAAACGGCTTATCCGATTTAGATGTGGTTTTCACAAATAAGCTTCACTTAACATTTTATATATGTGTCAATTCACAGATAACCCCCTAATAGATACCGCATGTGAAACATTTTGTTCCTTTTCTAATTCACCAAATCTTGAGGAAGGCACGGGGTGCGCGGGGAGCGACAAGTGCAATTTGATTGGTTAATTCAAGGTCACGTTCGATCCAGTACCTGTCATAGTGCAAGGACAAGGATATCAAATGTCGACTCAGATATCAATATTTTTATTACATTTATTACATTATATTTATTAAATAATTGTTTAATTACTTCCTACGTATATTTAATAGCATGGAGTAAAATAGTTTTAATTTTGATCTTTTCTAGTGGATAGCGTAGTTATTTAAAAGTTTAAATTATTGAACTCAAATGCAGTTGAATAAATGCAGAAATTTGCGTTCCGAATCAAGTAAATACTAATGATTTGTTGAAAAATAAATTTAAAAATATGTGTGCCAATACTCAAACTGTTTTATTCTATGTTACATTTTAGTAAACAAAAAAAGTTTCCTTACAGATGAATAACAATACATAATATAGGTGAATGATGAAACATATTGAATAAGTAAGAATTAACAAATCCGAACTCCAGAACATTATTTAACAAAAACTCCCATGTGTAAATTTAAATTTTGACAACTAAAGTATTTTTAGTACAAACTTTTTTTTAAATATTGTTAACATCGATAATCACAAATCGTTTTGTTTTTCAATACACTATTTGTTTCGGAGGGATAAAGACAGCAATACAATGCGCCTCAAAGGTGAAAGAGACTTTTCAAAAAGACATCAACGAGAGGTCCTGCACCTTTTAAGTAGTTTAAATAAAATAACCATTATAACTTGAGCCCTCATAGATTGGTCAATATTTATTACTTTACACACCGGTGAAATGTTATTCCGTCTTTTTTGTAACTCGAAGTCTTATAAGATTTTCCACACCATTTCACAGCACAAGTAGTTCTTTTTATATTACTATTCAACTAATTATACGATTATACGAAATTAAAATACTATTTATTTTTCTGTCACCACAGCTCCAATGTCTGGTCGATACTAAGAGGCTCGATCGAGACGCCGACTTACATCAGTGCAAATGCACATATGTTTGGTGACCGTAAGTGGTCCTCTATGTGGAATCTATTAGGGGGTTATCTGTGTGTCAATTGGTTCATACATAAAAAAGTTGTGCCAATTTAAAAAATCACATCAAACATTTGTTAAACTATCTATAATATCTATCTGTTCTTTCTCTGTTCAGTAGCATTTACTGAAACTTTACTAAACTTGATAATAATAATGGTCTATAAAATTATGATGATATAATAATTATGTATAATGTAGGCACCCACTAAGGAAGGATTTTTGTTGATAAACTTGAAACTTAGCATAAATATTTATCCAAGTAAATCTTAAAGTTCGTCATATTTTGTAAGGGTTGTCAGTTTGTATGGAATAATTTTAACATGCGGTCCGATTAACTGGAAACTCACTCTCTTTTTTTTTTCGAAAATCTACCCTAAGATGGTGAAAACGGGTAGTCAATTTACGTCTCTTGGCTAACTCGAATTGATAGCTAAAACACTCCACGCGGATGAAGGCGCAGGCAAAAACTAGTTCATTATAAAGATATCAACTTACTGGGACATCAGTCAGCTTCTCGTATAGTACACGCAAGTGCTTGTTGACCACTACATACATGCGCACATTCTGCACTAAACATATCCTACACATAGGCAGTTTTTCCATCTTTTTACTCAAATTGTATCAATTTTAGTAACCTTTAGATAGTTCAAATTTACTTTTTTACGATAGGAAAACAGTTGCGTTGCGTACAAATAACGAGGGAGGCTTGTTTATTATTATTACGACTTGTTTTAGTGTCCTAGATATCTACAATCATTTGCAACAGTTAGAAACCATTTCCTTTGTGGACCACGGTAAACGCTACCCGCAGAGGTAGTTCAGACAGCACAGCTAGTAATTCTTAGGAATTGTTCTAGTCCCGTAACACTATCTTCTGCGTACACCGGTAGTTTCTTTTTTAATTCGTTCATTCGTTGACATTGCTTAGAAGCGCACCGCACATGAAAAAAACTTAGAAAAGTCGCTTACAACTTAGTCTGTGGCTGCCACTGATTGGCAGTTTCAAGATTCACAGAGTACAAAAGTTTGATTCATAGACGAGCGTTTCACCATACCATACAATTTAACCAGTTTCAAAAAAGTCGGCGGAAATAAAAATATCAGTAAATCGTTTTATTTTTTCTTGAAATCAAATAATTCATAATTTTGATTTTTCACAAGGAATTTTATTTGATTTAAATGTTTTTTCTTGGAAAAAATAATTAATTTCCGACGAATATGGTCTAGCTATTCCTAAATGAATAATATTCTTTTTGTAATATGGCAAGAATGTTTTTGGAGAGAGAGAAGCGGTAAAGCGGTTATCTTCAACAATTTGGTTTGGCATGATGTGTTTGTTGGCTGTTGGCGGGCTTTTGAAAAATCAAATACAATATTTTTAGCGGGAACACTGTTTGATTACCTACATAGAGTTTTATTTTCAAAGTTCAGAAGCCAGGATAAATTGAAGAACCCATTTGCACTTTCGGCCGTAAGTTTAAACTTAGAAGAGAATTTTGGTAAGTTGCACAACTTTATAGGTACAATCCAAATCAGTGATATTGCCATTTTGTAAAATACGAATCCTGTACAAAACTATTTTCGCTAACGAAAACTAGTGTATTGATATTAAGAATAATATATAATCATGGCAACGTAAAGATAGAATGGTTTCGTTCCGTTTTCTTTATTTACCGAAAGGCAATGTAAACAATCTGTATTTCTATTGTAAGAACCGTGTTGCCGACTTGTCGACATTTCAATATCTATGTAACTATTGTGCGGTTTTAAAATTATAATAATAATATCCTTGGACATTTCACACAGCGCCGTATCGTCCCAAGCTAAGCAACCTAATGCTTGTGTTATGGTAACGAGATGGCTGATATACTACTTATATACTTACATTTTTTTTTGTAAATACATACATATTATAAATAGAAAAACACCCACACTGTGTGCGTTACCCTAGCAAAATCATGTCGAAAATTGCCATTTAAATCTTATAGATAATTAGTTGCCCCATTTCTGTAATTGTTGCGCACATTTTTAAATTTGTTGCACTTATAGTTTTTTAGTTATTTAACAAAAACATTTTCTGCTGGGGTAACGTTACTAACGTTACCGCAGCCAGACCTTTTTCTTTTTAATGGGAATATTGAAATTAATATTATCTATATAATTAGTTGTCTAGACGAGGTAAATGTTGCACCTTATTTTGTATTTGTTCTTCCTTCGGCTGCGAAGTTATTCAAGATCCTGCTGGAGTAACGTTTCTGGTTTTGCTGGATCTCTGAAACGGGTAAGCGGATTCTTATCATCTTTTGTACATGACTCCTTAGGAATTAGTTCTAATTAGTTGTGTAATAATAAAACCAAAATAATGCACCGTTTAAAAGTTATTTAATTAAATATAAAAACCCTTCAATAGGTCCTACCACTCTGAATAAGAGCTCTACAGACTTACTTAAGCGATATTCTGTAGCTTGTAACTGCCTTCAAATGTATGTGTTCATTAGAATACTATAAGTAATTAACAAATTATGATGATATTCAGTTCTCCACGTTCACGGTCACGATGCGCGCGGAGATATTTGGCCACCGATAAGCCTGCATGTGGATATTTAAACTGAATGTTATACCAATTATTAGTTGCTTATTTCAGTTTTATACCTGTAAAATTTCAGCATCGTACATACAATAATTAACGAGATAATAAAATAAAAGTCATTAGGATGTGTAACCCGACCAAGTTTAATGGTTACAAAAAAGCGACTGCGTAGTACATTCTTAAATATGTAGGATAGTGTTACCAAGTTTAGTACTGATGTGTACACAAGTGTTAAAAAAATACATGTTCTAAATAATTTTTATTTACAGGTAAAATAATCATTGCAATTGAACTATAAAATATTAATTGAACTTAATAATAATCACAGATAAAAATTACAAATAGCAATTTTGCTTTTATGGTATTTTCCATTATTTTTTAAATGAATAATTTCAGTTCGCACTTTTTCTTTAAACATATATTATCGCTAAGGACGTGTTATCGACGATTCTTGGTAAGTATGTACAACAGGGAATATGCATGTAAATTTTTCTTCACTTAAAGCAATAAAATACAGCAGGTACTATAAACTCAAGAAAATTATTTAATAATAAATTCAAGTACAGTACTCCCAAATTAATAATGCACATGCAAATCTTCGCTAATAGTCGTATTTCCGGAAGCACCCGAATCATTGAATCGTTCGAGTCCTAAACAATGCACTTGCACTTTGCACTTTGTTCGAAAGAAATAGGAGTCAATATCATGTGTACACAATCGAAAAACAATCGAGCGGTCGGCGGCGGTCGGCGGTCAGTCAAAGATCCGTCAGTCGTCTTTATATATTGGTGGTGACTGCACGTGTTCTCTCTGTGTGGAATTATATAGAACTGCTATTACACACCTTTTCTTGGTTTTGTTTTCAAATGTGAATTTAATTTCAACTTTAATTATTTTAGTCGAATTTAAATAGTTTATTTTGTAAAATAGGTAAATATAATAACATTTTTCACGTTTTTTTTAATATTAAAAAAACATACCTACGTTAAATACATATAATTATGTACTAGAAAAAACATTTTAAAAATCATATTTAGGCTTATATAAATTTAATAGAAAGGTACACATGCATAAATAAACAAATAGATATAGGAATAAATAATATTATGAAGTATATTAGTACATAATGCAATAATACAACAAATAAATAAAAATATGCCTAACTCTGCCCATACCATTGTCTTTCAGACGAATTCTTTCAGAATGGATAAATTTAAACGTGGAAAGCCGCTTAAGTCACAAGCACGGCAAATGGTATTTAATGTGTACCTTTATTTCTTAAATGAAGCCAATGTTTTCAAAACAGACCATGATGGTTATTTTAATAAAATTCAGGACCGTGTCACAAAAGCTACAGGAATTTCACGACGAACTTTGAGTAATATCTTAAATGAAAAAAAAACAGAATCAATCAATGAAATGTTCCTCACCGAAAAAAGGAAAACCTAAAAGTAGATTTCGACTGGGACTTGATGATTTCGACTACTGTGTTATTCGTAATATGATATACAATTTTCAGTTGACGCTCAAAGAACTCCCAACTGTAAATAATTTGAGAAAAAAGTTGATCGAAGCTATTAATTTCAAAGGCTGTGCAGAGACTTTAAGGCTGATCTTGAAAGACATGGGGTTTAGGTTTCTGAAAACTGATAATAACAGACGGTTGCTTATGGAAAAGCATGATATACGTTTAAAAAGGATCAAATATCTCAGTGAAATACAACAGCTGAGGAATTCTGGTAGAAACATCGTGTTTATGGACGAGTCCTTCGTGCATACATCTCATACTAAAGGTAAAACTTGGCAAGATAGCAGCAAAAAAGGTATCAAACAACCCATTTCTAAAGGAGAGCGAATAATTATTGTACACGCGGGCAATGAAAAAGGCTTCATCGCAGGGGCTCTAATGTTACACAAATGTGTCGACTCAGAAGGTGACTATCATTAAGAAATAAACGCGGAACGTTATCAAACTTGGCTACGCAATCAATTGATTCCCAACTTGCCTCCTAATAGTGTGTTGGTAATTGACAACGCCCCATATCATAATAAGCTGTCTGTGAAACCACCAAACTCAAACACACCTAAACCACAAATGATAGCTTGGTTACAACAACACAACATTCCGTATGACCCAAAGAAGCTGAAACCCGATTTGTATGAAATTATAAAAAGACATAAAGAAAAATACACAGAATTTGCCATTGACCGTATAATGGAGGATCATGGGCATACAATTATACGATTGCCACCATATCATCCCGATTTTAACCCAATTAAAAATATTTGGTCCCAAATAAAGCAACACGTAGCCAAAAAAAATATTGCAATGACTATCACGTCAGTTAAAGTTGCTATATCAGAAAAAATCTATAATATAGGACCAGAAGATTGGAAAAAAGTTTGTGATCATGCTGTTAAATGCGAAGATGAATATAGAAAATTTGAGCCAAGAATCGATAGTTTTTCCGATAAAATGATTATTTACACAGGTGATAGCAGTGGGGAAAGTGAAAATGAACAAGAGCATAATGAAAGTTCTGATGAATCTACGATGTCAGGAATAGAGATACTCACTGATTCTGATTAATTTTTTGGAAATTGTAATATTATTCTTCTTCTAATGATGAAAAGTACGATAAAATTTTTGAAGTAATACAACAATGATTGTAGCGTATTCGCAATCGTGTGGTTATCCTCGCTATTTACTTACATGGAATTATTTAATCAAATTTCGTTACTTTATCTCTTTTAGCACAAAACACACCATTCTGCATGAAGAAAATGCACTTAACTACTCTATATATATATCGTCTTCCGACGCTCGGGTAATACGACTGTTGCCGAACAGTGGCGAAGATTTCTATGCGCATTATCACTTTTGGAGACCTGTAGGTACTGCATATCGCTCAAAAAAATTATTTACTCCTACAATTTTCTACTACACTTCAAACGTTCGTGACAGTCAAAGCTTTACTTTGACGTCACTAACCTCGATACATGATGTTTACATCTTATTTTTTGTCCTTAATTGAATAATTTTACTAACTATCTTACGTCGATTAGTTTCAACAAAAAACATGCAACAAAAAACAGTGAAAAATAATTTTGATTTCGGAAGTCGGTGTCTTCGGTTTTGTATTTTCATTTTTTGCCACCGACTTCCGAAATCAAAATTATTTTTCACTTTGTAGTGTTCTTTTTGGAAGTCGGTTTTATTTTTTGTAAAAAAGTTTTTATTTTTCACTTTTTAGTTGTGGTACCTATGCAACCCCCCCCCTCCCCCCAAAATTTTAATACCACTACCTGGTATGTAAAAATGCCTTTAATATTTCAGAAGTTGTTTTGTGGACACATTGATGATAACATCAGAACTAAATTTTCAATGGCACCTTTCATTCAGAATGTATCTTATGACAGTTCTAATAAACCCAAATACTGCTAGGATACATTGTTTTATTTTGAAGTTCTCATGCCAACCTTGCACCTTCCGGCTCCATCATCAGATCAGTTCGATAGTACCTTATAGCCAAAGTGCATTTCATGACAATTCTAATAAGCCCAAACACGGCTAGAATACATTGATTAATTACGGAGTTCCGGTGCCTGTCTTCCGGCTCCATCATCATCACCAGATAAGTTCAATGATAAAATTTTCAATAAAACTATTCAGGATTGTATGTTTATTTGTATTGTCATAGTTGCTTAACTATCTTGATTGTGATATCTATGCGAGTGTCAAGTTCCGTTAGCCATATCTGATCTTCTTCACCAGTTCCACTTCATCAAATGTTACTTTTTGACTGTAAACGCTTGATTTCTCGGTGAAAATATTAAAATTACTATATAGTTGCCTATAATATTTGAGGAGTTCCCTCGATTCCTCATGGATCCCATCATCAGAACTGGATTTTGAAAAAAATGGGACCAATCTGGAAGCATATCCTTTAAAGTTTAAAAAAAAAATTGCAAGTCCATCCATAAACAACGGAGTTCTGAGGTTCTAACAAACATAAAAAAAAATAAAAAATAATACAACCGAATTGAGAACCTCCGCCTTTTTTTGAAGTCGGTTAATAAAATAATGAATTGTTAAATATATGATGCATTAAAAAATTAAACAAATGCAGCAAATTGTTTCTATGGTCCAATACAATGTATATACAGAAAATAAAAAACTTTTGAATTACTTGCATATTCCCTATTATGCACATAATAGATGCCTATGTAATAATAAGTAGCCGAGTAATAATAATGTTTTCATAGTACAGGATATTATAAATTATTGTTATGTATTTAACAGTGTACGCGTCTGTACCGAACTTATAAGGTATAATATATTATAATACTAAACATTTTAGAAGATAGCATATTGTACTACGCGGTCGCTTTTTTGTAACCACTAAACTTGGTCGGGTTACACATCCTAATGACTTTTATTTTATTATCTCGTTAATTATTGTATGTACGATGCTGTAATATTACAGGTATAAAACTGAACTAAGCAACTAATTATTGGTATAACATTCAGTTTAAATATCCACATGCAGGCTTATCGGTGGCCAAATAACTCCGCGCGCATCGTGACCGTGAACCGTGTATTCCCGTTCGTCCCCTCGACTTCGTCCCCTGAGGGGGACGAACGGGAATTTACAAAAATAATATTTAATTTGTTCCCGATCGTCCCAATCCTAATTCAAGAGGGGACGAATGGGAATATGTTCTTCGATTAGTGCCATTCGTCCACTAAAAAGGTTGTCGAACGTCTAATTTTTTAAACAAAGAAATAAACTACACGGTTCTTTTTTATATTTTTATTTGTTTTTGTAGGTATTTAAAAATCATAACACTTACGCCAAGAGAACCTTACATGATTTGCCTAATCCGCAGTTGTTGTGTTTTGATTTTTATTTCAAATTTGTTTTTTTTACCAATTAAAACCACCAGTCTTATATTGTTTGGTGGGAGCAATAGACCTAAAATAAAAAAAAATAATAGATTATTCCCATTCGTCCCCCCAAAAAATTTAGAGGGACCATCGGGAAAATAAATAACGAATTCCCGTTCGTCCCCAGAGGGGGACGAAGTCGAGGGGACGAACGGGAATACACGGCCCTGTCTCACACCGCATTTCAGCTTGTATTCCTGACTATGCGAGCTGACCCATCTGACAGCATTTTTTTGATTTTTGGTGTCCTATGATATTCTTTGGCACAAATTACTTGTGGAGACCACGGTACCGAGGGAGTTGGTATCTCTTCTTAGGTATTGTACAAAAATAAAAAAAATGCTGTCAGATGGGTCAGCTCGCATAGTCAGGAATACAAGCTGAAATGCGGTGTGAGACAGGGCGGGTTGACCTCCCCGAGTTTGTTTAACCTGTTTGTTAATCAGCTAATTGGCAGGCTCAGACATTTTAAAAGAGTAACGGTGGAGTTTCTTGCCCATTCTTCTCCACACGAAACTACCTTTTGGAAGGGGCGACTAGAATCAATTCTATTTCTTGTTAATTTTTGACGTTCAAAAGTGCCTTTCTTGGGCCTATTTGAAATAAATGTTTTGACTTTGACTTCAGCGGAGCCATGGTCGGATGTTCAATAGACGGCAGAATGATCAATAACATTAGTTATGCTGATGACATGGTTCTGCTGAGTCCGTCAGTGAGTGCGCTCAGAAGACTGCTGGGAATTTGTGAATCATATGCCCTGTCACATGGACTCAGATATAATCCTAGTAAGAGTGTTCTCATGCTCTGCAAAGCAGGGAACAAGGCTCCCTCAAAAGTGCCGCTAATTAAAATAGGTGGGTCTGCTCTGGAGAGGGTCTAAAGTAAAATATCTGGGTCACATGTTGACAGACCGGCTACAGGATGATGAAGACCTGGAAAGGGAAAGGAGGGCGTTGGCAGTCCGCTGCAATATGTTGGCCCGTAGATTTGCACGATGTACCACGGATGTAAAACTGTTATAAACCTACTGTCAGTCTTTCTACACGTGCAGTCTGTGGACCAACTTTACGCGGCGGACTTACAACGCCCTGCGGGTTCAGTACAATGACGCTCTGAGGGCTGTGATGAGGAAACCCAGGTACTGCAGTGCTTCCGCAATGTTTGCGGATGCTTCCATCGATGATTTCTTCGCCATCATTAGGAAAAGAACTGCATCGATGATGAACAGGGTCCGTGCTAGCACCAACACTGTCCTCAGAACGTTAGCGTGCAAAATAAATAGTCGGTTTAATGTATACTGGGCAGGTGTGCACCTGCTTAGAAATAGGAAATAATTAAGCTTTGTTATGTTGTCTTGTTACTTGTTTTGTGTTACTAACAAATTACTAACACCTTCTTATTTTTATTCTTATGTGCACTACTAACACTATTAACACTGTAAAATGTATCACTACATAGTATAAAACAAAGTCGCTATTTTGTCTGTTTGTTTGTCTGTATGCTTAAATCTTTATAACTACGCAACGGATTTTGATGCGGTTTTTTTTAATAGATAGAGTGATTCAAGAGGAAGGTTTATATGTATAATTTGTCGACATATTTTGCGGGCGAAGCCGCGGGCGGAAGCTAGTGGACTATAAGTCTGAAATAAAGATAAATTATTATTATTATTATAACCGATCGAGATTTGACAGTTTGTGGTAACTTGACGTATACTTGATGTGCTGGCTACTAAACAATTAAACGCACCTGGTAGGGTACAGCAAAATGTACAAAACTAAAGTTTGAAATGTATAAATAAAAAATTATAACAATTTTAAAAGCATGTCCTTATTATTCATTAGGAAACTTATCATTTAGAGATCAATAATTTAAGATCAGTTATTACCTATTACACGAAATTATTTGATAAGATTAAATTAAGTACTTACAACATATTTTATAATAATCTTATATACAGGAATATTTTTTAAGCACTGCGCAAAAAAATTTTGGTGGTTCAGTATCAGTAATAGAACACATTTCCATTATTAGTTCAAAACTTTTTTTTATTTTTTTATCCTACTTTAAATTAGCAAAATATGGACACTATTCGTAATAATAATTTACAAAGGACGCGGCGGTGTTGCAGCGGGGGTGAAACCACCCCGCGGGCGGCAGAGGGGTGTGACCCGGGCGGGCGAGGCGGGCGCCGGCGCCGGCGCTCGGCAGTCTGCTAATCGCATGCGCTGTCGTGACGTCGCGTACAGTCGCTTTCCCGCGCAGTGTCGTACTCGTTCACAATGTCGGACTTTACTAACCGCGAGTATTATGAGATGGTGCGGGTGTATTTATTAAGTGCTGAAAGTTTGCGAGCTGCTCGCAGAATGTATGCAGCGGAGAGCATACCTCGAATGCGAGCCCAAGGCATAGAAAACCCCACGGTCCCTAATGAAAGAACTTAGAAGACTTAAAGTTAAAGATAATTAACGCTTTTGATGAAGTGAAAAGTGACACTAGTGTGCTCAATAAACTAAATGACAATTTATTTAAACGTGCACGTTTATGCCTAGAAAAAGGAGGACATCATTTTGAACATTTATTAAAATACAGTGATTAGTGACATGTAGGGTAAGCAATTATTTTTAATTAACAATGGTTATTTTTGATTGAACATTATTGTAATACGTAGTTGATTCCAATTTTTTAAATACGCCCTAATGCAGAAGTACATACCTATGCATTAAGTAATGTCAATAATTTTGATTTTATTATGTTTTTAAAAGTGCCTTAATTTAATTGATTATAATGCTTGATTTTCTGCATTTTGATGGTCCTAAGCCCATGAAAGTATGAAGGAAAAATTGGAATTACTCTTCAAATAAGTTCAGATCACGGCCTAATCTTAAAAAAAGTCTAGTTCGAACCTGATAAAATTAGCGATCAGTACATTGTAACACGTAAATACCTACCTACGCCTGAGCACGAAAAACGAACGAGCGCTTCGCCACGCGCCGGCGCCGCCGCTCGCGCCCCGCCGCGCCGGCGCGGTAGCTAGTAGCCATAAAATCAATTTCAAAGTAGACATTTTTCGTTAACGATAACTTTATTTTTTTGTACTAAGACTTATCAAAATAAAAAATAGGTGTTTAATAAAACTCATTTAAGTTTAATTAGTCAAAGTTTGCGCACTGAATAAAAAATATTCCTGTATATATAATTCTTCTGTGCGTGTGTATGTCACTGAACTCCTCCTAAACGGCTGGACCGATTTTAATGAAATTTGTTGTGTGTGTTACAGTGGCTTTGAGGATGGTTTAGATTAAAAAAAAAAAAAAATACAAGGCGGAACGAAGTTCGCAGGGACAGCTAGTAATAATATAATACTTAAGTATGTATGATGAAGGAGTGTGGATTCTAAACAACTTACAATAAATGGTGTGTGTTGTGTGACATATATGTATTTATTTACAGATAATAAATTTAATGCGACATAGTAACTTAAAAAAATGACCTATATTTTTAATTATTTTTTTAATTTTTATACCTTAAAAGAAATAAAATTTTATTAAAATCTCTTCACTAATTAATCGAAAGGAACTTCGTTCCATCCGGTGTCCATTGACACCTCTCAAGTGATTTTACATCAACCTACAATGCGATTGTTCTTATTCTTAAAATGTGTTTAAAGTTAATTTTAACCCGATATTTTCATGGTTATCTGCGAATTCCTACAGTCAAGACGTCTCTAAAATGGGAAAAGTTTCCAAAATTAGTATCGTAACGCGATCTGGCATCGTTGTTCTCCATAATGAAAGCAAATCTGGACGTGAGATGGCATCTCAACATTCTCAACTCAAGTTATCAAAGACTTGTTTCATTGAACTATTGTGCGGTACAAAGAAACTGGCACTAATCAAGATCGTCGGCGCTCCGGGAGTCCAAGAGCTACGACACTGTGGTAACCAGCAAGAGAAATAGAATAGACGCCTTTTTTTTAAGGCTGGGAAATCATTCAATGATTTCTCCCGCTCTGGGTGGAGTGAAAGGGAGTGGCAGACTCTTACTGACTATAACGACGCGACTGGACGCCTAACAGCCCCAGAAATTCGTGTTGAAGTCACACAACAACAAATCTCGGGAAAAACCTGTGTCAGGGTCTACAGTGAAAAGACGATTGCGAGACGCCAAGTTGTTTGGTCGCGTTGATGTTCAAAAACCTCTTCCAAACCCGCAGAATAAGAATAAGAAAAAACGGTACCAATAGGCCCTAACCCATCGAGACTAGACCAAAGATTTCAAAAAAGTACTTTGGAATGACGAATCTACATTTGAAATATTTGGTTCAAAAAGAAGAATTTCCGAAAGATGATGCCACAGTGTGTAGTCCCGACTATCAAGCATGGTGGTGGATCTGTTATGGGTTTGGGTTGTTTCCCAGGCTATGGGAATGGAAATCTGGTCCAAATTAAAGGAATTATGAAAAAGGAGCAGTATAAAGTAGTTTTAGCGAAGAATGCTATTCTGTGGACTAAAGAGAATCGTGTGCGTTTCGACCGCGCGACCATGGCGTCATATTAAAAAAAAACCATGCCAAGATTTTGTCAAAATTTGTCAAAGTTGATTCCCAAAACCATAAATTTGTCAAAGTTATGGTTAAAAAGTTATAAGGGTTTGAACGTGGCCGCGCCATCGAAACGAGGAGAACCACGCGGCCACGGAGATCTCTAAAACTAAACGTTGCAGAGACCTGAAATTCAGGTAAATAACAGATTGAATTTGTAAAAAATTTGTAAAAATATAGAAAAAAATCCCAGGTCAATATTTTAGGAGCTATAAGACTAAAACTCCATGGCCGCGCCTTTGAAACGGTGAAGAACACGTTATCGCCGATATCTCGCTGAAAAAGCATCGCAGAGGTCTGAAGTTTTTTGTAAAACCTAGATCTGAATTTGTCAAATAGTGTAATAATGCACAAAAAAGTCCTAGGTTAATATTTTAGGAGCAATAAGACTAAAACTCCATGGCCGCGCCACTGAAACGGTGAAAAACACGTTATCGCCGATATCTCGCTGACAAAGCATCGCAGAGGCCTGAGGTTTTTTGTAAAACCTAGATTTGAATTTGTCAAATCGTGTTAAAATGCACAAAAAAGTCCTAGGTTAATATTTCAGGAGCTGTAGTACGGTATCGCGTAGAAATATGTCGTGATTATCTACCGAAGAAAGTAAGAGTAAAGCGAGTTTTTTATTGTAAACAACACCTATTAATATGTAAAACTATATAAAACCAGGCAAAATATATTTTTTTCGGTTTTTATAACTTTTGATACGTCTTGAATATTTCAATAGGGTGACCATGGCTTTTTGTTTACAGAAAACTTTCCGCCTATCGTTTTAGAAATCACTAACTGTTCCTCGCAGTTTCAAAATTCGAATGAATACTATGCAGTAGTTTTTGTGTTTATCCCGGACAAATAAACAGACAGACCAAATTCTAAAAACTATATTTTTGACGATTTTATTATATACACTTAATACTTTTCCCCTTTTTTAATCAATCTAATTGAACCTTTACCCTATTTAATTAACCTCTATTATATTTAAAAACCCTCGTACTTTTACTCAAAACCACAGTATTGTCAGCATCAAGCAATGATTTAAGTGATTTTAAAAGAAATCTATAATATCTAAATCCATACTAATATTATTATCTATAAATGCGAAAGTAACTCTGTCTGTCTGTCTCGCGTTCACGGCAAAACTACTGAACCGATTTAAATGAAATTTGGTACAGAAATAGTCCATAGCCTGAGAAAGGACAAGAAGGAAAGTTTTTATCCCAAAAATCCCACAGGAACGGGAACTACGCGGGTAAAACCGCTGGGGACAGCTAGTATATAATAAAATCGTCAAAAATATAGTTTTTAGAATTTGGTCTGTCTGTTTATTTGTCCGGGATAAACACAAAAACTACTGCATAGTATTCATTCGAGTTTTGCATTAAGCGGGTGAAACTGCGAGGAACAGTTAGTGGTTTCTAAAACGATAGGTGGAAAGTTTTCTGTAAACAAAAAGCCATGGTCACCCTATTGAAATATTCAAGACGTATCAAAAGTTATAAAAACCGAAAAAAAAAAACATTTTGCCTGGTTTTATATAGTTTTACATATTAATAGGTGTCGTTTACAATAAAAAACTCGCTTTACTCTTACTTTCTTCGGTAGATAATCACGACATATTTCTACGCGATACCGTACTACAGCTCCTGAAATATTAACCTAGGATATTTTTGTGCATTTTTACACTATTTAACAAATTCAAATCTAGGTTTTACAAAAAACCTCAGACTCAGATTTTTACAAATTTTTTACAAATTCAATCTGTTATATACCTGAATTTCAAGTCTCTGCAACGTTAAGTTTTAGAGATCTCCGTGGCCGCGCGGTTCTCCGCGTTTCGATGGCGCGGCCACGTTCAAACCCTTATAACTTTTTAACCATAACTTTGACAAATTTATGGTTTTGGGAATCAACTTTGACAAATTTTGACAAAATCTTGGCATGGTTTTTTTCATAATATGACGCCGTGGTCGCGCGGTCGAAACGCACACAGAGAATCGCCGAGGATTTATTTTCCAACAAGATAGTGATCATGAAGGTATAGATAAAAATGGAGACCACACTCAGAACAACAGCTTGAGTCAAATACCTACATATCTCTATCTCACTCTCTGTGGGCCGACCTCTCTTTTTGGTGAGGACGATAGTATTGCTATCTTCTTATTTGAATCTCCTAGTAAATTCTTAGGAATAGTCATCACAATAACAAAATCATAAGTTAAACGCTGTCTGGTATTATATAAAGTAATAAATAGTTAAAACGCGATTAGTTAATTGTGTTTTTTTTTTATCGGTCCCTTAGGCAAAGTTGGATTGGCTCATAACGGAGTTAGAATCCCATTTCCTTAGGATTCGATAAAGTGGCAACATTGACCCTATGTCAAAATAAATAAGAGGCAATATGGCGGTTGTTTACTTTGCGGTTCACAGCTTTAAATGAGATTATTCACGGTATAATTGATATAATTCAAGAAATGGTGCAAAATTGTATAGTGCGTGGTTGCGGAAGTAAGTGGTGTCCAGGAGGTGATATAAGATTTCACCCGTAAGTGATTTATGGCATTGAATCATTGCAAACATATTTCTTTGTTTTTTTCACTTTATTTCTACCTAAAATGTTTTATCAGTGTTTTCAACATATTATTTAATGATAATTACGACCGAATCAAATAGTTTTACATTGAATTTAATTGACTATGTGCAATTTTAATGTTTTGTTTACGTTTTTTTTTGTTTTATGTCATGTTGAAGTAGTGTAACCATATTGAGGATATATCTGGGAATTTCCGTGGAACATGAACTAATTAAAAAAAAAAGTCTTAAGTATTATATATGTCTCTTAAGGATTGTGGACTATGTGATTTTTTTAAATATAAAATTTTTGTTTCTCACTATTCAAAAAATTTAATATCCATCAAATGCTTTTTTTTCAGATTTCCTAAAAATAGTACTCATAGAAAATTGTGGTTATCCATTGTACCATTGAAAAACAAGTTTTATATGAAAGTGCACGGATTTGCAATTTACATTTTCAAGAATCAGATTATTATAAAAAAACAAGGCGCTTAAAAGAAACAGCAGTTCCTAATATAATAGATCAAGAAACAGTCCCACCAGCCATGGTAAACATTTAACATAGTTTATATATCTGTATTACAATATATTACGTATCTAGAAATATAGTTCAAATGTATGGCAAAAGGCAAAATTTTATAAAATATATTATAATTTTCAGATAATAAGTTCAATGCATGAAGACTATATGGTGAAAATAGATCCTCTGGCTGTACCAAGCACTAGTTCTGACATTTCTGATAGAAATTTTCCACTTATGGAAATAGCAGTGAAACGTGCTGGCGGCAATATTGAGGAACCAACTGATAAAAAACAATGTCGGAAAGATCTGGAAAATATAAGCAATCTTAACGAGTTACCTGTAAGTTTCCCTTTCCCATACAAAATATTAAATACTCATTTACATAACATCATATTATGTATAGATTCAAATCTATACTAATATTATAAAGCTGAAGAGTTTGTTTGTTTGGTTGAACGCGCTAATCTCAGGACTACTGGTCCGATTTGAATAATTCTTTCAATGTTGGATAGCCCATTTTTCGAGGAGGCTATATTTTACCCTGTATTTCCTAATAACTTTCAATAAAACAAACAAATTCATTAATGTAAAGTACTGATTTCACACAAAGTTTTCTTGTTTTGTTAGGTCAGCAGTGAAGATCGCGTTCCTGCGAAGATTAATAGGGGCGTGCAAGTGAAAATAAAGTCAACTAAAGAACAAATACTTCAGAAGAAAACTAAGATGCTTAAGCAAAAAGTGGCGCGGCAAACTAAAAAACATCACGATATGTCTTCCTTAATGGCAACAATTAAAAAGTATACGAGTCAGTCAGAAATTGAAAATATTGTACAAGGGCGTTTTGCTGATATCTGCAAGGAATTCAAAAGGCCACCGAGTAATCCACATGGTGTTCGATATAGTGAGGAAATCAAAGCCTTTGCTTTAACTTTGAATTTCTATTCACCCAAAGCTTATGATTTTTTAAGAAAATATACAACTTTGCCTCATGTAGAAACAATACGAAGATCTTTGTCTTTCTTTAATTGTAATGTTGGTTTCTTATCTGAAGTACTCGAATATTTAAAAGAGCAAGTCAAATTACCGGAAAAAAAATATTTAAAAAATGTTGCTTTAATATTTGATGGCATGGCATTAAAAGAAAATTTGGCCTATGATAAAAAATTGGACAAAGTCGTTGGCTACGTTGATTTAGGACCAATTACTGTAAGTGATCCAGAAAAATTAGCTTCTGAAGCTCTCGTATTTCAGATAGTTTCATACGGTGTACGCTTTAAATGTCCAATTGCATATTTTTTTATTGCAAATAATTTGCCTGGGGAACTTCTATCAGAATTAATAAAAACAGCAATAATTGTGCTTGATGAAATTGGTGTCACCGTAAGATCTTTGACCTGTGATGGTGCATCATCCAATGTTAAGGCTTACGAATATTTAGGCTGTACACTTGAACAAAATAATTTAATACCGTTCTTTGAACATCCCAACGGGAAGAGCAATATTTATTGTCTACTTGACGCTGCTCATATGTTAAAACTTGCGAGAAATGTGTTGGCTGATTTTGAAATGAAGTCAAGTACCGGAGATATATCGTTTAAATACATAAAAAAATTACACGAAGTACAAAACGAAGAGGGTTTGAAATTTGCCAATAAATTAAGCGCTTTACATGTAGATTTTAAAAACAAAAAAATGAATGTTAGGCTTGCTGCACAAGTACTAAGTTCATCAGTTGCTGATGCAATAGATTTTTTGAGGGTTAGTGGTCATCCTAACTTTTTAAATAGTGAAGCGACATCACAATTCTTGCACGTGATTGATAGACTTTTTGATTTAATGAATTCAAAGTCACCCTTTGGAAAAGGTTCCAAGTCTCCATTATCGTTGAAAAACCAACGTTATTGGGAACCAGTATTTAGTGACACTGGAACGTATTTAAAATCCTTAATGATAGATGGCACTGGTATTTTAAATCATCGCAGAAAAACTTTTGCACTAGGTTTTTTGATGAACATACATAGTTTGCCATTACTTGTTAATGATTTGTGTACACTGCAGCAAAATCCACTGAAATATTTGTTGACTTTTAAGTGTTCCCAAGACAACTTGGAAATTTTTTTTTCATGCATTAGGGCTCGCGGCCGGGCTCAAGATAACCCGTGTCCTCTTGAGTTCCGATATATAATGCGGAAGATGTTGTTCAGACATTCTATTCAACCGTCCATAAATGCCAACTGCATAGAAAATGGTTTTGAAACTTCACAAGTCTTCGATTTCAATAAACCGAAAAGTTTGTTTCGACCTCGGGAAGAACCTGACTTTAAACAAGATGTTGAAAATGTGTTTCAAAATTTAGACGCAATTCATACTAGTCCATACCACGAAAATATATTATATTATATAACTGGTTATATAATAAAACAAATTCTTACCCACATGTCTTGTGAACATTGTTATAATGCGTTAGTAGCACTGCAAAGTCTGCCAACAGATCATACATATTCTATGATTATAAATAAATTTAATTCATTTACGACATTTGTAAACCGAGGCAAACTGTACTTCCCTTCGGTAGCAGCTTACAAAATTGTAAAATATTGTGACAAAGTTTTTCAACAAGCTAATTTGATGGGCCAACTTAGAGCGAATAATATAGAAAACAAATTAATTAATGTCGTATCACAACATTTTACTCCTCTGTTGCAGGGAATGTTTAACCATCCCATCACGGAATCAATTTACTGTAATGATTTGCATGACACTAAGATAGTTAAGCAAATAGCTAATTCGTTTTTTAACATGCGTATACGTGCTCACTTAAAGAGACATACAGAAAATATACTCAGTGATTTACGTGTTTTAGTATTGTAAGAGACAGAAATTACATAGAGCAATGATATTCAGTCATGTATAATTGAGAAGTTATAAATAAGGTTAAATAAATGATTTAATTCGGAATATGTTTTTTTTTTTTGAGGCTTCACACTGTTCCTATTACAGTCCCGCATAATATATATAAATAATATTCATTTGCCCACATGGTAAAAAATTCTGAACACTGACTAACCCAGAATACTCGAAAAAAGCTGCTGTCCATTATGTTTAAGTAATCTAAAAAAATAATTAAACTGAGTTTTTTTTTCGCGATTTGTGTGTTGTTCCCATAGAAAGAGTTGATAGTAATTTATAAGTACATACCTAATAAATTCCTTTTAGTTTTTACGCAAAACTAAAAAGTATTTTTCAGCTTCTCCCGAACCCCCACTTATCACAGTCATTCATATCGCATTACCCGCGGTAACTAAACCTATGTCATGCATTCTAATTGCGTATGACGCTATCAATAACAATCTGAATCCATAACGATACTTACATTTTTATGCAGACAAAATTTATAATAACTGTCACAATGATAACTATTTTTCTCTGGTAGTGTTGTGCAATTACACCTCTGGTCATGCTCTATTTTCGTGCAAAATTCTGTATAATACGTCTACCCAGAACTTTTTGTATGATTAATGACAAACAGCCAAATTTACACACTCAGAAACATCACAAGTTTCACACTTTATCAAACAACTTTTTTCGTAATTTCATAAACATGCATCATATCATGTTGCATACAATCTTTAGAAGCTAGAATCTAAGTAGTAAACAGTGATGTAGAGAAATTTATAAATATGTTAATCACTAAATGGAAAGTAACTACAAGCGTGTCCCAGGAAAACTAAAATAAAGGTTACCCTACTGAGAAAGAGAGGGGCTGCCCACAAAGAGCGAGATAGCGATACATAGGTATAGCTTCAAGTAGGTATTCGGAGTGTGGTCTCCATTTTTATCTATACCTTCATGATAGTGATCCAAAGCATAGTTCAAAATTATGGTTTTTGAATGGCAACACTGGTAGCCGGTTGTCAAAAAAATGGTCTCTAAGTTATTTAATGTAAAAAATTAATTTAAGTATTTTAATAAGGCTAAATTAGTGTAGTATAGTCGTAGCTAGTTATTAAGTAGTGTATCCAGTGACTGAACAGTGTTTTTTTGTCGCGAGAACTTCGCACAAGGAAGATAATAAACCGGCTGTCAACTCGCCTCACCCAACGGTGACGGATTTCAAATTTATCATCAATCCCGGGGAGTATTTTGTTTTATTTATGTTATTGTGCATAATAATTACAGACCACAGTACATCACAAAATACTGCTCAGGTTCATGAGCTACGTCCATCACACACTGGCACGGTTTATGTCTCCTTTTGCTTGACAACTAGTGGAAGCAAAATCGAAGACGAAAACATTCGCTCAGACAATAAACACTACATAATCTACTACACAAAATAGGCTCATGAGAGCCTATTGACTATTAATTGTTTATTCCTTAAAACTCGTAGACATAAAATTGTTATAGTGAAACATTCTTCTTTGTGTCATATAAACAGTGTACTTAGGTAATTATTGTAGCTTCAGTTCTGTTGAATTTCCCTTTCTTCTTAAAACTCAACCAATAATAACTTCCTTCCTTATGACGACCTACTGACCCTTATACATTCATTGCAAATCAATAGATTTTAATAATACTTTTTAAGTATAAGTTTTTTTTTTTTTCTTTAACTACCTACAACAATTTTTTTTTTTCTTTTTGTTTTTTTCCCTAAAATATCTCAATTAAATCATAACACTTTAAATGAAATATTCATCCAAGTTTTTTTTTTTTTTTGTTACCATTCAATTGTAAATAGTTTTATCCCAGTACTTTCTATCCACTTTGTTTCCCCCTCTCTTGTTCTTTTACTCACTTAGCTTTCTCTTCTCTCATTTTAGGGTGCTTCTAGGGTTAGCTTATCAATATGTTGACCCGTAGAGCTGCATCCTTGGAAGAAAAACTGAGGGCTACGCTGAAGGAGTTGGAATCTAGCAAAACCCAGTGCAATCAGTTGCTACAGGAAAGGGACGACAGTGAGGTGGAAGTTCAATACATTAATAACAAGAATACAGAGCTTAAACACCAGTTGGCTGAACTACATACACAGCATATCGACATACTTGACCAGCATCAACAACTCCGTCAACTTGTGTCCAATTTCCAGCAATGTAGTGACACACATGAACTGGCTTTGAGACGGATATCTGAGTTAGAACAGGAACTGAGCAGGGCCCACAACACAATAACTCATTTGGATTCTCTTAAGGCCAGCGAAGAGTCCGCGATCACCTGCAGTCTTTATGATGAGTTGGTTGGTAGCGGCTCCAGACCACCTTGTGTTGAGCCCATTGTAACAATAGACTTAACTGATGATACTATCACCAAATGCAATTTGTTAACAAGCCATAATAAAATTAAAAAATATATTAAAATTAATAGAACAATTAAAAGAATTCATAAGTCATTAAAACGCCAAAAAGGTAATAAAATAAATACAAAACTTAGGCAAAAAAATCTTAACTTATCTCAAGAATTAAAGAAGTGTAGCAGTGAATTAGAATTATGTAATATTATGTATGATACCGACACTCAGCACCTTCAGGACGAATTGTTTATTAGGGAATATGCACTAAAGGATATCTTTAGTAAATATGAGGCTACTCAACAAGACCTGAGTAAGCGCATGCAGGAGGCCAATGAGTTAGCTGACCTGGTCAAGTACAATGCAGAGAGGTATGAGTCCCTTACGAATAACCTGTCTTTTAGCTGTTCTTGCTCCCAGGTTCCCCAGCTGCTTCCACCTTCTGTGGAACAGCCAGTAGGTATCAGTATGGATAACTTAAGTAATAGTTCCAATAATTTGATTAACACAACATACATTTTTTCTGACAAATTTGGTCAAGGTTTTGGTAGTATATTTAATCAGTGTTGTCAACAATATGTCATTAATAATTGTTTACCTGGTGCCAGTGTTAGCCAATTAATTAATAGTATTAAATTGACAAAAATAAACCCCAGTTCAACTGTTATATTATTGTATGGGGACAGTTTAACTGTAAGGAAAAAGGACATAATTGAATGTGTTCGCTTGATGTTACACCTCAATGAAACTAATAATTGTAAATTTATTTTCTGTGCCTTGCCATATTCTAATTATTTGTCTGATGAGCAAAATAGGCACATTTATAATTTAAACCTATTTATATATAATAGGGTTTGTCGCCATAGTGACGCTATTTTATATTTTGACTGTAATCAATTTATTACTGATTACAAACTGACAAATTATACAATGCATCTGCCGTCTACTTCTAGGAGACAAATTGCTAATCTTTTAGCATATAATATACACAGTGACACTGGTACCTGTACTGTACCATCGATTACTGTTAGTAGTGGTACTAACACTATCTCTGACGCGCCTTGTAGTTTAAACTATTAGGTGCGACAACGGATAAACCGCATATTATGTTGAATGTTGTACATCAAAATATGCAGGGTCTGTCCGGCAAAGAGCTAGAATTAAGTTTATTCATAGAAAATTATGATGTTCAGGTGTTATGTTTGACTGAACACTGGTTGAAGGAACATGAAGTAGTGTTTATTAATGATGATTATTTTACCGTACAAAGTGCATTTGTAAGAAAAAGTGCTATTTGCGGTGGCTCATTAATTCTTGTTTCAAACAAGTTAAAATGTAAACAACGTTTAGATTTAGTTAATTTGTCTATTGAGCGCACTATTGAGTTGTCTTGTGTTGAACTTGAGCGATACGTGGTAATTTGCGTTTATCGACCCCCCTCGGGGGATTTTATTAGTTTCGAATCGGTAATGGAGGATTCACTCAATAGAATAAAATCGAGTAATAAAAGTATTATTTTATGTGGTGATTTTAATATTAATATTTTAGAAGTAACTCCTCTAAGTATTAGACTTCTTAATCTGTTTAGGTGTTATAATTTAGTAAACTTGTTTTTTGAACCTACTAGGATCACGGCATCTTCATCGACTTGTCTTGATAATATATTTAGTGATTATGATGCCAAAAATAAATTTGTGCTTAGTGACTTAACATCTGACCACTGTGGATTATTAGCTAGCTTCCCTATGCCATTACATAAAAAGCCGCAAAAAATAGAATGCAGGCCTTATACAACTAGTCGTTGCACCAAATTTAAAGATAATATAGCTCATCGAATTTCACCATCTATAGCAGACCTTGAGAATCCTAATGAAATCTACGGAGCCCTTTTTGATGTTGTGCAAAAAGAGTACCAATCTATCTTCAAAACCAAAACCATTGATATCAATGGCACCGCAGTTAGCTTCAACCAATGGGCTACCCCAGGCATTTATAAAAGTAGAGCGAGACTATACGAGTTATATGGTTTAAAAAAATACAAGTTTGATACTCCTTTCCTAGAGTATGTCAAAAATTATTCAAAATTATTTAAAAAGGTTTGTGTTTTTGCAAAATCAAAATTTTTACAAACAATTAAAAAATCCAATAATAAAATCAAAACCACTTGGAAAATTATTAACAATGAAACGGGTAAATCAGTTAAACGATTAAATGAACTTGAGATTATGGTCGACAACAAATTAATTAATAAAGCAGCTGACGTAGCTGAGGTTTTTAATGATTTTTTTGCCAACGTACCTATAACTACGACTCGCTCCTTAAATTCTTCACCGACTAAAGCGGAAAACCTTCTCCATAGTAGTGTGCCTAAATGTAGTCGCTTATTTAGCTTCGAACATGTAACGCCTCGTGATGTAGTTAACGTTTTTAATACACTTAAGTCCAAAAACACTGGTGATTACTGGGGCATCTCCATTAAACTTTTAAGTAATATAATAGATATCGTAGCCCCCTATCTAGCTGTTACTTTTAATAAATGTGTTGATTTAGGAACCTTTCCTGACCTCATGAAAAGTAGTAAAGTCATTCCTTTATTTAAATCAGGTAATAAAAATAACGTTGGCAATTTCAGGCCTATTTCAATCTTACCTGCATTTAGCAAAATATTTGAAAAATTAATACTCAAGCAGTTGCTAAGACATTTTAATTTAAATAGCCTCCTTCATGATGAACAATATGGCTTTACAAAAGGTCGTTCGACTACTGATGCAGGTGTTGCTCTGCTGAAACACATATTTAGCGCATGGGAGAACTCGCAAAATGCTATTGGAATTTTCTGTGATCTCTCCAAAGCTTTTGATTGCGTGCACCACGACACGCTTTTACGTAAACTACGTCATTACGGCGTTCAAAACGAAGCTCTTAACGTAATAAATTCATATTTACAGAATAGGTTTCAATGTGTAGATGTTAATGGTGTGAAATCTACTGAGCTACCAGTTCAGTTAGGTGTACCTCAAGGCTCAATACTAGGTCCATTCTTATTCTTAGTATATATCAATGACTTACCATTCCATTTAAAGGGTCTCTGTGATGTTGTACTGTTTGCAGATGATACCTCTCTTATCTTTAAAGTAGACAGAGATAGACTAGTTTTTGACGATGTTAACAGGGCACTCTCAACAGTAACGGATTGGTTCACATCTAATAACCTAGTTCTCAATGCGAAGAAAACGAAATGTATAAAATTCGCCTTACCCAATGTCAGAAATCTAGGACCACAAATCACATTAGACAAAGAGGTGCTTGAAACTGTAGACACAGCAGTCTTTTTGGGAATAACAGTAGATTCTAAACTCCAATGGAGCCCACATATTCAAGTCTAGCAGGACGGCTTAGTTCAGCCGCCTATGCCGTCAGGAAAGTAAGACAATACACTGACGTTGATACAGCCCGGTTAGTGTATTTTAGCTATTTTCATAGCGTTATGTCCTATGGCCTTCTGCTGTGGGGCAAAGCCGCAGATATAAATAATATATTCGTTCTTCAAAAACGAGCTGTTCGAGCAATTTACCAGCTAGGTGCCAGAGTATCTCTGAGAGATTTTTTTAAAGAAATTGGTATTCTTACGGTATCGTCACAATTTATTTTCGCCAACATTTTATATATTAGACAAAATATACACTTGTTTACTAAAAACAGTGATATTCACAACATCAATACTAGAAATAAGGATAAACTACGTGCTCCCTTTCATCGGCTTCATAAGGTTCATAACTCATTTGTGGGGCTTGGTATAACCTTTTATAACAAGCTGCCCTCTTCTTTGCTAGAATTGCCTTTTAATACGTTTAAAAATAAAGTAAAATCTATCCTTTGTTCAAAGGCTTACTATACTACTAACGACTACTTAAACGACAAGAATAGTTGGTCGCTGTGATTAACACAAGACAATGTTTATGTTCTTTCTCCAGAATTAGCTTCATAAAATTATTTTAATTATGTATTCTATTCATTGTGTTTTTGGTTTTTTTATTTTCCATTTATTGTTGACATAATCTACTCATTACAATGTTTTTTTTTTAATGAGTTGTATTGCAAAATGTGGTTAGCTAGAGACCTCGACAGTTGATCATATTTATTTATCCTGATCCTAGTTAGTACTCATTAGCAATTAATTGATTGATTTTACTTCGATGGTCCTAGTTTATTATTCGTAACTTCGAGTTACGGCTGTATGGACATTGTACAGCATTGCACATGTAAGCGGGCACGCGCTTTTACCTGGAGGCTCTTACGCTTGAGTACTATCAGTTTTAATGTTTTAATTGGTATATTGACGTGTGCTAGCTGACATGTGGCAAATGATTGATTTTAATATGATGAGTTTCGTAATGTATAAAACTCTCATACGATAAATGTGTAGAGTCAAGTTCTTCCAACTAAACAGACAGCTGTGCTGCTGGGGAGTTTGTTGCGCCACTTCTTCTTCCCAGCTAAAGCACTAGGAAGTGGTGAAGGGTGGGCGTTTTTGGGGGACTGTCTTATGTAACTTTGACCTTCAAAAAGTGCTGATCTTCAGCCTAATTTGAATAAATGACTTTTGATTTGATTTTGATCTAGACATCCTTAAATCAGAAAGAATTTTGGGGAGTGATATGAAGTTTCGAATGACGTTATTGCGACGCACGCTATTTCGAAAAAAATTAAGAGTGGTACGCCATTTCGAAAACTCATTAAGTCGAAAACCGCTATATCGAATGAAGTTATCGCGAACACGCTAATTCGATAAATTGTTTGAATGGTACGCTAGTACGAAAGTCTTGGCATTTAAATCCATTGTTGCGAATAGCATATTCCAATCTGAATTTGTCTGGGGATCGAATTCGCGACCCCGATAAAGCATTAGGTATCTATGTATTGGGTTTGGGAAAGAAGAGCAATGAGAAGTTTTATTTCAAGTTAATTTTTTAATTTCCAGTTAGTATAGTAATCAACAAAGAAGTCAACAAATCAAAATTTTAGGTGGTATACTAGTACCAAAAGTAACAACACTGTCATATTGATGACAAAATGATAGATTGAATCAACTCAATATAGACTAGTATTAAAAGCTACAGCTGTTATAAATTCAATACTGCACATTTGACGAACATAATACAACCACCCACAAAATTGAGAGAATTTTGGCTAACAATCTACAGACCCGCCCGCAAAAAAATTAAAATTAAAGAAAACGCTATCGCAGCGATTTTACAAAAGAAAAACACGATGTGCAGAATTGAATTTAAAATTACCACCTAAAATTTTGATTTGTTGACTTCTTTGTTGATTACTATACTAACTGGAAATTAAAAAGTTAACTTAAAATAAAACTTCTCATTGCTCTTCTTTCCCAAACCCAATACATAGATAATGCTTTATCGGGGTCGCGAATTCGATCCCCAGACAAATTCAGATTGGAATATGCTATTCGCAACAATGGATTTAAATGCCAAGACTTTCGTACTAGCGTACCATTCAAACAATTTTTCGAATTAGCGTGTTCGCGATAACGTCATTCGATATAGCGGTTTTCGACCTAATGAGTTTTCGAAATGGCGTACCCCTCTTAATTTTTTTCGAAATAGCGTGCGTCGCAATAACGTCATTCGAAACTTCATATCACTCCCGAATTTTGACGTGCCTCGAGCGCCAACGACTTGGTATGAAGTAGAAGGATTACATTTGGAGACAAATAGGGATGTGCCTTCTAGAACATACGTCTAATAAAGGACCATGGGCAAAAATGTATGAAGCCTGGGCTCACCCACCAACAGAGATGAGAGCACTTTGAATATACTTGCAAAGCACTAAATGTAAAGATTTAAACTCATTTTTGCTATAAATACACTCCTTTGGAAAAAAAACGGGCACCTTACAGTCATTGGATTTTCTATGGATAATAATAATATTTTTAGTAAGTGATTAGCTTAAACGACTAGAAGTTTCTTATTATCAATGAAAGTATAGTCATAACACTTAAATCCTGGAATCTGTGTTTTAGTCAATGTAAACAGAGAGTCGTGTTAAAATGGTCTTTTTTTACGGGTATAATGAAATTAAGGCAACGAGTATTTTTTGGTATTTTAATAAAAACAGTTATTAAAAAATTAAAATTAAAAGTGAGTATAACCTCCCCTTGAAGTGATTAGGTACGGCATTTAATCGTTTTAGCATGCTTTCCACCAGGCTTTTGATGGTATCCTGTAGAATGTGTTCCCACTCAGCCCAGATCACACGCTTAAGCTCCCTGATGTGTTTTGGAAGTGGTTTGACAGCTCGTACTCGCCTTTTTAAGAGGTCCCAGATTTCCTCAATGGGGTTAGGGTCGGGGATCGGCGCTGGCCAATCCAAACGACGAATACCGACCTCTTGCATATAAGCATCTACGTCGCCAGAACGGTGGGCCCGAGCATTATCGTCCATGTAAATGGCATGTTCACCAATTACAGTCAGTGCGGGTTGTGTATGTTGACAAAGGATTAATGTTACGTACCTTTGCGCATTTAGTGACCCATTTTCTATGAATACTATCTCGGTACGATAACTGGAAGTTACGCCCACCCAAAACGTAATGGACCCTCCATCATAAGGGGTGATTTCTTCAAAACATACGTCGGCGTAGTGTTTCCCTGGTCTTCGTAACACTCACTGACGTCGGTCCTCACCATTCATATAAATTCGCGCCTCATCGGAGAAGATTACGCTACTCCAGTTACCTAGTGTCCAAGATAGGCAATTTCTAGCGAACCTCAATCGAGCAATCCTGTGCCCACGGAGTAACTTGGGGGCCCGCGCTGGTTGTCGACTGCGTATATCAGCTACTAAAAGCCTCCTCCTTACGGTCCATAGGCTAACATGCGCTCCTCGTACCTCTTCAAGGTTTCTTTTGGGGTCTATGTAACTGCATTTGCGGTTCCTAAGCGCCTGAGTCAAAAAAAAGCGGTCATCTCGTGGTTGTGTTATCTAAAATCTATGGATTAAAAAAAGTTCCGCCAGGACAACGTTCGCCCGGCGGAATCAGTTTTTGGTGAATTTCTCCACAATGGCTGCCAAATTTTTTTTTACCATACACAATTATACGACGTCATACACTAAATATCTGCATAATTAAAATCTTTAAATTCAACAACATTCCGCTGCGCGAACGCACACGTGTGCAACGTTTACTTCCAGAACCTTGCCATAGCTGAATGGAACCTGTCTCTAGGTATCGAGTACTGGTTCTTTGGACGGTTTAACGACTCACGTTTAACCGCTGTGAGACGTAACATTGGCTACACCCCTCTCCAGCAGCGCTATAATTTGACTAGCTCTTATTGCTTTTTCTGCCTTTACAATCGACACAAAGATATCTGTTTTAAGTTGCAATAAGGCAAGATTATGCGACAAACATAAATTATTCTACTAAAAATAACGATAAGTTAGTTTTAGTGGCCTGATAACCTTTTAAGCGTAAAACCGCGAAAAGTTAGTAATAAGATATAAACTGAAAAAGGGATTATTGTTTTTAAAAACTAAAGTTTCCAATTTGGAATTTACTTCTTTCCATACCCCAGACTCTTTATTAAGGTGGTTGTTCCCGGGTAGCCCGCGAAATTCAAATTTTCTTAAGTTTTTTGCAATTTGCAGGCCAGTGATAGCTTGTATGTTGATGAACATTTGATTCGCGGCTGTAAGACGTATGTATTTACAGAATTATACCTAATCATCAAAATCATTAATACAACCCTCCGAGCTCATAAAGGTGTAAAAATGACTTTGACCTTGTAAAAAGTCATTTTTACACCTTTTAGCGCTGCTGGAGAGGGGTGTAGCCAATGTTACGTCTCACAGCGGTTAAACGTGAGTCGTTAAATCTTAGAAATGTAATCATTAAAATCTCAGTTCAAAAGTATTTACTGCACTGATCATTCCACAATAATATTACAATTTCCAAAAAAATAATCAGAATCAGTGAGTATCTCTATTCCTGACATCGTAGATTCATCAGAACTTTCATTATGCTCTTGTTCATTTTCACTTTCCCCACTGCTATCACCTGTGTAAATAATCATTTTATCGGAAAACTATCGATTCTTGGCTCAAATTTTCTATATTCATCTTCGCATTTAACAGCATGATCACAAACTTTTTTCCAATCTTCTGGTCCTATATTATTGATTTTTTCTGATATAGCATCTTTAACTGACGTGATAGTCATTGCTATATTTTTTTTGGCTACGTGTTGCTTTATTTGGGACCAAATATTTTCAATTGGGTTAAAATCGGGATGATGTGGTGGCAATCGTATCGAGATCAGCCTTAAAGTCTCTGCACAGCCTTTGAAATTAATAGCTTCGATTAACTTTTTTCTCAAATTATTTACAGTTTGGAGTTCTTTGAGCGTCAACTGAAAATTGTATATCATATTACGAATAACACAGTAGTCGAAATCATCAAGTCCCAGTCGAAATCTACTTTTAGGTTTTCCTTTTTTCGGTGAGGAACATTTCATTGATTGATTCTGTTTTTTTTTCATTTAAGATATTACTCAAAGCTCGTCGTGAAATTCCTGTAGCTTTTGTAACACGGTCCTGAATTTTATTAAAATAACCATCATGGTCTGTTTTGAAAACATTGGCTTCATTTAAGAAATAAAGGTACACATTAAATACCATTTGCCGTGCTTGTGACTTAAGCGACTTTCCACGTTTAAATTTATCCATTCTGAAAGAATTCGTCTGAAAGACAATGGTATGGGCAGAGTTAGGCATATTTTTATTTATTTGTTGTATTATTGCATTATGTACTAATATACTTCATAATATTATTTATTCCTATATCTATTTGTTTATTTATGCATGTGTACCTTTCTATTAAATTTATATAAGCCTAAATATGATTTTTAAAATGTTTTTTCTAGTACATAATTATATGTATTTAACGTAGGTATGTTTTTTAATATTAAAAAAAACGTGAAAAATGTTATTATATTTACCTATTTTACAAAATAAACTATTTAAATTTGACTAAAATAATTAAAGTTGAAATTAAATTCACATTTGAAAACAAAACCAAGAAAAGGTGTGTAATAGCAGCTCTATATAATTCCACACAGAGAGAACACGTGCAGTCACCACCAATATATAAAGACGACTGACGGATCTTTGACTGACCGCCGACCGCCGCCGACCGCTCGATTGTTTTTCGATTGTGTACACATGATATTGACTCCTATTTCTTTCAAACAAAGTGCAAAGTGCAAGTGCATTGTTTAGGACTCGAACGATTCAATGATTCGGGTGCTTCCGGAAATACGACTATTAGCGAAGATTTGCATGTGCATTATTAATTTGGGAGAACTGTATTTATTACCTATTCGTTTATTGTGTACTTACTGTGTTTTTAATTAATATTGTTTACTTTTATTTGTAAAAGTTGTATCGTTAGATTCATTTCTTATTGCATCAGGTAGTAAGTATAATAAATATTTTTATTGACATTACGTAAGGACTATTTGAATGTAATTTCATACGCAATTTCATTAATTAATTAAATATGTTGTTTGAGATAAATGAAACGGGTGAACAGGTAGATAATAATAATATAATTCCAGCTAGAATTATTAGATTAGGTACATTACAATTTTACAATAAGGGTTGGCCGCGGCCTTAACACGCGACGGTGGATGTTCCCGGGTAGCCCGCGAAATTCAAATTTTCTTTAGTTTTTTGCAATTTGCAGGCCAGTGATAGCTTGTATGTTGATGAACATTTGATTCGCGGCTGTAAGACGTATGTAGTTACAGAATTATAATCATCAAAATCATTAGAGCTCATAAAGGTGTAAAAATGACTTTGACCTTGTAAAAAGATGTTCATCAACTTACAAGCTATCACTGGCCTGCAAATTGCAAAAAACTAAAGAAAATTTGAATTTCGCGGGCTACCCGGGAACATCCACCTTAAATGTTCTTCCCGGTCCCGGGGTCGATTGAAGTAAGAAGGGACGCGCCGCGTGGGCGCACGTCTTCTAGAGGTGCCGGCGATGACGAACGGGGAGCGCGGCTGCGTTCCGTTCTCCGCACCTTCCGCTTGGTACACTTGGCGCGTGTACATATGTTTTAACAAATCATCACCGTATAATTACAGTATACATTAATGAACTTTAATAATGTCTGTCTTCGACACTACAACCCAATACATGAAATGTACCTACTAGGTATTTTCACCAGTGTTAACAAACATGTTTTTTTAAATGTTCATTTCGACGAAATCTGCGCTGACCGCTGACATACACCACACTTGTAGGTAAGGCTGTTCATCAGTGTGTATTTTACTAAAACTACTTTCACTAAAACTACGTTCACATTGAACTTATGGTTTATCACCAGTGTGCATACGAATATGTACTGTTAAACCACTCTTGTTTCTAAAACTACGCTGACATACATCACACTTGTAAGGCTGTTCGCCAGTGTGTATACGTATGTGTTTTGTTAAACTACTCTTCTGACTAAAACTACGTTGACATACATCACACTTGTAAGACTGTTCACCAGTGTGTATGCGAATATGTTTTAATAAATTACTCTTTGTACTAAAACTACGTTCACAAACATTGCACTTATAAGGTCTTTCACCAGTGTGCATACGAATATGTACTGTTAAACCACTCTTGTTCCTAAAACTACGCTGACATACATCACACTTGTAAGGTTTTTCACCAGTGTGTTTAAGTATATGTTTCGTTAAATTACTCTTTCTATTAAATCTGCGCTGACATACATCACACTTGTAAGGCTGTTCGCCAGTGTGTATACGTATATGTTTTGTTAAATTAGTCTTTATACTAAATCTGCGCTGACATACATCACACTTGTAAGGTTTTTCACCAGTGTGTATAAGTATATGTTTCGTTAAATTACTCTTCTCACTAAATCTGTGCTGACATACATCACACTTGTAAGGCTGTTCGCCAGTGTGTTTAAGTATATGTTTCGTTAAATTACTCTTTCTATTAAATCTGCGCTGACATACATCACACTTGTAAGGCTGTTCGCCAGTGTGTATACGTATATGTTTTGTTAAACTACTCTTATCACTAAAACTGCGCTGACATACGTCACACTTGTAAGGTTTTTCACCAGTGTGTATACGAACATGGATTGTTAAATTACTCTTATCACTAAAACTGCGCTGACATACGTCACACTTGTAAGGTTGTTCACCAGTGTGTATAAGTATATGTTTCGTTAAATTACTCTTCTCACTAAATCTGTGCTGACATACATCACACTTGTAAGGCTGTTCGCCAGTGTGTTTAAGTATATGTTTCGTTAAATTACTCTTTCTATTAAATCTGCGCTGACATACATCACACTTGTAAGGCTGTTCGCCAGTGTGTATACGTATATGTTTTGTTAAACTACTCTTATCACTAAAACTGCGCTGACATACGTCACACTTGTAAGGTTTTTCACCAGTGTGTATACGAACATGGTTTGTTAAATTACTCTTATCACTAAAACTGCGCTGACATACGTCACACTTGTAAGGTTTTTCACCAGTGTGTATACGAACATGGATTGATAAATTACTCTTATCACTAAAACTACGCTGACATACATCACAATTATAAGGTTTTTCACCAGTGTGTAAGCGACTATGTCGTAATAAAGTATTCTTTTGTTTAAAACTACGCTGACATACATCACACTGATATGGTTTTTGACCAGTGTGTAAGCGACTATGTTTTGTTAAAGTATTATTTTTACCAAAACTGCGTTGACACACGTCGCGCTTGTAAGGTTTCTCGCCAATATGTGTACGAGTATGTGGTATCATTTCTTTTAATTTGCAACAAGTGCCAGGTTCGGACGGACGTTTTTCAGTTGTCCAGATAACTTTCGGGTCCGATTTGTTTTTTCCCGTTTCCTCGATAGTCATTGCATCTTCTACTTTTGTTCTTGTTGTGCCTAATTTTGGTTCCTCCGCGACGGTCGCCCCTGTGATTATAAATGTGTTAAGTACAATGTTGGAAGCAGATGGAAATGCACACGAATCAAAGAAAAGCGGATTGCATGATTCACGTAACAACAGCAAAGGATCAATGTTTGGTGACATTGAATACAAATAAGGAAGGGAGTTTCAGGATCTTACTGACTAAAACCCATCCATGTGCCTTAGCCTTTTATGTTCCGGGGTAGCGGTAACCTTTTCAGATATTCCCGTTTACCCGGCAGGCTTCGGCCCTATCGGGCCCTTTCCTTAGTGCTGACATCTCTTTGAAGCGCGCGTGGAACACGTACGCAAGGGCCTGGTCCTGATTGGACAATGAGCTACCCATTACTCACCGTCCGCAGGCCCGCGCCTACTGTGGCCGAAAGTCGTCATAAGGCTCCGGACGCCCGGAGCGTCTCCCGCGGCAACTGAGACGTGAGGTCAATTCCCTCATACATCTCGCCACCTCCTTCGCGCATATTATTATAACTGCTGGTGTGATATAGGAGGTGACTGCCTGCCACTCCCTCTCGCCCCGGACCATAGCTTGCACCAAGGCCGGACGCGAGAGGTCGCCGCCGCCGCCAATCGTCTCTACGAGGACACGGCGGTGCTCCTCCGCCCAAGCTGGGCAGATCTCCACTGTATGCTCCACCGTGTCCTCTGGGCGATCCTCACAGTGGTGACAACCGGGCGTTTCCTCCCGCCTGCAATGTCCTGCCTGCATCAGGATCTGCGTCAGGCGGTAGGTGAGGGCGCCGTGACGCCTCTCTAGCTACTCCTCAAAGAGGGGTCGTACCACCACTATCGTGGCGTGCTCTGCGATGGGTTGCGCTTGCGACAGTCGCTCTGTCTATGCCACCATGAGCTCTGACTATCACCTCCAGATCCTACGGCGGCAGTCCAGCAAGGAGGCTTGCCGCCTCGCCCGAGATCGTGCGGTACCTCCGGATCAGCCTTACGACTACCACCTTTTGGGGCTCGTTCAAATAGTGGGCGGTTCGCCAACGCAGAGAACGGAAGGTGGCCAAACGTCGGAATTGCTACACGAAATTCTACCAGCTGTCTAGGACGAAACCCAGGTATTTCGTCGTGGACTCGATGCCGATGTGAACCCCTCCTTCCGTTAGTTGGGATCCTGATGGTGGCCTGTTCAAAGGACATGGCCTGTGCAATGCCACCTCGACACTCAACTGCCGAATCCTTTCGATCGAATTTCATGTCATAGCGTCGGCTGTCGCCTGATGCGACCTCCCCTGCGCCAAGACCATCGTGTCGTCAGCGTAGCAAACCACACTGTCGCCTTCAGGCAGGGCGGCCCGCAGCACCCAGTCGTAACTGACCCCGTGGAAGGAATGGTTTCCGTAGATGACGACAGTCAACTCTGTTAAAGAGTTGTGGAACTCGGCGACAGTTCGGTTCGGAGAGAAGTACACTCCCACTACTACGATCTCTCCAAACCGTGCTGCTACGCACCCGTGACCCTTCGAGACATCTTCGAGAGACGGGGTGCCGGCTGCGGAATGAAACATTGCAACTGAAGGCAACGCTAACCACTTCCTATCAGGTGATCCTTTGTCCTATTCGCTTACCAAAGATTAACTAATACTTACTTGTTGTCTCTCTCGCACTTTGTTTCGACTCATATAGTTCCAGTTCTTCTTCCTCTTCAATTTTAAACTCCATTAGAGGTACATCATCTTCTAAATCCCATGCAGAATGGTGTGTTTGTGAATCTGCTGTATCTAAACTACTATTGTCTAATATTTTCGTTTCTAGCTCTGTAAGTAGACAAGAAAGTCAAGAGTATTACATGCTTATTATCTACTAGCACAGCACCCTTGGGGGCAGTTGTTGCAATTTGACTAAATGTTGATTATATCTAAGTTTTACATGATTGAATTAATGATATTAAACCTTCCTACCAATCTAAATAGAAGTGAAATGCTCATTAAAATTTGTTGATTAAAAATAAAAATAAAATCAGAGCTTCAAAATGATTCAAAACATTTTTGATCAATTATGTAGTTAATTTATTTTAAAATATTCTTTATTGGCAAAATTATTTAGGTTCTTAAAAACATACCATCACTTTGGTATTTCTCCTTTGGCTCAATTATATCATCTAGTCCCTCACAAACAGCTGGTAATTCTTCTTTGATAGCTGCATAGCTTTCCGTATGACATTCAACAATACTTAAGTTCTCTGTTGGAGATTTTGTTAACCCACTAAACTCAAAGTGCTCTTGGTTTATTAAAAGATTGGGCTGCAAAAAGATGAATAAAGTATGTGGTTAATATGCTTAGCCACTTTTTACACTCAATTGCAGCTTAAAAGGAATTACTTCCAAAATATACTGAAATAAGAAATTAGGAGAATAAATGACTGTTGAAGAACACCTCACCTCATAATCCCCATTCATCATCTGAGTGAACAGCTCTTCAGCTTTCAGACACTGTCTCAGTAATCGATAGCATTGCTTTAGTTTAGCGCAGCAGAAGAAACAAGCAACAATTGGTCTACTGTCTTCAGATACAAACTGCAATGAAATATTTATTGTCTTACACTATTTTGTGAAGTACTTTTAATACTGTAACCTTATGGGTTGGTTGATTGGTTTTTACATAAAAAAGTTATGCCAATGCAAAGAATCACGTTAAACATTAGTTAAACTATCTATATCTATCTGTTCTTTCTCTGTTCAGTAGCATTGACTGAAACTTTACTAAACTTGATAATAATAATCCACACTAATATTATAAATGCGAAAGTAACTCTGTCTTTCTGTCTGTCTGTTACCTTTTCACGCCTAAACCACCCAACCGATTTTGCTGAAATTTGGTATGTAGATAGTTTGCATTCATGAGAAGGACATAGGCATATTATTTTTTGGAAAAGGGTTACAAGGGGTGGCAAGGTTTGTATGAGAAAAATATTTTTGTTGCACATTTTTGCATAGGTACCTACCTATGCAAAAATGTGCAACAAATATTTTTCTAATAGGTAGGGTAGGTAGGGTAGTTAGGGTAGGTAGGGTAGGTAAGTTGGTAGTTAGAGTAGGTACGTAGGGTAGGTAAGGTAGGTATCATAGTTAAGACAGGACAACGTCTGTCGGGTCAGCTAGTGGTCTATAAAATTATGATGATAACATAATTATGTGTAAGTAATGTAGGCACACACTAAGGAAGGATTTCTGTTGATAAACTTGTAACTTAGCATAAATATTTATCTAAGTAAATCATAAAGTTCGTCATATTTTGTTAGGGTTGTCAATTTGTATGGAATAATTTTAATGTGCCATCCGATTAACTGGAAACTCACTCTCTTTTTTTTTCGAATGGTGGTGAAAACGGGTAGTCAATTTACGTCTCTTGGCTAACTCGAATTGATACCTAAAACACTCCACGCGGATGAAGGCGCAGGCAAAAGCTAGTTCATAATAAAGATATCAACTTACTGGGACATCAGTCAGCTTCTCGTATAGTACACGCAAGTGCTTGTTGACCACTACAGACATGCGCACATTCTGCATTAAACATATCCTACACATAGGCAGTTTTTCCATCTTTTTACTCAAATAGTATCAATTTAGTAACATATAAATAGTTCAAATTTACTTTTTTACGATAGCAAACCAGTTGCGTTGCGTACAAATAACGAGGGAGGCTTGTTTATTATTATTACGACTTGTTTTAGTGTCCTAGATATCTACAAACATTTGCAACAGTTAGAAACCATTTCCTTTGTGGACCACGGTAAACGCTACCCGCAGAGGTAGGTAGTTCAGACAGCACAGCTAGTAGTTCTTAGGAATTGTTCTAATCTCATAACACCATCTTCTGCGTACACCGGTAGTTTCTATTTTAATTCGTTGATATTGCATAAAATCGCACCGCACATGAAAAAAGCTCGCTTGCAAAGTTGCAACTTGAACTTAGTCTGTGGCAGTGACTGCCGCAGGCCGCTGATTGACAGTTTCAAGTTAGATTCACAGAGTACAAAAGTTTGATTCATAGACGAGCGTTTCACCATACCATACAATTTTACCATAATTTCAAAATATGTCGACAAATTATACACATAAACCTTCCTCTTGAATCACTCTATCTATTAAACAAAACCGCATCAAAATCCGTAGCGTAGTTTTAAAGATATAAGCATACATAGGAATATAGGGACAGAGAAAGCGACTTTGTTTTATACTATGTAGTGATATTGTCCCCTTTCTTACTTTTTGACACGTGTATATAAATAGAAAGCCTGTTTTAATAATAATAATAAAACTTTATTTCAGACCAAGGTCCATACTTTTGTTAGTATTTTTGTGTTAGTAACAATGGTGCTTACATAAGTAGGTTAGTATTGTTAGTTTTCGTAGTTAAAATTACTTATTTATTTTTGACCTATGACCGTCCTCACCCAGTGTCCTTGAAAGGGACAGTCCGGTCTGGCAGCTATCATTTTCAGGATGCTGTTGTCACTACCATGTAAGCGCTGTAGTAAGGAGGCCGCTTTCTTTCGCTTGATGGCATGGAAACCATCTATGCGAGCCTCCGCGAACATTCCAGAAGCGCTACAACGCCATGGCAGTCCCAACAGCATCCTAAAAGCATTATTAAATTGAACACGCAGGACGCTGCATGCTCGGCGCGTGTATGATACCCACAGGCCACTCGTGTAAAAAGATTGATAGAACGTATTAAGCCATATATGCTCCTCCGCATAGGCCTCGCAGGTCAATAGCAACTTCTTCAACCCACCCATCGAGGGACTGAGCAGTACCATATCGTCTGCGTAGCTTATATTGTTGACACTCGTTCCGTCAATGTGGCAGCCGACGTGTGTACCGCTCAGTCGCTCAATGAGTCGGTTGGTTGATATAAAGATTAAATAGCAGAGGCGAGCTTAGCCCTCCCTGCCTGACTCCGCATTCCAGCCTGTACCTACTCGTCCGAAGAAGTATCCACCCACCTCACCCGGTTCTTTTGGTTAGCGTACCAATATTTCAGAAGGGAGGTGTACTCCACCGACACACCTGCCTCCCTCAACTTGTCCCACAGTACGTCACATGCGACCAGATCAAATGCTTTTGACAAGCAGACCCCTCTTTCCCACTGGGCACTCTGGGCAAGTGCCCAGGGCCCCGTGATCGATAGGGGCCCCCTATTCCCTGCCAGATCACTAAACGATAACCGATACATATTGCCGAAAAACTTTTTTGATATGAATAAATTGAACCCAAATTACTGATTACAATATTAACCAGTTTGTCGCTGATGTCCATAGAATGTGATGTAATAATAATATAATAATAATAAAATAATAATAATAAAATTGTTTATTTATCCGAATAATACACACAGACACAGTTCAAAACAAGGTGACAAAAATACAATAAGCATATAGTTTGGTTTATGGGCACAGAAGATTTAAGTCTACAAAAAATAAGTCTATGCATACAAAATAATAATGAACCCTGTCTCTTAAAACTAGGAAACCTGTATCATAAGAGACAGTGATCGGCCAAAATGGAAATTTAATGGAACTAAAAATTTTACAAGAGTGAAAGTGTGTCGATTTACTATTTTAAACATATATTCATGTTAGAATTAATCAAATATGTGATGTGCTCAAAAACCTCGATTTTGAAGGAGTGATTAACGATTTTGCCCATCTCAAATCTAGAAGGGTCCTCATCAACATAGATTGTTATGAAGTACTAACCTGTGAATGTTAAAAGAGTTACTTTTGTGGATTATATTAGGGGTTAAAGCATGAAATTGCCGATTTGTACTGAAAAATTGAAATTCGTTTTTTTTTTTAAATTAAACTTATTTATTTAATCAACATAATTACCATTATTATCTATAGATATCATTGCTGCCATCTAATAGGATCATTCATTCCTTTGTGATAGAACTCTCGTGATCTATATTCGACAAACTATGTGAAAGCATTTTGTACCGCCTCCTGAGAAGAAAAACTTTTTATCACGTAGAAAATTGTCCAAATCACGAAAAAAATGGTAGTCCGTTGGAGCAAGGTCTGGCGAATAAGGATGGTTTGTAATTTCAGTTCCTGTAGAGTTGAAACGGTTTCTCGTACTGTATGAAGTCTCGCGTTATCATGGAGCAAAAATGTAGTTCGGCACAGTAGCCAAGCCATCTGCCGTTATAGCTTGACCAGATCGGAGAAAGCTATAGTGAAAACCACCATGCTGAGACCACCAAACAGTTACCTTTTTATTGGTAAGCTTTGCTTTAGGACACGGTTGAGGCGTTTTATTTATAGTGAATAACACCTGTAATCACATATATGTACACAAAATAAACAAATTGAATTGAATTGACCTGGGGTTAGCCATTCCATTTTACGGTTATCGTAAAGAATCCACTTTTCATCATATGTCACAGTTCGATCCAGTATTCCTTCATTTCTGTATCAATTCAACAAGGCAACACGAGTTTCAACACGCGATTTTTTCTGCAGATCAACCACCCTCTGCAAAATTTGTTTTTTTTTTTATTTTATTGATTGGACTCAAATTAAATAATATTGTTGGTAAGGTAACGTTAAACCATGCCACTAATTCCTGCGTAGTTTGGCTCGGATCGGCTTCCACCATCTCTTTCAATTTGTAGCTGCAATACATCAAAACATAAACATCCGTCCGCTGTGGCGACGACCGCTGCACTGGCGCGGCCACCGCGCGCGCGCTCCTGCGTATATACTATATAAGTATGCGCGCGTACATAGCGAGTCGAGGAGCGATTGACGACGCTCGACGCGCCACCTCACGGAGTATTTGTGAACTATATTTTTGTATATAATGCTAACTAGATTCCTATTGGTCGATTTATATATTTGTACCTTGCCACTAGCCTATAAGTTCTGTACATATTTTTGTAAATATTCATTCCATCAAGATTCCTCAATACACGTTGTTGTTGTTAAAAAGTTCGTCTGGAGTTTTACTTGGCTACACCGCCTAAGCGCTACATTGGTGACCCCGACGTGATTAACTTAAAAACCTCCAGATCATACTGCATAGTGCATCATGGCCAACAGCAAGAACGGTGATCATGAACTCTCCGGTGTGTCGACGTCATTGCGCATCCCACCCATCTGGCGTGATAAAATACGGTTATGGTTCGCGCAGTTCGAAGCCGTAATGTCTTCACACAAGAAAGGCGACCAGGCAATGTACGAGCTAGTCATCGGACAACTGGAGCGGCAAGACCTCGATGAAATCTCCGACATCATTCTCCGCCCACCTGATAATCACCGTTACGAAGCCCTGAAGAACCGCCTGTTCCAAGTGTACGAGGAATCCGAGCAACGGCAAGTACAGAGGTTACTCTCCGAGATGGAACTCGGCGACCTGAAGCCTTCGCAGCTACTACGTCGAATGAAGAGTCTCGCCGCTGAAAACATCTCCGACTCGGCGCTACGTATTATGTGGACAAATCACCTACCACAGTCTGTTCGAGCCGTTCTAGCCGTTAGTGACAACATCGCTAAGCAGTCCGATATCTGTGAGCTAGCTGTGATGGCGGACAAGATCTTAGAGCAGACGCAACCACATGGCGCAATCGCTGCAGTTTCCTTCACTCCCACCACCGCCCAGGTACCTACATCAATCGAGGAGAAGATCGACGCGCTCACCAAAGAAATCGCCGAGCTAAAAGCATCACCTCTAGTTTTGACAGCTGAAAGCGCGAGCACTTGAACTTTTGAAGAGGTAAGCAAGATTTTACATAAACATTCAAAGATTTATAGGTACCACTTATAAAGTTGGACAGCCACTTTCATTGAAAGTTTACGGGACAGATCTTGATATGGTTTTTTGCTATTTCATGTTTCAATGCGGGCTGGTTTTATTATATTATGTACATCAAATTATTTGTTAGCATATCCCTTTGCTTTTTCTCCATCACTTGCATCTGAATAAAACTATATTATGTGATAATGTTTATGTTTGACCACACTTATTTAATGTAAAAATGACAAGGCGTTAGAAATACAAATTTTATTAGCCTTTATTCACAAACAGCACGAAAAAAAGAATAGAATATACTGCAGCCTTAAACTAGAAAAATAATGGGATTCAATAATAATTAGATCTAACATGAACTAGGATAACTCAAACTCAAAGCATTTATTTCAATTTAACCAATTACAGGCACTTTTGAATTGGCAAAGGGTCGGTCAGTCAGAAAGATGAAGCTAGTTGCCCATTCCAAAACGTAATGCAAGCCTTGGTAATAATGTTCCGGAGTATCTGGCCTTGGTTCTGAGATGGGTGTCATCATCGTGGGTCTGAGGGTACCCCAAGTCTCCTGCAATAACCAAAAATGAATTAAAATAAAAAATAATTACAAAATGTATCATAAGATTGCAACATAAATATACTCAATTTAAACATACCCAAAAGATGCAAATCTTCTCCATGATTAATGTGTAGTCTCTCTATATAGCCATTGAATGGATGGTTGGCCCAAACAACACTATCATGACTGTGTGGACCCAGGGTAACTCGCATCCACACATAATATATTTAAATAAGAATCACATATCTGAAAAAAAAAAATAATGATATGAACTAGCACTGACAGGAGAACAAAATTATAATAATACAATTATACTCACTATCATAACATGTATTGAATGGTATCCTTTTCTATTAAAAAAACGTTCTTCATGTTCAGCAGGACATACAATTGCAACATGGGTTCCATCAATACAACCTAGCTGGCATTTTGAACTTGTGGTAAAAACTGAAAATAGTTATTATATATTATATGATTATGTACTTAAATACTTGAACATGAGTTTTACAATAGAATATCTAAAACTAGCTTTCCCCCCGTGGTTTCACAGTTGGTTACTGCTCTGCACCAGAGGGTCTTAGTATGATTTTATTTAGCCTATGACACTCACAAATAATGTGACTTTCTATTGGTAAAAGAATTTTCAAAATCAGTACCTAGAGATTATCCCCTTAAAAACCTCACAAAATTTACCTCTTTATAATATTAAATATCTAAAATAAAGACTTTAATTATGCTACTTACTCTCTTTTAACTTGTCCCCTCTCACATTGTTTGAATGGAAAAGCTATATATTTGTTCAATACTGCCGGATTGTTCACGGCTGTTGTTACTTGCCGGATAGCTTTTGAAACACTTCCCTGGGAAATAAAATGGTTCCTGCTGTCTCCAACTATGGTCTGATAGGACCCAGAAGCATAAAAAGGCCAATGCAACCAAAATCTAAAACAAATATTCAGGTTATCTATTGATGCACACACATTGAACTTTATTATTTGTCTAATTTGTGGTTATTTTTATAGAACAAAAAAGGTTTATACTTAGTACAAGTTATAATGATGTTTATCACTTTAGAGAGGACACTCCTTACCTTGGTTTCAACATCCAAAGCATCAGACGTAGGACGGGTGGCATATGAGGAGTCAGCTTGGAAATTAATTCACGGGTTAATTCTTTCGTGAGTCTATATCTCTTCACAAACTGTCGATCACTGTATGAATCACAACTAAGTCTAGCTTTTAAGTTTTTCCTTTTGGTTTCGGCTCGAGCCACCGCTACATCGTATTCATGAGATTTCTCCAATAAATCTATGTAGGCGTACATGGTAATGTTGTTATTTTTGCAAGTTTTTCACTCAGAATCACTTAACAACAAAGACAAAACACTCCAACGATGCAGTAACGATCATAAAAAAGTAGCGTCCTATCAACTTATACGTTTGACAGTGGTAACGTTCCAGCTACGATCGCGGTGCGTCTCAACTTGCTGTCAAAATTTTAGCGCGATACGAAACGGTCAAAAAGTTGTGTTATGGTAGCGGTTCAGTTGCGATTTCGTTGAAAAAAAATAGCGCGATTGAGCTCCTGGGGGCCAATCGCGCTAATTTCAAACGTCTGCAAACGTATACGATAACGTTATGGTTCGATTGCGACAGTGGTTAGGTTTCGATTCAGCTGTTCTGGATTTTGGTATTGCGTTATAAGTTCAAACGCTAACCAAAGTTGGAACGTTGCGTAACGTCAATTATTAGTGATGCCCTTTTAGTTTGTGAATATCCGAGCGTTTAGTAATAAATTTTGACGTGTGCACCTCTAGTTTTGACAGCTGAAAGCGCGAGCACTTGAACTTTTGAAGAGGTAAGCAAGATTTTACATAAACATTCAAAGATTTATAGGTACCACTTATAAAGTTGGACAGCCACTTTCATTGAAAGTTTACGGGACAGATCTTGATATGGTTTTTTGCTATTTCATGTTTCAATGCGGGCTGGTTTTATTATATTATGTACATCAAATTATTTGTTAGCATATCCCTTTGCTTTTTCTCCATCACTTGCATCTGAATAAAACTATATTATGTGATAATGTTTATGTTTGACCACACTTATTTAATGTAAAAATGACAAGGCGTTAGAAATACAAATTTTATTAGCCTTTATTCACAAACAGCACGAAAAAAAGAATAGAATATACTGCAGCCTTAAACTAGAAAAATAATGGGATTCAATAATAATTAGATCTAACATGAACTAGGATAACTCAAACTCAAAGCATTTATTTCAATTTAACCAATTACAGGCACTTTTGAATTGGCAAAGGGTCGGTCAGTCAGAAAGATGAAGCTAGTTGCCCATTCCAAAACGTAATGCAAGCCTTGGTAATAATGTTCCGGAGTATCTGGCCTTGGTTCTGAGATGGGTGTCATCATCGTGGGTCTGAGGGTACCCCAAGTCTCCTGCAATAACCAAAAATGAATTAAAATAAAAAATAATTACAAAATGTATCATAAGATTGCAACATAAATATACTCAATTTAAACATACCCAAAAGATGCAAATCTTCTCCATGATTAATGTGTAGTCTCTCTATATAGCCATTGAATGGATGGTTGGCCCAAACAACACTATCATGACTGTGTGGACCCAGGGTAACTCTCATCCACACATAATATATTTAAATAAGAATCACATATCTGAAAAAAAAAAATAATGATATGAACTAGCACTGACAGGAGAACAAAATTATAATAATACAATTATACTCACTATCATAACATGTATTGAATGGTATCCTTTTCTATTAAAAAAACGTTCTTCATGTTCAGCAGGACATACAATTGCAACATGGGTTCCATCAATACAACCTAGCTGGCATTTTGAACTTGTGGTAAAAACTGAAAATAGTTATTATATATTATATGATTATGTACTTAAATACTTGAACATGAGTTTTACAATAGAATATCTAAAACTAGCTTTCCCCCCGTGGTTTCACAGTTGGTTACTGCTCTGCACCAGAGGGTCTTAGTATGATTTTATTTAGCCTATGACACTCACAAATAATGTGACTTTCTATTGGTAAAAGAATTTTCAAAATCAGTACCTAGAGATTATCCCCTTAAAAACCTCACAAAATTTACCTCTTTATAATATTAAATATCTAAAATAAAGACTTTAATTATGCTACTTACTCTCTTTTAACTTGTCCCCTCTCACATTGTTTGAATGGAAAAGCTATATATTTGTTCAATACTGCCGGATTGTTCACGGCTGTTGTTACTTGCCGGATAGCTTTTGAAACACTTCCCTGGGAAATAAAATGGTTCCTGCTGTCTCCAACTATGGTCTGATAGGACCCAGAAGCATAAAAAGGCCAATGCAACCAAAATCTAAAACAAATATTCAGGTTATCTATTGATGCACACACATTGAACTTTATTATTTGTCTAATTTGTGGTTATTTTTATAGAACAAAAAAGGTTTATACTTAGTACAAGTTATAATGATGTTTATCACTTTAGAGAGGACACTCCTTACCTTGGTTTCAACATCCAAAGCATCAGACGTAGGACGGGTGGCATATGAGGAGTCAGCTTGGAAATTAATTCACGGGTTAATTCTTTCGTGAGTCTATATCTCTTCACAAACTGTCGATCACTGTATGAATCACAACTAAGTCTAGCTTTTAAGTTTTTCCTTTTGGTTTCGGCTCGAGCCACCGCTACATCGTATTCATGAGATTTCTCCAATAAATCTATGTAGGCGTACATGGTAATGTTGTTATTTTTGCAAGTTTTTCACTCAGAATCACTTAACAACAAAGACAAAACACTCCAACGATGCAGTAACGATCATAAAAAGTAGCGTCCTATCAACTTATACGTTTGACAGTGGTAACGTTCCAGCTACGATCGCGGTGCGTCTCAACTTGCTGTCAAAATTTTAGCGCGATACGAAACGGTCAAAAAGTTGTGTTATGGTAGCGGTTCAGTTGCGATTTCGTTGAAAAAAAATAGCGCGATTGAGCTCCTGGTCTAATCAGCGACGCGCTTTAACCGACCAATCAGCGACCTGCTACTATCATCGCAAGTTCGGCAATTTGGCGCGAAAATGCACGCGTCCCTGCAGTTTCGAAGAAAGTGGTGCCCTCTCGGGAAACTAAAACCTGCGTTGGCTGAGGCGGGAACCGGCGCAAGCATAACTTCTTACCGCCTATTTATAACGGACAGAAACACACGTCTGTCATTTTTAATTGATACTGGCGCCAACATCTCCGTTATTCCACGGAAAAAAGGCGCGAAATCGACACCTACAGATTTTTGTTTGTATGCAGCGAACAACACAGTTATCCCTACGTATGGAGACAAAACTCTGCAATTAGATCTCAACCTCCGAAGACCGTACACGTGGAAGTTTATCATCGCTGCAGTCAGCAAACCCATCATCGGTGCCGACTTCCTAAAACATCACCAGCTACTTGTCGACATAGCCGGCCGATGTCTCGTCGACAAAGTTACAAACCTCACCGTCAAGGCACCAGTCAGTTATTCCGCCGACCCAACCATAAGAAGTATCGACGTTGATCAGCCATACCATCAGCTACTCAGCAAGTTTTCTGACATCCTACGACCGTCATGCATGAAGGATACTCCGAAGCACCGTGTAGAACATCACATCGAAACCACCGGTCCACCAGTATACAGTAAGTCCAGACCAATACCACCACACCGATACATGCCTGTGAAGAAAGAGTTCGAGTCGATGATGCAACAAGGAATATTCCGTCCAAGCAAAAGCCCTTGGTCCAGCCCACTGCACGTCGTACCAAAGAAAAACGGGGACATTCGTGTGTGCGGTGACTATCGCCGACTTAATGACGTCACGAAACCAGACCGCTATCCAGTTCCACGTCTCAAAGATTTTACCTACCTACTTCACGGAAAGAAAATCTACACTACCCTCGACCTAAATCGTGCTTACCAACAATTGCCAGTTTATGAACCGGACATCGAAAAAACAGCCATCACAACACCTTTCGGACTATTCGAGTTTCCACGAATGTGTCCAGGTCTCAAGAATGCCGGACAAACATTCCAACGTTTTATCCATCAAGTGCTCATCGGGTTAGATTACGCATTCCCATTCATTGATGACGTCATAATCGCATCTGAAAATGAAGCACATCACATCGAAGATCTACAAGAAGTGTTACGCAGACTAGACGAGTATGGTATTACAATAAATCCATCAAAATGTGTATTCGGCAAAGAAAACGTCAAGTTTCTGGGCTACGAAGTGTCAAGCAACGGAATTAAACCACCACAAGAAAAAGTCACTGCGATCACTGCTTACCCCAAACCCGAGACGATTCAAGACCTACGTAGATTTATCGGCATGGTAAATTTCTACAGAGACAGTGTAGGTACCTAACGCAGCGCACATTCAAGCACCTCTCAACGCGTACCTGCATAATTCCAAGAAGCGCGATAAAACAAAAATCGACTGGAACACAGAAGCGTCACAAGCGTTCGAGTTATGTAAAGTAAGCATACAAAACGCAGCTTTACTCGCTCACCCATCTCCATCACCTACCGACGCCATTTCCCTTATGTGCGACGCATCGAATACCTGCGCGGGAGCTGTCCTACAACAACACATAAACAAGAAATGGATACCACTCGGCTACTTTTCTAAGAAATTCTCCGAAACACAACAGCGTTACAGTACATTCGACAGAGAATTATTATCAATCTACTCGTACATGGCAATCAAACACTTCCGAAAAATGTTCGAAGGAAGAGAACTTATTATTTACACCGACCACAAACCGCTGACCTACGCGATTCGCAAGCCACCGTCCGACAACGATACGCAACGACGCACTCGTCAGCTGTTATTTATCAGTGAGTTCACAACGGATATACGACACATTAGCGGTGTAAATAATGTAGTCGCCGACGCATTATCCCGCATCGAAACCATCGATTTGCCATCACCGATTAATTACGAAGAATTATCACACGCCCAAGAAAGAGACAGCAATATACCCATCTTATCACAGCAAACAAATATCCATCTAAAGAAAATCGTCATACCCGGTACCAACAAATCAATATTCTGCGAAACGTCTACATCACATGTTCGACCATACCTACCAGCTGATTTCCGTCGCATCGCATTCAACGCCGTGCACAATCCAAGTCACCCTGGAATACGAACAACACGTAAGCTAATCCAAGAACGCTACTTCTGGCCAGCCATGAACACCGACATTGGCGAATGGGCGAAATCATGTACTTCGTGTCAACTGTCAAAAGTTCAACGACACAACCACAGCGATATCGCATCATTCCCTCCGAGTGAACGATTCCAACACATTCACGTTGATATCGTTGGACCACTGCCTACATCTTCGTGCGGACACCGATATCTGCTAACCATGATCGACCGCAGTACCCGTTGGCCTGAGGCTGTACCTTTGCAAGAGATAACAGCTGATAACGTTGCAAGAAAGTTGTACGAAACATGGATATCTCGTTTCGGTTGCCCTACAAGAATAACCACAGATCAAGGACGACAGTTCGAGAGCAAACTATTCCACGACCTTGCACATCTACTTGGAGTGGAAAAAACCCGTACTACTGCCTATCAACCGCAGAGTAACGGCATCGTTGAGCGCTGGCACCGAACACTAAAAGCCGGACTCATGTCTCGACTGGAAAACAGCAACAAATGGTTAACCGAACTACCAACTGTATTGATGGGATTACGAGCCGGCACCGACACCAACACTAGCGCCGCACAGCTCACCTACGGCCAGTCACTACGCCTACCCAGTGATTTCTTATCACCAACACCCATCGCAGCGAAGATGGATCACGATTACGTCGATCACCTACACGACGTAATAACGAAGCTCACACCTACATACAAACCGCATTCAAATAAGCGATGTATGTTCGTGCACAACGACCTACAAACATGCAGTCACGTGTTCGTACGCGATGACACCGTCCGTAAGCCGCTGCAACGTCCATACCATGGCCCATACAGCAGCGTTCCCACTACGCCGGACCGGCAGATCTGCCGCGCCGGTAAATCTGCCGGAAGGGCTAGTGGCTGTACAATTTATATGAAGCTATTCACATTATCCCGGGTCCGGCATTTTTGCCGAGCCCGGCATTTTTACCGAGCGTTTTGTCACTACGAATTGCCGGTAGAACGACCGGGCCCGGAGTAATGTGAACGAGTTTGTGCCGGTATCTGTCCCCCGCTCGCCCCGCTCGTGCTCCCCTCGCCCCGCCCGTGTTCCACTCACGTCATTCGGCTCGCATTTTCTGGTAAAAGTAGACGTTTAGCATGGATATTCAAGCAGAAACTTTAATTACGCTTGTCCAAGAGAGACCTGTTCTGTGGGATAAGACCGAAGACGTCTATAAAGACAAAAACTTAAAGTTAGCAGCATGGCGTGAAGTATGTTTAATACTGAAACCAAACTTCGATGAACTGGATGAAAAAGAAAGAAAACAGTACGGTGAGTTTTTAATGTTTTATTGATAAAATGTAAATGCATTGATAAATTTTATTTTATAGCTGCTGCCTGCCACGGAACGGAACCAATATCCGAAACAAAATAATAAGTAAATGATGTCCGTATAGCGTTGGCATTAGGGCCACCTCGACTTGACACATTCCGATTCATGGGTGTCGTTTCTTGTTCTTGTCTATGTTCTATATTTTGGTAACTTTCAAAATTTATACCATCATTTTCTCTTACAAAATTATGTAAGACTGTACAAGCTTTAATTACTTGAATTGCTGTGTCTACGTTCAGATCTATAGCTCGATGGATTATTCGCCACTTATTTGCCAGAATACCAAAAGCGCACTCAACATACCTTCTTGCTCGACTTAGTCTATAGTTAAAAATCTTTTTATCAGTATTCAAATGTGTACCTCCATATGGACGTAGGAGATTAGGTGTTAAAGCAAAGCCTTCATCGCCAATAAGTATAAACGGTAATTCTTCGTGCAAGTTTTCATGAAGCGGTCTAGGCTTTGGTACATTTAAAGTACCATCATTGATCTTTTGCCAAAATGTACTATCCTTTAATATAGTAGAATCGCATTCCTTGCCATATGAGCCCACACTAATAAAAATAAATCGGTACTCTGAATCGACAACTGCCATTAATACAAAAGAATAATACTCCTTGTAATTAAAGAACATAGAACCACTCTTGGCTGGTTTCAAAATTCTGATATGTTTGCCATCTACTGCTCCAAGACAGTGAGGAAAGTTGGCTTTTCTTTCGAATCCTGAAACGATGTCCTCCCATTCTCTCTCAGTATCAGGCAGCTTAAGGAAATCTGTCTTTAGGTTTTCCCAAATGACGTGGGTCATTTCTTTTAATAGTTTACTTATTGTCGAAACGCCTACTCTGTATGAGTAATGTATTTCTTTGAATGAACACCCTGAAGCTAAATATCTGAAAAAAAAAGTATTTTTTGTTAATACATTATTACTTTATACGTCACCAAGAAACAAATTGTATTGTTTTATGATATTTTTTTATTGATTTCAGGAAAACAGGTTTCAACTAAATGGAATAATATACGAGATTCGTGGCTTAAGACAGTAAAGAAACAAAAAGATGAGTCTAAATCTGGATCTTCGGCCAAAAAGACACGAAATTATTTATATCACGAGCAATTAATGTTTTTGAAAAAAGTCTCCGAACCTCGACCACCACATGAGTCAGTTTCAAAAAAAGCAAGAACCGAGACTGAAGTAGGCATGGAATCAGATTTTCGTTCACCTTTAATTAAAGATAAAAGAAAAATTGATAATAAAGAGGTAAATGACAGGATGGTAAAGTTTTTGGACTCCAGAATAAACCCAGAAAAGGAAAACCATCATCTGTCTTTCTTCAAAGGCATTATACCAATCTTGAACACTTTAACTATCGAAGAGACTTTAGAATTTCAAGCTAGCGTCATGACAATGTTGCAAAAAATTAAAAGTAGGAATAATGAGAGACCAAATTACGGACATTGGCGTGATTCATATAATCAGATGACCGGACCAGATCAGTATTCTGGATACTACACACATAATAGCGTCAATCAACAGGCAACACCTACGCAAGATCAACACCACCCTGGATACTCTACGCAATATAATAGTAGCAATCAACAGGCAACAACATCTATACCATCAACTTCATCTCAGTCATCGAATCCGATTCCAGCTTCGCCATCAGCATCTAGTAATCATTCCATACATTCCCAAGACTCAGATTACTTAGATTTTGAAGGGTTTTAAGTTTGAGTACAAATAAATACATAAATAAGTTATTTGCATTTTTAATTCATAATGATTATCAAATACATACACCCTCCCACACACACACATTATATATATTCACATTCATCAAACAAACATACATAGCAAACATTCATTCATTAATTCAGTCTTAAGTAGGTACCTACGTCAAAACTATTGTTACGCAATCTAGTGCATAAAATAATCTTACCTTAGACATATGGCTAATCTTTGTTCTGGGCAAATACATTCTCTGAAACTTGTATCTCGTACTCTTATGTCTAGTCGTCCCAGTAAATCGTCAAAAGTGGTTGCTGTCATTCGAAAATAATTGAAGAACTTTGATTCGTCTCTTCTAAGTTCACCCATTAATGTTTCAAATGTTCCAAGTGAAAATCTTTCCCGTAAAATAGGGTGTACCCAATGTTTTCTTTTATTTCGCCTTCTATTAAGATACCACCACAACACAACAATTTCGTCGTCCATTGTGCGCGCAGGTCCAAATTCAACTGAGGTAAGTACTTGACTGTCTGAATTTCTTCCGGGATCCGATGTAATGTGAACACTCTGTCCGGTGTCCGGTTTCCGGCAGGTCTGCCGGTCCGGCGTAGTGGGAACGCTGCCTACCCCATCACAGAACGGAACGAGAAGTACTACACCATACAACTACCAGGAAGATCCACCAATATATCGATCGATCGACTTAAACCGGCGTATATTATCAACACTCAAGACAACGAACACAGTAGTGAGACACAAGCACGTTTATCACCAGCAGCTACCGAAGACTCCAGCTTACTTCCTACGAGCACCGGCGAATTATAATCATCAAAATCATTAATACAACCCTCCGAGCTCATAAAGGTGTAAAAATGACTTTGACTTTGTAAAAAGTAATTCTGTAACTACATACGTCTTACAGCCGCGAATCAAATGTTCATCAACATACAAGCTATCACTGGCCTGCAAATTGCAAAAAACTTAGAAAATTTGAATTTCGCGGGCTACCCTGGAACATCCACCTTAACGCAATTAAATGCGTCCTATTATTACGTTATCGAATCATTTAATGTGACTGACAATAAAAATAAATCTAGAAGCTTGCTTATCTACTTTCTTTGTTTATTCTAACAAAATAGGGTTCTGTCAAAGTCATAGGGGGCCCCATTATCCTAATATGCCCAGAGCCTCCAATAAGTTAAAGACGGCTTTGTTGACAAGTCGAGGAAACACGCAAGTACCGGTGTCCTCCTCGCTGTGTAGTACTTGACAGTTCGCTTCAAACTCAGAATGGCGCTCTCTGTTGAGACTCCTGCTTTGAACCCGAACTGGGCATCATGTAATTTAACCTGTGCTGTGAGGCGACTATTCAGCAGGCTGTCAAGTATCTTCGCTGCTGTGGTAGCGAGTGAGATGGGTCGATAATTATCAATGTCAGACGTACCTATCACCCGTCTTATTTTTAACTATCGGCACGACTATGGTCCGCATTGGCGGCTCCGGCAGATACGAATGACCTATGCACAGATTGAAAAACAAAGACAGTAGTCGTGGCAAGTGAACCCGAGCAAATTTATAATGCTCGATACTGAGCCCATCGTGAGCAGGCGATTTTCCACGCTGCATTTTTCTTAATACTCGCAACGTTCTTTGCAGGTATCTTTTCATTTTGCCGTCACAATGGGCCCAGCACCGCTCGCCGGTCGAGTTCTATCACGGTAATATTATCTATACAGTATTGTAACTCGGCCGCATTTTTGAAATAACCGCGCGCATTTGCCTACAGCCGCGCGGTACGTAAACATGCGACAGGGCTGCCCGCCTCAAGCATTTGAATTACAATTGCCTACTTTGTGTTTCTATTTAGTTTTGTGATTGTAAATACACTTTTTTTTATAAACAAATCTCATACTTTATGTTCAATAAAAATTCTTGTTGTTTTTTGATTGGTAGATTTAATTAAAAAACCATGTTTATGTTTGAATAACAAATCGGTCTTATAAATTTGCGACCGAAAAATATTTGCGCCTCGACTGAGACGTACGAAATGCTTTATTATTAAATTTAAAGTATAAAAAAGCCGCATTCCAATATAAAGCTTAATTAAAAATTGTTTTGGAAAACATGCAACCAAAAACAGCATAATGTATCCTACTACGTCATATTAAGTATGTACTTGAACTTATTTTTAAAAAAACAATACACCGTCCGTTCGTCGCTGCGGCACAGTCGCGACTGTCCACATGTTTGGCGCATGCCGCGATCGAGCGCGTAGGTATAACTCGCGTTTCGTCCGTTTGTATGAAGTTGGAATACTGTATAGATAGTATTACCGTGGTTCTATTCATCGCAGCTAGAACCGGTTGCGGTTGCGAAAATCGACCTAAAATCGACCCACCCACGTTCGACGTTTTTGCGATTTTATGCGTTATGTACTTGGAACTATTATGCGCTAGCGTCGGTGTGTCGTAATTGACATTCAATATGCAACCATATAGCAGTTTTCCGCCGTTTCGTCTTCGCCGTCGACGCCCGTCGCGACGACCCTGTCCATCCCCATCCCCCCGACCCTTGCTCGAGCCAGCCCGCGTTGCCGCTGAGCCAGTAGTTTTAAATACCCCCGATCCAGCTGCCCTTGCTGTCCTCCTCCAGCGACGCCCTAAGTCGAGGTCCGTACCCCACAGGGGGTGCCCTTAGCGTGACGTCGCTTTGTTTATAAGTTTATTTTAAGCCCTGGCTGGAGGCTACAATTCTTTTGTGGCATCCACAGGCAAGTCCGGTTAAGCAGTAGACAACCCTAGGGTTGAACTGCGAGATGCCATTTAAAAAAAAAACTAAATCGGTCTCTCGTTAGACAGAAAAAACGACTGGTTATTTATATTGTCTACAGAACAGAAGAAGGTGCGATTGTTATAACAAACAAATCAAAATGTAATAAAGACGTTATCATAACTTCGGTCTCCCATTCATTCATTCATTCGTTCATTTTTTTTGAGTTAGTCAATTAAGCCTCTTCTAAATAATACCTAGTCTAAAATGCTACAAAGGTGAGTACAGGCTTCATACAAAACTACCCATTGTTCTTTAAAATATTCACCGATCACAAGCCATTGCAGTGGATAATGAACCTTAAGGAACCCAATCAAAGATTGACTAGATGGGGGCTTAAATTAAGTGAATACGATTACACTATAGTCTACAAAAAGGGAAAATATAACACCAATGCGGCGAACTATCCCGAGTAGGAATTAATAACGAGGAAACAGAGTCAATGTTAGCCAACCCTTCAGAGCGACCACCTTCTCGAACTGGTTCTACGACAGCCACTGCCCATACTAGTACTGAAAAGAAAACCCTATTTTAGAAATTCCTATCACCGATGAACCTTTGAATAAATTTCACCGACAAATATGCATAACTATAGTCAGTAACACACCCTACATTAAACGAACGACAGCCACTAAACCATTCGACACTCACACTCGCACACATATTCAGATTTCAGAGTCTAACTTAGAACAAGACGTAGTAAACGCCATAAAAGAATATGTCAAACCTAAAGTTTAAACTGCTTTAAAGATATCTCCGCCCCTAGGCATGTACTCAATCATACCGATTATCCAAAATAGCTTTAAGAGCTCAGCAATGAACCTAGTTCTAACAAATATAAAGTTCTATAAAATATTTGCAGCAAGAGATCATAAAAACTATCACGAAGGCCAAACCAACTACAGAGGGATAAACGAATGTCATCTTGCTCTATCCCGGAAAAACTTATGCAACAGTACGTCCTAACTCACCGTGACCAGATGAAAACTGTATATGACCTCATTAACGACTTCCCTCTTACTGACCGAATGAATATCATACAGAATAGGAATAAGGACAGAGAGCCCGAAATAGAATACCAACCAGAACAGCAAGTCTTCATTAGTAACCCAGTAGCGAGTCAGCAAAAATTAGCACCGCGTTACACTCATGACACTGTGCTAGCTGACCTTCCGATTCACTACACATCTAAAAAGAAAGGTCCCGTAGCAAAGTCCCGACTCAAGCGTATCCCTAAGACCTCCAAATTGTTCCAGGACACTTCTGCCGATGACCGTTCACACAACACTGGCGCTCGAGATAAAACTTGAAAGCTTAGACGAAGGACCCGGACTTACCTTTCAACCTTGGGCAAGCAAGACTTATAACACATTATCATTCCTTTTTGCAATACATAGACTTAACCGACATTGAACATATACTTAACTCCGTAATTAATCAACTAGACTATTTCCAGACTAAACTAGATAATCAAACCTACGTTTTACACGAACTCCAAATTAACCATTTATCTAATAAATTGGAAAAAAATAGGTCTCAGCTAAAAACATTAGAACCCGGTCGCAGCAAAAGAGGTCTCATAGATGGCTTAGGTTCAGTTATAAAAAGCATAACCGGTATCTTAGATCAATCGGATGCTCAAACTGACAATAACGCTATTAAACTTTTAGAAAATAATGATGACAAGATACTATCGGAGTTAACGAGCATATATGTCTTAATAAAGTCTGGATGACTAAATACAGTGAAATACTGTCAAACATTGTAGACAATCAAGAGAGAATAAATAGTACACTAAGATTACTTTTAGACGAGAAAGGTTCTGTTAAAAATGATCTTATAAGACACGCAAAGTTTGCTCAGTTGCTAACTATCATTAGCGATAATACAGATGATTTATTTCTAGAGATAACTAGAATTGAAGATACATTAGCTTTTATACGTGCATCGAGCACTCACCATAGTACTTTAAGCATAGATACTTTAGGTAATATGACTAAACGATTGAGATCCATATACGGCTCAGACCAATTGCTAGAGGCAGATCTAAGAGAATACTATACAGTTATAAAACCTGGTTATTACTATGCAGAAAAAAGAATAGTTATCATATTTAGTCCCAATAATCTCCCCTGATAAGTTTGAATTATATAAACTAGCAATAGTTCCCAATAAGTTTATGTACACCTTTATTCAAACTCAAACTCAAAGCATTTATTTCAAATAAACCAATTACAGGCACTTTTGAATTTTCAAGGGGTCGGTCAGTCAGAAAGATGAAGCTAGTTGCCCATTCCAAAGCAGTTGGTACCTATGGAGAAGAACGGGCAAGAAACTCCATGGACACTCTTTTAAATCCTATTCCGCCTTATCCTATCATTGGAACCAATAGAAAAGTTTTCAAGTACATAGAGGCTGAATGCCCGAAGTTCAATCAACTCCATCTCTGCGAAGAGGAAGTCAACCATCAACCGACGAGAGGACATCTCGACTGCATCCAAGGCCTCATCTTCAATCAATCTCTACAGAAGTCATGTCAGCTCACGCTGACAAAAGAAGCTATGGAGCAATTGGACGACAGACGCTATACTCTCACCTAGGGTTGCAAATAGAAATAAAACAAAATGTTTTTTTTCAAATTTATGAAAAAAAACCTGGCACCATTGTTTTTTTTCTAAATAAGGTTTTTTTTCAGACGAAGAAATAATATGACAATAAAGAATTTTCGCGATTTATTTATTTAAGTAAGTTAAAACTAAGTTTCGACCAGATCCAACCCTTTTAGGCATAATTATATTTTGTGTTAAAACTACTGTATCGCTTCACTTTCTCAATATGTAAAGGAACACAAAATATGAATTGTTCATTCACGAGCAAGTCTTCACTTCGACTAAATAAACACAATAACGTTTTTGTTTTGAGAAGTATAACTTACAAAAGAAACTCTGTTTCATCCATCAGCAATAACGTCCATTTTAATTCGATAACCATTCAGTGTAAAAATATTTATTGGGGAGTCCCCGATGCGGCGTGGAGAGGCGGTGGTGTTGCCTACAGTAAATGGCGAGAATTACCACTACAGATTTAATTTATGTTATTTTTATAAAACCAGAAATTAAAGTTGTTAAATTAAATTAGTTTAGTAGTTAACATAAAGTCTAAGAAACCGTATAAAAGTTTTAACTGCCTTGCAAATTTTGAGATTCCGTACCTATGAAAAAAAACATATTCCAGAAAAAAAACTGTTGTTTTTCACGGTTTCTTTTCAGGTTTTTTATCAAGTCAGAAAAAAAACCGTTTTTTTGCAACCCTACTCTCACCTGTCCACAACCAACCCGAATCGAGCTGCAATGCGAACGTCAAGAGTTCATCTCTCTACACGGAAGTTACCTAGCAACCATTCCGCAAAAATGCTTACTTACTACGCACCGAGCAGTTTACTATCATCAACACGAATGACCATTATCAAAGGACAGCCGCTGAAAATCACCGAAATACCCATGAACCTGAACATTGTAAATTAATCCATTCCACAACTGAAGTTGAACTCACTACACCTGAAAAGTCTACATGAAATCGAAGATAAAATCTTAATCCAGCAACCAGTACAAATCAATCACACAAACCTAGAACAATCAATTTACCACACGACTATCCCACTATATGTCGGAATATTCGGTGCAACTGCACTGATCGTTACTCTCACCATACGACGGTATAACGTTTGCACGAAGCTCAGAAAGCCACAATCACCAGCTGGAAACGCTGAGAATCATCAATATGAAGATGCAGAATCCGCAACAACCAAGAAAAATGTACCAGCAACATTCTCGCTAAATGTACCAGCAACATTCTCGCTAAATGTACCAGCAACATTCTCGCTAAATGTACCAGCAACATTCTCGCTAAATGTACCAGCAACATTCTCGCTAAAATTGCTCAAATAGTTGCTGTTCTGAGGTGTTACGTGCTCTGCCTACACCAAAACCGCTAGATAGCGAAACGATACCTATTTACAACGGATATTTCAACATGGTTCGCAACTCAGGGACATCGCTACTCGACGCCTCGTGTTCCGCTTCACCTACTTCCTCCATTCTGCTGATGACGCATCCATAAACTCAAACTCAAAGTATTTATTTCAAATAAACCAATTACAGGCACTTTTGAATTGTCAAGGTGTCGGTCAGTCAGAGATATGAAGCTAGTTGCCCATTCCAAAGCAGTTGGTACCTATGGAGAAGAACGGGCAAGAAACTCCATGGACACTCTTTTAAACAAAATATGGTTACAAAATGTTGGTTACATAGATCATATTATTATTATTATACATGTGAGAACGATGCAGAACGGTGAAAGCATCCGATATAAAATATGTAAAAAAAAAGTTCAAAAATTAAATTAAAACAAGCCATGGCCGCTAAGAGATGGCCAGTCTCTACCGACAGCGCCCGTTCACGAACATGACGCATGGATTAGCACCATTCAGCTCAACCATTTTGAAGGGAGCTAAATGATCCAACACACACGCCACCATCAGCGAGACATTAAAGTGAGCATGACATACTCTCAGCCGCCAAAGCACATTCAAGTCAATGAAAGACGTACACAGTAAATGGTCGCTTTATATTAGGTACATAGTACTCACATATGTGCTAAGCAATTATACAATATTAAGAAATTGAATTTATACAATGCAAATATAGTTTTTGTTGTTGTTGATCTTCCGCAGCTCCAACAGTTTTTTAAGAAGTCAATGAATTAGGTGATACGCCCTTGTGGAGCAGGACTAGCATTGACCCAAGCCTTTTTATCAGCGATGTAATCTCCCAATTTATAATATGCTTGGCTGCATAGTGTGCGTTTTATACAGGATTTAAATTTTGTTTCATTAAGTTCAAGAATGTTGGGAGGTATTTTATTGTAACATTTTAAACAGTACCCCATGAAAGATGAATCTACTTTAGCCAGCCTGAAACCTGGTTGAACTAATTGGTCCCTATTTCTAGTGAAATAATTGTGTCTTTCACCTCTTTTACTAAAAAGATGTAGATTTTTCCTTGCATACATGATGTTTTCATAGATAATGTGTTGCAAATGTTTTGCAAATGTTTAAAATCATAATTTTTAATGTAATAAATTAATTTTAGGACACTTTGGTACTAGCATCGTCCAAGTCTAGACTTAAGAATTAAATTGTAATTTTAAAGTAATTAAACTATTTTCTAAATTAATTTCGGTTTTTTTTAAGTCCTCCGGCTGTCACCTTCGTAATTAGTGTGTTTTTAATTAATATTTGTTAACGTTTATTTGTAAAAGTTGTATCGTTAGATTCATTTCTTATTGCATCAGGTAGTGCGTATAATAAATATTTTTATTTTTATTGACATTTCGTAACTACTATTTGAATGTAATTTCATACGCATCTTTCTAAATTAATTAAATATGGTTTACCAAATCGTCAACTTTATTACAGTGTAAATTAATTAACTTTAATATGTATATCATCAAAACTAAAACACAATACATAAAAAGTGTTAGGCTTTTTCACTATACTCTATTCGTTAAAACATTAGACAAATAACAGTTATCACCCTTTTGTTATTTCTATATAGACGTATATTAAACTCCGTTATTTCACGTTACATACGAAGCAATGTTATCTATTAACCATTTACATTTAAAAAACAACTGTAAAATGCAGTTATGTCAACCACAGAACAGTTAAAGAGGTTAGAAGGGCCTTGTGGGCGGGACAGGCGCGCCACACATTTGCGCGGGCGCTCCAAACCTAACCGAAGTTAGAATCACCGGTCAACAGTCACGCTCTTATTGTGAAAGCGTTCAATTCTCCGCGGAAAAAAAGAATTATGCCGTCTTTCCCAATTATAACGTGTCGGAAAAGAAGTCAGGAGTGTAATGTGGCCCGAGGAGGGATTTCTTTTCACCGATAACTCCAAAAACCTTAAAATACGAGTGATATTTGTAATTATTACAAAAGTATTATGTAATTTGTAGACAAAAACGATAAAATCGCATTCAGATGCAAAATTATACATTGCTTGCATTACATTGGTACGATCTTGCACGACGTGAGCGGTCGCGCAATGTATTGCGTTCACTGCGAACGTCGCGTGCGTCGATCCAAAGCTTCAATTCTGGGAAATCTATGCGCGTCGATAGTGTTGTACCAAATTGTAAACAATGTCGATATTAAGATGTATTCATATAATTATTAAGATATAAACATATAAATCATACGAATGATTATTGTCAGTAATATAACAATGAAAATAACTTTGTTTATATTAACACCAATTATTGTATAATGTGGATTATTAATTTAGTTTCTTAGTTGGTTTTTCGTCTAAAATCTAATTTACGATGCAAACACTTTTTTTTTAATTGTCCATAAGATCCTGTTACAAGAAAACTGTGGTTTAAGCAACTGGTAGAATTGAATGGATAGGTACTAAATGTAGCACAATTTATGATCGCAACATTTTGCAGAAAATTATTATGTAACGCGGGTGAAACCGGCGGGCACAGATATTATTCATAAATTAACATGATAAAATTAATAAATACTTTTTCACGGAGTAGTTCACAATAAATTAATTAGATTATATTATGTTAATTCGACTTAGCATTCGATATGGACGTGAAATTTGAAAATTTCTTTATAGTTTTTTTTGCATATTGTAGCATTGTTTTACGTTTTATGTTATTAAAAATGCTATTTTTCTTTCTTTCTATTATTATGCCGTAAAACAGAGCTGCAACTAGCATAAAACGAAAGAAAATTTAAATTTCCCGGCAGTATCGGATGTTCCCCCTTAATTTGACTTTGATTTAAGTTTATTTATATGTAATTAGGAAGTTATTCGTACCGTATCCGCAACTTGAAAAAATGCAAAACTTGAATTAACTAAACTACAGTAATTTTATCGATATGATTAATCGACCTTTTGGTGGCCGTAACATATATGAGAAATAAATTGCTTTTACACGTGTGTGAGTGTACGTCCAGAGCAGTATTTGCGTTAGTGTGACAACCAATAGTAAACACGCGATGTAAGTGCGTGTGGTTTGTTTGTGTGCGTAATGCGCGTACGTATTATCTCTTGCTTGTAGTGGAGAGACAAGAGTGGGAGACATGCGGCAACACGCGTTCTAATACAAATCAGGAACTACTTCCATTCTAACCTCTTTATCTGTTCTGTGATGTCAACAATATTACACAATAACTGTTGTTATTTATCCGTTACTTTTCTAATGTTATAATAAACGGAGTATAGTGTTAACTAAGATGTCTTTTTAAATGTTCATATCGACGCTAACTCCGCTGACATACATCACACTTGCATGGCTGTTCACCAGTGTGTATACGTATTTTGTTAAACTATTCTTTTCATTAAAACTACGTTCACAAACATTGCACGTATTTAAGGTCTTTCACGTGTGTATACGTATATGTTTTGTTGCAAGTAGGAACGCAACCACATTTTATACTAAGTTGGAAACACTGCGTTGTCTCAAGCTTGTAACCTCTAAGGAAGCAATACACGCAACTTTTCTAGTTTTACGTTTTATTTTATTCCCACCCAAAAATATCATCAAAACTACGTTCACAAAAATTGCACTTATGATGTCTTTCACCAGTGTGTAAACGACTATGTGTTATAAAACTTTTCTTTCACTAAAACTACGTTCACAAACATTGCACTTATAAGGTCATTCACCAGTGTGTGAGCGACTATGTGTTGTTAAATTACTCTTTTGAGTAAAACTACGTTCACAAACATTGCACTTATAAGGTCTTTCACCAGTGTGTAAGAGACTATGTTGTGATAAATGACCCTGTTGTCTAAATCTGCTCTGACATACATCACACTTATATGGTTTTTCATCAGTGTGATTACGAATATGTACTGTTAAACCACCTTTCGCCCTAAAACTACGCTGACATACATCACACTTATATGGTTTTTTTCCAGTGTGTTTACGAATATGTACTATTAAACCACTCTTCTCTCTAAAACTACGCTGACATACATCACACTTGTAAGGCTGTTCGCCAGTGTGTATACGGATATGTTTTGATAAACTACTCTTTTGACTAAAAGTACGTTCACAATCATTGCACTTATAAGGTCTTTCACCAGTGTGTAAACGAATATGTTGTGATAAATGAGTCTTGTGACCAAAACTACGCTGACATACATCACACTTATGAGGTTTTTCACCAGTGTGTATACGACTATGTATTTTTAATATACTCTTTCGACTATAACTTCGTTGACACACATCACACTTGTAAGGTTTCTCGCCAATATGTGTACTAGTATGTGGTATCATTTCTTTTAATCTGCTACAAGTGCCAGGTTCGGACGTACGTTTTTCAGTTGTCCAGATAACTTTCGGGTCCGATTTGTTTTTTCCCGTTTCCTCGATAGTCATTGCATCTTCTACTTTTGTTCTTCTTGTGCCTAATTTTCGTTTCATCGCGACGGTCGCCCCTGTGATTATAAATGTGTTAAGTACAATGTTGGAAGCAGATGGAAATGCACACGAATCAAAGAAAAGCGGATTGCATGATTCACGTAACAACAGCAAAGGATCAATGTTTAGTGACATTGAATACAAATAACACTTTGTCACCAGAGACATACAATGGTCCTAGTTTATCATTTGTGACTTTGAGTTACAGGCCTTTTTTTTTGGGGGTGGGGCGGAAGGGAGTTTCAGGATCTTACTGACTAAAACCCATCCATGTGCCTTAGCCCTTTATGTTCCGGGGTAGCGGTAACCCTTTCGGACAATCCCGCTTACCCGGCAGGCTTGGCCCTGAGGGGCCCCTTCATATGCTGACATCTCTTTGAGGCGCGCGTGGAACATATACGCGCCGTACGGCATGGGTCTGGTGCTGATCGGACGGTGAGTCACCCATTACTCACCGTCCGCAGGCCCGCGCCTACGGTGGCCGGGAGTCGTCACGTGGCTCCCGACGTCCGGGGCGTCTCCTGCGGCGGCTGGGACGGGAGGACCTTTCTCTCTCCCATCCCGCCACCTCCTTCGCGAGCATAACATTTTCGCAGAAGGAGGTGACTGCCTCCCACTCCCTCTCGCCCCGGACCATGGCTTGCACCAGGGCCGGGCGCGAGAGGTCGCCGCACAGTGGTTCGAAATCGGCGCTCCGTGGACATTTAAATCAAAATTTCGATTGGCGGAAAAAAAAAATCGAAATGAATTTATTTAAGTATTTTTTTTATTTTTATTTATCCTTTATTTCAGGCATCGTAGGCCCATAAAATAGAGTACATGTATAAAAATAATAACTATAAACTAATACATAATTTTAAAAATAAACTTAAAAACTACTGCACTCGTTGTGACGGCGTCGAGTTACGCTGCGAGGTGTCGCGTAGCCGGCCGCGGAAACGCCGATACAGCACACCTTTCGGCCAAAACTCTTCCTTGAGGAAGGTTACCAAATGGTGAGTTGGAACGCGCACCACGAACGACTTGAAATTAGTGCTATGGCGCGCCTCCAACTTCTCCACCCTCAAGGTCCAGTTGGTCTTCACCCGTATGTACTCTACGACGTCCTCAGTCTGCGTAGAGTGGTGCAAACGGGACACGTACAGCTGCGTCGTCGGCACTGCAGGACGTAGCAGCATGTTACATCCAGCCGGCGCTGTCCCGCACTGGTTGCGATAAGTAGGCTTCCTCTTCTTTCTCTCCACCTTGATGAAGCCGTCATCATCGCAAGTGTTCTTGCGTGGAACCTGATGTTCGTGGTCCATCACAGCGCCTTTCTTCGCGCTCGATACTGAGCGACTCTGCTTTCCCCCTTTCAGATTGACTGCTGGTCGTTTAGTGTCTGACCCAGCAGATTTCTGATTAGCGACGGTATCCGAATAGGTACGTTTGGGGGTCGATGTACCTATAACGCGCGTCGCTTCCCCGGCAGGTACGACGCGATCAGCGGAACACGATGCAACGTTTGCATTCTTGACAGCCGATGACGTTGATTCACTCGCCGACTGAAAACTGCAGACAGAAGCATTTTGTGCCCCGCGACGTGTGTTTGCATTGGAGCCTTCCGGTGACCCACTTGTCGGAATAGCGTTGCTCAACAACGCTACTTCGGCTCGCAATTCACCAATGGTGACATCCGATGACTCCAACTTGGACTTCATCTCATCCAGGCTCACCTTCAGAGTCGTGATGTCCTTAAGCAGCCTGGTGACGTCGACGTGGTCGAAAGTGACAGGAGGCAGCTTGTGCAGCTCTTTCGCCACAAAATCTGGCACGTCATCCGGATCGGTCTTCTTCAGCAGGTCGATGATGTCCTGCAGACTCTTCTGTCCACCATCCCTCCGGCGAGATGGCATCTGTCCGACTTGGTCGAGTGACTGATATAACAGCAACTTGGCACTGCATACCTCATCCTCTTTGAAGGAGGACTTGCAGATCTGCAAGATGCTGACCTCGTCCATGTAATCGATGGCATGCTTGACGAATGCCAATAGTTCGTTGGCAATGAGCTGCTTCGTAGTCATTGCGTACAAAGTCGGGCAGCGGTTACCGCTGCGCAAAACTCGAATAGAATATTCGTGCTGTGTAGCGCAAACGCGTCCGTTTCCGAGCGCGCATCGCTCACTACTGAGAGGAACCGACTCTCAGGAACTTGCATATGCTGCTGCAGCGAGCTGTGGTGAGAAGAACGAGGACGTGAAAGATTTAATAAAATATATTACCGAGCATCCCGAAAAAGCAGCAGGCATCAAGAATTTTTTGCAAGGCAAGGCAATTATTAGCAAGTATTCAGCAGAGAAAGCGTTGGGTATATTGATTTCTTTAAAATTGTCGAAGTGGCAGTATATAACTTTAAGGGAAACTGCTAAAGAAAGTGGAGTAGATTTGTACCCATGATATGCAGTTTTAAATGCCAAGAAGGCATGTTATCCTCCTGAGAGCGATATTAAAGTGACCGAACACGGAGTTAAAGTTAAACTTCAAGCTATTTTGGACATCACTGTCACTCGACTTGCCAAAACATTAAACTTGGATCATTTGCAAGATAACGAACTCATCTTAATATGAAAATGGGGCTTTGATGGTGCATCAAATCAAAGCAACTACAAGCAATGTATGAATGTAGGTGAAGACGACTCTAGTGTTTTATGTGCTCTTTTGTACCCTTGCAATTGATGTGTGGTGATGATTGTGTGATATGTGAGTACTATGTACCTAATATAAAGCGACCATTTACTGGGTACGTCTTTCATTGACTTGAATGTGCTTTGGCGGCTGAGAGTATGTCATGCTCACTTTAATGTCTCGCTGATGGTGGCGTGTGTGTTGGATCCCTTCAAAATGGTTGAGCTGAATGGTGCTAATCCATGCGTCATGTTCGTGAACGGGCGCTGTCGGTAGAGACTGGTCATCTCTTAGCGGCCATGGCTTGTTTTAATTTAATTTTGAACTTTTTTTTTTACATATTTTATATCGGATGCTTTCACCGTTCTGCATCGTTCTCACATGTATAATAATAATAATATGATCTATGTAACCAACATTTTGTAACCATATTTTGTTTAAAAGAGTGTCCATGGAGTTTCTTGCCCGTTCTTCTCCATAGGTACCTACTGCTTTGGAATGGGCAACTAGCTTCATCTCTCTGACTGACCGACACCTTGACAATTCAAAAGTGCCTGTAATTGGTTTATTTGAAATAAATAATTTGAGTTTGAGTTTGATTTGGTCTGGAAAAACCACGAATTGAATTATCATAAGAAATATTTAATTATTTATATTGTAAATGAGTCTTTACTTGAGTGTTTTTTTATATTTTTATATTGTATATTCCGTTATTTTTCATTGTATTTAATAAAATTAGCACACCAAAGTCTATAACTGTTATATTTTTCAAGATCGCACCTAAATTTACGTAAAAAACTCTAACTCAATTTTTCGAAGTTCATCACTCTGCTGTGACTGAAGCGGCGCGCATGGGTGTGCGTGTTATAGCATTTCGGAATCGCCTCATGTGGGACAACATCCCATGTAAGCCACAAGCTTTAAGTTTTATTAAGTTGTGAGAAAAAACGACTTTTGTGTTTTTCTTCATACAAAAAAATATTAAAAAAATTTTTTTTCGGAGATGGTGCTGCCTATAGCTGTCATATTTTCAAATATTATAAATAATACTGAAATAAAGCCATTTCGATTTTTTTTTTTTCCGCCATGCGAAATTTTGATTTAAATGTCCACGGAGCGTCGATTTCGAACCACTGTGCGCCGCCGCCGAAGATTCTCGGTCTTGTCACAAGGTTTTGTCAAACTTGTTTAGTCGTTGAGAAAATGGAATTGACTCGAGAAAATTCAAGAGCGATGATTTATTATGACTTTCGCGTGTATTCCCGTTCGTCCCCTCGACTTCGTCCCCCGAGGGGGACGAACGGGAATTCGTTATTTATTTTCCCGATGGTCCTTCTAAATTTTTTGGGGGGACGAATGGGAATAATCTGTTAATTCTTTTTTTTAGGTCTATTGTCACCAAATAATATAAGCCTGGTGGTTTTAATTGGTAAAAAAAACAAATTTGAAATAAAAATCAAAACACTACAACTGCGGATTAGGCAAATCATGTAAGGTTCTCTTGGCGTAAGTGTTATGATTTTTAAATACCTAGAAAAACAAATAAAAATATTAAAAAGAACCGTGTAGTTTATTTCTTTCAATAAAAAATTAGACATTCGAAAACCTTTTTAGTGGACGAATGGCACTAATCGAAGAACATATTCCCATTCGTCCCCTCTTGAATTAGGATTGGGACGATCGGGAACAAATTAAATATTATTTTTGTAAATTCCCGTTCGTCCCCAAGTCGAGGGGACGAACGGGAATACACCGACTTTCGAAGTGGTTAAACACAAAAACAGTGTGTTGACCGGATGATTTCTGCATTTGGTGATGAAGCCCCATCCAAAACCACAATTTATCGCTAGTTTGCTGAATTTCGATGTGGACGTGTCAAGCTCAGTGATGATCCCCGTCAAGGTCGTCCAAAAACTGCAGTCACCCAAGAAAACGTTGATGCTGTGCGTAAGCTGATTGAGGAAGATCGACATAGGACATACCGCGAAATTCAGGCAACTTTAGACATTGGCATGAGTCAAATACAAATAATCTTGCATGAACAATTAGGTGTAAAAAAGTTGTTTTCCCGATGGATACCGCATTCGCTCTGTGAAGAGCAAAAAGCGGCTCGCGTTACTTGGTGCGTCAGAACTCTCGAAAGATTCCACGCAGGATCCTCAAATGCTGTATACAACATCGCATCAGGTGACGAATCCAGGATATACGCGTACGAACCCGAAAACAAAAAACCAGTCACGAGTTTGGGTTTTCGAAAATGAGTTAAAGCCAACAAAAATTGTTCGTTCACGGAGTGTTGCAAAAAAAATGGTGGCCACGTTTGACACCAAAACCGGCCATGTTGCGACTATTCCTCTTGAGGGACAAAGAACGGTTAATGCGGAATGGTATGCTAGCATTTGTTTGTCACAGATCGTTTCTGAAATCCGTAAAGAGAACTGCAATCGCCGCATCATCCTCCACCACGACAATGCGAGTTCTCACACCGCGCACAGAACAAAAGAGTTTTTAGAGCAACAAAAAATAGAATTATTAGACCATCCGCCGTACAGCCCCGACCTAAGCCCTAATGATTTCTATACTTTCCCTAAAATAAAGAATAAATTGCGTGGTCAGAGATTTTCATCACCTGAAGAAGCTGTGGACGCCTACAAAACGGCCATTTTGGAGACCCCAACTTCCGAATGGAATGGTTGCTTCAATGATTGGTTCCATCGTATGGAAAAATGTGTCAAATTTCGCGGAGAATACTTCGAAAAGCAATAAATACACTTTTAATAGTAATGTTGTGTCACTTCCTTGATTCCCGAAATTTTCAGTGCCGCCCTCGTATAGGAGGTGACTGCCTGCCACTCTCTCTCGCCCCGGACCATAGCTTGCACCAAGGCCGGACGCGAGAGGTCGCCGCCGCCGCCAATCGCCTCTACGAGGACACGGCGGTGCTCCGCCCAAGCTGGGCAGATCTCCATTTTATGATCCACCGTGTCCTCTGGGCGATCCTCACAGTGGTGACACCCGGGCGATTCCTCCCACCTGCCATGTCCTGCCTGCATCAGGACCTGCGTCAGGCGGTTGGTGATGGCGCCGTGACGCCTCTCTAGCCACTCCTCAAAGAGGGGTCGTACCGCCACTATCGTGGCGTGCTCTGCGATGGGTTGCGCTTGCGACAGTCGCTCTGTCTATGCCACCATGAGCTCTGACTATCACCTCCAGATCCTACGGCGGCAGTCCAGCAAGGAGGCTTGCCGCCTCGCCCGAGATCGTGCGGTACCTCCGGATCAGCCTTACGACTACCACCTTTTGGGGCGCGTTCAAATAGCGGGCGGTTCGCCAACGCAGAGAACGGAAGGGGGCCAAACGTCGGAATTGCTACACGAAATTCTACCGGCTGTCTAGGACGAAACCCAGGTATTTCATCGTGGACTCGACGCCGATGTGAACCCCTCCTTCCGTTAGTTGGGATCCCGATGGTGGCCTGTTCCAGGGCCCATGACAGGACATGGCCTCGGATTTGGGCAATGCCACCTCGAGACTCAACTGCCGGATCCTCTCGATCGAATTTCGTGTCATAGCGTCGGCTGTCGTCTGATGCGACCTCCCCTGCGCCAAGACCAGCGTGTCGTCAGCGTAGAAAACCACACTTCAGGCAGGTCGGCCCGCAGCACCCAGTCGTAACTGACCCCGTGGAAGGAATGGTTTCCGTAGATGACGACAGTCAACTCTGTTAAAGAGTTGTGGAACTCGGCGAGAGTTCGGTTCGGAGAGAAGTACACTCCCACTACTACGATCTCTCCAAACCGTGCTGCTACGCACCCGTGACCCTTCTAGACATCTTCGAGGGACAGGGTGCCGGCTGCGGAATGAAAGATTGCAACTGAAGGCAACGCTAACCACTTCCTATCAGGTGATCCTTTGTCCTATTCGCTTACCAAAGATTAACTAATACTTACTTGGTGTCTCTCTCGCACTTTGTTTCGACTCATATAGTTCCAGTTCTTCTTTCCCTTCAATTTTAAACTCCATCAAAGGTACATCATCTTCTAAATCCGATGCAGAATGGTGTGTTTGTGTCTCTGCTGTATCTAAACTACTATCGTTTAATATTTTCGTTTCTAGCTCTGTAAGTAGACAAAGTCAAGAGTATTACATGCTTATTATCTACTAGCACAGCGCCCTTGGGGACAGTTGTTGCAATTTGACTAAATGTTGATTATATCTAAGTTTTACACGATTGAATTAATGATATTAAACCTTCCTACCAATCTAAATAGAAGTGAAATGCTCATTAAAATTTGTTGATTAAAAATAAAATCAGAGCTTCAAAATGATTCAAAACATTTTTGATCAATTATGTAGTTAATTTATTTTAAAATATTCTTTATTGGCAAAATTATTAATGCTCTTAAAAACATACCATCACTTTGGTATTCCTCTTTTGGCTCAATTATATCATCTAGTCCCTCACAAACAGCTGGTAATTCTTCTTTGATAGCTGCATAGCTTTCCGTATGACATTCAACAATACTTAAGTTCTCTGTTGGAGATTTTGTTAACCCACTAAACTCAAAGTGCTCTTGGTTTATTAAAAGATTGGGCTGCAAAAAGATGAATAAAGTATTTGGTTAATATGCTTAGCAACTTTTTACACTCAATTGCAGCTTAAAAGGAATTACTTCCAAAATATACTGAAATAAGAAATTAGGAGAATAAATGACTGTTGAAGAACACCTCACCTCATAATCCCCATTCATCATCTGAGTGAACAGCTCTTCAGCTTTCAGACACTGTCTCAGTAATTGATAGCATTGCCTTAGTTTAGCGCAGCAGAAGAAACAAGCAACAATCGGTCTACTATCTTCAGTTACAAACTGCAATGAAATATTTATTGTCTTACACTATTTTGTGAAGTACTTTTAATACTGTAACCTTATGGGTAACTACAGTTTTGAGCCGTTTGGGGTGGAAACGCTTGTTTCCTGAGGCCTGAGTTCATGACACATTTTAAAGGAAATTTCTCACTGACTGGTGAACCCTTGACCGCTTGAATCACATAACCAGGGGCCTCGCTTGTTTTTTAGCCAAAAAATTTGCAATGCTGCAAGTCTTCTACCTTCAATTCCATTCTCCCCTAATAACCTCTGTTGTTCATGCAGGTTGCATAAATCTTCGTGTAGTCAGAGAGGCTCTATCTATGCTATATATAACAAAAATATAACAGATTGCTGTCTGTACGTGGAATATATGAAAAAAAATATTATAAGGATCTTTATGAACACAAAGAGCATGCAAAACGATAATTGTTAGAATTTATGTCTGTTTGTCTGTGTGTTTGAGCATGCTTATCTCAGAAACGGCTTATCCGATTTAGATGTGGTTTTCACTAATATAATATTGTGGAAAGCTTCACTTAACATTTATATTTTATTTCATGTCTATCTGTTCTTTCTCAGTTCAGTAGCATTGACTGAAACTTTACTAAACTTGATAAGTACCTAATAATAATGGTCTATAAAATTATGATGATATAATAATTATGTATAATGTAGGCACCCACTAAGGAAGGATTTCTGTTGATAAACTTGAAACTTAGCATAAATATTTATCTAATATTTTTGTTAGGGTTGTCAGTTCAAGTATGGAATAATTTTAATGTACCATCTGATTAACTAGAAACTCACTCTTTGGTCAGTGGGTAGCCTTAGGGGCGGATTTTTTTCGAAAATCTACCCCTAGGGTGGTGAAAACGGGTAGGTAGTCAATTTACGTCTCTTGGCTAACTCGAATTGATAGCTAAAACACTCCACGCGGATGAAGGCGCAGGCAAAAGCTAGTTCATAATAAAGATATCAACTTACTGGGACATCAGTCAGCTTCTCGTATAGTACACGCAAGTGCCTGTTGACCACTACAGACATGCGCACATTCTGCACTAAACATATCCTACACATAGGTAGTTTTTCCATCGTTTTACTCAAATTGTATCAATTTAGTAACCTATAAATAGTTCAAATTTACTATTTTACGATAGGAAAACAGTTGCGTTGCGTACAAATAACAAGGGAGGCTTGTTTATTATTATTACGACTTGTTTTAGTGTCCTAGATATCTAGGTACAAACATTTGCAACAGTTAGAAACCATTTCCTTTGTGGACCAGGGTAAACGCTACCCGCAGACTCAGAGGTAGTCAGTATAGTCCCCACTATCTCCTGCGTACACCGGTAGTTTCTTTTTCAATTCGTTGATATTGCATAAAATCGCACCGCACATGAAAAAGCTTTAAAAAGTCGCTTGCATCTTAGTCTGTGGCTGCCGCTGAACCAAGGAACATATTTACTCAAGGAACATACCTATTTACTCTTTAATGCCATATTAAAAAGTACTCTGTGACTAATTGACAGTTTCAGTTTCAAGTTTGATTCACAGAGTACAAAAGTTTGATTCATAGACGAGCGTTTCACCATACCATACCATTTTACCATAATTTCAAAAAGTCGGCGAAAATAAAAATATCTGTAAATCGTTTTTTTCTCGAAATCAAATAGTTCATTTCATAAATATTTTGATTTTTCACAAGGAATTTTATTTGATTTAGATAATCTTTCGTTTGTTGCCCGTGGTACTACCAGTATAACTACCAATATTAACACTGGTAAAAAAAATCCCGTAGTACCTACTACCAAGCAACTGCGGGCGCGGGCGCGGCCAAGTTGCAAACGATAAACTTAATACCTAAGAGCATAAAGTTGAAAATCTATTAAAGACTACTGAGAGTTTACGTTTATCGTTTGTGACTTGGCTAGGGGGGCTTTTTTTTTTTTTTAAGGCTGGGAAATCATCCAATGACTGCTCCCGCTCTGGGTGGAGCGGAAGGGAGTGTCAGACTCTTACTGACTAAAACCCATCCATGTTCCTTCCGTAGCCCTTTATGTTCCGGGGTAGCGGTAACCCTTTCGGACAATCCCGCTTACCCGGCAGGCTTGGCCCTGAGGGGCCCCTTCATATGCTGACATCTCTTTGAGGCGCGCGTGGAACATATACGCGCCGTACGGCACGGGTCTGGTGCTGATCGGACGGTGAGTCACCCATTACTCACCGTCCGCAGGCCCGCGCCTACGGTGGCCGGGAGTCGTCACGTGGCTCCCGACGCCCGGGGCGTCTCCTGCGGCGGCTGGGACGGGAGGACCTTTCTCTCTCCCATCCCGCCACCTCCTTCGCGAGCATGACTTTTTCGCAGAAGGAGGTGACTGCCTCCCACTCCCTCTCGCCCCGGACCATGGCTTGCACCCGGGCCGGGCGCGAGAGGTCGCCGCCGCCAATCGCCTCTACGAGGACACGGCGGTGCTCCGCCCAAGCGGGGCAGGTTTGCACCGTGTGCTCTACCGTGTCCTCTGGGCGATCCTCGCAGTGGTGACACCCGGGCGTTTCCTCCCGCCTGATGATGTGCAGGAACCTCCCGAAACATCCATGTCCGGTGAGGACCTGCGTCAGGCGGTAGGTGAGGGCGCCGTGACGCCTCTCTAGCCACTCCTCAAAGAGGGGCCTTACCTTACCGCCACTATCGTGGCGTGCCCTGCGCTGGGTTGCGACAGTCGCTGATTCCAGGCCGCCATGAGATCGCGCCGGAGGTCCGTCCGCTCCGCCGCAATTTGCTGCGGAAACGGAGTTTCCCCCCGGCTTAGTACCTCCACGCGCCACTCGAACAGGCGCGCGAGGACTATCGCCTCCAGATCCCACGGCGGCAGTCCGGCAAGGAGGCTTGCCGCCTCGCCCGAGAGGCTAGGGGGGGCTGGCTTGTTCTCGGTTTCGCTCAGTTTGTCGCGGTGAAGAGATACATGTACCAAAAATGTACGAACGGGCCAATTTACGCGTGTCGCCGCCCGCCGCCGCGCCCGCGCCCGCCGTCGTCCGGTACGCGGCCTTAGGACGGCGGTAAAACAACGTTGTGGTACAAGGCGGGGGTAACGGAAGTGCAAATGCGAGTTGATCATCGTCATTTTCGCCATTTGAAACGCTGTATAAGTACAAATAAATAAATGTGATTTTATTTACAGCAAACATTATTTTTTCATTTAAATACCATCAGAGCATTAGTTTTGTTCTCTTGACATAATATATACCTACTAAAAAGAATAGATATCTGCACGTAAATAATCAATAACATTTAAAAATTACACCCCCCCCCCCTTCCTCACTTCTACATTTTTTCTTCTATTGATTTAAATATCTACAGTTGTTCGTATTAGTATCACCTATACACGGATTTTCGTCCATTAAAGAAAACACCTTAAAATATACTTGTCCTACATAAAACCTACAATATTGGTTACCCTACTGCAGTGTTTGTATGGGGAAATTTAAATGATCAATATCTTTGAAACTACGCAAAGTTTCTCCGTCCCCGTCACAACATTTTGAACACATTTCGAAGGTCGTAGATCATCAGGCAGTGGAGATACATGTGTCCAGCCATCTTGAACTCAGGTTGGCTGGACATTAAGTTTTATTGATTTCTCGTAAACCCTTACATGTGACGCCATAAATCAAACGTTATTACTGTCACACATTGCGTCACCAAGTATTAGTAAAGGAACCATATTCGAAAACGCCCCCGTTATTGAGATTCGGAAGTGCCAGCCATAAGTTTTATACGTAAATTCAAGATGGCTGGACACAGATTTTTGCATTTTTCTACTAAACCACTGTACTTATCACAAAACTTTTAGCTCGGTGCCCGTCACAAATTTATGTGACGCCCGTTGATAAGCAAAATGTCGTTAAAATCACTTCCGTTACCGTGTGCGTTACCCTAGCAAAATCATATCGAAAATTGCCATTTAAATCTTATAGATAATTAGTTGCCCCATTTCTGTAATTGTTGCGCACATTTTTAAATTTGTTGCACTTATAGTTTTTTAGTTATTTAACAAAAACATTTTCATAACATTAACGTTACCGCAGCCAGACCTTTTTCTTTTTAATGGGAATATTGAAATAAATATTAGCTACTAGTTGACCCAACAGACGTTGTCCTGTCTTAAGGATGATACCTACCCTACGTACCCTACCTACCCACCTACCTTTTCTCACCTTTTAAACCTTGCCTGGACTACGACAAACATTTCAACACCAAAATCAGCTAAATCGGCCCAGCCGTTCTCGAGTTTTAGCGAGACTAACGAACAGCAATTGATTTTTATATATATAGATATAATTAGTTGTCTAGACGAGGTAAATGTTGCACATTACTTTGTGTTTGTTCTTCCTTCGGCTGCGAAGTTATTCAAGATCCTGCTGGAGTAACGTTTCTGGTTTTGCTGGATCTCTGAAACGGGTAAGCGGATTCTTATCATCTTTTGTACATGACTTCTTAGGAACTAGTTCTAATTAGTTGTGCAATAATAAAACCAATATAATGTACTGTTTAAAAGTTATTTAATTAAATATAAAAACCTTTCAATAGGTCCTACCAATCTGAATAAGAGCTCTACAGACTTACTTTAAGCGATATTCTGTAGTTGTAACTGCCTTCAAATGTATGTGAAGTTTCATTAGTATACTATAAGTAATTAACAAATTATGATGATATTCAGTTCTCCACGTTCGCGGTCACGATGCGCGCGGAGTTATTTGGCCACCGAAAAGCCTGTATATGGATTTTTAAACAGAATTTTATACCAATATTTAGTTGCTTTGTACGGTCAGCATCCGCACATTGTACTTCGGCCTACTTAGAAATTAATGCAAACCTGGTAAAAGTAGGTTTGCTAAAACGTCACGTACAGATTAACGTCAGTAGTACGGTTGGCACCGAACTCTCGGAACATTTCTTAACATTTTAACATAACATTATTTAGTATTTTTAAGTAACATTAATTTATTCAAATATTTTATTAAACGGTTTTTATCGAACATTAACATCTATCATTTTTACAACATTCAACATTATATGTAAGGCTCTACCCTTACATTTTGGTCCTTCGAGCCGTTAAGAGTAAAATCAGTGCCGTGGTACGTTTTCACTCGCGGGAACATTTGAACATTTGAGTATTAAAATAAGTGTGAACAGTGTTGAGTATTATATGTGGCAGAGAAGCTGAATATACAGGCGGTAGCTGCGAACCCGGTGAGCGCGTTCCATTTTTTTTGCTTTTTCTTCAATATTGCAATTTATTGACTGAGCGCAATACCGATAATCAATAGCAATGTCTTCTTACGATGTCTTACTTGAATCTCAATCTGTAACTCTTGATGCTATTAAACGGATTAATGAGAACTTTAAGAAGGACGGTCCAACACGCAAAACCACTCTTGAGTATCATGACGAAAGGCTTATCAAGCTGGAGGAGTTATGGACCGACTTTAAGAGAAACGACGTCCAATTAGCACTATTGGACGGCGAGAAATCTGGAGCCTACTATGAGAAACGTGTTTACGACCGTCTGGAACAATTGTACGAGGAGACGAAGGTTATGATTAATAAATCAAGACAGAGAGTACTGGCTAAAATCGAAGAAGAGAAATTTAGTTCGTTTAGCCAGGTCAAACAACAAGGAGTATGCAGTGGGACGTCTCCACGAGCTCAAGAAGAAGCTCCAGAACAACATGACAGGGATGAGCCAACAGAAGAGGTCAGACACGTCGCGAGTAATGTCAGGGTCGTCGATCAACGAGTTATAGACATCGTGAACGAACAGCGGTCTAACATCAAGGCTTTTGAGAGAGCTGTGCAGAACATGGACGTCGGAAGCCTGAAAGAAAAGTGGCAGCTGGAAGATAAATTGAGGACAGTCACTCAGCGCTGGGAAAGGGTCGATAGTACCTATTGGAAGCTGGATAATATGTTGGACGACACGCAAGCATTTGAAAACGATTACAATAGGTTGGAAAGGCTGTATGAGTTAAGTAAAGAACAAATTAACAAGAGAATTTGGGAGAACAAACATCAGGAGAAATCCACACCGAAAATAGAACTTCCAATGTTCAGTGGCAATTATGCACAGTGGACAACATTCAAGGATTTATTTGTGGAAATCGTGCATAATAACACTTTCATCTCAAACGCTCAAAAAATGCAGCATTTGAAATCTAAATTGAAGGGGGAGCCCGAGAGATTAATACAGCACATGAACATAAGTGCTGATAATTATGAAACTTGTTGGCAGATCCTTCAGCAAAGGTACGATAATAAGAGGCTGTTATTTACCTACCAAGCTAACATTCTTCTCAACCAACCAAACATTCAAACCCCGACAGCATCTCAACTGAAGAGAATGCATGATACGACCATCGAGAGTATTCAGGCTATTAATAACCTACAGTTCGATACCTCTACCTGGGATCCGTTGGTAGTTTATATTCTAATGCAGAAACTTGACTCAGACACAAGCCAGTCGTTTAAGGAATCGTTAAATGATCCACGGGGCATGCCCACGTTGAAAGAGTTCCTTAGATTTATCGAAAACAAGTTTATGTCAATGGAGTCGTCTACGAACCGTCCACGCATCATCAATAATCAGCAACATAACATTCAAACAAAAACAGTTCATAATGCCACTTACAATAAGTTTAAAATGCAACAGCAAACCGGTAAAGTTGAAACTAAAACCGCGCCGAAAACCTTGCATAACAAGAAAACATTTCATAATTATATTATAACTTGCCCCAAATGTAACAAACAACATGGTCTCTACAATTGCAGAGAATTCTTAAGTATGTCACCGGACGAGAGGTTAAAGTCCGCCAACAACCTGCGTGTATGCATTAATTGTCTTTTTAGTCATAATGGCGAAATATGCACGTCAGAAAAAAGATGCAAACACTGCGAAGAGCCGCACAGTAGCATTTTACACGAGGCAATCGTGTCAGCAAAATCGAGACCTCAAACATTGAACACACATCTAGCACATGATAGCTCGAATGAAGTGTTACTGGCCACGGCTCAAGTTAAGACCATAGCTTATGATGGTACAACAATCATGCTGCGCGCGTTACTGGACCAAGGGTCTCAAGTCAGTCTGATAACTGAAAATGCTGCGCAACGATTACAGTTGAAACGGGATAAAATGAGCGCCGTGGTGTCAGGAGTTGGTACCTCAGCGAACACAAGGTGTAAGGGAGCACTTCACTTACAATGTCAAGCCTTATACAATAACTATAACATTAACATTAACGCGCTCATTATGAAATCAATCACAAACAAATTACCTAGCAAAACAGTAGATAAAGGCAACTTCAAACACTTACAACACTTGCAGTTGGCTGATCCTGACTTTAACATATCGCAGGAAATAGATCTACTGCTGGGAGCCGACATCTATGCGGAAATAGTTTTAGAGGGGCTAATTAAAACAAAAACATCATCGGTCATAGCTCAACAAACGCAACTAGGATGGGTAGTGTGTGGCAATTACAAAACTTTTAATTGCCATGTAATTGTCAACAACGTTAAGGATCTTGCCCAGTTCTGGGAACAGGAGTCCCTGCAGGAAAACAAGGAAGACATCGACTCTAACAGCAAGTGCGAACAATTATACAAAGAAACAACAACACGATTGCCTGATGGGAGATACCAAGTTCGTCTTCCTCTAAAGGATAACATTACTGAGAGATTAGGAACATCCAAATCGCAGGCCATTGCTCAATTTCAACAACTTGAGCGAAAGATGGCGAGAAACCCTGCATTTGCGTTTGAATACAAAGATTTTATAAGGGAATACGAAGAAATGGGTCACATGAAGCAGGTCAAAAACGATATACACCTCAACATGGAGTATTTTTTGCCACACCATGGGGTAGTGCGCCCAGGCGCTATTACCACAAAATTGAGAGTCGTCTTTAATGCGTCAGCGAAATCGAGCACAAAACAAAGTTTGAACGATTTAATGGAGGCAGGTCCAAACCTACAAAAAGACATTCTTAGCATCTTGCTGAAATGGAGACAGTACAAGTACGTTTTAACATCTGATATTGAGAAAATGTACCGTTTTATAGCAGTGCATCCAGACCATCAACCCTTACAAAAAATCGTGTGGAGAAATTGCCCAAAAGAAATGCTAAGAGAGTACGAACTGTGTACTGTCACCTACGGTACTAAAGCCGCTCCGTTCTTAGCGCTACGAACACTCAAACAGCTAGCAATGGATGAGGGTGATAGGTACCCAGAAGCGAAACACATTCTGCTCAATAATTTCTTTGTTGACGATGCACTATTTGGGAAGAACACGGTACACGAAGCAAGGGACACGAGAGACCAACTTATAAAACTTTTACGAAAGGGAGGTTTCAATCTCAGAAAGTGGTCAAGTAACGATCATCAACTACTGAAAGATTTACCGGAACATATGGTCAGTCCTGTCGGCCTTAACTTTACAGACGCATCGGCAGCAAAGGCATTAGGATTAGCATGGGATCCAAAACACGACCAGTTCATATTCTCACCAACATTAAAAACTAAAAATAATAACAACAAAAATAACACATCGAAGCGTCAAACTTTGAGCGATATCTCAACCATATTTGACCCGCTGGGGTTATTGTCCCCAATAACAGTCAAGGCTAAAATCCTATTCCAGCAGATATGGAAGTACAACATTGACTGGGATGATGCTATTCCGGAGGAATTAGAAAAGGAGTGGAGAACATATAGACACGAACTACTAAACATGCAACCCTTTCATATTAACCGATGGCTGGGAATGGAAACAAACAACGAGTTCGAGCTTCATGCATTTTGCGACGCGTCTGAAAAGGCATTTTCTTGTGTAGTGTACAGCAAGGTTCGCGAGAATACTGCACAGAAATATCATATCACATTAATTGCGGCTAAAACTAAGGTCGCTCCAATTAAACAACAACAAACACTGCCCAGACTCGAATTATGCGGCGCTCAGCTGTTAGCCCAACTTGTTAAGAAAATAAAACATTGCCTCAATAAACCTGATATCAAAGTAACTGCATGGACGGACTCTATGATAGTGCTTGGTTGGCTGAACGGCGATGCCTCGCGGTGGAAGGCCTACGTCGGGAACAGGGTTCAAGAAATAACATCGATAGTACCGCCCGAGAAATGGAGGCACGTGAGATCGGAACAAAACCCTGCCGACTGCGCATCACGTGGACTACTACCCTCGCAGTTACACAAATATCCCCTGTGGTTTGACGGACCCAAATGGCTGCACAGCGATGAGGTGCGTGAAAAGATATTGGAAACATATATAACACCAGAAATCGAGGTTAAAAATGTACATGCCGTGACGGCAAAAACAATCGAAACCCGAAATAACAACTTTGTTACACAGCTCTTGATCAAGAACAGCTGTATTATGACAACAATACGCGTCGTCGCTTGGGTGTCGCGTTTCATCGCGAACGCGTCACAGAATAAACGTCACAGGGAAGGCCCAACTATCGCTATGGATCATAGTGCAAACAATAAAGAATGTAATTTAACACTCACTGACATTCGATGCGCTCATAACATTATTATAAAACAAGTACAGAGCGAACATTTTGGGCAAGAAATCAAAGATTTAAAAACAAAGGGGAAGTTATGCAACACTAGTGGAATCCTGAAACTTAACCCTTACCTCGATGAGAATAGTATACTTCGTGTTGGGGGAAGGTTAAAACACTCAAACTTGCCTGAAGAAACGAAACACCCTATCATCATACCAAATAACAGCAGACTGACATCCCTGCTAATTGATCGCGCACATGCCACAACACTGCATGGTGGAGCGAGATTAACGTTGGCTACGTTAAGACAAAGGTACTGGATAATAGGAGGAAATAGTACAGTCAAAAAACATCTTCAAACCTGCGTGAAGTGTTGCCGCTTCAAGCCATCAAACCAATACCAACTAATGGCGGATTTACCCAGTGAGAGGATAACGCAATCACCGCCATTTTATCACACAGGGGTGGACTTCACAGGATTCGTTACCGTCAAACTAAATAAGGGCCGAGGCGTTAAAACAAGTAAAGGTTACGTTGTTGTGTTCGTGTGCATGACAACAAAGGCTGTGCACTTAGAGCTTGCATCTGATTTGTCATCAGAAACATTCCTACTTGCTCTTAATCGCATGATTGGGCGGCGAGGCTGCCCGAAACATATTTACTCGGACAACGGAACTAACTTTGTCGGAGCCGAAAAGGAATTAGCCAAACAACTAAACATCGTGCACACATTTAATAACAGTTCCTTATTGAAAAAGTACTCTGAAATGGGAATAACATGGCATTTCAACGCTCCGAGTTGGCCGTCTGCTGGAGGACTTTGGGAGGCAGCAGTCAAGTCTATGAAGTACCATCTAAAACGCGTCCTAGGAGAGCAGAGGTTAACATACGAGGAGTTTTTAACACTCCTGACGCAGATTGAAGCCTGCATGAACTCTAGACCTCTGTGTCCTTTAACAGAGGATATTGATGATATAGACTACCTCACTCCGTCACACTTCCTAATGGGGCGACCAACAACATTCCTACCACATGAAAACATCAGCGAGCAAAACATCAACATTCGACAACGGTGGCAGCTAGTAACCAAAATGCATCAAGGGTTCTGGAAAAAATGGTCTTCCGAATACTTGCAACAGCTGCAACTTAGGAGCAAATGGTTGCATAAAACGGAAAACTTAACAACAGGGGATATTGTCCTCATCAAAGAAGACAACCATCCACCTGCTAAATGGGTACTTGGCAGAGTACAGGATGCTCATCCAGGAAGGGACAACCTAACCAGAGTCGTAACATTAAAAACCAAAACAGGACTACTAACGAGACCAATAACTAAACTTATTAAACTCCCGATAACAGAATCAGAGATAAAAACCCCAGATGTCACTACTAACAAACAAACAAATGAACTAGAACAAAAACTCACAACAAAACACAGCACTAACAAAAAACGTTTTAAAACAAATAAAATTAGCTCCAGCCTGCTATGTATGTTGATAACATTATTAACATTATTCCAACCTACAACGCAAACCAGTGACACCATAACCGTGACACCATTTGAACCACACAGGGCAATCTATTTTGATAGAATCGGTAACTTACAAAGCGTACATGATGACTGGAAAATAGTTACCTATTACAACATGACGTCATACTGGCGAGGTATGGAAAACATACATAAGGTGGTGAAACACCTGGAGGAAATATGTGAGCAATTCGGTTATCAGACTGTGTGCAAAACTATAACGACTGAATTTGAACAGGAACTCAGCGAACTCGACCATAACAACTACATGCTACAAACACATCATGGACAGATACGAGGGCGGGTCACCCGAGGACTCATTAATGGAGTAGGCTACCTAGCAAACAGCTTGTTTGGCGTACTCGACGAAAGGTTCGCTACACAATATAAACAGGACATAGAAACACTACACAACGATAAAGACCATTTGCTGAAACTCATTAAGGGGCAAACATCAATAATTGAGGCGCAAAACAACATTTTAAAGAGAAATGAAGAGGCGATGAATACGCAGTTCAACCTCATAGCCAAACATCTGAACATCACGGATAACTACCTACGGACAATAGGTAAGTCGGTTCAGGAAACTGAAGAATTGAACTACTTCACCACCATGGCTCTTATGACATCTATAATAACATCTAAATTACGCCACATCCAACATATGCTCCTAGACACAGCTATCAACATTCACCATGGTCACGTGGACACCAGACTCTTACCACAAAGCCAACTCTTCCAGGAACTTAACATCATCTCTGGGCAGTTACCTCAACATCTTTCCATTCCGGTGGATAATATTCAAACCCAACTAGCAGACATTTACAAGCTACTAGAGGTCAAGTCTAGGTTGATGGATAATTACTTCATCATAGAAATAACATTACCATTAACAGGTGACACTCAATTCGCCTTGTACCAACCCGTTCCTATCCCAATGAAAACAAATAACAAGGATGTACTCATAATGAAAACGAGCTCAAAATATGTTGCAGTCAACATCAGGAAGGAGACCTATATGCAGCTTACAGTAAGCGACCTGGAACATTGCATAAAGATTGAGCCGAACACAGTTATTTGCTCATTAAATAAGCCAACGCGTAATATGAGAAGTCATCAAATTCCATGCGAAATCGGCGCAATAACCAACATCACATTAGCAAAATGTATCTACGCGTCTGAGACCTGCAACAATAAATGGACACCACTGCGAAAACCTAATACTTGGCTCTATGCCTGCTGTGAGGATTGTCAGCTACAAATATACTGCGAAGGCCATAGTATGACATCTAAGTCCATACAATCTACAGGAATACTAGAAGCCAAGGAAGGTTGTATTATTCGGAACAACGAAGATACATACTACACGCAAGTTTATTACACAAATAACATCTATGTCGATCCAGAGATACCTCTAATAAATCTGGAAGACATTAACAATTTAACTTCTGTCCAACCCATAAATCTAGCATCTGGGCAACAAAATACAAAATTTGTTAAAAACAATTATGAAGAAATTCATGACTCGCTGAAAGAATTAAAGGAAGAAACGAAACGTGCGGAAATGTCACCACATGACAAGCACCAATACATCGTTTCCTACACTTCGTTGGGACTTCTGGTGTTGGTAGTAGTTGCGGCGGGAGGAGCCTACGTGTACTGCAGACGCTGTGGCAGCAGCGCCGTCACAGGCGTGTCCGCCAGATTACCGCCACCGAAGCCACAGAGAGCCACACCACGGAGGTTACATACGGCCACGGAAGATATAGAGATGAGCACTATGAGGAATCCTACCTACGCAAAACCTCATGAATTTAATATTTAGAAAACTTTTTTGTTTTTGTCTTTTCCTTTACTTTTTTACAACATTAGTTAGCTCTTATTTTACATTTTTTTTACAACATTTATCTTAAACCTTTGTTTTATATCGATAGAATATCTTAAGCCATTTCTTTTATATATATTATATTCTGGCCCGGCCAAGATGTACGGTCAGCATCCGCACATTGTACTTCGGCCTACTTAGAAATTAATGCAAACCTGGTAAAAGTAGGTTTGCTAAAACGTCACGTACAGATTAACGTCAGTAGTACGGTTGGCACCGAACTCTCGGAACATTTCTTAACATTTTAACATAACATTATTTAGTATTTTTAAGTAACATTAATTTATTCAAATATTTTATTAAACGGTTTTTATCGAACATTAACATCTATCATTTTTACAACATTCAACATTATATGTAAGGCTCTACCCTTACATGCTTACTTCAGTTTTATACCTGTAAAATTTCAGCATCGTACATACAATAATTAACGAGATAATAAAATAAAAGTCATTAGGATGTGTAACCCAAAAAAGAGACCGCGTAGAACATTAGGCTATCTTCTTAAATATGTAGGATAGTGTTACCAAGTTTAGTACTGATGTGTACACAAGTGTTAAAAAAATACATGTTTTTTTTAAATATTTTTATTTACAGGTAAAATAATCATTGCAATTGAACTATAAAATATTAATTGAACTTAAAAATAATCACAGATAAAAATTACAAATAGCAATTTGAATTTCGCGGGCTACCCTGGAACATCCACCTTAAGCTATTTTACTTACGGTAGGCGTTTAAACCATTTTGCCTTTCTCAAAAAATAACTGAAATTGATTCATTTTGAGCTAACCAACATAAATTTTCTAAAATAATACACAATTTTCATTTTAGAATACATTACATTTATTTGATAAAATACTTTTTATTCAACAACTTGTCAACGTTAAGCCGAGAATGGCGATTCCATTTGAGTAGCAACATCGGTTATTATTCATATCTTTATTTGCATTCCATAATGTGTTAAGATCTAACAATGGGCTTAAAGCTAAGATACGGCCACGAGCGGTTAGTCCAAGTCGGAAGTTAATCCAAACTGTCAAATTTTTCTTAATCAATTTAAACCTAAAAAGTTATACAGTTAAGTTCATAACCGATCGATGTTTGTCAGTTTGTGGTAACTTGATGTGCTGGCGACTACTACGTCACACTTTATAAGGTTTAAGGTTTTTCATTAGTGTGTATACGTGTATGTTTTGTTAAACTACTCTTATAATTAAAACTGCGCTGACATACGTCACACTTATGAAGTTTTTCACCAGTGTGTAAGTGACTATGTCGTAATAAACTACTCGTATGTTTAAAACTCCGCTTACATACATCACACTTGTAAGGCTGTTCGCCAGTGTGTATACGTAGGTGTGTTGTTAAACTACCCTTCTCCTTAAAACTCCGCTGACATACATCACGTTTGTAAGGCTGTTCGCCAGTGTGTATACGTATGTGTTTTGTTAAACTACTCTTCTCCCTAAAACTCCGCTGACATACATCACACTTGTAAGGCTGTTCGCCAGTGTGTATACGTAGGTGTGTTGTTAAACTACCCTTCTCCCTAAAACTCCGCTGACATACATCACACTTATAAGGTTTTTCACCAGTGTGTAACCGACTATGTTCTGTTAAACCACTCTTGTTTCTAAAACTACGCTGACATACATCACACTTATAAGGTTTTTCACCAGTGTGTACGCGACTATGTGGTATTAAAAGACTTTTGCGTTTAAAACTCCGCTGACATACATCACACTGATAAGGTTTTTCTCCAGTGTGTATACGTAGATGTGTTATTAAAGTACCCTTCTCCCTAAAACTCCGCTGACAAACATCACACTTATAAGGTCTTTCACCAGTGTGCATACGAATATGTACTGTTAAACCACTCTTGTTTCTAAAACTACGCTGACATACATCACACTTGTAAGGCTGTTCGCCAGTGTGTATACGTATGTGTTTTGTTAAACTACCCTTCTCCCTAAAACTCCGCTGACATACATCACACTTATAAGGTTTTTCACCAGTGTGTAACCGACTATGTTCTGTTAAACCACTCTTGTTTCTAAAACTACGCTGACATACATCACACTTATAAGGTTTTTCACCAGTGTGTAACCGACTATGTTCTGTTAAACCACTCTTGTTTCTAAATCTACGCTGACATACATCACACTTATAAGGGTTTTCACCAGTGTGTACGCGACTATGTGGTATTAAAAGACTTTTGCGTTTAAAACTCCGCTGACATACATCACACTGATAAGGTTTTTCTCCAGTGTGTATACGTAGATGTGTTATTAAAGCACCCTTCTCCCTAAAACTCCGCTGACAAACATCACACTTGTAAGGCTGTTCGCCAGTGTGTATACGTATATGTTTTGTTAAACTACACTTAATACTAAATCTGCGCTGACATACATCACACACATATGGTTTTTCACCAGTGTGTATACGTATGTGTTTTGTTAAACTACCCTTCTCCCTAAAACTCCGCTGACATACATCACACTTATAAGGTTTTTCACCAGTGTGTAACCGACTATGTCCTGTTAAACCACTCTTGTTTCTAAAACTACGCTGACATACATCACACTTATAAGGTTTTTCACCAGTGTGTACGCGACTATGTTGTATTAAAAGACTTTTGTGTTTAAAACTCCGCTGACATACATCACACTTGTAAGACTGTTCACCAGTGTGTATACGATTATGTGATGCTAAATCACGCTTTCGACTAAAACTTCGTTGACACACATCGCACTTATGAGGTTTCTCGACAATATGTGTACGAGTATGTGGTATCATTTCTTTTAATTTGCAAGAAGTGCCAGGTTCGGACGTAGGTTTTTCAGTTGTCCAGATAACTTTCGGGTCCGATTTGTTTTTTCCCGTTTCCTCGATAGTCAGTGCATCTTCTACTTTTGTTCTTCTTGTGCCTAATTTTGGTTCCTCCGCGACGGTCGCCCCTGTGATTATAAATGTGTTAAGTACAATGTTGGAAGCAGATGGAAATGCACACGAATCAAAGAAAAGCGGATTGCATGATTCACGTAACAACAGCAAAGGATCAATGTTTGGTGACATTGAATACAAATAACACTTTGTCACCAGAGACATACAATGGTCCTAGTTTATCATTTGTGACTTTGAGTTACAGGCCTTTTTTTGGAGGGTGGGGCGGAAGGGAGTTTCAGGATCTTACTGACTAAAACCCATGCATGTGCCTTAGCCCTTTATGTTCTGGGGTAGCGGTAACCCTTTCGGACATTCCCATTTACCCGGCAGGCTTCGGCCCTATCGGGCCCCTTCCTTAGTGCTGACATCTTTTTGAGGCGCGCGTGGATCACGTACGCAAGGGCCTGGTCCTGATCGGACAGTGAGCTACCCATTACTCACCGTCCGCAGGCCCGCGCCTACTGTGGCCGAAAGTCGTCTTAAAGCTCCGGACGCCCGGGGCGTCTCCCGCGGCAACTGAGGCGTGAGGTCCTTCCCCTCATCCATCCCACCACCTCCTTCGCGCACATAACAACAGGTGTGATATAGGAGGTGACTGCCTGCCACTCCCTCTCGCCCCGGACCATAGCTTGCACCAAGGCCGGACGCGAGAGGTCGCCGCCGCCACCAATCGTCTCTACGAGGACACGGCGGTGCTCCTCCGCCCAAGCTGGGCAGATCTCCACTGTATGCTCCACCGTGTCCTCTGGGCGATCCTCACAGTGGTGACAACCGGGCGTTTCCTCCCGCCTGCCATGTCCTGCCTGCACCAGGACCTGCGTCAGGCGGTTGGTGAGGGTGCCGTGACGCCTCTCTAGCCACTCCCCAAAGAGGGGTCGTACCGCCACTATCGTGGCGTGCTCTGCGATGGGTTGCGCTTGCGACAGTCGCTCTGTCTATGCCACCATGAGCTCTGACTATCACCTCCAGATCCTACGGCGGCAGTCCGGCAAGGAGGCTTGCCGCCTCGCCCGGGATCGTGCGGTACGCCCGGATCAGCCTTACGACTACCACTTTTTGGGGCGCGTTCAAATAGTCAGCGGTTCGCCAACGCAGAGAACGGAAGGGAGCCAAACGTCGGAATAGCTACACGAAATTCTACCGGCTGTCTAGGACGAAACCCAGGTATTTCGTCGTGGACTCGACGCCGATGTGAACCCCTCCTGCCGTTAGTTGGGATCCTGATGGTGGCCTGTTCAAAGGACATGGCTTGTGCAATGCCACCTCGACACTCAACTGCCGAATCCTTTCGATCGAATTTCATGTCATAGCGTCGGCTGTCGCCTGATGCGACCTCCCCTGCGCCAAGACCATCGTGTCGTCAGCGTAGCAAACCACACTGTCGCCTTCAGGCAGGTCGGCCCGCAGCACCCAGTCGTAACTGACCCCGTGGAAGGAATGGTTTCCGTAGATGACGACAGTCAACTCTGTTAAAGAGTTGTGGAACTCGGCGAGAGTTCGGTTCGGAGAGAAGTACACTCCCACTACTACGATCTCTCCAAACCGTGCTGCTACGCACCCCTGACCCTTCGAGACATCTTCGAGAGACGGGGTGCCGGCTGCGGAATGAAACATTGCAACTGAAGGCAACGCTAACCACTTCCTATCAGGTGATCCTTTGTCCTATTCGCTTACCAAAGATTAACTAATACTTACTTGTTGTCTCTCTCGCACTTTGTTTCGACTCATATAGTTCCAGTTCTTCTTCCTCTTCAATTTTAAACTCCATTAAAGGTACATCATCTTCTAAATCCCATGCAGAATGGGGTGTTGGTGAATCTGCTGTATCTAAACTACTATCGTCTAATATTTTCGTTTCTAGCTCTGTAAGTAGACAAAAAAGTCAAGAGTATTACATGCTTATTATCTACTAGCACAGCACCCTTGGGGACAGTTGTTGCAAGTTGACTAAATGTTGATTATATCTAAGTTTTACATGATTGAATTAATGATATTAAACCTTTCTACCAATCTAAATAGAAGTGAAATGCTCATTAAAATTTGTTGATTAAATATAAAAATAAAATCAGAGCTTCAAAATGATTCAAAACCTTTGTGATCAATTATGTAGTTAATTTATTTTAAAATATTCTTTATTGGCAAAATTATTTATATTCTTAAAAACATACCATCACTTTGGTATTCCTCCTTTGGCTCAATTATATTATCTAGTCCCTCACAAACAGCTGGTAATTCTTCTTTGATAGCTGCATAGCTTTCCGTATGACATTCAACAATACTTAAGTTCTCTGTTGGAGATTTCGTTAACCCACTAAACTCAAAGTGCTCTTGGTTTATTAAAAGATTGGGCTGCAAAAAGATGAATAAAGTATTTGGTTAATATGCTTAGCAACTTTTTACACTCAATTGCGGCTTAAAAGGAATTACTTCCAAAATATACTGAAATAAGAAATCAGGAGAATAAATGACTGTTGAAGAATACCTCACCTCATAATCCCCATTCATCATCTGAGTGAACAGCTCTTCAGCTTTAAGACATTGTCTCAGTAATTGATAGCATTGCTTTAGTTTAGCGCAGCAGAAGAAACAAGCAACAATCGGTCTACTGTCTTCAGTTACAAACTGCAATGAAATATATTGTTTTACACTATTTTGTGAAGTACTTGTAATATACTAGGGTAACTACAGTTTTGAGCCGTTTGGGGTAGAAACGCTTGTTTCATGAGGCCTAAGTTCATGACACATTTCAAAGGAAATTTCTCACTGACTGGTAAACCCTTGACCGCTTGAATCACATGACCAGGGGCGTCGCTTGTTTTATAGCCAAAAAATTAGCAATGCTGCCAGTCTTCTACCTTCAATTCCATTTTCCCCTAAGAACCTCTGTTCTTCATGCAGGTTGCATAAATGTTCGTGTAGTCAGAGGCTCCATCTATGCTTTATATATAATAAAAATATAACAGATTGCTGTCTGTACATGGAATATATATGAAAAAAAATATTATAAGGATCTTTATGAACACAAAGAGCATGCAAAACAATAATTGTTAGAATTTTGTCTGTTTGTCTGTGCACGCTAATCTCAGAAACGGCTTATCCGATTTAGATGTGGTTTTCACAAATATATTGTGGAAAGCTTCACTTAACATTTATATTTTATATATGTGTCAATTCACAGATAACCCCCTAATAGATACCGCATGTGAAACATTTTGTTCCTTTTCTAATTCACCAAATCTTGAGGAAGGCACAGGGTGTGCGGGGAGCGACAAGTGCAATTTGATTGGTTAATTCAAGGTCACGTTCGATCCAGTACCTGTCATAGTGCAAGGACAAGGATATCAAATGTCGACTCAGATATCGATATTTTTTTAAATAATTGTTTAATTACTTCCTACGTATATTTAATAGCATGGAGTAAAATAGTTTTAATTTTGATCTTTTCTAGTGGATAGCATAATTATTTAAAAGTTTAAATTATTGAACTCTAATGCAGTTGAATAAATGCAGAAATTTGCGTTCCGAATCAAGTAAATACTAATGAAACTTTGATTTGTTGAAAAATAAATTTAAAAATATGTGTGCCAATACTCAAACTGTTTTATTCTATGTTACATTTTAGTAAACAAAAAAAGTTTCCTTACAGATGAATAACAATACATAATATAGGTGAATGATGAAACATATTGAATAAGTAAGAATTAACAAATCCGAACTCCAGAACATTATTTAACAAAAACTCCCATGTGTAAATTAAAATGTTGACAACAAAAGTATTTTTAGTACAAACTTTTTTTACAAATATTGTTAACATCGATAATCACAAATCGTTTTGTTTTTCAATACACTATTTGTTTTGGAGGGATAAAGACAGCAATACAATGCGCCTCAAAGGTGAAAGAGACTTTTCAAAAAGACATCAACGAGAGGTCCTGCACCCTTTAAGTAGTTTAAATAAAATAACCATTATAACTTGAGCCCTCATAGATTGGTCAATATTTATTACTTTACACACCGGTGAAATGTTATTCCGTCTTTTTTGTAACTCGAAGTCTTATAAGATTTTCCACACCATTTCACAGCACAAGTAGTTCTTTTTATATTACTATTACGACTAATTATACGATTATACGAAATTAAAATACTATTTATTTTTCTGTCACCACAGCTCCAATGTCTGGTCGATACTAAGAGGCTCGATCGAGACGCCGACTTACATAAGTGCAAATGCACATATGTTTGGTGACCGTAAGTGGTCCTCTATGTGGAATCTATTAGGGGGTTATCTGTGTGTCAATTGGTTCATACATAAAAAAGTTATGCCAATTTAAAAAATCACATCAAACATTTGTTAAACTATCTATAATATCTATCTGTTCTTTCTCTGTTCAGTAGCATTTACTGAAACTTTACTAAACTTGATAATAATAATGGTCTATAAAATTATGATGATATAATAATTATGTATAATGTAGGCCACCCACTAAGGAAGGATTTTTGTTGATAAACTTGAAACTTAGCATAAATATTATCCAAGTAAATCTTAAAGTTCGTCATATTTTGTAAGGGTTGTCAGTTTGGAATAATTTTAACATGCGGTCCGATTAACTGGAAACTCACTCTCTTTTTTTTTTCGAAAACCTAACCCTAAGATGGTGAAAACGGGTAGTCAATTCACGTCTCTTGGCTAACTCGAATTGATAGCTAAAACACTCCACGCGGATGAAGGCGCAGGCAAAAACTAGTTCATAATAAAGATATCAACTTACTGGGACATCAGTCAGCTTCTCGTATAGTACACGCAAGTGCTTGTTGACCACTACATACATGCGCACATTCTGCACTAAACATATCCTACACATAGGCAGTTTTTCCATCTTTTTACTCAAATTGTATCAATTTTAGTAACCTTTAGATAGTTCAAATTTACTTTTTTACGATAGGAAAACAGTTGCGTTGCGTACAAATAACGAGGGAGGATTATTTATTATTATTACGACTTGTTTTATGCCCGTTTTCACCAACGCCCCCTATACTACCACATAAGTATGGGACCCTTTACTTAAAAGCTTCCCTAAACCAGCCCCTATATAAAATTTCGTTTCACCATCACTTCTGTCACCTAACTAGGGGACACATAACTATGTGACGTTTTTTTTTCGATGTTAGTGACTGATTGTTCTTTGAACTTATCGATGCTTTTAAAAACTATCGATTTTTATCAATTTCTCTAAAGTATTTACACAAATAGATACAGTTTATGATAAATAATGTTTTAATAGTAATTATAAATATTATTTCGTTCATATTTTTAATTAATTTAATATTTTCTACCATATTTACTCTGTATTTGCATAACGAAACTTGCATTTAATCTGTGGTTATTTGTATTTGACAGTTAACACTAACATATTGTTTGTTTGTTTTCATCGCTGCGTGTTATTTTTAAGTTTAACAAAATCTTTTGCAATCGTCAATCGCTGTATTATTATAATAAAATGGCAGAAAAAAGAAAGCGTAGTCAAAATTTTACAGTGGACGAGAAAGATAAGTTGGTGAAATTGGTGTATATTTTTAGAAATATAATTTTAAATAAGAGAACAGACGGTACAACGAACCAAGCTAAGAACGAGGCTTGGATAAACCTCTGTACCCAATACAACTCAACGGGAATTACGTACAGGTTAGTTTTAACATTTAAATAAAAACCGACATGCCATATTTTATCATAATGAAAATTACCACATGTGAATCATAAATGTTTTTTTTTCAAGTAAAGATGCTCTCCTGCGCATTTGGGAGAAAGTGAAAAGTGAGGCAAAAATCTACAACTCAAGGAACAGGAGTTGTACTATCGGAACAGGTGGAGGACCATCAACAGTTAAAACCGACCCAATACTGGAACAAGTCTGCGATTTGATGGGCCAAGGTTGCAGTGGTATTGCTGATGTTTTAGACTCTGATTCAGTCATCACCATACCAACAGCACAGATTGATGCCATAAATTCAGAACCCACCAATGAAGAATCTCAGGCTATCATTTTAGATGCTGAACTGGTTACGGTAAGTACTGGCAGATTCATATTGCCCTAGGCATTTTTGTACTGTACTAAGAGAAAAAATTGTGAAAGGACTTCTCTATCTTTTTGTAACATAGTAGAATCTGGCCATGCTTCTTATGGTAATTATTTGTATACTGAAAAAGTCACAGTAAGCTCTATTACTTACACTTAAATATGTTTTCAGGACATGCCATTAAATGAAGTGAAGGAAGATGAATTAATAATGAACACACCTTCATGTTCAAAGGCAACAGCATCTCCGCTTTGGAAAAGGCGTAGGCCTATACTGAAGGAACAAAACCATACACAAAGAGAAGTAGTGTCTACCCTGTGTACAGGATTTCAAGGAATAAATAATCAAAAACTTAAAGTAGAAGAATTGAAAAACAAATTGTTGGAAGAAGAGCTAGAATTTAAAAGAAGCCTTTACAGACTACCATTGGAATCGGTGAGAAAAGACCTAGAAATAAAAATAGAAGTACTAAATCAAATAAAGGGTATTTAAGAAAACACTTATTTAACATTATCACATTAATTTATTGCATGTAACAAGCTATCAAAATAATTTGTAATTTGTAATCGTCGAAATCCATTTATGTGTTCTGGGATGTAATGTTGGTAACACTTGCTATTTGCCCATTTGAAATGAGTTCATCTATATTTGGAACAATATTTTCATTTACTGGTTCCATCGATCACTAATAAAGAACTAGATACACAATCTCATACAAAAGTTCTCTTAAAAATGTCGCCAATTGTGTTTAGGTAAAATAAATCTATATTAATGTAATTTCAACCTTACCTGCAAGGTTTAAAGCCGTATTCACAAAGCTATTGCAAAAAGCAATAAAATTTTACGACCGGTACTCGCTGCTCAACATACATCAAAACAATTTCAACCTTATACGCATGCTTTAAAGTAACAATTACTAAGTGTCAAAAAAAAGTAATAAAATTTTACAACCGGGGCTCGCCACTAGCACAAGGAACGAGTGGAGACGAACCAGAACAATATTTTTTGTTTGTACTGTAAATTATTATGTATGGTATTTTAACATACTTCAAAAAAAGGAGGAGGTTACTCAATGCGTCGCGTATTTATAATTTTTTTTTTATTTTTATGTTGCACACCACCCATAAGTCGAAGACGAATCGACCGATTGAGATGATTCATTACATTAGGTTTGTTCCCAAGTTGGTCCTGTTTACATCTAATCCTCGTTCTGATGATGGAATCTATTAGGAATTTAGGCAACGCCTTAAATATTAAAGGCATACAATTAGCGATTTTGGTATTTTTAGATAAATCAGAACTTTACATTCAGAAAATATAAATTAGTGAGGAAGAATATACAAAAATCAAAGAATATTATTGTCCCAATTTTTTGACATATTGTTCATAATAAATTACAAATGTCGATAAAAAGAAATACTTCGGATCGAAGAATTCTTCGGATCTTTGACGTGCTGTAACTGATATCCATTCTCCACACCTCACTGGATCACGAGGAAAGCTAAAAATAATTGAATATTTTCAAAGTCCCGACTAAACAACCACAAAAAAATATTGGGAATATCAAAAAACCCGACTGATAAAAAACAACTAACAAGTTCCAAACAAGTCACTTTTCAAGTAGTCTTATGCAGTTAGTGGCAGTTATTTTAGGTCAATTATTCATACATAGGCTAATAAACACATAACCCTCCCTTGCATCGCGCAGTCAGGTAAATGAAAACAAAAATAAAATCTCGCATTAAAAAAAATAAGAACTATAATAGCGTCTCCAACAAATGGAACAGAGTCAACGCGGATAACCCAAACAATTTAAGTGGACATGCGTAAGTATGATTAATACGTTTAGTAAGAGTCTTTACAATTGAGCTGCATTATATCGCCTGCTATTTGTTACGACTTAATTTAAAATAAAGTTTTTACGATGATTTCTTGAAAAAATATTAGTATTTACAATACAATGTTAACAATTATATAATGATAATATTAATACTTAGCAAAAATAAGAAACTCCATCCTTTTTTAGCGTCCTAGACGTGTGATTTTTGCAGTTTTTAAACGAGCACTGAGACATGTTTACCGTCGGAGCGTTCGAATGCTACTAGATGAAAAGACCACCCAAATGTTCAATTGGGTGGTCATTCGGTGAGGACATTTTTTGACGCTGATTGTGTATCTAGTTCTTTATTAGTGATCGATGACTGGTTCATGTTCATTTCTTAAAATGCAAATATTGTGTAAGACACAACACGCAATGATGACGTTGACAGCGTTTTTTAATTCCAATCTAATACCTATGGCCAAGACAGGAAAACGTCGTTTTAAAACTCCATACTGCCTTTCTACTACATTTCTCGTTTTTATGTGAGCCTCGTTATATTTTTGCTCTCCTCTTGTTGTAGGATTTAAGTAAGGCGTCAATAGATGATTCTGAAAAGAAAAAAAATAATTCTGCTTTTTTTAAAAGTTCTTAATATTCTTTACTTTACAGGTGGAAGCTTCAATCTGAAGAATTTATTTGGTGTGCCGAAGACTGACTAGAGAAATTGTATTTTTTAAATAAATTGATTACCTATGATACATGGATAGTATTATTTAATTCTATATCTTCCGTAATATACTCGTGCTAGCTAGCACTTGAGCTATAATTTTTTTACCATATTTTTAAGTTTTTACCTTCAATGGGTATCCACTGTCACCCAGCAAATAGCTGCCAGGGTAGTCTCCTCTTTCAAATCTTCTGAATGTATTGCTATTTTGATAAATAGCAGAGTCGTGTGTTGAACCTGGCCAACGTGCCACAACATCTCTAATTAATAAATTGGCTGATGCTACTGTTTGTACATTTATGGACATGTATCCCTTCCTATTTCTAAATAGCTCTGCATCATCTCCACCTTAAAAAAAATCATACATAACACCACATTTTATGCTGTGTAGGTAAGTTGCAAATCATTTGATAAAAGTATAAGGGTAGGTATAGTCTTGAAGTTTCACCTGGTGATTGAATTTTCACATGTGTACAATCAATGCATCCAAGAACATTAGGAAATCGTGCAATATTATAAAAATCCATTTTCACTTTTTCTTGCTCCTCACTTGAATTTGGGAAGTTGACAAACTCGGAACGTAAAGCGACAATTGCAGCAGATACTCTTTTTATTATTCGACTGCAAGTAGCCACACTGATCCCACCCATATCTGCCACAGCTAATAAGTGATTACCCGTAGCATAAAACCTCAGTGTTATCAATAATTGATTGATTGGAGATATAGAATTATTTCTGCAATAAAATAAAAGCAAATTAAATATGTAAGGACAGCATTATTAAATTAACTACACAAGCTGTGTACACAAGTGTATCTAAAAATTGTCGCAGCATCACCTAACAAAAAAAAATACCATGCGCACTGTCAATAGGTATATCTGCCACAGCTAATAAGTGATTACCCGTAGCATAAAACCTCAGTGTTATCAATAATTGATTGATTGGAGATATAGAATTATTTCTGCAATAAAATAAAAGCAAATTAAATATGTAAGGACAGCATTATTAAATTAACTACACAAGCTGTGTACACAAGTGTATCTAAAAATTGTCGCAGCATCACCTAACAAAAAAAAATACCATGCGCACTGTCAATAGGTAGGTACTTACCTTACAATTATGTTAATGTATGTTTAATTTATTTTACGGGCATTTTATAAAAGCATGTTTACTTACCTATTATCAGGAAATTCTAAGGAGTGTTCAATCTTTTCCAATAAATACAACACTGACGATTTGCATAACCTATATCTCCGAAAAAAATCAATTTCATCAAAACTTTCGAAGTAATTTGGTCGTTTTCGGTATATTTTTGGTCTACGGCGGTTATTTGCGTCGAATATAGTAGAAACAGTTTCTAAATTATCCAAAAATTCATATAAATCACTATCCATCTTCGTTGCTTAGAGGATCACACACGTAAGTGCCGGTTTAAGGGCCAAAATGTCGGCCACCTAAATTTAGGGGACCTTTTAACGTTTAGTTGACCCCTAACAGTTGGTGAAACAGAAACCACCTTTTAACGGCCCCCTATCCATGGTTAGGGGATCCCATAAACTTAGGGGATGTTGGTGAAAACGGGCATTAGTGTCCTAGTTACGTATCTACAAACATTTGCAACAGTTAGAAACCATTTCCTTTGTGGACCACGGTAAACGCTACCCGCAGAGGTAGTTCAGACAGCACAGCTAGTAATTCTTAGGAATTGTTCTAGTCCCGTAACACTATCTTCTGCGTACACCGGTAGTTTCTTTTTTAATTCGTTCATTCGTTGACATTGCACAACAAGCGCACCGCACATGAAAAAAACTTAGAAAAGTCGCTTAAAACTTAGTCTGTGGCTGCCACTGATTGACAGTTTCAAGTTAGATTCACAGAGAGTACAAAAGTTTGATTCATAGACGAGCGTTTCACCATACCATACAATTTAACCATAGTTTCAAAAAAGTCGGCGAAAATAAAAATATCAGTAAATCGTTTTTTTTTTCTTGAAATCAAATAGTTCATTTCATAAATATTTTGATTTTTCACAAGGAATTTTATTTGATTTAAATGTTTTTTCTTGGAAAAAATAATTAATTTCCGACGAATATGGTCTAGCAATTGTCTAGCTATTCCTAAATGAATAATATTCTCTTTGTAATATGGCAAGAATGTTTTTGGAGAGAGAGAAGCGGTAAAGCGGTTATCTTCAACAATTTGGTTTGGCATGATGTTTGTTTGTTGGCTGTTGGCGGGCTTTTGAAAAATCAAATACAATATTTTTAGCGGGAACACTGTTTGATTCAATGATATTTTAAACTATAGATACGTTACCCGCGCTCTGTAGTGGCAAGATGAATGCAAGGTAATTACCGGACTTCGATTTAGTCGCGTACCAACCACTGCCGCGGTTGTACGTGTTGTTAAAATAATTTGTGTGAAGAACTTCCTACAAATAACAAAAAAAAATGCTGTCTTGTGTTTATAGGAAATGTAAAAATTATACTGCAGCTATGAAAGATAAAAAAGTATCATTTCATGCGTAAGTATCAAGAAAAAATTATTTTATTTTATGTTTTTCGATGCCTTCTAATGGCGGCTGGCGCCTGAGGTAAGTCACGTGCCGTTAGGGGATGATAGGGTACTTTGCATCAGTGTGTATAAAGCTACATTGTTTTAATTTTGATGAGTTATATTGTTTGAATATAAAATGTGCTATGAAACCTATTCATCAATATAATATGTAATTAGATTACCTAAAGTTGGGCTTATGAATGAAAAGTGGTTAAGCGTTATAAGAGCTCAACGGCGTGAAGACGATTGGCTAGTCACAAAATACTCTACGGTCTGCTCGGAACATTTTCTAACCAGCGACATGCGAAGAATAATGTTCGAAGATTAAAAAAGACAGCAGTCCTTGTAATTATGGTAAAGTTATACTTCATTTTATTTTTAGGCCGGTTCATCTGAAATGTTTCTTTTTAGTTTTGTATATTTAGGCTTTAATATTTTTCTTCATAGGTTGAAAATGGAACCCTATTACTAAGTCTCCGCGGTTTTGTCTATGTATCAAAGGGCAGCTATGTTATTCTCTAAGTCGTGTTAAGTATCTTATATTTGACTATATTAGTCAAATACAAGATAAGTCAAACGACAAATCTTGAATTTTTTGAATATATATATATATTTATATTGTTATGTTTAAGTAATCAAACATTGATATTGATATAAATTGTCTTTGTTTTAGCTAGAAGCACAAAATATTATATTTTCACTAACAAGCTTGGAGCATGTTCAAGTATCTGAAGAAGGTTCTATTTTTGATTTTGATTATTAATTTATGCATTTGTGAAGGCACGTTTCCTGATGTTTTAAAAAAGTCAATAGTAAAACCATTATATAAAAAATCGGATAAAGAGTTAAAAGAAAACTACAGACCGATATCTCTAGTGTCAATATTTTCTAAAATAATTGAATCCTATATTTATAAAGAACTTAGTACGTATCTAGAAAAGCATAACATACTTTGTAACGAACAAAAAGGATTTAGAAAAAACAAAACCATTAATATGGCAATCTATGACTTTTTATATACAGTTATGACAAATGTAGATAGAAATAACCCAGTCTGTGCAATTTTTTGTGACATGTCGCAGGCTTTCGATTACGTACAACATGATATACTATTGCAAAAGCTTGAGACTTACGGTATTCGAGGAAACATACTAAAACTCTTACAATCTTACTTACTCGAGAGAAAACAAGTGACGGAAATCAGTAGGATAAACAGTGACACAAAACGAGAGGAAATATTCTTATCTGAAGAACGTAATGTTATCCATGGTCTACCGCAAGGAAGTGTACTAGGACCACCTCTCTTTACGCTTTATATAAATGATTTTCCAAAATCCATTAATCATCCTATGACACTATTCGCGGACGACAGTACGATTACTATACCTTGTCGCCATCGAGATTTGTATGAAGAAGATGTAAACAATACGTTAAATAAAACAATCGATTGGCTGGATAACAATAATTTGAAAATAAATATTAATAAAACAGTAATTATACATTTTGGCCAACGTGCATTGACATTTCCTAAATTTGACATTAAATATAATAATAATATTATTGACGTGGTACCTACTACAAAGTTTCTAGGTTTAATAATTGACCGTAATTTGAATTGGAAGACACATATTGAGACTGTTTGTAAAAAGATTAGTAGCAGTGCATTTGCACTGTACAAGCTATCATGGACACTTAATATAGATGCTTTGCTAACAGCGTACTATGGGCTAACCGAATCAATTTTAAGATACGGTGTGATCTTTTGGGGCAATTCAACCGACAAGGAAATTGCTTTTAAAGCCCAAAAGCGATGTATTAGGTCAATGTTTAGATTGGACATTACAGATTCTTGTAAGCCGTATTTCATTCGCTACAAGATTCTGACACTACCGTCCCTTTACATATTAGAAACAGCTTTATTTGTAAAACGGAATCCAAATCTATTTCCGCGTATGGCAGAAAGTTTTCCCCGAAATCGACGCGATAAAACTAAACTTTGTTTGCATGCGTCTAGGACTGCACTTATGCGCAAAAGTGTTATTTGCATGGCTCCAATTGTTTATAATAAATTTCCCAAAAGTTGGAAAGATCTAAGTAGCGACCAATTTAAGCAAAAAGTAAAATTATTTCTTGTTGAAAAAGCCTATTATAGTGTAAGTGACTTTTTAAATGATAAATTTGGTTCGATATAATTTAATACCCAATTAGACAAAAATAATAAGATTTAATATTATTATAATTATAAATATACCTTGACATTATATACATTAATTTAGAGACTGAATATTATTACTCATTAATATATAAATTTATATAATGTGAACTGTAATCCATATTAATTAATCAGAATTATATTTGCACGCCATTGTTCATGGCAGACATGTCTAGAACTCTCTCCAATTTAATATCTTGCATGCGATTGTTTATTGTATGTACACATGTGTTTAAGCAAATAAATAAATTATTATTATTATTATTATTCTTTTATTTATTCCATTTCTTATCTTATATATTTTTAAATATTTTTATAAAATGCAAAAATAAAAAAAAACATTTAAAAATATAAAAAATAGTGGTCCGCCGATGTCGGGAGCAGAGTCCAAGGCACCGGTGGTTAGGGCTGCAGAGACAAGAACCTCCTCACAATGCGAGCCGTATCGAGGAGTACTGCCTTCTGAATCTGGCTCTTGATCCAACCGCCTAACGAGAGCCTCGAAAGATGTTGGTCGAGGCTTTTGGCTATCAGGCCATTGGCTGTTACGACAATCGGTACAATGACAGCCGAGCTCACATTCCACATGTCAACAACCTCGTGTGCTAAGTCGAGATATTTTATTTGTTTCTCTTTCTCAGCTTTCACAAGGTTCTCGTCATGCGGAATAGTAACATCGACTATCATTGCAAGCCGCGCTAATCGATCTATCACTACTATATCAGGCTTATTGGCGACAATAGTCCTGTCAGCAATGATAGACCGATCCCAGTACAACGTGACATGGTCATTCTCAAGAACTGGGTCGGGCACATACTTGTAATACGGTACCTCAGAGTCTACAAGTTTATATTTCAAAGCAAGTTGCTGGTGAATAATCCTGGCCACTTGGTTATGCCTGTGCAAGTACTCGCCGTTAGCTAAACGAGAACAACCAGAGATAATATGTCTGATGGACTCACCTGGACGATGGCATGCCCGACACACGTCAAGCGTCCCGTCCTTCATAATATGTCTCCGATAGTTATTCGTCAAGATAACTTCGTCCATAATTGCACAGACGAAACCTTCAGTTTCCCCAAAAAGGTCACCAAAACGTAACCAGGACACGGACGCTAAGAAGTCTACACCGGGCTCATGAAGAACCCGATAGAAGCGCCCGTGAAGCTCCTTGCCTTGCCATATCTCCTTGCGGTCATCGGTAGTCAGTACTGCAGGTTTGCGCCAGTTCTCTTTACCCATGGAAAGCGGGGTGAGGCCTATGTCCACTGCCACCACATCACGGTGCATACCCACATCGGCTTTTAAAAAATAATCCCTGAGACTGCAAATCTCGCGATTGTGGAGGGTCTTTGCATTTAAAAAGCCTCGACCCCCGCACTTCCGCGGGATATACAGTCTCATCACCGATGATCGTGGGTGATGCATCCGGTGTGCGGTCAGCAGTGTACGGACCCTCCTATCCAAGGCGTCAAGTTCGGTCTGAGTCCATTTGAGTATGCCGAAAGAGTACATCAAAACCGGCATGACCCAACCGTTAAAGGCGCGCACCTTGTTTCCGCCTGAAAGAAGACTAATCAAAACTTTATTCAGGCGACCAAAGAAGCGCTCCTTCAACGATTGCTTCATGTCAGTAACATTGATACCCAACGCTTCCGACATACCCAAATACTTATAGCTTTCGGATGAGGAGAGGGATCTAAGGTGTATGGAATCCGAGAGTTGGATTCCCTCGGATTCCACAATCTCCCCTCGCTTTACATGCATGACCGCACATTTATCCGCACCAAATTCCATCCTGATGGCGCTACTAAAAGTTTCAGTTACCTTCAGTAACTCCATCAGTCGCAATTTGTTGGGGGCAAAGAGTTTTAAATCATCCATGTAGAAGAGGTGAGATATGACCTGACCGCCTCTCTTCAACCGATAACCTAGACCTGAATCCTCCAGCAGAGTGCTAAGAGGATTCAGAGCTAAGCAGAACCAAAGTGGACTCAAACTGTCGCCCTGAAATATTCCCCGTTTAATCCATATAGGCTCATCATTCCCCTGGATCTGCGGACACCCTGGATAATGAAGAACCGTCCTCCATTGCCCCATACACGTCTCAAGGAAAATGCGTAGAGTTGCATCTATTTTGTACAACTCCAGCACTCTCTTCAGCCATGTATGTGGCACCGAGTCATAGGCTTTCTTATAATCTATCCAGCATGTCGACAAATCCTTATGGGATCGACGAACCTGTTGGTTGATGGCCATGTCAATGAGGAGTAGCTCCTTAGTACCACGGGACCCATTCCTACACCCATTTTGAGAGGCAGACATAATCGAATGACTTTCTATGTGCGTATTAATTTTCACTCTCAAAATGGATGTAAGTAGTTTATAGACCGTCGATAAACATGTGATCGGTCTATAATTCTTAGGTTCCGTGGGACTGCCAGACTTATGGAGGAGGTGGGTAACGCCTGTTGTTAAAAACTGAGGTAGCGACCCAGACTCTAAAGATGACTGGAACTGAGATGCCAGGCAAGTGTGTGAACTAACTAGCCATTTCAACCAGAAGTTGTGCAGCCCGTCCGGTCCCGGTGATTTCCAGTTCGGTAACGGACGGACTGCTCTGGCTACGTCTAACGGTGTTATTAAGACGGCTTCCATTTCTGGTATAGTTTCACACACTCGCTCGACATCCCGAGTCCAGTCAGCTTCAGCGTGACAGACGGGCACCGACCAGATGCTGCGCCAGAATGCACTCGTGGTAGCATCATCCGGGTGGCATACGTCTGTCAAATTTTGTTCAGGTCGCTCCCAAGCTCTATATACCCACCTCTCGTCACTCTGGAACATGCGATTTTGCTTGTATCGATCCACCCGCCTCTTATACCGCCGAATACGGCTCGCCCATGCACAAACTTTCTGCTTCAGGAAGTCGATGCGCTCTGTAACTCGGGACATGTATTCTAGAGGACTGATTCCAGTCCCCGAGAATGCCCGCCTTACAAAGCGCATCACTCGTGGTCGAGTATTACCCTCCCTGAAGCAGTATAATTTGCCAATGAGTACCCTGGCTCCATCGATACGACGCTCGATTCTGTACTGCCAGGCTGGTACGACTGGTTTTGGTCGACTAGCTTCGTCACTGTTTGGAAACTTAACGTTAGCTAATCGACACGCCGCAACAGCCGCGCAATACAGGATCGAGTGTGTATCAACAAGATCCTCGCTGCTTTTGAAAAAATTCTCAAGCTGCGAGTCCAAGGCACACACCAGCGCCTTATTTTGCTTATGCATAGGTAGGCGTGGTAATCGAGGTCTAAGTCCGGTCGGAATGGATCTATACTCGCGGAATGCATCCTCCAGAGCGTTCCTCAATCTGTCGTTGCACTGGCTACTTACTGTGGCAACCCTATCATCCTCCTCTTCAACACCATGATTGGACCGCGGTAGAACTGCATCAGTGGTTGACGCTGGTACCGCGGTTTGTGTCGGAGTTGGGACGATAATATGGTTGCTCAATACCTCTGAGCGCAGCCTATCAAGTGCGGCATCGTCCAACCTATGATTTCGTTGGATGACACGCACCTGATCCGACAGTCGCTGGGCCGATACGTTGACGGTTGGTTCCAGTACCTGAAACAGAGACAGCATCCTAACACGGTACGCAGTGAGGTTAGTTCCCCCCTCTGTAGCCCCGTAGTATGCGCGCATGACGTTCTCGTTTATACACTGAGTCCATTTCATGCGCTGCACACAACCACCGGCAGCGGGGACCCGACTCAGGGCCGGTTGGCCCCTAAGTCCCAAGCTCTTCGGTGGCCGGCCTCTCCCCGGCCGACGTACAGGTGTTGGCGACGTCGGCGGGGAAAAATACTCGTCACTCGAGCTCGACGCAACTGCCGCGGTCGGTGTCACATCGCTCACGGTGGGGCTGGGTACCGACGGCGACGAGGCGGAGCTGAGCGAAGAGTCCGGAGGTGGTAGGCGTGCGCGTCTCTTAGCTGCAGCACGAGTCAACATTTTTATATTTCATCGTTCCTTGAAAGTTGAAACACTTGACAGATGTCAATCCGGGAATTTTTTATAGGTATTTGTAATTCTATTATATTGTGGTCCATTTTGCTGAATTATTAAAATTCAATATTGTTATAAAGTGTTTTGATTATTTTGAGATAATAAATTAAGAAAACTGCGTCTAAAATAATAAAATTAGGAAATCGATTTAAAACGTGACTGTAGATATTGGTGTTGCCAGCTTATTATTATTTGAGACTCTAAGAAAAGCATTTTAAAAGAAAAAAAATTGAAAAATGTCTCTAGACAAATGCAAACTGCAATTTAATTTGCGAAATACTGCATTCATATTTTAATCGAAAATAATATTATTTTACCCGTAAATCTATATCAACAAGAGAAAATCGAGTGTCCATTTATTCCCCACATGCCTCCTTTTGTACACGTCCGGCCAATGAGCATGCACCCCAGAATGACAACGTAATTAAAGAAATATATTTATCTCTCTCTAACAACAGGAATTCCGTAGATGACATTTAATTTTCTTTCTCTTTTTTCGTTCGTCTAAGTAGCTATCTAGCTACCGATAGTATTTACGCTGTTTTCGAGTGCCGTGATGTTCATGCATGACGCGTCTATTTATATTACGTCATTGGTTTGATTACCTACATAGTTTTATTTTCAAAGTTCAGAAGCCAGGATAAATTGAAGAACCCATTTGCACTTTCGGCCGTAAGTTTAAACTTAGAAGAGAATTTTGGTAAGTTGCACAACTTTATACAATCCAAATCAGTGATATTGCCATTTTGTAAAATACGAATCCTGTACAAAACTATTTACGCTAACGAAAACTAGTGTATTGATATTAAGAATAATATATAATCATGGCAACGTAAAGATAGAATGGTTTCGTTCCGTTTTCTTTATTTACCGAAAGGCAATGTAAACAATCTGTATTTCTATTGTAAGAACCGTGTTGCCGACTTGTCGACATTTCAATATCTATGTAACTATTGTGCGGTTTTACAATTATAATAATAATATCCTTGGACATTTCACACAGCGCCGTATCGTCCCAAGCTAAGCAACCTAATGCTTGTGTTATGGTAACGAGATGGCTGATATACTACTTATATACATTTTTTTTTGTAAATACATACATATTATAAATAGAAAAACACCCAGACTCGTAACAAATACTTGCAGGTCATACAAATATTTGTTCCGTGCGGGAATCGAACCCGCGACATAGTGCGCAGCAGTCAATCGCTCAACCACTACGCCAACCGTGTCGTCGATGAATAATAAGTTGAAGTATTGTTTGTGGTTTTCATCATTTACTTAAATTTTAATTGTTTAGTTGGCTAAAATGTGCGCTGTTGAGTGATAATGTGCTATCAAACATCTTCAAGTTTGCGTAAAAAGGTACGGAATGGCGCTAGTGGTATGATTGATGAACTTTCAAGTACAAAGTACAGTCCGCTCAGTATACTTTGACAGGTGAAATACGAAAAAATATTGTGTGCGTTTCGACCGCGCGACCATGGCGTCATATTATAAAAAAAACCATGCCAAGATTTTGTCAAAATTTGTCAAAGTTGATTCCCAAAACCATAAATTTGTCAAAGTTATGGTTAAAAAGTTATAAGGGTTTGAACGTGGCCGCGCCATCGAAACGCGGAGAACCGCGCGGCCACGGAGATCTCTAAAACTAAACGTTGCAGAGACCTGAAATTCAGGTAAATAACAGATTGAATTTGTAAAAATTTGTAAAAATATAGAAAAAATTCCCAGGTCAATATTTTAGGAGCTATAAGACTAAAACTCCATGGCCGCGCCATTGAAACTGTGAAGAACACGTTATCGCCGATATCTCGCTGAAAAAGCTTCGCAGAGGTCTGAAGTTTTTTGTAAAACCTAGATCTGAATTTGTCAAATAGTGTAAAAATGCACAAAAAAGTCGTAGGTTAATATTTTAGGAGCTATAAGACTAAAACTCCATGGCCGCGCCATTGAAACGGTGAAAAACACGTTATCGCCGATATCTCGCTGAAAAAGCATCGCAGAGGTCTGAGGTTTTTTGTAAAACCTAGATTTGAATTTGTCAAATAGTGTAAAAATGCACAAAAAAATCCTAGGTTAATATTTCAGGAGCTGTAGTACGGTATCGCGTAGAAATATGTCGTGATTATCTACCGAAGAAAGTAAGACTAAAGCGAGTTTTTTATTGTAAACAACACCTATTAATATGTAAAACTATATGAAACCCGGCAAAATGAATTTTTTTTCGGTTTTTATAACTTTTGATACGTCTTGAATATTTCAATAGGGTGACCATGGCTTTTTGTTTACAGAAAACTTTCCACCTATCGTTTTAGAAATCACTAACTGTTCCTCGCAGTTCCACCCGCTTAATGCAAAATTCGAATGAATACCATGCAGTAGTTTTTGTGTTTATCCCGGACAAATAAACAGACAGACCAAATTCTAAAAACTATATTTTTGACGATTTTATTATATACTAGCTGTCCCCAGCGGTTTTACCCGCGTAGTGTCCGTTCCTGTGGGATTTTTGGGATAAAAACTTTCCTTCTTGTCCTTTCTCAGGCTATGGAATATTTCTGTACCAAATTTCATTTAAATCGGTTCAGTAGTTTTGCCGTGAACGCGAGACAGACAGACAGAGTTGCTTTCGCATTTATAGATAATATTAGTATGGATTTAGATATTATAGATTTCTTTTAAAATCACTTAAATCATTGCTTGATGCTGACAATACTGTGGTTTTGAGTAAAAGTACGAGAACCATAGCAAATAACTTTACACAACATTCGTAATTTCTGTAAGATTATTTGATGAATTATTGTGTATTCAAACACATAAGTTTTGTCTAAGACTAAAATCTGCCAGAAATAACACCCTATAAATACCCCATTAGCAGTAGTATATCAGAAATAACTCATGCTTTTCAACATTCACAGTCGTTGTTTTACTTCCTTACCAACAGGAAGTAAAACGACGACTGTACAACAAAAAAGCCTTTGGTGGGAAGACGGGGTGCGGCGCGTGCCGTTCGCTCCTGTTGTACTGTAGTCTGTGGCATTATGGTTAATTCCTTCAGTGCAATTCAATGTTGAAAAGCATGAGTTATTTCTGATATAATACTGCTAATGGGGTATTTATAGGGTGTTATTTCTGGCAGATTTTAGTCTTAGACAAAACTTATGTGTTTGAGTACACAATAATTCATCAAATAATCTCACAGAAATTACGAATGTTGTGTAAAGTTATTTGTTATGGTTCTCGTACTTTTACTCAAAACCACAGTATTGTCAGCATCAAGCAATGATTTAAGTGATTTTAAAAGAAATCTATAAAATCTAAATCCATACTAATATTATCTATAAATGCGAAAGTAACTCTGTCTGTCTGTCTCGCGTTCACGGCAAAACTACTGAACCGATTTAAATGAAATTTGGTACAGAAATAGTCCATAGCCTGAGAAAGGACAAGAAGGAAAGTTTTTATCCCAAAAATCGCACAGGAACGGGCACTACGCGGGTAAAACCGCTGGGGACAGCTAGTATATAATAAAATCGTCAAAAATATAGTTTTTAGAATTTAATCTGTCTGTTTATTTGTCCGGGATAAACACAAAAACTACTGCATAGTATTCATTCGAATTTTGCATTAAGCGGGTGGAACTGCGAGGAACAGTTAGTGATTTCTAAAACGATAGGTGGAAAGTTTTCTGTAAACAAAAAGCCATGGTCACCCTATTGAAATATTCAAGACGTATCAAAAGTTATAAAAACCGAAAAAAAAATTCATTTTGCCGGGTTTCATATAGTTTTACATATTAATAGGTGTTGTTTACAATAAAAAACTCGCTTTACTCTTACTTTCTTCGGTAGATAATCACGACATATTTCTACGCGATACCGTACTACAGCTCCTGAAATATTAACCTAGGATTTTTTTGTGCATTTTTACACTATTTGACAAATTCAAATCTAGGTTTTACAAAAAACCTCAGACCTCTGCGATACTTTTTCAGCGAAATATCGGCGATAACGTGTTTTTCACCGTTTCAATGGCGCGGCCATGGAGTTTTAGTCTTATAGCTCCTAAAATATTAACCTACGACTTTTTTGTGCATTTTTACACTATTTGACAAATTCAGATCTAGGTTTTACAAAAAACTTCAGACCTCTGCGAAGCTTTTTCAGCGAGATATCGGCGATAACATGTTCTTCACCGTTTCAATGGCGCGGCCATGGAGTTTTAGTCTTATAGCTCCTAAAATATTAACCTAGGACTTTTTTGTGCATTTTTACACTATTTGACAAATTCAGATCTAGGTTTTACAAAAAACTTCAGACCTCTGCGAAGCTTCTTCAGCGAGATATCGGCGATAACGTGTTCTTCACAGTTTCAATGGCGCGGCCATGGAGTTTTAGTCTTATAGCTCCTAAAATATTGACCTGGGAATTTTTTCTATATTTTTACAAATTTTTTACAAATTCAATCTGTTATTTACCTGAATTTCAGGTCTCTGCAACGTTTAGTTTTAGAGATCTCCGTGGCCGTGCGGTTCTCCGCGTTTCGATGGCGCGGCCACGTTCAAACCCTTATAACTTTTTAACCATAACTTTGACAAATTTATAGTTTTGGGAATCAACTTTGACAAAATCTTGGCATGGTTTTTTTTTTAATATGACGCCATGGTCGCGCGGTCGAAACGCACACAAAAATATTTGCGTCATATCAATTGTTATGCCATTTACTTTATAACCAGTTTGTTAGGATTCTTTGACTTGTATTTTTTGAGGTTAGTATATGATCAAATGATTCCTGCCGCTCTAGGTGGAGTGGAAGGGAGAATCAGACTTTTACTGACTAAAATCCATCCATGTTCCTTCCTTAGCCCCTTTATGTTCCGGGGTAGCGGTAACCCTTTCGGAAAAGCCCGCTTACCCGGCAAGCTTCGGGCCTAACGGGCCCCTACACATGCTGACATCTCTTTGAGGCGCGCGTGGAACACGTACACGCCGTCGGGCACGTGTCTGGTCCAAATCCGACGGTGAGCTACCCATTACTCACCGTTCGCAGGCCCGCGCCCACGGTGGCCGAGAGTCGTCGATTATGCGACTATGAAAATACAGTCGAGAACGCAATGGTTCGACTATCTATCACACTCGTATCTTCGGTGTTCGTTCACTAAACAGTCCTTGCAATTTAAAGTGAACCTTTTGTCAATGAGATCCCGTCGATAATATATAACCAGTTACCAGTGGTCAATGTTGTCGTTCGTGAGGCGAAGGTCAAACCCGTGCAAGCTTATGTCTGTAGACCTAAGGTTCAAAATCGAATGCATGAACAATGAATTGGAGAAATGATAATTGCGATAAAAAGATAAAAGTCTGCCGCAGTCAGTCATAAGCCTGAAAAGCATGAAAGAAGTTCATTACATCATATAGTAAAGTCGATATTTTATAGAGTAAGTACTTACATACCTACACTATCTGTTAATGTTGTAATGGGTGGGAGATAAGCGGTGGCACTATTAGGACTGCTTACTATTCCGCAATGAAGGCATATCTCCGGATATCTATGGTTGTCAGTTCATACGTCTTCAAAATAGTTGTCGTGCTGTTGACGAAAATTATAAGTAGAAGTTTAATTTCAAACTATGGCTGCTTTTTATTTCTAGAAGCTGTACGGGAAGAGTGGAGGTGTCGCCGACGATCTTCAACGCCAAAACTTTATTTTGGCGAGTATTCCCGAGCCGACGTCAAGTTCATAGGAAACTAAAGACTCACTCGTGAATTATTCGAGCACCTGCGCGACGACGTTATACCTCTTTTGTCGCAACATTATTCAAGATTCTGCAACTTATTGACCTGTTTTACCAATCCGTCCCACCCATTTACCTACTGTTGTTTTGGTTTACTTTTAGATCCTCGCTGCTCTTATTTTTTATGCCCTGGGGAGCTACCAAGGTGCAGTGGGCCTAAGCAGTGATGTGCCAATGGCACATCAGACTGTGTCACGCTGTCTGTGCCATGCCCATGTCTTAATACCTGAAGATGAGACAACAAGATGATGATGAATGACGTTTTTTTGTGCCTACAATTTTAGTTTTGTTTCATTTTTAAAGTTTTTTTGGCTATTTTTTTAATCTAGAATTGAAGAAGTCATAGTTTTACTGTATTTCAACCTTAGAGCATTTAACCTATGGAGATGGCAAGCGACGAATCATCGAACAACTTTTTCTGCCACTTTTTGCGGGGGGCGAGGAAAACACATACAGCACACTTCTTAAATTTGACAACCACACACAGAGACATGCTTCCTATTGCTACAAACGCTCACAAAGAAATTATAGACACACAGTCAAAAAACACATAGTTACACATTGACAAATTTGTGCGTATCTATGCAATTGTCCTACGACAACAAACACAAACTACTAGTGTTGAGGCACAAGGAATGAGTGGTATTTCATTTCATGAATGAACGAATAAAAAGTTCTGTTTTCTTTTCTTGGAAAAAATACGTTTAATGATTAGTGCCTGCGAAACTACGTAGGTAGCCGCCAGTAGGTAATCACAAAACAATTTATAGTGCTATAGAAAAAGAACGATTGTATTTATTTTTATAGTCATTTTTTTTTCTTAGTTCTCAATAATATCATATTGATTGCATATCATTCTGCATTTTGAGTCGGCAATTCGGAATCCATACCCCATTCTTTAAAACGGGCTTTCATTTATATGTATACACGTGTCAAAAATTTAGAAAGGGGACAATATCAATACATAGTATAAAACAAAGTCGCTTTCTCTGTCCCTATATCCCTATGTATGCTTAAATCTTTAAAACTACGCAACGGATTTTGATGCGGGTTTTTGTAATAGATAGAGCGATTCAAGAGGAAGGTTTATGTGTATAATTTGTCGGCATATTTTGCGGGCGAAGCCACGGGCGGAAGCTAGTAAATAATAGAATAAGACAATCAATCAGATGTACTTTTATTATTTTGTTATGAATGACAGTTTTACACGTCGGTTTTATTGTTTTGCAGTCCGGTGTTGCAAAGCTAAATGATGTCAAATCAAAGTTAAAGTCACATCATTTATGTCAAATAGGCACAAGAAAGGCACTTTTGAACGTGCTCACATATTTACAAACATTCTAAAAGTTAATAATAATAAATCAATCAATGTGAGAGGTAAAGTTATTCCAAAATGTTAAAATATGTAGTATGGTACAACATTATAAATTATTTATTACATACCTAATTTACTAAGCAACCAGTTTGATTTTGTCTGGTCACTAGATTTTCCTGTGGAGCAGGACCAGTATGTTTCCAAGCATCCTTATCCTTTAGATAATCCTCTAATTTGTTATAAGCTTGTTTACAAAGTATACTTAATAATATGAGTTTAAAATTTTCTGTCATTTAATTGCAATACCATTCTGTTATTTTGTTTTTCCGTGTGTAGGTACTTCACGTACAGTACTCCCAAATTAATAATGCACATGCAAATCTTCGCTAATTGTCGTATTCCCGGAAACACCCGAATCATTGAATCGTTCGAGTCCTAAATAATGCACTTGCATTTTGCGCCTTGTTCGAAAGAAATAGGAGTCAATATCATGTGTACACAATCGGAAACAATTCGGGCGGTCGGCCGTCAGTCAAAGGTCCGTCAGTCGTCTTTATATATTGGTGGTGACTGCACGTGTTCTCTCTGTATGGAATTATATAGAGCTGCTATTACACACCGTTCTTGGTTTTGTTTTCAAAGGTGAATTTAATTTCAACTTTAATTATCTTATTCAAATTTAAATAGTTAATTTTGTAAAATAGGTAAATATACTAACATTTTTTACTTTTTTAAATATAAAAAAATTAAAAATACCTACGTTAAATACTTATTAAGTACTAGAAAAAACATTTTAAAATCAGATTTAGGCTTATATAAATTATAGCTCGCTATTTACTTACATGGAATTATTGAATCAAATTTCGTTACCATTAAATCAATATTTATCTCTTTTAGCACAAAACACACTAAATTATGCATGAAGAAAATGCATTAGCTACTCTATATACGAGTACATATATTATCGTCTTCCGACGCTCGGGGAATACGACTGTTGCCGAACAGTGGCGAAGATTTCTATGCGCATTATCACTTTGGGAGACCTGTAGTAACATTTGTTGATATCTAGTACCATTTTGTTATAGTTACAGCGATATCGACTAAACGCGTCGATATCGCTTTGAAGAAGTTCAGTATCGTCACTAGACTCGAAACTCTAGAGAATTTGAGATCGTCCGCGTATGTACATATTACATTCCGAATATTTGAGGCAGGGCTGGCGATTGTACTACGTTTTTTTAACAGCGTACCTACGCGGTCCGCGGTGGATTATTAGATTTCGACGTCATATTTAGCTATCTATTAGAATTATTGTTTCTTTTTCAAATTGCATGAGCTACAAAAACTCACTACGAAACGAACAAACTATTATTCTTTTATTATCCTAAACATACAATGAAAATAATTTAAATCGACTTCCAAAGAACTTTTATACTTATTTCAAGCTGACTTGTCCAGATACATACACAAAAAACTGGTTACTGAACCTATTGACTGAAAAATCATTTAATTGGCAAATCATTCATTCGCGTTGTCCCAGCACTATGCAAATCCTACCCCTGTACTACTTTAGCGCTACCTACGTACCAATGTATTTTTTCTATCGTTACGTCAATAACGATTACTTCGACATTGTACATAATTAAAAATATTTTAATGTATAATTTATATTTACAAGTGATAGGAAACATCATGGTTTCGAAAATTTGAAGTGGCAGATCGCTTTTTGCACGAGGATACTGCACAATTAACCATTTCTTAGGAGGACTTCCTTGCGACACAATACGATACATAATGGCGGCGGTTTTTTTTTTTTTTTTGGTAATGGCATCTCGCAGTTCAACCAAAGGGTTGTCTACTGCTTAACCGGGCTTGCCTGTGGCTGCCACAAAAGAATTGTAGCCTCCAGCCAAGGCTTAATAAAAACTAAACCTAACTTACAAAACTAAGCGACTACACGCTAAGGGCACCCCCTGCGGGGTTCGGACCTCAGCTTAGGGCGTCGCTGGGGGGGGACAGCAAGGGACAGCTGGATCGGGGGTTTTTAAAGCTACTGGCTCAGCGGCAACGCGGGCTGGTTCGAGCAAGGGTCGGGGGGATGGTAATGGACAGGGTCGTCGCGACGGACCTCGACGGCGAGGACGGAACGACGGAAATTTGTATCTGTGTGTTAATCTAACAGTGCTAGTAGCCGGGCTGCTCTCCTGGAGGAGAGTGGTGGCATCGTCGGGGGCAACGAGGGTATGCCGTGGACGGCGAACCTTACTGATGCGGGACGGGGTGTATCGGGAGGCGGCCACAATCAGGGGATTGCGGTGCTTTATGGCAGTGTCAAAGAAACGCTTCGAGAGGCGTTTCATGAACTGCTGAACTGTGGGGAGTTTAAAATCTACATGAAGGTCCATGTTACGGACGTAAAAGGGAGCTTCTGAGACCCTACGGAGGAACCGGTTTTGAAGTGTCTGCATTCGATGCAGATACTTGGGTTTGGCGTGCGCGAAGACGACGCAAGCGTATGTCATAATGGGACGGATTACAGCCTTATAGAGACGCAGTTTGCACCGGAGTGACAATTTGCTGCGTTCTGTAAGCATGAATTGGAGCCTACCGAGAGCGAAAGCGGCCCGCGAACGGACCTGCTTTATGTGCTCTGCGAAACTGAGGTGTTGGTCGAGAGTGACACCCAGGTACTTGGCATGCTTCGCCCAAGGGATCGGCTTGCCGTACATGGTGATCGGATTAGGGGGGTTGGGGAGGGCCCTACGAATTCTCCTAAAGAGAACAGCCTGGCTTTTATCGGGGTTGACCTCGATTCTCCATTTCCGGAACCAAGCGCCGAGGACGTTGGCAGAGTTCTGGAGAGTCTTGAGCTATAGCTGGCGGACTGGTCCCTGTGTAGTAAATGCCCGTGTCATCGGCGAATAACGCCAATTGGGCCTTTTTACTCTTAGGGATGTCGCTAGTGAACAGGGTAAAGATTAGGGGGGAGAGAACGGAGCCCTGGGGGACTCCGGCGCGAATCGGGTGGGGGGAGGAGAGAGCGCCCTCGATGCGGTAGCGGAAGGTGCGGTTCGACAAAAAGTCCCGTAAGATGAGCACGAGACGGTCGGGCACGCCGAGTTGGTATAGCTTATATATTAAGCCATTGTGCCAGACTTTGTCGAAAGCCTTCGTCGAAGAACAGGGCGCCAGTCATAGCGCCACGCTGGAAGCCGGCACTGATGTGCTCGACTATGCGGTGCGCTTGCTGGACGCACGAGTGTTGGGTACGGAACCCGAACTGCTCGTCCGGAATCAGGCTCTTCGCCTCGGCATAGTCCTTGAGACGCTTATAAATAAGCCTCTCGTAGATTTTGCCGAGCACGTTGAGCAGACTGATGGGGCGATAGCTGGTGGGGTCGGATTTGGGTTTGCCGGGTTTGGGGATACCTATAACAGAGGCCTCTTTCCAGGCTTGTGGGAACATGTTATTACTCATGGCGCCATTGAAGATGGCGGTCATGAGCATGATCAGTTGGGCGGGGAAGAGTTTGAATACCCTATTGGTAATTCCATCTGAGCCGGGGGCTTTACGAGCCTGAAGACCCTTGATGATGTCTTGCACCTCGTCAGGGGTGACGGGGGCAGAGGATCATCAGGGTCTTCGACGGGCGGGAGAGAGGCTCTACGTTCGACCTCGGCGTCGACTTTGGCGAGGTGCTTTGGGTCGACCGGAAGGGAACTGGGGGAGCATTGGGACTCGAGACTGTCGGCTAGGAGCTCGGCTTTTTCAGAGCTATCGAAAGCGATGCTCTTGTCGGGGAGTGGAGGGGTGGAAGATTCTTCGGGAGCGCGAAGCTTCCAAGGTTCCAGAAGGCTTGGTGATTGGGCTCAAGTTCACCGAGTAACTTGTCCCAGTTGTCCGAACGAGCTTCCGCAATGCGTTTCTTTACAGCACGCTGTAAATTGCGCATGTGGGCTTTGTTCGCGTCGCAGGGGAAGGAGTCGTAGGCACGGATGGCTGCGTTCTTCTCGGTTATCAGCTCACGTACGTCAGCGGGTAGTTTCCAGCGGTGGTCTACCACCACCGGGACTTCCCGTGAGCAATCCGTCAAAACGGATTGCACGTGTTCTGTAAACGAGGCGATCGATGGCGGCGGTTGGCGAATGAACTAGTTTTATAGAACGTGTATGGCCGTATGACCAATCGGTCATGGCAGAGTGATACGCTTAGCTATGCCATCTCCATAGGTTAAATGCTCTAAGATTTCAACGTATATTTTATTCTTTGTTACTAATGTCGGACGGGCCCGTTGTAGTTAGGTTAGGTTGCGGAAGTATTTTCGGTTCCCGCGACCCCCGCGCAGGTGAGAGAGGGAACACTCGGGGTTGGTTTTTAGTCAGAAAGAGTCTGACAGAACAGGGCGGGGAACATCCATGAGCATTTTCCCCCGGTAAACAAAAAAAAAAGGTTAGGTTAGTTGCATCGTTCTTTGCAACCATTTTCGTCGCCGGGAAAACGGCTGCGTTTCGTCCGTCAAAATATAGACAACGACCCACCAATAGTTTTTTCAGTCATTGCTCATTGCATGCTGCGTAATAAAAGTGATTAACAGTAATCTATTTATCGATTCTATAATCGGAGGCCAACTGATTAACAAAAAGAAATACAACATCTGTTTTAAATGTATTAATCTAATCACCGATAAAAAATAAAAATATAGTTCAAATCAATTGATCAATTTGATAACCGTGCTCAAGAAAGAACCACATTTTTTTACTCAAATACTAGCAACCGATTTTTATATCGAATAGAAACCGAAATCGAACCATTATTTTGTGGTAGACCAGAACATTAGCCAAACCAAAAACGGCGGTGTTTTGCGTGTGCAATCGGCGTGAATACTTTTAATACAATTCTTTTTACATAAGGCTTTTCTGCGACGAGGTTTGTGAAAACATTTATTTTAGAATTAATTACATTTATTTGATAAAATACTTTTTATTGAACAACTTGTCGACGAGAATGGCGATTCCATTTGAGTAGCAGCATCGGTTATTATTCATATCTTTATTTGCATTCCATAATGTGTTAAGATCTAACAATGGGCTTAAAGCTAAGTCCAAGTCGGAAGTTAATCCAAACTGTCAAATGTTTCTTAATCAATTTAAACCTAAAATCTTTGACAGTTAAGTTCATAACCGATCGAGATTTGACAGTTTGTGGTAACTTGATGTAGGTATACTTGATGTGCTGGCGACTAAACAATTACGCACCTGGTAGGGCACAGCAAAATGTACAAAACTAAAGTTTGAAATGTATAAATAAATTAACAATTTTAAAAGCATGTCGTTAGTATTCATTATAAGAAACTCATCATTTAGAGATCAATAATTTAAGATCAGTTATTACTTATTACACGAAATTATTTGATAAGATTAAATTACAACATATTTTATAACTTGAAACAATTTTATTATTAGTAATATTAAGAATCCTAACTTTTAACCAATATTATAAACCTAAAACATTATTAATAACTATTTACAAGTATATAACAGGAGGGAAACAAAATAAAATAAATCAAAGGGCATCAAAAAATTCGTCCACATCGCTGTCAACAGGAAAAGTTCCCAAAAGGCTGGCAGCATTGCCACGTTGTATGGCAATGCTGATTCTTTGACCGAAAAATAGGCCAGCCCTCTGGTCACGTGAAGAGTCGACCAATCGCTTGGCGATGTCTCGATAAACATAGTGGGTACTCGGACCCCATGGCCCTAGTGTTTCAACCCCAAACGGCTCGAATTTATAACTTCCAATAAGGTTGTTATACTTGCGCCGTTTGAGGTTTTCTGCACCTGCAGCGGCTGCCCCAGCACAACCCGCCGTGCAAGGAAGATGGGATGGCGCAAGGGTGTCGACACATGTTGCATCCCACACCAACGGCCTACCTACCTTCCAAGGCATTAGTGTCATTCCATCTGGTCTCTTCCCATCGTCGCGTGCCAAGCCTTTGGGTTCTAAAACAGCTGGCACCCTGGTGACAAGAGCACGACGGATTATGTCATTAATGCTGGCGTGCCGTGCTAACCGGCCTGCGCTTTTACTGCAGGATAGACCATGGTGTCCGAGGCAGTCGACAACTTCACCGCATTGGCAGCGATGCGGAGCCACGCAAGGAGCGCCCAGACGCAAACATGTAGCGAGCCGGAAAGTGGTGTCACCCAGCAGAGTGCCTATGTTGGGTGACGGAAGTGCCTATAGCCAGAGGCCCGACTCCCACTCACCCACAGCCAGTAGGCGGGCACGCTCAGCAGTGTTGGTGGACGTATTAATAAGATTATACCGTACCAACCTGCAGAGCGGCTCATCCCACTGTGTCTGGGAAGATGGGTTCACGGGCCGAATAATATCCGGGCATGCCACTTTCCAGGCGTTCTCTGCGTCGGTCAAGCACGGCACTGCAGAATCAACCAGGGAGGGGGCTAAAATTTTCCCAGTCAACTTTTCAGTGCTGTGGACAGAGGACAGGAACGCCGGTAAGCTTACACTAGTAATTTTGCGGACGCCGAGGCCGCCAAAACGAATGGGCAGTGGTGGCTTGCAGCCACGCTCGGTCGTCCAAGGCCACATTTAAAATAGATGATAAAGTGCTGCGAATAATTTGGTCAATTTTGTCCAAGAGATGTGGTTGCTTCCATAAAGGGGAAGAACGTAGAAAATACATGAAATTTGGGCCAAAACAACAGTATCTAATTAAGGTGAATGCCGAATGTAAATTGATTTTAGAAAGTCGGTCCGAAATCTCGTTAAAGTTTTTGATTTTTTCGTCGATAAAAGGAGAAAAGCTGTCTTCCAAAATTGGGGAACCTAGGAGGTGTAGTGAACTTTTTTCTACAATTTTTATTTGTGGGGCTATTGCATTAAATTTATCTAGGGTCAATTGTCTGTCGGTAATGTCAGAAAGGTAAATTTCACATTTTGAAGGGTTGAGATCCAGGCCTATAGATTTAAATTCCTTTTTCAAAAGTTGTAAATCTTTCAAAACGGTGTCTACATCACCTCCTAGAGTCCCATCATCCAAATACCACACGTTAAATTTTGAATTTAGTTTCTGGATAACTGGGTGAATAGCTAAACTGAAAATGACTGGCCCGAGAGGGTCACCTTGTTGGCAACCTACTGAAGATTCCAAATCATTGTCCTTGTATAGAATTTTATAATAATAATAATTAATAATATAATACTTATGTATGTATGAAGGAGTGTGAATTCTAAACAACTTACAATAAATATTTACAGATAATAAAGGACAATGGGCAAAAATGTATGGAACGTGGTACCCGCTCCAATAGTCCTCATTAATATATCATTGAATAGACATTTTGATGCAGAAAAACGTCTACCATGGCGCCTGTCCCTATTCACGTTTGGAAAGCAGTAATCTCACTATCTATACTTATTATTATAAAGCTTTAATCTCAGGAACTGCTAGTCCGATTTAAAAAATTCTTTCAGTGTTAGATAGCCCATTTATTGAGGAAGGCTATAAGCTATATATCATCGCTACGCTACGACTAAAAGGAGCCGAGCAGCAGGGGTGAAACCACGGGGAACAGCTTGTGTTTTATAAATGATGAAGAATTTATTACAAACTACTTATATAAGTAAAATAAAGCTAGAATAACATGATATAACACATTTAGGATTCTATTATTAAAAGAAGTAAGAAAACAAGCATTCTTTAAATACAAAACATATATTTTATCAATAAGTGAGTAGATTTAAAACATTACATATCGGTATCAACTATAACAGCATTGAGGAAAGATGCCGGAGCAGTAAATCCCGTATGCCTCGCATAGCCTAACTATACGATGGACACTATATGTGCACAAGTGCCGATCGTACGTCGCCCGGTTAAACATGTGCAATACTGTTGGACAATATTATTTGCACTGCTGATTAATATATAACAAAAATATGTTTTTACACGGACATGTCGCGACTGGATTCGTCCACGCAAAAGCCAGGCATCTTCGTGTATGCCATAGTCTGGCAGATCATCAAGTGCTCCCTCTCTGTACGTTTCAATTATATATAGACCATTTGATAAATGCTCGGCACAGTAAGATCTTGCCAGCTTGAGTTGGTATGTACCTAGCGCTAATAGAATTATATCCTCCTCCGTCATTGAAGGGAAGTTTTCAATCTGGCTCGCTTCCATCCTCTGAAAATCTACTCTTCTGTGGTTAAGCCGTTTTCTCTCTACATACATATGCAGAAGATTCGGGGTATCTATTTTCTGCCTTATTATATGGACGAATTCGTCTGCGTGTACGCTATCCACGATGGGTTGGTGGAAGTGATTCGTGATAGCTGCGGCAATCTTAAAATCAGTGAACATATTGGGCAGTGACTTATTAAAATATTTTTGCCGCAACAGCTTAAAATCACGTTTAAACCGGCCATTTGCCACTTCCACAACCCACCGGCAAAGCGTTACCGATCGAGCTTCGTTGGATTGTTCAGTGGTCAGCTGTGTCTCTTGGCGGTTCTTTGTTGGTGGGACATAGGATTCATACCCACATTCATCAATGAGGTCCAAGCTGTCCCTAAAACCTCGATCTAATATAAAAGCATCGTTTGTTCGGAGTAACCAATGTAATGGATGTTGTCCATCATTCATAATATCGCCCATTATTTGCGCATCTGTTTTTGTTGCAGCGTATGGACCCATTACATCCAATATATATCCATCAGTACATACAAGTAGGAAAGGTTTCAGTAGATTCTGAAACTTGTGTAAACTGTAGGATAATCTTTGGAATAAAAAGTTCGAGCTTTTATTTATGTAAATGTAAGTACCATCACCAATCAATAATAACTTATCATTATTTTCATTTCCAAATAATGCTTTTGGTATAGTTAGATTTTTTCCAATAATTGTTGTCTGTCAATGTGATCCACTCCCAAATGCAGCCCGACATAATTGTTACTGAGACACTCCCTCACAATAACCAATAAACGTTCGAGCTTTCGTCGTGACATGTTAAATAATGTCGCAAGTCTTTCATTTGGCTCCCCAGAACGCAGTTTTGTTAGATAAATACCTAATGCAGTTCTCGGCTCTCTACATCTTTCATTTAGTGCAGGTGTTTGTACCAATATATTATCAAACTCTTCGCACTTGCGTCCTGTCCAAAAGTGCATTTCTTCGTTGGTTAAAGCGCCTCTCGTGTTGAAGTCTAGCCGAGGTCCACGTTGTAAGGCCATTCTTAACATGTCACAAATGTCAGTAAACTGTTCTGTATTAAAATCATGAGTGACATTACATGTTTGAGGTAGCTCATCCCAAACGTTGTTCTCTAAGTGCTGTGTACACACTCTTGCACCATTTGGAATATAAAGCTTATATTCACAAAAGATGTGAGTTTTAATTGTTATTGGGATTCGATGGCGAGTTGCGTTTGGACAGTTGTTAAATATACAATGCCGTGGTGTGTTTGGAGCACGTGTATACTCTGAAACTTGAAATTCCTGAACATTTTGCACAGCTTCCGGCACAGCTTCCGGCACTGCTTCCGGCATTGCATCCGGCACTGCTTCCGGCATTGCATCCGGCATTGCTTCTGGCACTGCATCTGGCATTGCTTCAGGCATTGCTACGGGCACGGCAGGGTTCGCATGTCTTCTCACTGCATTATCAGCGGACTGCCAACATCGGTGACACACACGTCGTGTGCCATCGAATACCACCTGAAAGTAGCAAAAAAATATGATTTAATATATATTTTTTTGGAACTAAGCTAAAAAACTGAGAAAACAACGTCACGTAAATACAAAATATTAAAGTGGCGATCGTAACCTAACAACACTTTTGTTATAGTAAGCGCAGATTCAATAAAGTCGTCGGGCCATAAATCATTTCTCTATGTCCATCTTGCTTGCACTTATAAAGCTTATGGAACGCTAATGCAAAATAATAGGGCATTGGAATAATAAAAGTGACTTTCGAATGTCCGATGACTCCACACGTGCGCACAGTGTCCAGGTAGCTAATATCGAGTTAGAAAGGATAAGCCCTTTTCTTTGTACTGCTAACCATTATCTATTGTTATTGGTAATGACCGTCTTAAGTGGCAGCACCTGTGCTATACTTAGATTAAGAGTATAAACGGCACGGACGAAGGGATGATGAAATGAAACCACACCTTGATTATAATAATGGAAGTGCTTACCTCCAGAACAGCATGTTCATGAATAAACGCAGCGAACTCAGGGCGCGTTCTTGACAGATTAGTTGTCAAAACATGTTGTTGGTATCTTCTAGTATATAAAGCTCGCCGACACATTACACAGTTGAGACGTTCCATTGCGATATTCCAGTTCGAAAAGCAAATCAGTATAGTCCACAACACTAGCACAGGTCAGCGTTAATTAGAGCGGGTAACAAGTCCAGTAGGAGCGCAGGGGTCAGTAGTTAATAAAACCGAGTTATGAAAGCACAAAAGAAACTCAAACAGCAGCTAAACGTCGTCACGAGCGCAAAACGAACGAGCGACTGACGCAGGACGCGAACACGTCTGGTGTCAGTCGATCCCCTCCTCTCCCTCCCCCGCTGCGCTTGTCCACACCCCGCGCTCAGGAGCAACGGGACTCGAGTTAAAATGAGGAGTGCATGGCAAAGTCTTACGTAAAAACGTTATTAATAGAAAACATGAACGGAAATGCCGAAAATATTACCTTGGTACTCATTTTCTTACATAAATAAGTGGTAACTAATATACTCGTATATGTATGTTTATCGCCGGGGCCACGAGACTGTCTAAACAGGTTACTGTGGCCCTGGAAAGCAAAGGGAAACTGAAGGAACAGGGTTTTTATTAGTTAGTAAGACTGTCGTTTATCTTCAAACGCAATCAGATTTGAGAGTGGCGGCTATAGTAAAAATTGTTCCTCTTGGTAAGACCTTTTAAACGACACTACAATCATATCTATTGGAGCCGGGTACCATTTTGCTCATTCTTCTTTAATTCGACATAGTAACTTAAAAAAATGACCCTTATGATACATGTAACTTATATTTGTTTGTCATATAATATGTATTTACCTATAAGTGTATTTGTAAAAGTGGTATTGACATTTCGTAAATACTATTTCAGTGTAATTTCATACGCAATTTCCTAACTGTTCATTTCGACGTAAACTCCGCTGACATACACTGCCGGCCAAAAGTTCGATTGGTGATAAAAAGTAATCTGCACACCTGAATATTCTATTGTTTTTGAAGATTGCCTAAATATTACTACTTAATATTATTATTTTTTATATAAGCAAAGGAAAAGGCCATAAACTAGCATTCAAGTCCGGTTATGCAGTAGACAACCCTATGGTTGAACTGCGAGATGCCATAACAAAAAAAAAAAACATAAACTAGCATTGTTTCTAAACTTCAATGTGAGCCGAGGAAGAGCTAGTCCGATATTCAATTGTAGTAAAAATTGTAATAAGTACCTCATCACCGCAGCTGACACATTGTTTTTTTTTTAGAACGAAGTTCCTTATCGCGCATGGCGAAAGGGGGCTAGACGGAATTAAGACCAAAAGTTGTAACGACACTTTTTTTGGAGTAAAATATGATGTCTTTTTAATCAATATTTTTTGATTGGTAAATTTTAGATCAGATTTTTTTTATTATTACACCTTAGTAGAAATAAAATTTTACTGAAATTTCTTCATTAATTAATCGAAAGGAACTTCGTTCCGTCCGGGTGTCCCTTGACACCTCTCAAGTTTTTTAACATAAACTTACAATGCGACTGTTCTTATTCTTAAAATGTGTTTAAAGTTAATTTTAACCCGATATTTCATGGTTATCTGCGAATTCCTACAGTCAAGACGTCTCTAAAATGGAAAAAGTTTCCAAAATTAGTATCGAAACGCGGTCTGGCATCGTTGTTCTCCATAATGAAAGCAAATCTGGACGTGAGATGGCATCTCAACATTCTCAACTCAAGTTATCAAAGACTTGTTTCATTGCACTATTGTGCGGTACAAAGAAACTGGCATTAATCAAGATCGTCGGCGCTCCGGGAGTCCAAGAGCTACGACTTCTAGTGAAGACAAATTTACTGTGGTAACCAGCAAGAGAAATAGAATAGACGCCTTTTTTTTTAAGGCTGGGAAATGATCATTCAAGGTCTTCTCCCGCTCTGGGTGGAGTGAAAGGGAGTGGCAGACTCTTACTGACTATAACGACGCGACTGGACGCCTAACAGCCCCAGAAATTCGTGTTGAAGTCACACAACAACAAATCTCGGGAAAAACCTGTGTCAGGGTCTACAGGGAAAAGACGATTGCGAGACGCCAAGTTGTTTGGTCGCGTTGCTGTTCGAAAACCTCTCCAAACCCGCAGAATAAGAATAAGAAAAAACGGTACCAATAGGCCCCAACCCATCGAGACTGGACCAAAGATTTCAAAAAAGTACTTTGGAGTGACGAAACATTTGAAATATTTGGTTCCAAAAGAAGAATTTCCGAAAGATGATGCCACAGTGTGTAGTCCCGACTATCAAACATGGTGGTGGATCTGTTATGGGCTGGGGTTGTTTCTCAGGCTATGGGACTAGAAATCTATTCCAAATTAAAGGAATTATGAAAAAGGAGCAGTATAAAGTAATTTTGGCGAAGAATGCTATTCTGTGGACTAAAGAGAATCGCCAAGGATTTATTTTCCAACAAGATAATGATCCAAAGCATAGTTCAAAATTATGTAGGGGCCATTTAGACGAGAAACAGTCCGAAAACGTATTGGAAAACATTACATGGCCACCCGAAAGTCCCGATCTTAACGCCATAGAGCTTTTGTGGGAAGAGCTTGACCGAAACGTTCGGGAATAATGTCCTGTTCATTTCGACTAAATCTGCGCTGACATACATCAGACTTGTAAGGCTGATCACCAGTGTGTATACGTAAATGTTTTCAATTTAAATTTATTTATTTTGTGAATATAGGTGATTACAGGTGTTTTTCACTATAATTAATAAATAATTGTTTAACTACTCTTTTCACTAAAACTACGTTCACAAACATTGCACTAATAAGGTCATTCACCAGTGTGTAACCGACCATGTTCTGTTAAATGACTCTTTTGTCTAAATCTGCGCTGACATACATCACACTTGTAAGGTTTTTCACCAGTGTGTAAGCGACTATGTTTTGTTAAATGACTCTTTTGTCTAAATCTGTGCTGACATACATCACACTTATATGGTTTTTCACCAGTGTGTATACGGATATGTTGTGTTAGAACATTCTTTGAACTAAATCTGTGCTGACATACATCACACTCATATGGTTTTTCACCAGTGTGTTTACGAACATGGATTAATAAAACAGTCTTTGAACTAAATCTGCGCTGACAAACATCACACTTGTAAGGCTGTTCGCCAGTGTGTTTACGAACATGGATTGTTAAATTATTCTTTGTACTAAATCTGCGCTGACAAACATCACACTTGTTAGGCTGTTCGCCAGTGTGTTTACGAACATGGATTGTTAAATTATTCTTTGTACTAAATCTGCGCTGACAAACATCACACTTGTAAGGCTGTTCGCCAGTGTGTATACGTATATGTTTTGTTAAACTACTCTTTTCACTAAATCTGCGCTGACATACATCACACTTGTAAGGCTGTTCGCCAGTGTGTATACGTATATGTTTCGTTAAATTACTCTTTATAGTAAATCTGCGCTGACATACATCACACTTGTAAGGCTGGTTGCCAGTGTGTATACGTATATGTTTCGTTAAATAGCTCTTTCTATTAAATCTGCGCTGACAAACATAACACTTGTAAGGCTTTTCGCCAGTGTGTATACGTATATGTTTCGTTAAATTACTCTTTATACTAAATCTGCGCTGACAAACATCACACTTGTAAGGCTGTTCGCCAGTGTGTTTACGAACATGGATTGTTAAATTATTCTTTGTACTAAATCTGCGCTGACAAACATCACACTTGTAAGGCTGTTCGCCAGTGTGTATACGTATATGTTTTGTTAAACTACTCTTTTCACTAAATCTGCGCTGACAAACATCACACTTGTAAGGCTGTTCGCCGGTGTGTATACGTATATGTTTCGTTAAATTACTCTTTTTATTAAAACTATGCTGACATACATCACACTTGTAAGGCTGTTCACCAGTGTGTATACAAACATGTTTTGTTAAACTACTCTTGTTTCTAAAACTACGCTGACATACATCACAGTTGTAAGGCTGTTCGCCAGTGTGTATACGTATATGTTTCGTTAAATTACACTTTATACTAAATCTGCGCTGACAAACATCACACTTGTAAGGCTGTTCGCCAGTGTGTATACGTATGTGTCGTGATAAATGACTCTTCTTTCCAAAACAACACTGACAAACATCACACTTATAAGGTCTTTCACCAGTGTGCATACGAATATGTACTGTTAAACCACTCTTGTTTCTAAAACTCCGCTGACATACATCACACTTGTAAGGCTGTTCACCAGTGTGTATACGATTATGTAATGCTAAAGCACGCTTTCGACTAAAACTTTGTTGACACACATCGCACTTGTAAGGTTTCTCGCCAATATGTGTACGGTTATGTGGTATCATTTCTTTTACTTTGTAACAAGTGCCAGGTTTGGACGTACGTTTTTCTGTTGTCCAGATAACTTTCGGGTCCGATTTGTTTTTTCCCGTTTCCTCGATAGTCATTGCATCTTCTACTTTTGTTCTTCTTGTGCCTAATTTTGGTTCCTCCGCGACTGTCGCCCCTGTGATTATAAATGTGTTAAGTACAATGTTGGAAGCAGATGGAAACGCACATGAATCAAAGAAAAGCGGATTGGATTCACGTAACAACAGCAAAGGATCAATGTTTGGTGACATTGAATACAAATAACACTTTGTCACCAGAGACATACAATGTGACTTTGAGTTACAGGCCCTTATTTGGGGGGTGGGGCGGAAGGGAGTTTCAGGATCTTACTGACTAGAACCCATCCATGTGCCTTAGCTCTTTATGTTCCGGGGCAGCGGTAACCCTTTCGGACATTCCCGTTTACCCGGCAGGCTTCGGCCCTATCGGGCCCCTTCTTCCTTAGTGATGACATGTCTTTGAGGCGCGCGTGGATCACGTACGCAAGGGCCTGGTCCTGATCGGACAGTGAGCTATCCATTACTCACCGTCCGCAGGCCCGCGCCTACTGTGGCCGAAAGCCGTCATAAGGCTCCGGACGCACGGGGCGTCTCCCGCGGCAACTGAGACGTGAGGTCCTTTCCCTCATCCATCCCGCCACCTCCTTCGCGCATATTATTATAACTGCTGGTGTGATATAGGAGGTGACTGTCTGCCACTCCCTCTCACCCCGGACCATAGCTTGCACCAAGGCTGGACGTGAGAGGTCGCCGCCGCCGCCAATCACCTCTACGAGGACACGGCGGTGCTCCGCCTAAGCTGGGCAGATCTCCACTGTATGCTCCACCGTGTCCTCTGGGCGATCCTCACAGTGGTGACACCCGGGCGTTTCCTCCCGCCTGCCATGTCCTGCCTGCATCAGGACCTGCGTCGGGCGGTAGGTGAGGGCGCCGTGACGCCTCTCTAGCCACTCCTCAAAGAGGGGTCTTACCGCCACTATCGTTGCGTGCTCTGCGATGGGTTGCGCTTGCGCCAGTCTGTCTATGCCACCATGAGCTCTGACTATCACCTTCAGATACTACGGCGGCAGTCCGGCAAGGAGGCTTGCCGCCTCGCCCGAGATCGTGCGGTACCCCCGGATCAGCCTTACGACTACCACCTTTTGGAACGCGATCAAATAGTGGTCGGTTCGCCAACGCAGAGAACGGAAGGGGGCCAAACGTCGGAATTGCTACACGAAATTCTACCTGCTGTCTAGGACGAAACCCAGGTTTTTCGTCGTGGACTCGACGCCGATGTGAACCCCTCCTTCAGTGAGTTGGGATCCCGATGGTGGCCTGTTCCGGGCCCATAAAAGGACATGGCCTGTGCAATGCCACCTCGAGAATAGTCGAGACTCAACTGCCGGATCCTCTCGATCGAATTTCGTGTCATAGCGTCGGCTGTCGCCTGATGCGACCTCCCCTGCGGCAAGACCAGCGTGTCGTCAGCGTAGCAAACCACACTGACGCCTTCAGGCAGGTCGGCCCGCAGCACCCAGTCGTAACTGACTCCGTGGAAGGAATGGTTTCCGCAGACGACGACAGTCAACTCTGTTAAAGAGTTGTGGAACTCGGCGAGAGTTCGGTTTGGAGAGAAGTACACTCCCACTACTACGATCCCTCCAAACCGTGCTGCTACGCCCCCCTGACCCTTCGAGACATCTTCGAGGGACAGGGTGCCGGCTGCGGAAACATTGCAACTGAAGGCAACGCTAACCACATCCTATCAGGTGATCCTTTGTCCTATTCGCTTACCTAAAGATTAACTAATACTTACTTGTTGTCTCTCTCGCACTTTGTTTAGTCTCATATAGTTCCAGTTCTTCTTCCTCTTCAATTTTAAACTCCATTAAAGGTATATCATCTTCTAAATCCGATTCAGAATGGGGTGTTTGTGTATCTGCTGTATCTAAACTACTATCGTCTAATATTTTCGTTTCTAGCTCTGTAAGTAGACAAAAAGTCAAGAGTATTACATGCTTATTATCTACTAGCAGTACTAGCACAGCACCCTTGGGGACAGTTGTTGCAACTTGACTAAATGTTGATTATATCTAAGTTTTACATGATTGAATTAATGATCTTCCTACCTATCTCAATAGAAGTGAAATCCTCATTAAAATTTGTTGATCACTACATAGTATAAAACAAAGTCGCTATTTTTGTCTGTTTGTTTGTCTGTATGCTTAAATCTTTAAAATTACGCAACGGATTTTGATGCGGTTTTTTGTAATAGGTAGAGTGATTCAAGAGGAAGGTTTATGTGTACCTATAATTTGTCGACATATTTTGCGGGCGAAGCCGCGGGCGGAAGCTAGTTAAAAAAAAAATCAGAGCTTCAAAATGATTCAAAACATTTTTGATCAATATGTAGTTAATTTATTTTAAAATATTCTTTATTGATTCTTAATAACATACCATCACTTTGGTATTCCTGGTTTGGCTCAATTATATCATCTAGTCCCTCACAAACAGCTGGTAATTCTTCTTTGATAGCTGCATAGCTTTCCGTATGACATTCAACAATACTTAAGTTCTCTGTTGGAGATTTCGTTAACCCACTAAACTCAAAGTGCTCTTGGTTTATTAAAAGATTGGGCTGCAAAAAGATGAATAAAGTATTTGGTTAATAATTAATATGCTTAGCAACTTTTTACACTCAATAATTACAGCTTAAAAGGAATAACTTCCAAAATATACTGAAATATGAAATTAGGAGAATTGAATTAAAAAGATTGGGCTGCAAAAAGATGATTAAAGTACTATGTATAAAATAATAATATTAACATTTATTTCAGAATCACTTCCATATTTTGTTAGTAACAATGTAAACTTATCAACTAGTGCTAATAAAATTAGTTCTCGCATGTAATGCAATGTATGCCCTCGTACGCATTTTATGAAATTAAACAAACCTTTTGAACGCCTAACGCACGCGCGTACCGCCAAGACAAGCTACAAATTGAATTTCTTCTTGTTATCATGAATTTCCCATTATTCATTAGGTCTTTTAATTTGTTTCATGTCATTAAATACGTACGAGAGCTTCAATGTTTAACACGTTGAGTATAGTTTTTCTATTGTGTCTGCTGCGTGGCAGTCAATGACTTAAGATTATCTATTTATATCACTCACAAAAGTAATGTTTTGATTGTTTTTTTCGTGTTATAGTGTTGTTGCCACTGTCACGTATTGATGTCGTTGGCGTACAAGGCACGCGCTTGCTTGTCGCGTATATGTGACAATGGCGTTCAAAAGGTTAAAAGACACCATGGATAAAGGGAAATTCATGATAACTTGGCATGTTATATTAGGAGAATTGATGACTGTTAATACCTCACCTCATAATCCCCATTCATCATCTGAGTGAACAGCTCTTCAGCTTTCAGACACTGTCTCAGTAATCGATAGCATTGCTTTAGTTTAGCGCAGCAGAAGAAACAAGCAACAATCGGTCTACTGTCTTCAGTTACAAACTGCAATGAAATTTTCTGTGTTACACTATTTTGTGAAATACTTTTAATATACAGTAGCTGCTAAGGCCTTTAAGCGCCGCAAATACTGTAACCTTATGGGTAACTACATTTTTGAGCCGTTTGGGGAGGAAACGTTTGCTTCATGAGGCCTGAGAGCATGACACCTTTTAAAGGTTTCCCACCGACTGGTGAACCCTTGACTGCTTGAATCACATGACCAGGGGGCTCGCTCGTTCTTTAGCCAAAGAATTATATTTGCTGCCAGTCTTCTACTTTCAATGTCTGTGATTTCCATTCTCCCCTAAGAACAAACTCTTTTGTTCATGCAGGTTGCATAAATGTTCGTGTAGTCAGAGAGGCTCATTCTATACTATACAGGGTGGAATTTTGTAATGCCCCCTGGAGGGAAAGTACTCTTAATACTGTAGATAGAAAATTTTACTCAAAGGAAACATTCCCTTATTTTTGAATAGAAAGAAAACTGCATTCAAAGATTTCCAAAAAATCGCTTGCCACACCCGGGAATCGAACTGACTAAAATCTGCAAAAAGTACACACTGTACTTTTATTGCCGCGATCGTTAGTATCAATTATAAGGATGAAATCTCTCGAACAAACTTGATAAATTAAATGATAGGAAAACCATGAAATCTTTAATTATTTACAAAAAATTGTAAACTAATTAATTAGTTGCTCGAAATGGGCTCCATTTTCTTGGATAAACAAATGTATTCTTCTAAATAAATACCTTTAATACCTGGATTGGTACAAACGGCACAACCAGATGGCCTGCGAGATCACCAGATCTCACCCCTTTAGTTTTTTTTTTATGGGGATTTGTTAAAAACCAAATTTACATTAAATCTTATGCGAATGTAAACGAGTTGAGAGTTGAAGTTCAGAATACGATTTATAATATTCACCACAACACGTTATTAAAGGTTACAAGAAATGAATTTGTTAGAAGAATACATTTGTGTATCCAAGAAAATGGAGCCCATTTCGAGCAACTAATTAATTAGTTTATTTTTTTTTGTAAATAATTAAAGATTTCATGGTTTTCCTATCATTTAATTTATCAAGTTTGTTCGAGAGATTTCATCTTTATAATTGATACTAACGATCGCGGCAATAAAAGTACAGTGTGTACTTTTTGCAGATTTTAGTCAGTTCGATTCCCGGGTGTGGCAAGCGATTTTTTGGAAATCTTTGAATGCAGTTTTCTTTCTATTCAAAAATAAAGGAATGTTTCCTTTGAGTAAAATTTTCTATCTACAGTATTAAGAGTACTTTCCCTCCAGGGGGCATTACAAAATTCCACCCTGTATATATAGTAAAAATGTAACAGATTGTCACTTCTTAATGAAAAAAAACCAAATGGGATTGAGCTGCTCCAATTGTTTACATATTGAATATTCTTTCTTTTTTTTATATCCTAAACTAATTGATTAGCATCTAAGATTACTCCTGGAGCTGCTAAAGATTCACAAAAACCTATTGCATTATATAAACTTCAATCTCTTAGCATTGTATAATTCCGTAGCATGTTTGTGAGTACTATGTACCTACTATAAAGCTACCATTTACTGAGTACGTCTTACATTGACTTGAATGTGCCCTGGCGGCTGAGAGTATGTCATGCTCCCTGTAATGTCTCACTGATGGTGGCGCATATGTTGGATCATTTAGCTCCCGTCAAAACGGTTCAGCTGAATGCTGCTAATCCATGTGTCATGTTCATGAACGGGCGCCGTCAGTAGGGACTGGTCACCTCTTAGCTGCCACGGCTGTTTTAAAAATTAAATTCTTTTTGAATTGATTTTTTAAATCTTGTAATTATGGACGCTTTTATTAAGTTTTACATCGTTCTTACATGTATATATCAACACGAATGATGTAACCCAGTTTAGGTAAACATATTTTGATTTAAAAGAGTGTCCATGGATTTTCTTGCCTGTTCTTCTCCATAGGTACCTACTGCTTTGCAACTAGGTTCATCTTTCTGACTGACCGATCCCTTGACACTTCAAAAGTGCCTGTAATAGGTTTATTTGAAACTAGCTTCTGCCCGCGACTTCGTCCGCGGAAAATTGCAATATACTTTAACTGTTTAGGCAGCGCAGGCAAATAATTCTGTTTTCGGAGGTATTTCTTTCCGACTTGCTAGACGAAAATTGCGATAGCTCGGCTACTATGTATGATATAAATATAATTTATAGCCTATAGCACTCAGGAATAATGTAGCTTTCTATCAGTGAAAAAAATTTTGGAATTGGATCATAAGTTCTGGAGATTACCCCCTACATACAAACATACAAACTTACAAATTTTACCTCTTTATAATATTATATTATATATATTATTATAAGTATAGATAAATGCTTTGAATTTGAGTTTACCTAAAACAATTCTTTTTATTCCGATATTGCGATATAACCGCAGTCCACGCGGACGTAGTCGCGTAAGTCGCGGGCAAAACCTATTTTATAAAAATATATCAACTTACTGGGACATCAGTCAGCTTCTCATATAGTACACGCAAGTGCTTGTTGACCACTACAGACATGCGAACGTTCTGCACTAAACATATCCTACACATGAGCAGTTTTTCCATCTTTAAGTTGCGTTGCGTACAAATAACAAGGGAGGCTTGATTTTTATTATTACGACTTGTTTTAGTGTCCTAGATATCTACAAACATTTGCAAATAAAAGTTAGAAAACATTTCCTTTGTGGACCACGGTAAACGCTACCCGCAGTTCAGACAGCACAGCTAGTAATTCTTGTGAATTTTACTCAACACCATCTTCTGTCTGCGTACACCGGGAGTTTTCTTTTAAATTCGTTATTTAATTCATAAAATCGCACCGCACATGAACAAAAGCTTTGAAAAAAGCTGCTTGCGCCTTATTCTGTGGTTGCCGCTGATTGACAGTTTGATTCTTTTTTTTTTATTCGTTCCCGACGGAACAGGCTAAGGTCTGAGACCATGCTGCCTAGTCATCAGTTAGACAGTTTGATTCATTCATTGGCGATCGCTTTTGTTCTTTTTACCATATTTTCAAAAAGTCGTCATAAATAAAAATATCAGTAAATCGGGTTTTCCTTGAAATCAAATAGTTTATTTCATGAATATTTGGATTTTTGTAAAATTTGAAGGATTTTTTATTGGAAATAAAATACTTTATATCAGACGAGACGAATATGGTCTGGCAATATTGTTAAGAATTTAAATTATGCTTAATTAATAAAAAAAAAAAATACCTATGTTAGAATTGTGTTCGGACTTTTATTATTGAAGTATATTCTTTTTGAATTATGGCAAGAATGTTTTTGGAGAGGGAGAACTGGTGATCTATGGTCATTGAATAGGTTTGTGCATGACGTTGGCGGGCCTTTGGAATATCAATTATAATATATTTAACGGGAACTCTGTTTGATTACATAAAGTGAGTTTTATTTTCAAACTTCAGAAGCCTGGATAAATTGAAGAACCCATTTGCACTTTCGGCAAGTTGCACAACTTTAAACAATCGAAATCAGTGATATTGCCATTTTGATAATTACGAATCATAAACAAAACAATACACGCTTTTTATAGAAAACTGAACTAAAAATAGAAAATAAATTTTACTTTTATAAAAGCGTGGGGTGCCTTATAGGGTAATATTCACCACCACCATGCACCCCACGCTTTTTAAAAAGTAAAATTTATTTTCTATTTTTAGTTCGGTTTTCTATAAAAAGCGTGTTTTTTAGTTTTTTTAAACTATTTTTTATTTCCTACTTTTTAGTTCAAATTAATGTATTGTCATCGGTCCTCGATAAATCTACAAAGTTTAAACGAAATCTGGCCGTTTAAAGTGGGTCAAAATCGCTTCCAAATGAGTCGGTTACAAACATACATACAAGTGAAGCTAATATAAAGCGTGTAAAAATAAGGATAATGGGAAACTTTTATCAAATTATTGCATTGTCATCGGTCCTTGAGACGTGTGCAAAGTTTCAAGTTGATCAGACTTTTAGAAACCGGTGAAAATTAAGCTCAAAGATTCCGTTACATACATAGAAAATAAAAGCGTGTTAAAAAGAAGAACGAAATATCACGGCAACGTGAAGATAGAATGCTTTCGTTCTGTTTTCTTATTTACCGAAAGGCAATGTAAACAATCTGTATTTCTATTCTAAGAACCGTGTTGCCGACTTGTCGGCTATTGTGCGACTTTAAAATGAATAATAAGTCTACCCAATGTTTGTGTGTTTCATAATTTACTGACATTTAATGTTTAGTTGGGTAAAATGTGCATTGTTGAGTGATAATCACCTACATAGTATAAAACAAAGTCGCTATTTTTGTCTGTTTGTTTGTCTGTATGCTTAAATCTTTAAAACTACGCAACGGATTTTGATGCGGTTTTTTTTAATAGATAGAGTGATTCAAGAGGAAGGTTTATATGTATAATTTGTCGACATATTTTGCGGGCGAAGCCGCGGGCGGAAGCTAGTGTGCTATAAAACAAAACGAAAATAACGGCGGCTAAAACAGTGATACAAACTTCAAGTTTGCGTAAAAAGCTACGGAATAGCGCTAGTGGTATGATTGATGAACTTTCAAGTAAAAATACAGTCCGCTCAGTATATTTTGACAGGTGAAATACGAAAAAATATTTGCGTCATATCAAATTGTTATTGTGAGGTACGCATCGCTACATCATCCTCATAATCGCGTTATATTTACGTTAGTGCTATCTCGCTCGCGCGCGCATCTATCTCGTTTCTTTTTGGTACTTCTAAGAGTCTTGTAAGCGCGTACTTATTGGACGATCGCGCGATGCCTTCATGGTAGCACTGACACTACCATACACTACTTCAGCCCCTGTGATTTTACACTTAAGCTCGTTGTGTGTAGGTACAGAAAAATATACGTTCCTATTTCTACACTACTTCTGTTGTTTTATTCCATCATTACTTAATAATGATTATTATTATTTTTATTTTATTATTATTATTTATTTTATTCATTAACAATATACATTGTGTTGAACATTACATATTAAATATTAAGTAAAACCATAATTTACAGAAACAATACTAATTTAAATGGAACATAAAATAATATCACATGCAGAAACAATACATATAAAACGAACAATACATATAAAACCTAATTTGAGTTAATGTGAAATGTCTAGTTCAAAAGTCACTTCGTTTAAAATATGTCAATAAAATTATAATATAATGTCAAATTAATTGCAGGTTTAATGTCAGAAAAGTGTCAGGAGTACAAACTTCACAAAGGTCCTAGTCAGGACAGATTTAAAACAAAAAAAAAAAAAATTAATATAATTTAATTTAACAAAATAATAATTTATTCTTTCAATTTAATTATTTCTGACTAATGAAAGTGACCTTTATCATTTGTCATAAATTCTGACACCGAGTACAAACATTTTTCCAACAAGAAGGCTTTCAATTTAGTTTTAAAAGAGTGAGAGCTATAAATTAATAATTTTAAATCATTCGGTAACCTATTAAATAACTCCACTGCTTGGTATCTGGAACAATGCTTAGCTATGTTAAAATTTGGTGCCATTTTGTGTTTAAATTCCTTCCTTCTTGTTCTTTCTCGTACCTTACGTTCCTCTTGTGATTCATACTCATGAATATATTTAGCAAAGTGATTTAGAATGACTAATATATAAATACTTGGTACTGTTAAAATTTCTAATTCTTTAAAGTGCTCTCTACATGAGTCTCTTTGTGAGATCCTTACCATAGTCCTTATGGCACGTTTCTGTAAAATAAACGCTTTCTGACAGTTATAGCTGTAGCTGTTACCCCAAAGCATTATGCTGTATCGTAGTCTAGACTCTACCAGCGCGTAATATATATTCTTCAGTTGCTTTAGATCCAACATATTTCTAAGGCTCCTGAGTGCATAGCATGCAGATGAAATTGAAGAATCAATAGCAGCAAGCTCCTGTTTCCAATTTAAATGCGCATCTATGTTAGTACCTAAAAATTTGACTTTGTCCACTAATTCAATATTATTTCCTTTCACTTGTATATCCAAATTGTCGTTATGTCGAGTTGTGTTCTTAAATAAAATTATGTTAGTCTTACTCGCATTTATCAAAAGGTTATTGGCTGTAAACCAATCGCAGAGATTTTGTAGGCTTTTATTTACATTTTTAGTCAATTCTTTCAAGTCATTTGCACCAATTATTATATTGGTATCATCTGCATAAACAACAAGTTTTACATCAGGCTGAAAGCAATGCATAAAGTTAAGCAAGTCGTTTGTAAATATAATAAATAATATTGGCCCCAAAATGGAGCCTTGGGGCACACCACGTTTTACATTTGTGATTTTAGAGTTGTATATGACTTCATGATTACGTTCATCGATGCTTTTTATTTCTACAAACATTCGCCTATTTTGTAAGTAGGATCTTAAAAGTTTTAAGGAATTGCCTCTGATACCGTAATATTCCAGTTTAGTGAGTAGCAATTCATAATCAACCGTATCAAACGCGGAGCTAAGGTCGATGAATAGCCCTGCCACTTTCATTTTGTCATTTAATTTAATAATTATGTCATTTATAAGAGTGTCTATTGCATCAGAGCAGCCGACGCCTTTCTGATACCCAAATTGTCTTAAATTAATGATTTTATTCTTATTAAAATGTACCATTAGCCTAGTTTTAATAATAGTTTCAAATATTTTTGATAAGGTCGGCAAAAGGGATATAGGTCGGTAATTTTTAGGATCAGTCTTAATACCTTTTTTGAATATTGGAACTACTTTTGCCAATTTCAACTAGTCAGGAAAGACTGACTCTTCCAAACACTTATTTAAAAAATCAGACAAAGGGAGCGCCAAAGAGTCTATATTCTCCTTCAAAATTGAAACCGGCAAATCATCAAAACCACAAGATTTTTTATTGGCCATTCTACTGATAATCCTTGCGATTTCAGACTGTGTGGTTTTATAGAAAGTTAAATCACTTTCAACTCTTTTTGTACTTTGCAATAGAAAAGTCATTGCCCTTTCTTTTTCATTGCTAGCGAGTACCGATTTGAACACAAAACTGTCAATTAAATGATTCGCAACCTGCTGGGGGTCAGTTATCACTCCACCATCCACTTTTAGGATTAAATTTCTACATTGCCTATTTGTTGTTTTCTTTGTACATTCATTAACAAGTTTCCACGTCTGCTTTGTTACATTTGTAGCGGAATTTAAATTATTTATTATGGCCTTTTTCTTGATTTGCTGAATTACTCTCCTATAAATTCGAACATACACACATCAAAAGTGTCTAGGGATCAACATATATTTTTGCAATAACTTTTCTCTTGATTGATATTAATTTAAATTTTCTTTAAGGATTCATCAAATAAAGTGTTTTCGTTTGTCACAGTAACGATAAACCAAGTCACCTTTGCATTAATAAAGAAATTTGCCATTTTCCTAATAAAGGGATTTTTGACATTTGAACCACTAACATTAAAGTTCGAAAAAAAGACTGAAATAACAGTTTTCTTTAAAATTTTATTGGGTAACTTAAACAATTAATAATCCGTGTTTCTACCGCGAACACTAACAACACAAGAACATCGGTTTGGCATACTCAAAATGAGTTCATCCAAATCACGCTGTGGAATGGCCGCCCATGTTCGTTGCAACAACAAAAAAAGGTCTTCTTGCAACTGGATACCCTCCATATTCGGCAGAGCTCTTCTCTGTAGCATATCCCATGCATGCTCAATCGGGTTCAAGTCTGGCGACTGAGCAGGCCAGGGCAGGACATTGATGTTAGCTGCGGCGAGAGTCTGTCTTACAACTCTTGCGGTGTGCGGTCGTGCATTATCATGCATTAACTGAAATAAGGGACCGATTAGCGACCAAACAGTCAGAAACCGCTTGCATGAAGTGAACCTTCATTCCCGAAGACCGCTACGGGTACCACCTATAGCAATGCACAATCGTAGGATTCGATATCAATGGGCTCTTGAACACAGAAATTGAGCAGAAGAACAATGGCGTTTCGTGTGCTTTTCTGATGAGTCTCGTTTTGGTATGAGACCGGATACAAGACGTATACGACACTGGAGAACCCCTGGACGCCAACAGCGATTAAAATCCTGCCAGGAAGTCCATCCTTATAGTGGTGGAACCATCATGGTATGGGCGGGTATTCGGATCGGCGGAAGAACTGAGTTGATTTGGATCAGAGGCAACCTCAACGCTCAAATTTATGCTGAGACGATTGTATCTGACGTCATCGTTCCTCTACAAGTGCAAATCGGTCCCTTATTTTAGTTAATGCATGATAATGCACGACCGCACACCGCAAGAGTTGTAAGACAGACTCTCGCCGCAGCTAACATCAATGTCCTGCCCTGGCCTGCTCAGTCGCCAGACTTGAACCCGATTGAGCATGCATGGGATATGCTACAGAGAAGAGCTCTGCCGAATATGGAGGGTATCCAGTTGCAAGAAGACCTTTTTTTGTTGTTGCAACGAACATGGGCGGCCATTCCACAGCGTGATTTGGATGAACTCATTTTGAGTATGCCAAACCGATGTTCTTGTGTTGTTAGTGTTCGCGGTAGAAACACGGATTATTAATTGTTTAAGTTACCCAATAAAATTTTAAAGAAAACTGTTATTTCAGTCTTTTTTTCGAACTTTAATGTTAGTGGTTCAAATGTCAAAAATCCCTTTATTAGGAAAATGGCAAATTTCTTTATTAATGCAAAGGTGACTTGGTTTATCGTTACTGTGACAAACGAAAACACTTTATTTGATGAATCCTTAAAGAAAATTTAAATTAATATCAATCAAGAGAAAAGTTATTGCAAAAATATATGTTGATCCCTAGACACTTTTGATGTGTGTAGTTGGTTTTATACTTTTTAAGGCTAGCATTATTTACTGTACCTGAGCATAGTACTCTTTTCATCTTACTTGAAACTTTAATCCCTTTAGTAATCCACTGTATCGACGTGTTCTTATATGACTTTATTCTAATGGACTTCTTTCGGTAACAATCTTGGAATGCTTTACCGAGACAGCTTATAAAACAGTTTATTCCCATATTAGTCCAATTTATATTACTAATACTTTTCTTAAAAGCAATACTATTTTTGTTATTAAATATTCTTTTTTTTATTATTACATTTTGATCAGAGTTTTTCGATTTCTTATTGATTTTTTCAAGAACTACGTTGCAGAAAAGTCCACCATGACCATCTGCCAAGCCATTGTGATCAACAAAACACTTATCTATGTCATCAGTAGCGAGATTTGTAATTATGTTGTCTAAACACGAATATGCATTGTTCCGTATAAAAGTAGGAGTATTTATAAGGTATCGAAAATTATAGCATGTCAAAATGCTTAAAAATTCAGCATATTTCTTACTGTCAACAAGTACGTCTATATTAAAGTCACCACACACAATGCACTTCTTATCAATAAAATGTTCTAACAACCTTTCTAAACTAGACATAAAACTTTCAAAATTTTTATCATAAGGGCTTCTGTAGCAGCAACAAAGATTTAACCCAGTTTCAAGATCTTTAACCCCACATATTTCAAAACTATCCGATCTATACATTTTTGTTACAAAATCAATATTTTCACTTTCTTTATCTATGTGTGCCAAAATAAGACTACCTCCCCGTTTTTTGTTCGTCCGTGTGTTGTATGAAACTAAATTATAATTGGAAAAATTGAATACATGAGCAGATTGTAGATTTAAGAAGTGTTCTGTTATACACAGGTAGTCCAACTGAAAGCCCGTGGTTGCAATGTATAATTCGAGCTCAGTTTTTTTATTACTTATTCCACATACATTTTGATGAAATAACCTTAAACAGCTGGTTTCCTGCATCAAGGAACATTTACACATACACATACATTTACAGACTGTAGTTAATCCATTATTAGCGAAAAAGATCAGTGTCGTTAGTAACTGTGCTATAATTAGATACATCTTTAGATGGCAGTGGAACTGTGTTCATTTTGTTGAAGTAATAAGGGATAGTACCAGGTTTTAATGATAGCGTCAATTCTCGATTTGTAAAACTACAGGCTTGTTCATGACCTGAAACTTTAAAAAGTTGCAAATAGTTTTTTAAGTTCTCGAAGATATTTTTTATTGCTGTATTATTAATTTTGCCAGTATATTTGGAAAACATTTTATACGAATACTCTAGTTTTTTGTTAGTATCAAAAGTGTACGCGAATTTGAAAATCTGATTACTTAGGTACAAAAGTCGATTAAAAGCTTCTATTCTGTTATTATACAAACTAGTATTCCACTTCAATTTAAAAGAAGGACAACATACAATAATATTCGTATGCCAAACCCTTTCGAGTGTACATTTTATATGATCTACCAATTTGGCATAATTTTTGGAGACTAAAAAGTCTATCTCACCTAGGAAGATTATACAATAGTCATTAAGAGTGTAATTCATAAGTTGTATGTCTAACGTTGCAAGCATTTCCATAATACCCGCATTCGGCATACAATAGTGGCATATTTCGTCATTTGGAAAAGTATTTTCGATACACCGTAATATGTCATTAAAATTATTATCACTTATTATACATAACTTATTTCGGTGAGAGTTTTTTATAGTTGTATTGCATTGTGTCATCGAACTCGTTGCGTCCAACTTAGTGGTACCCTCTAGGGTTTCTCGCTGTGATATATTGTCTTGAGTCACATTAGGTCCTAATATTGTGTCTTCCGACGGCGTATTACTTATTCCAGTTTGTTGAATAGGACTTTGTTGTGTATTTTGAAGTCTAGCTTGGTTCTAATAAGGCTTTTACGTTTTAGTTTTGCCTCGGATTTTTTTGAGGTTGTACTTGTACATATATGAGTCAATTGGTCAATTCTTAGTTTGTAATCATTGATTTTTCTAGCTTGAGAACTATTTTCTAACAATAAGTTCTCAATTTCAGCTTCTGCACTTTTCAACTTTTCTTCGAGTTGAAATACTCTGGTTTTCAATTCTTTAACATCGTCATTTGATTTTAAATCTAAGTCGGGATAGCTACGGTTCAACTCGTAAGAGGCCGTCGAAGAAAGCGATCTATATTCTTCCTCTTTTCCTGATAATTCAAATGAATCGTTAGAAGTAACCGATTTATATTTATTTCTAATCGTAAAATTGTTAGTGTGAACTTCATCATTTGCATTGATAGGATTATTAAATCTCAGCCTTGAGTTGTCTGCCATCCTAATACCGATATCGTAAGTATTATAATATTAAATACGTGTCTCTGACTGTTAATGCAGCGATTGTTTATTTTGGTACCAGTGGCGCCACCTGTTTAGGTATAAGTATGCAATGTAATCGTAGTACGTGGGATCGATCGCAAAGAGGATCCGATCATCGAGTCAAGTCTTATTCTTGAAGGATCAGCTATTTATCGACAGATGTCACTCTTCGAGGTTTATGGGTGTCACCTGTCAAACACCTATATTATAATGTCCCATGTAAAGTGCTGCCCTTATGACTTAGACGTTCAGCTATTCACCGGTAGGTGTCCGTAATGGCGTTTATTGATATGTGACAAAGAAAGTGCTGCTATCTACAATCGGTTTCGGGAACAATTCTTCGTAACGGTATGCAGTTCAAATTGTTGATTCAACTATTGCCCACTTGGCTTTTTTCTTTATTTTATTAAAGGATTTCTTTTAATAGCGCTAAAATTATAGCTTTAAGTTATTACTCACGATACATTTTCTTGCTTGTAGATAATGAATCTTTAGAGAGAGAGTAGAACAACAGTTAAAAGGTGTTTAAAAGTAGTTTCAGTCAGTATGATCACAGCACGTATAACTTTTGTCACAGGGCTTATTCGTCTTAGATAACGTTTCTACGCAAACTTTCCCTCACTATAATTGTTCTACTTGTTCACAAAACACTTTCACTGCACAGCTTTATTTTCTATTTAGTTTTGGAAAATCGTTGACAGGAACCAGTGTTTACTTTACGAACGCCATCTATCGTCGATTGATCATTATCGTCAAATAATACTTACAAGCTGCTACATTTTGGTGACCCCGAGAAGAAAATGGAACACAAGCAAGAAATTAGTGAGCCAACAGACCTCGCCGCTGCCAACTCCGTGCAGTCACGTCTCCTTCCTTTCTGGCGCGAATATCCACGCATGTGGTTTATTCAATTTGAAGCAGTCGTCGAACCTCAGAAGACCAGCGACGAGGACAAATATCGGTATGTCCTCGGCCAACTACAACCGACAGACCTTCAACATATCACAGACATCGTGATCAAGCCACTAGAAACTAAGAAGTACGAAGCCAGCAAACAACGCCTTCTCTCCGTGTACGAACAGTCCAAGGTGAAAAATTTCAAGAACCTCATTAGCGGAATGGAGCTTGGCAACCAAAAACCGTCTCAGTTGCAACATGATCACCGAAGATGGCATCAAGATAGAGTGGATGAACCACCTTCCGACGCAAGTTCGAGTTGTGCTGTCAGTGAACACAGACTCGTCACTCTACATGCTCGCGGCAATGGCAGACAAGATGATAGAATATTCCGAGTCGAGCAATATCGCAGCTGTCGCCTCGTCACAACCAGATTCTGCAGCTGTCAACCAACAAGTCAAGTCCGCGCAAATACAAGTTCTGTCAAAACAACTTGAGAAGCTGACACTGGAAATCACCGAACTTCGCAGTCGTGGCAGACCACATCATCATCACCAGCGGTCCCGCTCACGTTCGAAGTCTACCGCAAAATATCAAAGCGATCCCAATCGAGTATGCTACCTACTATCACTACCGATTTGGGGATCATGCGAGACGCAGCGTGTCACCGAGCGCGAGGCGTAATCAAAACAAGTCGGAAAACTAAAAGAGGCACCGATCGTGGCGGACGTCGGTAAAGAAAAAAGATGGCAGTCTACGAGTGTGCGGCGACTACAGGCGTCTAAATTCAGTCACGCTACCCGATAAGTACCCGATTCCGCGCATACAAGATTTCACCAATCAACTACACAATAATAAGATCTTCTCAAAACTCGACATGAAAATGGCCTACTACAGAATACCTATAAACAAAGAAGACGCACAGAAAACTGCAATCATCACACCCTTTGGGTTATTTGAATTCAACTACATGACGTTTGGTCTACGAAATGCAAGTCAAACCTTCCAACGTTTCATGCACGAGGTACTGCGCGGCATCGAGGGCTGTTTCTCTTTCGTCGACGATTTATCTTGTTATACTCAGAAAACGAACAAGAACACAAAATATTACTACATCAAGTTCTCGAGCGCCTGAACAAATACGGCGTAACACTCAACGCCGACAAATGTGAATATGCATAGGCGAAAATCAACTTTCTCGGCTACGAAGTAACAGCGAACGGCGTAAAACCAACTGAAGAACGAATAAAAGTCATATCCAGTTATCCTCAACCTAAAACTATCATCGAGCTTCGTCGTTTCCTGGGCATGTTGAACTTCTATAAAGTTTGTTTACCAAATCAAGCCGACATGCAGAGCGAACTCAACAAATATCTGCACAATGGTAAAAAGAATGACAAGACGCCTATCACGTGGACGCCGAGCGCCGAACAAGCATTTCAAAAATGCCGCCAAAGCATAATGGATTGTGTGACGCTAACGCACCCTATCGCCGGCACCCTACTCTGCATCATGACGGACGCCTCAGACCACGGCATCGGCGCGGTGCTACAACAACGCGATAACGGAGCTTGGAAACCGCTAGCATTCTTTTCTAAAACAATGAGTGCTTCATAATCTCGATACAGCACGTATGATCGCGAACTACATGTCACGAAAACTCAGTCGCTGACGCCTTATCTCGCATTGAGGAAATACTTATACTTTTTGTAATAAGGCAAGAATGTTTTTGGAGGGAGAGAAGCGGTAAAGCGGTTATATTCAACAATTTGGTTTGGCATGATGTTTGTTGGCTGTTGGCGGGCTTTTGAAAAATCAAATACAATATTTTTAGCGGGAACACTGTTTGATTACATAAAGTGAGGTAACCCTTTCGGACAATCCCGCTTACCCGGCAGGCCCTAACAGGCACCTTCACATGCTGACATCTCTTTGAGGTGCGCGTGGAAGATATACGCGCCGTCCGGCACGGGCCTGGTCCTGATCAGGCGGTGAGTCACTCATTACTCGCCGTCCGCAGGCCCGCGCCTACGGTGGCCGGGAGTCGTGACGTGGCTCCCGACGCCCGGGGCGTCTCCCGCAGCAGCTGGGACGGGAGGACCTTTCTCTCTCCCATAACGCCACCTCCTTCGCGAGCACGACTGTTTCGCAGAAGGAGGTGACTGCCTCCCATTCCCTCTCGCTTCGGACCATAGCCTGCCCAGGGCCGGGCCTGAGAGGTCGCCGCCGCCGATCGCCTCTACGAGGACACTGCGGTGCTGCGCCCAAGCGGGGCAGGTTTGCACCGTATGCTCCACCGTGTCCTCAGGGCGATCCTCGCAGTGGTTACACCCGGGCGTTTCCTCCCACCTGATGTTGTGCAGGTTGTGCTGGAACCTCCCGGACCATCCATGTCCGGTGGACCGCACGACCATTTTGTGGCCTGAGGGCAAAAAAATAGTTCAACATAAACTAGACGATCTGAGGTCCATGCACCATTTAATCCCAAAAGATTGCCTAGAATTTTACAAGTCTCTACAGGGGGACGAAAATAATATATAGAGGATGACCTCGACGGTTTTAGTGGGCAGCCTGATTTTAATGCAGAATATGAAAGTCAGGGAGAATAAGCACACTATAATAATGGTTATGAGTTTGAACCTCAATTTTTTACTATTATACCTAATTATTGGTACAACTACTTACTTTTTGTTTCAAATAGTGATAAGAAAAGATGTGTGCAATTATAAGAATCAAACAATTTTAGTTAATTATAAGTAGTTTTATTTATTTTTATAGAGTTTGTCATCAGTTCCTAAAGTGGATTCTTTTTGAGAAACGTCATTTTATGCTGGTTTCATTGAGAATATTATTTATCAAAAATGATCCAAACCCTTATTTTCTTGAATAATATTTGCAGTATGACATTAAACTTAGTAAATATGATTTAAAGTTAAAACATAATCAGTTTTCCTTCTAATTTCAATAAAACCAACAAATTTACAGCATCGCATCATAGTAGAATTCCGTTGCAAACTTTAAATTTCAATATCTCAAAACTAGCTTAATGTGGATTGGATCCTTATCGTGTAACTACGTCCAATTATTTCAATCAAAACGATTATTATGGGATTCTTCTATAAAAGAATACAAAGATAGAAACAAAAAGAACGATGCATTCGAAGAAATTTCTCAAGCCCTAAATATACCCAAAAAAGATGTGGAAACTACAATACATGTACTGCGTACTCAATTTACTAGAGAGAAAAAAAAATTGTCGGCAAAAAAAACTACAGGCAGCGGCGCAATAGAAAAATGTAAATGGATTTATTACGAGCCATTGGAATTTTTGTTATTTGGTGCAACTACTTCTGGTGAAACGGATACTATGAATAAAACAGTAAGTTGTTTTTGTATATAATTTTTATTGTACTAGTCTGTAAAATTATTACAATTACGCTACATTATTTTGCCATGGAACACTTCCCTCTGGAGTTATAAAGTAATCGGCAAACTGTTCTCTAATACAAAAAGCTGATTGTAATGCAGGCCTGCCCCGTCTTTGCAAATCAATCATAGGAAACGAACCTAGTTCCCTTCGCCATGAACCTTCTAATAGGTTACCTTCAGAGTCTTCAAAATCAAAAGTTTGTGGAGGTGTATATATGGATCTGGAAACTGTGTTACGTCTTAAGAAGTTATGTAGATATACACAAGCAATTACTACGAGTTCACAATTGGCTGGTTTTAACGGAATAGGTTTAGTGAATACACGGAACACCACACATAAAATTCCAAAAACATTTTCTATAATCCTCCTAGCTCTTGATAGTCTGTAATTGAATATACGCTTTTTGTTCCCACGTTCATGAATGCCAGGATATGGTTTCATGATGTTCTCCGTTAGCGCGAAAGCACTGTCACCTACAATAACATATGGAATTTCTGGTCCACCTTGTGTTATTGGTTCAGGACGTGGCAGTTTAAGTGAGTTTTCTAACAATGCATTATAAAACGGTGTTTCCTGAAATATTCCACTGTCGGACGACCGTCCCTTAGCTCCATAATTTGCGTATATAAAGTTATAATTGCCATCTGCAATTGCCAGAAGTACCATGCTGAACTGATTTTTGTAATTGTAGTATTCACTTCCAGAATTATTTGGCGCCACAATCAAAACGTGTTTCCCATCAATGGCTCCAATGCAATGTGGAAAATTCCATCGTATTTCGAATTCACGACTTATTTGTGTCCATTCCTGCTCCGAACTTGGAACCTACAAATATAAAAAATAATAATAAGATGATAATTTACAGGTAGATGAAAACAATGCACTTGAAAGTGGTATGGAGTTAGAGCCATCTCAATCACCAAGTCTTACATCGAATGCTACAACATCTACATCTTTAAGGAAAAGAAATAAGACAGATGAATCAAGTGAAATATTAGAGGTTTTGAAAAGTGCGAAAAAGAAGATGGATGAAAAGGAGAAGAAGGATCCATTTGATATTTATGGTGAATATATTGCTGCTGAATTAAGAAGTGTTAAAGATGACCAAGCCGTGACACAGGCAAAGTACCATATTAATAATATACTGTATGAATTAAAAATGGGACGATATAATACATATGGATATCAAACGGCGTCTTCTCATCCATCATCAACACCAAATAATGTTCAGGAAACAGAAATAGGGGAAATTGAGAGACAGGAAACAAACAGACTAGATGCAATACAAGACGAAACAGAAGATTCGGCTATACTAAACTTAGTTAACTATCTCAGTGATGAATCAACACAATAGCATATACTGTTTTTTTTGTGTTTTTTTATTATTATTAAAATACTTGATTACACAAATAGTGTTCTTGTACCTACCTTGACATATCCTGATAGTGAGTTAATAAGTTCTTGACATACATCTGGTATGATTTTGCTAATCAATTGTTTTGATACTCTGAATGTGTATGAAAGAGAACTGTATGAATCTCCAGTTGCAAGATACCGTAATGTAATAGCCAGCCTCGTTTGAGGTGAAACTGGCTGACGAATATTTGTTTCCCTTTTGGCTATTGATGGACCAATCATTTCCAGAAGATGTTCGAAATCACTTTTCGACATTCTCGTAAAGTTACCAAATGATCCATCTCCAATTCTGAGGTCACTCATCAAATTTCCTCTATGCAAAAGATAGTTTCGAATCCACCATCTTTTTCTCTTTTTTTTATTAGAAATCCTATACATCAGATACAGAGAACACAACAACACTACCTCCTCGGGCAACATTTTAACGCAGACTGGCGTGTGGACAACCTGTATTGATTTAAACATAGCTGCTAGCAACATTCTCGCCGCTCACCAACAATGTTGATCAACTGTTCCTAAACAAATGTTTACCATGAATACGAGGCATAAAACTACGTTCACAAACATGGCACTAATAGTGTCCGTTACCCTAGCAAAATCATGTCGAAAATTGCCATTTAAATCTTATAGATAATTAGTTGCCCCATTTCTGTAATTGTTGCGCACATTTTTAAATTTGTTGCACTTATAATTTTTTAGTTATTTAACAAAAACATTTTCTGCTGGGGTAACGTTACTAACGTTACCGCAGCCAGACCTTTTTCTTTTTAATGGGAATATTGAAATAAATGTTAGTTATATAATTAGTTGTCTAGACGAGGTAAATGTTGCACCTTATTTTGTACTTGTTCTTCCTTCGGCTGCGAAGTTATTCAAGATCCTGCTGGAGTAACGTTTCTGGTTTTGCTGGATCTCTGAAACGGGTAAGCGGATTCTTATCATCTTTTGTACATGACTTCTTAGGAATTAGTTCTAATTAGTTGTGTAATAATAAAATCAAAATAATGCACTGTTTAAAAGTTATTAATTTAAATATAAAAACCCTTCAATAGGTCCTACCACTCTGAATAAGAGTTCTACGATCTGTAGCTTGTAACTGCCTTCAAATGTATGTGAAGTTTCATTAGTATATTATAAGTAATTAACAAATTATGATGATATTCAGTTCTCCACGTTCACGGTCACGATGCGCGCGGAGTTATTTGGCCACCGATAAACCTGCATGTGGATATTTAAACTGAATGTTATACCAATAATTAGTTGCTTACTTCAGTTTTATACCTGTATAATTTCAGCATCGTACATACAATAATTAACGAGATAATAAAATAAAAGTCATTAGGATGTGTAACCCGACCAAGTTTAGTGGTTACAAAAAAGCGACCGCGTAGTACAATATGCTATCTTCTAAAATGTTTAGTTTAATATACCTTATAAGTTCGGTACAGACGCGTACACTGTTAAATACATAACAATAATTTATAGTATCCTGTACTATGAAAACATAATTATTATTATCTTACGGCTACTTATTATTACATAGGCATCTATTATGTGCATAATAGGGAATATGCAAGTAATTCAAAACTTTTTTATTTTCTAAATATACATTGTATTGGACCATAGAAACAATTTGCTGCATTTGTTTATTTTTTTAATGCATCATATATTTAACAATTCATTATTTTATGTTGCATGTTTTTATTGAAACTAAACGACGACGTATGATGTCGGTGGTTAGTAAAATTATTCAATTAAGGACAAAAAATAAGATGTAAACAAGGCGTATCGAGGTTAGTGACGTCAAAGTAAAGCTTTGACTGTCACGAACGTTTGAAGTGTAGTAGAAAATTGTAGGAGTAAATATTTTTTTTTGAGCGATATGCAGTACTTGAATTTATCTATACTAATAATATTATAAAGAGGTAAAATTTGTAAGTTTGTATGTAGGCGGTAATCTCCGGAACTAATGATTCAATTTCAAAATTTTTTTCACTGATAGAAAGCTACATTATTCCTGAGTGCTATAGGCTATAAATTATATTTATATCATACATATTAGCCGAGCTATCGCAATTTTCGTCTAGCAAGTCGGAAAGAAATACCTCCGAAAACAGAATTATTTCCATGCGCTGCCTAAACAGTTACAGTATATCGCAATTTTCCGCGGACGAAGTCGCGGGCAGAAGCTAGTTATTAAATAATTTTCTTGAGTTTATAGTACCTACTGTATTTTATTGCTTTAAGTGAAGAAAAAATTACATGCATATTCCCTGTTGTACATACTTACCAAGAATCGTCGATAACACGTCCTTAGCGATAATATATTTTTAAAGAAAAAGTGCAAACTGAAATTATTCATTTAAAAAATAATGGAAAATACCATAAAAGCTAAATTGCTATTTGTAATTTTTATCTGTGATTATTTTTAAGTTCAATTAATATTTTATAGTTCAATTGCAATGATTATTTTACCTGTAAATAAAAATTATTTAAAAAACGTATTTTTTTTAACACTTGTGTACACATCAGTACTAAACTTGGTAACACTATCCTACATATTTAAGAAGATAGCATATTGTACTACGCGGTCGCTTTTTTGTAACCACTAAACTTGGTCGGGTTACACATCCTAATGACTTTTATTTTATTATCTCGTTAATTATTGTATGTACGATGCTGAAATTTTACAGGTATAAAACTGAAGTAAGCAACTAATTATTGGTATAACATTCAGTTTAAATATCCACATGCAGGCTTATCGGTGGCCAAATAACTCCGCGCGCATCGTGACCGTGAACGTGGAGAACTAAATATCATCATAATTTGTAAATTATTTACAGTAGGTACACAAATTAAACTTCACATACATTTGAAGGCAGTTACAAGCTACAGAATATCGCTTAAAGTAAGTCTGTAGAGCTCTTATTCAGAGTGGTAGGACCTATTGAAGGGTTTTTATATTTAATTAAATAACTTTTAAACGGTGCATTATTTTGGTTTTATTATTACACAAATAATTAGAAATAATTCCTAAGAAGTCATGTACAAAAGATGATAAGAATCCGCTTACCCGTTTCAGAGATCCAGCAAAACCAGAAACGTTACTCCAGCAGGATCTTGAATAACTTCGCAGCCGAAGGAAGGACAAATACAAAATAAGGTGCAACATTTACCTCGTCTAGACAACTAATTATATATATATAGCTAATATTTATTTCAATATTCCCATTAAAAAGAAAAAGGTCTGGCTTTTTTTTTTTTTTAAGGCTGGGAAATCATCCAATAAGCCTGCTCCCGCTCTGGGTGGAGCGGAAGGGAGTGTCAGACTCTTACTGACTAAAACCCATCCATGTTCCTTCCGTAGCCCTTTATGTTCCGGGGTAGCGGTAACCCTTTCGGACAATCCCGCTTAATTTAAAAATGTGCGCAACAATTACAGAAATGGGGCAACTGAAAATGAAAAAAAATTGAAAATTTACATAAATATAATAATAATAAATTTATTGAAATAATAATAAGTTCACAGAAAAAATAAAAATTGTATGTATCGATCAGTAGTAGGTATGTATAAATCTAGGTCTATTAAATAGAATTATAGAAATCTGGATATACATTCAGTCAAAAAAGTATCGGGAATGGATGATTTGTTTATGGTTCCAAATTCAAATTTTTGTTTTTTTGTAGTTGTTAGATTGGCACAACTGTTTTCCATTTTGGCGCGGAGTTTGAGTTGCATCTGTTAATTATATTAAATACAGTGCTGGTTTTAGTAATATCATATATAGTGTGTATTGCGAATTTCATAATGGACAAAAATATCGAACAAAGAGTTTGTCTTAAATTTTGCATCGCCAATGGAATTTCGTGTTCGGAGTCACTGAAAATGTTACAGAAGGCTTACGGTGAATCGACTTTATCAAAAACTCGTGCTTATGAGTGGTTCAAAGCGTTCAAAAGCGGTCGAGATGTGATGGAAGATTTGCCTCGCTCTGGTAGGCCGTCAACGTCTGCAACTGAAGTTAACATCGCAAAAGTGAAGAAAATAGTGACTGAAAATCCCCATTCAACTCTGAGAGAGATAGCCGCCGAACTTTCTGTATCTCACGAGTCGATCCGTACCATTTTAACTAATCATTTGGGTATGAAACATGTTGCAGCTCGGCTAGTCCCAAAAGATCAGAATTTTCTCCAAAAACTCAATCGCATGAAAGTCGCTGAGGACATGCTAGAACGAGTCAGTTCGGACCCAACATTCATGAAACGCATTGTTACTGGTGACGAGACGTGGGTTTGAGAGTTTGACATGCAAACTAGTCAACAAGCTTCGGAGTGGCGCCTTCCAACTGAACCGAAACCGAAAAAACCACGCCAAAGTCGATCAAAAGTCAAAGTCATGTTGACTGTTCTTTGACTATCGCGGTGTTGTGCACTCTGAATTCTTACCGGTAAATAAAGAATATTATTTAATATTTATTTATAATTCTTGGATTTTGCACCACGACAATGCGCCTTCGCACAAGGCTATCATTGTGAACGAATTTTTGACCAAACACTCAACAAATACCATCCAGCAACCACCATATTCACCAGATATGGCTCCTGCTGACTTTTTTCTTTTTCCTAAACTCAAATTACCACTTCGTGGCACCCGTTTTCAATCGATAGAAGACAAAGGAGAATTCGCGGCGAGAACTGAACTCAATTCCGGAAGCAGCGTTTAAAAAATGTTTTGATGAATGGATTATTCGTTGGCGCAAGTGTATCGTTTCTATAGGAGCATACTTTGAAGGTGATAAAATAAATTTGGATGAATAACAGACATTTTGTGTATTATTGATCTTTTCCCGGTACTTTCTTGACAGAGTAGTAAACTATGGTATGACAAATATGAGATACAGTCAAAAATAGAGCTACAAATGTAATGTAGTGCGTTGCCTGATCTAGGTTTATTTAAACCTGTGTTTCAGGCCATCTCTCTACGAAAGTACTTGGTAAATAGTACAGTCATTAAATTAAGTAAACTATTAACTATTATTAATTAAGTAAACATAATATATGTACAATATCTAAGTTATACAATATTTTGCGTAACCTTATTATAAGTTTGGCTTATGGGATATTTTAATATCAATAACTAAAACTATTACAAAATAATATTAGGTTAGGTACGAAATTACAGTAAAGTCAGCTACTTTAGTTCAGCACCTCTAGTAGTTTTTCCGTGTCCGAGTAATTTAGTTTTGCTAAATAATCAAATAACATTATATTACACCTGTTATAACTTACATTATACATCTTAAGCAATTTGTTTAATCTATATACACACATCAAAAGTGTCTAGGGATCAACATATTTTTGCAATAACTTTTCTCTTGATTGATATTAATTTAAATTTTCTTTAAGGATTCATCAAATAAAGTGTTTTCGTTTGTCACAGTAACGATAAACCAAGTCACCTTTGCATTAATAAAGAAATTTGCTATTTTCCTAATAAAGGGATTTTTGACATTTGAACCACTAACATTAAAGTTCGAAAAAAAGACTGAAATAACAGTTTTCTTTAAAATTTTATTGGGTAACTTAAACAATTAATAATCCGTGTTTCTACCGCGAACACTAACAACACAAGAACATCGGTTTGGCATACTCAAAATGAGTTCATCCAAATCACGCTGTGGAATGGCCGCCCATGTTCGTTGCAGCAACAAAAAAAGGTGTTATCAGTCGACTTTGGACACGTTACCGAAGCACTGGTACCGTGGCTGAGCGCCATGAAGGACGGTATCGCTGCACCACACGGAGACAAGACCGATACATTCAAATCTTAACTCGAAGAGCTCCAACAATAACCGCCATGATGTTAGCCGTGAGGCTTCATCACTCTTCAGGGAACTTAATTAGCGACCAAACAGTCAGAAACCGCTTGCATGAAGTGAACCTTCATTCCCGAAGACCGCTACGGGTACCACCTATAGCAATGCACAATCGTAGGATTCGATATCAATGGGCTCTTGAACACAGAAATTGGGCAGAAGAACAATGGCGTTTCGTGTGCTTTTCTGATGAGTCTCGTTTTGGTATGAGACCGGATACAAGACGTATACGACACTGGAGAACCCCTGGACGCCAACAGCGATTAAAATCCTGCCAGGAAGTCCATCCTTATAGTGGTGGAACCATCATGGTATGGGCGGGTATTTGGATCGGCGGAAGAACTGAGTTGATTTGGATCAGAGGCAACCTCAACGCTCAAATTTATGCTGAGACGATTGTATCTGACGTCATCGTTCCTCTACAAGTGCAAATCGGTCCCTTATTTCAGTTAATGCATGATAATGCACGACCGCACACCGCAAGAGTTGTAAGACAGACTCTCGCCGCAGCTAACATCAATGTCCTGCCCTGGCCTGCTCAGTCGCCAGACTTGAACCCGATTGAGCATGCATGGGATATGCTACAGAGAAGAGCTCTGCCGAATATGGAGGGTATCCAGTTGCAAGAAGACCTTTTTTTGTTGTTGCAACGAACATGGGCGTCCATTCCACAGCGTGATTTGGATGAACTCATTTTGAGTATGCCAAACCGATGTTCTTGTGTTGTTAGTGTTCCGGTAGAAACACGGATTATTAATTGTTTAAGTTACCCAATAAAATTTTAAAGAAAACTGTTATTTCAGTCTTTTTTTCGAACTTTAATGTTAGTGGTTCAAATGTCAAAAATCCCTTTATTAGGAAAATGGCAAATTTCTTTATTAATGCAAAGGTGACTTGGTTTATCGTTACTGTGACAAACGAAAACACTTTATTTGATGAATCCTTAAAGAAAATTTAAATTAATATCAATCAAGTGAAAAGTTATTGCAAAAATATATGTTGATCCCTAGACACTTTTGATGTGTGTATATAAAAGAAAGACGGGTTTGTTCCCTTCGTTATAACTCGAGATCTGCTGGACCAATTTTCATGGTTTTTCACCCTGAATAGCAGAATACATTTTAATTTTTTTTTTTTTCGATCAGCTGCTGATTTTCCTCCTGGGTAGGTAGGTAGGTAGGGTAGGGTAGGTAGGTAGGGTAGGAAGGTAGGTAGGAAGGTAGGTAGGTAGTTAGGTAGGGTGGGTAGGTAGGTAGGGTACGTAGGGTGGGTAGGTAGGTTAGGTAGGTAGGGTAGGTAGGTAGGTAGGGTAGGTAGGTAGGGTAGGTAGGTAGGGTAATTAGGTAGGGTAGGTAGGTAGGGTAGGTAGGGTTGGTAGGTAGGGTGGGTAGGTAGAGTAGCTAGGGTAGGTAGGGTAGGTAGCTTAGGTAGGGTAGGTAGGGTAGGTAGGTAGGTAGGTAGGTAGGTAGGGTAGGTATCACAGTTAAGACAGGACAACGTCTGTCGGGTCAGCTAGTTTATTATATAAGAAAGGTCCTAGAAATAAATAAAATCTTTTTGAGAAAGCATGTTTAGTCTGAGGGTTCATGCAGACCAGATCCTTTCTTCTCTTGTCTGAATGTACAGGATTAAAATCTAGTTCAGTGTGTTGCAGTAAAACTATATTTAGAACAAAAAGTTGTCGAACTGTTAGCACCTTGCATGCCAAATAAAGCTGGTGTGTGGGAAATCTGAATGGGCGACGGGTGGCGACTTTTAGAATTGCTCTTTGGGCACGCTCTAGTATTATTAAAGTTGATTTTGCGGCACCACCCCAAGAAGTTATGCAGTATGTAAGTATAGATTGACACAAAGCCAAGTAAACCTGTTTAACTAATTTGAAGTCGGCTATTTCCCGTAAATTCTTAAAAATATATATTAACTTACGCACTCTAGTGCATAATAAGTCGATGTGTTTACGGAAGTTTAGGTTAGTGTCAATCGTGACGCCTAGGTATTTGATGTGGTCAGCTTTAGTTAAAGTGGGACAAGTGCATGCTGTGTCATCGTTTGTATTACAATTGTGCGCGTGAATGTTTTGGTTAGTAATCGCCGTGTTAGTATATCTCATTGAAAATAGGATATACTTGGTTTTATCTGAATTTAACGTTAATAGATTGTTATGTAGCCAATTACACACAGTATCAAAGCCATTCTGGGCAAGTTTATAGACCTCAGCTCTTGATTTACCTGCGAACAGTAAAGCTGTGTCATCCGCATATGACATAATTAAACCATTTTTAAGTTGTAAGCGACAAAGGTCATTTATATATATTAAAAATAATGTGGGCCCCAATATGCTGCCTTGTGGGATTCCATAATTATTATTTTTAAGTTCAGAGCTCGTGTACTGACCGATTTTAAGAGACTGATAACGGTCGTTAAGATAATCCGCTATCAATTTTAACTGTGCTCCTCTTATCCCAATTTTTTGCAGTTTAATTATTAGAAGAGGACAAGAAATAGTGTCAAAAGCCTTGGCAAGGTCTAAAAAGATCCCAATGGTATGCATGCCATTATCGAGATTTTGACTGACAAAATTTGTCAATTTGTGTACCGCTTGGCTTGTTGATCTTTTAGGCCTAAAACCAAATTGTTGATCTGACAGCAATTTGTTATTTTCAAGATATTTTATTAGTCTGTTGTTAATGATTCTTTCCAAAATCTTTGAGAGTCCCGTTAGTACTGAAATAGGCCTATAGTTAGTAACACAGGTTTTGTCTCCGGACTTGAAAACAGGGGTGACTACTGCTTTTTTAAGCGATTTTGGAAATATTCCTTGGGTTAAACATATCTGAAAAATGTGAGTTAGTGGAGGGGCAATTAGGTATTTAAGTCTTTTAAGTACAGCATTAGAAATGTCATCCCAACCGACGGCGCAGACGTCCTTTAACCCATCAATTATATTTATCACTTCACTCACATCCGTATCTAATAGTACAAAGGAGTTTAGTGTAGTATGAGGCATAGATGGACTTTGAATAGAAGACATTCTGAGCGATAGGTTTTTTTCAGCCAGATTTTTCCCAACATTAATAAAGAAATTGTTAGCTTTATTTGTCGCTGCGGATGGGTGAAATTCGGTTTTTAAAAGTTCGAGCGGAGGTTCTGAGTTTTTAGTTCCAAATGTGTTACATTTAATATATTTCCAGATAAGCTTATTGTTTTTGCCTGCCTTGTGTAGTTGATCTTTGTCATATTGTTTTTTTAGTTTTTTCAACAGATTGTTGCAGAAATTTCTATATCGCTTATAAGTGACTGATAATATTTCATTGTTAGGGGAAAGTTTCGATTTTTGGTGTAGTCTGTCTCTATGTCTGATACAGCGAACAAGTCCGGGGGTAATCCATGGTTTAATGTTATTGTACTTACTAGGTATTACTTTTGTTATAGTGTTTTTCTTAATCGCATTTTGTAACAAATCAATGAAAAATTGTAACGAAATATTTGGGTCACTCGAATTATTATAAACTGGGTCGAAATTAATTGCTCGTATGTCATTTTCTAGAGTAGTCATGTTAAGTTTAGAATAGTTGCGCATGCAATTTTTTCTAGGTGAAGGTATTTGTAATGTTAGTAATACAGCTTGATGGTCAGTAAGTGACGTATTAGTAACCAGTGTTATGGACGGCGCTTTTGACTTTATAATGATATGGTCAAGACATGAGCCGCTCTGGTGCGTTGGATAGTAATGAGCAGGTAGAAGTCCATGTAATGTGCAGATGTTCAGATAGTTATGTGTATTAGTATCAATTTTCCCGGAAGCAATGTTGATGTTAATGTCACCTAAAAGTATAATATTTTTAAAAGATGATATTTTTCCAAGGTTTATGTTAAGCGAGTCTAGGAATCTGTCAATATTTTGAGATGGAGGTCTATAAATAGCCATAAATACTGTATCGGGTGAAGTTTTAATTATCAAGCAATTACAGTCTTGAAATAAGGGTTCTTCTACTACTGTTTCTAAATTATTTTTAATGTATACAACTAATCCACTATTTTGATTAATGTGGCTATTGGTTTTGTGTGAGTTGTAGCCATCTAGTAATGGAATATTCGTTGTTTGTTCGGAGAGCCAACATTCTGTTAACACAATAATATCACAGCTTATTTCAAGACTCTGTAACAGCACTTCAAAGCCGTTAAAATTTCGGTTTATACTTCGAATGTTTTGTGTAAGCACTGTTAACTTTTTCTTACCAGTGTCAAATAGATTTTTGCACTCCTCAGGATTACAAATTATTGCTTCGGACACTGAAAAACTGTCTAGATCACTGATAAGCTGATTAGTCATGATACTAAAAACTAACTTATCTACTTTTTATGTGCGAATTCACAAATTATTCGATGGCGCTCTACGGCGCCTTCATAGTCTATTGAATTTATATAATTGTCCTCAGCGAATTTTCGTGCTGGGCAATTCACGTCACCAGTTGGGTGATTATGTTTTCGCTTGAACCGTTTGCACGTTGCACACTGAGGAGAAGAAGTTTTGTTGCCGCAATCTTTGAACGAGTGTCCCGTCTCTCCACAGAGGTTACATGTTGGAGATGTTTCGCGGCAAAACTTGGCTGCGTGACCAAACTGCTGGCAATTGAAGCACCTGGTCACCAAAGTAAAATCTCTAACTGGGCATGATGTCCAATTTATAAAAATGCGGCCTTGGTTCACGAGTATTTTCCTGGTGCTGGGAGGGACTTCGAGTATATAATTACATGTTGGGCGATCTTTCTTTCCGGACTTATGGCTCATTTTTATCGTGTCTAGAAAGGCCTCTCGAGTTGTTTTCGGCAATTTCTCAGACAGGTTTTGCTCATAAATGCAATCAAACACCTCTTTTTCACTTAGTGCTACGGGGACACCAATTATTGCTATCCTGGGGCGGCGTTTTGATGGTTCTTCGATTTTAAGACCCGACGAAACCAGTTTCTCTGAACTTTTTAATTTAGCAATGTCGTCTTAGCTATCTGTGCTAATAATAACGCCTCCATTCCTAATTTTCCTTAGGCTACGGACCCGAAGTTTCAGTTCCTCCGGCGAGATAATTTTTTGTACAAGTGTTTTTGTATCGTCACTAGAATTATTCTTATCGGTAGGATAGATAGCAACAGAACTTAAATTTGCTGGGCGAATAAACTTATCGGTACCCTTTTTCACCATATTGGCATAAGAAGAAGCTTCCGGTTGCATTATCTTTTTGTCGACGACCTCTTTGAACTGGTGCAGGGTGTTTGCAACGACCTGCTGTTCTTGAAGGAACTGGATAGTGCTGTAAGCCTGAAGGGATTTTTGTTTCAGGGATTGGTATAGGACAGCCATTTGAGATGTCCCATGTGCGACTTTTCGACATAGACGCGGAGCTTCTGGTCAGAGTTCATTTTTCCTTCGGCAACTGTAGAGCAAACTTCATTTAAGATGGTCTCTATGGATCCTAACCATTTCTGTATCTCCGGCGTAGCGATGACATCAGCCAGTAAGTTATCCTCCGTGGATGCTGGGGGTTCTATTTCATCTTGGGGGTTCTGGTCAGAGGTTGTTGGAGTAGGCGGGGGACTTCGCCGCAAAAGTTGGCTACGACCAAAAGGGCTAAACCCTTGGTTAGACATCACTAACCCAGAAAAACACTATTATTGTAAATAAAATTAATCAGTTCATCGTGCACTGTTGTTGAAAAAGTTGTTAGTTGCACAATTTATACGCGCGACACACTTTACTCATTAACACTGAGTCCACAAATCTTTATATTGAGTAATATTTAATTTGTAATTATTTCGAGCTAATTCATGACAGTTAACACAAAACACGTCCGCTTAGAATCGAGGCTCTCTCGAACTAATTATCTATAAGATTTAAATGGCAATTTTCGACATGATTTTGCTAGGGTAACGGACACTAGCCGTCACATAAAGTGACCTATTGACCTAGTTAAATGCAAGCTATTTTGAAGATTTGTCCAGCCAACCTGAGTCACATCAATTCAAAGTCAAAGTCATTGACTTTGACTTTGCTACCCATTACCCACCGTCCGCAGGCCCGCGCCCACGGTGGCCGGGAGTCGTCGATTATGCGACTATGAAAATACAGTCGAGAACGCAATGGTTCGACTATCTATCACACTCGTATCTTCGGTGTTCGTTCACTAAACAGTCCTTGCAATTAAAAGTAAACCTTTTGTCAATGAGATCCCGTCGATAATATATAACCAGTTACCAGTGGTCAATGTTGTCGTTCGTGAGGCGAAGGTCAAACCCGTGCAAGCTTATCTCTGTAGACCTAAGGTTCAAAATCGAATTGCATGAACAATGAATTGGAGAAATGATAATTGCGATAAAAAGATAAAAGTCTGTCGCAGCCAGTCATAATAAATAAAAATAAAAATAAAATATTTTAATTCAGATAACAAAGATCCATATAGAGGTACATTATAAATAACAATAAAGAAATTAGAAATGATAATTATGTTAAAATAAAATAAAACAAAAATTAAAATCAAAAAATTAACATCAAGATTAAAAATTAAAATTATAATGAAATGACTAACGAAACATATAAATCAAAATTAAAATTAAAAAATTAAAATCAGAATTAAAATCAAAATTATAATTAAATGACCGACTTAACGAGGGACCGCCACAGCGGAGATGACACCCTGTCAGCCACGGTCTTCAAGATTACGTTACGGCTGCCACGCATTCTGCAGATCAGAGATACCGTCCTTTTCCGCATGAGGGCATGAAAACCATCAGTTCGAAACAACGCGAACATCCCTGATGCACTACAGAAACGTGGCAGCCCCAACATTATCCTGAAGATATTGTTATATTGGACGCGCAGGGCATCCAGCGTTCTTTTGGTATGACAGACCCACAGACTTCCAGTGTAAAAGCCCTGACAATATGCCTTAAAAAGCGTAACTTTCACTTGTTGTGAGCAACGGGAGAATCTGCGGGCCAGCATGTTACCTCTGACCGCTAGAGCCCTACGCTCCCTCTCAATGTCTACATCGTCCTGAAGACCGTCCGTCGGTAAGGAAATGTCCCAGATATTTAAACTTCACGACACGATTCACGCTCAAGCCATTCAGGGTAACATTGATAGAATAATCAGGACATCCACCGGCGGCCTTAAAGACCATGTATTCACTCTTCCGTACATTATACAAAAGGCCATGTTCATCAGCATAGGTCTCACACACTCTCAACAACTCTCCGAGACCTATAAGCCTGAAAAGCATGAAGAGAAGTTCATTTCATCATATGGACGGTTGAAAGGCTAATTGGTCTAAGCGACATTTTTTGCTATATTGAGTTATATACCTACATATTCGGAATCAGCAAATTTTTCTCCGTCGTTTGTCTGGTTAAAATTTTTTTTGACTACTTTTTTGGCGCTTAGCACCCACTGCAAAACAGGCCTTATTTCTAAGCTCATTGATCCATACGACACAAAACTAGACAAAGAGGACTCGATGACTTAAGCTATTTTGATTTTTTCGAACTTTTATAACGTGTGTCTAAGGCATTTGGCTTTTTCGCCATAGTTGTGGTTTTGTCATTTGGCCCATTTTGCATTCAACTACAAAAACCGTGTCGCTTGAACCATTTTGCATTAAGTTATACAAATTAATTATATCTTTTGGACATTGCTCAATTATGATGGCCTTTTTTTTTAAGGCTGGTAAATCATCCAATGACTGCTCCCGCTCTGGGTGGAGCGGAAGGGAGTGTCAGACTCTTACTGACTAAAACCCATCCATGTTCCTTACGTAGCCCTTTATGTTCCGGGGTAGCGGTAACCCTTTCGGACAATCCCGCTTAAATTATGATGGCCTAAGCATCAATATCTACTATAATTATTAATAATATCTACTATAGTTTCGTGCAGCAGTCCCTCTAATGGGCATCCGTAAACTACTTCACTCTGGTACAACACCATCATATTGCTGATACTCATTAGGTATATTCAACTGTCAGTTGACTTGGCGCTAAATTAATTTTCTTTCGTATTATTTTATTCTAGGTCGATCTTTAAGTCAGTTTACTTTAAGCTATTTTACTTACGGTAGGCGTTTAAACCATTTTGCCTTTCTCAAAAAATAACTGAAATTGATTCATTTTGAGCTAACCAACATAAATTTTCTAAAATAATACACAATTTTCAACAGTAATAACTTAAAAAACTTCCTTACCTAATAAGGAATATACTGTATTAAATAAATAAACGTCTATCAAATAGTTTCTTTTTTATGATTTTTTTATCAAATAATGTAACTTTGATCCGTTCTCCTGCAAGTTTTACAAAATGTCGTTTAGATCAATTAGCCTTTCAACCGTCGATATAGTAAAGTCGATATTCTATAGAGTAAGTACTTAAGTCGAACACCCGTATTAATAAAGAAGTAATTACTTGTTGCTAAGTAATTTCTTGACTAAGTCATTGCTTAGGGTTAGAATTCTTAATTCCAAATTCTCATTCTATAGTTGAGTAACAGCCGTTACTTACTTGAGCAATTGCCCAAGTAACACTCGAAGCTTGGTGGTTGTTTCTGTGTGGCAACACTTCATGACTGCGTTTCGTTTCGTGAAAAGGCAAACGTAAGGTCTAGATTACTTTTAAAAGCTTGCAATAATATATTTGATATACTTTATTTTAGATTTATAATAGCAATAGCGTTATATACAGTAGTTGAAATTGTAAAAAGTACATTATTTTCATTTAATTTTGTCGGTACAAAAAAAAAGAATGCTTGGTGAAACAAAACGTTTGAAATGTTAGAACCCTAGAGTGCGTTTCACCGAATAGTTCCTATGGCGTTCTGTTGGCACCTCTGTCTGTCAAAGTCATTGGCTCGAGAAGACGCTTCCGCAGATTTTGTTGATTTTCATTTGATTTTTGACTGAAATCATGCCCAAAACTTTGAAGAGTGGTGAAAGAATGATGGTGTTAAAGGTGAAAAACTTTTGTGAACGTGAAAAACGTAATGAGGCCCCGTTGATTCCTTTAAAATGTGTTCAAGCTCGTGTCGCCGCCATTACAGGTTAGTCAAATAGGGTTACCAGTAGATGATAATGAGAAATAATTTCCTCACTTAAAATGCCATTTTTTTACTAACTATTTTAATGCGACGGCTGCAGTAGTTTATGTGTGATTGTGACAATAGACAAATAAACCGAAATATTTGTTTTAGGTGTATCCGAAAAAACGGTGTCTAAAATCACCAAAGAAGGTGAGGTCGCAGCCAGCACGTCGACTAAGGTTTCAACACCACGCAAAAGCGGTCCCCGGCCTAAAAGAATCGAACTGGATGATTTCGAACGGTGTGCTATAAGGCATAAAATACATGAATTCTATGCCGTAAAAAAGGAATTGCCTACCCTTACAAAGTTATTGCATGAAATGCGAAGCGAGATAGAGTTCAAAGGAAGTCGTACCACTTTGTGGAGAATTATTAAAGACATGGGATTTTATTTTGAAAAATGTAAATCTAAAAGGAAAGTCCTGATAGAGAGGTACGATATTGTCGCCTGGCGTTATCGGTACCTAGAAGAATTGCGAAATAATCGTCTGGGAGACCAGCGCCCAGTTGTATATTTGGACGAGACGTATATACACGCAACATATTGCGCCGGAAAATGTTGGCAAAGTGAGCAAGAAGAAGGTGTATTAACATCAGACTCCAAAGGGCCTCGTTGGATTATCGTCCACGCGGGTGGTGCTATGGGTTTCATTCCCAATGCTCAACTTATCTTCAGATCACAGTCACAAGCGGCCGATTATCATGACGACATGAATAAAACGAATTTCAATAAGTGGCTTAGTGAAAAACTTATACCAAATCTGCCTCCCCAATCAATTGTGGTGATGGACAACGCCTCGTACCACACAGTACAAGTTAATAAACCACCAACAATGGCAAGCAGAAAGGCAGACATGCAAAATTGGATTTCGAGTAATGGTCTTTCTTATTTGCCAACTATGGTTAAAGCCCAGTTATACCAAGTAATAAATGAGCACAAACAGCCGCCCGTTTATGAAGCCGATGTAATGTTGGAAGCGCATGGACATAAAGTGGTAAGGCTTCCACCTTACCACTGCGATTTAAACCCTATAGAGCTCATATGGAGTGTCTTAAAAAGACGAATTGCTGAAAAGAACGTGGGTCAAGAAGCAAATAAAATCGTTCAAATCACAGAGGAAGCCTTCGCATCGATCACCGAAGAAGAATGGAGAAAAGAATGTGAGCATGTTATAAAACTGGAAGAAAAGTATTACGCCGATGGTCCTGCTATTGATAATGAGACGGACAGGTTCATTATTGAAGTGGGAGACGATAGCGACACTTCCGATGACGAGGATGATATGGAGGATGACGATCTCTCGGGTATAAGTCGGTTGGATGAACATAATTACTGTAAACATATATAAGTCATTGTTATGATCCGTACAAAAAATCACATTCATAATATTATATTTTAATAAAAATATTAAATAATAAATGCTTTTTATTACTGTCCTGATTTTTAAAATATAGCTGTGGAACAATTTGTAAAAATGTAAGAATCTAACAAAAAAAATATACTTTAAATCACCGTTAATTTGAGGTAGATTACTATAGGTAATGTGGCAACACTAGAAAACATTGCTGCCAACATAACGCCATAGGAACTATTCGATGAAACGCACTATACTAAATTTAAATGTTTACTCTTTACACATGGATTATATACCGACACATGATTTTTGACTTAGAAAGATTATACATTCATTTCTGTCAATTCTCAAACCATAAATTATTTCTGAAATCATAACAAAACAATATCTTCCTAGGATAAAGTTATAGGAAGCACTCTTTTTGTCTCTGATTGTAAAGAGTCGGTAATTCTCGGTAAAATCACATGTATTGCAATACAGAATTACCGTGCGTTTCTCCAAAAGTATTGTGATACGAAATCTCTTTTTAAAACAATCTGCCGAATAGTCATGAAATGGACCCACATCACGAAAGTAAACTTTGGGATTTCTAGGTTCAGCAAGTTCTATCTCCCCTATTAAATTATCATCTATATTGTCGACAACAGCAAAAAACGCTTCGATGCTATCCAAAGTTTCCATTTTGTATCCAAAATAACGACGAAGTATTGCTTAAGTAAAGGAAATGGTGACTATTACTTTGGCTAAGAATTCTAACTTTTGACAGTTCTAACTTCGATCAATAACTTAAAGAGAATACAAATCGTTACCTAAGTAATTACCTTTACTCAAGTACTTACTTTTACTTGTTTATTAATACGGGTGTTAGAGCATTTAAACTTAAGTAGGTACACTATTTGTTAATGTTGTAATTATTTGGGTGGGAGATAAGAGCATTTAACCTATGCTCTAAGGAGATAAGCGGTGGCACTAGGACTCCTTACTATTCCGCAATGAAGGCATATCGCCGGATATCTATGGTTATGTCAGTTCATACGACTTCAAAATAGTTGTCGTGCTGTTGACGAAAATTGTAAGTAGAAGTTTAATTTCAAACTATGGCTCCTTTTTATTGCTAAAAGAAGCTGTACGGGAAGAGCGGAGGTGTCGCCGACGATCTTCAACGCTAAAACTTTATATTGGCGAGTATTCCCGAGCCGACGCGAGTGAGCCTCTAATTCCCTATGAACTTGACGTCGCGAAGTCAAGTTCCTAAGGAACTAAAGGCTCACTCGTGAATTATTCGAGCACCTGCGCGAGGACGTTATACCTCTTTTGTCGCAACATTACGACGGATATATTCAAGATTCTGCAACTTATTGACCTGTTTTACCAATCCGTCCCACCCATTTACCTACTGTTGTTTTGGTTTACTTTTAGATCTTCGCTGCTCTTATTTTTTATGCCCTGGGGAGCTACCAAGGTGCAGTGGGCCTAAGCAGTGATGTGCCAATGGCACATCAGACTGTGTCACGCTGTCTGTGCCATGCCCATGTCTTAATACCTGAAGATGAGACAACAAGATGATGATGAATGATGTTTTTTTGTACCTACAATTTTAGTTTTGTTTCATGTTTAAGTTTTTTTTGGCTATTTTTTAAATCTAGAATTGAAGAAGTCATAGTTACACTGTATTTCAACGTATATTTTATTCTTTGTTACTACAATAAAAAAAAATCCTATTTAATTGTATTTTTTATTTTTCTCCTTCTTCAAAGATCTGCAAAATTATATTTTTTTATGAAAAATATCATTTCTCGTCATGGGCCACCAATCTGATAAAGAAAAGCAAAACAAAATATTTTTGGCCAAGTTTTTGATCGTTTTACCAATCTGTGTGCTGGGCAAAGGCCTGTCCCCATGACTTCTAAGAACGTGTTGGAAATATAGTAGTAAAAAGTATATATAAAATGTTTCAGCTCTAAGAACTTTGACATTTAATTTGAAAATTGGCGACAAAAAGAAAAAAGGCAAACGCAATATAATCCAATTCTATATTTAAAGACAATAAAAAGTATATTGTTTTATATGTGGTCATTTACTTACAACATTAAAAAATGGCGGTGTTTTGCGCGTGCAATCGGCGGGAATACTTTTAATACAACTTTTTTTTACATAAGGCTTTCCTGCGACGAGGTTTGTGAAAACATTCATTTTAGAATTCATTACATTTATTTGATAAAATACTTTTTATTGGACAACTTGTCAACGTTAAGCCGAGAATGGCGATTCCATTTGAGTAGCAACATCGGTTATTATTCATATCAATATTTGCATTCCTGTGTTAAGATCTAACAATGGGCTTAAAGCTAAGATACGGTCACGAGCGGTTAGTCCAAGTCGGAAGTTAATCCAAACTGTCAAAATTTTCCTAATCAATTTAAACCTAAAAACTTATACAGTTAAGTTCATAACCGATCGAGATTTGTCAGTTTGTGGTAACTTGATGTGCTGGCGACTACTACGTCACATTTTTAAGGTTTTTCACCAGTGTGTAAGCGACTATGTTGTGATAAACTACCCTTCTCCCTAAAACTCCGCTGACATACGTCACACTTGTGAGGCTGTTCGCCAGTGTGGATACGTATGTGTTTTGTTAAACTACTCTTTACACTAAATCTGCGCTGACATACATCACACTTGTAAGGCTGTTCGCCAGTGTGTATACGTATGTGTTTTGTTAAACTACCCTTCTCACTAAAACTACGCTGACATACATCACACTTGTAAGGCTGTTCGCCAGTGTGTATACGTATGTGTTTTATTAAACTACCCTTCTCCCTAAAACTCCGTTGACATACATCACACTTGTAAGACTGTTCACCAGTGTGTATGCGAATATGTACTGTTAAACCACTCTTGTTTCTAAAACTACGCTGACATACATCACACTTGTAAGGCTGTTCACCAGTGTGTATGCGAATATGTTGTGATAAATTAGTCTGTTTACTAAAACTACGCTGACATACATCACACTGATAAGGTTTTTCTCCAGTGTGTATACGTAGGTGTGTTGTTAAAGTACCCTTCTCCCTAAAACTCCGCTGACATACATCACACTTATGAGGTTTTTCACCAGTGTGTATACGATTATGTATTGTTAAAATACTCTTTCGACTATAACTTCGTTGACACACATCACACTTGTAAGGTTTCTCGCCAATATGTGTACTAGTATGTGGTATCATTTCTTTTAATCTGCAACAAGTGCCAGGTTCGGACGTACGTTTTTCAGTTGTCCAGATAACTTTCGGGTCCGATTTGTTTTTTCCCGTTTCCTCGATAGTCATTGCATCTACTACTTTTGTTCTTCTTGTGCCTAATTTTCGTTTTTCCGCGACGGTCGCCCCTGTGATTATAAATGTGTTAAGTACAATGTTGGAAGCAGATGGAAACGCACATGAATCAAAGAAAAGCGGATTGGATTCACGTAACAACAGCAAAGGATCAATGTTTGGTGACATTGAATACAAATAACATAACACTTTGTCACCAGAGACATACAATGGTCCTAGTTTATCATTTGTGACTTTGAGTTACGGGCCCTTATTTGGGGGGTGGGGCGGAAGGGAGTTTCAGGATCTTACTGACTAAAACCCATCCATGTGCCTTAGCCCTTTATGTTCCGGGGTAGCGGTAACCCTTTCGGACATTCCCGTTTACCCGGCAGGCTTCGGCCCTATCGGGCCCCTTCCTTAGTGCTGACATCTTTTTGAGGCGCGCGTGGAACACGTACGCAAGGGCCTGGTCCTGATCGGACAGTGAGCTACCCATTACTCACCGTCCGCAGGCCCGCGCCTACTGTGGCCGAAAGCCGTCATAAGGCTCCGGACGCCCGGGGCGTCTCCCGCGGCAACTGAGACGTGAGGTCCTTTCCCTCATCCATCCCGACACCTCCTTCGCGCACATAACTGCTGGTGTGATATAGTAGGTGACTGCCTGCCACTCCCTCTCGCCCCGGACCATAGCTTGCACCAAGGCTGGACGTGGGAGGTCACCGCCGCCGCCAGTCGCCTCTACGAGGACACGGCGGTGCTCCGCCCAAGCTGGGCAGATCTCCACTGTATGCTCCACCGTGTCCTCTGGGCGATCCTCACAGTGGTGACACCCGGGCGTTTCCTCCCGCCTGCCATGTCCTGCCTGCATCAGGACCTGCGTCAGGCGGTAGGTGAGGGCGCCGTGACGCCTCTCTAGCCACTCCTCAAAGAGGGGTCTTACCGCCACTATCGTTGCGTGCTCTGCGATGGGTTGCGCTTGCGACAGTCGCTCTGTCTATGCCACCATGAGCTCTGACTATCACCTCCAGATACTACGGCGGCAGTCCGGCAAGGAGGCTTGCCGCCTCGCCCGAGATCGTGCGGTACACCCGGATCAGCCTTACGACTACCACCTTTTGGGGCGCGTTCAAATAGCGGGCGGTTCGCCAACGCAGAGAACGGAAGGGGCCAAACGTCGGAATTGCTACACGAAATTCTACCGGCTGTCTAGGACGAAACCCAGGTATTTCGTCGTGGACTCGACGCCGATGTGAACCCCTCCTTCCGTTAGTTGGGATCCCGATGGTGGCCTGTTCCGGGGCCCATGAAAGGACATGGACTGTGCAATGCCACCTCGAGAATAGTCGAGACTCAACTGCCGGATCCTCTCGATCGAATTTCGTGTCATAGCGTCGGCTGTCGCCTGATGCGACCTCCCCTGCGGCAAGACCAGCGTGTCGTCAGCGTAGAAAACCACACTTCAGGCAGGTCGGCCCGCAGCACCCAGTCGTAACTGACCCCGTGGAAGGAATGGTTTCCGTAGATGACGACAGTCAACTCTGTTAAAGAGTTGTGGAACTCGGCGAGAGTTCGGTTCGGAGAGAAGTACACTCCCACTACTACGATCTCTCCAAACCGTGCTGCTACGCACCCGTGACCCTTCGAGACATCTTCGAGGGACAGGGTGCCGGCTGCGGAAACATTGCAACTGAAGGCAACGCTAACCACATCCTATCAGGTGATTCTTTGTCCTATTCGCTTACCTAAAGATTAACTAATACTTACTTGTTGTCTCTCTCGCACTTTGTTTAGTCTCATATAGTTCCAGTTCTTCTTCCTCTTCAATTTTAAACTCCATTAAAGGTACATCTTCTAAATCCGATTCAGAATGGGGTGTTTGTGTATCTGCTGTATCTAAACTACTATCGTCTAGTATTTTCGTTTCTAGCTCTGTAAGTAGACAAAAAGTCAAGAGTATTACATGCTTATTATCTACTAGCAGTACTAGCACAGCACCCTTGGGGACAGTTGTTGCAACTTGACTAAATGTTGATTATATCTAAGTTTTACATGATTGAATTAATGATATTAAATCTTCCTACCAATCTAAATAGAAGTGAAATGCTTATTAAAATTTGTTGATTAAAAATAAAGGTAAAATTATTTATGTTCTTAAAAACATACCATCACTTTGGTATTCCTCCTTTGGCTCAATTATATTATCTAGTCCCTCACAAACAGCTGGTAATTCTTCTTTGATAGCTGCATAGCTTTCTGTTTGACATTCAACAATACTTAAGTTCTCTGTTGGAGATTTCGTTAACCCACTAAACTCAAAGTGCTCTTGGTTTATTAAAAAATTGGGCTGCAAAAAGATGAATAAAGTATTTGGTTAATATGCTTAGCAACTTTTTACACTCAATTGCAGCTTAAAAGGAATTACTTCCCAAATATACTGAAATAAGAAATTAGGAGAATAACGTCGGTGCGCTTGCCAAACCTGATATGTGCATTTTTTAGATTTTTCGTTTTTTCGCTAGATGGCATTAATTTTTATCGACACACTGATAGCAAAAACTGTTATGTGAAAATTATAACTGGAACAAAATTTGCAATATCAGGTGTCTTTATTAAGTCAGAAAAAACTGTCACAAGTTTGTCGATGATTTTTTTTGCACATGTCAGGTTTGCTACGCACATATCAGAATGTGACACCACGTGGACATGCGTGCCACTAACAAGTTTGAAGTTAAAAATGTAGTTAGTTTTAAAAAAAATGATAGTTAACTGTTTAAAATTCATCACGGAAACTAACTAAACGTATTTATGACTTTGTTGCATGTGTTTGGTGGCTTAACCTAAAACAATAATATAAAATTTAATCTTTTTTATGCATTGCTTAAGCTTGCTATTTGTGTTTTGTTTTCAGACTGATTACTCTAAATTAATATAATTAATAAAATGACTTCTCATAGAAGAAAATTGTTAGTGAACTTATGCACTGGACATGTTGTTATTAAAAAACCTGAGGGTAGTTCAGATATATTTATTTCGAACGCATAGGATCCAACAAGAAAGAACATCCGAGCCAGGACTATTCTTCGAATTATTAGACTTAATATTTACATACCTAAAAAATTATTAATAACTATGTACAGTATGCCAGCACATCAAACTATCCCTAACTGTCAATTTTTCTCAATTAAAAATGAACCTTATGTCTTTGCAATAAAGTTGAAATACTAGCAAAGAAATTTGACAGATTGTGGTAACTTGATGTGCTGGCCTCTGTACAAGTATACCTATAACAGGAGGGAAAAAATAAATAAAAATAAATCAAAGGGCATCAAAAAACTCGTCCACATCGCTGTCAACAGGAAAAGTTCCCAAAAGGCTGGCAGCATTGCCACGTTGTATGGCAATGCTGATTCTTTGACCGAAAAATAGGCCAGCCCTCTGGTCACGTAAAGAGTCGACCAATCGCTTGGCGTTGTCTTGATAAACATAGTGGGTACTCGGACCCCATAGCCCTAGTGTTTCAACCCCAAACGGCTCGAATATATAACTTCCAATAAGGTTGTTATACTTGCGCCGTTTGAGGTTTTCTGCACCTGCAGCAGCTGCCCCAGCACAACCCGCAGTGCAAGGAAGATGGGATGGCGCAAGGGTGTCGACACACGTTGCATCCCAAACCAACGGCCTACCTACCTTCCAAGGCATTAGTGTCATTCCATCTGGTCTCTTCCCATCGTCGCGTGCCAAGCCTTTGGGTTCTAAAACAGCTGGCACCCCGGCGGTGACAAGAGCACGACGGATTATGTCATTGATGCTGGCGTGCCGTGCTAACCGGCCTGCGCTTTTACTGCAGGATAGACCATGGTGTCCGAGGCAGTCGACAACTTCACCACATTGGCAGCGATGCGGAGCCACGCAGGGAGCGCCCAGACGCAAACATGTAGCGAGCCGGAAAGTGGTGTCACCCAGCATAGTGCCTATGTTGGGTGACGGAAGTGTCTGAAGCCAGAGGCCCGACTCCCACTCACCCTCAGCCAGCAGGCCGGCTCAGCAGTGTTGGTGGACGAATTCGAATCGAATCTTCTTCAAATTCTCCAGAGTCATGTTCAATGGAAATGAGTACACCGTTGCCACCAATTCAGCCGAATCCTATGGTTCCATGCAGTTCCACAGACTGATGCAAGCTGATCGTGTGGGACGAGTGCACTACCTACATAATATGTGACACAAACGCACCATCGTAGCTCTTGATCGCTATCTACAAGACATACACAGCAATCAAACGTTAATGGATGCTGTGGTGGTTTTACTGGCAGCCTCTGTTAGCATCTCCAACTTACACCCTTCCGGCCAGCCCGGAGTGATTGCACAGCATGGCCAGGTGCTCATTCCTGCATCACTTTACTTTTACTCCGTCATACGACAAGTGAAACCGTTATACCAAGGAATAACCATTATAATTATAAGCCTGTGTTATTCCACTGCAGGGCAAAGGACTCACTTTCCAGTTTTCCCGGTCTACAGCGATTGTAGACTAATCCTTTAAGGAGACCATCCCGCCAGCTCTTTCTGGGTCTGCCGGCAAGTTATCCTCAATAGTAATAGTATATGTACTAATCCTTACCTGACATTATAAAAAGCGAAAGTAACTTCGAACTGTTTGTCCGTTTGGCTATCTGTGTGAATTTATGTTTCACGGTTAATCTGCTGAGCCGTTTGTGATGTCGATGATGTGAAGCCTGTGGCAGAACATAAACTACTTTTTACCAGAACACCGCGCGGGCGAAGCCGCGGGCGGAAGCTAGTATTATTATAAACTCAATAACAAAAAACAAAGTTCCAATGTTTAAGCACATAGCATGCATAATTTTAAAAACAAACCTCAAAGATTACCTTACATGTGCTACTTGTGCACATATCATTTTATTAGCCAGCAAACAAAACTTGACATGTGCATGAAAAACAACAAAAAAAATATTTAGCTGTCATACACGAATTGTAATACCTTTTTTATTATCTTAGACTAAATTAGATATTTTTTGCCATACTTTGTTGTATTTTTATATTTTCAAAAGATAATAAATTACGAAAAAAACAGTTTTTTTGTTGTCCTGAAAAGTTCTTCAAATGCACCTAACAGATTTGGCAAGCGCACCGACGATAAATGACTGTTGAAGAACACCTCACCTCATAATCCCCATTCATCATCTGAGTGAACAGCTCTTCAGCTTTCAGACACTGTCTCAGTAATCGATAGCATTGCCTTAGTTTAGCGCAGCAGAAGAAACAAGCAACAATTGGTCTACTGTCTTCAGTTACAAACTGCAATGAAATATATTGTCTTACACTATTTTGTGAAGTACTTTTAATATACAGTAGCTGCTGAGGCCCTAAGCGCCGCAAATACTGTAACCTTATTGGTAACTACAGTTTTGAGCCATTTGAGGTGGAAACGCTTGGTTCATCACACATTTTAAAGGAAATTTCTCACTGACTGGTGAACCCTTGACCGCTTGAATCACAAAACCAGGGGCTTTGCTTGTTTTTTAGCCAAAAAATTAGCAATGCTGCAAGTCATAGTGCATAAATCTTCGTGTAGTCAGAGAGGCTCTATCTATGCTATCTATAATATAAAAATGAATCGCAAAATGTGTTGGTAAGCGCATAACTCAACAACGCCTGGACCAATTTGGCCAATTCTTTTTTTGTTGTGTTTGTTAGTAGTTTGTTTGGTAGGTAGGGTAAGTAGGGTAGGTAGGTGTGTATGGAATAAGTTGGTAGGTAGAGTAGGTATCATAGTTAAGACAGGACAACGTCTGTCGGGTCAGCTAGTATATTAAAAAAATATAACAGATTGCTGTCTGTACATGGAATATAATATATGAAAAAAAAATATTATAAGGATCTTTATGAACACAAAGAGCACCCAAAACAATGATTGTTAGAATTTTTGTCTGCTTGTCTGAGTGTTTGAGCACGCTAATCTCAGAAATGGCTTATCCGATTTAGATGTGGTTTTCACTAATATATTGTGGAAAGCTTCACTTAACATTTATATTTTATGTAAATCGGTTTATAAATAAAATATTTATGCCAATTCAAAGAATCACGTCGAACATTTGTTAAACCATATATATCTATCTGTTCTTTCTCTGTTCAGTAGCATTGACTGAACCTTTACTAAACTTGATAATAATAATGGTCTATAACATTATGATGATATAATAATTATGTATAATGTAGGCACCCGCTATGGAAGGATTTCTGTTGATAAACTTGAAACTTAGCACAAATATTTATCTAAGTAAATCTTAAAGTTCGTCATATTTTGTTCGGGTTGTCAATTTGTATGGAATAATTTTAACGTGCCATCCGATTAACTGGAGACTCACTCTCTTTTTTTCTAAAAGGTGGTGAAAACGGGTAATCAATTTACGTCTCTTGGCAACTCGAATTGATACCTAAAACACTCCACGCGGATGAAGGCGCAGGCAAAAGCTAGTTCATAATAAAGATATCAACTTACTGGTACATCAGTCAGCTTCTCGTATAGTACACGCAAGTGCTTGTTGACCACTACAGACATGCGCACATTCTGCACTAAACATATCCTACACCTCAGATCAAATTTGATCTGAGTCCTACACATAGGCAGTTTTTCCATCTTTTTACTCAAATTGTATCAATTTAGTAACTTATAAATAGTTCAAATTAACTATTTTACGATAGGAAAACAGTTGTGTTGCGTACAAATAACGAGGGAGGCTTGTTTATTATTATTACGACTCGTTTTAGTGTCCTAGATATCTACAAACATTTGCAACAGTTAGAAACCATTTCCTTCGTGGACCACGATAAACGCTACCCTCAGAGGTAGTTCAGACAGCACAGCTAGTAATTCTTAGGAATTGTTCTAGTCCCTTCACACTATCTTCTGCGAACACAAATTATTGGTAGTTTCTTTTTTAATTCGTTGATATTGCTAATCGCACCGCACATGAAATAACCTTTGAAAAGTCGCTTGCAACTTAGTTAGTCTGTGGCTGCCGCTGATTGACAGTTTCAACTGTTTCAAGTTAGATTCACAGAGTACAAAAGTTTAATTCTTAGACGAGCGTTTCACCATATTTTATATTGATTTCAAAAAAGTCGGCGAAAATAATTATATCCGTAAATCTTTTTTTTTTTCATGAAATAGTTCATTTCATAAATATTTTGATTTTTCACAAGGAATTATATTGGATTTAAATGTTTTTCTTGGAAAAAATACTTTATTACATTTGTAAGTTAGCATTGGTCTATTCCTAAATGAATAATATTCTTTTTGTAATATGTCAAGAATGTTTTTGGAGAGAGAGAAGACAACGGCTGGTTATCCGACCAAATTTGAATGACTACTAAAAAGCGGCGTCTCATTGGGGCACACATTAAGAGCTACTCGTGTCTTATTTGATCTGAGACTCGTGTATGTTTATTCTACAGGGGCACATACAATGGTTTTAGAGATATACGATTCATCAAAACGTTACTCCAGCAGGAAACGCAATATCTCGAAAATCTGAAGGGGTACAGATTTTATTTTTGGGGGCACATTGTGGCACACATATAAGCTCTCTGGCCATGCACAATTTTTCGTTCTCCGATCACTCGTTTAGAATTTTCCTGCTAGAAAAACGTTACCCCAGCAAGAATCGTTTTTCCGTTTTTTTTCCAAAACGACAGGGGGCACACATTTTTTAAGTGGGGGCACATTTACAGCAGATAAGGCACCAACTATACCTACGTTCTACTCATATATCTCTAGGAGATACTTTCTTGTTGGAGTAACGTACACGTCATAAGCCTGAAAAGCATGAAAGAAGTTCATTACATCATATAGTAAAGTCGATATTCTATAGAGGAAGTACTTGCATACCTACACTATCTGTTAATGTTGTAATTATTTGGGTGGGAGATAAGCGGTGGCACTATGACTTATGACTCCTTACTATTCCGCAATGAAGGCATTTCTCCGGATATCTATGGTTGTCAGTTTATACATCTTCAAAATAGTTGTCGTGCTGTTGACGAAAATTATAAGAAGTTTAATTTCAAACTATGGCTGCTTTTTATTGCTAGAAGCTGTACGGGAAGAGTGGAGGTGTCGCCGACGATCTTCAACGCTAAAACTTTATTTTGGCGAGTATTCCCTAGCCGACGTCAAGTTCATAGGAAACTAAAGACTCACTCGTGAATTATTCGAGCACCTGCGCGACGACGTTATACTTCTTTTGTCGCAACATTACGTTACGACGGATATAAAGATTCTGCGACTTATTGACCTGTTTTACCAATCCGTCCCACCCATTTACCTACTGTTGTTTTGGTTTACTTTTAGATCCTCGCTGCTCTTATTTTTTATGCCCGGGGGAGCTACCAACGTGCAGTGGGCCTAAGCAGTGATGTGCCAATGGCACATCAGACTGTGTCACGCTGTCTGTGCCATGCCCATGTCTTAATACCTGAAGATGAGACAACTAGATGATGATGAATGATGTTTTTTTGTGCCTACAATTTTAGTTTTGTTTCATTTTTAAAGTTTTTATTGGCTATTTTTTTAATCTAGAATTGAAGAAGTCATAGTTTTACTGTATTTCAACGTATATTTTATTCTTTGTTACTATAATAAAAAAAAATTATATTTTTTATTTTTCTCCTTCTTCAAAGATCTTCAAAATTATATTTTTTTATGAAAAATATCATTTCTCGTCATGGGCCACCAATCTGTAAGAACTATTCGCGCAAAAAGATAATGCTATGCTGTTAAAACCTGAAATAAAGTAGGCACACATTCAAGAACTTATATTATTATGATAATTAAACGGATAAATAGAAGTGTAGAACCTTGACCTCAATCGACAAATCTGTTGATTTAGTAGGGCGTGGCATGAAAGATTGTAGCTCACAGAGCGCAGTGCAAGCGCTTTCGTGAGCCTATATCGTTTAATAAAAGCGTTGTCCAGCATGTCAAATGGTTAGATCGAGTTTCTCAAAATGTTTCTTTGAATTTTAGCCATTTGTTTAGCACTGTTGCCACGACTATCATCCTCAAGAAACTAGAAAATTTCATCTTCATATCATTATCGACTAATTGTCAAAGCAACATCGTTCTGTTTCTTTCCGCAAATTTTTAATCGAAATATAAGTAAAAAGTTGAACATTCCGTCTGTGTTTTATACCGATCGAAAGATCTTGAAAAGTGCTTTAGTTTGGTGCTATATGTGAATCAAGAACCGCCGGGACCAGTGAGTAATAAAGAAAAACATTTTAAAAATTATTATAAGTGACCGTTGTCCATGACCTAGGGCAACCCGCGGATCGCTCGCTTCTACGCACACATAGATACTGGTGTTGGGTGCGCTGTGCATGTGCATGTTGTGCCTCTATTCGCTGTCTACGCTACGCACACACGGATACGCCCGCACGCTTGTTCACTTCACAGCTTTGCTATTTTAAATGCCCATACGTTTTGTCAATCCGACCGCGCAGAGCTTTTACTTACTAAGAATTATTTCTTCATCATTTTGACAAGAAAAACAAAATAATGCCAACTATTATTTGTACTGGATGTAATAAAAAAATACCCGACCGGCAGTTCATAATTTGCATGGAATGTAATTCGCATTTTGATCGCAAGTGTTCTAATTTAACGGAGAAGAGATTTAGCACATTGATTACTGATAAAAAAGCTAACTGGAGGTGCAAGGGATGCTGTAACAGACTTCCAAAGAAATGTGTGACTGATATTTGTTCTTCCCAAGTGAATATGTCTAGCAACAACGATAATAGTTCCATACATAACTTATCCGATATCGAGACTGGAGTCACCGCGGCCGTAACCAATTCATCCTCTATCACTAGTAACTTGTCAGGCGCTAACTCATATATAAATGAGAGAACGTTACGAGACATATTGAACACCTTTAAATTGGAGATAAGAGACACTATTAAAAAAACCGTCAAAGAAATTGTTGCTGAAAAACTGGATGAGGTTCTAGGACAGATCTCTGGTTTTCATGAGTCACTGAACTTTATTAATGAAAAATTTGAAGATTTTAAAAACTGCATGGACACTAACAATGATATAATTCACCAATTACAAACCGAGAATGCATCTCTAACATCTACGATGAAAGGTCTATCAGACAGACTTAATTTACTTGAACAACAACTTCGAGAGAGTAATGTCGAAATCAACGGTTTGATTGAAAACCGCTCTGAAAACCTATCTAACTGTTTAGTGCAACTGGCCAAAACTGTTAACGCCCCTATCAATGACGAAGATATAATGCAAGTGACACGTGTTGCTAAACTGGATAAAGACAGTGCTAGGCCTCGCACAATTGTGGCAAAACTCCGCAGCCCACGTGTAAGAGATACCCTGCTAGCAGCTGTGCAAGATCACAATAGGAAGAACCCTGACAACAAGTTAAACACACATCACTTAGGACTGGCTGGAACTAAATCTGCAGTCTATGTATCGGAACATCTGACCCCGGCAAATAAATCACTTCACGCTGCTACAAGGATTAAAGCTAAAGAATCAAAGTATAAGTTTGTGTGGGTTAGAAATGGTCGGATCCTCACTCGCAAAGATGAGACTACCCAACCACTGCTAATACGTAGCTCTGAAAGTTTAAAATTGATGATGTAAGCATTACGTTACTAATACCAGTGTTATTGCATATTTTGAAACAAAATTCACTATATACTATCAAAACATACGAGGAATGAGAACAAAAACAAACGAACTGTATAAAAATATCTTACTTTGTTCATATGATGCTATTGTATTTACCGAGACTTGGCTTAACAAGAACATTTGTAATAATGAGTTCATAGACAAAAGATACATTGTATATCGAAGAGATCGTGTAACACGTAACACCGTTAATCAAAGTTGTAATAATAATTTGAAACTGGATGGTGGAGGAGTGTTGATTGCAATCTCACGGAAATTTTACTCCTGTCGAGTTACCACCTGGGAAACTGAATCTGAAGATTTGTGGGTTACAGTCAATACCTCCTCCGATAACAGCCCTAAAAAAATTGCGATATGTGCTGTGTATGTACCACCTCCCCCAAAACTAGATACGCAAACTAAGTTTCTTGATAATGTGAGTAACGTTATGAATCAGATTGAAAGTGTAGTGGTTCTCGGTGATTTTAATCTAGGGGGAATTCAGTGGACTGTTGAGCCTAATTGTAATTACACAGTACCTAAAAATTTCAACAGTAGATTGGAATGCTCTTTAGTTGATTTCTTAGCTATTAATAATCTCTTTCAAGTTAACAATACCTGTAATTGTAACGGTAGAACTCTGGATTTAATTATGAGTAGCATTGAAGATGGAAAAATGAGCCAACCTTCACATACCTTGAGTAAATTAGACCCCCACCATCCTTCACTTTTGTATTGTATTGAATCACCTAATTCTACCTGGCTCCGCCGCAATAATGACAACATGAACTTAAATTATTTTAAAGCAGACTACACGGCAGTCTTAAGGGAACTAGGGAACACAGACTGGGAATCAATGTTTTCTTCTTGTTGTACTCTTGATGATATGGTATCTCTCTTTTATGAAACTATTAATGCCACAATAGAGACCTATGTTCCGAGACGCTCACTTAAGCAATGTAAATACCCTCGCTGGTTTTCCCCTGCGCTTATAAAATTAATTGCTGAGAAAGACAATATCAGGAAACGCTACCGCAAGTTTAACAATCCGCGTGACAAAATAGAATTTACAATACTACGTGAAAGATGTTCTAAATTGTTTGATACCTGTTATAAAAAATTATAAACGTAAAATAGAACAGGCTGTGACTAAAAATGCTAAAGTTTTCTGGCAATATATTAAAGAAAAACGCAACAATAACTCCTCATATCCTGAACGTATGCATCTTAACGGAACTTTTGGTGATAATGGTACCAATATCGCCAATCTATTTGCTTCTCACTTTTCTTCTGTATACCAAGACGATTCACAAGTATTAATCAACACAACCGCAGCAATTAACGAATCCTTATCTTGCAATATAAAGTTTACTCAAAGGGAAATATTTGTAAAGCTGACTCAACTTGATACTAACAAAGGTGCAGGTCCTGATTCAATACATCCCTATTTTTTGAAACGGTGTGCCAATGTACTGTCTGCACCTTTAGCCAAAATTTACAACCGCTCTCTTGCCGAAGGAATTTTTCCAGAAGAATGGAAAAAATCTAGAATTGTTCCCGTTTATAAGAAAGGCGACCAGGACAGTATTAAAAACTATAGACCCATTGCTATTCTTTCAACCTTGGGCAAAATTTTTGAATCTCTCATTTATCCTGTTATTTATCGACATGTTAGTAAATTTATCTCAACTCATCAACACGGTTTTAGGAGTGGTCGTTCCATTGAGACTAATTTATCTTGTTTCATCTCTGATTTATCAAAAGACATTGATGGAGGATATCAAGTTGATGCAATATATACTGACTTTTCCAGTGCTTTTGACAAAGTAAATCATCTACTATTATTACAGAAGCTGGAATCTTATGGTATCCACGGCTCCCTTCTTGCCTGGTTTAAATCATATTTAAGCGGAAGGAAACAGGTAGTTTCAGTAGGAGGTCATGAGTCCCTTATGTATTATGCCAAATCTGGAGTACCACAAGGCTCCCACGTAGGTCCCCTTCTTTTCATCATATTTGTCAACGATCTTGCGTCTCGAATTAGCTGCGATTTTTCTTTTTATGCGGATGATCTTAAAATCTATAAAAGAGTAGAGTCACCCTTAGATGCCAGTCTTCTCCAACAAGATCTTGATCAAATCAGTCTCTGGTGTAAATCTAACGGGATGACCTTGAATGTGGACAAATGTTTTTGTATCCGTTATAGCCGAAAATTACAGCCCTTGCTTTCTCCTTACAAATTAGACAACATTACCTTACAGGAGGTTTCTGAAATCCGTGACCTAGGCGTTATTTTAGACCAAAAATTAAAATTTACCTCTCATATCTCTGAAATTGTTAAAAAATCGGCTCAAATGCTGGGTTTCATCAAAAGAAATTCTAAATCGTTTGAAGCCAAAACTAAAGTCATCCTTTACAATGCTTTGGTGCGATCTCATCTGGAATTTGCCAGTATAGCATGGAATCCCATGTACGCTGTACATTCGCAGCGTCTCGAAAACATTCAGCGTGCGTTTACAAGGCATATTGCTTACATCTCTCCGGGAATATCCCACAGATCGCCATACGAACAACGTTTGGCTTTCTTTCGCATTGAGTCGCTTCGCAACCGGCGTACAGTCCATGACTTAGTTTTTCTTTTCAAAATTGTCAATGGTCAATTAGACTGCGACCAATTGCTTGAACATGTCATGCTATCAGTCCCATATAATCTTCCTAGACAGCCAATAACCAGACTTTTTGAACCGCCCACCTGTAGAAATAATGTAGGGAGACACTCGCCAACATCTAGAATGTGTATTCAGTACAACGAAGTCAATTCAAAACTTCCTGATTTGGATGTGTTCTTTGGTTCCCTGCCGAAATTCAAAAACCTCTTGCGCAATCATTTAAATAAACATTTAAATGGCCAATGTACATCACCTAGATAAGCTTATTTTATTTTACATTTACTACTATATACTTACTTACTTTATACTTTATTTAAGCATTTCAATTTTTTTTTTCTTTTATTCACTCTTATTTTAGTCTTTGGTCTGAGTTGTCCAATTTATCTCGTTTTGTTTTAAATTTTTATTCACATTTAATTTTTACATAGTAAACTATGTTGTTTTTTTTAAGAGAATGTCGTGTACACCTATAATTGGTATATATATAAGAACCATACCTGTAAAATATTATATTTAATGTACTATATATATGCTGTTGGTGTACCTATTTTCAATAAATAAATAAATAAATAAATCTTCATCACACATCTAAAATAAATGGTAAACACATTGCTCATAGAGGTTTTCTATGTATTTCAATACTTTGAAATAACGACAGAATTATATTGTGTACACACTTTTAGGATAAATTAGCTTTTTCTATTTAAATTTAATTAAAACAGGTCAATAGTTGTTACTTTCACAAAGCTGCAAATTATGACGGCAGGGCAGTTCAATTGTTGAATGTTTAAATGTCAAAAAGCCTACATGGTAAGGATATGTTGCAGGCCAGCCTGCTGAAATGCTGTCACGTAGTCACTCACCGATTTAGACCACGTGATCGCTGACTGGCCTGCTGCTTGTCGAGTTCATGGTACAAACTAACACGGCAGGTTATTTTTCGTCTAAAATTGACCTGCTATAAGAGTTTATGGTAGGACCAGGTGCGTAATTGTTTAGTCGCCAGCACATCAAGTATACATCAAGTTACCACAAACTGTCAAATCTCGATCGGTTATGAACTTAACTGTCAAAGATTTTAGGTTTAAATTGATTAAGAAACATTTGACAGTTTGGATTAACTTCCGACTTGGACTTAGCTTTAAGCCCATTGTTAGATCTTAACACATTATGGAATGCAAATAAAGATATGAATAATAACCGATGCTGCTACTCAAATGGAATCGCCATTCTCGGCTTAACGTCGACAAGTTGTTCAATAAAAAGTATTTTATCAAATAAATGTAATTAATTCTAAAATAAATGTTTTCACAAACCTCGTCGCAGGAAAGCCTTATGTAAAAAGAATTGTATTAAAAGTATTCACGCCGATTGCACGCGCAAAACACCGCCGTTTTTGGTTTGGCTAATGTTCTGGTCTATCACAAAATAATGATTCGATTTCGGTTTCTATTCGATATAAAAATCGGTTGCTAGTATTTGAATAAAAAAACGTGGTTCTTTCTTGAGCACGGTTATCAAATTGATAAGAATAAGAATAAGAAATTTTATTTGCATAAACATGTGTATACATACAGAATTAAAATAATACATGCATGCAAGATCGTAAATAAAAGTGGCTCACGACATGTCTGCCATTTCTCATGGCGTGCAAATATTTAGTTACAATTATTATTATTATTGAATTATTATTATTACAATTTAAATTTTACACTTATACATTAAATATCAGTCATAGTTAAAAAAAATAAAAAAACCTAAATTGAATCATTTACATTATCCAACACATTACAATTAACACAATGAATCACAAACACACATCACATTTATACGTAACTTTAATGGGCATTTAATTATTATTATATCTAATAACATTAAAAAATATTGGCATAATTAATTAAAAAAAAAATAAAATATATATATATATATTAATTACTACGTTAATATTGTTACTTATATGTATTTATTTATCATAATCAACATGAGTCGTTTAAAAATTCTGTAATACTATAATATGCTTTTTGTGCCAAAAACAACTTCATTGTTTGCTTAAATTTAGGTATAGTTTGCTCTTTCCAACTTTTGGGCAATTTGTTGTAGATAATTGGTGCCATGCAAAACACACTCTTGCGCATTAGTGCAGTTTTTGATGTATGTACACATAGTTTGCTATCATCACGTCTATTTCTTGGGAATTTATCTGCCATACGAGAAAACAAATTTGGATTAGTTTTTACGAACATTGCTATTTCTAATACATAAAGTGAAGGCAATGTTAATATTTGATATTTAGTGAAATAATTTTTACAGCTATCGGTAGTTTTGAGATTAAACATAGATCTCAAACAGCACTTCTGTCTTTTAAAAATGATATCTCTATCGGTTGAGTTACCCCAGAAGATAACACCGTATCTAAGGACGGATTCAACTAAACCGTAGTAGGCTGTTAATAACGCTTCTATGTTTAGAGTACGTGATAATTTATATAACGCATAAGCACCGCTGCTTATTCTTTTGGCTAGAGCCTCAATATGTGCTTTCCAATTTAAATTTCTGTCGATTGTTAGGCCTAAAAATTTTGTAGTATTAGCTGTCTGTATTTTATTATTATTATATTCGATGTCAAGACTAGAGAATAATAATGATCGTTGGCTAAAATGCATAATCAAAGTTTTGTTAATATTAATTTTTAAATTATTATTATTCAGCCACGTTACCGCTTCGTTTAATGTATTTTTTATGTCCGTTTCATATGTGTTCTGATTAAGGCATGGTATCGTTATCGTACTGTCATCCGCAAATAGTGTCATGGGATGTTTGATGGATTTGGGGAAGTCATTAATATAGAGTATAAACAGGGGTGGTCCGAGTACACTGCCTTGCGGAACTCCATGAGGGACGGTACGCTCGCATGACGTGAAAATCTCTTCACGTTTGGAGCTCATATTTATTCTACTAATATGCGTTACTTGTTTTCTGTCATGTAGGTATGATTGTATTAAATTAAAAATGTTTCCTCTTATACCATATGCATCAAGTTTATTTAGTAATATATTATGTTGGACATAATCAAATGCCTGTGTCATGTCGCAGAAAATGGCACAGACTGGTGTATTTTTATCCACGTTTGTTATAACCGTATGCAAGAAGTCGTATATGGCCAGGTTAACTGTTTTTTTCTCCCTAAATCCTTTCTGTTCGTCACAGAGTATGTGATTTTTTTCAATATAGGTCTTAAGTTCCCTGTAAAGATATTTTTCGATAATTTTTGAAATTATTGGTATTAATGATATTGGCCTGTAAAATTCCATTAGCTCCCTATCCTGTTTCTTAAATAGTGGTTTCACAATAGATTTTTTTAGCGCAGTCGGAAATATACCTTCACTGATGCTTAAATTAATAATGTAGCTTATGGGGCTACAGATTTCATATGCTACAGTCTTAACAATTTTTGTACATATGCCATCGTATCCTACACTGTTTGTATTTTTGATGATCTAGTGATTTGAACTAAATTTTATTTTTATCTGTGATTACATTAATACATTTAAAACAGTTGTATTTCTTTTTGTTAATCAGTTGGCATCCGATTATAGAATCGATAAATAGATTACTGTTAATCACTTTTATTACCCAGCAACTGCATCATCTAGACGTCTGTCAACAATGACTGAAAAAACGATTGGTGGGTCGTTGTCTATATTTGGACGGACGAAACGCAGCCGTTTTCCCGGCGACGAAAATGGTTACAAAGAACGGTGCAACTAACCTAACCTTTTTTTTTTTGTTTACCGGGGGAAAATGATCATGGATGTCCCCCGCCTTGGGGAGGGCCGGTGGGTCTGTCAGACTCTTTCTGACTAAAAACCAACCCCGAGTGTTCCCTCTCTCACCTGCGCGGGGGTCGCGGGAACCGAAAGTACTTCCGCAACCTAACCTAACTACAACGGGCCCGTCCGACATTAGTGGGATACGCGTCGTAGCGAACCCTACACCCTAACGATTTCGTATTCATCAGAACGGGACGGAATCAAACTATATTCGTGAACAAAAGCCGCTTGAAAATAGCGCTATTTTACCGGCCGCATACCGGTTTTGAAACATAATAAACAAAAATTTATATTTTTGATGTAAGTAAATGACCACATATTAAACAATATACTTTTTATTGTCTTTAAATATAGAATTGGATTATTTTGCGTTTTCCCTTTTTTCTTTTTGTCGCCAATTTTCAAATGAAATGTCAAAGTTCTTAGAGCTGAAACATTTTATAAACTTTCTACTACAATATTTCCAACATATTCTTAGAAGTCATGGGGACAGGCCTTTGCCCAGCACACAGATTGGTAAAACTATCAAAAACTTGGCCAAAAATATTTTGTTTTGTTTTTCTCTTAAGACCAACGGATGACATCGTAGCACATTCTATTGCGCAGCAAACAGTATTGAATCACATGCAGTAGCACAAGTAATAGAATGCTTAAATCTACTACATTTTCGCTGAAAAGAAATAAAATTCTCAGCTAGTCTAGTGAAATTCTTTTGATTTTAGTAATATGTCAGGGTCGTTTTCGTTTTGTTGCGTAGTCGTTTTGCATTTTTAGAAGTTACGTTAATATTAGTAAAACTCATTAGTTACTCTTAGCAAATATAGTTAATTCTTTAATCAACGTACATACAACCGGACGGTGATATGTGAATTACAAAACCGTATGAGTATTCTTTAACATCATGCATGTACCAAAATTATAAATAAATACATTTGAATTTGAAATGAAATTTTTATTTTCTCTAAGGAGGTAAAATAAATAAAGGGTTTATTTCACCGGGTAAGCGGGATTGTCCGAAAGGGTTACCGCTACCCCGGAACATGAAGGGCTATGGGAGGAACATGGATGGATTTTAGTCCGTAAGACTCTGACACTCCCTTCCGCTCCACCCAGAGCGGGAGAAGTCATTGGATGATTTCCCAGCCTGGAAAAAAGGGCTTATTTATCAGAAACTTCAACTACAAGGTGATTGGAAGATGGATGCAAAGCTTTAAGGCATAGAAAGTACAGACAGTTTAGAACCATTTAAGCCACGGTTGTCTTAGACGAAGTCTTACGACTAAGAGGTGACCAGTCCCTACTGACGGCGCCCGTTCATGAACATGACGCGTTGTTTAGCACCATTCAGCTCAACTCAACCATTTTGATGGGAACTAAATGATCCAACATACGCGCCACCATCAGTGAGACATTACAGGGAGCATGACATGCTCTCAGCCGCCAGGGCACATTCAAGTCAATCACATGTTTACCTAATATGCAACAAGCTAAGAGCTATTTTGTCAAAACTATGTGTGCTCAAACATAAAGTGCCATATAGAACACTGAGACTTATGTATATGTCTTAAGCTGATTCTGTCATCAGTTATGGCTTATCTAGCTATGGAAGAACGTATAAAACGTATCTAAATATCTAATATCTAATCTAGAATTTAAAAAACAATTGTTCCTTTAAAAGTTAAATTCAAACAATTGTTCCTTTAAAAGTAATTTGGAACACAACGTGTAATTTTTGCAAAAATGAAATAATACCATCTCACGCTTTGACCAACGCAATGTCCTGCAGATCTAACAGCGTCGTGTAACGGGTCGTTGAGCTGTAACCTAGATTAAGGTTTGAGCCCCACGACGACTGACGCATGCATACTTTGATGGGACCTTCAGTAAAATATTTGAGAACTGAATTCTAGAGCAATGCGACGCCTTGGGGATTTTTTGTGGTTTGTCTAAGGCCTTCGATTGCGTTCTTCATGAAACATAAATCAGGAAACTCCGCCATTACGGGATCCGAAGCACCGCTCTGGATCTTCTTACATCGTACTTGAGTAATAGAATTCAGAGCGTTGACGTTAATGGAAAAAGATCTCCCGGATCTAGAGTAACAATGGGAGTCCCACAGGGCTCGATTCTTGGCCCCTTTTTGTTCCTTATTTATATTAACGATTCACCTTACCTCATAAAAATAGTCAAATAAATAATCTATATCTATACATATAATAAAACAGTAAAAAAACTGTGTCTGTACATTGAATATATTAAAAAAATAATAATTGAGGGGGGTTTAGAAACAGTAATAGAGCATGAATCCAAAAAAAAAAAATTGTCTGTTTGTCTGTATGTCTGTTTGTTTGTACACGCTAATCTTCGGAACTACTGGACGGATTGGAATGATTTTTTTTTTGTTGTATAGGTATTAAGTCTGGGCAACATATAGGCTATAATTTATCTTGGAAACTTGAACACCTGATGCAGAACCGCAACAGACCAGCTAAACTATAAGAGATACAAAAATGATACCTTAGCAAAAATTGTTCCACGTGATTAGCATTTTCTGCTGAGAGAATAAATTTGAAGATCTGGAACACCTGATGTGGAACTCCAAGAGCCCAGCTACACTGTAACATATATAGGAATGACGTCTTAGCAAAAGTTGTTCGGACTGATGGGCATTTCCTGTTGACTTATAAAAATCGAAGATCTGGAACACCTGTTGTAGAACTCCAAGAGCCTAGCTACATCATAACACATATAAGAATGACGTCTTAGCGAAAGTTGTTCAGCCTGATGAGCACTCTCTGTTGATGTATAAAAATTGAAGATCTGGAACACCTGTTGTGGAACTCCAAGAGCCTAGCTACACCATAACACATATAGGAATAACGTCTTAGCACAAGTTGTTCAATCTGATGAGCACTCTCTGTTGACTTATAAAAATCGAAGATCTGGAACACCTGTTGTGGAACTCCAAGAGCCTAGCTACAACATAACACATATAGGAATGACGTCTTTGACGTCTTTGTTGTTCAATATGATGGGCATTTCCTGTTGACTTATAAAAATCGAAGATCAGAAACATCTGATGTGGAAATCAAAGCTATCACTAATTTTACTGTGTAATTATAAAATAACATAAACTGGAAGTACCTGCACGCGGTGAAGGCGGTAACAGTTTAGGACTGATTTTCGATGACGATGGTATATCATTGAAAATTTGACTCTACTGGCCAAAACTCCTATTTATTTTTTTATTTTATCGTATGAATATGCCTTCGGGCTTATGTTGTTTGAGTGTTTAATTTCCTTTTCCATTTATCTTCGTGACACTGTAGCCTACCCGGTAACGCAGGGGAGCAGTCATTTTAATTTAGATTTTTATTGATCAGGTATCTTCACAATAAAACTATGACCATGCCTAGAAAGAGGTCAAATCTTTCCCAATGTTCCAAGAGAGCTAAAAGATTGAGGATCATAAGATCCCAAGAATCTACCGAAGAGCGTCAGGAGAGACTTGATGTTGTTCGAGAACATTAGGCTGCAACTCGCTCCGTGGAAACCTCTTCGGGTCGCGAAGCACGCCTGCGTTCTCAGCGTATTCATTAGGTCTCTAGAGATCAGTGAAGAATATGATGCGCGACTGACCGCTGATCGTGAACGTCATGTATTGTCTCGCGAGTCAGAGACGTTCACGGAAAGAGAATTACGCTTGAGTTCCAAGCGTATCTACGCATCGACTTCTAGGTCTCTAGAGGAGGAATATAATAATGCGGTTACCAAAATGAAAACGATGACAAATGGACTGTATGTTTTGGTGGTTGTTGGAATGAAATAAAACTAAAGCTCAGTGTCATAAAAGATTTAAATGGGAAAAATGATAAAAAATAACATAAATGGCGACCCCGTTGTCGCTGGCATAAGCAACAGGGTCCGCGTACGAAGTCGCGGGCAGAAGCTAGTAATAATAATAAAAGCTGTTTATTTCAATTAAAACACAGTTTTAAACAATTCTTAACTTAATCTTAAACAAAAATAGAAAAGATTTTACAGTTAAGGAGTTGCTATTCGATTACAATTCATTAAATGTCGCTTGAATATTTTATAGGTCTTTTTTTTTTTTTTTTTAAGGCTGGGAAATCATCCTATGACTGCTCCCGCTCTGGGTGGAGCGGAAGGGAGTGTCAGACTCTTACTGACTAAAACCCATCCATGTTCCTTCCGTAGCCCTTTATGTTCCGGGTTAGCGGTAACCCTTTCGGATAATCCCGCTTACCCGGCAGGTTTGGCCCTGAGGGGCCCCTTCATATGCTGACATCTCTTTGAGGCGCGCGTGGAACATATGCGCGCCGTACGACACGGGTCTGGTGCTGATCGGACGGTGAGTCACCCATTACTCACCGCCCGCAGGCCCGCGCCTACGGTGGCCGGGAGTCGTCACGTGGCTCCCGACTCCCGGAGCGTCTCCCGCGGCGGCTGGGACGGGAGGACCTTTGTCTCTCCCATCCCGCCACCTCCTTCGCGAGTATAACTTTTTCGCAGAAGGAGGTGACTGCCTCCCACTCCCTCTCGCCCCGGACCATGGCTTGCACCAGGGCCGGGCGCGAGAGGTCGCCGCCGCCGATCACCTCTACGAGGACACGGCGGTGCTCCACCGAGTGCTCTACCGTGTCCTCTGGGTGATCCTCGCAGTGGTGACACCCGGGCGTTTCCTCCCGCCTGATGATGTGCAGGAACCTCCCGAAACATCCATGTCCGGTGAGGACCTGCGTCAGGCGAAAGGTGAGGGCGCCGTGACGCCTCTCAGCCACCATAAAAGCCGCGCGCCGTCTTGTCTCGCCGCCCGCTTCAATGACGTTAAGTAAATACAACGAAGAGTTTAGGGTAATGTATGTAAAAAATGAGAAGGAGCCAGTATTTTTATGTAAGTCAAATAATTTGAAATTATTAAATTTTTAAAATAATGTATATTTTTTTTCCTTTCCATGGAATCTTTACCACCGTTAGATGATGCTCTGAAAATATTTCGTGTTGGAACAGATAAACGCATAAGGTTTGATATTCATATTACTCTTCTCTTTTCACTTAAACTACGCTGAAAAAACGAAAATGACTCTGACATATATCGTATTTAAAAGGTTTTTCACCAGTGTGTATACGGATATGGTTTGACAAATGAATTTTCCGACGAAAACTACACTGACATAAATCACATTTAAAAGGTTTTTCACCAGTGTGTATACGGATATGGTTTGCCATATCATTTTTTTGACGAAAACTACACTGACATATATCACATTTAAAAGGTTTTTCACCAGTGTGTATGCGGATATGTTTTTTCAAAGTACCTTTCTGCCGAAAACTACTCTGACATGTATTACATTTAAAAGGTTTTTCACCAGTGTGTATGCGGATATGTTTTTTCAAAGTACCTTTCTGCCGAAAACTCCGCTGACATATATCACATTTAAAAGGTTTATCACCAGTGTGTGAACGGATATGATTTGTTAAATAACTCTTTCGAATAAAACTACTTTGGCATACATCACATTTATGAGGTTTTTCACCAGTGTGTATACGGATATGTTTTGTCAAAGTACTCTTTTCACTAAAACTCCGTGGACATGTACCACATTTAAAAGGTTTTTCACCAGTGTGTATGCGGATATGGTTTTTCAAAATGATTGGTTAAATTACCCTTTCGGCTAAAACTACGCTGACATACATCACACTTGTAAGAGGTTTGTGTTCGTGTATGAGACAACATTTTTTTTCCTTGATTAACACTACGTTGACCGCATTTGTCAGGCTCTTTGAAATAAGTGTCAGGTGTGGACGTACTGTTTAGAACTGTCGTGTCTGATTTGTCTTTTCTCATTTGCTCGGCTGTTATTGCATCATTTGGTTTTGTTCTTCGTGCCCTTAGTTTGGCTTTCTTCGCAACGGCTGTCCCTGTGATTACAAAATGTATTTATTTATAATAATATTATGATACCACTAAAATATACTGAATTCTATGTTCCGATATTGGACATCGGGTCGTTTCCCTCGTGTTCATTGAGAATTTGACAATCACTTTCAGGTTGTGCTCTCCTTGATGTGTGGCAGTAAATATAATTGTAAAGTTAAGTATCGGAATGTATTGGCGGGATGGGAGAGAGAAAGGTTCGGCCGTCCCAACCGCCGCGGGAGACGCCCCGGTCGTCGGGAGCCACGTGTCGTCTTAGGCCACCGTAGGCGCGGGCCTGCGGGCGGTGAGCAATGGGTGGCTCACCACCCGATCAGGACCAGGCCCGTGCCGGACGGCGCGTGTATGTTCCACGCACGCCTCAAAGAGATGTCAGCACATGAAGGGGCCCTTTGGGGCCAAGCCTACCGGTACCCGGTATACATTCCGATATTTTGAAAAACCATATCCGCATACACACTGGTGAAAAACCTTTTAAATGTGGTACATGTCCACGGAGTTTTAGTGAAAAGAGTACTTTGACAAAACATATCCGTATACACACTGGTGAAAAACCTCATAAATGTGATGTATGCCAAAGTAGTTTTATTCGAAAGAGTTATTTAACAAATCATATCCGTTCACACACTGGTGATAAACCTTTTAAATGTGATATATGTCAGCGGAGTTTTCGGCAGAAAGGTACTTTGAAAAAACATATCCGCATACACACTGGTGAAAAACCTTTTAAATGTAATACATGTCAGAGTAGTTTTCGGCAGAAAGGTACTTTGAAAAAACATATCCGCATACACACTGGTGAAAAACCTTTTAAATGTGATATATGTCAGTGTAGTTTTCGTCAAAAAAATGATATGGCAAACCATATCCGTATACACACTGGTGAAAAACCTTTTAAATGTGATTTATGTCAGTGTAGTTTTCGTCGGAAAATTCATTTGTCAAACCATATCCGTATACACACTGGTGAAAAACCTTTTAAATACGATATATGTCAGAGTCATTTTCGTTTTTTCAGCGTAGTTTAAGTGAAAAGAGAAGAGTAATATGAATATCAAACCTTATGTGTTGAGGAGCACAGCAACCTCAAACATATAAACAAGCGATATTACGCTCATGTATAACTTTAGTATATAAGATGATTGGTAAAAGCATTAGAGATTATTTGTTATTATGAAAGTCAATTAAGACCAATCATAGGGTTGTATCAATAAACCAATGGCAGACGCCGAAATTATTGTCTGTAAGCAGGAAAAGAGCGTGTTCCCTGCAGGTTTCGACAGGTCGAAACTTGTCGGGAAGCATAAGCTCCGCCCGCCGCATCCTAGATAGAATTATGGATGATAATAGGCGGCAGGGCGGAGGGTAAAAATTACCCCACACACTACTTGCGCCCTATGAAAATTGTATTTAATAAGGGCCAAGTTATTAGTCGAATCAGTTCTTAAATATGTTCTCAAATTTGTTCTAAAATGTGTTCTTAAGTGTTCTTCAGTTCTTATATTTTACTAGTTATTATGTTGTACAAAGTTTTTAGTAGTTTTAATTATGTCTAGCAAGTAAGTAGTTGCTGTTTAAATGTGCTCGGGCTCCGGGTTTTGTGTATTGTGTTCTGATTTCCTGTGTTCTGAGTAATAATGTGCCTCAAAGGCCTGTCGTACTACGTGTTGTGTGATTGAAATATATAGTTTTGTTTATCTCAAGAGATAGTTTTCATTACCTGCAGCTCCCATCCACCCTCGCGCCTGAATAGCGTATAATTTTTGGTCCTTCGAGCCGGATTGAGCTGTAGGTAAAATGAGTGAGAGAAGCACTATCACAACACGTAGCAGGCTACGACAGCTGGAAGCAAGCATACAGCGTCGAGGATTGGAAGCCGATTCAGGGGTGCCGTCTGAAATGGCACCCGGGTCACCATCGATAGCACCTTCAAAGTCGTCGGTTCCCGCCCCTGTGATCCCGCTGGCTGGACCCGGTCGAATAATCGACCATCGTGAAACCGTCACGCCAGCGAGGTCGGAAAGACTACAGAGGGCAGGGTCCCGGTTAAGCCACGTCTCCTCGAAGAGCGGCCAGAGAAGCGCCGACTACCTTCGACGGAGGGTTGAGTACGAGGCAGAACGAGAGTTGGTGCGTCTGAATGAAAACCTGGTAAAGAAGAAGCTTGAAGCTGACCTCGCAGAGATAGACGCCGCTGTAGAAGGAGACTCAGACTCAGATGAGGAAGGGACGACGCGCCGTGTGGAAGAATGGGTTACAGATACGACACCCGTCACCGCGTCAAGAATACCCGCACCCGCAGTAAGTAATAGTGAACCACAACCGGAGCCCGAGCCCGGGATTTCCCGCGACATACCAGTGTTTGTGCCGCCGCTCGATCGTACCCCCGCGCAGCAACAGTATGCGCCCGCGTCCGTACATTTCCGCGAGCCCGCGTACCAAGCGACGCCCGCGTACCAAGCGACGCCCGCGCACCAAGCGACGCCCGCCGCAGCGATGACCGGTACCACGAGACCGCCGCCTAGAGACCCACCTGAGTGGGATAATACGTTCGCCAACGAAACAGACAGAAGCAGGTCACGAGATAGAAAAATAGACCAGCTGGCGGACGCTATAACACACCTAGCGCGACCGCGACCGGTACCAAGGCAGGCTTATGAGCTGCCGTATTTCAGCGGGGACCCAGCGGAATGGCTGTCGTACAAGAATATGTACTACGATACGACGACACTGTACAACTTCAAAGCGCATGAAAACCTAGCCCGCCTGAAGACTTCGTTACAAGGGGACGCCAAGCTAGCGGTAGAAGACCTGCTGCGTACTTGCACCAACCCGTCGGAAATAATGAAAACACTACAAGACGAGTTCGGTCATCCCAATTTAGTGCTAGAATGTGCCCTAAGGAAAGTGCGTGCGTTACCCAAAGTGACTGAAAGTGGGCGTGAACTTAGGAAGTTCTCGACGACAGTGCGCAACTGTGTATCGCTCCTGAAAAGTGTACGCGCTAATGGATACCTGAATAACCCACAACTGGTAAGTGAACTCTTAACTAAACTCACACCTGTGCAACGCGCTCAATATGGGGACTTCGCGATGGGCATGGAGGCCAGCCAGGGCATAGATGTGCGAGTGTCGCCAAGCCTGGAATTACTCGCAGAATTCCTAAGCCATCTAGCCCGAGCTACGTCATACTACGTTCAAATGAACATGGACCCACCTGCAATAGTAGCTAATAACAACAATAAGCCCCGAGGCAATGCGCAGCCCTACAAACAGATTAAAAATATACAACGTGTGCATGTAACCACAGATAATAACCAACCTACAATAGATACATGTACTATGTGTGAGCAGGTACATAAGCTAAGTAAATGTGAAAAGTTCACTGGGTTAAGCGTAAATGAGCGATGGGAACACATTAAAAAACATAAGTTGTGCTTCAAGTGTATGGCAAAGAAACATAACAAGAACTTCTGTCGGGCTAGTAGGTGCGCTACGTGTGATTACCCGCACCACACGTTATTACATGCGGACAGGAAGACCGAGAGTATAACTAACGTCAATGATTACACCGGGAAGGCGTTGTTGAAAGTTGTTCCGGTTAACGTATCAGTGAGCGGCCAGGATAAACAGTGCTATGCCCTATTGGATGACGGGGCCACCGTGTCACTGATAGATGAGTCGTTAACCGAAGGTGCCAAAGGACAATTAGTGCCGTTAGTGTTACGTAGTGCGCGCGGTCAAGTGATAACGGACGATAACTCGCGCGTGATTAGTGTGACAGTGCGCGGTCCGAGCGGACAAGTACATAGTATAAAGTGTCGTACGATAAAGCGACTGGACTTGCCCGCGCAGACAGTGCCCGCCACAGTGATGGCGGAGCACGCCCACCTTCGCCACTTGGGATGCGAGGAGATGAGAGGTGCCAAACCGCTGCTGTTGCTGGGACAGGACAACTGGGAGTTGCTTGTCGGCCAGGAGACTCGTCGAGGGAGATCAGGTAAGCCGGTTGCCTCTTTGACCAGTTTAGGGTGGGTGGTGCACGGACCCGTGGGTAGTTGTCACAATAATGAACAAAGTGTAAATTGTGTAACAGAATCAAACGTAGATTTACATAATTTAGTTAAGAATCAGCTGGAGTTAGAAGCGATAGGTATATCAGAGGTGCCTCGGACGCACCAGGATATCGAGAGGGCTAAAGCCACCTTAGAGGCCACTAGTCATCAAACAAAGAGCGGCACTTGGGAAGTAGGTTTGTTGTGGCGTCGAGACAACCCGCAGCTACCTAATAACTACACCCAGGCGCGCCAGCGACTGGCTGGTGTTGAGCGTCGGTTGAGTAAAGACCCGGTGCACGCTGCCGCCTATGCGGCCCAGATTGATAGACTGATAGTGGAGGGATACGCTAGTCCAGTTGAGGGCGCGATCCAATATGAGCCGGTGTGGTACCTACCCCATTTCGGGGTAAAGAATCCAAATAAGCCGGGCAAGCTAAGGTTGGTTTTCGACGCCGCAGCAACCTATAACGGAACGTCACTAAACGACAATTTGCTAGCGGGACCTGACCTTCTGAACTCGCTGCTAGGTGTACTATTTAAATTTAGATTAGGACCCGTCGCGTACACCGGGGACATAGCCGACATGTTCCTACGGGTAAAAATAAGAGAACAAGATAGAGGGGCGCAGTTGTTTTTATGGAACGCGGCCGGAAACAAAGAGCCTGACGTTTATGTGATGAACTCTATGATTTTCGGTGCCGTGTCGTCCCCTACCTCAGCCATTTTTATATTGAATAAGAACGCGGCTAAGTATCAGCAGACATACCCCGAGGCAGTAGCGGCCATAAATGATAAACACTACATGGACGACTACCTGGATAGTACGTGGTCTGTCGCGCAGGCCGGTAGGTTGATAGAGGAAGTGACCCACATCCACGCCGAGGGCGGGTTCAATATCAGGGGGTGGGTCACCAACTCTCCAGAGCTGCGCGACAGGCTACAATTAGAAATGCCTGATCGGGTGTCTTTGGAAAAATGTGAAAACGCTACAGAGCGTACGTTAGGCATGATTTGGTCGCCGAGCACCGACAAGCTAGCTTTCGACTTATCCTTTAAGCGGCTTCCCAGGGCGATTACAGAAGGTCAAGTAGTTCCAACCAAAAGGGAATTTCTTAGATTCATCATGTCCATTTTCGACCCACTAGGTTTTCTATACCCGTGCATAATACAATCACGCATCCTCATGAAAAGAGTATGGCATACGGGGATTCAATGGGACGAACAGCTGAGGCCTGCCGAGGCCAAAATATGGTTTGAATGGTTACAAAAGTTGAAATATTTGACCGATTTGTCTATCCCTCGGTGGTACGGTCTGGTACCCGAGGGCTTAGAATTACACGTGTTTGGTGACGCGAGCGAGTCCGCCTACGCCGCGGTGGCCTATTTAGCGGGTACGAACCCGACAGGTAGCAGAGACGTCGCAATAGTGATAGGGAAAGCTAGGGTAGCGCCCCAGAAATTGGTATCAATTCCGCGTCTCGAACTACAAGCAGCCGTGTTGGCGTGCAGATTGGCCGACACGGTGGAATCAGAGCTAGGCGTAGCTATCAGCAGTAGGCATCTGTGGACAGACAGCAAAACAGTTTTAAAGTGGATTAACTCAGACGCGTTAGAATTCCAACGGTTCGTGTCCCACCGCCTGGCCGAGATCGATAGACGGTCAAAGAGGACAGACTGGCACTGGGTTCCCTCGGCGATGAACCCTGCCGACAAGGCCACTCGCATGGACTGGCCCAATAATGGTGACGAGTGGCTATTGGGCCCCTCGTTTCTTCGCTGCCCACAGGAGCAGTGGCCGGCGAGCGCCGACCTCGACGAGGTGGCTGAGGCGCAGCTGGAGAGGGTGCAACGAGTGCACGTGACGACCACGCCGCCGGAACCACTGCTGCAGCCGGAGAGACTGCCCACCTGGACACGCGCTGTCCGCGTTGTGGCGCACTTGGTTATATTTTCAGATCGCTGCCGCAAGCGCCGCCAGTCATCAGCGGTGACCGGGGCAGATCTGCAGGAGGCGGAGGTACGCCTGCTGCGCGTAATGCAGGCAGAGAGCTACGAGCCTGACATCGCAGCTCTGCGGGAGGCCCGCCCGCTACCCAGCAATAACAAGCTAAAGTCGTTGGACCCCATGCTGTTTTCAGATGGGCTCCTAAGGGTACGCGGCAGGCTGGGCGCCTGCGACGAGTTGAGGTTTGGGGAGCGCCATCCCATAATTTTGGATGGGAAGCACGCGCTCACACGCCGTCTTATTTACCATTATCATACGGCGGCTTTACACGCTAACCAAGAGCTTGTAGTTAACAGGATTAGAGAGAAATACTGGGTGACCAACCTGCGGTCAACAGTCAAGGCCGTCACCGCCAGCTGCCAACAGTGCCGCGTGGAAAAGGCGAAGCCGGTGGCGCCAAAGATGGGCGACCTCCCGGCCGCGCGGCTGGAGGTGACGAGACGAGCGTTCGTCCACTGTGGGGTCGACTACTTCGGCCCCATGGAGGTCGCCATCGGTCGGCGCAGGGAGAAGAGGTGGGGCGTGTTGTTCACGTGCCTCACCACCCGCGCCGTCCACTTAGAGCTGGCGGCATCGCTGAGTGCAGACTCAGCCATTCTGGCCCTGCGGCGCCTCATTGCGCGCCGCGGGCGACCGTCGGACATGTATTCCGACCGAGGCACCAACTTCGTCGGCGCGCACGCCGAACTGCGCGCAGCCCTGCGTGCCATGAATCAAGATAAGGTGCAGAGCGAAGCCACGGGCCGTGGTATCGCTTGGCACTTTAACCCTCCCGCATCCCCACACATGGGTGGGTGCTGGGAGCGTCTGGTGCGCTCAGTGAAAAACGCCCTCCGAGCCACACTACGAGAGCGGGCGCCTCGCGAGGAGGTACTTTACACCCTCCTCGCTGAGGCCGAGCTAGTCATCAACAGCCGGCCGCTCACCTACGTGAGCAGCGACGTCGAGCAACCGGTAGTGCTGACTCCGAACCACCTCCTGCTGGGCACTGCCACAGGAGACGCCCCGTGCACGCGCGGGCATGCAGTCGACGTGGACTCCCGCCGCATGTGGCGGAAAGTGAACGCGCTGGCCGACCTCTTTTGGAGGCGATGGCTGCGCGAGTACCTGCCGACGCTCCAACAAAGACAAAAGTGGATAAGTGATGTGCCAAATGTGAAAGTGGGTAACATAGTGCTAATAGTAGATCAGTGTAAACCCCGCAATCAGTGGACCAAAGGGGTGATCGAAAAGGTGTACCCAGGGGCAGACTCTATAATAAGAGTGATAGATGTAAGAACGAATCATGGGGTCCTGCGTCGGCCCGTTGTAAAGGTTGTTGTGCTACCTACAGACGGGACTGTAATCGGTTGAACCCTCTTACGGGGGGTGGGATTGTTGAGGAGCACAGCAACCTCAAACATATAAACAAGCGATATTACGCTCATGTATAACTTTAGTATATAAGATGATTGGTAAAAGCATTAGAGATTATTTGTTATTATGAAAGTCAATTAAGACCAATCATAGGGTTGTATCAATAAACCAATGGCAGACGCCGAAATTATTGTCTGTAAGCAGGAAAAGAGCGTGTTCCCTGCAGGTTTCGACAGGTCGAAACTTGTCGGGAAGCATAAGCTCCGCCCGCCGCATCCTAGATAGAATTATGGATGATAATAGGCGGCAGGGCGGAGGGTAAAAATTACCCCACACACTACTTGCGCCCTATGAAAATTGTATTTAATAAGGGCCAAGTTATTAGTCGAATCAGTTCTTAAATATGTTCTCAAATTTGTTCTAAAATGTGTTCTTAAGTGTTCTTCAGTTCTTATATTTTACTAGTTATTATGTTGTACAAAGTTTTTAGTAGTTTTAATTATGTCTAGCAAGTAAGTAGTTGCTGTTTAAATGTGCTCGGGCTCCGGGTTTTGTGTATTGTGTTCTGATTTCCTGTGTTCTGAGTAATAATGTGCCTCAAAGGCCTGTCGTACTACGTGTTGTGTGATTGAAATATATAGTTTTGTTTATCTCAAGAGATAGTTTTCATTACCTGCAGCTCCCATCCACCCTCGCGCCTGAATAGCGTATATTATGCGTTTATCTGTTCCAACACGAAATATTTTCAGAGCATCATCTAACGGTGGTAAAGATTCCATGGAAAGGAAAAAAAATATACATTATTTTAAAAATTTAATAATTTCAAATTATTTGACTTACATAAAAATACTGGCTCCTTCTCATTTTTTACATCCATTACGCTAAACTCTTTGTTGTATTTACTTAACGTCATTGAAGCGGGCGGCGAGACAAGACGGCGCGTGGCTTTTATGGTTTATCAAAGAAACAATAGAACGCGTTGGCGCCGCGGCGGCGGCAAGTGAGCCGCGCGCGCGCCAACTTACCAAGTTCAGTTCCAAGCGACCCGCGTATTGCAACGTACGCGAATTAGTTAACACTCGTCGGGCTTCGGGCAACGAACGTAACAATGCCCTATGGGTATACCGGCCCGATCATTTCCAGACACGGTTCAGTGTTAATGTGTGGTGTGTGTGTGTTTGTGTGTGTTAAGAATGATGGGGAATAAGGATCAATAGGTGCCTAAGTAGTGTAGATTTGTACCTAAACCACAGACCTAGACTGTAGATAGTCCGGTGGATTACGCCTAGTAGATACTAGGTTCGGTATTTAATATTAGGTCTTTACCTATGAAATTGCCGTTCTGCAGTACTGGCCATTTCAAATCAAAATAATTTTTGTTTGGCTAAGAATTCTAATTTCAAATTAATTTTATTTTAAAAACCTGGTTTTTTTTCCAAAAGTAATCATTTGTTTATTGATTAGTGTTACATTTTCATCGCATTTCAATCTTTTTCGTCATCATGGAAACGTTAAAAATTCGAGTAATTATGGATTATGAGTACCGTCGTGGCAGCAACGCGGCACAAGCGGCATGCAACATCAACGACGTTTACGGAGCTAACACTACAAACCAACGCACCACCTGTTATTGGTTTGCTCGCTTTCGTTCTGGAAATTTCGACCTGAAAAATGAACCTCGCGGTCGCCGAGAGCCGGCCGGCCACACGTGGCTCCCGACGCCCGGGGCGTCTCCCGCCGCGGCTGGGTCGGAAGGACCTTTCTCTCTCCCATCCCGCCAATACATTCCGATACTTAACTTTACAATTATATTCATTGCCACACATCAAGCAGAGTACAACCCGAATTGATTGTCAAATTCTCAATGAACGCGAAGGAAGCGACCAGATGTATTGGACATCTGGTCGTTTAACAAAACCAATTGATGCAATAACAGCCGAGCAAATGAGAAAAGACAAATCAGACACGACAGTTATCCAGACAGTCCTAAAACGTAAATGCACACCCTTCACTTATTTCAAAGAGCCTTACAAATGCGGTCAACGTAGTGTTAATCAAGGAAAAAAATGTTATCTCGTACACGAACACAAACTTCTTACAAGTGTGATGTATGTCAGCGTAGTTTTACTAAAAGGTGTAATTTAACCAATAATAATATTCGTATACACACTGGTGAAAAACCTTTTAAATGTGGTACATGTCAGCGGAGTTTTACTGAAAAGAGTAGTTAAACAAACCATTATCCGCATACACACTGGTGAAAAACCTTATAAATGTGATATATGTCCGTGTAGTTTTCGTCTGAAAAGTAATTTGTCAATTCATATCCGTATATATACACACTGTTGAAAAACCATTTAAATGTGATATATGTCAGTGTAGTTCAAATCATATCCGCTTACACATTGGTTACATTTTATTTAAATGTGTAATGTGTGTATGTGTGTGTTTAATGTGTTTTAATGTGTGTGTTTGTGTGTGTGTTTTTATGTTCACGGAGTTTTACTGTAAAGAGTAGTTTGACAAACCACATCCGTATACACACTGGTGAAAAACTTTTTAAATGCGATATAATATGTCATCTAGAGTCATTTTCGTTTTGTCAGCGTAGTTTAAGTGAAGAGAGTAAAGTATTATATCAAACCTTATGCGTATATACACACTGGTGGAAAATATTTCGCATGGGATTATTCAATATTACCAAAATCTATAATTATACATATAATAAAACAGTAAAAAAACTGTGTCTGTAGATTGAATATATTAAAAAAAAAATTGAGGGGGGTTTAGAAACAGTAATACTTAGAGCACGAATCTAAAAAAAAAAATTGTTTTTTGTCTGTTTTTTGTACACGCTAATCTTCGGAACTACTGGACGGATTGGAATGATTTCTTTTTTGATGTATAGGTATTAAGTCTGGGCAACATATAGGCTATAATTTATCTTGGAAACTTGAACACCTGATGCAACAGACCAGCTAAACTATAAGAGATACAAAAATTATACCATAGCAAAAATTGATCCACGTGATGAGCATTTTCTGCTGAGAGAATAAATTTGAAGATCTGGAACACCTGATGTGGAACTCCAAGAGCCCAGCTACACTATAACATATATAGGAATGACGTCTTAGCAAAAGTCGTTCAGCCTGATGAGCACTCTCTGTTGACGTATAAAAATTGAAGATCTGGAACACCTGTTGTGGAACTCCAAGAGCCTAGCTACAACATAACACATATAGGAATGACGTCTTAGCAAAAGTTGTTCAATCTGATGAGCACTCTCTGTTGACTTATAAAAATCGAAGATCAGAAACATATGATGTGGAAATCAAAGCTATCACTAATTTTACTAGTCAGCGGCGCTCGACACAGTCGGACCCGATTTGACACGAGCACGCCACGACGGCAGACCGTCGCGCCTTATCACCTCGAAAACACTGCAACTGAACCGGTACGTGCATCATAAATACAATACCTTTGAATTTAAGACCAAGGTCAAAGAGGCAGGTCATTATGTTAATTACATTATGAAAAGTAGTGCGTTAAAATACCGAAACAAGATTGTGAATAGAAAAAAAATTAAATTAACTAAGTATAATCAAAACAAAGTAAACTCTACTCCGATAAATTTGCAAACAAGATACGCGCGAAAAACACAATACTTCCGTGGCAGACGGGTACAAAAAAGATGTTAACATATCGTTTGTTTCCATGGTACCGGCTTCTAGATGTGGGTTGAGCAAACATGTCTTGCATGCGCGGCAAAACACAACATGCACAGAACAACGTCCACTTCCACTTCGTCCAGTACGTCGCGCGTCGGTACTAGCTAGCTCGATAGTTGATGGTGTTTTGTAAATGGTGTAATGCCGTTTTAGTTAAATCTATATAAAAAAAGCCCGCGACTCGAGCGTGACTCTAACCCACTCAAATTTGTTTCCAAAGTTACCTAGAAAGTTTACCTAGAATATATACGAATATAATCTAGAGTTTTTACCGAAATCCTATCCTATACTAATATAAATTATAAGTATTTGAAAGTCTGTAAATCAAAATCAAAATCAAAAGTCATTTATTCAAATTAGGCTGAAGATCAGCACTTTTTGAAGGTCAAAGTTACATAAGACAGTCCCCCAAAAACGCCCACCCTTCACCACTTCCTAGTGCTTTAGCTGGGAAGAAGAAGTGGCGCAACAAACTCCCCAGCAGCACAGCTGTCTGATTAGTTGGAAGAACTTGACTCTACACACTTATCGTATGAGAAGTAATTAACATTACGAAACACATCACATTAAAATCAATAATTTGCCACATGTCAGCTAGCACACGTCAATATACCAATTAAAACATTAAAACTGACTGTACTCAAGCGTAAATAAAAAAATAAAATAAAAAAAAATAGCCTCCAGGTAAAAGTGCGTGCCCGCTTGCATGTGTGCAATGCTGTACTATGTCCATACAGCCGTAACTCGAAGTTACAAATGATAAACTAGGACCATCGAAGTAAAATCAATCAATTAATGGTTAATGAGTACTAACTAAGATCAGGATAAATAAATATGATCAACTGTCGAGGTCTCTAGCTAACCACATTTTGCAATACAACTCAATAAAAAAAACATTGTAATGAGTAGATTATGTCAACAATAAATAGATAGTAAAAATAAAAAAATAACAACCAAAACACAATGAATAGAATACTTACATAATAAAAATAATTTTATGAAGCTAATTCTGGATGTTTGGAAGTTTGTTAATCGTCGAAACGTGGCGGGTAGACCGTCATGATTTTGATTAGGTCATATATAGGATAATTTAGGTATCCCGCTGAGGTACCACTGCCGTACGTGCCGTACCACAGAACAGTTAATATCTGTTCTGTGTGCCGTACCTACGGATCATTTCTGAACTTCACGCGGGTAAATCCTCTGGGGAAAACTAGTAGGTACCTACTTATAAAGAATTACAAATAAATAATATTGATACATAAAAATAAGTAGGCAAGTACCTTTATCTAATCGTAAGGCAGCAAGGAATTTGTCTTTCGGGTAACAGCCGTCACAGATAACTCGTAAGTCGTAGGTAAGTGGTTCGCGGCGTCCGGCAACCGGCAACCTGGAGCGAAGGTTGCCTCACTCGCCTGCGCGCTGCTCGAGGTGGGGTCGGTTGATACGGTGCTGCTGCCACACACGTCCTCCTTATGCTATCTCAGATACGGTCCATCGGTCTGTCTGGAGTTGGGAGTCCCGTAAATATTGATCGGTGATCTGTAAGTATTTTGTAGGTCGGAAGTTAATAATTTAATTTGTAGTTGTTATTGTGATGAAAATGTGCACTTGTGTGTTAATAGAAGCATGTTTTTGCAGAGCTAGCATGTCGGGCATGTCAGCCTTGTCGGCTGTGGCGGAGCTGGCGGCGCGCCACGCGCCCGACGCGCACGAGCACGACGACCCGTGCGCCTCGCACGACCACGCCATGGTGGTCAGTACCTGTTCCATACACATCTAGTTTCCGACCGAAATATTGACTCTTTTTTTAGGCTGAATTACAAAAAAAAGGCGTTCCGATAGGTTTTAATTTGATTAAACAAAGAGAAAGTCAAAGTCAATATCATTTAAAAAACCTAAAACACATCAAACTTTGTACTTTTCACAATGACATAGGTTGGCTAGTTACATTGGTTGGCGAGTATTGCGAGTAATACAAACATAACGCAACACGCTGTGTGTCGACGACGGCGCGGCGGCGGTCACAATAACTTGTATTATTTGCGCAGTTGCACTCGTGCGTGTGCATGGAGATCCTGTTTAAAGGCTGGAATACGACCAACGAGCTGCAGCTGTTCGGCTCGTCGCTGGCGATCTTCGTGGCAGCCGTACTGTACGAGGGCTTCAAGTACTGGCGTGAGACGCTGGCGGCGCCGCCCCGTGCTCTCTCCGACTCGCAGCACAACATCGCCAAGGCCGAGAGCGGCGCAGGCGCAGGCCGCTCGTTCAGGTGAGTTGACCACAGATATAGTCTATCTATATCTGTGGAGTTGACCCACCACGTCCCAGTGTGACGGCCGCGACGCGCGCTAACCGCCTCCTCAACCGCAGGGCGCTGCTGTGCTCGGGCGCGCACGCGCTGCAGACGGCGCTGCACGCGCTGCAGTCGACGCTGAGCTACCTGCTCATACAACTTTGTATAGCGCACGTACTTGTTTTATCCAAAGCGTTACTGGTTACTACCGAGTGCCGAGTGCCGAGTACCGAGTCGGTATAGTAGGTGTGTGCTGACGTGCGGTCGCCTGCACTATTGTGGGTATTATACATTATACATTAGGCACCCGATCGAGGAACTCGGTAATATCATAATTAGTTACATTAGTAATAATAATAATATCCTTGGACATTTCACACAACGCCATACAGTCCCAAGCTAAGTAACCTAATGCTTGTGTTATGGTAACGAGATGGCTGATAAACTTATATACATTTTTTTTTGTAAATACATACACATTATAGATAGAAAAACACCCAGACCCGGAACAAATACTTGCAGGTCGTACAAATATTTGTTCCATGCGGGAATCGAACTCGCGACATGCTGCGCAGCAGTCAATCGCTCAGCCACTGCGCCAACCGTGTCGTCCATTGTATGGAAATTGGAATGTGCTTAGTGTCCAAAATATATGTACCTGATATTAAACTCAAACTCAAACTCAACAATACAATTCTGTAAACAGAAGATACTCACAATATAAATTCATTTAGAACACTGGTATCGGTGTCTTGCTTATCGTGCCGATGGTTGAATATATTTTTCAAGTATGTAGTAAGGTTTCTAAGATATACTCCACAGTAGGTACAGACGTGACTGAATCATATAGTCATAGCCCTTTCTATTCGTAGGAGTTCGAACAATAAAGTGTAGCAATAAATGTATTAGTGAAAAATAATTAATTGAGGTTTTATTTTGTAACTGTTTCGTGAAGACCCATCATGTGTGAGCGTGATGCCACCGTGTGGAAGCGCGTGGCGGGTCCGTGACGGCCGCGGCCGCGTGGCGGGTGCGTGGCTGGTCTGCGGCAGTCTCGTGGCGGGTGCGCGGCGGGTACGCGGCGGGTACGCGGCGGGCGCGCACTCGTGCAGCTTTTACTCCGCCATGGAGCTGAGCTTTTCTTCTAGATGCAGTAGTGCCTATAGGCATAAGTATTTCTAAGTAACGCTTCGATTTAACCTCTTAATCCTTAAACGAAACAATAATACCAACTTACATTTAAAAAAAACACAAGTAATTATGAAACTCAGGCAGGTCGCCACAAGTTATAATGTCAGTACCAGCGCACCTTTCATAGGCAGGTTAAAACATGTAAATTAAACTAGCTTTTATATAAGTCGCACCTTTAGAATGAAAACGACGTAACTCAAAAAAGTGACTTTTAGGGAAGTAGCAAAAGAAGTTTTAAAGTTCTTAACACTTCCGTACTATTTGGTCTATTATTTCGTGATTATTTACGTCAGTGACTATGTTTGTGCTGCAAATTATAAAAAAGTCTTTTCACTATTTTCGTTTTGAGTCATTTTATGACGATAACTCAATTTTTGTTTTTTTTTAATTGTGTCGTTTTAATTCTAAAGGTGCGAAGTATTTAAGATAATCTGTTAAGAACTTAGTACTACTAAGTTTTTATAAGTTGGTAAAAAATGTATTTCTTTGTAAAAGGACCTAAATAAATTTTATTTATTTAAAAAAAATCAACACATTATAAATGTGTTATTTCATGTTTGAGATAATGCCTCAGGCATTAAGTCCGCCTTTGTACTGGTGTGTGTAGTAACTGTGTGGTGGCAGTTATGGCTGGAGAGGGCTACTGAGATGTCGATATAGAGATGTATGGAACAACCAAAACAGTTAACTACTTAGGTACACATATAACTATTGATTGATTGTTGTCAATTGCATAGTGTACAATGTATGAGACGTAACTTCGTTGGCGTCCAGGATGCACTGATGACGGATTGGCTTCGTTCAGGTTGGTAATGTTGTCTCTGTTCTCCGGTATTTTTGCTTAAGAGTTTTATGCGCCAGGATAGCTTGCGGAATTCAAACCATAGGTTTTTTGCAATTTGCAGGCCAGCGTCAGGTTGTATGTTATTATAATATGAATTGCGGCCATAGCAAGTCCGTATTCACAGAATTGTAATCATTAGAACCATCAATACAACTCTTTAAGTTAGAATTGTCCTGAAGTTTCATGATATCATGAAATAGCCATTCCGTAGGATTATGAACTTACTATCGGTGATTTTAATGATCGCAGTTCTGTAAATTAAATACATACGTACTGGCTACGGGCGCGAATTATAATGTAATCAACATAAAACCTAATACTGATGCAGGTCAGTTGCAAAAAACCTAATAAAATTAGAATTTCGCGATCTACCCTGGCGAGATACCGCCGTGGCTTGCTGCCGCTCCTCCACTTGTCTTGTAATTGTAACAACTGTTCTCTTCGAGGGGATTACTGAGAACAGCCAGAAGCCTACTTTATTTGATTTAAATAATCTTGAGTACCTATACAAATTAATTTTAGTGTGGGAGGAAATAGCGCAAGAACTAAATAATCCTCCCCTTCTTCGAGGATGTCCAGATACAGGTACTTGATTAGTGATAGCCATTTCTAAAGTAACGACACGTCTGGAAGTGATGGATGACCAACACTGACTGGGCAGCGACCCAGCGATTGACGCGCGGCGTAGTGTGGCCGCCGCGCTGCCGCCGCGCCGCGCGCCGCGCGCTTCTGACGCGAGAGATAATCGCGCACCATGCAAGCACGGTTATATTATAGCACAGCCGCGTGTCTCAGGCGCCGCTTCTGACGAGCGTTTAGACTGCACTCGGTGGCTACGCTGTTGGAATCTAGTAGCCTGCACAGGCTACGGCTCTTTATTATTACATACATAATATTAACTTGTGTTATTATAGTATCCAAGAATTTATGGAAGATAAAATGTTAAAATAGAGTTCAAAATATATGTGTATGTGTCCATTTTCATATAATATGTTCCGCTTATGCAAAAAGAAAAAAAAACTGTTTATTTATTATTTTAAAATTATGATATTTTTTCTTAATGGATTTTGTGTAATATGATTCTAATTTATGACATTCGATGAAGTTGGTGTGACATTTTAAATGCTTTTATTTTTTACTGTGTTGCTGTTGACATTGTTTATTATTATTGTGATTTTTATTTAATTTTATTGACTTAGTGACGATATACTTATCTATTAATTATTAATCAAGTTACGTTTTTTCTTTTGTTTTGTTTTAACTAATTATTTAAGTAACTAATTTTATACTATTAATTATACAATTCAAAATTAGTTTTAAGTTGTCTTGCTGCGCCCTAACAGGGTCATGTACAATCGGCAAACTCGCCGGTCGACCACCCATAAGGCCATATTCGCTTGCACCTAGCGTACAGTCTCAGCGAGCGTAGCCACGCCCCCTAAAACTTTTTTTGCATAACATCGATAGTCACGCACACACGGCGCACGCGCATGGCATTGTTAGGTTGCATTGCACTGGCTCTCACTTGAAAAAGAAGTTTTTAAGAATATTTTGCGTTCAGTAGGATGTTATTTGAAAAAATGTTTTGCTCACATATTTTTTTCTTCTTTTGTTTTCCATGTTTATGATTAATTATTACTTAGTTTACTTAATTATTATAGGACATTGATTTTAGTGATTATTACATAAATACGTATAATATTATCACTTACAGCCACGCTATCATATTTGGCATCTCCCTCGCTCACACTAAACCACATTTTTAAGAATGTTAAATGTGCCTTTTTTGACAAAAATTGTTCAGCGACCTAGTAAATAATATGATTTAATGGGCAATTTAAAAAACACATTTCTATTGTGTTATCTAACATCATCATCATTTGCCTAGCCTTTTCTCAACTATGTTAGGACTGTCGGCTTCCAATCTAACCAGATGCAGCTGGGTTTCACATGGAGCGACTACCTATCTAACCTCCACAACCCAGTAACTGGGTAACATGATACCCCTTGGTAAGACTGGTGTCAGATTTTCTTCTTCTTCATCCATAACGACTGTCTAAGATATTCAAATGAAAGCCGGGATCAACTCGGTATGACGGACGGTCACCCATCCACGAAGCAAACTTGGTAAGCTTAGCATAACCTTGTAGATCGACCCGTGCGGCCGTTATTACTTAGCCACGAGCTCCTCTTAATTGTGTTCTTTAATAATCAAAGCTGAATAACTGTGACTGATTTGGATGAATTCAATAATTGCCTCAATGTATTGAAATGTGTTTTGTCATTGCTTAAAATATGTTTTGACCAGAATAATATTTTCAGTGCGTTAGTTATTCGAAATTTTAGTATTTTTCTTGTTTGTTTGCTCGATACGAGTAATATTGTCGATATACTCTATGTTTGTGTTTTGGTAACTCATTAAAGAAATAATTTGTTTTTCGGAATGAGTATTATGTCCCTTAGATACCTAGTTAATATCAGAACCTCGGAGAGATTGAATTCTTAAAGTGTTTGTCCTACTTAAAAAAAATTGAGAAAAATAGACTAGTTCCTTTAGTGTCATTTCAAATACTGTTAAAATTTAATTAAAAAAGTGAAAATTTTTATTAGTACTAATTATGATAACTGATTAATCTTCTTCTAATATAATTTCGCGTCCCAGTGCTTGAGGTCGAACACCCCCAAAACGGTTTGACCAATTTTTATGGTATTTTTGTATGTATTTGGTAGACCGGAATGAGAATAGACCATGCCGAAAAAAATATATTTCAGACGAATGTTTGTTAGGTCAGGTAGTTTTATAATAAAAGAAGGTTTTTCAAAAAGTAATTTAATAAATTTACCAAAAATAAACAGCACTGTTTTGTGAATAACAAATAATACAGCAATATTTCAATGTTTTGAAATTGTTTATAATAAATAAATGACTAATAAATAGAATATAACATTATTTATTAAAAGAAACTGCACACCACTGAGTACTCTTTTATGAAATATTAATAATACAATACCTACCCAAATGTTGTAGATATATAGTGGTTCTGGATAGAGACAAGTGATTTACAAAAACATCACAAAAAATCAATAGGTGGTATCTGAATAACAATATGACTTCAGTAAATATTCCACATAAACAAAATCATAACCATCGTAATAGGAAATTTAATCATATCTACTGAATAGAATATGACGATTTTTATTTTATGGTCTCTACCAGCTTAGACAAACAATTTTTATTTACAAATCCTAATGATGGCGCAATCCTTAATGAATGTAAACACAGTCAGTAAATGCAGAGATATCAATTAACAGCAATGCAGAATGAACACCTTTCTAATTTTTGTGATCATAACAGTGAGAGACAACAATAACACGTAATATAAGGGAGGCCTAAAAAGATGTTTACATTTTTATTTACATATTTTTTTTATTAGCTAAACGCTCAATTTCTCCAGGGTATGTGCTCACTCAACTCAATTTACTCAATCAACTTTCAACTCTCAATTTACGTTAACTGAATCTACATTTTAGTTTCGTTTATTTCTCAATAACATAATTTAAACAAAACAATCACTGTCACTGCAAAGATTAACTTCATAGACATTCCGACCATAACACTGTTTTGGTTTTATGACCAGGAGTCGGCAAATAACAATAGGCGGTTTACCTTTTTACTGTAGATAAGTATTTTGCATTGAGATACAAGCAATGAAGCCTACTAAAATTATTTTTAAAGAAGTATTGTTTATAAATTCAAAGAAAGTGCTTTTTATTAGGGTTCATTGTTTGTATCGCACCGCAAAATACTTATCCACAGTAAAAAGGTAAACATCGACTCCTGGTCATAAAATCAACATTGTGTCATTGTCGGGATTTATTTGAAGAGGTAGCGGTAGGTTTGTTTTAACTAAGTTATTGAGAAATAAACAAAACTAAAAACACAACAACACAACACCAACAACATACACCTATACCTATATTTTATTTATTTAATATTTTGTTAAGGCTCCGCCCGCATCTATAATGGCATCGCATCGGTTTCTCATCGATCTTACGAGTACTTCGCAAAGATCCGAGCCTCGAATAGAGTCCCACACTTCATCGCAATGGGTGACGAGCGCTGCTTTGGTCCTCTCATTTCGACTGTCCCATCTTTGGACCATTATTGCCCATAAATTTTCTATAGGATTTAAGTCCGGAGATCGAGAGGGCCATGGGACTGTCCTAATTTCGGGATACTGGAGTAGCCAATTCTGAACTACGCGCGCACGGTGTATTGGACAATTGTCTTGAAAAAAGTAAAATTGGGGAACTTCTTCCCCAGGATACACCGCGCGCACTGTTGGCAGCATCACTTCTTCTAGCAATTCCGCATATACTTGTCCAGTCGCCCTTTCGTTAATGTAATGTAATTCTCCTGGCCCATCAGCGCTCATCCAACCCCACATATTAACTATTATTCTCCCAGATTCGTTATTAGACTTTACGTTTCTCGGCTCGTATCTTGTATTATTTACACGCCATAAATTCCGACGACCATGTTGACTAGACTTAAATGATTTTTCGTCAGAAAATATGGCGCGTGAATAATCGAAATCTCTGTAATCACGGGCGAAACGCACTCTAGCTTCTTTTTGTTCCTGGCCTAATATTATTTTGACTGCCGGCCTCCTATGGTGCACTCCAGCACGATGGAGCGCTGTTCTAATGGCTTGCATGCTGCAGTCGTATTGCTGTGCAAAGCTTGATGTTTTGGTAAAGGGTTCCTCCTGGTAGGTATTAACCATGTGTGCCACACGAGCATCTGTTAGGATGCGCGGAGGGTGAGCACGAGGTCGGTCGGCAATGGAGCCCTCATCGGCGTCCCGTTGAATCCACCGACGGGCAGTAGCTCTCTAAAAAAAATATTAAAAGGAAAACATTAATTGATAAAATTAAATTGTATACAAGCTGTTGATTTGCATCCTCGTCAAATTTCAGGTGGTTGTCCTAAAAGACATAAATAATCCATTGAAAGTACAGTACCGGGCAATAACTAATACGCGCGGTTTTTTTTTGTTGTTGAAATTTAACAGTATTTCAGAATTACATCCTAAATTCAATGAGAATAACCCGACTAACTACGCACACAGCGACAATCAGCTGTGTGCGTGAGCGTCGACGTCTTACCTACTAAATTCAAGCGTGCGCGACGGAGCAATGACCGTAGCGACCGGGGTAGCAAAAATTTTACCTAATTTTATTTCGAAAATCACCTACATTATTGTCATAAATTTCGTTTCATAATTAACTCATTTTAAGCATCATTAGAATACGGAAATCTTACTAATGTCAGTAATCCTAGTGTGCCAAAAAAAAGTCCACTGGCCTGCTACCTATCAGATGATTAATAAAATGTTAGTTTTACTTTATTGCTATCGTTCAGCATAAACTTTTCGTAATGATTTTGTTTTTACTTGTGATTTCAATATGATATGTTTATTTCTTGAGGTCTAATCAGAATCTTGTTTACATTGTATTTCATAGCCACATCATTGTAGAACCCGACACCGTTTAGAGTGTGTGAATAGAAGCAACTCAAGCAACAGAAACGGAGCGATAACGTTTTTTGTGACCGGGGTCAGATTACGCTTACGCTAAGAGGCCGCCCGCGGGGCTTGACGGACAGTTGACGTAAATAATGGCGGGCCTTGAGAGGTTAAATTGGTTGATTTGAAATTTTCCTTCCTACTTAACGGGCTTAGGACCGGCAATTATACCTACCTACCTGCTTAAGTTGGTGTACCGATCTACTGAGTATAAAATGTTTTTTAAAGATTTGCTAGTTAAGTGTAAGTAGGTGTTGATACTTTCGACTCTTAGGTATTATTGGCGTAGTTAAAAATTTGAAATCAACTTATTTACACTAATAAAATTGATTAAGCTAACAACGTATTTACAAAATGTACAAATAAATAAATTACCTACTTATGTTACCCGGAGGTATTGTTCAAAATTGTTACCATCACACTCTTGGCACAATCGAGCACGACGTAGCTGGTTTTCCTTCAGCTTACGTAACACTAACACATTCGTTTTTAAAGTGTCGAAAGCACTAATGATCCTTGCACGTAATTCTGTTACACTTGTCACTTCCTCCGTGTAAACTAACCTTTTAACGTCTCCCCACAAATAAAAGTCTAGAGGCGTCAGGTCCGGAGAACGCGGAGGCCAGGCCACAGGTCCTCCGCGACCGATCCAGTGGTCACCAAACCTTTCGGTCAAGTACTCGCGTACTTGCCGACCATAGTGAGGGGGGGCACCGTCCTGCTGGTAGTACAGGTTGTGATGGAGTGCTAGAGGAATGTCTTCTAACATCTCCTCGACAACGTGACGCAACAGCTCCAGGTATGTTGCACTGTTGAGGTACCCATCGATGAAGTAGGGTCCAAGCACGTGTTCCCCTAATATGCCAGCCCACACATTCAGTCCGAACCGCACTTGGAACGCATGCCGTTTGGTTACGTGCGGGTTATGGTCGCGGTGAGCCCACCAATGTTCATTATGAACATTGTAGACGCCAACTCGAGTAAATAAACACTCGTCCGTCCACAGGATGTTGGCGTCTTGGTGTTCCAGCAACCAGCGACAAAATGTAATCCGCAACGCATTATCACCTGGGTGAATGTCTTGTCCCTTGCGGTAGTGGAACGGGTGCTGCAGTTCACGCTTCAGTAGGCGCCATACTGTGGTGTGGTGCACTCCAAAGCGTCGACCAGCCTCCCGCGTGCTTGCCCGTGGTTCTCGTCGGAAGTATTCCAGGATGTCTTCCTGCAAGGCGACAGGCAGGCCTACGCTGCCGCGAGCTTGAGCATGCCGGGGAACGTCAAACTGCCGATGATCCCGCAGTCTCTGTGTAGCAGCCAGCATGACGCTCTGTGATGGTGGTTCCCGATCGGGAAACATTTCCGTGAACAACCGGATGGCTCCACGTAGACTGTCTCCACTGATGGCATACAGGCGGACCATCTCCACCAACTCGACATTAGAGTAGTTGTCAGTCATCTTGAACTTAGTAGGTACCTACGAATAACGTATCAACAATAAACCGAGCGGAATTCGCAAAGCGCAGCGTACGCACACTGCGGCGACATCAAACGCACTGTTGGTTTGGCGTGTTGCGCCGTGCGCGAGCGGGGGAGCGGGGTGGGAATGTGGGATTGATTACCTACGAATTTATTGAATGATCGTTGCGTATGCGTTGTGTATGTATTAATGCGTTTGTTTGTGTGTGAAAGCGCGGTTTAATAGGGCTAGTAACAGACGGGCCGCTTTTATCTACGGCTGGTTTACACTTATGGATTTCAATAAACAGGAAAAAATAAATAAAAAAATACCTACTCATTTTATTGTTGATTTGGGTCGAGAATCATTAGCATAATTACGTCCTTGAATTTGACTAGGATGCAAATCAACAGCTTGTATAAGAAATAATTATTAATCTGTACAATAATACGTGAAGAGAAAACTTTGTACCCCTTTTTAAGTATATTGCGTGCACGGGGAAGTATGAGATTAAGCATTTATAAAGGAGTGCAGAAAGCTAAAATAAATATTAAATAATAATTACGAGTCGAAATTCGACTACTGGGCAACCTCTAGTGAGATTTAATCTACATAGTCTGGTTCACATCTTAAATAACGTGTTAATTAGAGATAAAGGTCCTAAAAATATGAACGATAGCTGATTCGATGCGGAATGATGTCAAGAAAAATGTTTTGAAGAATTTTCTAGCACGCTAAAATTGCAAAAGTTATTAACAAAAAATGTTGAAAAAAAATGGCCCATCGTTTTTCGTTTTCTTTTAGGAATAACAATTTTTTGTGGATATTAAATCTACAACCAATTAGTTGTTTGTACTATTTACGAATTAACAATATTTTGCATAAATTAATATTTATGCAAAAAACTGTTGAGTTAAGTTTGCAACTCCTGTCAATTACGTCAAACTGAATATAGGCAAGGACTGTGGAATGGTAGACCAGAAATCACTTCGAAAAACGTATTTATTACAAATAAAGCTCCTAGAAATATGAACTATAACTCATTCGATGCGGAATTATGTCTAAAAACGAATGAACAATAAAAACATTTAATTAAGACAACAGTTTTTTTTTAAGAAACAATATTTTCTCAAGACAAGACTATGATGATAGTTAAAAAATAACTCTACTAGACCATCTGCTAATTTAAAAAATATTTATAAATAAACGATGTAAAAAGTTTATTCAAAACATTATTTATGTTGTGATTTTGATACATAAAAACAACCATAATAATATGACTTATGATTCTAAGATTAGATTTTTCGTTACATAAAAAAAGATATTATAAACAAAACAGACGACTTTTTAGAACTTTAATTATGTGATCCTATTAATTAATATATAAGACGGGCTCTAAGAAGCGACACATTTTAAGAGCAATTATTTAAATATTTTTATTTTCTTAACAAAGGTTCGGATAAATGTTGTTAATTAACAATATACCTAGCCCTACTTGCTGAAAGATGAATTAAAAAAAAAACACGAATTTACTCATTAAAGTGTATAGGATACACCACATTTAAAAAAAAAATTAATCAATATTTAATACATAAAATAACATTTTCTGTGGCGTAGTCACTTTAAGTGTGTTGCGTATATTATTATGCCGTAACGACCCTGTGGCACCGTATTTTCAGTTTTAAATTAAAGTCATAAATAATAGAGATAGAACTCCGGGAGTGTGACGTTTTTATTGGGAATTTCCTTCTCTTTAAGGATCTTTTTTGCAAATTTCTTAAATTTTAAAAGTTTCGGAGTGATTAAGAAATCCGTCAAATAATTTTTTCTAGACACCATTTCGCATCGAATGAGCTATCGCTCATATTTTTAGAAGTTTTATTTTTAATTAACACGTCTTTCGAAAATAATCTAGTCTAACAGGACGATCACAGGGAGATGAGCGGGGAAGCGGAATAGGCGACCGCATTCCAGAGAGGTGAAAACTTAGCTTGACCAAGTAGTAAGTATTATGTAAATAATAAAACCGAACACATTATATGAAAAAAAAAAAAACTGAGCAGCACGGATCTTGAGCGCTTACCTATCTTTTAAGTGAAATAGACCCAATGCCCCCTCTGACACCGAGCGCTCAAGATACATGACGGTAAGTATACCAATTATATTATGTTTTAATAAATATGATATTGACTTACCGTAACATTTAATTCCCGCGATATTTGGGAAATATTATATCCTTGATTGTATAGAACCAAGATTTGGTTCCGTTCATCTCTCGTTAAATTTCGGTTCATTGTTCAAGTCCATAAAACACGCGCACAGATCCACAGAAGAGCGTCCAACAATCCAATTAATACACAGCACAGGTCAACGAGAGAGCAATCAACAAAACTGTCCGGTAAAACAAGCAAGGGTCAACAGTGGGGCAAGATATTATCGGAGTCGGTAAACAAAAATGGTTGTAAGCAAAACACAGAAGTAAGAACGCGCGTCGTCGATTAGCAAAGTGCAAATCACAACTAAAGTAAACAAAGATTATCGCTTCCGATCTATGCGGCTTAAAACGTCCTGATTGGCGGAAGTAAAAAAGGGGTGGAGTTTGCGTATGCATCGCCCGCCAGACTGCTTCATAGGAAACTGTTTTAAAAGTGGTCGAGCGCCAACTTGTCCGATTGTACTCACTAGTTTTAAGCTAACGTGTAAAATTGGTTGTGTACATTGTGCATTTAATGAATAAATAAATAAATAAACTTACCGCGATTTCGTTTAGTCGGGTAGCTAGACTTCCTCGGCACGCGCAGGCCTGAAACAACCGTGTTGAGCCTGGTTAGCGTGGCCCCGAGAGTGGTCTACCTCTTCACTGTTTTAGTTTTATAACTAATAAAAGGGACCGCGTACCGCTTGAAAAAACATAAACTTTGGACCAAAAAAAATAACACCGCACAAGAAACGCCTGCACGTTACATGTCTCATTGAGTCATTGACTCATACTGATGATAGGCTCTCTTGTGTTCGGTTTGGAGGTCGGTCAGAGGTCAGAGGCCACCACGGAACCCGCTCAAGGTTAATTTACTTACTCAAGTCAATGTCAGTTACTCAAAGGTGAACGTCAGAGTCATCAAGGCCCGACTTTAAGGTTAGAAAACAAAGTAGCCGGGTCAAGTTGAATTTGGCATTGTGGCGGAACATGAATAGACCACCACCTGACAAGCGGAAAGGAAACCGCTACCGCCTATGACCTTACACCGCGGTCTTAAATCAGGTGATGACTTGTTTGTCATCGAGTGCGCATGCACTACCGCTTACACGTGTAGCAAGCATACGACGGGTGCGTGATTATTGTACCGCGGCGGCCGGCTGTGACCTCGAGCGCTGGGATGACGGCGTGATGACGACTCTGCCTGCGCGCGCGCCGTGCTACGGAGAACAGTGGTCTTCCAACTAGCTAGCTTACCGGTCGCGCCGCGCTCCTAACATTGTATCGCTAAACTCAAACGATCAACTGCTTTTATAAATCTAGTGCTTTTAAATGTAATGTCCTGATAATTATTTCATCTTTATATAAATAATATCCTTCATTTCTCGCCTATCGCCTTCATTCTTCCCGCTTCGGCTTGCTTACTATATTAGTGCTTAATAGCCTTACTATACGGGTAAAATCCCCGTGTAGCGTTGGTATGGTCATACAACACACACCATTTGGTCTATACGAGTTCCCTTACATGACCTTTGGTTTGAGAAACGCTGCCCAAACTTTCCAAAGGTTCATCGACGAAGTTCTGCTTGGTTTGGACTTCTGCTACGGTTATATTGACGACGTTCTCGTATTCTCACAAACTCCAAACCAGCACAAACAGCATTTACGGCAGCTGTTCGATCGCTTCAAAAGCTACGGAATAGTAGTAAACACATCAAAGTGTAATATAGGACACTCTGAGGTAACTTTCCTGGGATACAGTGTGTCAGCCGCAGGTACGAAGCCTCTCGGAACCAAGATACAGGCTATCCAGGAGTATCCAGTCCCAAAAACAGTCAGGGAACTGCGACGATTCTTGGGTATGATAAATTTTTATCGCAGATTTGTCCCAAACGCAGCTAAACTCCAAGCCCCATTGAATGCTGTCCTTGCTGGCCCCCAAGTCAAAGGATCACATCCAGTCGACATGACTCCTGAACTCCTAAAGGCTTTCGAAGACACCAAGACTTCATTGTGCAACGAAACTCTCCTCGCTCATCCAGATACATCAGCTGATTTGACTATAGTCACTGATGCGTCTGATACCGCCATCGGCGCTGTGCTTCAACAGCGGAAAGGAGACGACTGGGAGCCACTAGCATTTTACTCCCACAAACTTAGTGGGGCTCAAAAGAAATACAGCCCGTACGACCGCGAATTGTTAGCGGCGTATGAAGCAGTAAAATACTTTCGACATATGGTTGAGGCGAGGAACTTTGCCATCTTTACCGACCATAAACCGCTGGTGTTCGCCTTCAAATCCAACAGAGACAGCCATTCGCCAAGGCAATTCAGGTACCTAGATTTCATAGGGCAATTCACTACTGACATACGGTACATACCTGGCAGAGAAAACGTCGTCGCAGATGCACTGTCACGGGTCGAAGAGGTGTCAGCTGCAATAAACTTTGAGGATCTTGCAAAATTTCAGGATACAGATCCAGAACTGCAAGACCTGATTCGAAACGGCTCTTCACTCAAGCTGGAAAAGGTCCCCACACTGACGGGAAACGCAAACATTTTATGTGATACTTCAACGCCGACGCCCCGCCCATATGTGACACCACAACTGAGAAAGCAAGCCTTCAAATTGATGCACAACATACATCATCCAGGATGTTCCGCTACAGCGCGACTGGTCTCACAACATTTTGTGTGGCCAGGGATACGCAGAGACTGTAGAGAGTGGGCAAGGCAATGTGTACAATGCCAGACGTGTAAAATAACACGACACACTAAATCCCCACTTTCCACATACCAGACCCCATCCTCTCGTTTCTCCCACATTCACCTCGACATCATAGGGCCCCTAACCCCTTCTTATGATTACAGATACTGCCTCACTGTCATCGACCGATTTACTCGGTGGCCTGAGGCGTACCCGCTTAAGGAGATCACCGCTGAGGCCTGTGCTGCTGCCTTGGTGTCTGGCTGGATAGCCAGGTTCGGCTGTCCTGCCCGGGTTACCACTGACCGGGGTCGACAGTTCGAGAGCCACCTGTTCAAGGCTCTCACTGCCTTGTTGGGGGCAGACCACTTCCGCAACACTGCCTACCACCCTGCAGCGAACGGCATCGTGGAACGACTGCACCGGCAGCTGAAGGCTGCCATCATGTGCCACACCTCCGCCCAGTGGACTGAAGCTCTCCCACTGGTACTTCTCGGCATGCGTAACTCGTGGAAAGAAGACATCCAAGCTACGCCGGCCGAACTTGTATACGGGGAAGCACTACAGCTTCCTGGTCAGTTCCTATCTTCAAAGGCAGAGTACACAACAGTAGACGTCACCGAGTACGCAAACCGGCTACGACGTCACATGGCCAACCTCACTCCAAAACCAACTGCGTGGCATACTACATCGCCATTCTACGTGCCACGAGAACTTCACTCTTCCTCCCACGTCTTCCTCCGGAGAGACTACGTACGGCGCTCATTAGAACCACCGTATGCAGGACCCTACAAGGTTCTACAGAGGCACTCAAAGTACTACACGATCGAGATACAAGGCAAGCCAAGCAACGTTTCAATCGATCGACTCAAACCAGCCTACATAATGCGAGAAGAGGGAAAGCAACCAGAAGTCAGGCCAACACCAACGGCTGCGTCAACACCAACGGCCGTTCCAACAACCACCACAACGGGAGAGAGGAGGACGAGAAGCGGGCGACGAGTAAAGTTCCCCGATTATTATCGACCGTAGTTACGGTCTGGCCGGGGGGAATATGTGGCGGAACATGAATAGACCACCACCTGACAAGCGGAAAGGAAACCGCTACCGCCTATGACCTTACACCGCGGTCTTAAATCAGGTGATGACTTGTTTGTCATCGAGTGCGCATGCACTACCGCTTACACGTGTAGCAAGCTTACGACGGGTGCGTGATTATTGTACCGCGGCGGCCGGCTGTGACCTCGAGCGCTGGGATGACGGCGTGATGACGACTCTGCCTGCGCGCGCGCCGTGCTACGGAGAACAGTGGTCTTCCAACTAGCTAGCTTACCGGTCGCGCCGCGCTCCTAACATTGTATCGCTAAACTCAAACGATCAACTGCTTTTATAAATCTAGTGCTTTTAAATGTAATGTCCTCAATATAATTATTTCATCTTTATATAAATAATATCCTTCATTTCTCGCCTATCGCCTTCATTCTTCCCGCTTCGGCTTGCTTACTGTATTAGTGCTTAATAGCCTTACTATACGGGTAAAATCCCCGTGTAGCGTTGGTATGGTCATACAACACACACCATACTACAGCATGTAGGTAGAGTATGACCTGCGGTGCGGACGGTAGGACGGTAGTACGTCTCCGTGGCATAACTTGCGATTGCGACCTCCACGTGGCTGACGCGGACAAATCCGTGGACAAAAGCTAGGTTACTTCCCGTTTACCTAGTAGAATCATGAAAGGCAAAAGTGTACACTATCATATTTTGTACTTTGAACATCCTGGCCCTTTTTAACCGACTTCAAAAAAGGAGGAGGTTATCAATTCGACGGTATGTTTTTTTTTTTTTTTTTTTTGTTTGTTTGTTACGCTATTACTCCGCCAATTGTGGACCGATTTTCAAAATTCTTTTTTTGTTCGAAAGGAGATACTTCTGAAGTGGTCCCATAGTCACCAAGTTAAGATCTGATGATTGGATCCTGGAGAAATCGAGGGCAACCCTCAAATTTTATGGGCTTACACACCGTTTTTCGCCAATTTTATGAAGTAATTTAAGTTCTTGCGTATGTTAATTATCACCTCATGTAGCTGAGCTGATTATGGAAGGTACAACTCCTTAACAGTAAGGAGAAGGCATCGACTGATTTAGTAACTTATTATTATGATGTTTGAAAGGGCGTTTGTCATTTTGATCTCGTGATCATCAGGTCAGGAGGTGATGGACTAACCATAGACGATAGAAATCTTCGAAAAACGACAGCACATGCCTCGCGATTGCTGCGATTGCTTGTGTATGCATAGTTTACGACATAGTCGTTGCACCGGTAGGCGGCCTTTTAGTCGCCTTCCCAACTTTGCTGTTTGAAATTATTATGATACGTCCATAATTCAGGTTCTGATTGTTTGTGTAGGTGTAGCAGATATCATTAAGTTATTTTTCGAAATAAGTATTGGAGGACTATTCTAACAGTTTTTTTTTAAATAAATAATAACATAAAATTTTCTCAAAATGGCCGGTTGACGGCCACTTTTTTCAGTTCGTGGCCACCCTAGAGTTAGTTCGCAGCCGCCAATTTTACATACAATATTGACTTACGAATATTTTTACTTTTTTGCGTTTTTGTACACTTTGCGCCATATACCTAATGGTCCTATCAGAAATTTCCACATATTCTATATTTTATTTAATATATATTTTGATTGCGATTGTCAAAAAATGCCTTTACTCTTAAAAAGCACGTTCTTTTCGATATTCGTCCCTTTCATGTGCTCTAACTTAACCTTACCTTTCAATATTCTAACGTCTCTTATTTCCACAGGATTTGTTAATCTAATCTGGGGTCACGCACTACTATCTCGTCATTCTGGCATTCTAATTTCTACAGCATTTTACCATTTCCTCCCAACTCACCTTCATAATATTTCGTGCAACAATTCTTTCCTCTGTCCTTTATTCTTTCCTTCCTCTATTTTCCCTCCTTTCTTTACTTACTCGAAACTCCTAACCTCGAGGTAATGCGTTTATTCTTTTTCCATACTTCTAACATACTACACTTGCATTTATCAGTACTGCAGTTATTTTTCTCTCTTTGACATTACTATCTCTACAAATAATGAAATAAAACACAACGTTTTATAATCAGTTTATATTCGCAACAAATTAAGTTTGGTTATCATTAACATTTTTTTTTAATACTTGTGTTCCATAATTTGAGCGTACAAGACTAGTATTTTAAATAGTCAACATTTATATTTATTAATTAAGTTGTTAACAGTAACTAATATTAATCAGTCTTCAACAATTTCTATAACGAGTAATCACTTAATCAGTAAATGGAATTATGTACTAGGTACTACCTCTAATAATGTATATTGTACTTATCAAAAATATATAAAGTATAAAACAGTCTTTAATTGGGTTCTTAGTTGGTACGAGATCAAAATAATCAACAGGAACGAGTTATAGGAACCTTCTTATAACTCGTGATCATGATCAATAATGCACATGTTGCACTTGAACGGTTTATCTTTGACATCATCGTATGTTAGTCCTATAAAATCAGTGCACTTCAAATGAAACCATTTAGTACAAAAATCACAGCCAACATTTATGTTTTCATCGTCCTCAGTGTCACTGTTTAAGATATTTGCGCATTGGCCACAATTTTGTTTAATATTTTGTTTTGATGTTAACTCTTTAGTCTTTAAAAGTTTTCCTTTATTAAGTTTCTTGACTTTGTGTATTTCTTTTTTTTTCTTTGTCTCTTTCTCTTGCTTACGCTTCACGGCTTGCTTTTTAGCTTCTTTAGCTTTTTCTTTCTCCTCATTCTTTTCTTGTTTAGCTTTTTCTTTTAGTAGATGGTATTCTCGCCATTTTTTCCCTGATATCGCCGACGGAATACGAGCTTTGGGTATGTTTTGTTTGGACTTTTCTAGGGGTTGGGGTATAAACAGATGTTGCTCGAATACTGTGTTTGGATCTATTGAAATTTTGTTGTTGGCGGATGCGGATGTAATTGGGGAAGATGATGATTTCTTTGACAGAACGTCATGAGAATCTGAATGTTCTGATATAGTTGGAATAACTGTAACGTCATCCAGTGATAAAAGAGACCTTTCTTCTAGTTGCTGGCGAGTGACGCCAAATGTCAAAATTTCATTTTCATCTTTCGATTCTTCTGTGGTAGTAACGGTACATAATGGCAAGTTGTCTTTTAAAGTTGGCACTTGAGATAATGTTACTGACTCGGTGTCAAGATTTTCCGATCCCAATTGCTCTTTGAGTCTACTGTGTGGAACTACTTTGGTGCAAGTTTCCAAACTTCCAGGTTCATCTGTTATCTGGATTTGGTTTATCTGTTCCGTGCATAGAGGGACGTTATTCGAGTCCGGTTTTGAAGATGGAGAGATTTCAATAGGAACTAGAGATTTGGGGCTTAGGTTTCGGTTCTTGGGTGTGCTGGTTTGGAACGGTATGACTACAATATCATCCAGTGAAACCACTGTTCCCAACTCAAGGCCGCTAAAATCAGATGTAACTAAATTCGACAAGCCATGATTTGGAAAACTCTCAGCGGTACGCTTGGGAACTTCAGCCGCAATAACAAGAGTCAGTGGGGCAGGAGGATGTATATGCGACGGAGCGAGATTGGTAACATTTGCAGACGTAACATCAGAAACATGCGGCGGGTTTGGATCGGGAACGTGCGGCGGGGCGAGACTGGAAGCATTCGTAGATGAATAAGCCGAAATATTTGACCAAAGATTAGGAATGCTCGACACGTCAAGTGTTGAGTTGGTATTGTCTTCGGATCCGGTAATATATTGAGGTTCTCTGAGTTCTGACCTTCTCAGCTTTTTGATTTCCTTTAGGATCAATTTTATGTCAATGTTTTTCTCTAATAGGACTGGTCTCAAATGACGAATCACTTTGCGGGTAGCGATGAGGTCTTCATTCGTTATTCCCGAGTTGTCACGCGAACGATTCTCTCGACTGAATTGTTCCAATGTGTTTTGGACACATTTCGTGTAGTCGACTGCGTTCGGATCAAACGGGAAAAGACCACATCGCCTAAATCCATTAACGATATTAATTTTCATATGTGGATTTTCGATAATGTCTTTAAAAAGAAGACAAAAATTTGTTTTAGATACAGCTTTGTTCAAATTTTCCGGCTTTGCAAGGAATTTTCTGATGTGACTCTTCCACTGGGCTTTTAATGGAGCAAACACGCTGACATCGGCAGGCTGCAGCATGTGCGTAGTGTTCGGGGGAAGAGCGTATAAAATAATACCTAGCTCTTCACAGACAGAGCTCAACATTAAAGACATATGTGACTTATGTCCATCGACTAGCAGAAGAACGGGCTTCTTGATATTTTTTTCTGTTATCCAGTTATTGAAATCATTAGTGATATATTCGAAGAATACATCTCCATTCATCCACCCGGATTCGCTTCTTCCTAGACTCCAGAGTGGTGGCATGTTGTCTGTTAAAACTGTTGGTGGTCTAATATATGGAAAAACCACCAATGGCGGGCACATTTCACCAGTAGCGTTAAATGTTGTGAGAACTGTTAGATTATCTTTTTCGTTGCCGGCTTTAATTTGGTAGAGATTTCGATAACCTTTTGGCCCAAGAACTTTTCCTGTTTTTGGGCAAAGAGAAAAACCACTTTCATCGCCATTGAACATCCTTTCGGGTTCTGCAAGTATATCCAAGTGCCCCTCTTGCGTTAAAAACATTTCCAGTTCGCGGAACCACAGTCGAATCGCTTCTTCGGTCACCCTAGCGCGAGCTTTGTTGATTCCTTCTGCTGATCTTACTGATATCTCAGGATGTCGTTTTAAAAAGTTTAGATACCATGTCTGCCCAGGACGACCATCCTTAAAAGGATTCGGCTTTTTTAAATCTTTGAAAATTTTTTGAACGGTATCTAATAGCTCTTGCTTCTTTACTGGAAAACCACATTTGGCTATATTTATAAGCCAATCTACAACTTTTTTCTCACCTTGTTCTCCCAGCACTGGCTCGGGGCCATGTTTTTTTAGTTCGTCCGTCCTTCTGCCACTTAATCGATCTTGAATTGCATCTCGCAATTCAAGATCGATTAAGTGATCGATTAAGATCAACATCTCGGAATACTAAATTTACGTGATGCTTCCCTGATTGGAATTTGGGCTTCGCGAATTTCTTTTAATGCCTTCTGTAGAGTTTCAGCAGTGTAAGTCACAGTTTTTTTTTTGTGTTTTTTCGTAGACATCTGTAATAAGTAACAAAAATTATCTAAACACCAACCAAAACAGCCTGTGTGAAAGAAGTGGCCGTAAACTGACACCTCTATTTTCAAATAGTCAGATAACGGCCTTCTATTTTTCTTATGATTTTCAGAGGGCCGTGAACCAGATTTGTTTTGATAGCATGTCTTAATTTGCGGCCACATGATAGCTATAAATCCGTACAAAATTATATTTTGGCGGCCGTGAACTAACTATATCATTTAAACCAACCCCAACATTAAAAAAATGTTGCACAAAGCGAAGCTTTATTTATATTAATAATAAGAAAGAAAGCTAACTTAATTCATTCAGTGAGCTAGTGCCGCGGCCACCCGGCCGTTACCAACTTTACTAAAAAAATATTGTTCTGGTAGGCGGCCACCAAATAAAACTGGTATTAAAGTAATTTACTCCCAAAACAATTGAAAAATATCATGAAACAAACACCTATGATAACTCAAAAACAATCACGCTAGTAATAAGTAATCGTTAACTTGAAATACTTACGTTTGAAGCGGGACTTGTCCGCTATTTTTTTCGCAGTTTTGCGTACGTGTTGGCGCTGACAGCGCGGCTGGCAAAATGGACGATTTAATTCCGGCACATGGATTAGGTTAACCGACCAATTTGAATAGGCATTACATTCTGTAACTATCCTACTTTTAAAGTGCCACAACGCGTTGGCAAGAGTGAGATAGAATTCTTATTATTGCAATATTTATACGGTTGGTCCTCTAAGAGGCCGCGAAACAACGCAGGGCCGCGATCTAGCGTAATGACCCTACCATAACATAATATTACGCCAGTTCACTTTTAAGGGCGCTTTAAAATTGTAACAATAATACAGTAAAGGTGTAATTTATCATTGTTACTGTATCATGTTAGTTATACTAGTAGTAAAACAACTTATCAATGCACATGTTTTTATAATAAGATCATGACTTTCCGAGATTACAATCACACTCCATTACTATCAGTCCTCTCCCTAGTGTTGTGCCTTTTATCATTCACTATACACTAGTGATGTCAACTTACTAAACATACTACAGTTACATCTTATTTTTTTTACAGTTGTAGATATGTTGTGTATGTGTAACTTGTCCCTTGAACCAATCTTGAGAGAAACGGTTTTGTAGCTTCATTATTTTAAGAAACGGCACAACACGGCAAAAAAATTGTTCTTCCAATTTTGGAAAATTAGTTAGCTCCTGAGGTACAGTCGCGACTGTCATTTTATTCCAGAAAGCTGCTGGTAAAATTTTTCGTTTCCTTATATTGTTTTGACAGCGAGAGCATGTTACGATTTTACCCAGACGCACCAATTTTTCGGGTATTAACGTACTGTAAGCTTTATAACAAATAGCATGGCATGTCAGCGAAAATGTTAATAGCCTGTTCAAAATCATTTACTGATGATACCTCCCTACGATTACGACTAGCTTGTCGCATAATATATAATCGAGTCAAAAAAAAGGGGGCAACACCAACATTTAATGACGTATTGAAGTTGTTCGATGATTATTGTGAACCAAAGAAAAATGTACTATTCTCAAGGTTTTTATTTTATAAGCGCTCTCAGCGACTGGGTGAGCCATTTGATGTTTATCTCACGGACTTGAATAGTCTAGCTAAAAACTGCGAATTCACAAACGAAAATGAAGCCATCCGCGATAGGCTTATTTTTGGCTCCACCAACAAAGCGGAACAAGAGAATTTATTGAGCATGGGGGATGTGGATCTGGATAAAACAATAAAGAGGCTACGTCTCTCAGAGGTGACAAAGTCACAAATAAAAGAAATTCAATCTGACTCAACAGAAATTGTGGACGTTCACAAGGTGCAGGTGAATAATCCCACTATACAGTGCAAGTGGTGTGGTGGCCAACATGAGCGGGACATCAAGAAATGCCCTGCAAGAGGAACAAAATGTACAAAATGTGGAAAATATAACCACTTTGGAACACACAAAGGAAATTCAAAATAAAATTTCAAGGAATGAAATTAATAATATCAAACTTAGTAAAACAAAAGTCACATTACAGGCATACAACAGATCAAAGATTAAAACTTATGGTACTGTTCTATTAGAAACAAAATTAAAGTCAAAAGTTTATTTAATAGATTTCATTGTTACTAGTTCTGGATATCAACCAACATTGGGGAACAATTAATGTTTGTTACTAGGCATTGTTGAAAGAAAGTTTATAAACAGCATCAAAAATAATCAACCAAATAAACAGATGCTGATGGATAGGTATAAAGATGTTTTCTCAGGCACAGGTCAATTTCCTAAAAAATATAGAATTTTATTAAATGAAAACTCTATTCCCGTGTCCAAACCTCCACATAGAGTTCCTTTGAAATTATAAGATAAATTAAAAGATGAGCTGGACAGACTCTGTAAACTAAGTGTGATATCCAAAGTTGAGGAGGCTACAGAATGGGTGAATAGGATTGTTATTGTGGAAAAAAATGATGGTTCTATCCGTTTATGTTTAGACCCTAGAGCTCTCAATGAGTGTATTTGACGGCAGCCGTTGTAAAGCAGCTGCAAGAGACAGCGTCTAGATAACGCTAGTGGAACGTGCACCGGACGCATCATTCACTCTATCCGTCATTTGGCTTAAAAGACTTGATATCCAAGCCAGTAAAATATTGTAACGGTCTCCCTCCTACTAAAGTACTAACGATCGCCTTTATAAGGAGCCGCACCGTTGAGTCGGCACGCATTTTCCAACGGATGCGTCTTGGTGCACGGACCACTGTCTCTCGACAGTCAGTACTGCCCAGTTAGTGGATGTGGAACACTGTCTCCGACAATTAGTACTATCCTTATTGCGGTGGGTGCACGGACCACTGTCCCTGACAGTCAGTACTGCCCCATGTGACCGCCCTCACTGCCATTATCATTTGTTTAGTTTATTTTACTTTATTGCCATATTATTTAAGACTGATTATTTTATTGCTATAATTTTGATTGAAATAAATTTGTGTGTTGCCATATCTGAGTTTTTTTACTTCTGATGCCTGGGCCAAATCCGACATCAGAAGTGGGATCGGATTCTCCGCCCACCGGTGGCACTTCATCATCACAAAATATGCAGGAAAATATTCCGTTACCCTCGAATAGTTTAGAAGCATTTCTTTCAAAATTAACTGATGCTCTACTACCTCGGTCCAATGCACCACCACAACCTTTCACGGCATTGGTACCGTTTGATCCTGACGACCCCAATTCAGACATAAAGGGCTGGTGTCAGCTGTCAGATACCATAATTAAGAGCAAAAATTTGAAAGGTGTCGATCTTATCATGACACTGACTCATTGTCTTCGAGGCCGCGCAGCCACATTACTGACCAAGATACCTCCCAATCAGTATCAATGGGAAGATATACAGGAAACTTTAAAAGCTCAGTTCTCTTGCCCTATGCTTATTCAGGACCACTTTGACGGTATCCTCAAATTTCAAATTACTTCTAATGAGACCCCCGTCCAGGCATGTTTACGTCTTTGGCAATTGATTGAAAATATCCCGGACGCGAGATTATCTGAAAATGTCGTGACAGGCTTTGCCATTTCCATACTATCTCAGTGTGATGTTCAAATACGTCGTGAATTAAACTCGACTGTGGTAAATGACAAATCCCAACTATTTTGAGTGCTGCGAGGCATTTCCTTGAAAAGAAAGTCAGAATTGCCTGAGTCACACGATTCTGATGTCAAACGCCCTCGTTCTACGTTTGGTTTTCGTGGCACCTGCAACGTATGTGGCAGAACTGGGCATCGTGCGGCTGATTGCCGTGAAAGAAACAAACAACATAATCGCCCCATAGTCGCGGATAAACGCGTCAACCAGAAGCCACAAGTCACGTGCTACGTCTGCGGGGAGCCAGGCCACGTCGTCTCCACCTGCCCAGTGAGGATTGACAACACGAAGAAGGAACAAGTCGCTACTGGAAGCAAAGAAGTCAACGTGTGCTCAAAGATTGTTCAAGGTATTATGGACTGTAATAGTATGACGTTTCCCTTTATTTTTGATTCCGGTTCAGAGTGTAGTTTAATAAGGAAAAGTTTTTCACACCTTGTTATTGGACAAAGATCGTATGACCTTATCAACATGACTGGTATTGGAAAGAGTATCATTAGTAGCACAGAGCAAATCGTTTGTAACATAAAAGTCCAGGGCGTCGAAATTAGCGTCACTCTTCATGTAGTCCCGGATGATTGCCTACGCGATGCTATTTTATTAGGTAGAGATATACTTGAGCGCGATATTCTTGTTGAAATTTCAGAGAGCGGTTTAACATTCAAGCGATGTAGGGAGTCTAATATGTGTACCAAAACCAAACCTGTTTTTGACATTGAATCAATTAATACTGACTTGACAGGACCTGATAGAGTAAGACTTTTTAACATATTAACGCAATATGCAAATAATTTTATTGAAAATTTTCCTACAACCAGAATTAAAACGGGACAGTTGAAAATTGATTTAATTGATCCTCATAAAGTAGTACATAGGAGACCGTATAGGCTATCCCCTCAGGAATCTAAGGTAGTTGATGAAAAAATTGAACAATTGTTGACGGCAAATATCATTAGGGAAAGTTCATCCCCATTTGCGAGCCCTATCATCCTTGTGGAAAAAAAGGACGGGAGCACACGCATGTGTGTTGACTATAGGGAACTGAATAGTAATACTCAACCGAATCATTATCCTTTACCTCTGATTAGCGAACAAATTGATAAACTTAATGGCGCTCATTATTTTAGTAGTATTGATATGGCTTCCGGATTTCACCAACTACCGGTGCATGAAAGTTCCATAGAAAAAACTGCATTTGTAACCCCAAAAGGGCAGTTTCAATATTTGGCTATGCCTTTTGGGTTACGCAATGCCCCTTCCATTTTTCAAAAGGCTATTAATACTGCTTTAAAGCAGATGAATGACGAAAAGATTTTAGTTTTTATGGATGATGTACTTTCAATTTCAAAAGAAATTGATGAGGGGCTCAACCGTTTAGACAAATTACTTAAAACACTGTCTAATGCAGGGTTCTCGTTTAATTTAAATAAGTGTTCATTTCTGAAAGTCCAAACTGAGTACCTTGGGTATATAGTTTCAGCTGGGGAGATAAGACCAAATCCAAAAAAAATACAAGCCTTAATTAATGTCCCAACTCCAAAGACTGTCACGCAAGTTAGGCAGCTCATAGGGTTAGCAACGTATTTTAGACAGTTTATTCCTAATTTTTCCCAAATAATTCGGCCCTTGTATCCCTTAACAAAAGGAAAAGGCAATGTTAAGTGGACCCCAGAGCATGACCAAATACATCAAAAAATTATTCACATTTTAACGTCTGAACCAGTCTTAAAAGTTTTTGACCCTTCCTTGCCCATTGAACTCCATACCGATGCAAGTAGCGAGGGATATGGTGCCATTCTTATCCAAAAACATAGTGAGACCCCTCATGTAGTAGCGTATTATAGTAGGAAGACCATAGATGCAGAGACACGATATCACTCTTATGAGTTAGAGACCCTTGCGGTAGTAAAGGCAATCGAACATTTTCGTCATTATTTACATGGACGAAAATTCACTGTATTTACCGATTGTAACTCCCTTAAAGCTTCTCACTGAAAACGTGATTTGACTCCAAGGGTTCACCGTTGGTGGGCTATATTGCAGGCTTACGATTTTGATATCGTGTACAAAGAAGGTCGAAAGATGGCTCATGCAGATTTCTTGTCTCGCAATTTGTCAAATACAAATCAGTCTGAACCCCGTGAAGTAAATTTTCTTGAATTAGATAAAGGTTGGTTGGTTGTAGAACAGGAACGCGATTCGGAACTTTCTGAAATTATATCAAAATTACGTAATAACCAGTTACCTGAAGAGATATCACATACGTACGATTTAAGACAAGGAATATTGTATAGGAAGATAGAACGTAGAGGAGCTTCTAGTTGGCTACCTATTATACCCCGTTCTTTAGTTTGGTCACTAATTAATCATGTTCATAATGAGATAAAACATTTAGGTTTTGACAAGACTTTAGACAAACTTTATGAATTTTATTGGTTTCCTGATATGGCTAAATTTGTAAAAAAGTTTATTAATTGCTGTGTAGTATGTAAAACTTCTAAAGGCCCTTCAGGCGCACAACAAATGCAGTTGCATTCAATTCCAAAACACCCAATTCCTTGGCACACAATTCATTTGGATTTAACTGGAAAACTTTCGGGAAAAAGTGATAGAAAAGAATATTGCTCAGTTTTAATAGATGCCTTTACAAAGTTTGTACTGCTTGAATATACTCCGGCCTTAAGTTCTTCGTACGCTGTAAGAGCCATAAAAAATGCTGTAAGCTTATTTGGTGCTCCGAAGCGCATTATCGCAGATAGAGGACGTTGTTATGATTGCAGTGAGTTTAAAAACTTTTGTAATGTTAATAAAATAGAGCTCCATTTAATAGCAACCGGTTCTAGTAGAGCTAACGGGCAGGTTGAGAGGGTCATGCGAACTTTAAAAAATATTCTTACTGTTATAGAATGTAATTCTAATAGTGCTTGGAAGGACGAACTAGGAGAGATTCAACTTGCTCTTAATAGTACACGTTCCAGGACCACAGGTTTTACGCCTATGGAATTGATGTTTGGCATTCAAGGTTCTTCACTTAATCTAGCTAAAATAACTCCTAGTTCTTCTGAACCCACTGTAATTAATGTTGAAACGGCTCGTTCATCAGCATCAGAAAATATTCAAAGAGTGGCTAACGCTGACACTATACGGTTTAATAAGGGAAAAGCCCGGATTAAACCTTTTGCAGTAGGTGAATTTGTTTTCGTAAAATGCGAAGAAAGACATCAAACTAAGTTAGATAATAAATTTAAGGGACCTTATAAAATAGTCACTGTATTAGATAACGACCGTTATGAACTTAAACATATTAACGGTTCGAACAGAATTTATAAATTTGCTCATGAAAATTTAAGGGGAGTACCTAAAGGACAAGAAGGTTATTTAGAAATTTGTGAAAATTATAGTGATGAAAATGATGATAATGAACGGACCGTGACGGCAGATGATGAATTCAGTATGTCTGTTGTGCCTGTAAATGATAATATGACCTCGAATTCAGAGGAAATTTGTACTGGAAGCTCTCATACATTGACTGCAGATGATTCAGAGGAAACACTTTCTGTAAGCTCTCGTACATTGACTGCAGGTGATTCAGAGGACACACTTTCTGTAAGCTCTCGCACCTTAAGTGCAAATAATTTAGATGACTCTGAAGAAACTTTATCCCTTGGCTCTCGAACATTAAGTGTAGATAATTCCGAAGTTGTAATAGAATCTTTGGATTGATCAATTATTGATATGGTCTCTTCTACACCTATGTGAGATGATAACTTCTGCAAATAAAATATTAAGATCACTCCTGCTGGTATGGGTGGTGATCTGTGATACGCTGTAGAAATCTCACCTGCTTTTGTGGGTGACGATTTAGACCAGCATGTTTAAACTGTGATGATTTTCTAATCAGATCTTTCCTACTGTTGTGGGTCATGATCCGTGATGCGCTGCAGGAATCTCACCTGCTTTAGTGGGTGACGATTTAGACCAGCATGTTCAAATTGTGGGGGTTTTCTGGTGAGATCTCTCCTACTGTTGTGGGTAATGATTTGTGATGCGCTGCAGGAATCTCACCTGCTTTAGTGGGTGACGATTTAGACCAGCATGTTTGAACTGTAGGGGTTTTTCTATTGTAAAGAAATACCTAGACCAGTGCTATTTTGATATGTAACGATGATATAGACTAAGAAAAATCTTCTTTTTTTGTTATAGATGAATGAATACACTCGAGGACGAGTGATTTGTCAGAATGGCCGTGACGGCAGCCGTTGTAAAGCAGCTGCAAGAGACAGCGTCTAGATAACGCTAGTGGAACGTGCACCGGACGCATCATTCACTCTATCCGTCATTTGGCTTAAAAGACTTGATATCCAAGCCAGTAAAATATTGTAACGGTCTCCCTCCTACTAAAGTACTAACGATCGCCTTTATAAGGAGCCGCACCGTTGAGTCGGCATGCATTTTCCAACGGATGCGTCTTGGTGCACGGACCACTGTCTCTCGACAGTCAGTACTGCCCAGTTAGTGGATGTGGAACACTGTCTCCGACAATTAGTACTATCCTTATTGCGGTGGGTGCACGGACCACTGTCCCTGACAGTCAGTACTGCCCCATGTGACCGCCCTCACTGCCATTATCATTTGTTTAGTTTATTTTACTTTATTGCCATATTATTTAAGACTGATTATTTTATTGCTATAATTTTGATTGAAATAAATTTGTGTGTTGCCATATCTGAGTTTTACTTCTGATGCCTGGGCCAAATCTGACATATTCTTAAAAAGTATTATGAAATTCCAACGATCAATGATTTAAAGTCACAAATAGGTCATTCAAAATTCTTCTCTGTTTTAGATCTGAAAGAATCATTCTGGCAGATTCGGTTGACTGATGACAGTAAAAAGTACTGTACATTCTCAACAATTTATGGATCTTATTGTTTTAATGTCTTACCATTTGGACTTGAAATCTCAGCTGAAGTTTTTCAAGAAAACTGTAAAAATTGCTTTAGTGACATTGAAGGTTTGTTTACATACATCGATGATTTCTTAATTCATGCAGAATCCAAAGAAAAACATGATGAGATACTTGAAAAAGTTCTCAGCAGAGCACGTGAGTTGAATATCAAGTTTAACCCAAAGAAAATTCAATACTTACCTGATGTAGTTAAATATTTTGGCCATGAAATCGTAGATGGAAAGTTAGTACCAGACAAAGATAAGATTAGGGCTGTTTTAGAATATGACATGCCAAGTGATAAACAAAGTCTTCAGAGATTTTTAGGTTTTGTTAATTATTTTAGGGAATACATCCCCAATATGTCTGAAGTAACAAGTCCACTGAGGCAACTGTTAAAGAAAAATGTAGAATTTGTATGGAATATTAGTTATACTAAATGTGTCAATAATATTAAGAATCTTTTAATAAGTCCACCAGTGCTTGTAAATTTTGATCCCAAAAAACAAATTGTAATTCAGACTGACAGTTCTAAGGATGCAATTGGCTGTGTACTAATTCAAGATGGTCATCCAATTTCATATGCCTCAAAAAGTTTATCTGCTTGTGAATCTGAGTATGGACAAATTGATAAAGAATTTTTAGCAATACTTTTTGCCTGTAAAAAGTTTCACTACTATGTGTATGGAAGGCATGTAATTATGCAAACAGATCATCAACCATTAGTGGCAGTTATGAAAAAAGAAATTAATTGTATTGGTTCTCAACGTTTAAGAAAAATAAGAATAAAATTAAGCATTTATGATTTGGATGTTCAATACACTCCAGGTTCTAAGATGCATGTAGCTGATGCCTTAAGTCGTGCTTCAAGCAATGCTGACAATATTGATTTGGATAGTTCTCTTACTAAAACTGTACACACTATCAATGTCAGTGAAGAAGTACAAAATCTCATAAAGTTAGAAACTGAAAATGATTTAGTCCTTCAGCAATTAAAATTTTACTATAAAAATGGATGGCCTAAATGCAAAAATAAAGTAGCTGATACCGTGAAATTTTACTATAAATGTAAAGATAACATTACATATGAGAATGGAATTGTTTATTTAGATTATAAGATTATAGTGCCATTAGTATTAAGAGAAAAAGTAATTAAAAAAGTTCATTCAAGTCATTTTGGAATAAATAAGACAATTGCTAGAGCAAAATCTTTATTTTACTGGCCAAATCTTGAGACTGATTTTATCAATATTATTTCAAAATGTGAAACATGTGAAAAATATAGTGCGAAAAAATCTAAAGAACCTATGTTGCTTGATGAGATACCTACTTTACCATTTCAAAAAATAGCATGTGATTTTCTACAGTGGAATAGCAAGACTTATTTAATTGTAACTGACTATTACTCTAAGTGGTTTGACTTAATTCATGTAAATTCATTAACTGCATCTACTGTGATTAATATATTGAAAAATATTTTTTCAACTCATGGTATACCAAGGATACTGAGGGCTGATAATATGCCATTCAACTCTTTTGAGTTCCAGAATTTTGCAACACTTTGGAATATAAAATTAATAACTTCAAGCCCAAAATATCCTAGGTCCAATGGTTTTATTGAAAGATTTGTTGGAATAGCTAAAAATATGCTAAATAAATCAACTGAGAGTGGTGCAGACTTTCAAGAAGTATTGTTAGAGTATCGAAATACTCCAGTACTAGGTTCACAATACACACCATCACAGTTACTATTTAGCAGATTGACAAGGACCAAACTACCAATTCATGATGTACTTTTAAAACCAAAGTTGGTAACAAATTTTAGTGAATCTCAAGACAAAGTGAATATGTACAATAAAATAAACTATGATAAGACTGCCAAATCTAATAAACACTCTTTTTATTCTGGCCAAAATGTAGTTTACCTAAAGGATAATGTTTGGGTCCCAGCAAATGTTGTAGAAATTCACTCATCTCCGAGGTCTCTGATTCTAAAAGATGTTAATGGGCAAATAATTAGAAGGAATACATTGCATGTGAAACCTTCATTTAATAAAGATGTAAATGTTCAACAAAAATGTAATTTGGATTTATTAAACAATGAACATTTACAATCAGAAGAACAAAATGTATTTAGGGAAAGAAGAAATAGTAATGATCAAGATGTAATTAGAGTGGAAGATGCCCAAGAGCAAGTGCAAGATTTTCAGTTGAGACCTAGGAGAAACATAATCCCTCCAAAACATTTAGCAGATTATGTTTGTTAAAATTAATTAAAATTATACGGGAAAGATGTAGTATGTTTAGTAAGTTGACATCACTAGTGTATAGTGAATGATAAAAGGCACAACACTAGGGAGAGGACTGATGGTAATGGCGTGTGATTGTAATCTCGGAAAGTCATGATCTTATTATAAAAACATGTGCATTGATAAGTTGTTTTACTACTAGTATAACTAACATGATACAGTAACAATGATAAATTACACCTTTACTGTATTATTGTTACAATTTTAAAGCGCCCTTAAAAGTGAACTGGCGTAATATTATGTTATGGTAGGGTCATTACGCTAGATCGCGGCCCTGCGTTGTTTCGCGGCCTCTTAGAGGACCAACCGTATAAATATTGCAATAATAAGAATTCTATCTCACTCTTGCCAACGCGTTGTGGCACTTTAAAAAGTAGGATAGTTACAGAATGTAATGCCTATTCAAATTGGTCGGTTAACCTAATCCATGTGCCGGAATTAAATCGTCCATTTTGCCAGCCGCGCTGTCAGCGCCAACACGTACGCAAAACTGCGAAAAAAATAGCGGACAAGTCCCGCTTCAAACGTAAGTATTTCAAGTTAACGATTACTTATTACTAGCGTGATTGTTTTTGAGTTATCATAGGTGTTTGTTTCATGATATTTTTCAATTGTTTTGGGAGTAAATTACTTTAATACCAGTTTTATTTGGTGGCCGCCTACCAGAACAATATTTTTTTAGTAAAGTTGGTAACGGCCGGGTGGCCGCGGCACTAGCTCACTGAATGAATTAAGTTAGCTTTCTTTCTTATTATTAATATAAATAAAGCTTCGCTTTGTGCAACATTTTTTTAATGTTGGGGTTGGTTTAAATGATATAGTTAGTTCACGGCCGCCAAAATATAATTTTGTACGGATTTATAGCTATCATGTGGCCGCAAATTAAGACATGCTATCAAAACAAATCTGGTTCACGGCCCTCTGAAAATCATAAGAAAAATAGAAGGCCGTTATCTGACTATTTGAAAATAGAGGTGTCAGTTTACGGCCACTTCTTTCACACAGGCTGTTTTGGTTGGTGTTTAGATAATTTTTGTTACTTATTACAGATGTCTACGAAAAAACACAAAAAAAAAACTGTGACTTACACTGCTGAAACTCTACAGAAGGCATTAAAAGAAATTCGCGAAGCCCAAATTCCAATCAGGGAAGCATCACGTAAATTTAGTATTCCGAGATGTAAAATCAAGATCGATTAAGTGGCAGAAGGACGGACAAACTAATAAAACATGGCCCCGAGCCAGTGCTGGGAGAACAAGGTGAGAAAAAAGTTGTAGATTGGCTTATAAATATAGCCAAATGTGGTTTTCCAGTAAAGAAGCAAGAGCTATTAGATACCGTTCAAAAAATTTTCAAAGATTTAAAAAAGCCGAATCCTTTTAAGGATGGTCGTCCTGGGCAGACATGGTATCTAAACTTTTTAAAACGACATCCTGAGATATCAGTAAGATCAGCAGAAGGAATCAACAAAGCTCGCGCTAGGGTGACCGAAGAAGCGATTCGACTGTGGTTCCGCGAACTGGAAATGTTTTTAACGCAAGAGGGGCACTTGGATATACTTGCAGAACCCGAAAGGATGTTCAATGGCGATGAAAGTGGTTTTTCTCTTTTCCCAAAAACAGGAAAAGTTCTTGGGCCAAAAGGTTATCGAAATCTCTACCAAATTAAAGCCGGCAACGAAAAAGATAATCTAACAGTTCTCACAACATTTAACGCTACTGGTGAAATATGCCCGCCATTGGTGGTTTTTCCATATATTAGACCACCAAAAGTTTTAACAGACAACATGCCACCACTCTGGAGTCTAGGAAGAAGCGAATCCGGGTGGATGAATGGAGATGTATTCTTCGAATATATCACTAATGATTTCAATAACTGGATAACAGAAAAAAATATCAAGAAGCCCGTTCTTCTGCTAGTCGATGGACATAAGTCACATATGTCTTTAATGTTGAGCTCTGTCTGTGAAGAACTAGGTATTATTTTATACGCTCTTCCCCCGAACACTACGCACATGTTGCAACCTGCCGATGTCAGCGTGTTTGCTCCATTAAAAGCCCAGTGGAAGAGTCACATCAGAAAATTCCTTGCAAAGCCGGAAAATTTGAACAAAGCTGCCGACGCGTTGACGACTGTCGTCGACAGGTGACGACGGCTGAAGTAGCCTTTGCCGTTCACAACTTGCCGTTCGTCTGTAAGAACCCTTAGTTGTCATTGACCCCTACTGGATACTCCGGTATATTATAAGTTGTACAGTTTCGTGGTAATAAGATGTTATTCTTGAATAGGTCGTTCTTGACAAGGTGTTGTATACCGACGCTAACACATGGAATATGTTGAGAGATGGCTATTTCACAGTAAACTGCAGGTGTATTTAATCTATACTAATATTATAAAGAGGAAAGATTTGTATCTATGTTTGTAACGAATAAACTCAAAATAGTTTTTGAGTTTATTCGTTACACGGATCATTCTTTCTTCTTTCTTAACGGATCTGGATGAAACTCGGCACAAAGATAGATTATAGTCTGGAATAGCATAGAAGCTAAATGTACGGTTCCCGTGGGATAATTTTCAACAGACACGCGGGCGAAGCCGCTGGCAAAAGCTTGTTATAACAGTGAACTCGACGAGTTTCAAGTGCTTTTGTTTATTAATAAAATGACTTTTTTCGTTACGCCTTATTTTCTGCCAGTTTACTCCTCCTCCAAGCCGTGTTAAAAAAAAAATCCTTCCATAGACGAAACAACGCACAAAAATGAAACGGGGAAACAGTGCTCTATAATCTAGCAAAATCATCGTCGACTGGCTTTACTGTCGTACTGTAATCTGTAAACGAGTAGATAATATCTAGATACAACAATTTACACAAACCTATAAAGCTAGCCAAGAAGTATTTATAACAGAAACTTGTTTGTAGTATTGAAAAGGTAAAAACCCCAGTAGTTAATACGGCAAAATTGTATTGAGGAAAAGGCAGTCCCCGGTACCTAGGATGACGTGATTAATTACTTATAATAGGGATGATGACAGTAAACAAAAGTCACTAAAGTAATGCATCTATGTAATGAAATGTAAATTATGGATTGCAAAAAACGTATTTATTTTTTAATTATGAGTGAGATTATTTAATATTTTAATAAAATAAAACCACAAAATACGACAATCCGCCATGTTATGTTGAACGCCAATCAGAGCGAATTACGTCACGTTCGACTACAATGACAGCTCTATAGAGTTTCCCTCTATAGCGAGTGGATAATTTGGTTTGTTTTCATAAATATATTAAATAAAATAGAAAGTGAAAATACAAAAATGGAACCAGGATTTACAAAGGCAACCAGCACAAATTTGCCAAGAGTCGACTTGTTGATTCTAGGAGCGTTTCTAGGGTCAAATAATGACTATTGTATCAGCTGTTCTTTTTCTTCTGTCTGGTTGACAAGCAAACTTTGAAGGAATGCAGCCTGCTTTTAAGCGTATCTGTGACACTGATCCCATCAAGTGATACTGCATATAGTTTTCCATATCATTCGGTAACTGAAATTTAAATAAAACTTAAGTATTCTGTGATAAAACATAGAAAAAAATATGAAAGGTGAAACCTAACCTCAAAGTTTAAATATTGAACAGCGTTATATTTATAAACTGGAAACTATGTGGAATCTACAAATATAAGTAAATACTTACGTCAAAGTGATCTTCACAGAAATAAAGCTGAGTATTAAGCAATATTCCTTTTATATCACGTCTTGCAAGTTTAAGCCACTTATTTCGTATTGTTTTATCATAGGGAACGAATATAAATAACTTGTCCGGGCTTTTTATAGTTGTATTAGTACACAGAGGCACTGCACAACACTTATATGGTCTCGAACTCATATTTTAGAACTTTTAAAACACAAACTATGCAAAATTAATACTGTAGCCGTACTAGCCGTCAATGTTTACATCGAACGTGACGTCACAAGCGACGACATGACAGATTGAAGCGTTTTGGCGGAAATGAAAAAAAATTAAAGTAAAATGTATTTTATTTCATATTGATTCCTCATTTTAAGCAGAAATTTGATATACATTGTATATAATATTTATTTCTGAACCTGAAAAACCAGTTTTTCAAAATTTGTCATCATGCCTATTTTAACGCCTATCTCATTAGTCAGTCCTATAATGTGCCCAAATGCAAGGGACTCAGGACTTCTTTTTGTCTGTGAGGGGCTGTGATGGAAGTGGGCTGAAATCCACCACGCAGGGGCCCAGTGATAATTGTGCATAACCCGTAGATTTTAATTTTAAGGGACCAACGGCTTTACGTGCTTTCCGAGTCACGGAGGAGTCTCGATATCTAAAGATGGTCAACAGACCAACCCCGGCAAGCGTAGCTTAACCTGAAGGATCAATCCTTGCGGCTGTTATTACTTAGCCATGAGCTCCTCAGTTATTTTCATTTTTAATCAACCTATAATGACACAAGCCTCCTCTGTGAGACGGAGTGGGCACTTGGAGGTACGGTATTTTCGTAAACGACCGCTCCCGCTCTGGGTGGAGCGGAAGGGAGCGTCAGACCCTTACTGACTAAAACCCATCCATGTTCCTTCCTTAGCCCTTTGGGTTCGGGGGTAGCGGTAACCCTTTCAGAACATCCCGTTGACACCAGAGGGCTAACCACTGCCACTTAGCATAATCAGTCATCAGTCATGTCACATATATTCGAATTTTTGGTTCTAGGACATGACAGTGTCCTCACGATGTTTTCCTTCACCGTTTTGAGATCAGTGGTGATGAAATAATTTACTAATAGTAAAACGGGCGCTGTCAGTAGTACTGGTCATCTCTTAGCGTATATGGCTTGTTTAAATTTAATTTTTAAACTGGTTTTACATATTTTATATCGGATGCTTTTAACGTTCTGCATCGTTCTCACATGTTTAATAATAATATGAATTATGTAACCAATATTTTGTAACCATATTTTGTATAAAAGAGTGTCCATGGAGTTTCTGGGCCGTTCTTCTCCATAGGTACCTACTGCTTTAGAATGGGCAACTAGCTTCATCTCTCTGACTGACCGACCCCTTGACAATTCAAGAGTGCCTGTAATTGGTTTGTTTGAAATAAATACTTTGAGTTTTTGAGTTTGAGTGAAAAACGCCTGCCTAGTTTCGAACCAGCGACCTAATTGTAATTATGTCGCCGCCACTGCTCAGCTATTCGCGTTGTTAATGAATCGATTCAACATTAATGAATGTGCATCAGTCACGTTATTTCTCAAAAACAGCTGAACCGGTTCTGATGCGGTTTTGAGGTGTGTTCTCGTTTCAAGGCAACTTGAAACCTGATGTCATCACTCCATTGTTGGTAAAGTAACATGTCGACTGATATATTTATTATTTCCTACTTAGTAAGGAAATTGTTTGCTAGACACATAATATGATGTAAAAGTGACGTTAGCTAGCGACGGGGAAGGTCGTGAGATCGATCTTGGCTTGTTTGTCATTCATCTCTCGTTTGCACTCGAAACTCGATAAATATTCCCGTACAAATGCGTTGACAAGTGGCGTTCTTGACACTCCGAATCGCTGAGATAACGAATTTTCGAAATCGAATCGACACGGAGCGATTGACACTTGTCTAGGCCCCTTTTTTTGAGGGTGAGAAATCATCAAAGGGAGTGTTAGACTCCTACTCAATAAAACCCATCCATGTTCCTTCCTTAGCCCTTTGTGTTCCGAGGTAGTGGTAACCCTTTCGGACAATCCCGCTTACCCGGCAGGCTTCGGCCCTAACGGGCCCCTTCCTTATTGCTTGAACATATACGCCTCCCCCGGCACGGGCCTGGTCCTGATCGGATGGTGAGCCACCTATTACTCACCGCCCGCAGGCCCGCGCCCACGGTGGCCGGGAGTCATCAAGTGGCTCCCGACGCCCGAGGCGTCTGCCGCGGCGGACCTTTCTAACTCCCATCCCGCCAGTCTAGGCCCCCTGACCTTTCGCAAGTGTACCTATATTATAGTAACATACCTAAGCAATCAAACCAAATACATACACAAAGTAATTTGTTGCCATTCATTCATTTATAGTTCTTGAATATAATAGGAACTATAAACTTGAACACTTAGTTGATCGTTTAAGTTTTATTGATTAACTCGTTTCTGCCCGCCGCTTCGCCCGCGTAGATATCGGAAATGATTTCACGGACACGTACTAACGGGATAAAAAGTATCCTGCGCGCCGATTCTGTAAACGTCTCACCGTGAAACCTAAGGTGATGTCAGCGTGAAGTGAGCGCTCGCATCCACCTAATGCTAGGGATTGACAACTCACTTTAAAGTCACTTCACCTACGTTTTCCCGGTGACATTTTTACAGAATAGCACTACTCATTGTTAATTTATTTATTTATTTATTTATTAGGCTTTTCAACAATGAGTACACTGTTACTTTATAAATTCTACATTGCAAACTTAAGTCTAAGCGCCTCATCACTTACAGAAAAGCACAGCATGCACTACATTATGCGCAGGTAATAACACACTTAATTAATTAAACAACAAGTAATAGGTACATAGTTTGACAAACAAAAACAAATAAAATGTACTGTTAAAGCCGAATTGATTACAGTGAATTAAATAACAGATTAAATTAGATTAGATTAAATTAAATTAGAGTAAGTTAAATTAGATTAAATTAAATTAAATTCGGTTAAATTAAATTAGATTAAATTAAATAGAATAAATTAAATTAGATTCAATATTTGATATTTTGAATAATATAAGAAAAAAAAAAAGTTCCCAATAAAATTATAAAATGGAATACTTATCAGCATAGAAATGCTATTTTACAATTACATCATCAATTATTATTATTCTGTAAGTTCGTAGTTGCTACGGCCGCGAATTACTATACTTACGTACTTTTTGATCAACATGCAACCCGACACTGACCTGCAAATGCCAAAAATAACTTTCAATAATATGTGAGATTACGACGCGACGCTTGCAGCCAGGGCAACGGTTGCGAAGGCTGCGCCCAGCTTGCGCAGCGCACCAGACCACGAGCGCGGCTGCGCCGCAGTCGTCAAAGTGACAATTTTTTTTAGTGACATATTTTGAAACATTTCTTCTAATCGTGTATTTTTGTGTGTTTGTGTATAGTTTATTTAGTTTTTAATAGGTAAGTGTAGCTGTAAGCTTTTATATATTTACATGTCAAATGCCGGCAGTAGCGACGCCGGTAACTGTGCTAGTCAACCTTCTACATCGCTTGATGTCCAGCTGGTGAGATGTCCACATTGCTCCCAGGCACGCTTTTTTAAAGGAGAACGGGGGCTTAGGATACACTATGGCAAGATCCATAAATCACATAGTGTACCATTGTGCCCCACAGCCACATCCCAAACATCAACACCTTTAGATCAACCCTTGTGGTTAAAGCTTACAAAATTGAAAAATTCTACCCCAGTTGTAAAGAGAGTTCCCCGGGGCGCGAGACGGTCTGTTGCGCTGAGTTTGGCGCAATCTCTCCGTCTTGTGACCCAGGAGAACTCACAGAGTGCCTGGGAACAATTACTTACCTTCCCTTATAGGATTCTGCATGTGAAAAAAAATTTGGCAATTAAAAAAACTTTAACGAACCAAATTAAAGAAAATTGTAACATTTCGACCCAAATTTTCGATCCTAAATTACCTCCATTCAATAACATTTCACAAAAGGGCTTATGTTCACATGTGGAATCCAAATTAAGTGAAGGTGACATCAGAGGAGCAGCCAGAATGCTGTTCAGTAGCGATGTGGTGGCGCCTTACTCTCCAGAAACGCTAACAGCTCTAGAGAGTAAACATCCAGCGCCTGCGGATGGTCTCACCTTTCCCGACCCCCCCGATTCTCCCGACCTAAATTCAACTTTCCTAAACGTTTCGGCTCCCCAATTGATTGCAGCCGTAAGCTCTTTCCGAAGTGGTTCCGCTGGCGGCCTCGACGGCCTGACTCCACAACATCTCAAGGATCTTTTGAGCTCAGGCGCCGGGGAAGCTGGTGAGTCGCTTTTGAAGGAGCTTGCGGCCCTAATTAACCTCATGCTCACCGGCGGTGTGAACGAAGCCGTCGTCGATGTCTTATACGGGGCCAACCTGTGTGCCTTACGTAAGAAGGACGGCGGCATTCGTCCCATTGCCGTTGGCTGCACCTACAGGCGCACGGCAGCCAAAATATGCTGTAAGCTATACAGTGAATCGCTTTCAGCTAAGTTTCAGCCCCTGCAGCTAGGTTTTGGCTCTAAAGGGGGCTGTGAGGCTGCCGTACATGCCTTTTCCACCTTTTTAACCTCCAACAAAGGTGGGATAATCCTCAAGGTTGACGTAAAGAATGCCTTTAACTCTGTCAACAGGGACACTTTGTTGGCTGAAGTCAAAAAGGAATTACCCGAAATTTATGGTTTTATGTGGCAATGTTACAGGCACCCGTCTAAATTACTATACAAGGACAATGTTTTGGAATCTTCAGTAGGTTGCCAACAAGGTGACCCTCTCGGGCCAGTCATTTTCAGTTTAGCTATTCACCCAGTTATCCAGAAACTAAATTCAAAATTTAACGTGTGGTATTTGGATGATGGGACTCTAGGAGGTGATGTAGACACCGTTTTGAAAGATTTACAACTTTTGAAAAAGGAATTTAAATCTATAGGCCTGGATCTCAACCCTTCAAAATGTGAAATTTACCTTTCTGACATTACCGACAGACAATTGACCCTAGATAAATTTAATGCAATAGCCCCACAAATAAAAATTGTAGAAAAAAGTTCACTACACCTCCTAGGTTCCCCTATTTTGGAAGACAGCTTTTCTCCTTTTATCGACGAAAAAATCAAAAACTTTAACGAGATTTCGGACCGACTTTCTAAAATCAATTCACATTCGGCATTCACCTTAATTAGATACTGTTGTTTTGGCCCAAATTTCATGTATTTTCTACGTTCTTCCCCTTTATGGAAGCAACCACATCTCTTGGACAAAATTGACCAAATTATTCGCAGCACGTTATCATCTATTTTAAATGTGGCCTTGGACGACCGAGCGTGGCTGCAAGCCACACTGCCCATTCGTTTTGGCGGCCTCGGCGTCCGCAAAATTACTAGTGTAAGCTTACCGGCGTTCCTGTCCTCTGTCCACAGCACTGAAAAGTTGACCGGGAAAATTTTAGCCCCCTCCCTGGTTGATTCTGCAGTGCCGTGCTTGATCGACGCAGAGAACGCCTGGAAAGTGGCATGCCCAGATATTGATCGGCCCGTGAACCCATCTTCCCAGAGACAGTGGGATGAGCCGCTCTGCAGGTTGGTACGGTATAATCTTATTAATACGTCCACCAACACTGCTGAGCGTGCCCGCCTACTGGCTGTGGGTGAGTGGGAGTCGGGCCTCTGGCTTCAGGCACTTCCGTCACCCAACATAGGCACTCTGCTGGGTGACACCACTTTCCGGCTCGCTACATGTTTGCGTCTGGGCGCTCCTTGCGTGGCTCCGCATCGCTGCCAATGCGGTGAAGTTGTCGACTGCCTCGGACACCATGGTCTATCCTGCAGTAAAAGCGCAGGCCGGTTAGCACGGCACGCCAGCATTAATGACATAATCCGTCGTGCTCTTGTCACCGCCGGGGTGCCAGCTGTTTTAGAACCCAAAGGCTTGGCACGCGACGATGGGAAGAGACCAGATGGAATGACACTAATGCCTTGGAAGGTAGGTAGGCCGTTGGTGTGGGATGCAACGTGTGTCGACACCCTTGCGCCATCCCATCTTCCTTGCACGGCGGGTTGTGCTGGGGCAGCCGCTGCAGGTGCAGAAAACCTCAAACGGCGCAAGTATAACAACCTTATTGGAAGTTATATATTCGAGCCGTTTGGGGTTGAAACACTAGGGCCATGGGGTCCGAGTACCCACTATGTTTATCGAGACATCGCCAAGCGATTGGTCGACTCTTCACGTGACCAGAGGGCTGGCCTATTTTTCGGTCAAAGAATCAGCATTGCCATACAACGTGGCAATGCTGCCAGCCTTTTGGGAACTTTTCCTGTTGACAGCGATGTGGACGAATTTTTTGATGCCCTTTGATTTATTTTATTTTGTTTCCCTCCTGTTATATACTTGTAAATAGTTATTAGTAATGTTTTAGGTTTATAGTATTGGTTAAAAATGTAAGAGAATTTCATATTACAAATAAATTTCAGATAAGATTAATATAAGATTAGGTAAATATTTGATTTGATTTTAGACTAGAGACACCCATCAAATCGCAAGCACAGCTCTTTTTAGAGCAGGTAGTGATGAGTGGAAGAGGTCAATGTCCTCTCCGTGCTCTTTGTATGCAGCATACATTCTGGACAGTGGACAAAATTGCCTTAAGTTGGTATGGCATCTTGGCGTGCAGAAAAGTCTCCTATTAGAACTTCTTGGCAGAGTACGTGGCACATGGAATAATACCCTACTGAGCAAATCGGGACAGTTTAGAGAGCCCGTTACTAATTTCTTAAGGAAAACTAAATCCAGCATATTCCTGCGTTTCTCCAGCGGCACCATATTAAAATACTTCAGTCGCTCTTGGTACGAGTTGAGCTTTTTTCCCATATTGGTTTTATAGGTAAGATGCCATAAGAACCGTTTTTGCAGCCGTTCAATGCGGTCGATGTGGAAGTAGTATATTATTGGGCATTCTGAGCCACTTTTACCAGTAGCGAAGGCTAGGTCGCCTTCGCTACCGGACAGTGCCTCAGAATGCCCAATAATACACAATCAACTTGACTGACACAGTGATTCAGGACGCTTAATAATGAAGAATCGACTAACCTGTTCAGTTTACCATGGTATTCTACCACTGAGCATTGTTAATAGTTTAAAACTCAAACAAGCACGAGAACAGACTATTTAGTGTTTGCTGACGTAATATTATTTATAAATGTGAATGTAACAAATTAATTGAGTCATTATTAGTCTATTTGTTTCATGTGTAACTATGAAGTTTGTGAAACAACCACAATCATTACATGTGAATACAGTTTGCGTTGAGCCTCAAAATACTGGTTCTCGTCATGGAGAGCTACTACCTAACTCTGTACGTTGCATTATTTGCGGGCCTTCCAATTGTGGAAAAACTAATTTGTTAATAGGTCTTCTCATACATGAGAATGGATTAAGATTTCAAAATGTTTATGTTTATTCGAAAACTCTACATCAACCTAAATACATTTTCTTAGAACAAGTTTTACAACGAGTTTCTGGTGTCTCATTCCAGAAATATCATGGTAATGAGGAAGTACTGAGTATCCAGGAGGCAAAACCTAATTCTGTGATCATATTTGATGATGTTGCTTGCGAAAACCAAAACAATATGCGTGATTACTTTGCGATGGGAAGACACAAATGTATTGATTGTTTTTACCTTAACCAAACGTATAGTAAAATTCCTAAACAGTTAGTTAGGGACAATGCTAACTTAATCATACTTTTTAAACAAGATGAAATTAATTTGAAACATATTTATGAAGAACATGTCAACACTGATATGACATGGCTCGAATTTCGTGAAATGTGTTCAAAAATATGGAATGAACCTTACAATTATGTAGTCATTAATAAGGATTGTTCCAAAAATAATGGATGTTACAGAAATAAATTTGACACATTTGTAGTCTTTGATTAAGATAATTAATATTTAAGTATCTTACCTTTGCAATATTATTATTCATTAAACAACGCTTAATCTATCAAGATCTAAAAATGGAAAAATCATTAAAAAGACAAATTGTTGATGCTGCAGAAGCTGTAAAGAAAAAAATACGAAAGATGAAAGACATTGAGATTGATAATAAACAGACACTGGAGTCAGTGTTCAAGCCTGTAACAGAACCTCTCAACCTAATTGTAAATGCAAGCCAGCAACCGCCTCGTTTACATACTACGGGAAATGAAGAAGCAGATATTTCATTTATTGATTCGGCTTCTCAGAAAGGAAACCTGAGTAACGTCGACAACGACTATGAATCTGACAAGGAAAGTGATTGTTCGTTTCAATCATTAGTTGAAAATAAACAGGGTGATACATCCTCTTGGTCAATATCACCGGAAGCACTCGCCGGGGTCCCATATGGTGTTAGAGTGAAGGACGGGAACTTGATGCTAGGTTCAGCTCACATAACAATCAGCGATGAATATATTATCGTGTCTGGACACAAATATCAAAATACACCTGGTTTGAAACAGTTGTTGCTAAAGAAAGATGTAGATTTAAGTTTGGTAACCGACAGTGATATGCAACACTATAAGTCGATGCTACTCGATACAAATGCTCATCGACGAGACTATGATTCCAGTAAACCAATAAAAAGTAATAAGGGACAGAAATATTTACAAGTTATTAAGCCACTTTTTAAACTACAAAGTACCATTCAAGACCCTCTGCCGAAGGGAAAAGGAATGTTATTGACAAAAACGTGGAAAAAGAATACAGATTTTGTATATTGGAATGATCCAAATGAACTAGTGAATAGGTTAAAATTACTGATAGCTTCTCGAGATGCTGGTAACACTGGAGTAAACAATGAAATTATATCTATCATTGAAGAATTGCGTGAAAATAAAATTATAAATAAATAAATGATTTTAAAAAATGTATTCATTTTATTGTTAACCTTCCATTAATATACATCTAAATATGAACGTAGACAAATTTGGACATCACGTTCATAAAAGATTACGATTAACAGAGTTACTAGACTTTAATGAGAACGCTCTGTGCAAGTCAGAAACGGGAGACTACGATTTAAAATCAACTAGACTGAAAGGAATCAGATCTCCCGTAGAAGGAGACGAAGTTGTGAACAAGGATTATGTAGATCAAATGAATGCTCACACGGTACAAGAATTTAATAGATTGATTTCTTCATTGCGTTCTCAAATTATATTGGATGGGCAAAATGCCGTTAAGTCTTATTTAAAAACAAAGTCATCGGACGTTTTGATTCATTTCGAAGACAAGTTTTATACCAAAGCAGAGGTAGACAAGTTAATTAAAAATCTTCCTAATGGCAAAACAGCAAATAGTCAATGAAATACATAAAGCCGCGCGAAGAAGTTTCCTGAGGCGTTCAGTTATTTTAAAAGGGATCGATGACTTGTGGCAAGCCGATCTGATGGACATGCAAAACTTAAAAAAGTATAATAAAAGTTACAATTATGTGCTAGTGGTTATTGATTGCTTCTCAAAGTATGCTTGGGCAGAACCATTGAAATCAAAAAATAAAGAAGATGTTACTCATGCATTTGAAAGGATATTGATTGATAGTAATCGCAGACCTGTTAATTTACAAACGGATATGGGGACCGAGTTTTATAACAACACGTTTCAGAATCTTATGAAGACGAGCAATATTAACCATTACTCAACGTTTTCAACCAAAAAAGCTTCGATTGTTGAAAGACTAATAAGAACTATTAAAAATAAGTTATATAAATCTTTTAGCTACAATGGAAACTACAAGTGGTTAGGACAACCGTTAGAAGTAATATTGAAGACATATAACAATACAAAGCATCAGACTATTAAATATAAACCGATTGAAGTAAATAAATATAATGAACACGTTATAAAAGAAAATATTAACAGAACATTTAAGAAAATATCCTCTCTCCATACAAAGAAACCTAAGTTTAAAGTAGGCGATTATGTACGCATCAGTAAATATAAACACAATTTTGAGAAAGGTTATACACCTAATTGGTCAACCGAGTTATTTACCATAAAAAAAATTAATGATACCTACCCATTAACGTATTACATAGAAGACCAGCGAAATCAACCCATAATAGGAACCTTTTATGAGCAAGAACTACAAAAATCTCACTGTCCCGGTGTTTATTTGATTGAAAAGGTTTTAAAAAGAAAAGGATCAAAACTATTTGTAAAATGGCTTGGTTTAAACAAAGAAGAAAACAGTTGGATTGATAAATCTGCTATAATGGGTTAAATAATTTTTATATTACCTATATAAACATTAATTATTGTAATCTTTGCTTCATTAAGCTTTGGACAATGCAAGGTGGTGAACTAGTTAACACTATAATTGATAATCTGCCATTCGAAGTTCATTTACCAGGATACAATTATTGTGGACCAGGAACTAAACTAAGCAAACGGTTAGCACGAGGTGATATAGGTATAAATAAGCTAGACGAAGCTTGCAAGCAACACGATATAGCATATGCAAATCATAAAGACTTAGACAATCGTCACAAGGCTGATTTGGAATTACTAAACATGGCGAAAGAAAGGCTTAAATCGAAAGATGCTGGTAAAGGTGAAAAACTTAGCTCATGGATAGTAAGTAAAGTAATGAAAGCCAAAATGAAGTCTGGATCTGGTGCTAAAACATTTAAAAGTTTTGTATCAAAAATAAAATCAAAAATAAAGAAACTGAATCCCAAGGACAGTAAAACATTAATTAAAGCTGCTTATTCAGCGGCAAGGAAAATAATTCCTTGCATGCAGAAGATTCGAGTACCGCGAGTGATACCATTACCAAAAACAGGAGGTGTACTACCTTTGATTCCGATTTTTGCTGGTTTATCGGCTTTAGGAACATTAGCAGGTGGTGCGGCTGGTATTGCGAAAACAGTTAATGATTACAAAGCTGGTCAACAAAATTTGCGAGAAACAGAACGACATAATCGTGCTATAGAGTCACTGAATTTAGGCAAGGGTTTATATATTAAAGCACATAAAAATGGTAAAGGATTGTATATAAAATCTCCAAAAAACTGAATTTTAAGCTACCTAATCGTGCTCTAACAAATATAGACATCCAAAAGTATGCACACCAAATCCCATACTTTCGAGGAGTTTACATGAGAGATAGGTTGCCCAAGACACCGAAACGGATTGAATGTGGTATCATTAATTTAGATGATTCTAAGAATGAAGGAACACATTGGGTAGCTTACGTTAAAATATACAACTACTGTGAATATTTTGATAGCTTCGGGGATTTGAAACCTCCAATGGAACTGATTAAATATTTTAAGAATTGTAACATTAATTATAACTATACAAGATATCAGATGTTCAACACTGTAATTTGTGGTCACTTATGTTTAGAATATCTATGGACTTTTTGGAATAAATTGTATAAATTTTATGCATTTGTTTCATTTTAATCATTTGCAAGATGTCCCTCACTTTGTCGATTACTGGAAACTCATCCACTTTATCTACGTACTATCCTACCACATTGCAGTTATATGGAAAGTATGAGTGTGCCTTATTACATTTCTCAACATTTAATTCTATTCCCAACATTGACAAAACGAATAACAAGTTCTACTACGGTTCCAACGAAGTTATTGAAATACCGGAAGGTACATATGAATTGCAAGATATAAGTGATTATTTAAAATCTGAAATTAAGGATGCATCAATTAAACTACAGTGCAATAATAATACATTAAAAACTGCTATTAACTGCACAAAAAGCATTAATTTTAGTAAAGAAGGCACCTTTAGAAGTTTGTTAGGGTTTAGTGAGCAGAACTTAAAAGCAAATATATGGCATGTGTCACAGTTTCCAGTCAACATTTTACCTACGACAGTGATCAGGATAGAATGTGATATTGTAAGCGGTTCATATATAAACGGAGAACCCAGTCACATTATCCATGAATTTGCACTCAACGTGCCACCAGGGTACAGGATTATAGAAATCCCGAAAAACGCTATATACTTTCCAATTAACCAAAACAACATAAGCTGTATACATATAAGACTTTTAGATATAAACAATCGCTTAATCAATTTACGTGGGGAGGAAGTGCAGCTATATCTACATCTTAGAAGAAAAAATGATTGACTATAATAAATATGTACATCAAATCAAACGCATTAGTTCTGCTCAAGCATCCAAACAAATAAGAGCTCGCACAAAAAAGAAAATAAAATTAACTAAAGACAATAAGGCATTTCTTAAAGCGATTGGATTGTTAAAATGAATATCTTAGATGTTTTGGCCGCTCCAACTTACGACAACACTGTGGAAGGAATTGAATTTCATTCATACAAGCCCTATGTAACAAGTTTCAATAGAAACGATGAAATCCGAATACCTATCAATCAACAGGACCTGTATATACTACCGTCAGCCAGTACCCTGTATTTAGAAGGAACTTTTATAATTAGCAAAAGGGATTCTAAGGATAAAGTTACTAGTGTGCATTTTACAAATAATGCTCTCCTCTATTTATTCCAAGATATAAGATACGAACTAAATGGTGTAGAGATTGACAAAATAAAAAATGCGGGCATAACGACCACCATAAAATCTTTAATATCAATGAATGAAAGTGAATCAAAGGCTTCCAATGCCTGGGGCTGGAATATTGATGGTGTAAAAAATATTAATGGAGGTAGTTTTTCAGCTTCTATACCACTCTGTAACATTCTTGGATTCGCAGAAGATTTTAAAAAAGTTGTGATAAATAGTAGACACGAACTGATATTACTAAGAAGTAACACTAACCTGAATGCTGTAAAACTTAACACCGGTGAGATTATAGACGATGTTCAAATTAATAAAATCATATGGCGCGTACCGCATGTAAAAGTATCAGATAAAGAGAAAATAAGTTTGTTAAAAGTGCTAGAAAAAGACCGTCCACTTCAAATGATATACAGAAATTGGGATCTTTACGAATATCCAGCTTTACCTAAAACTACAAAGCATACTTGGTCAATCAAAACTTCATCGCAAATAGAGAAACCTAGATACATCATTGTTGGTCTACAGACAAATAGAAAAAACAGTGCAAGTTCTGACATGTCTCAGTTTGATCATTGCTATATTCGTAATGTAAAAGTGTACCTCAATTCAAATTACTTTCCATATGAAAACCTAAATGTTAGTTTCACAAATAACAGAATTGCTTTATTATACGAGCAATATGTACGATTTCAACAGTCATATTACGGACGTCGTCCTGAACCCTTATTAAACGAGAAACAATTTAAAGACTTGGCGCCTCTATTTGTTATCGATTGTTCTAGACAAGTGGATAATATTAAGTCAGGTCCTGTTGTGGATGTAAGAGTAGAAATTGAGAGTGAATCCGACATACCTGACCAAACTTCTGCATACTGTCTTATATTGAATGATTGTATAATAGAGTATAAGCCGTTAAGTAATATTGTGAGAAAAATATCATGAATTCGAATACTATAATATTAGATATTCAAGGATTTAAAGATCTGTACAACAATTTTATAGTAAAAGAACTAGCGTTCGCTACACGTGATTATACACAACTGTTCTTAATAAAACCACCTTATTTATTCAAATATTTAACAACTGATGAAAAAAGGCAGGTAAAGTGGTTGGAAAAGAACAGAGGCATTCGTTGGAACGAAGGATATATTGACTATAGAGAATTTCACCGTATAATCGTACCCTATTTAGAGAACAAAAATATATTAGTCAAAGGTTTGGAGAAGGTGAAGTGGATAAAAAACATTTGTGAAAATTGTAAAGTGTCCGATCTTGGTGAAGACCAGTGTCCCAGCATGTTTGAATTGCATAAGAAATACTGTGACAAAAAAACTAATTTTAATTGTAATGTACATTTAAATCATTGCGCTCTAAAAAATGTTTTATGTGTAAAAAAGCACTTGGGATATGAAGTGTAAAGTGTATTGTTTTTGATTTTGAAAATAAAAACAAGTTTCTTTAATAAAATGCATTTTTATTTGTTACACATCGTAAATACGTAATAGAAAGTAAATGAATTAATATAACATAATATTGAACAAAAACTAAACTTAGCATAAAATAATAACTTTAAATAACAATATAATAACAGGAGTATCTTTAAAAAGCTAACTAAAAATCATTGTCTATTAAAGATTTCGATATTTTCTTAACTAACGATTCCGTTTCGTCCATAACACTGTCTATAGCGTCCTTAACAATGTACTGCGCACTTATCACAACGTTCTCACTTTCACTATCACTGTCACTTGTTTGAGAATTGTTGCAGAGATCAATTACAGTAATTTTAATTAACTTAGTGCCTCGTCGTTGTAGTCGGCTCATAACAAAAGATTTCGTGGGTTTATGTTTTTTCAAAGGTTCTCTGCGACGTTGCTTCTTCGTCTGTGTCTTTTTCGTCTGTTTGCATTGCTCAGGTTCACAGGGATACATCTCAGAGAATCCTTCGTAAGGATCCTGAGCATACTGGCTAAACACAATCTCAGAATCAGATACCTGGAACAAGATATACATAATGCATTTTAAAAATTGATGTACACATACATAAAATCACTAGTAGATTAGATTAAAACAGGTACTGTACTCACCGTTGACATGATTATGATAATATCCTGTAATATTCCAAAAACGACTAGTCAATTTTAGTAATATTTTGTAAATAATAAAAAATAAACTGACGATTAACTGTATATATTATGTTAAAATTGTTAACTTAGCATTAAGTCAAGCTTACATTAGGTAGTTGTTTGAAAATCACTCTTTAGGCAATAGTCTTATAGATCAATATAATAAAAGGCTTTAGTATGAATTGTAAACTGCTAGCTTGCATAATATTTCATACACTTCATATAGTGCAATGAACTGTGACCTTGTACGCAAAACGTGTACATATCTGTATAAACAATATCTACCATATCGGAGTATTATAATATGACTTGCTGTTCCCTGCGGTTTCACCCACATATCGATAGACAAACAAACAGAGTTACCTTCATATTTACAATATTAATACTAGTAAGGATTATGTTTTCAGCCATTGTTATGTGTTGTAAAGACTATTTTTAAGTATTATGAATAAAATGCTAACCGAACAACGGTAAGACTATATTTGTTAAGTTCAATAAAACAAAGTTGATACTTAAAAAAAACAGTTTATTATACTTATGCATAAACATTGAACATACTATTTACTTACAATCTAATTCGCATTCATTTTATTTTTATATAAAACTTAATCACTAACTGAATACAAAAATTATATTTATAGTAATTGCAAAATTGCTTTCACAATGATCATTAAAATACATTACATATTTTACTTTGTATATTAATATTATTATCTTAAATTTAAACAAATTAAACAACTATTTGCACTTACATCATAGAAATATTTGTGCTGTGAAAAAATCGAACCTGCAACACTTAGCACAGAAGCCGATCGCTCAGTTATTGCGCTCAACTGTACTGTGTTCTGATTACATTATATTAAACTTATTTATCAAAGTTCATTATTATTCTTTAAAATAAATGAGTGACCCCAGGCTCGCGTTGATATTTTATCTGATGATATCGATCGTTTATCGTCATTATTAGATAAGACAATTTTGTTGACACTCCGTGTAAATACTTCGTGCTTTATTGATTTAAACATTATATTCTTTCTACGAATAACTCCACCATTGAATAATATGTTTTTATAATCTGTGATGTTTAACTCCTTCACTACACATGATTTTACACCTTTCGCTTTTTTAATTATATTATCAGGAGTTTTTATAGAATATAATTTCGATCTCAAGCCCACAAAGTCGGAGATATATCTCCCTCCTAATTCATCTTTAAACAAACCGGGTACTTTTTTGTTAATTATTGGTATTCTAAAATCATTTTGGTTGTCATAGTTACTGGTGTCAAAGTATTGCAAAAAATGAAATTTTAAATCATAATAAAAATCATCAGTATATATTTTATATACAAAAGAATCGGTATCTGTATAACATAGCTGCACTCGATTTTCATAAAAAGGCTTGATAATATTATAATGAAAGTCATACATGTGTGACTTAGAAAGTTCTAAAACGCTAAAGCCAATATAAATAGGTTTATCTAAAATTATTTCGTCTGGTTTCATTTGGATAGCAACTAAATTTTCAGATAAAATAGTTGCACTATGGAAATAAGGGCTAGCTACAAGTCTCTCGGCGGATATTGATTTCTTGGTTCGATTAAACGTATCTGACCATTGATTAACTAAATGAACAGTTACTCTAGTTTCAGTGTTTTCTAATGTTTTACCGAAAACACTGTTGTTCAACAACTTGAAAAAGTCTTGTTCGAAAGAACTTTTTGCCTGTTGTCTTAATTGAGTGTTTAATTCTATATACTGTTTTAAATACGAACTCTGTCTAAAAGTAATAACTCTGTGAATTTTACGTAGTTTCAACCCTTGCTCTAAACACTTTTTTAAATGAACATAATGTATTACATATTTATACTTATTATACAAATTTGCAATTAATTTTTTTGCTTTACCTCCTGGGGGAATACATTTTTCGGGACAAAATGGTAAATCATTATGATGGTCATGTAAATGCTCGGGATACAGAAGATCAACTTCTAATATGTATCCCCAGTCGGCATCATCCTCAACATTTTCGATATGTAAATTAGCTATTTCATTTTCAGTAAGAAATCTGAAACTAGAATAAGGTAAATACTGACACATGCTAAAGCCATAAAGATTATTACAATCCAAATATACTATGAAACAGTTAGGCTCTGATGAATTATATTCTTGCATATACTTATGATTAGCTTTTGCGTACCGTCGGGAACACATACACAATCCCCCACGTATACCACTTTGAATCATTCTGACAATAGCCAAGTCTGACACGAGTTCTAACGTGATCCCAGTTTTTAGCAACATTGCATCAAATGATAAACTAGGGGCAGTTATGTAAAATGCTGGATCCAGTTTGTAGTATTTTTTACATGTTTTTCGAAAATTTTGGAATATATCTGACAACAAGAGCACGTCCGTTTTTAAGTATAGGTCTGTATATTCCCCTAAATCATTTATATTGAATTCGCTCCAAACTGTCTGAGCGTGATTATAATCTTGTTCACTAATGTCTTCGTTGGTTAAGGAATTATGAAAATGATACTTTGACGGTAACGATTTCTGTTCATAACATTTCCAATCTGTCATATAATCATAAGGGTATATCCCTTTTCGTGTCAACAAATTAAACTGTTTTTTGTCAGGAAAATGAGTTCGAAGATTAACATAATCTTCTACTTGTAGTGTTTTAGCAAGTTTATCTAAACTAGTACCTAAAAAGTTGAAGGAATCTAAAAACCTTAATTGTATATAATCGTCACCAATATGTATAAACTTTGTGAATGCGATATATTTTTCCTTGGTCTTAGGTATTATTTTAATTTGCCCCGGAATTTCACCTAATTTTTTTATAAATAAGTGACAATCGTATCCCGATAAATTATGAAAAAATACGGGAACAAATTTTGGTATTCTATATTGTAGATTACAATACCGATGTGCTGCACCTCGGTATCGACCTGTTATATGACAGTGGTCCCTAACCTTATCATTCCACAGTAAATGATCACATATGTGACACTTAACGGTTTGACTAAAATCAAGAGCATCTTTGTCGGTGAATTTCATGGGTTCGTTTTTGGATATAATTTTATAAATGTCTCTAGCATCTTCAATTAAAAAATTTACAAATTTTGAAACACAATCTACACCGCGATAATTTCTATACCTATCGACAGTAGCGTTTAATGATGACACAACATTATACCCGAACGCAGCCGGCACGTGCCGTTGTAAGTATGTCGTGTTAGCGGTATCAAATTCATCGTTGGATATTGGTTCGAGTAATGTTTCGAAATCGGCATATATGACAAATGGAATGTTTTGTTTCCGATTATAATTTGTAAATTTTAAAAATGATCCTTTTTCTGGTAATACCGTGACAACTCCTCCGCACGCATGTGTTTCACATTCACTGGACGTTGGAAAAAACAATAAGCATGTTTCGCAAAAATGTAGTTTACCGTGATGCTTAGTCATCTGATTTCTAACTAGACGAGGTAAATCTTTGATAAGACAATAGTGAGAATTAGTATTATTTTGTAAAAACAGTAAATGTATGCTCTTAGATTTATTATTGTTTGAAGTATACAAAGGTCCTATGATTGTCCTATCATCTTTCAATCCATACACAAATATATTTAGAGACGGATTATTTTTCTCAAAAACAGCTATGTCTGAAAATGTGATTGGGAATGTTAAATTATCGACATTTAAAACATCCTTGAAGTGAGGATAAGATGAAATCCTATTAGGATGGTGGGTTGCGGGGTACAAGGCAGCTACAACAGCCCATAAGAAACAATACTCATCATTGTTTTGAATATTCAAACAAGCTTTTTTATTTCTGATAAATTCAGGCAATATTATATGTTTAGATCCGCCGAGAGGTTGATATTTACTTATGTTTATTTCTAAATGTGAATTGCACAGATACGTCCAACCACTATCTCTCTCTTGAAATTCCTCGATTTTCTTTAACAGTGACACAACTGATGATTTATATATTGATTCAAAATCGTAATTAAAGTGAACAATATAATTTTTTGTACTAAATGATTTCAGTTCTTGTTGATCATTTTTAAACAAAAGAAAAAAGGAAAAAAGTTCAAAATTAATTTTCACAGATGTATGTTTCTGTAATGTTCGATCTATTAGATTTTTAATTTGTTTACGATTATCATTGAGAAACATTTCAGGGAAGTAATTTTTTTGATCATTAGTTGCAATGATCTTGTAACTTGCAATGCGATGTTTAAACGAAGAATTAATAATAGCAATATTATCACAAAAAGGAATGGCGCTATTGTTTTTATGAACATTACTACGTAAATGACCAGACCATCGACGATTATCTACAAATACTTTGCAAGCCGAACAGTGAGGCATTATTAATGGACTTTATCAGAAAATAGACTGAATTAAAAGTTAGCAGTGCGGTGGGCGCAATGAATGAGCGATCGGCTTCTGTGCTAAGTGTTGCAGGTTCGATTTTCTCACAGCACAAATATTTTTTATGATTTACATTGAGTTGTAATGTGTAGGTAAGATTATGATATATCACGATATTATAGAAATCGTAGTGTAGGAAAAAGATTACATTAAATACTTACAACTAATATTCTTGATCTTATTAATACATAGATAATATCCGCTTCAATAAGTCATTGGAGTAACTTCAATAAGAAGATTGTAGAATTATCGAGTTGTTCAAATACAATTATTTTTCACAGGACTGAATATACCAAATATTTCTGAAAAAATAAAATAAAATAAATAAGTAAAAAGATTATCGGTGACAAAACAACAAAATTAATATTAGATTTAAAAATTACCTGCAAAGTATCTAATCGATACAAATAATAATATTAATTATTATTATACATTTCCAATATAGTAGTATATAATATATTTTTCATGAACAGGCACCTCTGCTGACCCTCAGTTCGTAATAAGTAATCGCCTGAAATTAAAAATCACACTTATTATTATTCTGGTAATGACATCAATTATAAAACATTCAAAATAAAGTGCATTATTTCTAAATAAAATAATATTTTAACATAATTACTATTACCTTACAATAATTCTGATAGCAATTTTGCAACTACTATAAATATAATAGTTATTCAGTTAGCGGACAAGTTTTATTCAAAATGAAATAGAATAGTTAAAACATAGTTTTAACAAATTGAAGACACATTTTACGTGCAAGTAATGCAATACCTAATGTGTGCATTGTCAAAAACAAAAGTAACATGTTAATATTCGTTGCATCCGGTCGCAGTTTACCTAAATGTATTTTGCAAGAATGCAATTTCGTACAGGGTTGTGATCTAAATGTAAAAAATCATGTAGATATTATTTTTAAACGCTACATAGAAATTTTGTAAAGGGTAAATTGATATAGCTAATTAATAAGAAGCATAAAATACGAAATAAATAATTCCAAGGTTTACTTACCTTAAAAATAATTATAGTTTGTTCTTGATTTATTTACTTATATGTGCCAGTGGTCTATAAATTTATTTACTAAATTGTTTAAGTAGGTATCATTCTTAATATTTTTTTCGATAAACAATTACACTATATAAAAGACCCTTTTAATCATAGATCACAAATATTTTTATCTTCGTATTTTTAATTACACAGTTTTAAGTTGTATCGTTTTAAATATATCCTGTCGGTCAACCCTAATAAAAAACGTTAATTAGAATAATTTTAATAGTTGCTTGGTATATGATAATAAAAGTATCATATTTACAAAAAAATATTTCTGATTACTACACTACGTATTTAAAACTGCTATTTAGCAATAGTCATCTTTATTTTAACGCAGCGAATTAGGTTAGGGATGACACTTCCACACATTTACTGCAAAAATGGATTCAATTCTTACATATTATGTAGTACTAGCTTTCCCCACCCGTTTTCACCCGCGTCCTAAGGGAACTACTTTGCGTACCCGCACAATTTATAGCCTATGTGTTATTCTAATGTATAGGTAAGTTATATTACTGCAAAGTTTCATCCAAATCCGTTCAGTTGTTTTTGCGTGAAAGAGTAACAAATATACATGCATAATAGCATGCATTCTCACAAACTTTCGCATTTGTAATATTTTAAGTAGGAAGGAAAAGATGTATGACACTGATATTGACAACCCTGAGTGCTTTCGCAGCGTTAGCAAATAGCGATTAATATAATTGTTAGTTTTCATTTTTACATGTACTTATAATCCGTACAAATAAGAAAGGTCTCATTTTTTGTTGTTTTTATTAAATATACACTAACATTCAATTTATCATTTTTACATGACTAATCTGCCTTAAAAGCTTGCGTTTTCGGAGTTCAATTAATCGAATTCGAGCCTGATCCCTCGATACTACAGTGCAAGCAGTCGCAGTTCAGTGTTTAAAACAATTATCATATTGTTTTAATTATACTTCAGGCCGCCACCATTTAAAATGTAAGTCTTTATATTTTTTATTATTTCCTTTGTTTATTTTAATTTAACAAATATTATACAGATCATATGTAGCCAAATATCTACTTGTAATATTTATTAACTTACTGATAATTAGAATCGATTAAATAAGTACGAGTTCAAGTACACATATTAGGTATTAGTTAATTACCAATAATTATCGTAAATATTTTGTTTTCTTTCAGCATAATTATTTCAAGTGATATTCATTTAAATTAATCTGATTATTTTTTAATATTTTACAGGTCGGACTCAGAGTGTGATCAACGCAGCAACTCTACAGATGTTGAACGAAGTGCCGAGTTCCTGGGAAAGCGTTCTACGCCTGCAAGCAAGCGTAAATCTACTTCCGTTAAGAAATCGCCTGCTAGTATAAGGTAATCATACTTAATTTATATCAATCAATTATATTATATTTTTATCAACTTTTGTACTTATGTCTGATATATTTATACAGCGTCGGTTAGTAGTTGGTTAATTT